>OZ012738.1:233023232-234439849 GCA_963859935.3 Lathyrus sativus
AGGTGAACTCAATTAACGCCAAATAACTATCCTAAGCACCACCTTGCTCGAGCACACAAGCACGCAATAAATCCTCCAACGATTGAATTGTCCTCTCGGTTTGACCATCCGATTGCAGATGATAAGCCGAACTCAATCTTAGCTTAGAACCCAAAGCCTTTTGTAAACTCTCCCAAAACCTCGATGTAAATCTAGGATCTCTATCCGATACAATACTCTTAGGAACTCCATGTAACTTCACAACCACAAGAACATAAATCTCGGCTAACTTCTCCAAAGGATAACTAATATCAATTGTAATGAAGTGGGCAGATTTAGTAAGCCTATCCACGATTACCCAAATAGCATTATGACCTCTTTGCGTATTCGGCAATCCCGTAACAAAATCCATCGATATACTATCCCATTTCCACTCCGGAATATCCAACGGTTGCATCAATCCACTAGGCTTTTGATGTTCCACCTTAGACTTTTAACAAGTTAAGCATGAATACACAAATTGAGCTGCATCCCTCTTTAATCCGGATCACCAAAAGATTTTCTTCAAATCTTGATACATTTTATTCGCTCCCGGATGAGTACTTAAGTTACTTCGGTGTCCTTCTTCCAATATCATCTTTTTCAACTCCACATCATCGGGAATACAAATACGACCACATAATCTCAAAACTCCAAAATTATCAACCTTGAAATCCTCATTCTCATTCATCATTAAATCAACAAACTTCAAATCCAACTTTTGCTTTTCACATACGGTTGCAAGAAAATCATTCATAACATGTAGCATAGCAAGTCTCACACTTCTCGGCGTCATTTCATAAACTAAACTCAAGTCTCTAAAATTCTACAAAAGTTCCCATTCTCTCATCATCAATGCGGACATATGTAACAACTTATGACTCAAAGCATCGGCCACCACGTTTGCCTTACCCGGGTGGTAATTCAAACCAAAATCATAATCCTTCAAAAGTTCTAACCACCTCCTTTGTCTCATGTTCAATTCTTTTTTATCAAATAAATATTTCAAACACTTGTGATCACTAAAAACTTCAAATCTTGCACCATAAAGATAGTGCCTCCAAATTTTCAAAACAAACACCACAGCCGCTAATTCCAAGTCGTATGTAGGATAATTCTTTTCATGCACTCTCAATTGTCTTGAAGCATAAGCCATAACTTTACCATCTTGCATCAAAACACCCCCTAAACCTGTCAAAGAAGCATCACAATAAACCACAAATGGTTTTGTCGGATTCGGCAAAATCAAGATCGGCGCCATCGTTAACCTTCTTTTTAGCTCAATGAAACTCTTTTCACAATTAATATCCCAAATGAAAGCCTTTCCTTTACAAGTCAATTGCGTTAACGGAAGTACCAACTTCGAAAATCCCTCAATAAACCTCCGATATTAACTCGCCAAGCCCAAAAAGCTTCGAATCTCCGTAACCGATCTAGGAGCCTCCCATTGCATCACCACATCAATCTTGGATGGATCAACACTAATACCACTACATGAAATAAAATGTCCAAGAAAACTTACTTCCGACAACCAAAATTCACATTTCGACAACTTAGCATACAATTGTTTCTCTTTCAAAATTTGTAACACAATCCTCAAATGCTCTTCATGCTCCGCTTGAGACTTAGAGTAAATCAAAATATCGTCGATGAACACAACCACAAAACGATCTAACTATTCATGAAAAATACAATTCATGTATTCCATAAACACACTCGGCGCATTAGAAACCCCGAATGGCATCACGAAATATTCGTAACGGACATACCGTGTCCTAAAGGCTGTCTTTTGAATATGCTCCCCTTTCACACGAATCTGGTGATATCCCGATCTCAAATCAATCTTGCAAAAAACTCGCGCACCAACCAATTGGTCCATCAAATCATCGATCCTTGGAAGCGGATACTTATTCTTAATTGTCACCTTGTTCAATTGTCGATAATCAATGCATAACCGCATACTCCCATCCTTCTTCTTTACCAACAATACCGGAGCACCCCAAGGAGAAACACTTGGCCTTACAAATCTCTTGTCCAACAAATCATTCAATTGCTTCTTCAATTCTACCAACTTCGATACCGACATACGATACGGTGTCATCGAAACCGGTCTAGTACCCGGAACTAGATCAATAGAAAACTCAACTTCTCTTTCCGGCGGTACATCCGTAATATTCTCCGGAAACACTTCTGGAAAGTCACACACCATTGGGAACACATCGAGCTCAATTTTACTCTCCACCGACAATGATGCAAATAAACCGAACAATTGAGCTTCGTCCGCTAAAAGTTTCTTCAACTCTTTAGTGGATAGGAAACTCTCAACTTCATCATCTTCCAAAGAAGGAAACCTCACTAACTTGTGATAGCAATCTATATGAACTCTATTAAATTGCAACCAGTTCCTACCCAAGATTACGTCCAATCCCTCCAACGGCAAACACTAAATCCATAATGAAGTCTTTACTATACATGGTCAAAGGACAACTTACACACATCAAAGATGTAGTAACCAACCCCGAAGCGGGAGTCTCAATAACCATGTTACCACCCCAAGAAGTCACGAACAAATTCAAATGCTTAGCGCACTCAAGAGAAATAAACGAATGAGTCGCTCCAGTATCAATAATAGCAACTAAAGGCGTATTATTAATAAAGCATGTACCTTTAATCAAACGATCTGCATTAGTAGTGTCTGACCCAGCTAATGCAAACACCTTTCCGCTCGCTTGAGCTTGTTTCGGCTTAGTACACTTAGTACTAATGTGACCCACTTCTCCATAATTATAGCACTTCACTACATTCCTCCTACAATCGGTAGTAGCATGCCCAAGGCCTCCACAGTTAGAACATTTCACTACGGTCTTCCCACACTCAAATGATTTACAACCCAATTCACCACACTTGTAACACTTAATGGAACCTGAACCTTCTCCTACAAATCTCTTATCAAAGTTTCCCTTATGCTTGCCCTTATCAACAGGTGTCACATAAGGTCCACCTCTAGCTTGTTTCTTTACCTTCCTCTCATTCAAACTTTTGTAATGCGTAGAACGAGCCTTGCTATCTTCCTCGAAGATTCTACAACATTCCGTCAAATCTGTAAACCTTCTTATCCTTTGATATCCCACAACTTGCTTAATCTCGGGATGCAAACCATTCTCATATTTAATACACTTTGAGAACTCAGAATTAATTGAAGCATAGTGAGGATAGAATTGAACCAACTCCATAAACGTAGCAGTATAGTCCATCACGGACATACTACCTTGTTTTAATTCAAGGAACTCTATCTCCTTCTTCCCTTTCACACTTTTAGGGTAATACTTCCTCAAGAACTCAGTACGAAATAAATCCCAAGTTATCTCTTCATCATCCACCTCAAGAGCATGACACATACCGACCCACCAATCGTCGGCTTCTTCCTTTAGCATGTGAGACCCAAGTCTCACCTTATTCCCCTCCGCACAGCCCATGACTCTGAAGATCCTTTCAATCTCTTTCAACCAAATTTCAGCACCATCGGGATCAAATCTTCCTTTGAAGACCGGTGGTTGATTCTTCCTGAACTCGTCATTAGCATTCACGTTCGGTGCACCTTGCACCGCCCTAGCCATTGCTTCCAAAGCAGCAGCCATCGCATTTTCGTTTCGACCAGCCATATTCTGACCATTCCCAAAATTAACAACAAGGTTAAACAACCATTCAACCATCACAACAACAAGACAGACACAACTGACTCAATACTGGCTCTGATACCACTTAATGTAACACCCCCTTTCTATACCCCCAAATAATCACATAATCATTTAGTCACATATTAAAATTTCATCAGAGTATTAATATAAACATAGTATAAAAGAGGCACTCTCATTACGCATGAAATTAAAACATATAACACCTGCTCAACAAAAGATATGCAACAGTGGTGTAACTTTGCAATAGAGGAACTTACTCCTTACACCCACATCTCAATATTTAGAATAAAAGCGGAAAATCTAAACATTGAATAACATCAAACATATATATATATATATATATATATATATATATATATATATATATATATATATATATATATATATATATATATATATATATATATATATATATATATATATATATATATATATATATATATATATATATATATATATATATATATATATATATATATATATATATATATATATATATATATATATATATATACACATATATCATCCAGTATGATTCAACAACCTAAGACATGTTTTTATAAACATTCATCAGCAAGATACATATACAAATGCATCACAAAAGAAGCATGAACATCCTAGCTACCCGGTGCTACATATCAGAGTCGACCGACCAAAAGAATGAAGACACGCTTCACAAAAAGACCTCCAGCATACCTACTCTGCAATACCTCATAGAGCATCATAAAATAGCAGAAGGGTGAGAAATATTATCTTAACAATAATGCATATAATTATATATATATTAGCATAAAATACACATATTCTACATTCTCACCACAATTCATCACAACTCACTCAATAGATATAACAACAAGCATATTCATCATGCATATTTTCATAATTCTTATCATTCCACATAAACATACACATTTATGTTTATTCACCAATGCACAATTATAAATATGATAAATGCAAATCATAGAGACCGACTCACGACTCTATGCAAATGCATTGCGGTACCGACTCAATCATCTCAAGTTCACTCAGGAACTTTTTTTAACCATCGCTCGTTACCGATGTAACTCCCCGTCGGGCCTACGATGTTTACCCATTGCTCATACCTCACATAGGCACACAATGTTTATGGATTGCTCACACCTCACATAGGCACACAATCCGATTGCTCACACCTCACATAGGCACACAATCATTTGTAATCATCGGTCACACCTCACATGGGCACACGATGTTACAACGGATTCTCATTAGAATCACACAACACAAGAATGTACATCATTATGCTTCACATGCAAAATGACTCAAGAAACTCTTGAAATGCATACATATTTACAATATATTCATGCATTCATCTCATACTATCACATACAATCGATATACAATCACATCAATTATGCCAAATGGAAACGAGCATCACTTTACCACCTAAACGGAAACGAACTCTATCACAATTATCATGCATTTACATTTAATTTAAACAATGCATTTATTTGCCAAAAGGTCACAATTCACAATAAATTCCCCAATCTAGGATTCATGCCATACGGCTACCCACAACATATCATATAACAACACACAAGCTACGCGTTTCGGGAGAAGGTTGATCACATCTGAGTCGAAGAATCGATATTGGATGGGAATAAAAAAATGTTATGATGTCATGCTCGCTAGGCGAGCAGAATGGTTCGCCTAGCGAGTCCTTCGCTACTTCACTCGCTCCAGAGAGTTTTGGTCTTTTTGATTCTGTCAAGTCTAGGATTGTTTGCTAGTAGCTCGTTGTGTGCTCGCCAAGCGAACACTTCGCTACTTCACTCGCCAGTGATTCTCCTAGCGAATACTTCGCTACTCAAACCCTCAATTATCAAAAATGTCAAAATGTCACAAAATCACCCGAATTCAATCAAACAAGTTCCAATAGTCTCGGCCTAAAATTCCTCGACTAATTATCAAAAATGGCAAAAAGTCACAACACCGGCCTTTCTCCGAATCGTGCTCAACTTCAGAGTATGGCTCAGAAGGACAGCGAATCCTTCAAGGAGTACGCGTAACGATGGAGAGAGCTAGCTGCAAGGGTGCACCCACCTTTGGTTGACTGTGAATTGATTGATATATTCATGGGTACCTTGCAAGGCCAGTACTATGAAAAGCTAATTGGTAGTGTTTCAGCTGGATTCTCGGACTTGGTGATTGTCGATGAGAGAATCGAGGAATATTTGAAAAGCAGAAAAATCCAAGGAGGTTCTAGCAGTCAAGTTGGTGCCAAGAAGCCTTTCAATGGATATAAAAAGAATGAGGGGGAAACGAATTCCATCTCTGCGCAGAAAGAGCAAACTCCTTAACAAGCTCCTGCACATATGCCTTATCAAATCCCTTACTTCCAATATTCGTATGTTGCTGCTGCACAATATGCTCGAATGCCTTATCAACCAGTTGTTCAAGTACAAATGCCTCAGCAATTGGCTCCTCAACAACAATCCTACAATCAGCAAGGGTACCAATACCCTCCTCAGCATCAACAACTGCAAGCTGCTCAACAACAGCAAGCTACCCGACAGCAGAGGACGTGAAGGCTAGATAGAGTTTTTGATCGTCTACCAATGCCATATGCTAATATCTTCGCTCAGTTGCTGGAGAAAAAGGCCATCGTTCCGAGAGATTTAGCTCCCTCAACTGTCATTCCTGCAGACTATGATGCAAACGCCCATTGTGAGTTTCACAAGGGCGCTCCAGGTCAGATAATCGAGAACTGCAGAGCCTTCAAGCACAAAGTTCAGGACATGATTGGTAGGAATGCTATCAACTTTAATGGGAAGACTCCAAATGTCATCAACAATTCAATGCCGCCACTAAGCTAGTGCCAGCATTAGATAAAGTCAAATCAAATCAAGGAAAATTCATCTCTCTGAAGAAGGTCTCCATGTTGCCATTTCATCTTTTTCATTCTTGTATTTTGTCATTATTTTTTTAAGTATTGTACGCTTTAAACATTTCCATTCATATTTGGTTTTATTAATGTATTGACTATGCATGATTTGAATTAGTTATGTCGTATTCAATCATTATGTTCACTTATCACAAAACACAGACACATATTTTGTCCACTTCACTCTTTATCAATTGTTGTTTAGCATGCTTGGAGGGAGGATGATGACAACAAAATACCCATAATTGCAAATTGTATGCTTTCAGACATAATCTCGTCGATGATGTACATGCATTGTTTCAATCCCTAAACATCGGAGAGACAAGGATTTAATCCCTGGTAAATCACTTTGGGCCTAGAAGTAGCAGTTTACTTTAGATCTATAAACCTTTACACTCAACCTGGGACAAGGTAGTGTTCAGTTAATCCAATTACACCCTCGAATCACAAAGTAGGAACCCAAAAGCCATAACGATTGTCCTCAATGACCCATGACTTGGCAGTCACAATCCTCCAACAAAATAAAATAAAAAATCAAAATCCTGCTAAGTCAAACACCTCAATGGGGACTTAGGAAAAAATCAAGGCAATCCTGATTGATCTGAAAAACGAAATCAGTCCATGCAAAAGATAGGGATAAAAAAACAAAAGAGGCCCTCAAACCCTCAACAAAAACAAAATAAGATTCAGTGACCACCATATCAAATCAAAAGGGTCACTGACATCCATCAAAATCAAAATAAGGTGACTGCCAGTTCGAGCAAACCTTGAATTATCAAGCTTACACCATTAACCCTTTTGGAAGACAAACATGTGCAGAATTAACTAAATGTAGGACTGGAGTTCATTGCAAAAAAGGGGTGGGTACAAATCATACTTTGAGCCTAATATCCTTTATTTCATAAACCGTGAATTAGACCATGTTACAACCCTCGAAAGACCTAATTGAGGCGAGGTTTATTTTGAAAGCATAAAATTGCAAGGTTGCATAAACTGAATCCCCACATATATTGGTTTCATTTTCCTTGCTATATCTTTCACACACTGGGAAATGAGCACGACGTATGGGCTAACGGTCCATTCGTCTTACAATATTACGACACTTCAATAAATGACTCTTTTTCAAAAACTTGCATGAACTTTGCATTAAGATTACCATTTGTGGATGTATAATTTTAACTGCAAATTAGTGCTAGAGATCCCAGACACTCCAACAAGGGGCAATCAAAAGAGGAATTTGACTTTCAGTAGCTGGCACGAAGCAAGGCTACCTCAAAACCCACAGGCTGGGGCAAATCCTTCAAGAGCTCAATCAGGGGCAAGTCATCTCAGAGAATCCAAGCTCAGCTTCCATATATCAGAATTGGTTAATTAGGGGCAGACCATTACCATGTTTAGATTGGGGCAAGACCAGGTCATCCTGACCATCAAGTAGAGTTGTGATCTTCTTTGAAGCAAGTTCACAACAAATCAACAAGTGACTAGACTTGGAGTATTCAAAAGAATTTTCCTCTGTCTCAATCATGGCGTCTTCAACAAACTGCGTGTCATAGAAATTAAACCCTCCCACCATCCAAAGCCCAATCCGTATTGGAAACTACTAAAATTCCACCATGCCGACGCCTTCACCTGCATATCAAATCACCCATCTACAATCATGTGCATCATACGCATCATATGCATCGCATTCGACACCATAAGCATCATATTTCATTATAAGCATACCCAAAACTAATCATACTTCCCGGCATTTGCATCTTCGCGCGACAGTATTTGCATTTGCATTTGCATTCGTTATGGAACATCATCTCCAGCATCAAGTGTTCACATATGCGAATCAAGGTCCAGGATCAATCTCGAGATTCCCAAGACCGTATTCATCCCAGTCAAGGGCATCATCTTCAAGATCATGGGCGTTCCCCACGAAGTCGTTTCAACCTTGTGGTTAATCAAGTTTTCCAAGATGATCTTCAGCTCAGTCAAGGGAAGTTTATTTAAGACCATAGGCCTTCCCCACGAAGTCGTTTCAACCTTGTGGTTGATCAAGTTTTCCAAGAAGATCTTCAGCCCAATTAAGGGAAGTTTATTTAAGACCGTAGGTGTTCCCCATGAAGTCGTTTCAACCTTGTGGTTGACCAAGTTTTCCAAGACGATCTTCAGCCCAGTCAAGGGAAGTTTATTCAAGACCGTGGGCGTTCCCCACAAAGTTGTTTCAACCTTGTGGGTGATGAGATTTCAAAAGCAAGATTCATCCCAGCCAGGGGCATGTTCTTCAAGACTGTAGGCTTCCCCAACAAAGTTTTACCAACCTTTTGTTAGTCAATTCAGAGCTTTAAAGTGATCATTCAACCCATTTAGGGGCATGTTATTTGTAACACCCCACTTCTATACCCCAAATAAATTAGATAAATCAATTAGGCACATAGAAAATTTATTTCATCAGAGTTTGATTAAAACATGGTATAAAAGAGGCGCATCACATTATCAAGAAATTAAACACATACGATACCTGCTCAAAATAGATATGCAACAATGGGTAACCCACATCTCAATATTTAGAATAAAGCGGAAACATCCAAATATTGAATCAATCTCATTCATAAAAGTATATACAACCATCAGTTAATTCATGTTTTACGACGTATCCACCACAGATACATACACATATGTATCACAAAAGAGTCAAAACAAATGTAACTCCAAAGGAGTCAAAGGCTTCCTAACTACCCAGATGTTACATATCAGAGCCATTGACCAAAAAGAATGAAGACATCGCTTCGCAAAAGAACCTCCAGCTTCCTACTCTGCAATGCCTCATAGAGCATTAGAAAACAGCAGAAGGGTGAGAAACAACATCATAACAGTTAATGCATAAAATTGTATATATACATAACTCCATTAATTATACAAGTTATACTCAAATTATGTTCTCACCACATTAAGCTTATACAGATAATCATGTCTCTACACATACACATGAACATTCACTATATTTTCTCCAAACAATCACATAAAACATACACAGTTATATTCACACCACCAATGCATCATACACAGATGACTCATGCAACTCATAGAGACCGACACACGACTCTATGCAGATGCAAATGCGGTACCGACTCATTCAACAAATTCCCTAAGGAATCGAGTATTCAGCAGATCCTCCACGGGATCAAGTACTCAGCAGATTCTCCACGGAATCAAATATTCATCAGATTCTCCACGGAATCGAATATTCAGCAGATCCTCCACGGGATCAAGTACTCAGCAGATTCTCCACGGAATCAAATACTCTAACCAATCCTCCACGGGATTACATGTTATGACCGATTCTCCGAGGAATCACACAATGCAACCGATTCTCCACGGAATCGAATACAACCATCGTATCATACGAGGTTCTACAAATCCTCCACGGGATCAATCACAAAAATGCATACTATGTTCACAAACATACTCATTGCATTTATCACATACATCACATATATTCATTATGCATTCACATTATACACCATTTCACACAAGGTTTACATACCTATTAATCCATCAATGCATTTCTATCTAATTCGAGCAAACGCACAACATTATCAAACGATTAAGATTCACAATCGGCTCCACAATCTAGGATTCACGCCTTTCGGCCACCCACAGCACAACATGTTGAAACAGTTCACACATCAATCATTCATATAGGCATTAATCATAATTGAATCCACCAAACATCATGCCATGAACAAACAGCAAAACAAATAACACTGCCAGGTTCGCCAACCTTCGCCTGGCGAAGCCACGCAGCGAATGCTCGCTGGCCTTCGCCTGGCGAACTCCCCAGCGAAGTCCACTGGGAGTAATTCTGGAATTACTCGCTGAGGCTCGCTACCCACTCGCCTGGCGAACCTTCGCCAACTCACCTCGCCTGGCGAACTTGCCAGCGAATACAGGGTATTAGCTTCTGACTTGCTTCGCTACAGCTCGCTGGGCTTCGCCTGGCGAAGCTTCGCTGCCTTTCGCCTGGCGAACTTGCGAAGACAGAACTTCCATGGCTGCCTCAAAGCCCAAACTCCACACAACCAACTGATTAAATCCAAACCAGTCACAGTAGCACAACCCAACCATCACCCGACTAAACTACATCGTCTAATCCAAGTTCTAACCGATTAAAACCTCATTCTACTCACAAAACCAACTTCTAACCTAAGTGGAAAAAGAGTAGAAACTCTACAAATTCCACACACATACACATACAATCATACACATTAAAGAGATGATGGAGTTTCACACCCTTACCGATCGATTGCAAGCTTTGGTAATGATTCCTTGATGATTCTAGGTTTTCCTCTCCACTTTCCCTTCTCTTTCTCTTCTCCTCTTTTCTTTCTCTTGTTTTTCTTCTTATGTTACTATCTTCTTCCTTTTTCCTCTCTTATTCTATTTCTATCTCTATTTCTTTCCTCTCAAATTCTTTCCAACACTTATCAATCAATTCTCACACTAAAGTGCTAAATGTCTAAAATGCCCTTTTTACTCTAATTCCCCGAAAACTCTCTGAATCGGTAAAAATAGATAAAATAAGCAAAACACCACATAGCAATATATAATTTCTCAATTTAAAACAAACATCAATTAAATAAATTAAAAGACTCAACCAACAATGGGAATTCAGAATCGGGGCGTTACAACTCTCCCCCACTTTAGAAATTTTCGTCCTCGAAAATATCACCTGATTCAAACAGCTCTGGATGCGATTCTCGCATCTTGCTCTCCAATTCCCAAGTCATGTTGCCTTCCGCGGCACCTCCCCAGGACACTTTCACAAGCGCAATATCCTTGCCTCTCAGTTTCTTAACTTCACGGTCCAAAATACTAACCGGTAAAACTTCAACTGTAAGGTTATCTCTTACTTCAACTTCATCCATTGAGATCACATGTGACGGATCCGGAACATACTTCCGAAGTTGCGAGACATGGAATACATCATGCAAATTCGAAAGGTTCGGAGGCAACGCCACACGATACGCCACAGCACCAACCCGTGCGACAATCTGATACGGACCAATAAAACGAGAAGTCAACTTTCTCGACTTCAAAGCACGACCCACACCCGTAACTGGTGTAACTCTCAAAAACACATGGTCTCCCTCTTGAAACTCGAGATCCTTTCTCCTTTTATCATGATAACTTTTCTGTCTATTCTGAGAAGCTCTCATCTTTTCCCGAATAAATTTCACCTTTTCCGTCGTTTGCTGTACCATTTCAGGACCAACTACCGACCTTTCACCCGTCTCATGCCAACACAGAGGTGTTCGACATCCCCGTCCATATAAAGCCTCAAATGGCGCCATACCGATACTCGAATGGACACTGTTATTATAGGTGAACTCAATCAACGCTAAATAACCGTCCCACGCACCACCTTGTTCAAGCACACAAGCACGCAACAGATCTTCTAACGATTGAATCGTCCTCTCGGTTTGACCATCCGTTTGCGGATGATATGCCGAACTCAATCTCAACTTAGAACCCAAGGCACCTTGCAAACTCTCCCAAAATCTTGAAGTAAATCTAGGATCTCTATCCGACACAATACTCTTAGGAACTCCATGAAGCTTCACAATAGTGCCAACATAAATCTCGGCTAACCTTTCCAAAGAATAAGTAATATCAATCGGAATAAAGTGAGCCGATTTAGTAAGCCTATCAACAATCACCCAAATAGCATTATGTCCTCTTTGCGTATTCGGCAATCCCGTAACAAAATCCATCGATATACTATCCCATTTCCATTCCGGAATATCCAACGGTTGCATCAATCCACTAGGCTTCTGATGCTCCACCTTAGACTTCTGACAAGTCAAACACGAGTACACAAAACGAGCAACATCGCTTTTCAATCCAGACCACCAAAAGATCTTCTTCAAATCCTGATACATCTTATTCGCTCCCGGATGAATACTTAAGTTACTCCGATGTCCCTCTTCCAATATCATCTTTTTCAAATCCGTGTCATCGGGAATACAAATACGACCCCGAAACCTCAAAACTCCTAATTCATCAACGTTGAAATCTTCACTCCCATTCGTCATCAAATCCACAAATTTCAAATCCAACTTTTGCTTTTCACACACTGTAGTAAGGAAATCATTCGTGACATGCAACATACCAAGCTTCACACCACTCGGTGTTAACTCACAAACCAAACTCAAATCTCTAAAGTTCTCCAAGAGTTCCCACTCTCTAACCATCAAAGTAGACACGTGCAACGACTTCCGACTTAAGGCATCTGCTACCACATTCGCCTTACCCGGATGATAATTTAAACCAAAATCATAGTCCTTCAAAAGTTCTAGCCATCTCCTTTGCCTCATATTCAATTCCTTTTGATCAAACAAATACTTCAAACTCTTGTGATCGCTAAAAACTTCAAATCTTGCACCATAAAGATAGTGCCTCCAAATTTTCAAAACAAACACCACGGCCGCTAACTCCAAATCATGAGTAGGATAATTCTTTTCATGCACTCTCAACTGCCTAGAAGCATACGCCACGACCTTCCCATCTTGCATCAATACACCACCCAATCCTGACAAAGAAGCATCGCAATAAACCACAAAAGGTTCCGTAGGATTCGGCAAAATCAAAACTGGCGCTGTTGTTAACCTTCTCTTTAATTCCATGAAACTCTCTTCACAATTAACATCCCAAATAAAAGCCTTTCCTTTACAAGTCAACTGCGTTAACGGAAGTGCTAACTTTGAAAATCCTTCGATAAACCTCCGGTAGTAACCGGCCAAGCCCAAAAAGCTTCGAATTTCCGTAACCGATCTTGGAGTCTCCCATTGCATTACCGCATCGATCTTGGATGGATACACACTAATACCATTGCCGGAAATAATATGTCCAAGAAAACTCACCTTCGACAACCAAAACTCACACTTAGACAACTTTGCATACAACTTCTTCTCTTTCAAAATCCGCAACACAATCCTTAAATGGTCTTCGTGTTCCTCTCGAGACTTAGAATAAATCAAAATGTCATCGATAAACACCACCACAAAATGATCCAACTGCTCGTGAAAGATACGGTTCATATATTCCATGAAAACACCCGGCGCATTAGAAACTCCGAATGGCATCACCGTATACTCGTAGTGACCATATCGTGTTCTAAAAGCCGTCTTCGAAATATCTTCTTCCTTAACCCGAATCTGGTGATAACCGGATCTTAAATCAATCTTACTAAAAACACGGGCTCCAACCAATTGATCCATCAAATCATCAATTCTTGGAAGCGGATACTTGTTTTTAATTGTCACCTTATTCAACTGCCGATAATCAATACACAATCGCATACTACCATCCTTCTTCTTTACCAACAATACCGGCGCACCCCAAGGAGAGACACTTGGTCTTACAAATCTCTTATCCAACAAATCATTCAACTGCTTCTTCAATTCCACCAACTCCGATGCCGACATCCGATACGGGGCCATCGAAATCGGTCTAGTACCCGGAACTAGATCAATAGAAAATTCAACCTCTCTCTTTGGCGGCACATCCGCAACATCTTCCGGAAACACTTCAGGAAATTCACAAACCACAGGAAACACGTCGAGCCCAACTTTGCTCTCCACCGACAACGATGCAAACAAACCGAACAACTGAGCTTCGTCCGCTAAAAGTTTCTTCAACTCTTTAGTGGAAAGAAAACTCTCGTTTTCACCATCTTCCAAAGAAGGAAACCTTACTAACTTGTGATAGCAATCCAAATGAACTCTATTAAATTGCAACCAATTCATACCCAAGATTACGTCCAAACCTTCCAACGGCAAACACACTAAATCCATAACGAAGTCTTTACCATACATGGTCAAAGGACAACTTGCACACACCCAAGAAGTAGTTACCGACCCCGAAGCGGGAGTCTCAATAACCATACCACTACTCAAAGAAACCATACACAAATCCAACCGCTTAGCACACGCAAGAGAAATGAACGAGTGAGTCGCTCCAGTATCAATAATAGCAACTAAAGGCATATCATTAATAAAGCATGTACCTTTAATCAAACGATCTGCCGCATTAGTGGCGTCTGAACCTGCTAATGCGAATACTTTTCCTCCCGCCGGAGCTTGCTTCGGTTTGGTACAATTCGGGCTAATGTGACCCACCTCGCCACAATTAAAACACTTCACAGCATTCTTTCTACACTCTGTTGCATCATGACCAAAGAGTCCACAGTTGGAACACTTCGCCTTGAACTTTCCACAATCATAAGACTTGTGGCCCATCACGCCACACTTAAAACATTTGATCGCACCGGAACCTCCTCCGGGTCTCCTATCAAAGTTTCCCCTATGTTTGCCCTTATCAGCAGGCGTCACATAAGGTCCGCTTCGTACTTGCTGCTTCCCTCTCCTCTCGCTCAAACCCTTATAATGAGTAGAACGAGCTCTACTATCTTCTTCATAAATTCTACAACACTCGGTCAAATCCGAAAATCTTCGTATCCTTTGATAACCCACCGCTTGCTTTATCTCCGGACGCAAGCCATTCTCATACTTGATACATTTGGAAAATTCCGCCGTAACCGCATCATAGTGAGGGTGAAACTTCACTAACTCAGTAAACTTAGCGGTGTAGTCCACCACCGACATATTACCTTGTTTCAACTCCAGAAATTCCATTTCTCTCTTCCCTTTAACACTTTCGGGATAATACTTCCTTAGAAACTCAGCACGAAATAAATCCCACGTAATCTCCTCGTCGTCGACCTCAAGAACTTGCCTCATGCTGACCCACCAGTCATCGGCCTCTTCTCTCAGCATGTGAGTCCCTAGTCTCACCTTATTCCCTTCAGCACAATCCATCACCCTAAAAATTCTCTCAATTTCCTTTAACCATATCTGAGCACCATCCGGATCAAATCTCCCTTTAAACACCGGTGGTTGGTTCTTCCTAAACTCATCATTCGCATTCACGTTAGGTGCACCCTGCACAGCTCTGGCCATAGCCTCTAACGCCGCTGCCATAGCATTGTCATTACGACCTGCCATATTCTGAGGATTCCCAAAAATAACAACAAGGTTAAACAACCGTTCAACCAACACAACAACAAGACAGACACGACTGACTCAACACTGGCTCTGATACCACTTAATGTAACACCCCCTTTCTATACCCCAAATAAATTAGATAAATCAATTAGGCACATAGAAAATTTATTTCATCAGAGTTTGATTAAAACATGGTATAAAAGAGGCGCATCACATTATCAAGAAATTAAACACATACGATACCTGCTCAAAATAGATATGCAACAATGGGTAACCCACATCTCAATATTTAGAATAAAGCGGAAACATCCAAATATTGAATCGATCTCATTCATAAAAGTATATACAACCATCAGTTAATTCATGTTTTACGACGTATCCACCACAGATACATACACATATGTATCACAAAAGAGTCAAAACAAATGTAACTCCAAAGGAGTCAAAGGCTTCCTAACTACCCAGATGTTACATATCAGAGCCATTGACCAAAAAGAATGAAGACATCGCTTCGCAAAAGAACCTCCAGCTTCCTACTCTGCAATGCCTCATAGAGCATTAGAAAACAGCAGAAGGGTGAGAAACAACATCATAACAGTTAATGCATAAAATTGTATATATACATAACTCCATTAATTATACAAGTTATACTCAAATTATGTTCTCACCACATTAAGCTTATACAGATAATCATGTCTCTACACATACACATGAACATTCACTATATTTTCTCCAAACAATCACATAAAACATACACAGTTATATTCACACCACCAATGCATCATACACAGATGACTCATGCAACTCATAGAGACCGACACACGACTCTATGCAGATGCAAATGCGGTACCGACTCATTCAACAAATTCCCTAAGGAATCGAGTATTCAGCAGATCCTCCACGGGATCAAGTACTCAGCAGATTCTCCACGGAATCAAATATTCATCAGATTCTCCACGGAATCGAATATTCAGCAGATCCTCCACGGGATCAAGTACTCAGCAGATTCTCCACGGAATCAAATACTCTAACCAATCCTCCACGGGATTACATGTTATGACCGATTCTCCGAGGAATCACACAATGCAACCGATTCTCCACGGAATCGAATACAACCATCGTATCATACGAGGTTCTACAAATCCTCCACGGGATCAATCACAAAAATGCATACTATGTTCACAAACATACTCATTGCATTTATCACATACATCACATATATTCATTATGCATTCACATTATACACCATTTCACACAAGGTTTACATACCTATTAATCCATCAATGCATTTCTATCTAATTCGAGCAAACGCACAACATTATCAAACGATTAAGATTCACAATCGGCTCCACAATCTAGGATTCACGCCTTTCGGCCACCCACAGCACAACATGTTGAAACAGTTCACACATCAATCATTCATATAAGCATTAATCATAATTGAATCAACCAAACATCATGCCATGAACAAACAGCAAAACAAATAACACTGCCAGGTTCGCCAACCTTCGCCTGGCGAAGCCACGCAGCGAATGCTCGCTGGCCTTCGCCTGGCGAACTCCCCAGCGAAGTCCACTGGGAGTAATTCTGGAATTACTCGCTGAGGCTCGCTACCCACTCGCCTGACGAACCTTCGCCAACTCACCTCGCCTGGCGAACTTGCCAGCGAATACAGGGTATTAGCTTCTGACTTGCTTCGCTACAGCTCGCTGGGCTTCGCCTGGCGAAGCTTCGCTGCCTTTCGCCTAGCGAACTTGCGAAGACAGAACTTCCATGGCTGCCTCAAAGCCCAAACTCCACACAACCAACTGATTAAATCCAAACCAGTCACAGTAGCACAACCCAACCATCACCCGACTAAACTACATCGTCTAATCCAAGTTCTAACCGATTAAAACCTCATTCTACTCACAAAACCAACTTCTAACCTAAGTGGAAAAAGAGTAGAAACTCTACAAATTCCACACACATACACATACAATCATACACATTAAAGAGATGATGGAGTTTCACACCCTTACCGATCGATTGCAAGCTTTGGTAATGATTCCTTGATGATTCTAGGTTTTCCTCTCCACTTTCCCTTCTCTTTCTCTTCTCCTCTTTTCTTTCTCTTGTTTTTCTTCTTATGTTACTATCTTCTTCCTTTTTCCTCTCTTATTCTATTTCTATCTCTATTTCTTTCCTCTCAAATTCTTTCCAACACTTATCAATCAATTCTCACACTAAAGTGCTAAATGTCTAAAATGCCCTTTTTACTCTAATTCCCCGAAAACTCTCTGAATCGGTAAAAATAGATAAAATAAGCAAAACACCACATAGCAATATATAATTTCTCAATTTAAAACAAACATCAATTAAATAAATTAAAAGACTCAACCAACAATGGGAATTCAGAATCGGGGCGTTACATTATTCAAGACCGTGGGTATTCTCCATGAAATTGTATCAACCTTTTGTTGGTTAAGTTCAAGAGCTTCAAAGCAACCTCAGCCCAGTCAGGGGCATCTTCTTCAAGTTCGTGAGCGTTCCTCATGAAATTATTTTAACCTTTTATGGTCAAAGTTGTGATCTCCAAGCAAGTCAGGGGGCATTCCTCATTGAGTTGTGTTATTAACCTTTTATTGGTGAAGTTGGTGTCCCCAAATTCAACCAGTGGTATCTTTTCTCCGAGTCAGTGGGCGTTCCCCATTGATTTGTTTCAACTCAACCTTCCTCTTAGGCGTTCCCCTGTGAGTCGTCTCGTTTCAACCTTTTATTGACAAGCATGGTGTTCCTCAGTGACTTATGTGCTTCAACCTTTTGTTGATGTCCTCAAATAAGCCTCGCTCATCATATCTCCAGCAAATTTGACCTTTTGTCAGTTGCCTTGCTATCATATTTTTGATGATGGCTGAACCACATCGATTCAACCTAGCCTATATTCTTTGGTATTAGTGGCCTTCATATTTGGGAGGTTCTTATCATCCTTTTGGTGGTAGCAACTTGTGTGCGTGTGTCACTCCATCATCCTTTTGGTGATGGGTCTGTCATCCTTTTGGTGTCAGATTGTGTGAATGTCGTTCTATCATCCTTTTGGTGGTAGCAACATGTGTGTGTTACTTCGCTCTATCATCCTTTTGGTGATGGGTATGTCATCCTTTTGGTGCCAGATTGTGCAAGTGTTCCCTACATCCTTTTAGTGTCAAGGCTATGTGTGTGAGTTTGCTCTATCATCCTTTTGGTGATGGGTCTGTCATCCTTTTGGTGCCAGATTGTGCGAGTGTTCCCTACATCCTTTTGGTTTCAGGGATGTGTGTGAGAGTTTGCTCTATCATCCTTTTGGTGATGGATCCGTCATCCTTTTGGTAGTATATTATGCAAGTGTTCTCCATTATCCTTTTGGTAATGGACCCCTACATCCTTTTGGTGTCAGGGCTGTGAGTGTGAGTTTTCTCTATCATTCTTTTAGTGATGGGTTTTTCATCCTTTTGGTGCCATATTGTATGAGTGTTCCCCATTATCCTTTTGGTAATGGACCCCTTCATTATTTTGGTATCATGGATGTGTGTGTGTGTCATTCTGTCATCCTTTTGGTGATGGGTTTGTCATCCTTTTAGTGCCAGATTGTATGAGTGTTCCCCATTATCCTTTTGGGAATGGACCCCTGTATTCTTTTAGTGTCAGGGATGTGTGTGTGTGTGTGTGTGTCGCTCCGTCATCCTTTTGGTGATGGGTTTATCATCCTTTTGGTGCCAGATTATTCGAGTGTTCCCCATTATCCTTTTAGTAATGCACCCCTGCATCCTTTTGGTGTCAGGGATGTGTGTGTGTGTGTGTGTCGCTCTATCATCCTTTTGGTGATGGGTTTGTCATCCTTTTGATGACATATTGTGCGAATGTTGTGCTATCATCCTATTAGTGGTAGCAACCTTATGTGTGTGTGTCGACCTGTCATCCTTTTTGTGATGAACCTATCATCCTTTTGATGTTAGGATTTTCTTTGTTATCATCCTTTTGGTGATAACAACCTTTGCAAGCTATCCAATATTCCACTTACCCAAGCATTTTCTTTCTTTTTCGGATAAATTCGAAGTTTTCTTCATATCTAATTGACTTCTACCTCGAAAGAATGAACGCCATAGCAGTTCATCTTACTAGGTTTAATCCAATTAGAAGGGGCATCTGTCATACCCCAAATTTGTCCTACCCATGTATAGATTCCAAATTCAAAGATATGTCATTTTTACCATGAGGTTTATTTAAGTTAAGTTAAGTTTCATTTGAGGTTTATCGAGTCAGGGATGAGTACGGCTGTGATGAAGTTTATTTGGTGGTGACATAATCTCGGTTAGGCCAGGAATTTTGTTTCATAACTAAAGCCAGAGTGTGCTCCATTCAAGTGGTGTTTATGTGGGTTCACAACTAGGGTTTTGTGCCAGGACATGCCTGTTGTGGATGAATAAAGACTTCTAATTATACTAAAGCAGGTGTTTTATAGTTGAAAATCATCAAAGACCAAATCATTCTCCAAATAAGGTTTTATGTATATTTAAGTCTTAATTATGTGGATTCTTATGCTTGTTACCAATCCAAGAAGAAGTCATGTTTATTGACCAGTTCAAGGATCCAGTGGTGATTTGGTTTCAAATGGAGATGTGGGAAGGATGATTATTTCAAGTTCTAGGTTATGATCATGTTTCTAAAAAAGGGTTTCAGATATGCTCCAAGGTTATCTTTAAAGGCTTTAAGTGATTCAAATTATTATTAAAGGACTTGCTTCAAGCATCATCTTGATTGGTTTCAAAGTTTTATTCACACGCCATGGTTTAAAATCGTTCCAAGATTGACATTAGGCCATATGGTTATTCATTTTCAATTCATGAGCATAAGGAACGCACCATGAATAATGGATGTCACAATCAAGCTCACAAAGGTTTTCAAAGTGACGATTGGACAATCAAATAGTTTCATTTTTTGAATCGTGCCAAGGTTCTGCTCAAAAACAAATTTGAACTAAGGCATTACAAGGCTCATGGATATATTTTTTGAATTGAGAATTGCATGTTGCAAAATCACCTTGAGGTTACTTGATCCCATAAGTAAATTCACTAACCCAAGCCATCTTCAATAAAGGTTTAAGTCAAGGAAAACAAACATTTGACAAGATAATGGGAGGGGCTATTTTGGTAACACAAGAGGTCATTTGGATTCAAAAATATATATATACATGCCAATGCACAAAGTGATACAAAGTTTGAGATACATAGGTCTAAAGTGATTCAAAGATTATATTCCAATGACAAGTAATACAAGTGTTCTTATTAAAACCTAGACCCATGTGCTACATCAATTTAAATTCATATTCTACAAGGCATGCAAGTTCAGATTACAAGCGTAAGGTCGAATGTCATCCAAGCCTAAGCACGACACCTAAATACATCTATTCTAAAAGGCTCAAGCAGTTGCTTTGAGCTTATTCTTCGCTTGGTCCAGACCTTCATGCTAAAGTTTAAAGCAGCCCTTAATTCTTTTTTTCCTTCCGAGTGTTCCTTGTCCACTCTTGGTTGTGTTCCTAATCCACCATGTCATTCACCTTCAGTTCCTAATGAATTAATCACCTGAATTACCAAATACCATCACCGAACATCAACCATAACACTGTTATATCGTAAAGAGCGGCAGGCAAAGCAAAATAAACCACATGATCCCGATGACAACCATGTGAATACCTTGCAATTTCAGCGTGATTATATTCAAGATTTGTGGCATTTTCAAGTCCTATTCTATGAAGCTTCAAAGCACAGAAATCTGAATCAAAATCATGATAAACCACGATAGCAACGTAAGGCCAGCTATTCATACAAATGTATCCATAAGACAACCTGCGGGGCAAGAATCTCGTAATCGTTAACAGTCACACGATTGTTACGAAATTATACAGGTTTTGTTTCTAGTAACCACAATGTTTAAAAAGCCTAAGCAAAATTGGTTTCATTGATGCATTTAAGTTAGGAGCGAATGTAACCTTTTGATTTAAAGCCAAATTACAGTAAAAATAAGGATTTTTTTTGTTATAACAGTAAAAGAGGGGGGGTTGAAAATTCTGCACATGGCCTTTATTTAGCTTGTTTCTCGCATCGCCTCACTTTTGGTCCCCACGTGAAAAAATAAATAAAATATCGCACACCAAGTGGATTCTCTTCAATCGAATAATCTACACAGATCAGATGGAAGAAAAAATCCTAACCAACTCGTACGCTCAAAATCTTCAAAGGAAATCCCTATAAATAAGGCTTACCATTTCATTTAGAGGGGGAGCTTAGGGTGTGTTTGGTTCAGGGTAGATGGAGGGGAGGGGAGGGGAAGGGAGGTAAAAATTTTAATTAAATATGTTTGGTTCAAAATTTAGGAGGGGAGGGGAGGGGAGGGGAGGGGAGCAAAATCCCTCCAAAACACACTTTTTGGTTCCCTCCGAATTGGGGGGATTTGGAGGGGAGGGGAGGGAATATGAGTTTTGATATTTAAAAATTATTATATTTACTAAAATATCCTCAGTTTAATTTTATTATTTCAAAACTATTTGTTATCTTTTGTGTTACTGTTTTTTCTCGATTGTTTTCATCAACTTATTATAATTGTTCTCCACCTTCAAATTATTTTATAATTTTTATAATTAATATAAATCATAATCATTGTCTTTTTTTATTAAAAAAATTATGTTTCGTTATATTCGTTTTTTTCTTTTAATTTTGTTATGTACTCTATCATATTTTCTTTTATATCAAATTGTAAACCATATCATTTTATTTATTTTTGTTTATTCATTTTATTAAATATTTTGAACCCTTAATATTTGGTAATAAGTTATTTTATATATTTGTTTTGTTATATGATTCATCACAATTTAAACAATGTTATTGGCATATAGTTTAATTTATGTTGGAAAGTTATAAGTCGAATCGATTGTACTCAATTTTTTTAACTTTATGTGACAAATAAGTATTTTTTTAATCACTCAATATTAGAAATTTTATTACAACAAAAATACGCACGAATTTTTCACATTTTAATATCATATGACTTATATAAGATCATAAGGATAAAAATGTAAATTATTAATAAAACCCCTCCCCTCCCCTTCTGAACCAAACACATTTTTAATTAAAATCCCTCCCATCCCCTCCTCTCTTTTGAACCAAACACTTATTTGATTAAAAAATTTCTTCACCTCCCCTCCCCTCCCTTCCCCTTCATTAAAATCCCTCCCCTCCCCTCCCCCTCATTTGAACCAAACAGACTTTAGCAACCAAAGAAACTATACCAAATTCATCCTCCATTAAACATTGAATTTGTCCCAATCTCCACCTAAAAATTAGAAATAACCATAGACTTCAAAAGAGAATCCAGACGAAATCATTAGAAAGTGTAGGACGAAGAGTTTTCGAGCAAAGAATAAACGTGAGTCTTGCCAACCTTAAATCAAAGAGCATCACTTGATTGAAGCGATTTAGTGAGAAATAGAGTCGGATCGGAAAAGAAAGAACTCACAATCATTGTTGTTTTGCATGTCGGTCGCTGATGTTGCTCCGTCAATAACCTTAGCGGTCGAAATTAAAGGATGGGGTTTTTGTCATGCGTCGATCTTGATTTGGTTTTCTCACGTTAACAAAGGTTGGTTGAGCAAATTCTGGTAGCGCGAGGTTCAGTTCATTTGCGTTTAATAGAAAGAAGAGGCTTCTGTCCTCTTTTGAAACCCTTGTTGGCTGGTTTGAAGCTATCGGATTCATTGGCCTATGCTCTATTATCATTAGCCTTTTTCCTTTTCCTTTTTGCGCCCACATTTTTTCTACTTTGGGGATGATGGGCTCACTTATCCCAAATGATTCCCATTGTTTCTCATACCCCCATAATCTGATCCGACACCCCTTTCCTTTTTTTTAGATTTTAGTTATTTATATTTTGTTTTACGGTTTTTTTTATAAAAAACAATGGTTATTTTATTTCCCTTTTTTATGGTCGACGAAGAAACCAAAGATTACTATTGTCAATTTATTGACAAAATAGTAATTAAGACGAGACCACCGCCGATTTTTCTTTTCATTTTCTTCTCTATCTTTTTATTTCGATTTTTATTTAGATTTTGATCAATGAAAGTCTTTTTATTCGTAAAATGTTGATTTATCGAGGTTGATAACCTTCATTAAAATCTGTAGAAAATGATCATTGGGATCATTTTCTATACTTTGGGATCGTGATAGGTTACCTTCGATTAATCGACACTAGTTTGGATTAAGACGAGATCCCTCTTTCTTTTGAGCCGTGCGACACGATTACAATGGAAAATGGTCCTCAATATCATTCTTCCATCATGTTTTTAGCACAAATATCAACTCGCGCGACCTCCTATAGGTCGACTTTTGTCATAAATCGAGCTACAACGATTTAGCGCTACATTTCATCCCAATTCAATTCACAAATCAACTAACGACTAACTTTACTTTTCAGTCAATATACTCTTGATCTAATTTCAGTCAATATATCCTGATTCTATATTATCTTATTCATATACTTGTTAATATTATCTCGATTATATTATTGTGAATTTTATCTTGATTATATTGTTATATATCTTGCCATACTATTCATAATTATTCATATTCATCTTGCTCATCTCATATTCATATTCTTCAAAACACATAATAAATGATCGGAACCTAAAGTCCTAAATTGGTGGATTGTTGGTTACTTGTCTGAGCGAAGGATTATTGGACTTTGTCAGAAACCCTAGCTTGGAGTTTTGTCTGAATTTTGCTCAAGGCTTAGTTTAGTAAACTTCGCACACACACACGGCTTTCTCTTGGGCTACCTTACAACGAGACCTTTTATTTCGTGCAATCCCGTGTAACTTACATGTACCCCTCTCCCATTCTGATGTACACATTCGTATTTCTTTGACTATGGTTTATCTTCTAAGACCACCCTTAGGGACTAGCATAGGCTAAACCGTTTTCAAACTAATTCTCGATTCGTCATTAAGCCATTTTCAAACACCCCTCCGTAAGTCGAGTGCTCGTCCGCATTCGCCATCAACCTATCACACACACTTTTCATCGTGGTTTCGATATTGGGGGAACCCTCAGTGACTAGTATCGTTTCTTACAACTTAACCGTTGATTCGTCGTCAAGCCAGTTCCATTGTTAATCAAAACCTCGACTCGTCGTCGAGCCATTGTCAAACTAATTTCCATTCCACCATGTTTTTGCACGCAAATAAAATCAAACCCTTGATCCAACATCAAGCGGTATTTTAAGCCAAGTTGTAAGTCGAGTGCCTTTTGCCTCGCAGTCCATCTCTTTTCGCAACGTATTCGATTCAATATTTTTACAAACGCTTTTCTTAATAAATAACGAAAGAAGAAGATTCTTGGAGTTTAGCACTCCTTGAATCTGTAAGTGCTCTTGATTGGCTGCACTTTGTGGCAAAACTTTAGAGTTTGCATGTATGTCATACCGAATGTTAGGACATACTTAATGATGTGTGTGCAAGGTAAGTTAACTATAAGTTAAGCTGAATGTCATACAGAATGTCATGACTCTGACCGTATAACATCCAGCGGGCAGGTTAGTTTTTTTGGTATCTAGAAATCAGGAAACAAATCAGGAGCTCAAGATGAAAGACAGGAGACATTTGAGAAGCCCTAAAGCGAAACAAATGCTCCTGAATTAAAGGGCAAGCGTGCAGAGAATTGAAGAGTAGGGTTTGTTATGATTAAACCTAACTATGTGCACCAAGGCCCAAAGGACTGACTGCACTATAAATATCAGAAGGAGCAATCCTAGAAATCAAGCTCTTGACAGAAGATCAGAGAGTGCACATTACAGAGTCCTTGTGAGTGAAGAAGGTTGTTCTTCACGTGAGTATTGTGAGTGAAGAAAGTGTGTTATTCACGTGTGAATTGAATCTTAGGAATACTTGTATACCAAGAAACTGCCTGCTGCATTGGTTAGGTAGATTCTAAGTTGTGTCTCACTCAAAGCTTTTAAGCAAGAGTGTGTGTGTCCCTTGATGAAAGCTTTGAAGCAAGATCAAGGTGTGTATGAAGTGTTTCTTCATCTTTACTCTGTAACTGTAATTGGATATCACTGTGGTGTGATTGAGGGGGAGTGAGTGGGAATACTCAGGTCTAGATTGTCTCTAGGTTGAAGTGTCATTGGGTAGATTTTAAGTGAGGAGTGCAAACTGAGTTGTTTGACTCTAAATTAATTCTACTGATAGTGAATTTCCTCCCTGGCTTGGTATCCCCCAGATGTAGGTGTTGTTGACACTGAACTGGGTGAACAATTGTTGTGTTATTTACTGCTTTTACTTACAGTTTAATTAGTTAGTACAATAGTCAATGTCACAGTGGATGTTATAACTTTGGTAATAACATCCATCGTGTACTTGCCAGAATTTCAATTGGCATCAGAGCAGGCATCCTGCCTGTTTATTCTGGGTGAGATCTAGGGAAATAAGTTCTGGTACTATGGATAAAGATATAGGATTCACTAATAGACCTCCAATTTTGGATGGTTCTAATTATGATTATTGGAAACCTAGTGTCGCTACTGCGAAAAAAGGTGTCGACAATGACAGAAGAGTCGCCACCTATCGTTATTTATCCCAAAGGAGGGAAAGGAAACGATCAGGACAAACCTAGCGAAAAGGGATAAGATCGGTCATCGCAACCAAATCTCGGGTTCGGGAGTCGATTACGCAAGGGGAAGGTATGAGCACCCCTCATGTCCGTCGTACTCAACGGGATCCACACTTGGTTGTCTAGTCTATGGGTGAAAAACAATCTAGCTACGACTGCTAAAGCTAAACGGAAAGAACTGACTCGATAGAGCATCGCGCTCTATGCCTACGTATTCCCTCGTGCAATGGGAAAGTCAGAGTCAATGTAGTTCGGGAAACTACGAGGGGGATTTGCTCGTAAATACGTCGCGTCTTGTGCCTACGTATTCTCATCTAGTATGAGAAATCAGAGCAAAACATAGTTCAGGCTAACTACGGGACGAAAGGGTGTTCTTGATCACACAGGGGTGAGAGAAAAGGTTAACGATATTAGCGTATGCATTCTAGCAGTTAGGTGTATGCAGCTCGACCATTGGAGACTTAGGCGTTACCTGTTTGCGGTAGAACGGACATAGTATGTCATTGGTTTCACGGTACGGGAACCTACGGGTTCTAGAACTACGGTCTGTCTTGATTGCGCTAGGGCAAGAGAAAGGGAAAGATTAGTCGTCAGCGGGAAAGTCCCGATCGCATGGAAGCGGGAGGATAAAGAAATTAGTTATTTGTGTGCTCGCTAGGATATCGAATCCTATGCCTATATATTCTCATCTGGTACGAGAAATCAGAGCAGCTGTAGTTCAGATAACTACAGAAAAACGGTCTCGATTGCACAGGGGCAAGAGAAGGGATCTCAATCGCCAGGTTGCAAGAGAAAAGGGGAGGTCTCAATCGCGCGGATGCGAGAGAAAAGGGGTTCCAATCGCACGGGGGCGAGAACAAAGAGGAAGTAGGCTTAACACGTCCAAACGGGAAGGAACTCGGGACACACACACAAGAACCTGAAGCGTAGGAGCGAATGCATTGCATATCGTCCTAAGGACGTATACTAAACATTCTAAGAAATTGAGAGGTAGCCCCCCAATCACCATTTCCCACGTATCTATTGCTTAGAACTCATAACGCTCGGCGGTTGATTAAAAGACTTGAATAAGAAAGATGTTATCGAACGGAGAGGTTCCGTTGGCCTTTGACATTATGCGCAAGCTCCATTCCAATCTTCTCCTCTTTGGATCCTTGATGATGACGTTTCGAATCAGAACTAATGTAACGCTAAACTGTCATAATTTGACTTATAAATGAAGTCAAACTCAAAGATGTAGCGTATCGATATCTGTGTCAAAGACAAGATAGAGAAATGATATTGAGAATCATTCTCCAATTGAATCATGTCACACGGAACAGAATCGCAAAAAGTCAAAAAGAAAATGAGGAGAGAAAAAGTGTGGTCTCGGATCCTACATTATCCATCAACAAGTCGATTAATAACGGTTTACGGAAGTCTCGTCATCGACCTACAAAATGAAAATGATGAGAAAAATCCAATAACAAATGAAAATTGCATTCAACTTTAAAAGAAATAAACTTCTAATAAGAAAAAGAAATTTAAAAGAAAATTGAGTAAGAGAATAGAATATAAAATCCTATACAAAAATATATGCATAATATTCTAAAGAAAATAAAACTATAATTTCCTAAAAGAAAAATAGTAAGGTATTTACATGTATAAAAGTATTTACAAAATAAACCCAAAAGAAAATAATACAAGCAGCAGGGGGGTGCAGCCCAGAACTGGGGGTATATTTCAACAAAAACGCAAATGGGCTTTACAGCCCACTAACCTCAACAAAGCCAACCAGACAGAGGGGAGTGTAAACGGGTATGGGGGTGTAAACTTGGAAAATGAAAGTTGGTCCCAAAGCCCACTAACTAATCAACGGATCCATAAACACTTTCACCATCTCCTTCATTTCGCTTAAGCAGAAACCCTAGGTTTTCTCTCTCAACCTCCGCCACCGTCCCCGTCACCTTCCGTCTCAATTCTTCTTCCAAAATTTCCTCCAATGAACACAGCACCTCTATCCCTCTCAGTTCAGTCTTATCTTCTTTAGACTTCACCATCATCACCTATATTCAACCTACAAAAAACAGACGAACCTCAATCCATAAAATCACCTTTCGAGTCGGTGGTCAGAGGTTGAAGACGAGTCATCGAAGTTGGAGTTGATGAAGACGGTGGATGAAGATGTTCTTCAAGGTGAAATAACTCATGTTCTTCCAATCTAAACTTGATGGTTTGTTGAATCGGAAGTTGTTAGATCTGCGGTTCATAATGAAGATGAAGATCTGGAGCGTTTGTTTATGACGAAGATTAAACTGAAGGTTTGATGCAACGAGTTTGGATCTGACTTGAGGAAGCGACTTGCAAGAACTGATGAGTTACGCGATGACGATGGTGGATCCGTGGCTTGCATGTTGTTTTGTGAGATTGGAAAACGGTTGAAGCTCTGGCAATTTGTGGAAGCTTTGTTCGAAGCTTGTTCGTGATTCGAACCTGATGGTGGTGAAGTTTGTGTGGTGAAGATCTGTGAAGATTCATGAAGGTAGATGAGGATCTGGAAAAAATAAGATGAGTTCGAATTTCCGGAAGAAAAATTGATGAAGTTGGATGAGTGTTTGGGTGTTTTCTGGAAAAACAATTATGATGTGATGAAGGTTGTTGGAAGAATGATGAAGTTCGTATGAACTTTTGTAAGTTTCTTGAAGAACAGATGACGAAGATGGAGTGTTTCCAAAAAATTCTTTGAAGGTTGATGAAGGTTCTTGGAAAACGAACATGAAGGTGAGGATCGTGATGAACAACAGATGAAGGTGGTTGAATATGGATGAAGAAAAATGGAAGAAATTATGAACCTGATGAAGAACACGATGAACACCAGATGAAGATTAATGAATTTGTTATGGTGTTTCATGCATTTGATGAAGTTCTGAAGATTTACGGAAGAAGGATCCTGCTGGAAAAATAGTTGTAGATGATAAGATTGTTGAGTTTCTAGGGAAATAGTTTGAAGGTCATCAATAACATGATAAGTTTCTGGAGAATGGATGAAGTTTCCGGCGGGTGAGACGTTTTCCGGTGATGGCTACGGCGGGGTCGGATGGCTTTGATTTCACCGGTGAGTGCCTCTGGTGGTTTGTATGTGAGAGATGGTGAGATGCCACCTAGCAGGGTAATGTGGCGAGTATTGGGAGTATGTGGGGATGTAACACCCCACTTTCCCAAATTAAATAAAACATGATTAAATCAAATAAATATCAGAGTTTCCCTTCAAAAGTGGGATATCACATTCACAAAATTCAACAAATCACTTCATTTGATGGTTTTCAAAATATACAGCGGAAACAATCATTAATACACCATTCTCGGCCAGCCGCCAATTTACATAAAACATTCATTAAGAGAATTCACCAAAATAAGATACGCCACAGGAATACAACAAATCCAATCATAATAAAAGTAAACACCAAGTCTCGTGTTACGTATCAGAGCATCCTAAGACTCGACCCGCACACCACTATCCAAGCTAGCTATGTACCTGGATTATCTGTACTTCCGAAGAAGCACAGACCGCAACAACAACAAAGGGGTGAGAAAACATGATCAAAATTATCGGTAATAAGATACATGAATAAAAGCAGTAAATAAACAAATCATCACCCCACCAACATCAAACACGACCTACTGTCCAATCATCAAACAACATACAATAATGCAAGAATGCAACTCAACACCATGCATGCGGTACCGACTCAATGGTTCATTCAATCGAACCCCAGATAGATCACTTACGCTCCTCCTGAGACATGATCTATCCCCCACCATTCTCCACAAGGGAGTACGGATGGATCAGTTACGCTCCTCCTGAGACATGATCCATCCCACCATTCTCCACAAAGGAGTACGGTGAATTACTTACGCTCCTCCTGAGACATGATTCAACCCCACCATTCTATACAAGGGAGTACGGATGGAATCACTTACGCTCCTCCTGAGACATGATCCATCCCACCAAAACACCATGATATGCACGACACCAAATGCACAACACACAAACTCAAGCACACTAAGTGCACACGATCCTCCTGATCACATCACCATACAATATATATATATATATATATATATATATATATATATATATATATATATATATATATATATATATATATATATATATATATATATATATATATATATATATATATATATATATATATATATATATATATATATATATATTTATATATATATATATATATATATATATATATATATATATATATATATATATACACACACACACACACACCAATCAATTATGTCAATTAAAATGAATAATAGGGAAATCACAATCGAACACCAAATATACGCTCTTCTCTATTCGCACCATTCCTATACTCACCATGGCCAAGAGGGGCCCTGCGAAACGAAAGAACAAATCAAAGCAGTACAAAATCACAACTTACTGTTATGCTCGCTGGCCCATTCGCCTAGCGAGGCCTCATTGAACGCTCGCTGCCTCACTCGCCTAGCGAACTCGCTAGCGAAGGCAGACAGTGGCTACTGGAAGTATTCGCTACCCAACTCGCCTTGCGAATTCCTAGCGAATGCTCACTACTAGCTCGCTCAGCGAAGGTGCTGGCGAACGTCTGCGATTTCACAAAACCCTCACTGTTCAGAAATTCATCAGAACTCATAAATCATCTGATTCTCACTAAACCATTCCCTGTAGTCTTAGCCTAACATTCTACGACTAAACTACACAACTTATTCCAGATTTTACCTGATAAAGCATCAATTCTACCGATTAAATCATTTTCGACCCAAAATGGTAACCTTCAGAAAACACCCAATTACCCAAACAATCACTATACAACTACATGCAAGAAGTTCACCATAACAGTAATGATTAGAAACACAACAACATACTAATTATGTTCATCAAGTCCCTATGGGGTTAAGGAACCCCCTCTACCTGATTCATGCAATTACCAATCCCGATCAGTTTCTCCCCCCTTACCTCGATTAATTGCTTCAATTGATGAAGAACCCCCAATAATCTGGCAGTCCTAGCCTTCTTCCTCTTCCTCCTGTTCTTCCTTCTCTACTTTCTCTCCACTAGACCGTGTTCTCTCTTCTTCTTTTCCCCAAAAACTCCCTAATACCCCTCTTATAACTCTTATTCCTTATTTAATCATTTAACCTCAATAATAATACAAATAATAATAATAATAATAATAATAATAATAATAATAATAATAATAATAATAATAATAATAATATTACTATTAATTATCAAATTATTATCAATATTAATTATATTATATTAATATTAAAGTCTATAGTTCATTAAATAATCTCCACAAAAGACACGCCGAAATAAAATAACACCAGAAAGACTAAATAATTAAAATGGGTGTTACAACTCTCCCCCACTTTAATTATTTTCGTCCTTGAAAATTACCTAATGGAAATAATTCCGGATACGCTTCCTGCATCCTGCTTTCCAATTCCCAGGTCACACTGCCTCCTGCAGCACCTCCCCAAGCCACTTTCACCAAAGATATCTCCTTCCCTCGGAGTTGTTTCATCTTACGGTCCTCGATCCTCAACGGCATCATCTCAGCGGTAAGATTCTCCCTGACTTGAACTTCCTCTCTCTGAATCACATGAGATGGGTCCGAGACATACTTCCGAAGTTGCGACACATGAAACACTTCATGTAAATTCGACAGTTCAGGCGGCAACGCCACCCTATAAGCTACAACACCAACTCTCTGCAAAATCTGATACGACCCAATTAACTTAGGATCCAGCTTCTTGGACTTCAACGCACGACCCACACCAGTCACTGGGTTAACTCTTGGGAACACGTGATCACCTTCACTGAATTCCATTTCTTTTCTTCGGTTATCATGATAACTTTTCTGCCTACTCTGAGACGCTTTCATTTTCTAACGAATCATCTGAATTGTCTCAGTAGTCTGCTACACAATTTCTGGTCCCAATACTACATTCTCACCCGTCTCATACCAACACAGAGGAGTTCTGCACCTTCTACCATATAAAGCCTCAAACGGTGCCATTCCGATACTAGAATGGTAATTCTTGTTGTACGTGAACTCGATCAATGGTAACTGAGTATCCCACGCACCACCCTTTTCCAACACACAAGCCCTTAGCAAATCCTCCAGCGACTGAATAGTCCTCTCTGACTGACCATCAGTCTGCGGGTGGTAAGCTGAACTCAGCTTCAACTTAGTACCCAAATCTTCCTGTAAACTCCTACAAAAGTCTGAAGTAAACCTCAGATCTCTATCCGACACGATACTCGACGGAACACCATGCAGCTTCACTATTACTCGAATATAAATCTCTGCTAGCTTCTCCAACGGGAAACTGATATTGATCGGTACAAAATGTGCAGACTTCGTAAGTCGATCCACAATCACCCAAATAGCATTAAATCCTCTCTCCGTATTCGAAAAACCCGTAACAAAATCCATAGTTATACAATCCCATTTCCAAGCCAGAACTTCCAACGGTTGCATCATTCCAGAGGGTCTCTGATGTTCCGCTTTCGACTTCTGACACGTCAAATAGGTGTAAACAAATTGAGCTATATCTCTTTTCATACCGGACCATCAAAATATCTTCCTTAAATCGTGGTACATCTTCGTAGCTCCCGGATGGATACTCAAACTACTACGATGCCCTTCACTCAGAATTGACTTTTTCAGCTCATCATTATCCGGCACACAAATTATGCCTCTGAATCGCAACACACCTGTACTATCCAACTTAAAATCACTATCGAAGTCACTTCCTCCTCCAGGCATCAAATCCAATAACTTCATATCTAGCTTTTGGTTCTCTCTAACCATATCAAAGAAATCATTATTCACTTGCAACTTGCCCAACATCACACCACCTGCCATAATTTCACAAACCATGCTCAAATCTCTGAACTGCTCAATTAGCTCTATTTCTTTTACCATCAAAGCCGACATATGAATTGTTTTTCTGCTCAAAGCATCGGCTACTATGTTCGCCTTTCCTCGATGATAACTCAAACTGAAATCGTAATCCTTCAAGAATTCCAACCATCTTCTCTGTCTCATATTTAGCTCCTTTTGATCAAACAGATATTTCAGACTCTTATGGTCACTGAACACATCAAATCTCGAACCATACAAATAGTGCCTCCAGATCTTTAACATGAAAACTACCGCAGCCAATTCAAGGTCATGGGTAGGGTAATTCCTTTCATGCATCCTCAATTTCCGCGAAGCATATGCCACCACCTTACCATTCTGCATAAGAACCCCGCCTAATCCCATCTTAGACGCATCACAGTACACCACGAAAGGTTCACTCAAATTTGGCAATATTAACACCAGTGCCATAGTCAACCTCTTTTTCAGTTCCTCAAAGCTTTCTTCACAAGCAGCATCCCATACAAAAACTTGATCCTTCCTCGTCAACTGGGTAAATGGAAATGCCAAACTAGAAAACCCCTCAATAAACCTTCGGTAATAACCTGCCAAACCCAAAAAGCTTCTAATTTCTGTTGTTATCTTTGGCGGTTCCCACTGCAGCACGACACTCACTTTTGATGGGTCCACCACTACACTGTCACCAGATATCACATGCCCTAAGAAACTCACCGTCTTCATCTAGAACTCACATTTTGATAGTTTAGCAAACAACTTATTATCTTTCAGCACTTGCAAAGCAATTATCAAATGTCCTGCATGCTCTTCCTCAGACTTAGAATAAATCAGTATATCATCAATAAACACAACAATAAACTGATCCAGATAAGAATGGAATATTCGGTTCATATACTCCATAAACACTCCTGGCGCATTAGACACTCCAAAAGGCATTACAGTATATTTGTAATATCCATAACGAGTTCTAAATGCCGTCTTCTGAATATCACCTTCTTTCACTCTGATCTGATGGTAACCCGACCTCAAGTCAATTTTACTGAACACCCGAGCTCCCACCAACTGATCCATCAAATCATCAATCCTTGGAAGAGGATATTTATTCTTAATGGTCACTTTATTCAACTGACAGTAATCGATGCACAAGCACATACTACCAACCTTCTTCTTTACCAACAGCACTGGAGCTCCCCACGGCAACACACTCGGTCTGATAAACTTTCTATCCAACAATTCTCCAATCTGAGATTTCAATTCAGCCAATTCCACTGCCGACATCCTGTACGGTGCCATAGATATAGGCCTCGTACCAGGAACAAGATCAATGCTAAATTCAACTTCTCTTGTCGGAGGTAATTCAGTAATATCATCAGGGAACACTTTGGTAAATTCATTCACCACCGCCAACTCTTTCATTGACGTTTTGCTGTCAACAGATAATGATGTAAATAAAGCAAACATTTTAGCTTCGTCCTCTAACAAGGTCCTCAATTCCTTATTAGACAAGGAATCTGCCAATGCTTCCTCTTCTGGAGTAAGGAACAACAACACCTTCCGAAAAAAAATCGATGTAGACTCGGTTGAACTTCAACCAGTTCATACCCAGAATAACATCCAGCTTACCAAGTGGCAGACAAATCAGATCCACTCCAAAATCCCTACCGAAAATAGTCAGTGGGCACTTCAAACACACCAAAGAAGTAGTCATTGAACCAATAGAGGGAGTTTCAATAGTCACCCGTTGCTCAAGAGTAGACGACACCAATCCTAATCTCTTCACACAATCAACAGAAATGAACGAGTGGGTTGCACCCGTATCAATCATAGCAGTCAAAGGAATACTATTGATAAAACAAGTACCTTTGGTAGAACGTTCCTTGCTAGTCGACTGAGTTCCTACCACAGCAAATACTTTACCACTGGCCTGAGGCGCCTGAGACTTCTTCGGCTTCTCGCATTGTGTACTCATATGACCTTTCTCACCACAGTTATAACAGGTAGGCATAACGGCCCGACAATCAGCTACCACATGATCTGGCTTACCACACTTGAAACACTTCTTCACCTCATTAGGACAATCATTAGCACGATGCCCCATGCCATCACATCGGAAACATTTCACACTAGCGGACGTTCTCCCTTCTCTGGGCTTCTTATCAGTAGCAGCCTTATGCTTTCCCTTATCAGTAGGAACACTGTAAGGAGTACCACCAAATCTCTGCTTACCCTTACGATCATTTACAGCCTTATAGTGTGCAATCCTGGCCCGATTGTCATTGTCATAAATTTTGCTTCTGCTTACCAGCTCAGGATAATTCCTGATCTTCTGACAAGCGATCCCCATCTTAATCTCCGGACGCAGCCCGTTTTCAAACTTCAAACACTTGGAGGTCATCGCCGCTTCAGTATTGTAATGAGGATAATAATGTACCAACCCTTCAAATTTAGCGGCATACTCTGCTACAGTCAGATTACCCTGCTTCAGCTCCAAAAACTCTATCTCCTTAGCACTTCGTATATCTTCCGAAAAATACTTTTCTAGAAAACTAGTTCGAACCACATCCCAAGTAATTGCAGTTCCTGTAGCCTCCAATCTTTGGTGATTGTTGTCCCACCAAGCCTCAGCTTCACCTTCCAGCATGTGAGTACCAAACCTCACGTTTTGCTCATCATTGCAACCCATTTTCCTGAAAATTTTCTCAATTGCCTTCAGCCATTTCTGTGCACCTTCAGGATCCAAAATTACTCCTTCAAGCGTCGGTGGCTTGTTACTCTGAAACTGTGCCAAATCTTTGAATTGCGCACCCATAGATTGGTTCTGATTAGCAACCACCTACGCCATCGCTTGCATAGCTGCAGCCAAAGCAGCATCATTCCTTCCTGCCATACTGCTCAACCATAATAGCACTGGATTAAAAGGGTACACAATCTCTATCCTAAGGACAGACTCAACTACTACACTGGCCGGACGGACCGACCTGCTCTGATACCAACTGTAACACCCCATTTTCCCAAATTAAATAAAACATGATTAAATCAAATAAATATCAGAGTTTCCCTTCAAAAGTGGGATATCACATTCACAAAATTCAACAAAACACTTCATTTGATGGTTTTCAAAATATACAGCGGAAACAATCATTAATACACCATTCTCGGCCATCCGCCAATTTACATAAAACATTCATTAAGAGAATTCACCAAAATAAGATACGCCACAGGAATACAACAAATCCAATCATAATAAAAGTAAACACCAAGTCCCGTGTTACGTATCAGAGCATCAACTATTATAATTATAGTTATAGCTTTCTTCCAACAGCTAAGACTCGACCCGTACACCACTATCCAAGCTAGCTATGTACCTGGATTATCTATACTTCCTAAGAAGCACATGAATAAAGGCAGTAAATAAACAAATCAACACCCCACCAACATCAAACACGACCTACTGTCCAATCATCAAACAACATATAATAATGCAAGAATGCAACTCAATACCATGCATGTGGTACCGACTCAATGGTTCATTCAATTGAACCCCGGATAGATCACTTACGCTCCTCCTGAGACATGATCTATCCCCCACCATTCTCCACAAGGGAGTACGGATGAATCACTTACGCTCCTCCTGAGACATGATCCATCCCACCATTCTCCACAAAGGAGTACGGGTGAATCACTTACGCTCCTCCTGAGACATTATTCAACCCCACCATTCTCCACAAGGGAGTACGGATGGAATCACTTACGCTCCTCCTGAGACATGATCCATCCCACCAAAACACCATGATATGCACGACACCAAATGCACAACACACAAACTCAAGCACACTAAGTGCGCACGATCCTTCTGATCACATCACCATACAATATATATATATATATATATATATATATATATATATATATATATATATATATATATATATATATATATATATATATATATATATATATATATATATATATATATATATATATATATATATATATATATATATATATATATATATATATATACACACACACCAATCAATTATGTCAATTAAAATGAATAATAGGAAATCACAATCGAACACCAAATATACGCTCTTCTCCATTTGCACCATTCCTATACTCACCATGGCCAAGAGGGGCCCTACGGAATGAAAGAACAAATCAAAATAGTACAAAACCACAATTTACTGTCATGCTCGCTGGCCCATTCGCCTAGCGAGGCCTCAGCGAACGCTCGTTGCCTCACCTGCCTAGCGAAGGCAGACAGTGGCTACTGGAATTATTCGCTACCCAACTCGCCTAGCGAATTCCTAGCGAATGCTCACTACTAGCTCGCTCAGTGAAGGTGCTGGCGAACGTCTCCGATTTCACAATACCCTCACTGGTCAGAAATTCATCAGAACTCATAAATCTTCTGATTCTCACCAAACCAGTCCCTGTAGTCTTAGCCTAACATTCTACGACTAAACTACACGACTTATTCCAGATTTTACCCGATAAAGTATCAATTCTACCGATTAAATCATTTTCGACCCAAAATGGTAACCTTCAGAAAACACCCAACTATCCAAATAATCACTATACAACCACATGCAAGAAGTTCACCATAACAACAATGATTAGAAACACAACAACATACTAATTATGTTCATCAAACCCCTCTTATAACTCTTATTCTTTATTTAATCGTTTAAGCTCAATAATAATATAAATAATAATAATAATAATACTATTAGTTATCAAGTTATTATCATTATTAATTATATTATATTAATATTAAAGTCTATAGTTCATTAAATAATCTCCACAAAAGACACGCCGAAATAAAATAACACCAGAAAGACTAAATAATTAAAATGGGTGTTACAGGGGACATGTGGCAGCCAAGAGAGGAGAGAGAGGACGAGTGAATCTTATATAGCGACAAGTGGCGTGGGCCTGAAGTGGACAAGTGGATGCGAATTGGACTCAAACTGGACTCAATTAATGACTAAGGACTGAATTAAATGATGATTAAGGCTAAACAAAAATTAATGCTAAACCAACCCTAACTAATTAAACCTGATTAATACTAACCAATTAACCCTAATATTCTAATATTAATAAAATCTAATAAAATCTAAAAAGAAATAGATCTAAAATAAAACCTATTAAAATCTATATAATATTACAATGTCTATTAGTTTCTATAAAAAGAAAGAAATTAAATCTAAAAAGACTATTTAAAATCTGTAGAAACTCTAAAAAAAATAGGAAATGAATCTAGAAAATTAAAACAGTGAATATAAAATGCGAGGATGCAACAAAATAAACGGTAAAAATACGGATATCGAAAGATCCTCAAAAACAACAGCAAAGACTGAGAACACCAGGAAGAGCACCACTTCCAAAATAAATCTCCGTATTCGAAATGGTTTGCATCACCTGAAGCGTGGGAAGAGGGCTGTAATCCCGATAAAATCAATCCGGCTGAAAAATGCACTGAATGCGATATGCAAATGCAAATTCAAAATGAATCGAAACATAAGCCAAATTAGAAAAAGGTTGGTCAAATTATAGGGTGCAACAGCAGCCCCTATTCAAACGACTTGGACCTGACTGGATGAAAAGCGAACGGCTTTCAGACAATCAAGGTAAAAGACGGTTGAATACCAAAGAACCCGAAAATTTGCCAACCGCAGAAATAAACTGCACCTCTGATTGGGGGTAAAAGAATCTCCGAAAAATTGAATACAATTGCAACGGTAACAAGCTAACTGATTATCTGATAATGAATACCTGACTTCACCGTCATTCATCTGTGCAACGCCACAGACATCGAAACCAAAGGCCAGATCAACACGCAGTTGGTAACTTCACATCATCTAATGGTAGACAGGAAGAAAATCATACTCACGTCATCTAAAGGTAGACGGAAAGACACCACAACATTCACATTATCTAAGGATAGACAGAAAGAAAATCATCATACTCACATCGTCTAAAGATAGACGGCAAGACACCACTGAAAGTTCACATTGTCTAAGGATAGACAGAAAGAAAATTAATACTCACATCGTCTAAAGGTAGACGGAAAGAAGAATACCAATGATTGCATTGTCTAATGATAGACGGTAAGTAAACTTGTACGAAGAACCACATCGTCAATAGGAATCGACAAAAAGAAGAATCAAAACCATAGATCACGTTAACGCATCAAAACCATTCAGCGAATTGCAGAATTTTCTCGTCAATAGAAATTGATGGAAAGAAAAATATCTTCAAAGGGCCACATCGCCAATAAGAATTGATAGAAAGAAAACCATCCTCAAAGAGCCATATTGTCAATAGGAACTGACAACAAGGAAAACCAAACATTCTTCAAAGAGCCACAACGTCAATAGGAATTGACAACATGAAAAACCTATTAAAACGCCATCTCATCTAATAAACGGAAAGAAAACCATGTCCGAAACTCACATTGTCTAAGGGTAGACGGAGAGAAAACCATATCCGAAGCTCACATCGTCTAAGGATAGACGGATAGAAAACCATATCCGAAGCTCACATCGTCTAAGGATAGACGGAGAAAAACCATATCTGAAGCTTACATCGTCTAAGGATAGACGGAGAGAAAATACCTGCTGGGGAAACACATCGTCAATAGGGATTGACAATAAGAATCTGTTAGGATGTTGTCATCAGAGGACTGATGGACAAAGAAAATCTGCTTGGAGATGTCATCATCAGCGGGCTGATGGACAAAGAAAATCTGACGTATGATCTGAAACCCGAGTAAACCGATGAGCTGTCTGAACAAAGTTGTTGAATAAATGCCCCTGTATTGATTGAAAAGTGATTCAATTTGCCACGGAAAGCTGAGAGAAATATGGCTTATGCTTCGCATGCACATGCGTGAATTTTTTCTATGGCGTAATGCTCCATACGAAATGGAAATGCTACGCATTTGAGGATGAAATACAAAGATGATGCAAATATGATAACTATATGCAAAAATGCAGATGCAGGCTCAGGCTGCCGGGGAAAGCTGGATTCAAAAGAACCACTCCGGCAAAATAAATGCTGAAGAGGTAAAGCCAACTCTGCTGGGGTTAACCGGATGTGCCAAGTAGGATTGAACTTTGCTGGAGAAAACAGACGAAGTCTTCCTGCGTACCAATAGGAATTGGATTTTGGAATGATGCGCCAATATGGATTGGGCTTCCTGAGGTTTGCCAATAGGAATTGTACTTTAAGAATGATCTACAAAGGGTCAGGTATGACTGACGCTGGTATCTTGTCTGAATTCAAGGGTTTTTGGTTGAAGGGTCAAGGGATAGTAGCACGACTTCCCAACATTCGTCCTAAACTTGAAATTTGATTGAACCTGATCGAATAGCCTTGAGTAGCTCTGATGATACGGATAGGACACATCCTTCTACTTCCATATTTGCCCCAGCCTGTGGGATTTCTATAGAACATCTTCCTTACAAGGAAATCTGAGATTTAAGTACCCTGATGGTTAGATATGAACTGTTTCGGCATTTTGAACCTCGAAGAGGTGCTTCAGATTAATCTCCCTATGACCGAGAATAGCTTCTGGATAAGGATAGCTTTTGCTCTTGGGGTGGCCTGCCCCCAGCCTTGAAATGACTTTGCCCCTGATTGGCTGATCTGTGGAGCAGTACCTCTGGCTACGAGAGATTTATCGAATCTCGACCTGATTGGCCCAGATTAATCGATTTCTGGATGGCTGACTCCCATGTTGTGATCATTTGATATAGCTTTCCCTGGTTCGGCGGAGTATCTGGGTGTTTTGTATTATTATCCTGATCAAAACTTTCCACTGTGGAAACTTTCCTACTGTCAAGCGCTTACGCGCAAGTAAAACAAATTGTTCTGCACAAAAGATATATTAAATGCAATGCATATGACAGTTCTGAAATCCAAGTCTGTTCACTGGAAAATTTGTGACATATAATGAATGAATCATTTATCAACATGTCAGCATTAATACAACATTGTAAGAGGAATCCTTTTAGGAGTCAGTTTCGACGTGATCTTTACCGAAGAATGCTTTTGAAACAAACCTGCTTCAATTAGGACTTTTTCAGGTTGTAACGTGGTCAGGTTCACGGTTTGAAAGAAAGGATAAAGGCTCAAAATTTATTTTAAACCACCAATTCTCCTTGATGTTCTCCAATCCTACATTCAGCTAATTCGACACTAGCGCTCACCTCTCAGAGGTTGAATGACAGGAGTGATGGTTCAGGAAACCACAAGTTTTTCGGAGTGACAGTCACTCGCTTTTCGTCTTTTGGTGCCTGAATCACATGACTTGTTTTTTTGAGGATTTTTCTTTTGTAATCCTTTTTGTCTTTCTGCTTTTCGTTTTTCATTCCCTAATTTTTGCCTGGACTAACTCTTTTGAGTTTCTTTTGATTTCAAAGTCCAGTGGGATGCCCTCATTTTTTCCTAAGTCGCTTGTTTTCAAGATTCGACTTAGCGGTCTTCTTCGTTTGATTTTCTCTCTTTTTCTTCTTTTTTTTTAACAAATCGTGTGACACTGGCTTGTCTGACTTGTTTGAAAAAGGATTGTGACTGTTTCACTCTTGATCGGCAAGGTTTAACCATTGTGGTTTTTTTTAGGCAGGACCTATAGAGGTGTGATTGATCCTCGAACGGGAACACTCCTTTTGCAACTTGGACGCTCGGCCAAATTAACTGACACCTACCCTGCCCTGGGTTAAGATTGAGGGTTTTTCATTTTCAGAAAGAAACTCCTACTACTAGGCTCAAAGAGGCTGACAAGGGATTATCTTCCATATATCTCCGGTGTTTAGGAATTTGAAACACTACCTGTACATCATCAACAGGTTTTTATTCAAAAGTATACATTCGGAAGCTTGCGCATCTTATGATTTTGTCATCCTCCCCTAGATTCCGCTTAAACAAGCGTTTGACATAACTGACAGTATAGAGTGAACACGAATGGATTAAATCAAAACATGCATATTCATTTCATTATTTATATCAATTGAAAACAATACAAGTTTTACAAATGCAATTTGCGCTTTAACAGAAAAGAAACTACAAATGCAAAGAAATGACATGATAAAACACAGATTGCCAGCTTCTAGGAACCGGGCTTTTCGAACTTGATTTGCTACTGATCCAGCCATCTTCAGAATTCCTCGTCGAAGTCGGTATGATACTCCTCTGAACATCTGCTCTCGGTGAACTCTTCCATAACATGAACTGATACACCCACCTGGTTGGATGAAGGAAGGTCGTTGATCTGAATACCCTGAAGCGTGATTGAGGGCTGTATAAGTTCGCTCTGAAGAGAAAAACAATCTGCCTGCAGCGTGAGAAGAAGGCTGTAACCCCGATAAAATCAATCCGGCTGAAAAATGCATTGTATGCGATATGCAGATGCAAATGAAAAATGAATCGAAACATAAGCCAAATTAGAAAAAGGTTGGTCAAATTTTGGGGTGCAACACCTAGGATGATTGCATTCCTAAAATCATTAGACAACAAGGCTTGGAGAGCTGCAAACTCTGGCTGGAAACATCCTGTGAAGACTGACAAGGATAGAGTAGATGTGTTAATTCCTAAAGAGGAATGGAACAAAGAGCAAGAGGCCTTAGCTCTTGGGAACTCTAAAGCATTGAATGCACTCTTCAATGGTATAGATAAAAACATCTTTAGACTAGTACACCATTGTGAACTAGTAAAGGATGTTTGGGACACTCTCAGAACTACTCATGAGGGAACTTCCAAGGTTAAAATGTCAAGATTTCAAATGTTGACCACCAAATTTGAAGGTCTGAGAATGAAGGAAGATGATACCATTCATGAGTTTTACATGAATGTTCTTGAACTTGCAAACACCTCTAGATCCTTGGGAGAAAAGATGGCTGAAGAGAAGCTTGTAAGGAAGATTCTCAGATCCTTACCTAAGAGGTTTTCCATGAAGGTCACAGCCATTGAAGAAGCTCGAGACATATGCAACATGAAAGTGGATGAACTCATAGGTTCTGTCCAAACATTTAAGATGGGCATGTGTGAACAACTTGTAGAGAAAAAGAGCAAAAGCATAGCTCTTGTCTCAAACACTGCTGAGGATTCAGAAGAATAGGGTGGTGAAAAAGAGGAGAACTTGTCAGAAGCAATAGCCTTGCTTGAAAGATAGTTCAATAAACTGGTCAAAAGGATAGATCATAAGTCAAAGTCATATGGCAAGAACTCCTCTTCTGACAGCAGCAGAAGGGATAAGTTTGAGGAAAATTCCAATCAAAGCAAAGGAGTACAATGCCATGAGTGTGAGGGATATGGACACATAAGAAAGGAATGTCTCACCTATGTCAAAAAGAAAGAAAAATACCTAACTATCACTTGGTCTGATGGAGATTCTGAGAGTGGATCAGAAGACGAGTCTGCAAAATATGTCACAACTCTGAAAAGTGTATGTGTGTCTGATGGTGACTCAAGTGAAGAGGAGCTAACTTATGATGAACTAGCAGAATCATATAAGAAGCTGTTCATCAGAAGCATTGAATTGTATCAGCAATGAGAGCACTAGAAGAAGTGAATAATGGAATTAGAGGATGAGAAGATAGAGCAGCTAGCAACAATAGACTCATTCAAAAGTGAGGTCATCTTGTTGGAATCCAAAATGTAGCAGATGGCAAAATCCATAAGGATGCTAAATCCTGGGACTGACACTCTAGAAGAGATTCTGCAGAGTGGTCAGAACTCAGGAAATAGGTCTGGACTGGGATTTGTTGATAGACAGAATCCTGTTTTGAAACTCAAGAGATTACAACCTAAGATTCAAAAGGTAAAGAGAATGTCACGACCAATGTCACAACATCCACCACATAGAAACTGGAACCAAGTCAAAAGTAGATTCAAAGGGTATAGATGCTACCACTGTGGAAAACTTGGTCATATCAAATCTGTGTGTTTCTGGCTGCATGGATTTCCTAGTCATCCTCATCAAGGGAAATCTAAACAGAGAGCTCACATCAAAAGGCAGCAGCAAGCAAAACCTAAGAAGGATGCTCCTAACAAGCAAAGACAATGGGTTGCCAAGAATATGGCATTAGTAGCTCACAATTTTCTAAGGATGCCTACCCAAGAGGATTGGTACTTTGACAGTGGCTGCTCCAGACATATGACTGGAATTGAGGATCACTTGATAAAACCCAGATCTCAGTCATCTACTCATGTAACTTTTGGTGATGGAGCTAGAGGAGAAATCACAGGTGTTGGACAACTTGACAGTCTTAAAACTCCAAAATTGAAGGATGTCTTGTTGATTAAAGGACTGACTGTTAACTTAATAAGCATAAGTCAGCTATGTGATCAAGATTTAACAGTACATTTTTCAAGGGATAAGTGTGTGGTTGTCAATGAAGAAGGTGAGGAAGAAATGAGGGGAACTAGATCCAAGAATAATTATTATCTATGGGAGCCCATAAGTAACATAACCGAATTGATCAATAAAGAAAATAAGGACCAACTATGGCTGGAGAAAGGAAGACAGCCTCTAAAGATAGAAAGGACCAGGTCCAACTCATCAGCAAGTGGATCTTCAAAGTATGCTTCAGAAAGAATGACAGGATGTAAGAAACGTCATGTGGAGAAGCTAGCAAAGAAGGGATACCCAAAGACTGGTCATCAGGGAAAGCTAGATAGGCTATATTGGAACCTGATGAAATCCATGGAAGATGTCCTGCACAAAGAAAGCAATGTCACTCCAGATGTCATGACCTTGCTCTGTGACATCAAGAGTACCATACAAACAAGATCTAATGATTTCAAGGGAGTTATGCTCAGGGGTAACTTGTGTAAATGGCAAGAGGGCGGTGCTAAACCTGGTGATTATGTCTGTAATAGTGCTGACATGGTTTTAAGAAGTGTCAAGGAGTCTCAATTTAAAAATTCTCTAAAATTGAGGTCCTCTAGAAATAATGAGTTATGCCAATTAATAGTAAAAGGGAATTACATTTTGAATTTAAATCATTTAATGATAAATCAAAAAGGTAAGCTCCCTCCTATTGGGCATTCGTACCCCATTACCACTTATACGATACAACCCCTCTACTCTTGGTGCCATCACAAACTATTCAGCTTCCTTACCGTTTCCAACAAGCACATAAAATCTCCTCTTCCTACAACAACGACCCTAAGAATGTCGCAGCATTCTAAACCATCCTCAGCCAAAAGAATGACCGACAACGATGCTGAATCAAACCCTAATGAAATGCTTGAAATAGCTCCACTACGAATGATGACACCAGAAGGATTATTGGTGAAGGAACCTAAAATGTTGCATGCAAAAAGACCCAAAGATCTTGTCGCAGGTCAAGTTCCTCCTGCTGCTACATCTGATGACCAAAATGGAGAGGAAGCAAGAAGAACACACCTTAAAATTGCAGATATGGTGGCTAGCACACTCAACATACCCACACCATCCAGCAATAAGGGGACTGATCCTAACCAGGATGATCAAGCTGATGTCTCTCACAATGTCAAAACATTGAAGGAACCTACACCCGAAGGGAAGAACAAAGGTAAAGGTGCTAAGAAAATGAGTGATGATATTCAAGGTGTAACACCCCAAATTTAATCATGATATTTGAATTAATTATTTAATTGTGAATATTCATGTTTCGGTGAATTTCCAGTGGTTTTGTGATTATTTGAAAATGTGCATTTTCGGATATTTATTTGATTAATAGCATATAATATTAGTCTATTAGTATTATTGTTAATTAAATGAAATATAAGTGAAATAATGGCAATCTGGGCATTTGAGGAAGTTAGTAAGAGTAATGAGGGGAAAACCCAATGTGTGAGGCCCGTGACTAAGTTAGACAAAATAGAGTTCTGAGAGGAATTGGAATTCATTTGTGTTGAACGTGAAAGTTTGGTGTGGCCAGAGCTCTGAAGGAAAAGTTGGAAGCAGAAGGTCCCAAAGAGAAATCGTGAAAGCTGCGAATCGACTAAGGTATGGGGAGTATTTATGTTCATGATTTTCCATGTATGCCTTTAGATGTATTCATGGTGGATTTAGGATTTGAGGGTTCTGAGTTGGATTGGGGAAACTAAGAGAGTTGATTATAGAACTCTGAGATTGTGGGTTATGGTATGAATCACTGAATATTAATGTGAGTTTGGAAACCAAAACCTTGGATTGTGATATGTTTGACCCTGTAGGAATAGGAATATTCAAATGTGAGTAACTCTCATGTACTCAGAGCAATTGCAGGAAAATAGTGTTTTAGGCAGTGCAAATGTTGCCAGATTAGCCTAATGAACCATAGAGTTTGTATTGTTATTGTCGTATAACCTTAGGGATGGTTTAGGGATACTTTGGGGGCATTGGGTGAATGATTCGTATGAGTTGTTGGGTGGAAATCAGATCTGGTGCGTAGCAGAAGTTACTGGCATCGCATTGTTTGCCTAGCGAGCAAGCCAGCGAAGGTTCGCTACAAGACTCGCCTAGCGAGCAAGCCAACAAGTATTCGCTAGAGGCTCGCCTAGTGAGCAAGCCAGAGAGGGGCTCGCTACGAGACTCGCCTAGCGAGCGAGCCAGTGAACGTAGCAGAAGTTCGCGAAATTGATTGTTGTACAGCGATGCCGTGATGTGTGATTCTGGGATTTCTGGGATGAGTTGCCATGAGTATGACAGTGGGTTTTGGGTGATATGTGCATTATGTTATGATGGTTCTATGATCTGTTGGGTTAAATTAATATGATTATATTACTATGACTTTTGGGTGAATTACATGATAATATGAGGTTATGATGGTTTATGTGATTTATGTGATGATGATGAATATGATGAATGATGATGCACCATATGCCGTATTGTGAGGATTATTATTGTGATGTGTGCATCATGCATTCATGCACATTCGATTGCTTTGGCTTTAATCCCACTGTGTGGATGTGAAGTATTTTGATGTGCTTCGATCCTATTGATGGGGATCTATGGAGGGTTGATGGCCCAGTGTCCATCAAGCTGTGATAATTGGTGCCACATGCATTGAGTTGTGTTGCATTGCATTTATGAGTCTTTGTGTATAAATTATGATGTTGTGACCTTTGGGGCATATGTGAGTAATATGAATGTGTTGAATATGAATATGTTGTCGTTTATGCATTAATTGTCATACATTGATTATTATGAATTGTTTTACTCACCCTGCTTGTTTGAATGTTACCTCCACATGGGTAACATGCAGATGATCCAGTTTAGCCGTGGACGCCGACGAGGAGTTAGTTTTGAAGTTTTTGAGCGTTTTAATCTTTTGGTCAGCTTAGAGGGTCTTGCTCTAATATGTAACATCGGGTTGGGTTCCTTGAGTTGATTTATACTGTTGATGTTATTTTGATTAATTCCCTCTTTGAGGAAGACTTTGAAGTATGTTTTGAATTCCGCTGTTTATGATGCTTTAATGTATTTTTCGGAAAAACCCGTAGTTACGGAGTATGGATCCTATTTTGATGAATTTGAGAATGTACGCCCTTTTAGTGGCATTTTAATGAGATTTATTTATTCACTCTGATTTATGTGTTATTTTGCCTTGATATTTTTAGGGTAGAAAAAGGGTGTTACATTAGTGGTATAAGAGCAGGTCAGTCCATCCGGCCAAGTGTTTATGTTGTTAATCCCCTGTCAGTCGTTAGTGTAAGAACACTATCGATGAGTTGTTTCCTTCTAACCTTATTGGTGGTTGTAGATGGCAGGAAGGAGTGATCGTGCTATTGCTGATGCGCTGGAGTCACTTGCCCAAGTGATGGCTCAGAATGGTGGACCTCCAGATGAGTTTCGTACTTTGGGAAAGTTTCAGAGGAACAATCCACCGACTTTTGTGGGTACTCATGATCCTGATGGTGCACAGAAGTGGATGAAGATGATTGAGAAGATTTTCTGAGTTATGGCATGCACTGATGCACAGCAGGTACAGTTTGGTACGCATATGCTGGCAGAAGAGGCCGAGGACTGGTGGGATAACACTCGTCAGAGATTGGGAGGTGTTGGCATTGCGATAACTTGGACTGTGTTTAAAGAATAGTTTCTGAGAAAGTATTTTCTTGAAGATGTTCGGGGGAAGAAAGAGGTGGAGTTCCTTGAGCTGAAATAAGCTGATATGACTGTGGCTGAGTATGCGGCAAAGTTTGAGTCGTTGGTCAAGTTTTGTCTGCATTGCAATCGTGCTGATGCAGAGATGTCGAAGTGTCTCAAGTTTGAGAATAGTTTGAGACCAGAGATTAAGCAGGGAATTGGGTATCAGCAGATCCGTCGGTTTTCGGAACTAGTGAACAAGAGCAGGATTTATGATGAAGATAGCCGAGCTCGATCTACTCACTACAAGCAGCTGAGTGAGAAGAAAGAGAAAGGTCAGTTCATAGGAAAACCATATGTGACTTCTGGTGATAAAGGAAAACAGAAGGCTTCTGATGGGAAAAAGCCAAGTGGGGGAGCGGCTACTGCTCCAGGTAAGTGTTATAAGTGTGGCGAGTAAAGCCACTGTGCTGAGAATTGTAAAGCGCTGAGGTGTCATCGTTGTGGCAAGAGGGGTCATAAGGCTAATGACTGCAAAGACGAAGCTCCGACTTGCTTCAACTATGAATAGAAAGGGCATATCAGTACCCAGTGTTAGCAGCCAAAGAAGACTGCTACTGCTGCTCAGACAAGTGGCAGAGTGTTTGCTTTGAGCGGTGCAGAAGAAGCTAAGACGGATAACTTGATCAGAGGTACGTGTTTTATTAATGATGTTGAGTTGATTGCTATCATTGATACCGGTGCTACACATTCATTTATTTCTCTTGAATATGCTAAGAGGTTGAATTTGAATGTGTCTGCTATGAATGGAAGTAAATGGTTATTGATACCCTGACTAATGGTTTTGTGACTACTGCGTTAGTCTGTTTGAGCTGCCCTATGACTATTTATGATAGGAACTTTGTGATGGACTTGGTCTGTCTACCTTTGAATCAAATTGATGTTATCCTTGGGATGAACTGGTTGGAGTACAACTATTTTCACATTGATTGTTATAGTAAGACGGTAAGATTTCCTGAGTCGGGCGATGTTGGAGAATTAATGTCTGTATCTGCAAAGCAAGTGGAAGAACTCTTAGAAGGTGAGGCTAAGATGTTTGTTGTGTTTGCTTCGCTCCAAGTGGATGGTGAAGCAGTGGGTGTGGAGCTACCGGTTGTTCGGGAATTTCCTGAGGTATTTCCAAACGACATGAATGACTTACCCCCTGGGCGTGAGGTAGAGTTTACTATTGAGGTGATACCGGGCACTAGTCCTGTATCGATGGCTCCTTATCGAATGTTTGCATCTGATTTAGGGGAATTGAAGAAACAGTTGGAAGATCTGCTTGAGAAGAAGTTTGTTCGACCGAGTGTTTCTCCGTGAGGTGCTCCTATGTTGTTGGTGAAGAAGAAAGATGGTAGTATGAGATTGTGTGTGGATTATTGGTAGTTGAATAAAGTGACGATTAAGAATAAATATCCACTTCCGAGGATTGATGATTTAATGGATCAATTGGTGGGTGCTTGTGTGTTTAGCAAGATTGATTTGAGGTCTGGTTATCATCAGATTCGTGTTAAGCCTGATGATATTCTGAAGACAACTTTCAGGACGAGATATGGACACTATGAGTATACAGTGATGCCGTTTGGAGTTTCGAATGCACCTGGCGTATTCATGGAGTATATGAATAGGATTTTCCATCCTTATTTGGATCAGTTCGTAGTGGTGTTTATTGATGATATTTTGATATATTCTAAGTCTGAAGAAGAGCATGCGCAACATCTAAGAGTTGTATTGTAGGTTTTGAAAGACAAAAAGCTTTATGCCAAGTTGTCTAAGTGTGAGTTTTGGTTGAAGGAAGTGAGTTTCCTTGGCCATGTGATTTCTAGTGGGGGGATTGTTGTTGATCTGTCGAAGATTGATGTTGTGTTGCAGTGGGAGCCTCCAAAGTCTGTCACTGAGATTCGAAGTTTCCTTGGGTTGGCTGGTTATTATCGCAGGTTTATTGAAGGTTTTTCTCAGCTAGCATTGCCATTGACTCATTTGACTCGAAAGGTTCAGGCTTATGTGTAGGATGTTGCTTGTGAGAAGAGTTTTGTAGAACTCAAGAAGAAGTTGACGACTGCTCCAGTGTTGATTTTGCCAAATCCGAGTGAGTCCTTTGTGGTGTATTATGATGCGTCAAAGATGGGCCTTTGATATATTTAAATAGGGGCAACTGTTGCACTCCAAATTTTTACCCCTTAGATTCTCATTATCATTTTAGGAGCATACTCATGAATTTTCTAACCTTAACCCAGTGCAAGTTTGTCTTTGTCAAATTGCAGATGAATCAGGGTTTTGTGCAGTCAAAATCGAAACTTCAGGGTTTGTGATTAGTCAATGTTTTGGGCTCATTCAGGTAGGAAACAAGGTCAAGGGTATTATATAATGTCAATTGAGATGCCAATGTGAGGTTGTTACCCCAGAATCCAGAGCAGTGCATTTCAGAGCACCCGATTAGGGTTTTGGACCAGTAAAAGTCAACTGTAGTTTGACTTTGATGTTGGAAGATGTTTAAATGGTGGGATTGTGATTCATGAAGTTCATATAGCTTAATAAAGTTCATCGAAGAATTTTCAAAGTCTCAGGAGGCCCAGAATGTCAACAGGCGACTCGGTAATCACCGATCGGTCGTACGGTTGACCGAAAAGTCAACTCTCCAAATTTTAGGAATTGGACTCCAAGTTGTGAAACAAAGTTGTTCCTTATCTCATATTGGACTTGCATATCAATTTTCATGACCATTGGATCAAGAATGAAGGAGTAATCGAAAAATCGGGAAATTAGGATTTTGAAAGGGCTAAACCATAACTCCTTAACCACACATGCAGTTGAGTTGGTTCAAAGCTCATTTGGAAGCTCTTGACAAGTCCTACAAAAGTCCCTAAGTGTTCCATACTCAGAAAATGCATAGATTTGGAGTTATGATCAAATTCATTTCAAGAGGGGAAAAAGACTTGGGGAAATTTCATTTTTAAGTTCATTTTTTAGCAACTTTGGAAGGCTTTTTGGCCAAGTTCCTTTGGGAAATTGAAACTCATGAAAACATGAATGTTTTATAGCTATGTGGGGGCTTTCTAAAAAGTACTAGCACATCTCAAAAGGATTTGTGAGCTGAAAGTTATGGTCATGGCAAGTTGGTGGTTTTTCATACTTTAGTCCCACATTGTCAAAATTCAAAAACTCATTCTTTCATCAAGAGGACCAATCTCAGCCCTTGGATATTATTGTCCCTGATATGTAGAGAGTTTAAAGCCTGAAAATATGAAAATATGCAGAGGGGATGAATTCTCCAAGCTTTGCAAATTGTCTTGCAAGTTGGAAACCAACTTGCACCAAAAAGTGAAAAAGTGAAGCATGAGGTGTAAAACAAATTCTGAACCAGCCCTCAAGCTATTCTTATAGCCTGCAATTATCCACACTAAACCATCATTGTTCTTGACTATTGAGGCTTACCTTGCAGCCAAGGAAACCCTCTTGTGGAGGTTTAACCAAAAAATCCAAAACCTTTCTTCAAAATGAAGAAACCTTCAAATCTGCCCAAGCCACTTCATTTGCCTATAAATAGGACTCTCCCCCACCTCATTTTGATCATCAACAATCTTCTAAAAACCAGAAAAAACCTCTGCCCTTACACTTTGCCTCAAAACTTCAAAACCACAAAATCACCATTTCCACCAAAAACACAAAAAATCTGCATTGCTACTAGGGTTGCCAAAACCATTTCTCTATACTAAAACAACCCAACAATCATCCATGCAATCCCTAAATATGGTATAGAAGGTGCCTAAACCATTAAACCATCCAAAAACTTCACCAATCAAAAAGTCAACTTCATCACCAAGTTATTTTGACCAAAAGCTACAAATTCTACCAATTCTTGTTCTAAGCACTTGCCTAGTGTTTTAATCATCCTAACACCTCTTATGTATTGTTTTTCAACTGTCCAAAGTGTTAGAATTCATTGGTGAGACCTATTTCTCCATTTGGCATCATAGTTGAATTTTGCTTAAAAGTAAAGAAAAGAGTCAAGGCAAGGAAGTAGATTGAAGTTCTTTGGGTTTCTTGGCTATTCTAGCTTGTTCAACAAGGTCTAAAAGAGGTATGTAGCTTGTACAAATTGCCTCTTGCATCATTTCCCATACTTTGACATTTTGAGCATTATGGTGGAATTTGAGCTATGGATTTTGGTGACTTTCATGATATTTGTTTTTTTTTTATGAATGATGAGATTGTTATGAGTATTATCATGTGTGTTGAACTTGTTCTTGCCAAGTTTTAGTTTTGATATGTTGAGCTGTTAATATGCTGTCAAAACAGTTTGTAAAATGGATTGCTAGCTCATGTTTTCTTGCTTTCACACAAGTTTTGTTGGATTTTTGATGCTATTAATTTCTGGTGTGTTTTGTCACTTTTATGCTCATAGATGCTATCCTTGTTTTGTCTCAACCTAGAACCTTGGCATTATTATGATTGAACATTTATCATTGGTGAGACCTTGGACCTGTTTGGTACACAAGATTGATTTTGTTGAGTGAAGACTACTGGCATTTACTTTCAGACCACCCTGTTGCCACTTTTAAGAAACCATAGCTGTGGAACTGGTGAGCCTTAGGCCTTGTTACCAATGTTAGGCTGTTTGGTATGTTGGTGTTGTTGTTTTGAAGTTTTGGTTTCTCAGTGGTGTGTATGTGATAGCAGATTGGATTGCACATTTGGAATACTGTGTTTAGCTTTGCCATGAGGTTGAATAATCATTAAACCCTGATCATCACAAACCCTGCAGATTGATGTTACATTTCAAACTCATTAAACTCAGTTGGTAGGTCCATGAGATTAAATCAACAACTGGTTGTATGGAGCACATCAGGTTTGCTTTGGCTGTTCAAGTCATGATAGGATTAGCTAGAGTTTGTGAACTCTTGTTGTTGAGTTGCTCCACCTGGTACTGTGTTTGGTCTATCTTCATAGGATAGTTTCCCTGTTGTCACAGCCTGATGAGGGAATTTAGAGTGTAGGTGAGAACAGTTTGATACCAATTTATACATCAATGCTTGTTTGGCCTACTGCTTTTCTTTTCATCTAATCATTGCAGCCAAACCATTGTGTGTTTGTTTGAGAATTGGATAGTACTTTGATTTGTGGCTACAGCATATCCCTTACCTTGCTCTAAACTCAGTGGTGTGTGAATCATATTGTCAATAGTTTTTGAGAACTGTGTGTGTGTTTGGTTTGACTTAACATGTTTGCACTAATTTGATCTCTTTCACATACCACAAAGCACTCAAACTGCAACTCACATGCTAATCTTTGACAGGCTATGTTTGGATTTTTCTTTGGCTTGGATATCACTTATTAATTCATTTTCAAAGTATATATGTGATTTGCATTGGCTTGCTACTCATGAACTTGAACTTTACATCATCGAGCATCTTCAAAAACAACACTAGCAGCTCACATATCAATTCTCAATGCAAATCTGTTATGCATCAAATTCATGTTAAAAAACCTTGCATTGATCATTTATGAGCTGCTTGCATGATTCTTTGGCTTTAATTCTCAATACTTCAACTTGTGTTCTCCAAAATGCATTTTTTTAAACATTATACTTGCATGATCATACCAGTATTGGTTCTGTTGTGTTTTGATCCAAATCAACTGTTGGAATACATCAAACATATCATTTGTAACATGTTCAAACCCTCATTTGATTATCACAACAGTTGGTTTGTGTTTTAGATTTCAAAATGCATCTTTAGCACAAAATTGCAACTCACATATCATTTTTCACCACAGCATAAATTGAGCCTTGACTCTTGCATGAACTTAGTCCTTGTCACTTATATGTTGTGTGGATGTGATTATTTTAATTCAAAGCTGGCTGTCATGAGTGTTTCACTTCAAAGTGCATTTTTCCATGAAAATTGCAACTTGGCATATCAACTTCACAAACTGTTTGCATTGAGTTATTTTTTGGACTTGGAATCATTCTTTACCATTTATGTGATCTGTGTGTGTGCTTGGTTTGGATTAAAAATGATTGAAACAAGTTATTCACATCAAAATGCATCTCATAACATACAAGAGCACACACCATCGAATTTTTCATTGGAGGAGGAATCTCATAAAAATAATCACACCATCATGATCCTCATGTTTTTCTGGTCCAGTTGCATATAAAGTTTGTCGCGTTTGGTTGAGAAACGAAGAAGTTACGGTATAAAACGTAAATCCCTTTTTGTGTGTTTTTTGCCAAGACAAACCAAGCATTTTACCCTTATTAATTAAAGGGGTGGCATCAATCAACGGATGTATAGCCACCCCAGTGGTAAGACCATTATGCCAAAAATGCCTTGCACGCCTTGTACCTGAGTTCGACCCCTGAGGAGGGCAACTCTTTTGTTATTTTTTGTCATTTTTCACCCCATTTTCAAAAATTCATATCTCTCTCAATTTTAATCATTTTTCACCCGTTATTTTTTCATTGTGTTCATCTTGATGTGTACTTTCATGTCATATTTTTTATTTTCATGATTGATAAATTTTTCATCTCTTTTGACTTCGTGCAAGTTAAGTGCATTTTACGTTCGTTTACGCATGTACAGATAAATTTTTCTTTGGTTATACTTGAATTTGTTTGTGATACTTGCTTGTATTCATATCCTTATATGTTAGTTAACATGCTAGGATTTTATTTTTGGTTGTTACCATGTTCCCTCTGTTGAATGTAATTGAACTCGATCTGTCGTCACAGTTCCTGTTAATTTATCTGCGTTGATTGTCATCAATGCATCTTTATCATTCCATATGTTTATCTAATGGTTGTCACCATGAATATGCCTTTATCATGTTGTTAATTTTCTTGTTGATTTCTTTCCCCAAGTGATGAATCTTGTTAGCTCTCATCCTGTTGCCTCCCCTGTCTACTTCCAAAGGAAAAGTCTGTCCATTTGACCCTCATGTCATGGATACATCCCTTATTCCTCTCTTGACTTTGTTAAGTCACTTTAACCCTAGATTAGAAACCCTTAGACTTTGCTTTAAGTCTAAAAGACCCACCTGTACTAGGAGTGTTCTTCAACTAGAACCCTAGGAAAGAGTTTGTCAACTCTGTGTAAGAATCATCGTCATGATTCCTTACTTCCCCTTTTGAATATTACAACTTAGATTAGGGAGTTTTGTCAAACTCCACACAAACATTGTCATGTTTGTTCCCCCTTGGACCTTGATCATAATCAAGTGTTCTTATTCCCTTGTGAGGTGAACTATGATTGCTCTGATTCTATCCTAGTTAGGATACGTAGGCAGAAGATGCGACGTCTTTGCGAGCAAACTTAGTGTATATAACTTTAGGTTTCAACTCATATCTTTTCCCAATCCCAAATCCATAGTACATATCACAAACTTAGCAAGCAATCAAACAAGAGGTTCCTGTAGAGTACTACAGATGCTTAGGGTGCTAACACCTTCCCTAGGTATAACCAACCCCCGATCCTCAAATCTCTTAAGCATTGCCGTTACATCGCGAAAAAGGTTTTTCTTTCTTTAGACCTTTCCTTTGGATAAAATAAAGTCCGGTTGTAAAAGAATTAAGATTCAAGTTAATTTAATAGCTTGATATCCAATTTTCACCGCAACAGAAATGGCGACTTCACTGGGGAAGTTGGCTTTAAGGGTTTAGCCTATCTTGTTTGATTGCTTGCTTATTTGTGAATACTTGTAAATATGTACATATGTGCTCTGTTGGATCTTGGGAACTTTGAGTGGTGAGACAACGCTATACCCGTGTTTGAGCGTACTTATGATAGGATGGTGGTATATTCAAGGAGACTTATAGGGAGTTGATTCCCGACCAAGTTGACTTGAGAAAACCACCGCTCAGTAGAGGCCCTTTTGAGAGTTAGTATTGTTGATCGAGTATTCGTGAAAACAATGCTACTTTCTACATGGGAGCCCGTGATACTGAGGACCTTTAGATGACCTTTTCCCCACTATGGCTTTATTAGGATGTAGTGCGATGACTATAAGGAAGTAATTCCAAAGTAGTTGATACGCGATACTATACTTGGACGAGACTCTCTTGAGAATATTATCGACCACCAAGTATTTGGAAAATTGATAATATCTGAAAGATGGGTCGAGGACTCTGGGAACTCTTTTAGAACCTTGTTCTGCAGTTTTGAAAATCTTAGTACATACCTTTGGGGTGGGTAGACCTTGACTCCATACTCATGCTCTCCAAACCAAAACCTTTATCTGTTTATCCATGTGTATATGTGAATCTGTGCTTACCTGTGTTTGTGCATTCATGCATTCATGAACATCATGACATAAAAGTTTCATGGAACTCAGATCTTTTGTTTGTAAACATTAGGATCATCATGGACAGTGGAAAAAAGAAAACCATGAAGTACACTTACAAAAGTCCTAACTTGGATGACATAAAAAGGTTGAGCACTTTGATAACAGATCTAGAAGGATTCAAGAGCAGGTATGGGAACTTATTGTCATTGTTGAGGGTAAAAAGGAAGATGGATCTGGGACTTCTCTCCACACTCCTCCAGTTTTATGATCCACTCTATCATTGTTTCACTTTTCCTGATTATCAGCTGGTACCTACACTTGAGGAATATTCTTGCTTGATTGGTTTACCTATTCTTGAAGACTCTCCTTTTCCAATCATGGAGAAGGACCCTAAGGAAGAAGAAATTGCTAAAGCTACGCATTTGGATTGGTGGATATTCAGAAAAATATGGTTACTAAGGGAGGAGTATTTGGTTTGACTGCAGAGTTCTTGGTTGGGAAAGCACAGTACTATGCTGATCATTTGAGTATGGATGCATTCAAAGCCATCTTTTCCTTGCTCATTTATGGAATCTTCTTGTTTCCGAGCTTTGATAATTTTGTGGATCTCAACGCCATCAAGATTTTCTTGAAGAAAAACCCTGTGCCTACTTTACTAGCTGACGCATATCATTCTGTTCACTTGAGAAATCTGCATAAAGGAGGAATGATTGTCTGTTGTGTCCCGTTGTTATATAAGTGGTTTATTTCTCACTTACCTAAGGCTCATGCTTTTTGGAAGGAAGGTTGGTGGTCTCAGAAGGTTATGGCTCTTACTCACTCTGATGTTGATTGGTACAGTCGTAGTTACGATGGGATAAAAATCATTGACAGTTGTGGAAACTTTGGTAACATACCTCTTCTAGGTACAAATGGAGGAATCAGTTATAACCCTGTTCTCGCTCGCCGTCAGCTTGGATATCCTCTGAAGGACAAACCAAACAGCGCTCATGTGGAGAATATTTTCTTTAAAGGAAGTTCAGAATTGAAGGGAGAAATTCTAAAAGCTTGGGGACATATACACAATAAAGGAAAGGAAGACTTAGGGAAGCCTAATTGCGTCTCTCTCGAGCCTTATCTCCAATGGGTCCGAAAGAGAGCTATTCAGCTGAAGATGCATTATCCTCAGCAGAAACCCATGGCCTTAGAGGAGGAACACACAATGATCTTTATGTCTGAAGAGGAGAAGTTAAAGATTGCTTTGAGGAAATTACAACAAACTGAAGTAGCCTGGAAATACAAGTACCAAGTGGCCATGGAAGAGAATGATGAACTCCGTAGGCAACTACAGGTGAAAGACGAAGAAATGATTGCTTATAAGAAGAGGAAGACACATGAAGGTTTATCTTCTTCCAGCTCTCAGCCAACTCCATGGAAGCTAGTCGTGGACAAACTCATTCTCGAGAAGACTCAGATGGAAGAAGAAATCAAGAAGCTCAGAGCAAAAGAAGACTTTTATTTAGAATACTGTCAGCCTCATATTTAGGACTTTTGTAAAATGCACTAGATATTTTGTAATGCAATCTTGAAAATCAATGAAATGAAATGATGTTTTGATTTGAGTTCCATGAAACTTTTGCATCTGCATTCTCGTTAATTAATCATTCAAGGAACTAAAAATTGTTTGCAAATATTATAGACCAAAATTGAAGAACTTGAAGAAACTAGGAATTGAATTTGCTTATTTCCCCATTGTTGTAATTTATGCAAATATTTCTTTGGATTCCTTGAATGATTAATTTTGCATTGTTGCATTCATAAGCATTGTATGTGCATGTTCTTGTGCTGTGTCTCATCTCGCTGTCTTGTCTCCAGAAAGAATCACACTGAGTCCTCAACACCGATACAACACCCGAGCCCAAGCTCACCTAAGAATGGAAGGACAGAATTTGGATATAGACAGAATTGATAATGAACTTGGAGAGCTACGAGGAGGCATGGGGCAGATCATGGAAGCCCTACAAGTCATTCGTGCAAAGTTGGACACTCAAGCCACTGTTGTTTCTGAAATCACTAGCATAGCTGCAGAGTCGATCCCAACGGCAGTCACTGTTGCAAATGTTCCACCATATGGGTTGCCACCTGGTTTTGTACCGCCACCAGTAGTCAATCAACAAGCAGTTCCTTTGGGGCCAGAAGTTCCTCAAGCTATTCCTACTTACACTCAGCCTTCTGTTCAGATTCAAGCGCGCCCTGTTTTTCATAATCCTCCACCAGTATACAAAGGTCTTGATGGGTATGAAGAAGAAAGCGGACGACATGATAAGTTGAAAGAAAGTGTAGAGACTATCGGAAGAAAAGTCAAAGCAATGGAAGGAAATGGCATCTTTGGTACTGATGCCAGAGATATGTGCTTGGTATCCAGGTTGGTAATTCCGCCAAAATTCAAAGTTCCTAATTTTGATCAGTATTCTGGGGCTACTTGTCCTCGGACACATCTGATTATGTATTACCGATGAATGGCTGCTCATGTGGAAGATGACAAGTTAATGATTCATTGTTTCCAAGATAGTCTGAAAGGAGCTCCTGCTAAATGGTATTTGGGTTTGGATCAGTCTCGTATTCATAGTTTCAAAGACTTGGCTGATGCTTTTGTAAACCATTACAAGTACAACATGGATTTAGCCCCTGATAGAAGACAGTTACTGAGTATGTCACAGAAGAGCTCGGAATCTTTCAAAGAGTATGCATAGAGGTGGAGGGAAACTGCCTCTCAGGTAGAACCTCCTTTGAGTGAAAAAGAGCTAACAGATTGGTTCGTCAATATGGTGAGACCAGAGTTTTATGAGAAAATGATCAGTAGTGTAACCGCCAGTTTTTCTGATATAGTAGCAGTGGGGGTGAGAGTGGAGTTAGGAATGAAGAATGGGAAGGTGGCTAGCAGTTCCAGCAGTTCCAGTAACAACAATGTCAAAAAGCTCAGCAGTAATTTTCATAGAAAGAAGGAAGGGGAAACAAATGCAGTAACCGTGGGAAGAAAGAATCGCACCTGGAGACCATCTTACCAACAGTATCAACAGAGTTATGTTCAATAACCTCAGTCGGGCTTTGTTCAGCAGCCTCAAGCGAGTTATGTTCAGCAGTCCCAGCAACAACGACCAATATATCCGTTGCAGTATTCCCAACAACCTTATGTGGCAGCTGTAACTTCGGCTTTCAGTCATCCTGTTCCCAGTTATCAGACAGTGCAGCCAGCACCTGTATATCAGCCAATTCAACAAGGGTATCAACGAGCGCCCAACGCTCCACCCTATCAACAACATCATCAGCCTAAAGCTCAGGCACCCAGACAAAACTACCAGAATCGGAGACCGACAACAAAACCTCCACTTCCTCAGATACCGATGACTTACACCGAGTTGTACCCCTCCTTAGTGCAGTAGGGATTGGTAACAACACGACCATTAAATCCAGACACCACATCTCCTCACTATAATCCAAAAGCTCATTGTGCCTTTCACGAAGGTGCTGCCGGTCATGATTTAGAAGGCTGTCTTGCTTTAAAACATCTTGTCAGGGAGTTTATGGAAAAGAAGATCTTGTCTTTTGATGATGTACCCCCAAATGTCAAAAGTAATCCATTGCCGAACCATGGAGGGGTCAATGCAGTAGAAGAAGTGTTAGATGAAAGAATGGTCCAAGATGTGTCATAGATTGGAACCCCGTTGAAGTTGCTTCACGAGAAACTACTAAAAGCAGGATTGATAAAGGATACCCATAATGTTTGTGAAAAATGTTCTAGTGATTCTAGAGGGTGTGATGAGGTACGAAGAGGTATACAAAGGTTGATTGATGAAGGAATGTTACAAGTGTGTAGTAAGGTGAGGAAAGAAGAAGTTTCAGTAATTGAGCCTGTTTTTAATTTACCGAAGAAAGGTGAGAAAGTTTCGGTGTTCAAGATGACCAACAAAGGTGTGAAGCCCGTTTTCAATAAGTCAACTATCGATCAACCTCAACCGGTTATTATTCAGAAACCAAGATTGTTTCCTTTTGAAAGCACAAAGGCTGTTACCTGGAAGTATGACATGACTGTGATAGACCGAGGATCTGGGAAGGCTAGTCAGAAAGAGACAGTAAGAGACCACCAAGTGGACGTGACAAACATTGTGGGTACAAGTAAAATGACTCGTAGTGGTCGCATCTATCAAACCAAAGATGACAGTAGTCACTTCAAAAGAGGTTACCCCTGCTGCGAAAAAAGATCAAGAGGTACCAGGTACTGAAGGAAACAACGAAGAATTCTTAAGGAACATTCGGAAAAGTGATTACAGGGTTATTGATCAGCTTCACCAAACCCCGTCAAAGATATCAATCTTGTCTCTCTTGATGAACTCTCCAACTCACAGAGAGGCTCTGCAAAAATTATTGAAGCAGGCACATGTAACAAAAGATATAACTCTCAGCCAATTTGATTCAGTAATAGCCAACATTACAGCCTGTAACACCCTGAGCTTTAGTGATGCAGAGTTGCCGAAAGAAGGACGTAATCACAACCGTGCATTGCACATATCTGTCAGGTGCCAGGAAGACACAATGGCGCGAGTTTTAGTCGATATTGGATCCTCATTGAATGTATTTCCCGCAAGGTCACTCGCAAGGCTAGCATATGCAGGGGCAGAAATGAAACCAACGTCTTTAATTGTAAAAGCTTTTGATGGTTCAAGAAGAACGATTGTTGGAGAGGTAGAATTGCCAATCATGATCGGACCTCAGGTGTTCAATATTACATTCCAGGTCATGGACATTAACCCAGCTTATAGTTGTTTGTTGGGACGACCGTGGATTCACGCCGTTGGGGCAGTAACTTCCACCTTACATCAGTGAATGAAATTTGTTGTGAATGATAAGTTAGTAATTGTACACGGTGAAGAAGACCTAATGGTGAGCAATTTGTCATCATTCAAGTATATTGAAGCAGATGAGGGCGCGTTAGAAACTTCCTTTCAGGCACTCGAGATAGCTAATGCAGTGATGTTAGAAGAAACAGTGGCTAAGAGTGGTCCGTCTTTCGCATCCGCTCAGAGCATCAAGTCTACACTAGAGGAAGGCACTCCTGCAGGTTGGGGAGAGATTATCGAAGTAAAACAAAAGATGGATCGCCAAGGGTTGGGTTACAAACCAACTCATGATGAAGCACCGACACATGACAAAGGACGCCCAAAGACTATACAAGAAGTATTCATCAGTGGAGGTTTCCAAATCAGTGTTGTGGAGGAGAATTCCGAAGATGAAGACCTTGAACAGTTAGTGTATCATTGCAACACTGCCTTGAGCAACTGGGAAGCTATTGAGATTCCTTTGGTTTTTCCTGAGTCAAAGTAATTCGTTTGTTTTTCTTTTCTTGTTGTTTTAAATCTCCATAGCCATGCCCAAGGCTATAGGAATGTTTTGTAAGGGCCCCAAGCTTTCAAGAAATCAATGAAAATGAACTATTTTGTTAATTTCCTTGTGTTTTTCCTTTACTACTTTTGCTTTCATTTTAAACGAAAAATGGCAATCTTAAAAAACCAAAACATTTTTTTCTGTTGTATGCTGCATTTGTCTTTGTGTGTTTTAATAAAATAAGCCATTCCAACGTGCAGTGATGTCCTAAAACCCATTGAATCCTATGACTTTGCATTCCCTCCGGACTTTGATTCACCAATATACCAAGCTGAAGATGGGGATGAAAATTTTGAAATACCTGATGAACTGGTAAAATTGGCACACCATGAGTATGCAGAGCTTCAACCCTACAAAGAACAGGTAGAAGTCATTAATCTTGGCACCGAAGAAAACAAGAAAGAAGTCAAGATTGGGGCAGCTCTAGGGGCAGAAGTCAAGCAGCAACTAGAAGAACTTTTGAAAGAATATGTGGATGTATGTTCTTGGTCATACCAGGATATGTCGGGTCTAGACACTGACATAGTAGTTCACAAATTACCGCTTCGACCAGAATGCCCACCGGTTAAGCAAAAGCTCCGAAGAACAAGACCTGACATGGCTCTCAAGATTCGAGATTAGGTGAAAAAACAGATTGACGTCGGGTTCTTAGCAGTGTCCAAATACCCCGAATGGGTAGCCAATATTGTACCTGTACCAAAAAAAGATGGGAAAGTCAGAATGTGTGTGGATTACAGGGACCTAAACAGGGCCAGTCCGAAGGATGATTTCCCTTTGCCGCATATCGACACGTTGGTGGATAATACGGCTCGTTTTGCAGTTTTCTCATTTATGGATGGGTTCTCCGGTTACAATCAGATTAAGATGGATCCCGATGACATGGAAAAAACTACTTTCATTACTCCGTGGGGGACTTACCGTTACAAAGTTATGCCTTTCGGTCTGAAGAACGCAGGTGCTACTTATCAAAGGGCCATGGTAACTTTATTTCATGATATGATGCACAAGGAGATAGAGGTATATGTTGATGACATGATAGCCAAATCTCAAAGCGAGGAGGACCATTTCGAACATCTGTTGAAATTTTTTAAGAGACTCAGAAAATATCAGTTGAGACTGAATCCAGCCAAGTGTACCTTTGGGGTAAGGTCTGGGAAATTACTCAGTTTCATTGTTAGCCACCGAGGGATTGAAGTAGATCTAGACAAAGTTCGAGCCATTCAAGACATGCCAGCTCCACAAACAGAAAAGCAAGTCAGAGGTTTTCTTGGAAGACTTAACTACATATCCAGATTCATTTCCAATATGACTCCCACTTGCGAGCCCATCTTCAAACTATTACGCAAAGACCAGACGGTTGTTTGGAATTCAGATTGTCAGCAAGCATTTGATAAGATCAAGGGTTACCTACAAGAACCTCCAATCTTAATACCTCTGGTCCCGGGAAGACCTCTCTTCATGTATTTGACAGTGCTGGAGAATTCAATGGGTTGTGTGTCAGGTCAGCAGGATGAGTCTGGGCGAAAAGAACATGCTATCTATTATTTAAGTAAGAAGTTTATTGATTGTGAAGGCCGATATTCACTTCTGGAGAAAACTTGTTGTGCTTTGGCATGGGCTGCCAGACGTTTGAGGCAGTACATGATTTGTCATACTACTTTGTTGATTTCAAAAATGGATCCAATAAAATATATTTTTGAGAAGCCTGCTCAGACTGGAAGACTCGCCCGTTGGCATATGTTGTTATCAGAATACGACATCAAGTACGTAGCCCAGAAGTCCATCAAGGGTAGTGTTTTGTCGGAATATCTTGCAGATCAACCAGTGGAAGATTATGAGCCTCTCAAATTTGAGTTCCCAGATGAAGACATTATGTTGGTAAAAGATTGTGAAGAGCCAAGTCCTGATGAAATGCCGCAGGAAGGTCTTTGGTGGAAAATGATGTTTGATGGTTCCTCCAACTACAATGGGCATGGTGTAGGCGCCGTGTTAATGAATCCGGAAGGTGGTTACACTCCATTCACAGCCAGGTTGGATTTTGACAGTACAAACAATATCGCCGAATATGAAGCATGCATTCTCGGCCTCGAGGCAGCTATCGACCTTAAAATCAAACTTCTTGAAGTCAGTGGGGATTCAGCTTTGGTTATTTATCAGGTTACTGGAGAATGGGAAACTAGACATGAGAATCTGATCCCTTATAGAGCCTATATTGTCAAAATGATGGAGTATTTTGATAAAATCACTTTCAAGCATGTCCCGAGATCTGAAAATCACATTGTCGATGCCCTAGCCATGTTAGCCTCAATGTGGAAAGTCAGGGATGTCAATGATGCCACTCTCATTAGAATTGAACGCAAGACCAAGCCCGCTTACTGTCAGATGGTCGAAGAAGAGACTGATGATAAACCATGGTTCTATGACATAAGGAATTACCTGTTGAAACAAGAGTATCCAGCAGATGCTACGTCACTTGACAAGAAAACTCTGAGACGATTAGCATCCAAGTTCTTTCTCAGCAATGATGTGCTTTACAAAAGGAATCATGATATGGTCCTACTTAGATGTGTTGACCGACAAGAAGCAGAGCTGTTAATGCAAGATGTTCATGAAGCAATGTTCGGTACTCATGTCAATGGATATGCTATGTCTAAAAAGATTTTGAGGGCTGGTTATTACTGGTTGACATTGGAAACTGACTGTATTCAATATGCTAGAAGGTGTCACAAGTGTCAAATTTATACAGACAAGATGCGTGTACCTCCAACGTTGCTAAAGGTGTTGTCATCACCATGGCCTTTTTCTATGTGGGGCATCGATATGATTGGGGTAATTGAACCAAAAGCTTCTAACGGACACCGATTTATTCTGGTTGCTATTGACTATTTCACAAAGTGGGTTGAAGCTGCATCCTACACTAATGTTACTCGGCAAGTGGTGGCCCGTTTCATAAAAAGGGAGATTATCTGTCGTTACGGAATTCCGAGCCGAATCATAACGGACAATGGTACCAATTTGAACAACAAAGTCATGAAAGAGTTGTGCGATGACTTCAAAATTGAACATCACAATTCTTCTCCTTATCGTCCCAAAATGAATGGAGCTGTAGAAGCCGCAAATAAAAACATCAAAAAGATTCTGCAAAAGATGGTGAAAACTTACAAAGATTGGCATGAGATGCTGTCATTCGCCCTGCATGGATACAGAACGTTCGTCCGCACTTCAACAGGGGCAACCCCTTTTTCTTTGGTATACGGAATGGATGCGGTACTTCCCATTGAGGTCGAGATACCTTCTTTGAGAGTCATAATGGAAACTAATCTTGAAGAAGCAGAATGGGTAAGAGAAAGGTTTGATCAGCTGAATCTTATCGACGAAAAGCGCATGTTTGCAATGTGTCATGGTCAGTTATATCAGAAAAAGATCAAGAGAGCTTTTGACAAGAAAGTTCGCGTCCGCAAATTCCGCGAAGGGGAACTTGTACTCAAAACGACTTTACCAGTTCATAAAGACGCACGGGGAAAGTGGATGCCTAACTATGACGGCCCGTTTGTTGTAAAAACAGTCTTCTCAGGAGGCTCATTAATTCTCACCACCATGGATGGAGAGCAACTTACTCATCCAGTAAGTTCTGATGCAGTACGAAAATATTACGCCTAAAAAGAACCCGATAAGTCGAAAACTCAAAAGAACGGCTTATGCAAAAGTTAGGGTTAAAGAAAAAGAAAAGAAAATAAAAAGGAAAAAGAAGAAAAATAAGAGCTCGCTAAGTTGAAAACCCGAAAGGGAGGCTTAGGAAAAAATGAGCGTCCCGGTGGATTGAAAACCCGAAAGGGCGGTCCAGGAAAAAGTTAGGGACAAAGGCGTTTCACTGCATCAGAAGAGTTGTCACTACTTCAAAAGGTTATCACCATTGCAGAAGATTGTACAGGAGAATTCACTCCAACCGCTCTCGTCAGAGGCAAGGATTTTGGGGGATTTTAGTCTTTAGGGATAGTTTGGTCATGGGATTCAATGTAACCTTGTCCACTTTTCCATTTTTCACTTGTAAAATTTCTATGGAATTTTGTCATTTGCAAGGTTCCATCCTTGAATAAAATCAGTTTTGAGCCATTCTTTCCTTTGCAAAATTATCATTTTCTTTATTTTCTTTGTTATGCAAAATATTGTTCGTTGATCAACAATAATTGTGAAAGTATTAGGGTCAAATTATTTGAATCAAACTTGAAAAGATTAACAAATGTAAAAACTTCGCTCATGGAAAGTCGAGGAAAACCATACTTCCCCGAAACCTCAGGGTAGCGGAAGCTTTGATATGCGATCCAATTACACTCCTCAATGAACTGAAAGCAAGCCGAACTGCTGATTCTCTTTTGGTCATGTGTGGGTATCAGAACTTGAAGACTGTTTTCTCAAGGAACCTCTTATGATGATATAAGGACTGGCCCCCAGTAGAAGATTTCTGAGCATTGTGTTTTGAATTTACTTTGTCATCTCTGAATAGCTTGTTTAAAGCTCTGTTCCCCTATTTAGAGTGGATCTATTTATCAAGACTACACACACCTTCCAGCCAGGGTTCAGTGTGATTCATTCTGCCTCTCGAGTTCAGTGTGCTATCTGGCGATTCCCCATGAATAACCGATCACTACTAGTTAACTTCCGCCTAAAAGTCCAGTTGTAACGGGCATTGTTTTAAAAGCCAATCGTCATTGGTATTCTTTTGGTCGTCACCATATTTTCCTTTGAAACTGGTCGTAACTGGCATTGTCTTAAATTCCACTCGTCGGTATCCTTGTTTCGGTCGTCACCACCTTCTTCCTTTAAAGTCCAGTTGTAACTGGTAATGTTCGAAATCCAATCGTCATTGGTATTCTTTTGGTTGTCACCATATTTTCCTTTGAACCCAGTCGCAACTGGCGTTGTCTTAACTCCACTCGTTATTACCTTTTGGTTTGGTTGTTACCAACCTTTCCCTCTGAAGTCTAGTCGTCACTAGCAAATCCCCTGTGAAATCTAGTCGTTACTAATTGATTTCCGTTTAAGCCCAATCGTCACTGGCAGATGTTCGAAACCCAATTGTCATTGGTATCTTGTTGGTCGTTACCAACCTTCCCCATGGCAGTCCAGTCATAACTAGCATCACTTGGAATCCAATCGTTATTGGTATTTTCTAGTTTGGTCGTTACCAACCTCCCCAGCTAAAGCCTAGTAGCTTGCTAGCATTCTCGTAACCACATGTGTTGGTATACCCTGATTTGGTCATCACCATGTATTTCCTCCGAAGTCCAGTCGTTACTGGCATTGCTTGAAATTTGGTCGTCACCAATTTCCCCAGTCGAAGTCCTGTATTACCGATTGGATTTGAAATTTCATTTGTTGTTATCTCAGGTTGGTCGTTACCATTACCTCCAGGAAGTCTAGTGGTTACTAGCACTGCCTGAGTCATTTGTTAAAACTGGGTGACATCATTATCCCCCAGTAAAATCTTCCTCCCCAGACAAGTCTCGGAGATCTAGTCGTCACTAGCATCCCCATTATGTTTTGTCTTTGTTTTTAGTCCATTCCTGAACATCTTGTTTGAACTCTTCACTATAGGAAATTCCTCATCTGATCATCCCCAGTGAGGTTCGTGTTTTAAATTTCCCCAGTAAAAAGTCGCTCTTGTCCCCGGTGGAAATCTACCTTGTTTCCTGGTGAAGTGTTTGCTTTTCCCCAGTAAGATTGTCATCTTCATTGGATTTTGTGCATCCTCACGTAAATTTTTCTCTTCGTTATCACTAGTCATGTTTGAACTATTGATTGTTATACCCCGGTATTCCCCAGTGACGGATCCACAATGCTAGGTCCCTGCGAGTAGTTACTCGTTGTTTTGTTTCTCTGTCTTATGCATATGTTTTGCATCCAAGCATCATGAAGCATCATTTATAATTCATGACATATCATGACCTATCCTTTTGCATATCATCGGATCTAAGGGACAAAATTTTCGGTTTTCTATATTTAAATACCTTTCACTGCGATTCTACGAGGATCATCATCCCTCAGTTCCATCTAGTGAAGATATTTAAATAGGGGCAACTGTTGCACCCCAAATTTTGACCCCTTAGATTCTCATTATCATTTTAGGATCATACTCATGAATTTTCTAACCTTAACCCAGTGCAAGTCTGTCTTTGTCAAATTGTAGATGAATCAGGGTTTTGTGCAGTCAAAATCGAAACTTCAGGGTTTGTGATTAGTCAATGTTTTGGGCTCATTCAGGTAGGAAACAAGGTCAAGGGTATTATATAATGTCAATTGAGATGCCAATGTGAGGTTGTTACCCCAGAATTCAGAGCAGTGCATTTCAGAGCACCCGATTAGGGTTTTGGACTAGTAAAAGTCAACTGTAGTTTGACTTTGATGTTGGAAGATTTTTAAATGGTGGGATTGTGATTCATGAAGTTCATATAGCTTAATAAAGTTCATCCAAGAAGTTTCAAAGTCTCAGGAGGCCCAGAATGTCAACAGACGACTCGGTAATCACCGATCGGTCGTACGGTTGACCGAAACGTCAACTCTCCAAATTTAGGAATTGGACTCCAAGTTGTGAAACAAAGTTGTTCCTTATGTCATATTGGACTTTCATATCAATTTTCATGACCATTGGATCAAGAATGAAGGAGTAATCGAAAAATCGGGAAATTAGGGTTTTGAAAGGGGCTAAACCATAACTCCTTAACCACACATCCAATTGAGTTGGTTCAAAGCTCATTTGGAAGCTATTGACAAGTCCTACAAAAGTCCCTAAGTGGTCCATGATCAGAAAATGCATAGATTTGGAATTATGATCAAATTCATTTCAAGAGGGGAAAAAGACTTAGGGAAATTTCATTTTTTAAGTTCATTTTTTAGAAACTTTGGAAGGCTTTTTGGCCAAGTTCCTTTGGGAAATTGAAACTGACGAAAACATAAATGTTTTAGAGCTATGTGAGGGCTTTCTAAAAAGTACTAGCACATCTCAAAAGGATTTGTGAGCTGAAAGTTATGTTCATGGCAAGTTGGTGGTTTTTCATACTTTAGTCCCACATTGTCAAAATTCAAAAACTCATTCTTTCATCAAGAGGACCAATCTCAGCCCTTGGATATTATTGTCCCTGATATGTAGAGAGTTTGAAGCCTGAAAATATGAAAAATATTCAGAGGGGATGAATTCTCCAAGCTTTGCAAATTGCCTTGCAAGTTGGTTTGCAACTTGCACCAAAAAGTGAAAAAGTGAAGCATGAGGTGTAAAACAAATTCTGAACCAGCCCTCAAGCTATGCTTCTAGCCTGCAATTAGCCACATTAAACCATCATTGTTCTTGACTATTGAGGCTTACCTTGCAGCCAAGGAAACCCTCTTGTGGAGGTTTAACCAAAAAATCCAAAACCTTTCTTCAAAATGAAGAAACCTTCAAATCTGCCCAAGCCACTACATTTGCCTATAAATAGGACTCTCCCCCACCTCATTTTGATCATCAATAATCTTCTAAAAACCAGAAAAAACCTATGCCCTTGCACTTTGCCTCAAAACTCCAAAACCACAAAATCACCATTTCCACCAAAAACACAAAAAACCTGCCTTGCTACTAGGGCTTCCAAAACCATTTCTCTATACTAAAACACCCCAAAAATCATCCATGCAATCCTTAAATATGGTATAGAAGGTGTCTAAACCATTAAACCATCCAAAAACTTCACCAATCAAAAAATCAACTTCATCACCGAGTTATTTTGACCAAAAGCTACAAATTCTACCAATTCTTGTTCTAAGAACTTGCCTAGTGTTTTAATCATCCTAACACCTATTATATATTGTTTTTCAACTGTCCAAAGTGTTAGAATTCATTGGTGAGACCTATTTCTCCATTTGGCATCATAGTTGCATTTTGCTTAAAAGTGAAGAAAAGAGTCAAGGCAAGGAAGTAGATTGAAGTTCTCTGGGTTTCTTGGCTATCAACAAGGTCTACAAGAGGTATGTAGCTTGTACACATTGCCTCTTGCATCATTTCCCATACTTTGACATTTTGAGCATTATGGTGGAATTTGAGCTATGGATTTTGGTGACTTTCATGATATTTGTTTTTTTGATGAATGATGAGATTGTTATGAGTATTATCGTGTGTGTTGAACTTGTTCTTGCCAAGTTTTAGTTTTGATATGTTGAGCTGTTAATATGCTGTCAAAACAGTTTGTAAAATGGATTGCTATCTCATGTTTTCTTTCTTTCACACAAGTTTTGTTGGATTTTTGATGCTATTAATTTCTGGTGTGTTTTATCACTTTTATGCTCATAGATGCTATCCTTGTTTTGTCTCAACCTAGAACCTTGGCATTATTATGATTGAACATTTATCATTGGTGAGACATTGGACCTGTTTGGTACACAAGACTGGTTTTGTTGAGTGAAGACTATTGGCATTTACTTTCAGACCACCTTGTTGCCAGTTTTAAGAAACCATAGCTGTGGAACTGGTGAGCCTTTGGCCTTGTTACCAGTGTTAGGCTGTTTGGTATGTTGGTGTTGTTGTTTTGAAGATTTGGTTTCTCAGTGGTGTGTATGTGATAGCAGATTGGATTGCACATTTGGAATATTGTGTTTAGCTTTGCCATGAGGTTGAATAATCATTAAACCCTGATCATCACAAACCCTACAGATTGATGTTACATTTAAAACTCATTAAACTCGGTTGGTAGGTCCATGAGATTAAATCAACAACTGGCTGTATGGAGCACAACAGGTTTGCTTTGGCTGTTCAAGTCATGATAGGATTAGCTAGAGTTTGTGAACTCTTGTGGTTGAGTTGCTCCACCTGGTACTGTGTTTGGTCTATCTTCATAGGATAGTTTCCCTGCTGTCATAGCCTAATGAGGGAATTTAGAGTGTAGGTGAGAACAGTTTGATACCAGTTTATATATCAATGCTTGTTTGGCCTGCTGCTTTTCTTTTCATCTAATCATTGCAGCCAAACCATTATGTGTCTGTTTGAGAATTGGATAGTACTTTGATTTGTGGCTACAGCATAGCCCTTACCTTGCTCTAAACTCAGTGGTGTGTGAATCATATTGTGAATAGTTTTTGAGAACTGTGTGTGTGTTTGGTTTGACTTAACATGTTTGCACTAATTTGATCTCTTTCACATACCACAAAGCACTCAAACTGCAACTCACATGCTAATCTTTGACAGGCTGTGTTTGGATTTTTCTTTGGCTTGGATATCACTTATTAATGCATTTTCAAAATATATATGTGATTTGCATTGGCTTGCTACTCATGAACTTGAACTTTACATCATCAAGCATCTTCAAAAACAACACTAGCAACTCACATATCAATTCTCAATGCAAATCTGTTATGCATCAAATTCATGTTAAAAAACCTTGCATTGATCATTTATGAGTTGCTTGCATGACTCTTTGGCTTTAATTCTCAATACTTCAACTTGTGTTCTCCAAAATGCATTTTTTTAAACATTAAACTTGCATGATCATACCAGTATTGGTTCTGTTGTGTTTTGATCCAAATCAACTGTTGGAATACATCAAACATATCATTTGTAACATGTTCAAACCCTCATTTGATTATCACAACAGTTGGTTTGTGTTTTAGATTTCAAAATGCATCTTTAGCACAAAATTGCAACTCACATATCATTTTTCACCACAGCATAAATTGAGCCTTAACTCTTGCATGAACTTAGTCCTTGTCACTTATATGTTGTGTGGATGTGATTATTTTAATTCAAAGCTGGCTATCATTAGTGTTTCACTTCAAAGTGCATTTTTCCATGAAAATTGCAACTTGGCATATCAACTTCACAAACTGTTTGCATTGAGTTATTTTTTGGACTTGGAATCATTCTTTACCATTTATGTGATCTGTGTGTGTGCTTGGTTTGGATTAAAAATGATTGAAACAAGTTATTCACATCAAAATGCATCTCATAACATACAAGAGCACACACCATCAAATTTTTCATTGGAGGAGGAATCTCAGAAAAATAATCACACCATCATGATCCTCATGTTTTTCTGGTCCAGTTGCATATAAAGTTTGTCGCGTTTGGTTGAGAAACGAAGAAGTTACGGTATAAAACGTAAATCCCTTTTTGTGTGTTTTTTGCCAAGACAAACCAAGCATTTTACCCTTATTAATTAAAGGGGTGGAATCAATCAATGGATGTATAGCCACCCCAGTGGTAAGACCATCATGCCAAAAACGCCTTGCACGCCTTGTACCTGAGTTCGACCCCTGAGGAGGGCAACTCTTTTGTTATTTTTTATCATTTTTCACCCCATTTTCAAAAATTCGTATCTCTCTCAATTTTAATCGTTTTTCAGCCGTTCGTTTTTCATTGTGTTCATATTGATGTGTACTTTCATTTCATATTTTTTATTTTCATGTTTGACAAATTTTTCATCTCTTTTGACTTCGTGCAAGTTAAGTGCATTTTACGTTCGTTTACGCATGTACAGATAAATATTTCTTTGGTTATACTTGAATTTGTTTGTGATACTTGCTTGTATTCATATCCTTATATGTTAGTTAACATGCTAGGATTTTATTTTTGGTTGTTACCATGTTCCCTCTGTTGAATGTAATTGAACTCGATCTGTCGTCGCAGTTCCTGTTAATTCATCTGCGTTGATTGTCATCAATGCATCTTTATCATTCCATATGTTTATCTAATGGTTGTCACCATGAATATGCCTTTATCATGTTGTTAATTTTCTTGTTGATTTCTTTCCCCAAGTGATGAAGCTTGTTAGCTCTCATCCTGTTGCCTCCCCTGTCTACTTCCAAAGGAAAAGTCTGTCCATTTGACCCTCATGTCATGGATACATCCCTTATTCCTCTCTTGACTTTGTTAAGTCACTTTAACCCTAGATTAGAAACCCTTAAACTTTGCTTTAAGTCTAAAAGACCCACCTGTACTAGGAGTGTTCTTCAACTAGAACCCTAGGAAAGAGTTTGTCAACTCTGTGTAAAAATCATCGTCATGATTTCTTACTTCCCCTTTTGAATATTACAACTTAGATTAGGGAGTTTTGTCAAACTCCACACAAACATTGTCATGTTTGTTCCCCCTTGGACCTTGATCATAATCAATTGTTCTTATTCCCTTGTGAGGTGAACTACGATTGCTCGGATTCTATCCTAGTTAGGATACGTAGGCAGAAGATGCGACGTCTTTGGGAGCAAACTTAGTGTATATAACTTTAGGTTTCAACTCATATCTTTTCCCAATCCCAAATCCATAGTACATATCACAAACTTAGCAAGAAATCAAACAAGAGGTTCCTGTAGAGTACTACAGATGCTTAGGGTGCTAACACCTTCCCTAGGTATAACCAACCCCCGATCCCCGAATCTCTTAAGCGTTGTCGTTACATCGCGAAAAAGGTTTTTCTTTCTTTAGACCTTTCCTTTGGATAAAATAAAGTCCGGTTGTAAAAGACTTAAGATTCAAGTTAATTTAATAGCTTGATATCCAATTTTCACCGTAACACATATGGCGATGCTTATGGTTCGAGAGTTGGAACTTATTGAGCAATTCAGAGATATGAGTTTGGTTTGTGAAGAGACTCCTAACAGTGTGAAATTGGGTATGTTGAAGCTGACTAGTAGTATTCTCCAAGAGATCAGAGAAGGTCAGAGATCTGATTTGAGTTTGGTGGATCGTCTCGCATTAATTAATCAAGGTAACGGAGGTGATTTTCGGATTGATGAGAATGGTGTGATGAGGTCTCGAGAGAGAGTATGTGTTCCTGATGTACCAGAAATCAAGAAGAGCATTCTTGAAGAAGGTCATAGAAGCGGGTTGAGTATTCATCCTGGTGCCACAAAGATGTATCAAGACTTGAAGAAGTTGTTTTGGTGGCCTTGTATGAAGAAGGAAATTGTTGAATTTGTTTATGCTTGTTTGACTTGTCAGAAGTCGAAGATTGAACATCAGAGACCGTCGGGTCTGATACAACAATTGAGCATTCCAGAATGGAAATGGGATAGCATTTCTATGGATTTTGTGACAATTTTTCCGAAGACGGTGAAGGGATATGATTCGATTTGGGTAATTGTTGATAGATTGACTAAATCAGCTCATTTTGTACCGACGAGGATCAATTATTCGTTGCAGAAGATTGCTGAATTATATATTGAGCAGATTGTGAAGTTGCATGGTATTCCGTCGAGTATTGTGTCTGATAGAGATCCGAGGTTTACATCAAGGTTTTGGGAGAGTTTGCAGGCAGATTTAGGTACCAAGTTGAGTTTGAGTTCTGCCTATCATCCGCAGACAGATGGACAAACAGAAAGAACTATCCAGTCTTTAGAGGATTTGTTGAGAGCTTGTGTTTTGGATCAAGGTGGATCGTGGGATAGTTATTTGCCGTTGGTTGGGTTTACCTATAATAACAATTACCATTCTAGTATCGGAATGGCACCGTATGAGGCTTTGTATGGTAGGAGGTGTAGGACTCTGTTGTGTTGGTATGAATCAGGCGAGAGTGTTGTGGTCGGACCTGAAATTGTGCAAGAGACGACTGAAAAGATCAAGATGATCCGTGAGAAGATGAAAGCATCGCAGAGTCATCAGAAGAGTTACCACGATAAAAGGAGGAAAGCACTTGAATTCCAAGAGGGAGATCATGTGTTTCTGAGAGTTACGCCAGTAACTGGTGTTGGTCGAGCTTTGAAGTCTCGAAAGCTCACATCGCGTTTTGTTGGTCCGTATCAGATTTCGCAGAGAGTGGGGGAAGTAGCCTATCAGATTTCTTTACCGTCGTCGCTCGCGAATTTGCATGATGTGTTTCATGTGTCCCAGTTGAGGAAGTACATTCCATATCCATCGCATGTGATTCAGATGGATGATGTACAAGTGCAAGATGATTTGACTGTTGAGGTGTTGCCTGTTCGAATTAACGAACGAGAAGTGAAACAGCTACGAGGTAAAGAGACCGCCTTGGTGAAAGTATTGTGGGGAGGACCAACTGAAGAAAGTTGGACTTCGGAACATGAAGATCAGATGAAGGAGTCGTATCCGACTCTGTTTTCTGCAGGTAATTTTCGAGGACGAAAATTCTTTTAAGTGGGGGAGGGTTGTAACACCCCAAATTTAATCATTATATTTGAGTTAATTATTTAATTGTGAATATTCATGTTTCGGTGAATTTCCGGTGGTTTTGTGATTATTGGAAAAATGTGCATTTTCAGATATTTATTTGATTAATAGCATATAATATTAATCTATTAGTATTATTATTAATTAAATGGAATATAAGTGAAATAAGGGTAATCTGGGCATTTGAGGAAGTTAGTGAGGGTAATGAGGGAAAAACCCAATGTGTGAGGCCCATGACTAAGTTAGACAAAATAGAGTTCTGAGAGGAATTGGAATTCATTAGTGTTGAACGTGAAAGTTTTGTGTGGCCAGAGCTCTAAAGGAAAAGTTGGAGGCAGAAGGTCCCAAAGAGAAATCGTGAAAGCTACGAATCGACTAAGGTATGGGGAGTATTTATGTTCATGATTTTCCATGTATGCCTTTAGATGTATTCATGGTGGATTTAGGATTTGAGGGTTCTTAGTTGAATTGGGGAAACTAAGAGAGTTGATTATAGAACTCTGAGATTGTGGGTTATGGTATGAATCACTGAATATTAATGTGAGTTTGGAAACCAAAACCTTGGATTATGATATGTTTGACCCTGTAGGAATAGGAATATTCAAATGTGAGTAACTCTGATGTACTCAGAGCAATTGCAGGAAAATAGTGTTTTAGACAGTGCAAATGTTGCCAGATTAGCCTAATGAACCATAGAGTTTGTACTGTTATTGTCGTATAACCTTAGGGATGGTTTAGGGATACTTTAGGGGAATTGGGTGAATGATTCGTATGAGTTTTTGGGTGGAAATCAGTTCTGGTGCGTAGCAGAAGTTGCTGTCATCGCATTGTTCACCTAGCGAGCAAGCCAGCGAAGGTTCTCTACAAGACTCGCCTAACGAGCAAGTCAGCGAGTATTCGCTAGAGGCTTGCCTAGCAAGCAAGCCATGGAGTATTCTGTAGAGGCTCGCATAGCGAGCAAGCCAGCGAGGGGCTCTCTACGAGACTCGCCTGGCGAGCCAGCCAGCAAACGTAGCAGAAGTTCGCGAATTGATTGTTGTGCAACGAGGCCGTGATGTGTGATTTTGGGATGAGTTGCCATGAGTATGACAGTGGGTTTTGGGTGATATGTGCATTATGTTATGATGGTTCTATGATGTGTTGGTTGAATTAATATGATTATATTACTATGACTTTTGGGTGAATTACATGATAATATGAGGTTATGATGGTTTATGTGATTTATGTGATGATGATGAATATGATGAATGTTGATGCACCATATGCCGTATTGTGAGGATTATTATTGTGACGTGTGCATCATGCATTCATGCGCATTCGATTGCTTTGGCTTCAATCCCACTGCGTGGATGTGAAGTATTTTGATGTGCTCTGATCCTATTGATGGGGATCTATGGAGGGTTGATGGCCCAGTCTCCATCGAGTTGTGATGATTGGTACCACATGCATTGAGTTGTGTTGCATTGCATTTATGAGTCTTTGTGTATAAATTATGATGTTATGACCTTTGAGGCATATGTGAATAATATGAATGTGTTGAATATGAATGTGTTGCCGTTTATGCATTAATTGTCATACATTGATTATTATGAATTTTTTTACTCACCCTGCCTGTTTGAATGTTACCTCCACATGGGTAACGTGCAGATGATCCAGTTTAGTCGTGGACGCCGACGAGGAGTTAGTTTTGAAGTTTTTGAGCGTTTTAGTCTTTTGGTCATCTTAGAGGGTCTTGCTCTGATATGTAACATCGGGTTGGGTTCCTTGAGTTGATTTTATACTGTTGATGTTATTTTGATTAATTCCCTCTTTGAGAAGTATGTTTTGAATTCCGCTGTTTATGATGCTTTGATGTATTTTTGGGAAAAAACCTGTACTTATGGAGTATGGATCCTATTTTGATGAATTTGAGAATGTACGCCCTCTTAGTGGCATTTTAATGAGATTTATTTATTCACTCTGATTTATGTGTTATTTTGCCTTGATATTTTTGGGATAGAAAAAGGGTGTTACACAAGGCACCAAAAACACTGAGTTGGTAGACCTAGATGAATATTCTGACAATGACCTCATAGCAAAGATCAATCCGGGCATAGCCAAAAGGCTGATGACAAGAAAAGGGAAAAAGGTGGCTGACCAAAGCTCCCTCAAGAAAAAGGCTGTTGAGAAGACTAGTGAGCAAGACATCTCCACAGAAAGGGCGGTTGAGAAGACTGCTGAGCAAGACATCTCCACTATGAAGGCTGGAACAAAGAGGACTTAAGTTGGACCCTCCAAAGGGTGGAGCAAAGTAACCACTAAAAAGAGAAAGGTTGAATCTAGTTCAGAACTAGAGACAAATTCTGATGTTGTTGTTGATGTCACTGACATCCAATCTAAGAAGAAACCTTCTACCAGCAAACTGGCTGCAAATACCCCTAAAGTGCCAATTGACAACATCTCCTTTCACTATCCGTCGTGTGCTATCAGATGGAAATATGTATATCAAAAGAGGTTGTCCCTGGAGAGAGAGCTTGCACAAACTGCTCTTGAGAACAAGGAGATCATGACCCTCATCTGTAATGCAGGTTTGATGAAAACTGTAACTCAGTTCTCCCAATGCTATGAAATACTGGTCAAAGAATTCATAGTAAATTTATCAGATGAATGCGCTGATAGAAAATTCACTGAGTTTGGGAAAGTCTATGTGAGAGGAAATGGTGTCATCTTCACTCCCACTACCATCAAAAATTTCCTTGGAAGATCAAATGAGGCCCAGCCTGAGTTAAACATCTCTGACAACAAAATGTGCCAAGTTATTACTGGAAATCAAGTCAGAAAGTGGCCATCAAAAGAGAAGCTTGCTGCCAGCAAACTAAGTGTGAAATATGCTATGCTGCACAAGATTGGTGCTGCAAACTGGGTGCCAATTAATCACAAATCATCAGTGGCCACTGTCCTGGGGAGAGTTATCTATGTTGTTGGGACCAAGGCCAAATTGGATTATGGCACTTACATCTTCAATCAAACTATGAAGCATACTGGTAGCTATAGCATCAAAGGACCCATAGCATTTCCTTCACTCATTTGTGGAATTATGTTAGCACAATTTCCAAATATCCTCAAGACCAGTGATGTATCTAGCAAAAGAGAAACTCCCTTAGCCTTCCATAACAAGTTGTTTCAAGGAACCCATGTTCCAGACATTGCCATGACATCCACTGAGACATCCCAAAGGGGACCCAAAGCCAGAAAAGCTGAAGTAATGGCAATAATCAAAGAAACATGCAAGGAATTGGATGCAAGGAAGCAAACCCTTAAAAAACTGCTAAGGTCTCTAGAGCAAGATGAGGAAGCTGATCTTAATGATGATGATGGTACAAGAGAAAATGATGGTCAAGAAGCTGGCTCAGAGGAAGTTGTTGACAGCTCAGAGGAAGATACTGATGATGCAGAAGGAAGCTCTGAAGAATCTGAGGAGGACAGGTCCAGCTTAGCTGAAGAACAAGATTAATGACTAAGCCTGCTGTGACCACTGAGTTAGTGCAGGAAGAGGTGTTGCTGCTGTTTTTTTTTTTGCTGATTAGTTTTGGTTAGCCTTCTGTAGGAATTGGTTGACAATCTGTATTTGTGATGAGCAGTTTGTTTAAATGTGCCCCTAACAATTGTAATGTTACAATTTTTGATCTGTGCTAAGTCTGTAGTTAAATCTTAATTTGTGGCTAAAAAGGGGGAGAGAGTATAATAGAGAACAACAGGTACAGAAGGTACAAAAAGATGAAATAAGAGAACAATAGGTACAGAAAGATGGAAGAACAGGTGGGCTAGCATATGTGCTATTGTGTGCACATGGTATAATCATGCTTGCAGGTGCTGCTGAGGAGATATATGATAACAGCTGTCTAGTGCTGTTAGTAATGTGCTATTTGTGTGAATTCCTATGGTGTATAGGAATGTTTGTTAGAATTGATTGGTTAAGTGTGTATGTGCCAACCATGTGTGATCCTAGAAGGTGTTTAGGAGTTGTGTGTGTCTGCAGGATAGTAGCAGAGAGTGTTATGCAACTCTTCAGGGGGAGTAGCACAGGTGTGTGTACTTCAGGATGTCATCCTGAAAGTCATAACATCCAGAGCAGACTGGATGAAATTGTGTGACTGCAGAGTGCGCATGTTAAGTGCTCAGATGGTAAGGTGCATTAGTTAAGGGGGAGTAACCCAATGTGTTACTCAACAAAGTGTGACATTTGTAGTGGTAACTAATAGATGGTTAAAAAGGCGATAGCTAACTGTGAGGACTCTGAGAGTGGTTTGAGCTAGTAACTTCCCTGCATGACATGGCACATGATAAGTCTTATGCTGTGTGTAAACTCTGATTTGTTAAACAGTGTGTTTTAGCCAAAAATTTGCCAAAGGGGGAGTTTGTAAGTGCTCTTGATTGGATGCATTTTGTGGCAAAACTTTAGAGTTTGCATGTATGTCATACTGAATGTTAGGAAATAATTAATGATATGTGTGCAAGGTAAGTTAACTATAAGTTAAGATGAATGTCATACAGAATGTCATGACTCTGATCGTATGACATCCAGCGGGCATGTTAGTTTTTCTGGTATCTAGAAATCAGGAAACAAATCAGGAGCTCAAGCTGAAAGACAGGAGACATTTGAAAAGCCCTAAAGCGAAACAAATGCTTCTAAGTTAAAGGGCAAGCGTGCAGAGAATTGAAGAGTAGGGTTTGTTATGATTAGACCTAACTATGTGCACCAAGGCCCAAAGGACTGACTGCACTATAAATATCATAAGGATCAATCCTAGAAATCAAGCTCTTGACAGAAGATCAGAGAGTGCACATTACAGAGTCCTTGTGAGTGAAGAAGGTTGTTCTTCACGTGAGTATTATGAGTGAAGAAAGTGTGTTCTTCACGTGTGAATTGAGTCTTAGGAATACTTGTATACCAAGCAATTGTCTACTTTATTGGTTAGGTAGATTCTAAGTTGTGTCTCACTCAAAGCTTTTAAGCAAGAGTGTGTGTGTCCCTTGATGAAAGCTTTGAAGCAAGATCAAGGTGTGTATGAAGTGTTTCTTCATCTTTACTCTGTAACTGTAATTGGATATCACTGTGGTGTGATTTAGGGGGAGTGAGTGGGAATACTCAGGTGTAGAGTGTCTCTAGGTTGAAGTGTCATTGCGTAGGTTTTAAGTGAGGAGTGCAAACTGAGTTGTTTGACTCTGAATTAATTCTACTGATAGTGAATTTCCTCCCTGACTTGGTATCCCCTAGATGTAGGTGTTGTTGACACTGAACTGGGTGAACAATTGTTGTGTTATTTACTGCTTTTACTTACAATTTAATTAGTTAGTACAATAGTCAATGTCACAGTGGATGTTATAACTTTGGTTATAACATCCATCGTGTACTTGCCAGAATTTCAGAATCTCCGAGTGAATGGCTCTTGAGGCGCACGCTTTGGATTGTCATTCATTCAACGTTTCGTCTTAAAACACCTAATCTCTATTCAATATTTTCGAAATCAAACTTACAAAAGAAGGAGATTCTTGGAGTTTAGCATTCCTTGAATCTTAGAATGTATAGCTCTCGAGGCGCTCCCCTTGAGTTGTTGTTCATTCAAAATTTTCAACCGTTCTCCAAACCTTTTAATTAATTTCCGAAAGAACTGAGTTCTTGGAATCTTTCATTCCTTGGATTCTTGAGTGATGGCTCTCGAGGCATGCCGCTTGGGTTGTTTGTTATTCAATATTTTGTTTCTCACACAAACTTCAACTTAATTTAACCTCTCATTTTTTTCGTGGTCGTCTCCACGAACTACAGACGCTCTGATTCTTCATTCTCGTTTGAATGTAAGATACGTAGACACAAGATTACGATGATCTTGTCGAGCTACCTTTTCGTTTTTCTGTTATTTCCACACTTCCATTTTTTCTCTGCCATTCCGCTACCTTCCCTCCATCGTCCATTTCCCCCTATCCTTTCCCGTAGTCGAACTACGAAGCTCTGATTTCTCATTCTCGTTCGAATGAGCATACATAGGCACAAGGGCCCCAATCCTTGGCGAGCACCTTATCCTATAACCACCCATTTCTCCTTAGCGTCTTTATCCTTTTATCCTTACCGTTTCACATTTATCATTGAGAAGAAAACAAGAAAGCTTAGATAACACCCATCGCAAATCGTACTAAGAGGTTCCCATTGAGTACAACGAACGTGAGGGGTGCTAATACCTTCCCCTTGCCTAACCAACTCTCGAACCTGGAACATCGGTTGCGACGACCCTGTTCCTTTTTCTTTCATTTTAAAAGGTTTTCTCGATATTTTTCTTTCCCATCTCTTCGGGATAACTAAAGTTCGGTGGTGACTCTGTCGAACCGCATTCTGCGCCTTTAGCGCGAGGGTCACGTTTCTCGATCTGAATTTTCAAGGTGCGACAGGCCCCTCAAGGACTAAGAGCCTATGAGGTAACTATTACAACTTTATTATTGTAGATGATTTTACTAGATTCACTTGGACTATATTCTTAGCTCATAAGAAAGAAATTTTTTTAACTTTTGTTTGATTTGCTAAGCTTGTCCAAAACCAATTTTCTTTGAAAATTATTTCTTTAAGAAGTGATCATAGTGATGAATTTGTTAACCATCATTTTGAAAACTTTTTCAACGAAAAACAGGATAGCCCACAATTCTCATATATGCGCATTCCACAACAAAATTGTGTAGTAGAGCATAAAAATTATGTTTTAAAAAAATAGCATGAACTATGATAAGTGAGATGAGTCTACCTAAGTAATTTTGGACGAATGCAACTAACACCACATGCCACGTCTTAGACTGGATGATCATTAGACTTGTCTTAGAGAAAACCCCATATGAGCTGGTTAAAGGTAGAAAAGAAAATATTTCCTACTTTTACATTTTCGAATCCAAAGTTTTTATTTTAAATAATGGTAAAAACAAGCTAGGAAAATTTTATGCTAAAGTTGATGAGAGAATCTTTCTAGACTATTCCTCATCTAGCACGATTTATAGGGTGTTCAATGTAACGCCCGTTCATTTTAATTAAATTATTTATGAATTGTTGGTGTGCCTTTATGTGGAAGTGTGTCTGAGAGCGTTGGTGGGTGTCCTTAAAGTATAGGAAATCATTTAATAAATCATTGAGTTTGATAATAATATAATATAATTAATAATGATGATAATTTAATAACTAGTAGTAATATTATATTATTATTATTATTATTATTATTATTATTATTATTATTATTATTATTATTATTATTATTATTATTATTATTATTATTATTATTAGATGGAATAAAGGGAATTAAGGAGTTATTAGAGAAGTTGTGGGAGAAAGAGAAAAAGAACGATAAACTGCTCAGAAAACCAAATTGGAAGGAAAAGGCTGAGAAAAGAGGAAAAAAGGACGTGGCTGTGGAGAAAGGAAGAACAAAAGAATTAACCGCCGGAGAGAATTGAAGGTTGTTGCAGAAGAGTCACCGGGAGAGCAAACCGGAACCGGAAGTTTAGAGTTGTCCTCAATCCAAAGGTAAGGGTGGGGTTCAATTCTATAACTGTGGGTATGATGGATTTCATGAAGGGTATGGAATCATAGGATTAATGTTCCTGTAGATCGATAAATATTAAGGATTGATGTTCCTGTAGGTCGATAAATATTAAGGATTAATGTTCCTGTAGATCAATAAATATTAAGGATTAATATTCCCGTAGTAACGTTACCGTAGTAATGTTCCCGTAAGTTGAAGAAATATTAAGGATTAACGTTCCCGTAACGTTCCCGTAGTAACGTTACCGTAGTAATGTTCCCGTAGTAATGTTCCCGTAGGTTGAGAAATATTAAGGGTTAATGTTTGTCTACGCCTGCATTACTGGTTATGTCATTAGTTTATGTAGTAATGTTGGGAATCGGCGCCGACACGCGCTAATTTCCCATTTGTTGAGAAAAGGTTGTTATTAGGCTCTTACTTGATCGACTTCAGGTAGGGAATCGAATCATAGATATAGTTCCCGTGACTCGATAAATGTTAGGGACGAGGTTTTTCTGTGTAGGAATGAATGTGTTATATCGTCAGTGTTGTACGATGTTGTATGGTTGCCCTTAATGAGGCAAGATTAGTTGCCCCGTAGTTAACGAACCTTTTCAGGAACTATAATTAATTTAGTGAGTAAAAGTTGTAATGTTGTTCTTACGATAATGTGCTGAATTCTTAATTGTCGAAAGTATGTTGTTATTGTTCCCCTACATGAACAGATTGAAATGATGAATACTTGATGCATATGAAGTTGTTATGTCACTGTTGAGAAAATGTTATTATAATATTCTCCTTGGATTATGTGGGTAAGTTGTAGTTATATTACCCGTATGAAGGTATATGAAAATGTGTTGAGTTCTTATTTGTAGTAATGATGTTGTCAGTTGTTCTCTGACATGAAAATGCTGTTGAGTTCTCAATTGTAGAGACGAGGTTATTTTTAATTGTTTTCTGCGAAAATGTGTTAGAGTCTTATTCGTAGGAACGATACTGTTGGTAGTTCTCTAATATGAACAGATTGAAGTGGTGAGTACATGATGTATGCAGAATGTGATGTTTCTGCTATGGATAATTGGTTGTAGGCGTGATGCCTTGTTGCACGGTTGTTGCACAGTTGTTGTTGTTGTGTTATAGTCCATAATAGTTGCATCTCATAGCATATCATTTGGCCTGGATTGGCGACGGTTGTGTCTTTAATGACAAAATAAAATGATTGTGGAGAGTTGTCTCCCGAATTATTGTGGAGAGTTGTCTCCCGAATTATTGTGGAGAGTTGTCTCCCGAATTATTGTGGAGTGTTGTCTCCCAAAATGGTACTACATGCATATGCATAGTTGAGTTACATTGTTGAGTCGCATTATTGAGTTGCGTTGTTGAGTTGTTTTGATGAGTTGCTGAGATATGATGATAATTGTTGTGGTTATGAATAAAAGGTGGTTGTAGGTTATTATTACTAATATTTATGCGAACTGCTGGAATTATAATGCTGTGATAATATTCTGACATGATTTTTATCATGCCTTATGTTATGTTGTTGATATCTCACCCTTTACGTTGTATGTTACCTCCGTTAGTGGTAATTTGCAGGTAATCCGGAATAAAGTGTAGCTTTTCGTTTAAGATTGTTGGTCGCTCTGATACGTAACACTCTTGGGGGGGGGGGTGAACGATTGATGTTATTGCTTTTATTTAATTTCCTTGTTGCTGAATTTTATCAAGCATTTTTCATTAAATTGGTGGCTGCTGTTAAGTGCCAAATGTTGGTTGGATGCACTATACCGAGGAATTAGTAGTGCTGATTTTTATGGTTGAAATTCGTTGTTTATGTTGAATTGATGCAAGATAATTACTTGCTAAATTTTAATGGAGTTTCATTGCAAGTTTCATGGTCTTGCTTTAATCATGCTAAATGTTGGAAATGTTTTATATTCCGCTGCAAATTAGTAAGATGCCTTGTAATCAAAATGTTAATCAAGTTATTGTTGCATGTTCATCCAAGCTTTTGTGCTATGTATCATTACTAAATGCATGTTGTCTAATGAAATTGTGAAATGTATGTTTCTGTGAGTTGAAATTGTAACGCCCAGAATTTGCTGATGTGATGGTCGTCACCACTTCCTTACGATCGTCATGACCGTCACGGTCGTGACAGCCCCTTACGACCGTCATGTTTACAAAATTTGTTGCACTCTGATTCTGTTTTCCTTAATTATCTGTCGGGTTAGATTGGGGTGTTACATTCAATCTTAGAACATATATCATTGAAGAGTCTTTTGTTGATACATTTGATGAAATCATGCTCCAAAAGACAAGGAATTGTAGTTCTATTTTTATGTTTCAAGCGTGCTAACGAAAGATTCGATAAGTAATGATGATTAAAAAGAGGATTCTCCTAAAAATGAGGACACTAAAGATGATAAAGTGAAAAGCGAATAAGAAGATAATAAGCAAAATTCATTACCAAAGCAACCTCAAGATTAGATTATTCTGAAAGACCATTCGTTGGATAACATTCTAGGAGACATTAAAAAGGGCGTAATACACGTTCTTAAGTTAATAATTTTGGTAATTATTCTGCATTCATCTCTTAAATTAAACCAAAAGACATTATTGTTACATTAACAAATTTAGGTTGACTCTTTCTATACAAGAAGAACTTAAACAATTTAAAAGAATGATATATGAAATTGTGTCCGCATCCTCAAAATAAAACAATCCTACGCAGTAAATGAGTCTTTAAGAATAAGATTGATGTATATGACATAATTATCATAAGTAAAGTAAGATTAAAGGCAAAGGATTGCAACAAAGTTGCCGAGATTGACTATAAGAAGATTTATTATTCTGTAATCCGTCTCGAAATGATTAAACTCTTTTTAACATTTCCATTTTACTTAAATTTTAAATTGTGTCAAATGAGTATTAACTTTTTCTTCATCAAACTATTGACTTTTATTCACAAACTTGATTTTCAAAAACTCATTAAAATGTTATGAGATTTGAATATGAAAGTCAACTGTTTAATGAAGACCATTTAAATTTGCAAAATCGTATAACGACAATTTGTAAAGATAAAATTTAGATGCATATGATTCAAACATGAACTTAGTGAGGTGAATAAATTTAGTCTTTATATTAGAGTATATAAATTTGTTTACGCTAATACAATGACAAAATTTATGTACTCAGCTTCTTTTTAAATTTCGCACACTCTATCGACAATTTCTAATTTACTACTATAAATTATTCTACATAGTAATTGTCATGTTACGATCTCAAACTATAAAATCAAAATAACCTTTTTATATGTATTTTCAAAATAAATCATGACTAAAAATACTTTTAATATTAATATAGCTTTTACAGATATCAATAGAAAATGAACTTAATTTATATTTTGTAATTTAGTAACCATCTTAAAATATTAATCACACTTAAAATTCTATTATATAATCAAACTATGGTTAGATCATGAGAAAAAACATCAATATTGAGACAAAACAAACACTCAAGTAAAAGAAACATTACATATCCACTTAAAATTTTCACATTTATCATACTTATATGTGATGTTTAGATCATGTGATGTTTCTTTTACTCGAGTATTTATTTTGTCTCAATATTGATGTATTCTTTACACTAGATTTTGACATATACACCATATGTGTATACCATACAATCTACCTCTTTGATTTTTTATTATATTTTCATGCACTGAGATTTGTGCCACACTTGCAATAAAGTTGATACGGTGTTATAACTTTTGTGTCAATATAACACATCTCAAAATTCATACATACATTTTTATTCAAAAATACTTCCACGTCAAAATACATTAACTAAAACATTTAAAAAAAATCAAGCCGGTATTTAAATTTTGAAAACTCTTTACAATCAATGACTCGTTCCAAATTAAAATAGTGCTTGAAATTATTGATTGGTTTATTTAGGAAACTAGTAGCAGTAACAATGATGTGTTAAGTAACAATGCAACACAGCAAAGTTTACGTGCAATTGATTACTAACGATGCAGCGTAGACGACGGTGGCACGGTGGTTGCGGAGCCACATATTCAGTTGTCGCCTTCACACGTGCTTCAATTAACGCGACAACTCATCAGTCGACACGTACACGTGTGGCAACCATTGACCAATAAATTTTTAATCTCATTTGTTTTATACACCACACGTGTGAGTATTTTTTCTTTTTCTCCTTTGTCGGGCGCATTCTATGGCCCATAACTTCCTAACTCAACAGCTGCACTAACTTTATTTTTTTTACAACTATTTTATTTTTAAAAATAATAATAATTTCTATGTTAATATACTTAATTTGATTTTTGAGAAAATCATTTTTAATTAAAGAGAAACATATATACAATTCATGATGTTTTCCAATCATACTAATAGAAAGTTATGTGTGTTTATTAAATCATTGAATTGTGTTTTTTTATTATTTAAAAGTATGTGTTCTTTTTCGACGATAAAATAATATTAGTAATCTAACATAGAGCAATTATTAGAAAAAAGAAGGATTATTTTATTGAATTCTTAAGTATAGAAAAAATTGGACCGGTTTGTTTTACCTTTAAAAAATAAAATTAATTATAGTTTTTGTCTCCTATTTTACTTGATTTATAAAATTGGTCTGTTATTTTAAATTTAAACAACTTTGATTCATTTATTTTAAATTTAAACAGTTTTGATAAAAATATAAATTTATTATTGAACTTTTTAGATAAAAATATAAATTAAAAAACAAAATTTTCATCGATTTTCAATGAAAAAAAATTTAAGAGAGAAACTAAAATTGTTTAAATTTAAAATAGAAAGATTAAAACTATTTAAATTTAAAATAGGAAGACTAATTTCATAAATCAGACAAAATAGAGAACCAAAATTATAATTTAGCCTAAAAAATATATATTTTTTATATTTTTAAAAATTGATCTTGTAAAATTATTTTTCAAAGTATTATAAGTTTTTTTATATTAGTTTTTTATAAATTGCAAGACTAATTTTAACGTTGTACAAAAACATAAATTATTGAAAATCAAAACATAGTTGAAATCATAATTTTAAAAAAAATTGTATCTCAAAAATAGTTTTTATAAAAAATTATTTAAAATAACTTCAAAATTAAGTAATTTTTTAAAATTTTAATATCCAATTTTTTTTTTGATAAAATGAAGAAATAACTAAAATAATATTTTGAGAATAACTGTACAAACTAAATTTTCATCTAAAGTTTTTATAAATTTTTTTTTATAATTTTTATTTTTCACAAAGTTATGTTACATTATAAAAATATTTTTAAATAAAAAACCAAATAACAGAGACATTGTGTGTATATATATATATATAATTTTAAATTTTAAAAGTATAGTACTCACAAATCTATTTTACGGTCTATTTTTTATCGTTAACATTTTAGTGTGTGAATAAAAAAATTAAACTATCATAACGCATGAAACATTTATATTTTAAAGAAATAATGTATGATATATGACACCATAAAATAATTAATTTTTTAGTTCAATATCTTGACTAAATCACCATTGGGTGTTGTCTACTTGCTTGAGTTATTTTGTGTGTAGAATATTATGGGATATTCTAAACTATGAACTAGTAAGTGTCAACTGCCACATTTTATTTTATGTTTAGACACATAAACAAATAATTTAATTGACATTTGCATATTTATTGAATATTCAAACATGGTGCTATATTTCATCACTACAATGAATTGGTTCCACATAGCAACTTAAATACTATTATTTATTATTTTTCTTTTCTTCTTAGCCAACCAAAACGTTTTTATTAGTATTTAGATACATGTCATTATGCCACCATGTTTCTTCATCACATGCACATTTTCTTTGTTACAAAAAGTATTAGTAACAACAATATTTTTTATTATCCTGTTCAACCATTTGTGCCTAATGTTTTCCTAACATCTAACACTGGTGATATCAACTAGACAAACCTTGCAATTGTATTGCATAATATTTGCATTGATAGCTACATAAATCTAACATCAAATATAAATAATATAACTGTTTGATTGTTAATTAATCATCAAATTGATTGATGTTGATGTTGATGTTGATGTTGATAATTGAATGCAATTATAGAAAGAAAATTATACAAAGTTATGTTTTATATATGTTAATGGCGATAACCACCATACATAATTACATATGCCTTATATTACTCCCTTTTGTCTCCAATGTTTCTGGACCACTTGGCAACTAAGATTCAACATTTTCAAATGGGCTGCATTTAAACTTCTCACGGTGGCATTTATGATGGCCAATTGTTGACTTGTTATAAAGAGTTAAACAAGTAATTTACACTTTTACTTTTTAATAATTAAATATTTTACATTAATCTTTTAAAAAATTAAATATTTTTATTTAAAAATAATTGATTTAGTTAATTGTTTCACATGTATTTAAAATAATATTACCTCCTTCTATTTATAAGAGAAAATTTAATTTTTAAATATATTGAATAATCCATGTATTTAAATTATATAATAGATTAGATATATTGATTATTCAATGAACTTAAAACGTCAAATTTTTTTTATAAATAAAATCAGAGAAAGTATATAAAATAAAATAAATAATTTTATGAAACTAATTTATCATGCATTGTATATTCACTTTTGTGATAAATGTTGAATAAAAGATATTGAAGAAAAACTCTTGTAAATAGTATTGATTAAAGGAAGGGAGTAAAACAAAAATTTAAGAAATAACAAATAAGATTTAAATATATTTTTGTAATTTATTTTAAAAAATGCTAATTTTGATATCTTTATTTAAAAAATTAGCTTTTTAATCTCTGATTTCAGTTTTTTTGGTTTTGGTCTTACTTTATTTTAAGACTGATTTTACAGAAGTGATGTGATATATAGAGAAATAACTTTAATATCTAAGTTGTATTTTGTTAAAATTTTTGTTAACATGGCATATTAAATTTAAACATTTAAACATTATCAATAGAATGGAGACCAAACACAAAAAAAAGAAGTTAAATTGAAGAATATAATTTTATTTTTTTAAATAGAGAAATTAAAATTTTTTTTTTAAATTGGAAGGTGAAAAATGCATTAAGACCATAAATAAATAAAAATTGGAAGCCAAATTTTATATTAAAGAAAAGTATATATTAGAATTTTGTCACATGCTTAGATTTCCTTTCAGAGTGCTTTCATTTTACAATAATATAATTATTGATGACATGTTAAATAGTAGGATGAAAGTGATGGAAGTATAAAATTTGATCTGCTTTTAAGCAATGTTTTTATTTTATTGCAATGTTAAGGTTCCACCTAACATAACCCAATATTTATATTTGTAATAAAAGATAAAATGAAAAATAAACTAGAAGTAAATTAATAGCAATCAATAATCATAAGAGATGCAAGCCCTGAGTCAGTTCCCTGCTCCATCTGAAATTGTAGCTTTTAGGACCAGCTGCTGATTCATAATGTTTCTTAAATATATGAAGGATGGCTTTCATCCTTCTAATATTCAAAATTTTAATCTCATGATTTTATTAGGTCATATGTCTTTTTAATCAACGTTTTGTCCTTCTCTTGAGATTGATTAAATTTGTCAATTTTCTATTCTTTCTAAAATATTAATTTTATGGTTCTTTCAATGTGTCATACCTACTCGTAGGGGTAACAAACAACTTATCCATTCCACTAAAGTCTTAAAAAAATGACATGAAATGAGGTAGACATTGTTAAGGGTACAAATATAAAATTTTTATCTGTCTTAAAAAAAATAAGTGTAGATATACACAATATTTTTAAAATCTACAAATTATTAAAATTTATGATAATGTATGTATATACAAAATCTGTTAAAAAAATACGATAAGACATAAAATAAATATTATATGGTACACGTCTAAAATTTTGATGCACCCATTATAAAATAGTATGGAGAACGTACATTTTGGACAAAAAAAAGTTGTTTTACCATCCCAACCTTCTATTGATTGAAAAAAAAAATGTATGGCTCAACTTGTGTTTGTTTTTGAGGTATATTATTTGCTGTTGACTTCAACAACCCTAATCCTACACTGAAATTTTAGTATTAATTTTTACTGATTTTTGACATTATAAAAACTTTGATTTATAATTTCTCATGAATATACTTATGCTCGTAAACAATTTTATTTAGCTGTTGAAAAGTTCACATCAATTCTAACTTAATTAAAACGAGCTTGTATCATAGTCCTCCAAATACTCAAAATTATTTAAAATGTCAACTAAACCATTTACTTCACGCTAACAACAACATCTTCAAATGAAAAAGGAAATACAAATCAATTAAAACAAAAGTACAAATTTTTTGTCAACTTAGATATATTAAATTTTCATGCAACACCTAACTGGATGACTCTTAGGATTCCTTGTAGTATTGTTTAACTTCAACCATATTGTCCATTTTCTTGTTTTTTTACGGCATTGTAATGTAGACATTGTTTAGAGTGATGTTAATTCGTCTAAATTGAAAGTAGGCAAGTTGGCTTCGTTTTGGTACTCGCGTTGGCTAGACATGCTCTTATTGTATAGGAGGTTTCTGGAATTGTTTGAAGTGATCGATTCTAAATTCATGGTAGTTGCATAGATGGAGAGTTGGGAGAATGGTTTATGACGATGGCAGTTAAGTTCTCTTGAAGCAATTGTTACAGGTGACACGAGGATTCAATTTGAGAAGTTAATGTTGTTGCTTGCGAATGAGAAACCATGGTTTGAGACTGATGATGTTTTTTTTTTGCCTGCTGAGCATATTAAGCTTTTTTCGGTTAAATTTAGATACGACTTTACTTTAAGGGCTGAAAGGTTAGAATCTTTGGATATTACACTCAAGGTCACATTAGATATTTTGTGGCAAAAGTTTATTCCGTTGAAGGCCAAGATCTTTGGATGAAAGCTATTATTGAATAGACTTCCAACGTAGAGGAATCTGGCAGTCATGGGCGTAATATTCAATCCCCTCGAGATGGTATGTGCTTTTTGCTCCAACTCCGTAGAATCTGTGGAACATGTCTTTATTTCCAGTCCTGTTATTGATTTGGTTTGGAAGGAGATTTTCTCCTGGACCGACGTGTTGGTAAGAAATTCGATTAGTTGTCGCAATCATTTGTTGGTTTGGTTCTTGAAGATGGTTGATGACACTTCTAGAAAGTCTGCGTGTTTGATTTGGTTTTGTTTGTTTTGATGCAAATCGTGGAGTAGAAACCAAATTTTATTTAATGATGCAATCTTGAGCCACGAGGATATAGTCAATAGAATCATCTTTATTTCTTGGTGGTGGCTCGCTATTTGTTTAAACCCTAGAATTATTTGTAATTATTATGAATGGTTTAAGCAATCTTCTGGTTTTTTTATAAGAAGTTTGATTGCTTCCTAAGATAGATTTTTTGTCGGCATTGCCGTGATGTACTGGCCTGTTAGCGTGGAATAGTTTTTGTATTCTTCTTTCTTAAATATATTTACTTTGATTATAAAAAAATTAAAAGTTAAAAATCAACTCATATAAATTTATTTTATTTATAAAAAGAGAGAAAAAAATACTACATCCATCCTAAATATAAAATAAATTACATGAGTTAAGAAAATTGTTAGAAATATTAAACTTCTTGATTATTTATATAATGTTACTGATTTATTCTTTAAAAAGAAAATTATTTAATGTTAGTGTTGTAGCATCCAACTTTATTCATGTATATTTTAAAAAATACACGCATGGATTTAATATTTTAGTTTATCATCCAAAAATATATATATTTTTCTTCAATACACCAATTGTTGCATTTATAGTGCTATAATGAGCTTTTGATTTGAGTGAAGGACCAGCTCACTTGTATCGTGTTAGTAGGCCTAAACGCACTACTACTCAACCCAAATGGATGGGGGACTATGAACTTAAATAAGATGTTGTATTAGTTTATTAATCTTTTTTCTAGTTGGGCATGTTTTGTTGTGGCCCAGTTTCAAGTTACTCTTTTATATTTATTCTAGGTTTCCTCCTTGAGAGAGGCAAGAAGAAAGACATTTATATTTTTATCGTTGATATTATTCCTCATTCTTGTGTCTTGTTAATGGTAAAACCTAGATCTAGAACTAGTAGCTGAATCCTCTTTATCAATTGGTGCTTTCATCTTTTGCACTCATGGCCCCTCCTTCAAAAATCCAAAACCCTAGAGACATTATTGAAGAAGTTGTCCAAAGAGCTCACATCCATCTTGACAATGCCATGAATCAAACACAACAACAACTAGATGAGCATTTTGATAAAACCTCTACAGATCTGCAACTCATTCAAACTCGCTTGGACAATGAAAAACAGATTTACGATTCTCGGTATGATAGCATCATGGACGTGCTCAACAAACTGATTATTCAAATGGAACAGTCACCACATACAACTGCGCAAGCCACAACAGTGTCATCTTCAGGTATCTCTCACCTTCCTCACTCGTTCCCAGTACCCACAACACATTCCAGCCCCATTATTTCACACACCACCTCTTCCATTTCACACCAACCCTTTACCCCCTTATTACACTCAGGCTCTTTTTCTCCCAACCCACACTTACCTACAATGAACACTGCTACACTATGTTCTACACCCACTCAAATCCCTAGATTTTTCTCTTCACCATACGTCACTCAGACCAACCCCTTGCCTTACGACACAAATTTTAATTTTCCCGTGTTTCAATCTATTCCCTACCCACCCACACACCAAGCGACACCTCTCCCACCTTTTCGTACACCAAAATTGGAGTTTCCATTGTTTGATGGCTCCAACCCCTTGGAATGGTTATTTCAAGCTGACCAATTTTTTGAATTTTACCAATTACCCCATGAAAACAGATTATCCATGATCTCATTTTATATGAAAGGGGAAGCGCTATGTTGGTTTAAATGGATGCATCAAAGCCGCCTACTCATAGACTGGCCATCATTCACAAAGGCGCTGGAATTGCGTTTTGGACCATCGACTTATGCAAATCACCAGGCTGAACTATTTAAGTTAAAGCAAATAGGGTCTGTCACAAAATACCAGGCTATGTTTGAAAAGTTAGGCACCCAAGTGGTGGGATTATCTCAAGAAGCCACTCTAAATGCTTTATTTCAAGACTGGCAAGCGAAATACAAAATGAGATCGCTATTCATAAACCAGTTTCTATATCCTAAGCTATTGGTTTAGCTAAACTAATTGAATCCAAAATCAAGGACTCTAAACCCAAATATCAGAAACCCTTTTCATACATGCCAAACAAAAAACACCCTAATCCAACACCCACAACACCAACTTCCACAACTCCCAGACCCTCCGCCACAACCCTACCCATTAAACTACCTATCCGACGCCTTTCTAATGCTCAGCTTCAAGAGCGGCGCGCACAGGGACTTTGTTTTAACTGTGATGAAAAGTTCATACCAGGTCACAAATGTGCAACTGGAAAATTCTTATTGCTGATGGTGGATGAGGATGACCCTCCACTCCAAGAACCCTTAGACAATACTGAAGACCAACCCCCTACAAATGAACCTGAGGATACTTACTTCCAACTTTCCCCACAGGCCGTCAGCGACCATTTCTCTCCAAAGACACTTAAATTTACTGGTTCGCTTCATGGCCTCAGTGTGACGGTGCTAATCGACACGGGTAGCACCCACAACATACGACAACCTCGCATTGCTCAACACTTGAAACTTCCTACTACACCAATTCCTAATTTCTCGGTGATGGTGGGAAATGGTTCTAAATTATCATGCTCAGGACTATACTTGCAAGTTCCTATCACCTTACAAAATCACCTCTTTGTTATTCCATTCCACTTAATCCCTATTGAAGGAGCCGACATTGTCCTCGACATGGAATGGTTGCGTACACTAGGTCCCCTCCTAGCAGATTTCTCAATACCCAAGATTTCTTTCACTTACCACAACAACAAAATCTCAATCTCGGGTGATCCAAAAACACTTCCTACTCACTCTTCATACCAACAACTTTGTCACCTTGTCCATACTGATTCAATTGCGTCCGTCCATATGTTACTTTACCAACCTAAATAATCTTCACACATCCATAAAACATTTCCGTCACCCCAAACCTCTTTACCCAAATAGGTTGCATCCCTTTTACAATCATATGCTACAATTTTCAAGACTCCACACGGCCTACCCCCAACTAGACCACATGACCACCACATCCCTGTCATACCTAACATTCCTTCCATCAACGTGAAACCCTACAGATACCCTCACTCACAAAAAGAAGCCATGACAATAATCATTTAAGACATGCTTCAAGAGGGCATTATTCGCCCAAGTCACAGCCCTTATTCTTCCCCCGTACTCCGAGTTAGAAAAAAAGACGGCTCTTAGAGATTTTGCATTGACTATAAAGCCTTAAACGCCGTCACAATTAAAGATCGTTTTCCCATTCCCACAATTGATGAACTTTTTGATGAATTGGGTTCAACTACTATTTTTTCAAAAATTGACTTACGATCCAGTTATCACCAGATCAGGGTTGCACCAGAGGACACACACGAGACTGCATTCAGAACGTTTGATGGGCACTACGAGTTTCTAGTAATGCCTTTTGGTCTTACTAATGCTCCTAGTTCTTTTCAATCGGCGATGAATGATTTGCTTCGCCCATACTTATGGCGGTTCGTTTTAGTTTTTTTTATGATATTTTAATTTACAGTTCCTGCATGTCTGACCATGTTCGTCATTTGCAATCAGTTTTAGAGTTATTGCTAGCTAACCAATTTTATGCCAAATTATCCAAATGTATTTTTGTTGTTCCGTCTGTGGATTATTTAGGGCATATTATCTCAAGGGATGGCATCACCCCCGATCCAGAAAAGATCAAAGCAATACTAAACTGGCCTACACCATGTTCTCTCACGACACTCAGGGGATTTTTAGGCCTCATCGGATTTTATAGAAGATTTGTTCGCCACTACGCCTCACTCGCCGCTCCTCTCACCGATTTATTGCGTTCCACTAAATTTAATTGGAGTACATCTGCTGAGACAACTTTTATAACACTTAAGAAAAACATGACAGAAACACCAATTTTGCATCTTCCGGATTTCTCTCAGCTCTTTGTCCTTGAGACCGACGCTTCAGCAGTAGCAGTTGGCACTGTTTTGTTGCAACAAGGGCACCCCTTGGCCTTCTTCAGTAAGAAACTTTGCAACTGTCTACAGGCTTCCTCAGTGTATGTCCGAGAGATGTATGCGATCACAGAATCTGTCAAGAAGTGGCGTCAGTATTTAATCGGAAGGCATTTTCACATTTATACAGATCAGAAGAGTTTAAAGAACTTACTCGTGCAAACAATCCAGACCCCTGAACAACAGAAATGGGTCGCTAAACTTCAGGGTTTCAATTTCGAAATTTTTTACAGACTCAGCAAATTCAATTAGGTCACCGATACCCTTAGCCGCATTCACACAGAGGAAGATGTTATGTTGCTGTCTATCTCCTCTCCCGTTCCACTCCTTATCAGCCAACTCCAACAATACTAAAAAATCAACAAAGAAGGTCAGGACCTCATGCACAAGATTTTTTCTACATAGGAGTCACAGGAATATTTTTCAAAAAATAATGAACTTATCTACTACAAACGGAAAATATACATACCCCCTGTGGAGGCACTACGAAATCACATCCTAACTGAGTTCCATTCAACACCTTCAGGCGGCCATTCGGGACTTCAACCGACTCTCGCTCGCTTATCCTCTACATTTCTTTGGCCTGGAATCTACACGGACACAAAAAAATTTGTTAAACAATGTTCCATCTGTCAGAAAAATAAATATCAAACCAAAAAGAAACAAGGCCTGCTCCAGCCTCTTCCAATTTCGAACCAAGTCTGGGAAGATCTCTCCATGGATTTTATAACACACTTACCAACCTCTTTTGGCCACACAGTGATATGGGTCGTCTGCGATAGACTCACTAAATTCTACCATTTTATTGCTCTCCCCACCAAATACTCAGCAAAAGACTTGGCTTTACGTTTCACAGCAGAGATCTCGGGACTACATGGTACTCCCAAATCAATCGTCTCTGATCGCGACCCCCTTTTTCTGAGTACCTTCTGGAAGTAACTTTTTCAAGCTCAAGGAACGACTCTCAAGTACAGCACAACGTATCACCCTGAAACAGACGGTCAAACAGAAGTGGTTAATCGTTGCTCAGAAACGTATTTGCGTTGTTTCACAAGTGACCAACCAAAACAATGGTTTAAGTACTTACATCTTGCAGAATTCTGGCACAATACAGCCTTTCACAACGCCATCAAAATGTCACCTTTTGAGACACTCTACGGACGCCCTCCACCCTCTCCTCATTTTTACCACTCCGACTCTGTATCTCTAGCAACGGTGGATCTATCCCTGTAAAATAGAAATGACATCATTCATAAGTTGAAACTCAATCTAGAACACAAAAGAAAGCTTATGCAAATACAAAGTAACAAGAAACGAAGTGACATTAACTTTTCTGAAGGAGACTTCGTCTTGCTGCGTCTTCAGCCTTATCGCCAGGTTACGGTCCAACGCCGAGTTTCTCAAAAGCTTGCCAAACGTTTTTACGACCCCTTTAAGATCCTTCATAGAATTGGGAAGGTCGCGTATCACTTGGATCTTCCCTCTACCTCAAGGATTCACCCTATTTTTCACGTTTCACAACTGCGCAAGTTTTACGGCCTAGATTCGCATGCTTCTTGCATTTCCATTCCACCAGAGTTTAAACATGACTCCGATCAACCTCCACCAGAGTTTGAACATGACTTTTCACCTCGAACCACCACAAACCATTACTCTCATACTCAAAAGCCGCCGGACAACCTTGATGAGGCACATGCAAGACCGGATCTAGCAACAACAATCTAAAACTCGACCTTCACAAAAGATCTTGCTGATCCTAAGACTTTGAAGCCAATGAAGGTTTTCAGTAAGGATTCGGAAGTTCAGAATACACAGACAACTGACATTCAAGTACAAGAGAAGAAAAATGACTCAAGTTTGAAGAAGGAAGAGGAGAGAGGAAAGCAACAAGCAGAAGTGATTTTTCTAAATGAGAAGTATAATTCCCACTTTAATGTTGGGTCTGACTCACCATTTCCACATGCATGCGGGGCACATGCAACAACGCCACTTGCCCTTTTCCATTGTCCCAAGACACCTTCATCACCGTCCACATTCCCTTCTCGTGATCTGTGCCTACCCATACCTTCATCACCACCCAAACCTGCCTCTTCACATGCTGGGGATTTGTCCCCACAGCCACGTGGCCCATTTGCAGGCCTACCTTCCCCACACGTGACTACAGTTGTTCCCCAATTCCTTCCACCTAACAGTTCCACTTCCATCATTCCTAACAAAACGCCATACCTTTGGACAAAATCATTTCACCCTCTTAGCCCACACACTAAGCCCAACCTTGAGGATAAGGTTGTCTGTGGGCCGGATAGTATTGTTAGTAGGCCCAAACGCACTACTACTCAACCCAAATGGATGGGGGACTATGAACTTAAATAAGATGTTGTATTAGTTTATTAATCTTTTTTCTAGTTGGGCCTGTTTTGTTGTGGCCCAGTTTCAAGTTACTCTTTTATATTTATTCTAGGTTTCCTCCTTGAGAGAGGCAAGAAGAAAGACATTTATATTTTTATCGTTGATATTATTCCTCATTCTTGTGTCTTGTTAATGGTAAAACCTAGATCTAGAACTAGTAGTTGAATCCTCTTTATCATATCGAAAGTATCCTTATAAACGGTGAATTAAGTGTATCATTGAAGAGTATCAACGGCGGTGCAAGTTTATGTCCTAACAATAGTGTCATTTCATTTTTTGAGAAAAAAAAAAGAAATTTCTATTATTACAAAAAAAAAAGGATGTGCATTTAATCAATCCACATTTTATCTAATCCATTAGCGTTAAGTCCATTTGCACTAAAAAACTTATTTTTGACAAAAACATATATAATTTAAAAAATAAGAATAAATAAATCGAAAAAATTCAAAATAATATTATTTTAATAATGATACTATTCACTCGTCACCTTTGCACCACTTTTATTTCCATATCCCACTTCTCTTCATAAAAAAATTATTCTCGTCACTTTTCTTTCCATATTTATGATAAGGGATGTCTCTATTCACCATCTTCATGCAACCAAGATCCTAGAAAGTCATGCAAATACTTGATCCATTGGTCAAAGATTTCAAAATTTGCTTATAAATTGAGAAGTCTGGCTTTTGAAAAAGGGAGGAGAGAAACTAACATGTGTTGCACCCCAAAATTTGACCAACATTTATTTACGAAGCTTGTGTTCATTTTATTCATCATCTGCATCTCATTGATAGGTGGGCAGTAGATCAAGAGGTATGGTTACCCAACAAGAGTTATATGAGACTTTGAAGCTAGCCAAGAAAGTTATTCAAGTGTTCAAAGGTTGATATCTTTGTCAGAAAACTCAAGAGATCCTCAGAGAGATTGGTTGAAACCAAGGTTGTGTGCCTCATAACAGGAGAGTTGTGGGAGCCCCTCAGATGATTCTGAGACTATGAGGATGAACTTGAAGCTTTGAGAAAGATTATGAGAGGTCTTGAAAGCCATCATGAATCCTAAAGAGGTCATTGTACAAGAATTCAGAAGATTCAGCCATGAGTGGTGGAATTAGGGTTTGACTGGGTCAACCCTAGGTCAACTGGTGATTGGGAGAGGGTTGAGACCTAATCCAAGAGCCATGTGATCATGGAATGATGCATTGAGATGCTATAAGGATGATTCCTAGACCAAATCATCATGATTGAGGAGTTTGAGAAGTTTCAAACTAGGGTTTCTAAGGCTTGACAGTGTAAAATCCCCTAGTTTGATCCCTATCTTCAAGGCAGTTTAGCTCAAGATGTGATTGTCATCTCATCTTCCCCATAACATGAATGTTGTAGAGCTTGTTCTTAGCTTTAATTTGAGTACTAGAAGTCCTTGATAGGATTTGTAGAGCTCAAGTTATGACTTTGACAAACTACAGGTCATCTGAGGTATGTGAATCTGGGTCCTTGAAAGTCACCCAACTTGCATCCAACTTTTGCCCTAGTAGGATGATTCCTATGAACTCTTGGTCAACATGACTATTGTAGAGAATCTTCTTAGCTTTCTAGAGAGTACTAGAAGTCCTTGATAGGATTTGTAGAACTCAAGTTATGGCTTTGACAAGTCAAGGGCATTTTGGTCATTTGGAGGTTATAGGTCATTTCAAGCATAAGGCCATATCTCCTATTTCCAAGCTTCAAATGGAAAAATCTTCAACATAAAACTTGCTTAGAATGATGTTTTAAGGCTAGTAGGGAGGTCATGAGATGTTGAAAAGGCTTGTATCAAAAAGTGATAAAAATGACCTAAAATGGAGGCATAAGTTAAATAAGTTGAAATTGGAAATTGGAAATCCCAAGTTACACATCCAAACCATGTCATATAATAGGTCATTTTGACTCTAAAAGACATTCTAAAAACAATGGTTCAGCCACAATTTTGATTTGAGGCTTAGATCATAGGGCTGCTTTGGAAATGGCTTGCTTGCATCTTAAGGCACAAAAGCAAAACTTAAGAAAACTCAATGTACACGTTAGTTAAGGGTTTCAACACATCATACATCTCATGTGGGGAGAATTTCAAGTCATAATTGGTGGTTACAAGGACTATGGCATGATATGATACATGATATGAGATGAATTCATAATACCATGACATGAGATTTCCAATTTCTCATGGGAAGGTCCTAGATGGTTCTAGATGATTCTAAACCACTCTATATAACATGTAGAACTTGCTCAGATGCGAGGTTGGTGTAATATTTGAGAGAAGAGAGAGTTGGCCATTTCACTTGCTTCCATTGCAAGTTGAAAGTGAATTCCCTATTCTGACCATTTCCATTCATTCTTTCCATTCATACACACTCCATTGATGATAGTGAAGCTGTGCAGATCAATTTGAGAGCAAATCCATGGTGAATTGAGGAATTGGCAATTGGATTTTCAAGGTAGCAAGTCAGAATCGAATTCTGAGATTCAAGCACTCTCCCTCAAATCTTTTGCAAACAGTAGCAAGATCATCATCCAAGGAAGCTTTCTGAAGAGTTTCAAGGCTTGAAGTGAGGGTTTTCACCATCTGTTGATCAAGAAATACCAGGTTTGCAAATTCTCCACTACACCATAATTTATGCATTGCTAGGTAGAATTGTTAGTGTAGAAAGGTTAGAGACACATAGGTGATCATTTCTGGAGAGTTAGGGATCAATTGATGAAGATTGAGTTATGGACCCCATTTCTTTGATGATCAAGAAGTCGTGGTATAGTGAGATACAATGCATGTGTGATAGCTAATTTCATTCAGTGTGAGTTGGTGAGTATTCTGATGCAAGAAATTTCAAGAACCATGATAGTTGAGGATTGAGCTTCTTTTTGATTCACGATCGGGTTTTAGGTTTGAAGATGTTTCAATTGATTATGATGTTAGGGTTGTGATCAGTATGGAATTTAGAACATGTTAGTGTTTTAAATCTTGGTTTTGGATGAAAGATTGATGAGATTCGAATCGAGGAAGGGTGAGGTTTGAAGTTCTATTGCTATGGAGTTTTCCCTCCACGTTCAGGGCTCAAGGTTGATGATGATGTTGTGACCGTCAGATGCACCAAGACCTGTTGACTTCAGCTTGATCCGTTGGCCACGATTTAATTTCAAGTTGTGAAGACTTAGTCTGAAAACAACCCTAAACGTAGTGTTTCACTTAAAATAGGGTTATGGGCTTAAGTCAGGATTTGCTAACCACACCACCCACCATGGCCCATTGTGAATATGAACTGATTTCTATTACTTTTCACGCAGTGGATTTTCCTTTTTATTTCTATTTTTGCTATTGTTTTCTGATTGGCAACTTGGGCTTAGCGCATTACTATCTGAACCCCCACTTTTAGCCCATATGAAATCTGAACTGGACATAGTTACTATCTGCACCCAAGTTTTATTTTTTTCATTTCTTTTTCTCCATTTTATATTAAACTTTGAAAAACCATAATAAATAGGAATTAATGATTTTTGCATGGGGATTTTTTTCTCCCATTTCATGATAATGTCTAGAAAATTATCAAATAAAAATATTTGCATTTCATGCATTTTTAATATTTTTTGTGTATTTTCTATTTTAATTGCTTTTTAATTCTTTTATGTTGATACATGAATTTGTAGAATTTTGTTTAGGTAATTCCCTTAGTATTTTTAGGCCATTCTTTTTAGGATAGTTAGATTAGGACTTTAGCTCCCCCCTGGATTTATTCCATAATTTTGTGATGAATTTTAGGTTAGTTTTGATTAGATGACATTAGGTTGTGTAGAATTAGGTTAATCCTTAACATAGGTCCACAATAACACTAGAATTTTGGGTTTCTAGGTCAAGTTAGACATGGGGGCATATAAGGGTATTAAGGGTAGGTATATAGGATCCCCTAGAAATTATATTAGGTTTTAATATAGTGGTATACTATTTTTAGATGATTTTTGTAGTTGATGATTGTTTGTGTTGCCCTTGTGGGCTTGTATTTTTGTTTGCTTTGCTTTGTGGGCTTGGAGAGCTTGGTTTTGTTCTGAGGAGAATTGAGGAGCATAGTAGGAGCATTGAGGAGCTTGGGAGCTTGATCTTGTTAGTTTTGTTGATTGTTTTAGGGTTAGGGATTAGGAAGAGTTTAGACCTAGTTAACTTCTTTCTTAAACATGGATGGTATCTGTCACCTCCATTCCTCCCTATGATTCAAAGTCCTTCCATGGTATACACCTATCTCCTTTGGAGGGATAAGTGATTGTACCTAGGAATTAGAACTTTTGAGGGAACCATTCCTTTGATGTTGAACCCTTATAGGTCACCTTTGGTGGTCAGTAAGCAGTTCAATGTCCCAGCTTATCCAGTTTAGTGATTTCCTCTGGTTTGATTATCTTGAGAGATGTTGAGCTTGAGTTTGAAGATGAAGACTTCATTGAAGAGTGTAGAAGAGGATGAATCCTTGAGTATTTCCATTCCAGCTGAAGCTTGAAGAGCAACAAGAGCAAGTTGATACTTGAAGGCCCCTGAAGATGAAGTAAAGACTGAAGGATGAAGTTGACACTTCTAAGTGATTGAAGATTATTCTGAAGAGCTGAAGCTTGAAGAACAAAGGAAGTTGATACTTACTTTGATACCTGGAGATCTTGAAGGAGATCAAGTTGATACTTGTGGTTAACAGTGAAGGCTGAAGCTGAAACTGATCAAGGAGCTGAAGCTCATAGAAGATAAGTTGAAACTTATGTTGAAGGGTTGAAACCTGGGACAGCAAATTGATATTTGTCAAGAGTGATGGAAGTCTGAAGACTGAATTGCTGTTGGAGGAGCTGAAGCTTGAGGTTGAGAGAGGAGTTGATCTGCTTTCTTTTCTTTTTCTTCTCTGTATTGACATGTTTTGTTTGACTTGCTTGATGCATTAGGATAAGTCCATATCTAGAATAAGTAGAATCTAGGGGCATGATTGCACTAGAGGTTGAGTTGCTCCCTCTGCTTGTATTGTTACTGTATGGCTTTGCTTGCGGGTATTCGGTAGAGCCCAGCTCCCTTGCCCATGTGGTTTGTTTGTCTGATGGCATTTTATTTCATTTCTTCTGTATGATTGCAGTTTACTGTATATTGCTTGATAGCATGTTTTATCTTTCAGTATGATTACTGTTATCCATTCTGGCTTGAGGTTGAGATGAGCTTGTGGAGGCTGAAGCCCCACACACATTTCCTCCCTCACTTGCATTGCATGCATTTTACTGTTTAAAGCTGATGCTTTGTCTGTTTTGGTGTATCATTGACATGATCCCTTAGGACTCTCATTTCCTTTGATAAGGTATTGATGATAGAACTTTAGGTTGAAACCTATGCATGACGACTTCTAGGAGTTCCCTGTTCAAACCTCAACCATAGGATGAATCCTTGGCATGACAATAGTAGGACTTGATAGTCTCCCTCCTAGTTGAGCCTGTTCTCTTCTCATCTCAAAACAATTTAAGATACAGTAATCATGAATGATTTCTTTCGTACGTTACGAGCCTTAAGCTATCTGAGAAAGGAGTGTGGGAGAGTTTCTTTTCCACAGTCTGGATGTTTAGTATGGTACCCTTTGGGTGACATACGACGCATTCACTCTCAGGTCATAGTCTCTAGTGCGATTGAAATCGCAAACACAATAAAAAACACTTCTTTCGTAAAAGACAGGAAATAAACCGTAGTGGCCCGAACTACGTAAGCTCTGATCTCTCATACCTGTTGAGAGTACGTAGGCACAGTACTGATGTACTGGCGAGCTACCTTCCCCCATAATCCGTCGTAGGTCGAACTACGTTGACTCTGATTTCTCGTTCTCTGATGATAATACGTAGGCATAAAGTGCGACGCTTTGCCGAGTCAGTTTCTTTTTTAAGCCAGCCTTGATAGGTAGATAGATAAAACCAACCCGTCCAAGTAAACACAACAAGCGTGGATCCCGTCGAGTACGACGGACGTGAGGGGTGCTAATACCTTCCCCTTACGTAACCGACTCCCGAATCCCGACAATGGTTGCGATGACCTTGTCTTACCCTTTTTCGTCAGGTTTCTCCGATCGTTTCCTTTCCCGCTCTGAGGTGTTGTACCCCAAAATTTGACCAACCGGGTCTCGTATCTAGTCCTATGTTTCGACGCATGACCGCATTCGCATCTGCATATCGCATACAGTGCATTTTTCATTTGTTTTGATTTTATCGGGATCACAGCTCTCGTCTCGCGTCTCAGGTGTTTTTAACCAGTTCAGATAGGTAGAATCGTATTTTTGGGATATTTCGGTGCCCGTTGATTTTTACCGGTTGTCCCGGTGCGCTCTCGTGGTTTTATTTGCCGTTCGGTGCTATTTTTGTCCCTTCGGGAATTATTGTGATTTTTCTAGAATTTATTAACTATTTTTAGATTTTTTTATATAGCTTTGAAATCATTTTTAGATTAATATAGAATATTAATAGATTTTTCTCTTAGAATATTAATTGAGTTTTGAATATATTTTTTTAGATATAGAATATTAATAGGGTTTTAATATTTTTAGATTTTTATTGTTTTTGGAATAATATAGAAATATTATAGATTTTATTTTGGTTTTATAGAATAAATAGAGTTTTCTTTTGAAAGATTTTCTTTTATAATAAATAATATAGGTTTAATAGAAATTTAATAGAGTTTAATTAGTGGAATTATTAGAGTAGGAGATTTATTAGAATTTTATTAGTGGGTTTATTAGAATTTTTTAGAGATTTATTAGAGTATTAGGATAATTCTCTTGTTAGGTTTAATTGAGATCTTATTAGATATTAATTAGGTTAATCATCAGTTAGTTAGTTAATTAGGATTAGATATTAACTAGGTTTTTAATCTTGTTCTTAATTCAGTTTTTTTTCCTGAGTTTTTGTGATCATTTTCGTGTGGGCCTAATCAGGTGAAGCCCAAATTCGCAGGTCCAGTTTCCAGAATATTCCAGAAGGATCCAGAAAAATCTCAGTCTATAAAGCTTCAGCAGGCCACGTGTAAACGGAAGAGGGTCCACATTTTCACACTTCCACACGCCACCTCACATTCCACTAAACCTCTCTCTCTGCCACGCCAGTACCACGCGTCCTGCATGCACTAAGCCTCTCCACTACCCATGCCACTTGGCATCACCGTCTCCTCTCACCGTTCTCCCCACCGGACTACATGCAAGATCCGGCGACCACCGCCCCCACCATTTTCCGGCCACCTTCTAACTATCTCAGACCACCCTAACTGACCCTCAACCGTCTCCGACCGCCATACCCGTCACCGGAGACACCAAAACCCAGAACTTCGTCTTTCTCATCCAATCTCCGATCCATCTTCTCCGATCGTACCTCCACCTCCTAAAACCACCGTTCATCAACTCTCAACCATAATCATCATCTCCAGAAATCCGATCATCATCATCATCGGTGTTCATCCAATACTCATCTAGTTCATCAAAGTTCTTCCAGATTTCCAGAAACACGATGGATCTTCATCACCTCACCAAGAACAAAATTCCAGAATCATCATCCACGATCATCTTCAACAAGCAAAACCATCAACCATCCATGAACTCCACTATTTGCCAGAATTGGTTGAAGCTTCGTACGGTGAAGTTGTGTTCGTCAAGAACTCCTTCAACTTCTCAGAAATTCATCAACAACAGTCGTTTCCAGATCAACAACGCGTTCATCTTTGAAGATCATCTTCAACATGCATTTCAAGAACAATCATCGTCAACAATGTTCAACAGAATTACCAGACGCACCGTTCTTCATCAAGAACATCACGATTCAGTTTCCCAGATTCGAGACTCTTCAAGATCCATCAAACCAGCAAGAATGTTCGAGAACCTTCTTCAAGATCTTCAACCACCAGAACATGCAAGAATCCTCAAACTCCAGAAATCATCAGAACAAACATTTGGATCCAGACCCGAATCAGACTTCAACGAATCTTCCACGGACTTCCTTCAAGCACTTACGCCGAGATCTTCGAGCCATGGTAGTGTGTGTATCCAGATATTAGATTGATGGAATTATTGTTGTAATTTCATTGTTGTTTCTTTGTGAGATGGAGGACGAGAATTGAAGGTGAGGCTGAGAAAGATTGAAGGATCGGAGGGTGATGAGGACGAGAGAGAGAGGATTCAGAGAGGGAATTGGGAACGGTGGCGGCGCCGTGAGAAAGGAGGGGAAGATTAGGGTTCAGAATGAGAGAAGGAAGGAGAGGAAGGATCGTGGGCCTACACACTTGGGGCCCAACTGCATTTTTTGGAGCCACACCCCCTCCGTTTTTTCCCTTTGAAAGACCGTGGGCCTGAGCCCAACGCAGATCTTCCTGGCTCATACACCTGTCTTTTTCTTTTTTACCCCCTGTTTGTTTTTAGCAGCTCTAGCTGCTGGGCTGGGCCCAGTTTTGCAGTTTTTTTGTTTTACTTGTATACCCCTGTAAACTGCTGCAGTGTACCCCCTCCCTTTACTTTCTCTTCTTTTATATTTTGTCATATATAGTTTTATGAAAAAAAGAAAGAAAAAAAAGAAGTTATTGAAAAGGAAAATATGAAGAGAAGTATTGAAAAAATAGAAAGAAAAAATATTTTGAAAAAAATATAAAAAAAAAGAAGAAATATGAAAAGAGAAAATGTTTTGAAAAAAGAGATGAATAAAAGAATAGAGAAAAAAGAAAAAGAAAATACTTGAAAAAGAAGAGAAAAAATATTAATGTAGATTTAATATTTTTTAGAGTTTCTTCATAGAGTTTTTCCAATTTTAGGATAGTTTAGAAGTCCACTTGTTAGGGGACTATTTTCCATTTGATTTTTTTTCCATTATAGATGGATAGGATAGGATAGTATTTCCTAGGAGATTATTTTCAGTATTCAACCATTGTAATCATTTTTCAGAATGTTAATAAAACGAGATTTGAGCTGTGGTCCCGAAAGTAGCCGAACTACAGCTGCTCTGATTTCTCGTACCAGACGAGAATATGTAGGCATAGGATGCGATATCCTAGCGAGCACACTAACAACTGACTTTTTGTTCTCTCGCTGCTGTGCGATCGAGACTTTCCCGCTGACGACTAATTGTCACCCTTTTTCTCTCTTGCCCGAGTGCATTTGAGACCAGACCGTAGTTTTGCCCATAGGTTCCCGTACCTTTGAAGCCAGTTTGATTTCTCACTGTTGTGTGAGAATACCCTGTTTAGCCGTAGCTAGCTTGAACTACGTGAAGCTCTGATCTTCCATGCAGTGTGGAAGTACGTAGGCACAAGACGCGAGGTCTTGGCGAGCCAATTTCCCCGTAGTCCCGAACTACGTTGACTCTGACTTTCTCTCTTGAGAATACGTAGGCATAGAGTGAGACGCTCTATCGAGTCAATTCCCTTCCGTTTAGATTTAGCAGCCGTAGATAGATTGTTTTGCATCCTGTAGACAACCCAAGCAAGCGTGGATCCCGTCGAGTACGACGGACGTGAGGGGTGCTAATACCTTCCCCTTGCGTAACGTGGACAAGTTATTCCTTACGTGGAAAAATGAGACTCCTTACGTGGAAAAGTTATGATTCCTCACGTGGAAAGAAGTTATTCCTAACGTGGAAAAGAAGTTGATTCCTTACGTGGAAAGAGAAGTTGTTTCCTTACGTGGAAAAGTTTAGTTCTGACGTGGACAGATCAAAGTTCGATTCCTAACATGGAAAGATTGAGTCCTTACGTGGACATATCAAGTGGGAGTCCTTACATGGACGAATCAAAATATGATTCCTTACGTGGAAAGATTCAGTTCCTTACGTGGAAAAGAAGTTGATTCCTTACGTGGAAAGAGAAGTTGTTTCCTTACGTGGAAAAGTTTAGTCCTGACGTGGACAGATCAAAGTTCGATTCCTAACGTGGAAAGATTGAGTCCTTACGTGGACATATCAAGTGGGAGTCCTTATGTGGACGAATCAAAATATGATTCCTTACGTGGAAAGATTCAGTTCCTTACGTGGAAAAGAAGTTGATTCCTTACGTGAAAAGAGAAGTTGTTTCCTTACGTGGAAAAGTTTAGTCCTGACGTGGACAGATCAAAGTTCGATTCCTAACATGGAAAGATTGAGTCCTTACGTGGACATATCAAGTGGGAGTCCTTACGTGGACGAATCAAAATATGATTCCTTACGTGGAAAGATTCAGTTCCTTACGTGGAAAGAGAAGTTGTTTCCTTACGTGGAAAAGTTTAGTCCTGACGTGGACAGATCGAAGTTTGATTCCTTACGTGGAAAGTTTAGTCCTTACATGGACATATCAAGTTGGATTCCTTACGTGGAAAAAAGATTGATTCCTTATGTGGAAAGATAGAGGTGATTCCTTACGTGGAAAGATTGCCATTCTTTACGTGGAAAGAGATTGATTCCTTACGTGGAAAGATTGTATTCCTTACGTGGAAGGATTGGAGTCCTTACGTGGACAGTTTGAGATGGTGTTCCTTACGTGGAAGAAAAACGGTTTCCTTACGTGGAAAGATAAGATCGTTTCCTTACGTGGAAAGATGGCATTCCTTACGTGGAAGAACGATGTATTCCTTACGTGGAAAGTTTAGTCCTGGCGTGGACAGATTCAGAAAAGAAGTTGGTTTCCTTACGTGGAAAGATGTGATTCCTTACGTGGAAAAAAGATGTATTCCTAACGTGGAACGGTTATTCCTTACGTGGAAAGGTGAGTCCTAACGTGGACGGTGTTATTCCTAACGTGGAACGGTTATTCCTTACGTGGAAAGACGAGTCATCCCCAGCGAAGTCGCCGAGATTTTTCGTGTTGACGACAGGTGGAGTCCTAACGTGGATAGGTGTAGTTGAGATTTCTTCGATGATAGAATCTTTTTCGGGCTGATGGAAATAATCCCCAGCACGGTCGCTAATGGATCAGTTGGTTGTCGTAACAGTTAGATTCAGTTGATGAATGTCGTTCCCCCCAAGCAGGGGCGCAATTTATTTCTGCGGTTGGCAAATTTCCGGGTTCTTAGTATTCAACCGTCTCGTACCACGAATGTTTGAAGGTCGTTCGCTCTTCACCCAATCGGGTCCAAGTCGCTTGAATAGGGGCAGCTGTTGCACCCTAAAATTTGCTCAACCTTATGCACTTGGTTTATGTTTCAATATCATTAGCATTTGCATATAGAGTCATGTACATAGTCTAATCATCTGCATAGCATAGCATAGCAAATCATCCAACAGGGGACCAATCATTATTCTCATCTCCATGAACCTATCAAGAGGTTATGATTCTAATCCAAGCTCCTTCAAGTCATCAGGAAGAACTTGAAAGCTGAGAAGTCAATGGATCAAGCAGGGCATTTAGCTCCTATCTGAGGGTATCTGAGGATCACCAAAGAAATTGTGAGCTGTGGGCTGAGCATGGAGAGTATCTAGACATTATGGAGGACTTAGAAAGTCATTTGAAGAAGAACCAAGCCATTGGAATGATTGCAAGAGCTTCAGTTGAAGTCAGTCAACACTAGGTCAATCCTAGGTCAAAGAAGTGTTTTGAAGGGCATCAAGGAGCATTTGAAGAATGGGGGATTCATTATTTGCTATATGTATATGGACATGATGGTGTGTTAAAGAAAAATCAAGAGGAGTCAAGGAGAACTGGAGTTACTAAATTAGGGTTTCAGTGTAAAATCCCCTGATTTAGGTCAAACTTCAAAGCAGTGTAACTCAAGATGCAAGCTTCATATGAATTTATGGTCCACATGAAACTTGTAGAGGATTTCAAGAACTTTAATTTGAGTGGTGGAAGACATTAAGGAGATCTATAGAACTCAAGTTATGGTCCTTGCAAGTTACAGGTCACCTGAGGTATCTGAAATTTTGTCTGTGAAAGTGACTTGTCTTCCAAGCAATTTTTACCCCTCAAGGAGATTTAAAATGAATTTCTGGTCAACATAAGAATTGTTACTCATTGTCTTATCTTTCTAAAGAGGTATGGTATGCCGTCATCTGATTTGTGGAACTCTACTTATGGTCTTGGAAAGCAAAGGGTATTTTGGTCATTTGAGAATTACAGGTCATTTCAAGCCTATGCCCAAAACTCATACAAGGAAGCTTCAAATGGAAAACTTTACAACATCAAACTTGCTCCAAATGACATTTTGAGTCTATAAAAGTGACCATGAGAGATTGGAAAGATTCATAGCACAAGGTTTCAAAATTGTTGGATTTAATGAATAAAAATGGACCTAAAAATGAGATTTTTCATATTTTGGCCAAATGGGACAAAATTATAGGTCATTTTGAATGGAAAAATCATTTTGAGAACATTGGCTAAAGTGGAATTTTGAGTTTAGTTCAAGTTTTGAAAGTTACACATGGTTACTTATAATGGAAGATACATAAGCCAAATCCAAGGGAAATCACACATGGGAAGTTTCTCCAAGCTTCTAGGAGTTTCTAACCTCACCTATATATTGATATGAAGAGGTTCATGCCAGGGTTGGTGCTTCATTATTGTTCATAAACACAAGTTCCACACACTTTTTCCAATTTGCAAAATCAAATCAAACTCTCTCAAATTCTCATCAATTTTCACCATTCTTGATCTGGTATTCATCATCATCATCCAAGGATCATAATTCACACAATCGTTTGGTAGATTGAAGGAGGATTCGAGCTGTGCAAGTTCACCATTCAAAGTGCAAGAACTTTGGAATTGGGAGATTCAAAGCCTTGGAGCACCATTGGTTGCATACAGAACTCATCATCAAGTTCTTGGATCATTTTCCACTCACTTCAAGCCTTGGATCAAGAGGATTTAGCACCTGTTTTCATCAATTGCACCAGGTATGTTTCTCATTCGAATTGGCTGTTTAGGTTAGGATTATTAGGTTTTGTTAGCATAGAAAGGTTAAGCTAGGATAGATGACTGAGTTTGGTGAGTTTGGAGAGCTTTCATGGAGTTTGATCATGGAGTGCAAGATCTGTTTTGATGAATAACTCTTGGAATATTGCATGAAAATATTAGGCTATTAGCTTGTGATGATCAGCATAATGTGTAGAGTATGTTAGGGCAAGAATTAGGGAGAATTGGAGAGGTCGATATCAGTTGAAAATGGTGGAACCTAACTGTTATGCTTATCGGGTTTGGAGTTTGGCTGAGTTTTAGAGGGAATGATTGGCATGGCTGTGTAGAGGGATTGTTCTAGAGCAATTTTGCTTTTGGAAGTGTTTGATTTCGTGGAGAGATGAGGGAGAACAGAGAGCTCGAAAATCATGCATGGAAGAAGAGTTTCAGAGCTAGGGTTTGCTGGAGGTTGAAGATAACATGAGGGCCACACGATCTGGCTTTGACTATTGACTTGGCTTCCAATCCCACGGCCACGATTTGATTGGAAAACGGGGGGAGATTTGAATGGTGCAACGCACCGTTTCATTTAAGTTTTCTGAATGGGCTCAACCTTTGCTTGCTAATGACACCCTCCCAATTAGGCCCAAAGCGTGAATGAACTGAAATACTTACTATTTGCACCGTTTTTCCGTTTTTTTAATTTTTGTTGGTTTTCTGATGTTTCCTGGGCCTAGTGCCAATTGCTTTTCACGCCCCACTGCTTGGCCCGTTTCCTTGTTTTAACTAATTTCCATTACTTGCTGCACCCTCCATCTCATTAATTCATTTTATTTTCATTCATAAAAGAAAAATCTTCCAAAAATCATAACAAATCATAAAATGCTTATTTTTCATTGGTTCTTTTTGCATGCTTTTCATAATTTTGTCAAGAAAATTTTCATAAAAAAAAATTAATATTTCATTTCATTTTAATATTTGTGGCATATTTTTCTTTTAATTAGGTGTAAATATTGTTTTGTTTAGTACATGATTTTGTTAATTTTAGTTTGATTAAATGCTTTAATATTTTTAACCCATTCTTTTAGGTTGGTTAGTAGACATTGTTAGCTTGTATATACAATTTAGTTCATATTTTTAGGACTTAATTTTAGGTGTTTAGTTTAGGTGTGAATAACATGAACAAAACTAGGGTTTAGGTGACAACATAGGTGAATTAGTTCATTTCCCTTTGGAGTTAGAGATTGAATTTTTGGGATATGGGACTATAGGGATTATGGTTAGTTATTAGATCCCTTAGAAATTACTAGGATTCCCCTACTGCTATTAGTATATTACTGTATTTGTTTGACTGGTGTGGTGTGCCCTCTGGGGATTATGATTTGTCTGTGTGGGTATTGGGATTGCTTGGGGATTGGGAGAGCTGAAGACTTGTGATGATGAAGGCCATTGGAGATCAGAAAATGAAGACCAACTTCCAGAGTTGATGAGGAGCATCCTTTGCTGGCAGCTGTTGAGGAGTCTAGGGTTTAGGAGCTAGGCAGAGCTCTAGAGTAGTAAACTTGATTCTCAAACATGGAAGGTCTTGACTGCCTCCATTCTTCTCTATGATGCAGAGTCTCTCTAAGACACTCACCCCCTTCCTTTGGAAGGCTTGGTGCTACTGTCTAAGGGATAGAACTCTTGAGAGAAAATATCTTATGTGTTAGTAGCAGTTTGTTTGCCACCCTTGGTGGTCAACTCATTGCTTAACACCCAATTCATTCTTGTGATTAATTCCTCAGCTTGGAGATTGAGACTTGAAGAAAAGCCATTGCAGATGGAAGACTGATGATCAAAGACCTTGCTTGAAGGCTGTGGAGATGGAGACTGAGGCTTGCCAAAAGCTTGTAGCTGATTGGAGATGACTTGAAGATAGGTGTTGATGCAGAGCTGCTGTGGCTGTTTATTTTAGTTGTTGTTCATTTCTGATGTATTGATTGGTTTTCCTGACTGTATTGTTTGCTGTTTAACCTGTTGGGTTGAAAGTGAAGTCTGTTCACTTTTGCCTATTGTTTTCTAGGTTCGAGGTTGAGTGGGACTCCCTTGCCTCGCTTGTATTGTTGCATCCATGCATTTTACTGCTTTACTGTATATATATGCTATTGTTTCTGTTTCCGTCTATTCCCTTAGGATCTCTGTTTCTCTCTGTGCAGGAGAGGAGCATGATAGACACTAGGTCTTAACCCATGCATGATAACATTAGGTTAGTTTGACTCCCTTCGCAACCGTAGGTTAGAGTGCTGTCTCTTTCTTTCTCAAAACTAACAGAAAAACACAATAAGATTTCAAACACAATAAAAGACACTTCTTCCGTAAAAGAATGTGAACTCATCAAGACGTCATTTTTGTCCGCTGGGACTGTTAATCAGAAAAACCCTTTTTCAGAAGGAATAAAAACAATCAAGACAGACTTGTGTCGTCCGTGGCCCGAACTACGTTTGCTCTGATCTTTCATGCTGTATGAAAGTACGTAGGCATAGGATGCGATATCCTAGCGAGCAACCTTCCCCTCCTTTCCCGTAGGTAGGCGAACTACGTTGACTCTGATTTCTCGTTCCAGACGGGAATACGTAGGCATAAAGTGCGATACTTTGCCGAGTCATGTTTTCTTTTCTTTTCAGACCTCATCCCTTAGTTTAGATAGAATAACAATCCATACCCGAAAACAAGCGTGGATCCCGTCGAGTACGACGGACGTGAGGGGTGCTAATACCTTCCCCTTGCGTAACCGACTCCCGAATCCAGGTTTTGGTTGCGATGACCATTCCCGTCTTTGCGGTAGGTTTACTCTGAGCATTTCCTTTCCCTCCCGTGGGATAAATAACGCACGGTGGCGACTCTTCTGTTCAGCCGGCGCCGATTTTCGCAGTAGCGACAGCTGGCGACTCTGCTGGGGATCCAACGTCCCCTGGCTGCTAAGGACTGCGATAGTTCTTATGCATTTGGGATCCAACGTCCCTTAAGAGAGTCAATCCTAACGCTTGTTCTCCCGTCGAGGATTTTGTATGGATTTATATTTCTGACCTTTATTTTCAGCATTATATATATTGATTATTATTGCTGTATTTTGGGGTGTGACGGGTGTTCTGATATTGAGAGATAAGTCGGACCTGGGCTTGAGTGCACCTAGACTTAGAGTAGAGATTAGTGGGCGCGCACGTGCTTTGCATGTCCTAGTGTCCCGCGAAATCTACACTCAGACGAGGTTCTTCTGGTTGGCCTCCTGTCCTTCCCTTTGGGTGGCTCGGGTTGCTGGTTAGTTGGATTGTCGACTCTGGGGACCGATCATTTGGAAGTTGGCTAAGTGAGGCCTCTTCAGGATTTGATGATGCCACTCCTTCTGGGAATCGTATCATCAACCCTGAAAGTCTGTGACACCGACGACCGCATAGGATGCCATACCTTTGTCAGTTGCTAGGACATCCACCTGTGAGAGCGTTTGGGGTTATGCAGGTAACTAGACCTTTAGATACCGGTTATTTCTTGATCAGAGATCCTGGGTATTTATGGATGGTTCTGAGGTCTGTCAGAGACCAGTTGGAGAGTTCTGAGGTCTGTCAGAGACCATTTGGAGAGTTTTGAGATCTGTCAGAGACCATTTGGAGAGTTTTGAGGTCTGTCAGAGACCAATTGGAGATGGGATTTGAGGTCTACCAGAGATCAGTTGGAGTTATGGTTTGAGGTCTGTCAGAGACCATTGTTGGAGCTTTGTTTTAGGTCTATCTGAAACCAGGGTCTGAGGACTTCTAGAGAGTCTATTTGAGACTTCTTGATATGGTTCAGGCTATTCAGCTACGGCACTTGGTCCCTGTTGCATGTCACTTGTATTGCATTGTTTGCATACTCATCATCATTGCATCCCACTAACGTGTGTCTGTGCTGCAGGTGCATTTGCATTTCCCTAGTTCTAGTGTCCAGATTTCTGAGTGATTGGTCATGGCCGGCTTGAGGATGACAGTTGCTTATAAGCTACCTATCCCTGATATTGCTCCCCTTCTGGGTCTGATTTCTCTTGCTGATGAGGATGTCCGTAGAAGCTTCAGGCAGAGTTACGGACGGTTGTTGAGTTTAGTTCGCAAGTCCACTGATGATGAATTGAATGGGCTGTACACCTTAATGCAATTCTATGACCCGGCTTTGAGATGTTTCACATTTGCGGATTTTATCTTGGGGCCTACCATGGAGGAATATGTAGAGTTTACTGAGCTGCCAGTTCAGAATGCAGTTCCTTTTATTCACTCAGCCGCTGAGCCCAAGTTGGAGGATTTAGCCAAGGCCCTGCATATGAATGCTTCTGAGTTGTTGATGACTGCGTGGCGAGGGGTTCCGGGTTTTTCTCTTCAGTTTCTGGTTGGTAAGGCTCAAGAGTACGCCAAGAATGGGTGTTGGGTGGTCTTTAACGCTATTTTGGCCCTCTGCATTTATGGGATAGTGTTGTTCCCTAACTTCCCAAACTTCGTGGACATGGATGCATTTCATCTATTTGCTGTTGGTAACCCAGTACCAACGCTGATCGGGCACTTTTACCATTCGATGCACTACAGGAATGAGAACAGGAGAGGCAAGAACGTCTCTTGTTGCGTACCTTTGCTGTATATGTGGTTCAAGAGCCATCTTCCCTCGAGGGGACCTTTCATGGATAGTGCAACCACGTCCGACTGGCCAGAGCATATGATGAGGTTAACTTTTGAAGACATTGAATGGGTTGATCGAGATCTGTTGGGGTCCGAGCTTATTTGCAGTTGTTTTGGGTACCCTAATGTCCCGCTGATAGGAAGAAAAGGGTGTATCAACTACAACCCATCTCTATTGGTCCGTCAGTTCGGATACGCGCTGAAGAACCCACCAAAGGAGGAAGAAGTACAGGAATCTCTGTACTTCACCGGCGATTTGAAGGGAGAGTTATTAGCCAAGCTGCAGCATGCCTGGACGCATATTAACCGAAGAGGGAAGCCGTTGTTAGGGAAAAATGACTGTCAGGCTTATGCACCATACAGAGTTTGGATCCAGGAGAGAGCAAGTCAGTTGCGGATGCCATTTCCAGATGCACCAGCCCTTGTTCCTATTCCGGTAGCAGAGCCAGCTACTGTTTCTAGGGAGGCCTACGAGCAAGTTGTGAAAGAAAAAGAAGCCTTGATAAAGATCAATGAAGGGTTAGAGAAAGAGCTAGCCCAGATACGCTGTGAGAAAAACAAGGCCATGCATGCTTTCCAACAGCAGATCGAGCTAATGAACAGACTAGGGGCTGAGTTGACTGAGGAGAAGAAGAAGCGCGAACGTCTGGGGCAAGAGTTCAGAAGCACCCATGACATGCTGGAATCCAAAAAGAAAGCACTTGACATCGCTCACCGAGAAATCTCTTCTTGCAATAAGACTTGGAATGCTACGCTCACCAACAATAAGAAGAGGGAAGATAAGTTGAAGCAGCAAATTTCCGACCTCGAAAAGCAGTTGAAGTCTAGCATCAAGAAGTGTGAAGAAGAAGTGATGACCCAGTATAGTCTCCAGAACGCACTGAACAATGCCATCAAAGGCAGGGATGAAGCTGTGTCTCAGAAGCGTAAACTAGAGGATCGCTTCGGAGAAGGGGCATGGGAAGAAACTGCTGGAGACGTGCGACGTGTTCTCAAACGAAGAAACCAACTTGTAGAAGGGCTGCTTACCAGACCAGGTCATCCCGAGACCAAGAAGTTAATAGAAGAGTACCAGACTTATGGGAGTACTTGATCACTTCATGTATTAACTCGTGTGCTTTATTTGCATAGTGCTGACCATCACCAGGATCGTTGGTTGAGGTCATGCTTTCTTTGTACTCAGTGACATTGTATTCTTGGCTTATTGGTTTCTCCGCAATATATGAGGCTTTCTGTGATTCAATTCCGATCTTTGTATTGCCAGCACTGTCACTGCACTGGCACCTTCACACTAGAATCGAGGAATGCTATTCCCTAATGCACAGACACACACATTGCATTGCATTCATATTCATGTTGCATTACAGGTAATCATTGGATGGTATCTTATTTCCTGCTCCGTACCAGGTGTTTTCAGGATTGCAGATCAGCGCCCGCACAGATATTCCACTCGCACCAACTGTCGAAGAATCATGGATCAAATGCAGAACGAGATGCAAGATATGCGCGAGAAGCTAGCACTCTTTATGAAGACCATGGAGACTATTGCAAAAGGTCAGGAGAATTTGCAAGCCATGGTGCAGCCTCTGTTGGTCAGAAATGCTGGTCACGGCAACGAGGATCATCAGTCCGTGCGAGTCGACACTGTTCATGGGGATGGCACTCCCACACCAGTGGCTCCACCTGTAGTCAATATACCTGCTGTTAATATCAACAACGCTACCGCTGCTGGGAACGGTAACGTCGGAGTTGGGAACGAGACTGCTGTCCATAACGTTGGGCTTGGTGATATCAACTTGGGCGATAATATGGGAGGCAACGACTTCGATAATGCGGGATTCAGTTTCAATGATCAGGGATTCGATAACGCTGGGAAATATGGTTTCAATGCTCAAGGCTTTGGGCAAAATGGTTATGGTGTAGCCAATCAGGGTTACGGAGGTTTCGGAAATGGAAACGGCGCTGGGTTAATGGCTTTTGGACCTGTTGGAGTTGCTCAGGGGTACGACAACAGAGGGCGAGGCCCGGTGATGAATCAGATTAGAGCTGGCCGCAATAATGGGTACGATGGGTATGAAGCTGGGAATGGTATCTGGCAAGAGGATCAGCAAGAGGATGCCTTCTCCGGTGGAGGTTTCGAGGGACCAATGGACGACTCCCAGAAGATCAGAATGCTAGAAGAGCAGATGAGGGGGGTCCTAAACCAAAGTGCTGTGGGCTTAGACATGTCAACAATGGGTCTGGTACCTGGCTTGAGGGTGCCAATCAAATTCAAAGCTCCTACATTTTATAAGTATAAAGGGGACACTTGTCCGAAAGTGCACGTGCGGGCTTATTACAGAAAGATGTCTGCGTACTCAACTGATGAGAGAATGCTAATGCATTTCTTTCAAGATAGTCTGTCAGGCCCTTCCCTAAAGTGGTATATGGGATTGGAGCCAACTAATATCAAGACATGGAAACAGCTAGCAGAGGCATTTGTAGCTCACTACAAGTATAACAGCGACTTGGCGCCCAATCGGGTCCAATTGACAGGGCTGTCTCAGAAGAAGGGTGAGAGCTTTAAAGAGTACGCGCAAAGATGGCGCGACATGGCTGCCAGGGTCCGTCCTCCTTTAGAAGACAAGGAAATGAATGACATGTTTATCAGAACGTTCACAAGCATGTTTTATGACAAGTTGTTTCACACATCTTTGGCCAGCTTCTCAGACTTAATTCTGATGGGAGAAAAGATTGAAAACAACATTAAGCAAGGCAGGTTCCAGGCTGAGGAGTCAACTGCATCTGGAAGTAATAGGAAGACTTTTGGTGGGCGCCGTCAGGGCGAGGCAAGCGCAGTGTTTGGAGGCCAAGGTCGAGGCCGAGGCAGAGGTCGGAACCAATATAATCAGCTGCAACAGGTGGCGAGTGTTACTACCCCGTTCCAGCAACAACCATTTCAACAACAACAACCGTTTCAGCAGCAGCCAATGCAGCAGCAGCAGCAACCGTTTCAACAACAACAGCAGCAGCAGCCACAGCAGGGGGCACAGCAGGCTCAGCGAAGATTCCAGGGTGGTAAACCAAGAAGAGTGTTTGAGAAGCCTCCCTCAACCTATGCAGATTTGTTGCAGACGCTGTTGGGTCTGAATTTGGTAGAGAAGAGAACTCTAGCACCGATAACGGGAACTCCTCCGTATGGTTATGATGCAAGCAGGCACTGCGAGTTCCACTCTGGGGCTCCGGGCCACGATGTAGAGGGTTGCCATGCTTTTAAGCATGTTGTGCAGGATCTTTTGGACAATAAGGCTATCAATTTCGGAACGGCAGGTCCGAATATAGTGCAAAAGCCCATGCCTAATCATGGGGAAAACGCTATTCTGACTGAGGAAGGGTTGAATCTGATTATGAGTGTCGATGATTTAAAGACACCACTGAGCGAGATAAAAAGCAGATTGTTGCAAGGGGGTGTTTATCCAGGATGTGACGAGTATTGCTTAGAATGCTGGACCCTAGCTGGGGGGTGTGATGATTTGAAGAAAGGCATTCAAGCTTTAATTGATGGAGGCACATTGCAGTTTGACCGAGCAGCAACTGAAGAGCCTGCAGGGGCAGTAGCAGATAATCAGAGTGACGTGGCAACTGTAACGATTCCTTGGAAGACAATCACTATCACAACACCGGTCCAGCGACCACCGATCACCATAACTAAGGCCGGACCGATCCCGTACGAGAACACAAAAGCAGTCCCATGGTCATATGGGTTGGAGGTGTATTGTGACGGGATAAAGATTGATGTTAATAAGCAGCCAGCCGAGACTGCAGACAACGTTGTTGGTTCAGGAGGTATGACAAGGAGTGGTAGGATCTTTATATCACCTGAAGTGGAGGCCGAAAGACTAGCGAAAGGAAAGGGGAAGATGGTTGAGAATGTCCCAGTGCAGGCAAGCGAAAAAGCACCGGCATCAAAGGATGTAGAAGAGTTCATGCGCTTGATTCGAAAAAGCGATTATAAGATTGTGGAGCATCTGCAGTAGACACCGTCAAAAATATCTATACTGTCATTGCTATTGTGTTCTGAAGCTCACAGAAATGCTTTGCTAAAAGTTCTGGATACTTCCTTCGTACCCCAAGACGTCTCCGTGAATCAGCTGGAAGGAGTGTTGGCACATGTGAATGCAGGCCACAACTTGGGCTTTACCGACTTCGATTTGACCCCGAAGGGGAGAGATCATAATATGGCGCTGCACGTATCTGTCGAGTGTAGAGGATCAGTAATGTCGCATGTATTGGTCGACACCGGATCGTCTTTGAACGTGTTGCCCAAGAAAGCGATGATGAAGCTAGATGTCAGAGGAATCTTGTGCACGCCCAGTGACTTGGTAGTTAGGGCATTCGATGGCACGCGAAGAACAGTCTTTGGATCGATAACATTGCCTCTACAGGTGGGGCCGGAGGTGTTTGCCACTGAATTCTATATCATGGACATCCAGCCCGCTTATAGCTGCCTGCTCGGACGACCCTGGATTCATGGGGCTGGGGCAGTCACGTCTACCCTGCATCAGAAGTTGAAATATATGGTGGGGGACAGCGTAGTCACCGTATGCGGAGAAGAAGACATCTTGGTCAGCCATCTGTCGTCATTTAAATATGTGGAGGTCGATGGAGAGATCCACGAAACGCCCTGCCAGGCATTTGAAGGATTGCGTATCAAGGACAAAGGTCACGGGCCGAGCAAAGTATCGGAGATAGCCGTCTCGTCGTATAAAGAGGCTCAAGCTCTGGTGGAGGCAGGAGAAGCCAAGGGCTGGGGCAAAGTGCTGGATATTCCTGTAAAGATGGACCGATTCGGGCTAGGATACCAACCGTCGTCGTCAGCACCTGCTGTGGGAGCATCCCGTTTCAGAGGGCCAATAACCATCTCTGCCAGTGGAGTATGTCATGAGACCATCAATGCTGCTTCGGAGTCTGACGAAGGAGACAGCGACTGTGATATGGATGCTTGGATTCAGCCAAGCACGCCAGGACAGGGACTGTGAGACTGGTCTATTCAGGAGCTTATTTCTGTGACTTTTAAACAGTAATGCTTTGTTTTATTAATTGTTGAACAATCTGATGTCTTGCCCGGGGCATCAGGATTTGCTTAAGGTTGTGCTGTTATGAACATTGCGTGTTAATCATTAAATAAATGGCGTTTTTTCATGCGCAAATATTTCGATCTCTCTCTTTCTTGTTTTGTATTTTTCAATAAAATGGCAACGTGGCTATTCGCTTTATACGCATTTTGAAGCATTTAACCATTCCTTTTGCAGGATAACATTTTCAGATGACATCCTTGAACCACCTATGACTCGTCTCGACTTTGAGCACCCGGTATTTCAGGCCGAAGAAGAGGTTGTCGAAGATAGTGACGTTCCTGAAGAACTGTCTTGGTTAGTGAAGCAAGAGGAAAGAGTCATTCTACCTCACGAAGAGGTCATCGAAATTATCAACTTGGGGTCGGAAGGGGTTGAGAAGAATATTCGTATCGGGGCCGCACTGCAGAGCGATATCAAGCGAAGACTGGTTGAAATGCTCAGAGATTATAGTGATGTATTCGCTTGGTCGTATGAAGATATGCCAGGGCTCGATACAGATATGGTTGTGCACCGTCTGCCACTGAAAGAAGAATGCCCGCCGGTCAAACAAAAGCTTCGCAGAACTAGACCAGATATGGCAGTGAAGATCAAAGAGGAAGTTTAAAAACAGTGGGATGCTGGTTTCCTGGCTGTGACAAAATATCCCTCATGAGTTGCTAACATCGTACCAGTGCCAAAGAAAGATGGCAAAGTTCGAATGTGCGTGGATTATAGGGATTTGAATAAAGCAAGCCCAAAAGACGATTTTCCACTTCCTCATATCGATGTGCTAGTTGATAATACTGCTCAATACTCCGTATTCTCCTTCATGGATGGCTTCTCAGGCTATAATCATATTAAAATGGCTCCAGAGGACATGGAGAAGACTACTTTCATAACGCCTTGGGGAACATTTTGCTACAAAGTGATGCCCTTTGGTTTGAAGAATGCTGGGGCAACGTATCAGCGGGCGATGACGACTCTTTTTCATGATATGATGCATAAAGAGATCGAAGTTTATGTTGACGATATGATTGCCAAATCCCAGACGGAGGAAGAGCATCTGGTGAATCTGCTGAAGTTATTTAAGAGGCTTAGGAAGTTCAGGCTGAGACTGAACCCTAACAAATGCACCTTTGGGGTGAGATCGGGTAAACTGCTGGGGTTTATCGTAAGTGAAAGAGGAATAGAGGTCGATCCTGCTAAAATAAAAGCGATCCAAGAAATGCCGACGCCTAAAACAGAGAAAGAGGTGCGCGGGTTTTTAGGGAGGTTGAACTATATCGCCCGGTTCATATCTCACCTAACAGCTACGTGTGAACCATTATTCAAGCTGTTGAAGAAAGATCAAGTTGTAACGTGGAACGAAAATTGTCAAAAGGCGTTCGATAAAATAAAGCAGTATTTGCAGGAGCCTCCTATTCTGATACCCCCAGTGGCAGGGAGACCATTGATCATGTATTTGACAGTTCTTGAGGGAAGCATGGGTTGTGTTCTCAGTCAACACGACGAGACAGGAAGAAAAGAGCATGCGATCTATTACTTGAGTAAGAAATTTACCGATTGTGAATCTCGATACTCAATGTTGGAGAAAACTTGTTGCGCGCTAGCCGGGGCCGCCAAGCGTTTGCGGCAATACATGCTGAATCATACAACCATGCTCATCTCGAAGATGGATCCTATCAAATATGTATTCGAAAAGCAGGCGTTGTCAGGGAGAATTGCCCGTTGGCAGATGGTCTTGACTGAATATGACATTCAATATGTCTCGCAAAAGGCTATAAAGGGGAGTGTGTTGTCTGAGTACTTGGCTGAGCAGCCTATTGAAGATTACCAATCGATGAGGTTTGATTTTCCTAACGAGGATATCATGTACCTAAAGATGAAAGATTGTGAAGAACCGTTGCCAGACGAAGGACCAGAGTTGGGTTCCAAATGGAAGATGATATTTGACGGAGCTGTGAATGCTTACGGTAGCGGAATAGGGGCAATCATCACTACTCCACACGGGTCACACATCCCGTTTACTGCCCGATTGACCTTTGCAGTTACCAATAATGAAGCCGAATACGAAGCTTGTATAATGGGGCTTGAAGAAGCCATTGATTTGCGAATCAAGAATCTGGACGTATACGGAGACTCAGCTCTGGTGGTGAATCAGATAAAAGGGGAATGGGAGACACGTCAGCCTAACTTGATACATTACATGAATTATGCAAGGAGATTGTTGCCTTTCTTTGACAAGGTTGAATTGCATCACGTACCGAGAGCAGAAAATCAGATGGCTGACGCCCTAGCCACTTTGTCTTCCATGTACAAAGTCAACTTCTGGAACGAGGCTCCCAGAATTGTTATCTCTCGGCTTGACAGGCCTGCTTTCGTATTTGCCATTGACGAGGCATCTGATGATAAACCATGGTATTTGGATATCCTTAATTTCCTGAAGAATAAAGAGTATCCGACTGGGGTATCCAGTCAAGATCAGAAGACTCTCAGGAGATTAGCGGGTAATTTCTATTTGAATCTAGATGGTGTCTTATACAGAAGAAACCATGACTTGGTGCTGTTGCGTTGTGTAGATGAAAGAGAGGCAAAGCTGCTCATGGAGGAAATACATGAGGGTACCTTTGGTACGCATGCTGGTGGGCATGCTATGACGAGAAAGCTGCTGCGGGCAGGGTATTTTTGGCTGACTATGGAAACCGATTGTTTCAAGTTTGCGAGGAAGTGCCACAAGTGCCAAATCTATGCTGATAAGATACATGTTCCTCAGAGTCCTCTGAATGTGATGTCATCGCCCTGGCCATTCTCGATGTGGGGAATCGATATGATTGGAAAGATCGAACCAACAGCTTCTAACGGGCATCGGTTCATTCTAGTAGCAATCGATTATTTCACCAAGTGGGTGGAAGCGGCGTCTTATGCAAATGTAACCAAGCAGGTGGTAGCCAGATTCATCAAGAGAGATATTATTTGCCGATATGGGATCCCTGAGCGGATAATCACGGACAACGGTTCAAACTTGAACAACAAAATGATGAAGGAGCTCTGTCAGAATTTCAAGATCGAACATCACAACTCCTCCCCTTACCGACCCAAGATGAATGGCGCTGTCGAAGCGGCCAATAAGAATATCAAAAAGATCGTTCAGAAGATGGTGGTGACTTACAAGGATTGGCACGAGATGCTACCTTTCGCTTTGCACGGTTATCGTACGACGGTACGCACATCAACCGGGGCAACCCCGTTCTCGTTAGTATACGAAATGGAAGCAGTACTACCATTGGAAGTCGAGATCCCTTCTTTGAGGGTATTGCGAGATGTTCAGCTAGATGAGGCAGAATGGGTGAAAGACAGGTTGAACTAACTGAGTTTGATGGATGAGAAGAGGCTAGCTTCCCTAACATACGGTCGTTTGTACCAGAGCCGAATGAAGAAAGCATATGATAAGAAGATACATCCGCGAAGCTTTCAGACGGGCGACCTTGTGCTGAAAAGGATTCTCCCGCCGCAGGCAGATCACAGGGGCAAGTGGACCCCCAATTACGAAGGGCCATATGTTGTCAGAAAAGTCTTTTCAGGAGGAGCGTTATTGTTGTCCACCATGGACGGTGAAGACTTTACGTCGCCTGTGAATTCGGACGCAGTTAAAAAATACTTTGCTTAAAATTGACCCGCTGGACAGAAAAAGAGAGTCCAGGCAAAAATGGGGCATCCTGGCGAACCAAAAACAGAATGAAAGGTTCGGGCAAAAGTTAGGGATAAAATTGAAAAAATGTACACCCGCGAAGTTGAAAACCTACACTGGGCGACTTCGGCAAAAAGGGGTATCCCGGTGAACTGAAAACCCGTAAAGGGCGGTTTACGCAAAAGTTAGGGATTTGAAAAGCAAATGACTGCGGTCCGAATTTGATATTGCAGTGAGCATCAGTGCGGGAGAATATACCTGAGGGGTCGATTATCAGGTACAATCTCTTCGGACGTGTGGATACCAGGAAAGCATTAGAGTCGGATGAGTCATAGGAGGATCAGTTCGTGGTGTTCGTCTGTATCCCGTTGCCGACATGTGTACAAATTTAGTTTGTCAATATATTTATGCTTCTTGTGCATACTTGTATATCTGCTTTGCGTAGCTTCCTCTTTTCAGGAGTTACATCCCGTGTAAAAAAACTCCGCCCATTCAGGGGCCCAATCAATAAAATACGTTATTCAGTACTTGATGATGGTTCTTTACTGTTTTGTGCATGATAAAGCGCCTAATTTTACTGAAACTAGCATGTGTATAACATCACTGGCCCTTGCCGACAATTGCTAAAACTTTGAATTAACTGAAAATGATGTCACTAACCTGAATAGATTTGGTTGCATAGGCTTGTCCTGTCTTGTTTGTGTTGTTGCAGGTTTCATAGCCATACGAGGAAGATGATCAAAAGATTGCAATAACGAAAGACTCGACCCCCACGCAGGTCATGCATGTTCTTCCTGAAGAAGGATCGAATTCCCCAGCTAGTCGCAGCTAATCCACAGGGCATGCTCCAGCAAAGTCAGTTATTCCCAACAGAATTGGCGATTCAAAGATTATAAGGCTGTATTCAGACAGTGTATCTCAAGCAGAGTGGGTTTAGCCCCAGAAGATTAATATTTGTGAGCTGTATTCAGGCAGTTTACCTTTCCCCGCAGGGTCATTTTATTCTCCCCCAGCGGAGTCAGTTGATTGTCCCCAAGAGAATCATTCTGTCCTCAACGGAGTTCTCTTTCAAGAAAGTGTTTCATTTCCTCCCAGTGGAACTCGAAGATTAAAACTCTCCAGGCAGAGTTGGTTGTGTGTCCCGGCATTTATTTTGTCGGAATACCATGTGATACCTGTTCACTCTCCAGCAGAAGTCCAATCATACTTGGCACATCTGCTATTCCCCAGCAGAGTTATATTCCCCAGTAGGATGTTACTTCAATAAGGTGCTTGGTCTAAGTTCCCAATTTCCCAGCTGAGTCGACTTCACTCTTCCAACATTTATTTTGCTGGAATAATTCTGTAGCACCTGGCTATCCCTAGAGGAATTAGCATTATCTTCAACATTTATTTTGCTGAAGCGAGTTCCTGTATCTCAGCAGTTCGAGGCTGCATTTGCATTGGCATACAGTGTCGTACTTGCATCCGCCAAAAGAAACGCGTAGCATTTCCAGGTCGAATGGAGCATTGCATCATTGTCAAACGCATGCATTTTGAAACATAAACCAGGTTGGCTAACCTTTTGTTTCAAGTATTGTTTCTCTTGCAGGTAGAGAGAGCTCTTGCTCAAATGAAGTATCAAGCATTCGAGGTCTTGACGTGAGACATTCAATGAAGTGTCAGCTTTGGCATTATTCCCCACAAAGTTATCATGATGAAGTTTCTTTGTGAATTTCTCGTGTTTTCCCCGCCAGAGTGAGTAGGCAAATTTCTCCTCATTCCCAAGCAGAGTTGTTTGTCATCAACAGGTTCATGAATCAGAATTTCAGAGGCTGCCGCCAGTTATCAGAGCAGGCGTCCGGTAGTTTGGTTTCCAGATATCCCCAGTAGAGTCCGCCTCAAGGTCGCTGTAACGTCAGTGCTAAGAAGTTTGTGGTTTGGGGCCAATGGGGAAATGAGTCCTGACGTGGACAATCTATTCCGATATCGACGGGTTTTCCTCGTGCTAGAGAAGTGGGGGTCCTAACGTGGACAAATTTGTTTCCCCGGGCTGATAAGAGGTGTTAGTCCTAATGTGGACAGGTTCGATTTTTCAGAATTGTTGTTACGTGAAGTCCTGACGTGGACAGATTGATTTCCTCAGTCGACGATATGTGCCAGTCCTAGCGTGGACAGGTTCGATTTCTCAGAATTGTTGGAATGTGGAGTCCTAACGTGGACATTTCTTCCAGTTTGACGATATGTGTTAGTCCTAACGTGGACTGATTCGAGTTCTCAGTATTGATTGAGTGTGAAGTCCTGACGTGGACAAAGTTGGTTACTCTTCGTGTTGGTGTCCTGACGTGGACCATTTATTTTCAGCAGATATTTTTTCGTAATGGTGAAATGTGTGTCCTGACGTGGACAAGTTTATAGTTTTTGTGGTGACAAGATACGAGAGTCCTGACGTGGACAATTTTATCCTTCTTCGTGTTGTGGGCAAAGTGTGAGTCCAGACATGGACAAGTCTTATTTCCCCAGCAGGTCGAAGACGCGCGAGTCCTGACGTGGACAAGCTTTATTACTTCAGTAGGTTGAGATGTGAGTCCTGACGTGGACCAGTTTTTCTTCAGCGAGTCGAAGGTGCGCAAGTCTTGACGTGGACAGGTTTATCTTCCTTCGTGTTGACGCAGCATGAGTCCTGACGTGGACAAGTTTTATTTCCTCAGCGAGTCAAGAGGTGAGTCCTGACGTGGACAAATCAAGACGAAAAGCGTTTCCTTACGTGGAAAGGTTGGAGTCCTTACGTGGACAGATAAAGGAGTGTTTCTTACGTGGAACGATGGAGTCTTTACATGGACAAAGCAAGAAGAGAGTTGTTCCTAACGTGGAAAAATTGAGTCCTTACGTGGACATATCAGACTGGGGTCCTTACGTGGACAAATCAAGAAGAGAGTTATTCCTAACGTGGAAAGGGAGGTCCTAACGTGGACGATGTAGTCCTAACGTGGACAAGTTATTCCTTACGTGGAAAGAAGTTGATTCCTTACGTGGAAAGAGATTGTATTCCTTACGTGGAAATTATGTTCCTTACGTGGAAAGAAGACTTATTCCTTACGTGGAAAGTTTAGTCCTGACGTGGACGGATTCAGAAGAGATTTTATTCCTAACGTGGAAAGAAAGAGATTATTCCTGACGTGGAAGAGTTTAGTCCTGACGCGGACAGATCAAAGAAGTTGATTCCTTACGTGGAAAGATTGGAGTCCTTACGTGGACAGATAAAGATTTATTCCTTACGTGGAAAGGTTGGAGTCCTTACGTGGACAGATCGAGATGTGATTCCTTACGTGGAAAGATTGATTCCTTACGTGGAAAGATTGAGTCCTTACGTGGACATATCAAGTTTAGTCCTGACGCGGACAAATCAGAAAGAGTTGGTTTCCTTACGTGGAAATGGATGTGATTCCTTACGTGGAAAGGTTGGAGTCCTTACGTGGACAGATCGAGATGTGATTCCTTACGTGGAAAGATTGATTCCTTACGTGGAAAGATTGAGTCCTTACGTGGGCATATCAAGTTGAGTCCTTACATGGACAGATCGAGACGATAGATGGGTTCCTTACGTGGAAAGAAAGATTGATTCCTTACGTGGAAAAGCGATGTATTCCTTACGTGGAAAGTTTAGTCCTGACGTGGACAGATTCAGAAAAAAAGTTGTATTCCTTACGTGGAAAGATTGGAGTCCTTACGTGGACAAATCAAGACGATAGATGGTTTCCTTACGTGGAAAAGCGATATATTCCTTACGTGGAAAGATTGAGTCCTTACGTGGACATATCAACTTGGAGTCCTTACGTGGACAGATCGAGGTTGTGTTTCCTTACACGGAAAGATTGTGATTCCTTACATGGACAAAGACGCATTCCTTACGTGGAAAGAAGAATTGGTTTCCTGACGTGGAAAGATAAGATCGTTTCCTTACGTGGAAAGATTGGAGTCCTTACGCGGACAAAGCAAGGCGAAAGTTGAGTCCTTACGTGGACAATTCAAAAGAAAATGTATTCCTAACATGGAAGAGTTTAGTCCTGACGTGGACATATACAGAGATCGATTCCTTACGTGGAAAGAAGATTGTATTCCTTACGTGGGAAGATTGGAGTCCTTACGGGGACAAATCAAGATAAGTTGGATTCCTTATGTGGAAAGGTGGGTCCTAACGTGGACGATGTAGTCCTAACGTGGACAAGTTGATTCCTTACGTGGAAAGAAGACACATTCCTTACGTGGAAAGAGTGTATTCCTTACGTGGAAAGATGGAGTCCTTACGTGGATAAATCAAAAGAAGACGTATTCCTTACGTGGAAGAGTTTAACGAAGAAAGACAGTTTATTCCTCACGTGGAAGGGTGAGTCCTAACGTGGACGATGTATTCATAGCATAGAAAGTTTAGTCCTGACGTGGACAGATCCAGACGAAGTCTTATTCCTAACGTGGACGGTGGTATTCCTAACGTGGAAAGGTTATTCCTAACGTGGAAGAGTTTATTCCTAACGTGGACGATTTATTTTTGATGAAATGCCGACGAATTATCCCCAGCGAAGTTGCCGATATTTTTCCGGGTTGACGACAGGTGGAGTCCTAACGTGGACAAGTTTTGCTTGAGATTTCTTTGTGTTGACGAAGCAGGCGTCCTGACGTGGACAAAGTTCTATCCCTGCAATGATAAATGTCTTTTTCAGGCTGATGAAAATAATCCCCAGCACCGTCGCTAATGGATCAGTGGGTTGTCATAACAGCCATATTCAGTCGATGAATGTCGTTCCCCAAGCAGTGGTGCAGTTTATTTCTGCGGTTGGCAAATTTCAGGGTTCCATTTGTATTCAACCATCTTCTACCTTTGAATGATCAAAGGCTGGGCGCTCTTCAACCATTCAGGTCCAAGCTGCTTGAATAGGGGCAGCTATTGTACCCCAAAATTTGACCAACCGGGTCTCGTATCTAGTCCTATGTTTCGACGCATGACCGCATTCGCATCTGCATATCGCATACAGTGCATTTTTCATTTGTTTTGATTTTATCGGGATCACAGCTCTCGTCTCGCGTCTCAGGTGTTTTTAACCAGTTCAGATAGGTAGAATCGTATTTTTGGGATATTTCGGTGCCTGTTGATTTTTACCGGTTGTCCCGGTGTGCTCTCGTGGTTTTATTTGCCGTTCGGTGCTATTTTTGTCCCTTCGGGAATTATTGTGATTTTTCTAGAATTTATTAACTATTTTTAGATTTTTTTATATAGCTTTGAAATCATTTTTAGATTAATATAGAATATTAATAGATTTTTCTCTTAGAATATTAATTGAGTTTTGAATATATTTTTTTAGATATAGAATATTAATAGGGTTTTAATATTTTTAGATTTTTATTGTTTTTGGAATAATATAGAAATATTATAGATTTTATTTTGGTTTTATAGAATAAATAGAGTTTTCTTTTGAAAGATTTTCTTTTATAATAAATAATATAGGTTTAATAGAAATTTAATAGAGTTTAATTAGTGGAATTATTAGAGTAGGAGATTTATTAGAATTTTATTAGTGGGTTTATTAGAATTTTTTAGAGATTTATTAGAGTATTAGGATAAGTCTCTTGTTAGGTTTAATTGAGATCTTATTAGATATTAATTAGGTTAATCATCAGTTAGTTAGTTAATTAGGATTAGATATTAACTAGGTTTTTAATCTTGTTCTTAATTCAGTTTTTTTTCCTGAGTTTTTGTGATCATTTTCGTGTGGGCCCAATCAGGTGAAGCCCAAATTCGCAGGTCCAGTTTCCAGAATATTCCAGAAGGATCCAGAAAAATCTCAGCCTATAAAGCTTCAGCAGGCCACGTGTAAACGGAAGAGGGTCCACATTTTCACACTTCCACACGCCACCTCACATTCCACTAAACCTCTCTCTCTGCCACGCCAGTGCCACGCGTCCTGCATGCACTAAGCCTCTCCACTACCCATGCCACTTGGCATCACCGTTTCCTCTCACCGTTCTCCCCACCAGACTACATGCAAGATCCGGCGACCACCGCCCCCACCATTTTCCGGCCACCTTCTAACTATCTCAGACCACCCTAACTGACCCTCAACCGTCTCCGACCGCCATACCTGTCACCGGAGACACCAAAACCCAGAACTTCGTCTTTCTCATCCAATCTCCGATCCATCTTCTCCGATCGTACCTCCACCTCCTGAAACCACCGTTCATCAACTCTCAACCACAATCATCATCTCCAGAAATCCGATCATCATCATCATCGGTGTTCATCCAATACTCATCTAGTTCATCAAAGTTCTTCCAGATTTCCAGAAACACGATGGATCTTCATCACCTCACCAAGAACAAAATTCCAGAATCATCATCCACGATCATCTTCAACAAGCAAAATCATCAACCATCCATGAACTCCACTATTTTCCAGAATTGGTTGAAGCTTCGTACGGTGAAGTTGTGTTCGTCAAGAACTCCTTCAACTTCTCAGAAATTCATCAACAGCAGTCGTTTCCAGATCAACAACGCGTTCATCTTTGAAGATCATCTTCAACATGCATTTCAAGAACAATCATCGTCAACAATGTTCAACAGAATTACCAGACGCACCGTTCTTCATCAAGAACATCACGATTCAGTTTCCCAGATTCGAGACTCTTCAAGATCCATCAAACCAGCAAGAATGTTCGAGAACCTTCTTCAAGATCTTCAACCACCAGAACATGCAAGAATCCTCAAACTCCAGAAATCATCAGAACAAACATTTGGATCCAGACCCGAATCAGACTTCAACGAATCTTCCACGGACTTCCTTCAAGCACTTACGCCGAGATCTTCGAGCCATGGTAGTGTGTGTATCCAGATATTAGATTGATGGAATTATTGTTGTAATTTCGTTGTTGTTTCTTTGTGAGATGGAGGACGAGAATTGAAGGTGAGTCTGAGAAAGATTGAAGGATCGGAGGGTGATGAGGACGAGAGAGAGAGAGGATTCAGAGAGGGAATTGGGAACGGTGGCGGCGCCGTGAGAAAGGAGGGGAAGATTAGGGTTCAGAATGAGAGAAGGAAGGAGAGGAAGGATCGTGGGCCTACACACTTGGGGCCCAACTGCATTTTTTGGAGCCACACCCCCTCCGTTTTTTTCCCTTTGAAAGACCGTGGGCCTGAGCCCAACGCAGATCTTCCTGGCTCATACACCTGTCTTTTTCTTTTTTACCCCCTGTTTGTTTTTAGCAGCTCTAGCTGCTGGGCTGGGCCCAGTTTTGCAGTTTTTTTGTTTTACTTGTATACCCCTGTAAACTGCTGCAGTGTACCCCCCTTTACTTTCTCTTCTTTTATATTTTGTCATATATAGTTTTATGAAAAAAAGAAAGAAAAAAAAGAAGTTATTGAAAAGGAAAATATGAAGAGAAGTATTGAAAAAATAGAAAGAAAAAATATTTTGAAAAAAATATAAAAAAAAGAAGAAATATGAAAAGAGAAAATGTTTTGAAAAAAGAGATGAATAAAAGAATAGAGAAAAAAAGAAAAAGAAAATACTTGAAAAAGAAGAGAAAAAATATTAATGTAGATTTAATATTTTTTAGAGTTTCTTCATAGAGTTTTTCCAATTTTAGGATAGTTTAGAAGTCCACTTGTTAGGGGACTATTTTCCATTTGATTTTTTTTCCATTATAGATGGATAGGATAGGATAGTATTTCCTAGGAGATTATTTTCAGTATTCAATCATTGTAATCATTTTTCAGAATGTTAATAAAACGAGATTTGAGCTGTGGTCCCGAAAGTAGCCGAACTACAGCTGCTCTGATTTCTCGTACCAGACGAGAATATGTAGGCATAGGATGCGATATCCTAGCGAGCACACTAACAACTGACTTTTTGTTCTCTCGCTGCTGTGCGATCGAGACTTTCCCGCTGACGACTAATTGTCACCCTTTTTCTCTCTTGCCCGAGTGCATTTGAGACCAGACCGTAGTTTTGCCCATAGGTTCCCGTACCTTTGAAGCCAGTTTGATTTCTCACTGCTGTGTGAGAATACCCTGTTTAGCCGTAGCTAGCCTGAACTACGTGAAGCTCTGATCTTCCATGCAGTGTGGAAGTACGTAGGCACAAGACGCGAGGTCTTGGCGAGCCAATTTCCCCGTAGTCCCGAACTACGTTGACTCTGACTTTCTCTCTTGAGAATACGTAGGCGTAGAGTGCGACGCTCTATCGAGTCATTTCCCTTCCGTTTAGATTTAGCAGCCGTAGATAGATTGTTTTGCATCCTGTAGACAACCCAAGCAAGCGTGGATCCCGTCGAGTACGACGGACGTGAGGGGTGCTAATACCTTCCCCTTGCGTAACCGACTCCCGAACCCAGGTTTTGGTTGCGATGACCATGCCTTTCCCGTGTTGTGCGAGGTTTACGCTGAGCGTTTCCTTTCCCTCCTGTGGGATAAATAACGCACGGTGGCGACTCTTCTGTTCAGCCGGCGCCGATTTTCGCAGTAGCGACATGAGGGATAAATAACGAAAGGTGGCGACTCTTCTGTTGTGCCGGCACCTTATTTTCGCGCAAGCGACAACATGTGTCTTGAGAAGGACAAAAACTTGCAAAAGTGAGGTTTAGAGAGTTCACTCATATGAGAGTGATAGCCACCGCAAAGAAATGAGCTATAGGTTTTGGTGGCTTGATAACAACACTAGGCCGAATTCTCGGCCTACAAAATAATTTTGCAGCTTTAACACCCTTGCCATCAAGGACCATAGATATAGATATGATCAGAAGTATGAAAATGGTGAGGAGAAGGAGAGATGGGAACTACGATTTAATGATAAATAACCAAGTGTTCCCAAATGTTATTTTACCAAACTCTACTTGCACGGATTTGGGTAATCCAGATAATTATTGTTATATTGATGACCCAGTCCACACACACATTTCTGAGAATGCTGCAACTGGTGGGGATGACACTAACGCACATCCACACACCACACGTGTTGCTTTTGATAATATTGCAGGTACATCCTCAAGGTGCAGGCCTAGAAGAAGTGAAGACACACTAGCCACTCTAGACGAGATATATGTTGAAATGCTGCGAAGGAGCGAATTAGACGCTCAGCGGGATCAGAGGATTCAGAGCGTCGAGGCCCAGCAGGCCGAAATGATGCAGATTCTCAGACAAATGCAAAGCGAACAACACAGCATGTCAGGATTGATCATCGAGATGGCAGACTTATCGGTACGTGCGGCAGATCCAGAAGATCCACCTGACCACCCTGGAAATGGCAGGCGAGCACGAACTCGCGGCAGAGGCCGCAGATAGAGAATTTCCAGGTTCCACCTTCTTTTCTTACCTTAATTCGTTGCATTGGGGATAATGCTCGATTTAAGTGTGGGAGAGGAAGTTTTACTGCTTTTATTTATTGTTTTCCCCTTTATTTACTGTTTTCTAGGTAAAATTTTAAATTTTATGCTTAAATTTTTCGCAAATAAAATAAATTCATGTGCTATCGAGTCATTTTAGATAGTTTTCATCACTTGTCAGATTCTCCCAAATACTTGAGCCATAACAGAAAATTTTAAATTGTTGGTTTAAAGCATGACACTGACCCATAAAGTATATTGCCTGACTTAGAATGAGTTCGAGAGATTTGGGAAAGTATTGATAATATCGATACCGTCTTGAAACCTTGAACCCCTTAATATGCTGATGAGTTTGAGTACTTATTATGCCGAAGCCTAAAATTTAGAATAACCTCTTGAGTAGTTTATATCAACAATCAGCACCATCCTGAAGCACAACCTAAGTAATAAAATGAATCAAATACGTGTTTGATCTAAAAAATAAAGAATCAAATATAATGATTAAAGTGAACGAAGGATATGCTCTTACTAAGTTAGGTGGTCCTTACCCGACCATTTATCCCAACAGATCGAACTCTTGAAATTCAAAAGTACACAAGAAAAGGAATGTGAAACAGTTTTGAAAAGAGATCAATGAACACTAACAGGTTTACTTACCATGGGCGTGCGGGGATAAAGAGCTTAATGTGATTCCGTGAGAATGAAAAAGAGGTGAAAATGAATAGGCTGAGTTATAATGACATGATTCGGACTTGTCTGCACATAGAGGGAGTTCCTGATTACGCTTAGTAAATTCGTGTCGTTACGGTATCCTTAGTAATTTTACCAGTACTTATCTTTCGTACGAAAGTCTCACAACGATGTATGATCTGAGTTAAGTCGTGTTAGATTCCACGCATATGTTTTATTTGCTTGAGGACAAGCAAAGGTTCAAGTGTGGGAGAGTTTGATAGCGTGAAATTATATCGAATATTTGACTTGACTTGCATGAATTTTATCCGTTTCTTTTACTGTTTTATTTGATTTATTTTCGATTATGTTGCTGTTTTCTTCTGTTTTGTAGGTTACATTAAATTTGGACTAAAAGTATAAAAGAAGAAATAAATGAAGAAAATGGAGAGAAAATAGGAAGAAAAGATCATGGAAAGAAAAGAAGAAGAAAGAAAGAGGAAGGAAAGAAAGAGAAAGAAAAGAAAAGGGTGTGGGGGCCACCACATACCAAGTGGCACTTGCCACTTGGATGTGGCGCCTGCCATACTAAGAAGAGGTGGCGCCTGCCACCAATATATGAAGGGGAACGTGGCGGTTGCCACATAGCAAGGGGTGGCGAGTGCCACTCCTGAATATTAGGAAAGTGGTAACTCCCACCCCTATTTGAACGGGAAGTGGCGCCTGCCACTTCCTCCCCTGATTTTCCTGCACGAAGTCTCCCAATTATTTCTCAACTTCCCACTACATTCTCTCTGGAAATCTCTCCTAATTTGAAGCCCAAAAGCCATCCCACTAACAATATAAAAGGGCAGCAGTTTGTGAAGAATGGGTCTCCCTTTTCACGTATTATTTTTCCAGTTTTAATTTAAGTTTTTCTGCTTTTCGCTTTTACTTTCTGCTGTATTATTTCAAAAGCTTTGTAAGGAAAATTTTTATTCCATTAGTTTATGATTGATTCGACCAAGGTTGTAAACTTTGTACTGACAATACAAGCCGGCCTTCACGAAATCAAATCCAAGTTCTGCTAATTGCTAAGTTTTATTTTATCTGCCTTAATTTTACTGCTTTAATTTTATGCATTTCTTCTTCCTTCTGGTTAGTATTAGGATTCAACTTAGTGGAAAAATGAAAGCCATGTCTGGCTAAAACCCGTAGTATTGGCATGTAATCGCAACCGGTCGGAGGGGGTTAAGTAAACCATGACGTATAATTTAAATGAAATAAAAGTTTTCTAGTCTCTGTTTCTTTTGCCAAAAAATTAATAACTTTTGTCACGAGAGTGAGAAAGTAACAAAGGTTAAAATCAATAGAGTGAGAGTTTGAGGTTTTAATCGGGTAGATGAAATAGAACATTAGGTTTAAAAACAACGAGAGCACTTTAAGTTTATTTAGGATTTATCCGTTTCCAAAAATTGTTTTTATCTGCAAAATGAGAGAGCGAGAGCCGCAATTTGATTTAAAAGCATAGTCTAAGTCAAGAGAACGAGAGTGTGAGATAAGGGCTTTTAAATGGGTACTTTCTACAGAACAATGATTCTTTCTCAAAACTAAACGTCCACGAATTACCAAACCCCCGATGAGCGATAAAGATTATATACCGATATTTAGCAATATCCTATTTTAATTAGTATTTTAATTTGGCACTTATTTTATTTTTCGCACCCCAAAAATTAGAAATTCATTAGTCTTAGCTTTACATAGTAGCATTAGATAGCGGTAGATCGACTCTTGGTCCTTTGGGTTTGATAATCTTTTAAAACTACACGGTCAGACTGTGCACTTGCAGTCGCGAAGCATTTAGACTACTAAACAGCCGATCAATGCCTAAGGGGACACTGAGTCAACTATTGGTAGAGGGGAGAAAAATAAGACCAAGCGCTTTGATCATTATAGCTTTTGATCATTGGCGAAGTGGATTTACCCATTAAAGTCGGGCCGCATTTGTTTACCATTACTTTCCAAGTGATGGATATCAATCCTACATACAGTTGTTTATTGGGTAGACCCTAGATCCATGCCGCAGGGACAATTACATCCATGTTACATCAGAAGCTAAAACTCATGTTTGAAGATCAGATGGTCATCGTCTATGGTGAAGAAGATTTGCTAGTAAGCGAGTTATCATCGTTCCGATATGTCAAGACTGATGAAGGCATAGCTGAAGTGCCGTTGCAATGTCTCGAATTTGAAGATGTCAGCTCCGCTTCTGTCAATTCTGGTAGACCACCAAAAATGGCCATGTCATCTTTCAAGAGCACTAAAGAGACCATTGAGATATGTGCCTTGCCTATCTGGGGGCAAATCTTGGATGTGGTTGAAAAGCATGATCACTTTGGACTGGGCTACCATCCTGATCAGCAAGTTAGTTCACGCAGCCATCAGAAATTCAACTTGATCAAGTTCACAAGCGCTGGATTCCAAGAGAGGGATTTTGTGTCAGCCATTGATGATGTAGGTCCTAGCAGCCAAAGCACAAGCTTTGTACACAAATGTCCGTCGAGTTTCAAGCTCAACAACTGGACATCTACCGTGATTCCCGTGGTTTTTCCCACAAACATGTAATGCATTTTTTTCCTATTCCCTCGTCCTCACCCAAGACGAGTGGATAGCTTGTAAGGGCCTCGTGCTTTTGAAATATTATGTGATCAATAAATAAAAGGTTTTTTGCATTCAAATCATGCTCTTAGTTCTTTCTTTATTTTCTTTTTCAGAAATAAATAAATGGCAAACTTTCTTTTGTTTTTTTTCACTTTTCAAATAGCTTCATTCTAAACATAATTCATAAACATGCAGAACAAATAATTGCATTGATAACAACTTGGCAAACACCCATTGTAATTATGGGATTCCGATTAACCAAGCCGAAGAAGATAGTGACGAAGATTGTGAATTACTGGCTGAACTAGCAAGGCTCCTTGAGCACGATCAGAAAGAGGTTCAACCACACAAAGAGCTAGTGGAAGTTATCAATCTTGGTACTGATGAAGTCAAGAGAGAAGTCAATATTAGGGCATCCCTCGCTAAGCATGTACACTTTAAGTTGGTCAAGCTATTGAAAGAGTATGTTGATATTTTCTCCTGGTCTTATCAATATATGCATGGGTTGGATACCAACATCGTTGAACATCACTTGCCACTCAAACCTGATTGTCCTCCTGTCAAGCAGAAGCTCAGAAGGACCAGACCTGACATGGCACTTAAAATCAGAGAAGAGGTAAAAAAGCAGTTTGACGCTAGGTTCCTAGCTACTTCTGAGTATCCTGAATGGATTGCCAACATCGTCCCGGTTCCGAAGAAAGATGGAAAGGTTCAAATGTGTGTGGACTATAGAGATCTCAATAAGGCGAGCCTGAAAGATGATTGTCCTCTTCCTCATATTGATGTCTTGGTAGACAACAAAGTGTAGTTCTCTGTCTTTTCGTTCATGGATGATTTCTCAAGATATAATCAAATCAAAATGTCCCTAGCTGATATGGAAAAGAATACTTTTATCATGCCTTGGGGGAACATATTGCTACAAATTCATGCCATTTCAACGTGCCATAACAACCCTCTTTCACGACATGATCCATAAAGAGATTGAGGTTTACGTGGACGATATGATTGCCAAATCCAGAATTGAAGATGATCATCTGAACCATCTGAAGAAGCTGTTTGACAGACTTCGAAAGTTCAGACTACGGTTGAATCCGCAAAAGTGCAACTTTGGAGTTCAATCTGGCAAACTGTTGGGTTTTGTTGTAAGTCAGAAGGGCATCGAAGTTGATCCTGACAAGGTTCAGGAAATTCAGAACATGCCGCCTCCGAAAACAGAAAAAGAAGTTTGTGGCTTTCTGGGCTGACTTAATTACATTTCTAGATTCATTTCTCATCTGAGGGCTACCTGCGAACTAATTTTCAAATTACTAAGAAAAAATCAATCGGTCGAATGGAATAATGATTGTCAAGAAGCTTTTGACAAGATAAAAAATATTTGCAAGAACCACCGATCTTAGTACCTCCGGTTCCTGGTAGGACTTTAATCATGTATCTCACTATTCTCGATGAATCAATGGGATGTGTATTAGGTCAGCATGACAACACTAGCAGAAAAGAACATGCAATTTACTATCTGAGCAAGAAGTTCAATGATTGTAAGACCGGATACTCACTTTTGGAGAAAACTTGTTATGCTCTGACTTGGGCTGCTCGACGCCTGAGACAATAAATGATTTGCCATGCCACTTCATTGATATCCAAGACGGATCTGATAAAGTATATTTTTGAAAAGCCTGTTGTCTCTGGACGATTTTCCCGGTGGCAAATGTTATTGACTGAGTATGACATCCAACATGTTACCCAAAAAGCAATAAAAGGGAGCGTCTTGTTTGACTGCCTTGCTCATCAACCTGTGGAAGGATATCAATGAATGAAGTTTGAATTTCCCAATGAGAATGTTATGTTCATCATAGATTATGAGACTCCAAACCTGATATAGTACAAGAACCAGGGGCACGATGCACGCTCGTGTTTGACAATGTTGCCAATGCTAAAGGTCGTGGAATTGGTGATATCCTTAACTCTCCGACAGGTTTTCATCTTCCCTTTACCGCCAAATTATACTTTAAATGCACCAACAATATGGCTGAGTACGAAGCATGTATCTACGGTATTAAAGCAGTAATTGACATGAGAATCAATATTCTTGAGGTCTATAGAGATTCTGCCCTGGTGATTGGCCAAGTTAGAGGGAACTTTGTAACTCGGGATTCCAAGCTGGTCCCGTACCAGAAACTCATCGCAAAATTGATTTCCTACTTTGGTGAAATCTCTTTTCATCATATTCCTAGGGAATAAAATCAACTAGCTGATGATTTTGCCACCCTGGCGTCCATGTTCAAAGTCAAGTGGAAGAACGGAGCTCCTTCTATCCGCATTGATCATTTGAACGAACCAGCACACTATTTAACAATCGAGGACGAGTCTGATGATAAGCCTTGGTTCTACGACATAAAAAGATATCTGGAAAAAACAGGAATATCCCGAGGGTATCACTATCATTGATAAGAAAGCTCTCAGACGACTCTGCGCCAAGTTCTTCTTGAGTGGTGGTGTGTTGTACAAGAGGAATTATGATTATGTGTTGCTCAGATGCGTGGATAAATACGAAGCAGACACAATTATAAGGTCCATACATGAAGGTTGTGAGGGTGTACACGCCAAAGGTCTTGCTATGGATAAAAAGATCCTTCGAGCTGGGTATTATTGGACAATAATGGAGGTAGATTATTACAACTTTGCCAAAAGATGTCACAAGTGCCAAATCTACGGTGACAAGATCTATATGCCACCAACTCCATTGAATATTCTGACTTCTCCTTGGCCCTTCTCTATGTGGGGTATTGATATGATTGGAATGATAGAGCTGAAAGCTTCCAACGGTCATCGCTTCGTTCTAGTCGCTATCGATTATTTCACTAAGTGGGTTGAAGTTGCTTCTTATGCAAATGTTACACGCCAAGTGGTTGCCAAATTTATCAAGAAAGAGATAATTTTTCGCTACGGTATTCCTAGAAAAATTATCACTGACAATGCAAGCAATCTAAATAACAAGATGACGAAGGAGTTGCGTTAAGAATTTAAGATCGAGTACCACAACTCTTCACCATATCGGCCCAAGACGAATGGCGTCGTCAAAGCAGCAAACAAAAACATCAAGAGGATTGTCCAGAAGATGGTCAAGTATTACAATACTGGCATGAAATGCTTCCCTTTACATTACATGGCTACAAAACTTCAGTTCGTACTTCTACTAGGGCAACTCTGTATTTGCTTGTATATGGTATGGAGGCCGTTCTACCCATCGAAGTCGAAATTCCTTCTCTCAGGGTCATCATGGAAGCAGATCTTGATGAAGCTGAGTGGGTTCAAGCTAGATACAATAAGCTGAATCTCATCGAAGAGAAGCGTCTGACGGCTGTTTGCCACGGGCAATTGTATCAAAGACGTCTGAAGCGAGCTTTTGACAAGAAAGGTCTTCCTCGAGCATTCCAAGCAGGAGAAATCGTGCTCAAGAGGTACTCTCCTGTTCATTCGGATCCACGTGGCAAGTGGACTCCCAATTATGAAGGACCTTTCGTTGTTAATAAAGCCTTCTCAGACGGAGCCCTGATCCTCACCACCATGGATGGGGAGGAGTTTCCACATCCTGTGAACTCCGATACAGTCAAAAAATATTATGCCTGGAAAAAAATGGTGAATAAAAAGCCCGCTAGATTGGCATCCTCAAGGGAAATCTAGGCAAAAATGGGCGTCTGAATGGAAAAAGAAAAGAAAAGAAATATCCATGCAAAAGTTAGGGACAAAGAAAAAATAATAATAGCCCGCTAAGTTGAAAACCCAAAAGGGCGACTTAGGCAAAAATGGGTATCCCGGTGGACGAAGAAAATAGAAATGTCCACGCAAAAATTAGGGATAAAGGCATATGACTGTGAACACCTGAGCGTATCTTCGTCATGGCTAGACCTCAGATGGGAAATGATCAGTCAAATCATTATCAATAGACGCACAATGTTGGAACCCAGACTTGCAGGGGATGGTAGCCAATGTTGTAATCAATGCAAAGTCAAATTTCCCATTGCCATTTAATTTTTTTTTCAATTTTTATTTTAAATTTCCTCATCAAGGATTTTTACATCCTTCTACACATCTTATGTACACAAGTTTTTTACATTCAATAAAATTTTCATCCTTTGATTTCTCATTTGGCTCTTTTCGGTATTTTGTTTTCAAATTGAACAATTATTTGTGATCATATAATGCTATAAAGCGTTGAGAAACATGAAAGCTAAAATCAACTAGGAAAGCATTATGCATTGCATGCCTTACTAGGAATTATCAAAGGAAAATTGGTAGTTTTCCTTTATAAACTTGATACCCGATGAACAATATCATGATGGGTTAGGAATTCTAACTGCATTCCTTTTCCCTAGCAAGTACCAGTTTGGTTCTTTGAAAGGTTTATGTACCTTTCCTCTCCCCAACAAAGCCAAAATTTCACCAACAGGCATCAATTTGGTTCTGGGGGAGGATTTATCTTTGTTTCCTCAGGAGAGCCGTAGTCCTCAAGCAGAGATTTGTTTGCTTTTCCCCAGTAGAAGCAGAATTGCTCACAACACCCCAACAGATCGAGGTTGTCATTCCCCAGCAGTGATGGTGCTTCGTTTCATTCTCTAGCCAGGGTCAACTATGGTTAGAAAGTTCCTTTCTCTCCAACAGTGGCGTTGGTGATAGTTTGAAAGTATGAGATTTCTAAACACTTTCACCAGCAGCATCGTCGAGTCCCCCAGCTGAGGATGTCGAGTTTGTTTTGCTACATCTCTACTCGCCGGAGAAACCACATCTCAACCTTTCTCGCTGCATAGCATGATATCAAGCATCATATTGAACATCATAGTATACTTCTCTTTGATTGATTTATCTCCCCAGCGTATCTTAGCCAAACCTTTTTCTTAAACAGATCTCTAGACTTTCACCTTTATAAAACTCCATTCTTTTGTCGTCGTCGGCCAAAATTTCGAGCTATTCTTTTATTTAATCCCTTTCCACCTCAAATAATCAAAAAGCTGGCGCAATTCAAACATTCAGGCTCAAGAAGATTAAATAGCGACAACTGTCATAACCCGAAATTTGACCCTCCCTTTGGCCTTTTGCATAAGCATGTGCATTCGCATCATTGGCATACGCATTCACACTTTTTCTCTGTGATTTTTGTTGCAGGAATATTCAGGTTTTCTAAGCCTGATTAATCACATCCTCTCAAAGATATCACATCACCAAAAGAAGCACAAAATGAAGGTTTCTATGCCTATTAATCAAAGTGAGAGGTCAAAAATTGGAACCGTGGCCACAACACCATTTTCCTATGGTAACTGGTTACCACTTTTCTAGGCATAGTAGGGTAACCGGTTAACCTGTGCAAAAATGTAGTTTTTGCTGTATTTTTTGTGACAACACTTTCACTTTACATTTTGAGGGTCTACTTGGTTCTAGCATTGTGTGGAACATTCTAGACATCTCTAGATAATTCAAGACCTTTCTAAACACTTCAAGGCATTTGCTTCAATACATCAATTTGGATTAAAACCACCATGTTGCTTCATTCCCAAGCATGTGAGCCCTTATATTCAAGTTTGCATTGGGATGGTTACCGAGTCAACTACCTAAATAACTGAGTTAACCACCAACTCAGTGAGTTGAGGCTAACTAACTCCAAGGCTAGTTCCAAGGCTACATCCAAAGCTCACTCCGAACCTAGCAACTCCGAAGAAAAACTCTATATAAGCAAATCACCACCATTTCACAAGGGGGTTCAATCATTTTTCTCAATTTCCACATTTTCACCCTCAATCATCTTCTTAATATTCTTCACCCTCAATTCTCTCTAAGTTTTCTACAACATTTTCACATTCATTTTCATCCTCTCCCAAAAATCCTCACAAAAGCTCAATTTCCACCATTAGAGTGTAACAATCTTCACATAGAAATTATTATTCTATGGAGCTAAACCTCATTCCACCATATTCCTACTTGAATTTCTGGATTTAGAGTAGATTTGTCTCCAATTCATGTAATCATCTCAAGCTTCTTCGGTGCAAATCGGTATTCAGAGCATTTATCGTGTTCTTATAGATTTCGCTACGATTTGATCTCAAGCTTGGAATTCTCTGGTTTTCTTTTCTTATTCTCATTACATATCAATAGCAAGAATCACCAAGGCAATCCTCTGCCTTGTAGGTTGGTAATTCGCACTTGATTTACTGTTTTGATCACTTTCGCGCGTTTACAACGTAGTTCGATCATTTTTTGGTGTTGATTGATCATGTGATTGTTTGATCTTTGATCTTCATATTTAATGCTTTTAATTGATGTTTAATTGATTCCTAAGTGATTTTGGAATTCATTTTTCGTGCTCAAAAGTTAATCATAGCATGTGGATGATTGGATAAGTGTTTTGGTTGCTGAAAGAGCTTTTTCAAAAGTTGTTTTTTTGCCACTGTTACAGTGGTAATCAGTTACCTATATGTGGTAACTGGTTACCCTGCACAATTTTCACGTGTTTTTGCAATTTTTAAGCAGGTAACCGATTATCTGCATGTGGTAACCGGTTACCACAGTGACAAAATGGCTTTTTTTTTTTTTTTTGCCTTTTTTCAAGCTTGTTTGTTGTTCTTTCCTCATATAACTTCCATGACTTGATATGCTTGATATTTGTGGATGTTTTTTGGAGTTGTTTAACTTCTGTATGAAGCATCTATCCAAAATTTCAATGTGCGATTTTTCGATTCTCAATTATTTGCATTTTTGACATTGTATGATAATGATCATTCTTGCACGTTCTTTGTTCACGTGCTACATGATTCGTGAGGCATATTAAATGCATTTGGTATTATTTTACGCTTCTATTCATGTTTGAATTAAGTTTTTTCCTTTTTGGAATGAACTTAATCTTGTATAATCAATAATCCATCCTTTGCTTCAACGATTTTTCATCCCTTTGGAAAATTGTTAGTATCTTCTCCTTTTGATTGATTAATAGAAACTTTGTTTCAATTTGTTGATCCTTCCTTTTTTTCTTCTCCTTTGGATCTCCTAGGGCTTTTTCCTCTCCTTTCCCCCGTGGAGTTGAAGATTCGCAACGCATTTGAGCACTGTATAAATTTTGCGTCGTTGTGATGCTCGTTCATTTCTTACACTACACTTTGGTGTTAGAGAAGGAATGAGAGTGGAGAATTCCTACACTCATTCTGACTATCTTGTGTAAGGGACGAATGACCCTGTGCCTGGAATAGCCGCCTCTATCTCCTTACTTTAGTATCCCTGCTTTCTCCAGTCGAGTCGGTCCTTGATCACTTGCCCCTTATCTCCTCTTTAGAAGTGATTCTCTCTTTTCAATTCAACACTCTTTTCTCTTGAGGACAACCCGTTCTCGGTTCTCCAGATATTTGTAATCACTCCTTTCCTTGTTTGATCAGTCGTTTCTTCGGTCAAAACTAATTCTCTTCTTCCTTAGGGAAATCAATCTTTCTTAGTCGGTTTACACAATCTTCCTGCTCAAACCTAGTCCCTTTCGGAGTTCATAACCTTCTCTTGGTTCTCTCTCTTTCTTGTTTGATTAATCATTGTCTGACAGTTAAACACCAATTTTTTATTTTCCCCAGTTAATTACAATCCGTCTGTTAATACTGAACCTTCTTTGGGTTAATCGCCTTTTTTCAACTAATCACCCGATCTTTGGTTGATCACTGTCTGCCCATTAAAACCAGCTTTTCTTTGGGTTAATCACCCGCCTTTTTGGTCAATCACGGTCCGCCTGTTTGAACCAATCACCCTTTTTCTCAATTAACCATATTTCGTGTGTTAAGATACTGAGTTTCTTTTGAGTTAATCACCTTCTTTTGGTTAACCACTCATTCTTTTTGGTTAATCACAGTATGTTTGTTAAACACTGAATCCTTTGTAGTTAACAACCTTTCTTTGGTTCAAATACTGCTAGCTTTGGGTTAGTAACCTTTGTTCAGTTCGAATACCCTTTCCTTTGGTCAAGAGCTGTTTGTTCAGTCAATGTACCATTCTTTGGGTCACAACCGTCACTTGGTTCCACACCCGTTCTTTGGGTCACAACCTTTGCTTGGTTCCACACCCGTCTGTTGGTTGATCACTGTTTATTGGTTAAAACCAGCTCCTTTCTCCTTCCGATTAACCACTATTTATCAGTTAATATACCAATTTCCCCTCAGAGTCAAACACCTCCCTTTGGTTCAATACTCTCTTTCTCTTGGTTCGTCGCAGTTCGTCTGTTGACACCAACCCTTTTTTACTCTCCCCACAAAGTTTTACTCTTATATTTCTTCAGTTAATCACTGCTCACCAGTTAATGTGCCGAATCCAATGTGGATCTTACCTTTATTTTGATTCTTGTCCTTTACTCCTTTATTCTCTTGGCTCCGTCATCATTCTTTTGTTTTATCCCCGCTGGAGTCATCTCTTTTCCTCTGCATTCCCCGACAGAGTTCTTACCTTGCTTCTCCTTTCCTCATCAGAGTTTTCCTTTGCCTTTTTCTTGGTTTTGACACCATTCCTTTTGCATTCCTCAGTTGGGTCTTACTTTCTCTTTTAGCTCTTGGCTTTGACGTCATTCCTTTTTCTTTTCTTCCTCAGTGTTAGTTCCCCAAACTACGTAGGCACAAGATTGCAAAATCTTGGTGAGCCACCTTCCTCCGTCTTCTTCCATTCTTCTATCTCTCTGGTTCATCCAGATCCTCTTCTTTCTTTCTTGGTTCCTTGAACTACGGAGCTCTGACTTCCTCATTGCATTATGAGGGTATGTAGGCACGAGGGCCCCAATCCTCCACGAGCACTTTCTTTTTTTTTCTTTTTTTTCTTTCTTTACTCTCTCTCTCTCTCTCTCTCTCTCTCTCTCTCTCTCTCTCTCTCTCTCTCTATCAGCTAGAAGCCTTTAGATAGATAACCCATCCAAGCCTAGAAGCAAGCAAAATGGTTCCCGTCGGGTACGACGGATGCTTAAGGTGCTAGTACCTTCCTTTCGTATAACGGATCCCGTTTCCCATTTCTCTTCCCTTGGGTTTTATCGATATTTTCCCTATCCTTTAGGACTAAATAAAGTTCTATGGCGAATCTGTTGTATCTTTGAGTGTGCGATTCACTCAGGTATAGTCCCACAAGCTTCAGATGTCAAGGAGAGTCATTTGTCTAAAGAAGCACTCAAAACGTTGAAGTATGAAGAAGTTATGATATCTTGAACTTGGGCTTAAAATGTTTACCTTTTGGTCAAACCTCCTTGGTCAAGCTTGCAATCTTGGACTTTTTATTGCATTTCAAGGCACTTTGATGATCATATGAACTGAAAATGATGTACTATTGATTGTCTTTTAGTGTAACTTACAATGGCTTGAGGAAACATATTGATGAAGGCATAGAAATAAACACATGAAACTCTGAAGTATCTGGAGAAATAAGCTATCAAACTTTGAAATATCTTAATCAAATGAAGTTGAATAATGCTTGAGATCATATTCTTTGAGATTATAGATCATGATTTGATGGATAGCCTTTGAAAATCAATGGTTGACCATACTTTTACTTGAGGAACTCAAACCCTAGTTGAGGAGACAATCACTTGATACTCTTGTGATCTTGATGCATTGCAAAGATGTAAATGAGGTGGGATCTTAGGGGGTACAAATTAGGGTTTGACAGATGCCCCTATTTAAATTTCTTCTATCTGGATAAATGAAGATTGACATCTTCTTCTCGACGAGATTGAAGAGACTTAAATATATAAGACCCAATTTTTGGCCTTAAGATACCGCAAAATGATTATGATATGATATGAATGCAAACACGTAACTCTATGGAAAAAAGGTACCACAGGAGACAAACTACTGCTGGAGAATCTTAGCAAAGGAAACAGAAACTTTGCAGGGGAAAAAATAAGAAGAGACCCTACTGGGGAATATAAAATTCCACAAGAGATGGGAAAAGTGCGTAGATGAAACTACGACTTAAAATTGTTGGAGATAAAGAGATAAAAGGAGATTCATAAGGAAAATAAGTTACTGGGGAATAACCTGACTTGGGGATAACTATGTATGGAAATAATCCTAAATACAGTTAGAGTAGACAACAAAGTAAGATTCTATTGGGGAAATCTTAACAATGTAGGCAACAAAAAGATATATCCACTCCACAGGGGAATAAACCCAGAGAGACAAAGGATCACTGACTCTATCGGGGAAAGAAATCCTGAATAGATAGTGAGAAAGAAGATATGGACTCCGCTGGGAATCTCAAAGGGAAAGTCATTTGTTCTACTGGAGAAGAAACTCTTAGGTAGACAAATATTAATAGGACAATAAGCTTCTTTAATCAAGTTTCAAACTTGAAAAGGGTAACAGACAAGCTTCACAAAGGATAGCCACTTGTTGAAGATAAAAAATAACTCTACCGGAGATACTAAGAAGAGATGTGAGCAGGTCAGACCACACAACAAACTTCTCAAATAAAGAGATAGCCATCTGTAGGGGACGAAAGGTTCATTGGATCTCAACAAGATAAACATATGTTAAAATAAATGTTAGAACAATATTTGTTCATGACATATTTTCTTTGGGTTTTGATGATAATAAAGTATTGAAAGAACAATGGTTTATTTGATGTGTGTTACATGTGTGCATGTTCTAATACTTGTAAATATTATAGTCATAATCTATTTAATATTAAGCACACTTTGAGAGTTGCTGAATTGCTAGCTTCTGGTGGCAGAACCTGAGGAACACTTGCTAAGTGATGTATGGTGTATACTTTGAAGTTGAAGGTCTCAGCATCAGAAAAAACAACATAATTGTATCTACACTTAGTGAATGCAAGTTGGCTTCTGGTGCCATTCAGATTTGATGATAAAGTTGAAGTTGTTCGTACTACAGAAAGCAAGTTGTATTGTCAAATCAATTTATCATCTAGAGTCTATAGATTTCAAGGCTCAAAAAAGGTTGAGATACTTTATCGATATCTAATCTCAAAGGCTCTATTAGTACATAATTTCTTAAAGACTCAAAGGTTAAACATGTTACACATTGGATCAAGATCTTGTGATGTATCTATCTTCAACGGCTCTTGTACTAAGGAGTAACAACAAAGAATCTTGATCGAGTTACCTCTTCAAAGACTAGTTTCTCAAAATGATATAAATATGGATGAAGGTTCAAACTGAATCATTGTTAAATGAAAATTTTGACTTAAATTGAACCATCTTTCTTGGCATTTTTCAACTCAATTCTCACATTTTAATGGATTTAATTCTTGTTCTTGTGTGATTCTTCAATCATATTGCAAATACCTTTGGATTCTTTGATGTGTGTTTTATTGTGCATAATATAGGCATAAAATATCAATGATTAAGATACAAAGGATTGGACAAGGAAGTCAAAGAAATGAAGAAGAATCAGCATGTTCACTGTGCGAACACAAGGGAGGTGAAAGCAAATGCTTGTTGTGCGTGATCCTGACGAAGCCTCAGTGAACCACATCAAATTAAAGGCAATAGGAAAAGGGCCCAAAGTTTGCTGGGCAAAGCTGTAGCGAAGCAGTTCGCTACGCGAAGAAGTGTTCACACTGCGAACTCAGATATTTTCCAGGGGCGGTTTAACTATTCAGAGGCACTTGAAGTGCCTAAACATGGACCTCGCTGGGTAAAAAAGGTGTTCTCTAGGCGAACAAAACATATTTTGTTTTACTATATATATATATATATATATTTTTCTCACTTTTTAGAAAGATAACTTTTGTAGAACTTTTTATAACTTGTATTTTTTCAGAATAGAACTTTTTTCTCTCTTCATTCCAAGTATATTCTAGAGAGAGAAACATAAACCCTAAGAGTGAGAAGGAAGGTAAGAGCTTCGATCTCTTGTTGGGTTTGGATGTAATCTTTTGATACCTTATGTATTTCATCTAATATATATTTTGTGAACTAGTTTTGATTCAATATTGATGTTGTCTTTGATTTCTGATTTGTGGGTCTTGAAAAAACCTTTTTCAAATCTTGGATCTTATATATTCATCTATCAATGAGAAAACATTTGACATAGTCTTGTAAGTTTATATTCACTTGCATCTTATATTTTATTGTGTTGATTAGTAGCATGAGTAGGATCGATACGATATTGTGAGGATGCCTGATAATAGAGATGAAGAACTATGTTCACTTACATTTGGCAAATTGATTGAATGCATGTAAAAAGGGTTAAGCATATGTACGTATTCTGATCACGGTGTTTTATATGAATCAGTCATGAAGCTGATATGGATGTCATCTTTGTTTACCTATTTATCTTTGATTTGAAATGTTATAGAAATATACTCTTCATATCTAGATCTAGGATGATTATTTGTTAGGTTCTAGAGTCTAGACATAGATTTAGGCTTAACATTTTCTTGAGTATCAGTTCTTAATGCTCTGTATTATTGAGTTGCGTAAGACATCACCAATGAGAAAATACAGTTGTTCTCTCGATGTTGCGTTAGACACAACCTTTGTTCTGGGTGATACGTGAGGATATCAGACGAATGATTGATTTGTGTTTAATTGTTTAGAAGAATGCATGTGTTATTAATTGATGAGATCCAATCCCAACAAGGCTCCGTTTATATTTTAAGTCGTTACTTTATATTTTCCGTCTTTATATTTTCCACTTTTATATATTGTACCTTGAATCTTTCAACCTTTTTGTAACCATAAGCTTAGAAATATAGAGACCGTTGAGCAGCGTTCTTTCCCTTGCATCGATCCCTGTATAGACGATATAAATCCCGAAGAGAATCTTTCCAAAACTAAATTTTTGCTTCTTTCCGCTTTACCGTAGTTCAAACTAAATGACACTGTTGTCAGGGATTGGTATTTAGATATTGAAGTGTATTGCAATAGTTTCTATATTTTTGAGCTTTGTACAGTTGTTTATATTGTATTGTATACATACTTATTTGCTTTTACGTTTTCTTAAGTGTTGTTTAGGGATGAATGATGAGAGCTTTTTCTAGATTGGTTGCTATTTGTATAAAAGTATCTAATGAAGATTCTCCCAAGTTTGGATGGTGATGATAGGATGTTAAGTGTGTGAATGCAAGCAATGTAAATTGTACCGCTTTATAGAATGTTAGAATGATTTAAGAATTTTGTGCTTTGTGCAAATGTGTTTTTTTGTTTCATTTGCAACTTTGTTTGGATGCTTGTTTGACTTAGGTCCAAAAGCCACAAATTGTAAGAAACCTCCATTGTTTACTATATGCTAGGATGACTGATAAACTTTATTTAATTCATTTGATTCATGCTTAATCCTTTGATTATTGGGATTTTGTGGAAGCATTAAAAATGGTCCATGCATTTGTTTATATTGAGCACAACCATATCCAAAGTCAACTTACTCATGAGTGTCGTAACTCGAAATTCGACCTCCCTTTTTGCCTTTTTCATAAGCATGTGCATTTGCATCGCTGACATACACATTAGCATTTTTTTCTCAGTGATTTTTGTTGCAGGAGTATTCAGGTTTTCGAAGCCCGATTAATCACATCTTCATAAAGGCATCATATCATCAACACAAGAAAAAAACAAGGGTTTATATGCCTATTCATCAAATAAAAAGGTCAAAAATCAGAGCCATGGCCATAGCACCTTCTTCAAGGAAATTGGGAAAATCTTGGCTTGGTTAATCGATTAACCCTTGTATAAAGAGCAGATTTTGCTGCATTTTTAGGACAACAATTGTCCTCTACTATTTTGGGGTTTACTTAGTTCTAGCATTGTGTGGAACATTCTAGACATCTCTAGAAACTTCAAGACATTTCAAGAGTTCACTTACATTTATTCCAATACAGCATTTCCAATCAAGACCACCATGTAACTTCATTTGCAAGCATGAGAACCCTTTGATTCGGACTTGCATTGGGATTGCTACCGAGTTAACTAAATAATTAACCGAGTCAACTTCCAACTCAGTGAGTCAAGTGCAACTAACTCTAAGGCTAGTTCCAAAGAAAACTCCAAAGCATATTCTAAACCTAGCCACTCCTAAGCTAGCTTCTATATAAAGAAACCTTCACTTTGTTACAAGGGACCTTCGACAATTTTTACAATTCTCTCTCAATTTTCACTCTTCTCTCTCACATTCTCTCTAAAGTTTCTGCAATTTTTTGACATTCATCTTCATCTTCTCCCCAAACCACACTAGAGCTCAAATTCACCATTAAAGAGTAGCAACTTTCACATTGAAAGTGCTTTTCTCTTGAGCTTAACCTCCATTATCTTGCACTTCTATTTGGTTTTCTGGAGTTTCAATAACTTTTGCTTCAAATCAAGTGGTTATCTCAAGTTTCTTCGGTGCAAATTCGTATTTGGAGATTTCGTCGCATTTTGCTCGGTTCCGCTATGATTCGGTTACAAATTCATATTTCTCTAGTTTTGTTTGATTATCTCATCACATATCAATATCAAAAATCACCAAGGCAATCCTTCGCCTTGTAGGTTGGAATTTCTCACTCAATTTATTGTTTTTGATCACTTTCATATTGTTCACGATGTAGATTTGATAATATTTGTATGTGTGAATTGATTATGCAATTGTTTGATTCTTGTTCTTGATGAGTTAACTGAATCAATTGATGCCTAATTTTTTATTTTGAGCTTGATTTTCATGCACAAATGCATGCTATAACATGAGAATTTTTGGATAAGTGATTAAGTGGCTGGAAGTGCTTTTGAAAAATGATTTTATGCCACTGCTTCAGTGTTAATCGATTAACACTTTGCTAGTGCAAAAGTGTTAATCGACTAACTCTGCTTTTTTTTAAAAGTTTTTCAGTTGTTTTTCAAGGGTTAATCGATTAACCATTTTGCACTGGCAAATGGTTAATCGATTAACACTGAACCAGAATGTCATTTTGGCCTATTTTCAAGCTTGTTTGTTCTCCTTTCCTCATTTGACTTCCATGGCTTAATATGCTTGATATTTAGGGATGTTTTATGAGTTGTTTAACCTCTATTTGAAGCATGTATGTGTCGCTACTGCGAAAATCGGTGCTGGCAGAACAGAAGAGTCGCCACCGTGCGTTATTTATCCCAAAGGAGGTAAAGGAAACGCTCAGAGAAAACCTAACGAAAAGAGGGAAAAGGAATGGTCATCGCAACCAAGTCCTGGATTCGGGAGTCAGTTACGCAAGGGGAAGGTATTAGCACCCCTCACGTCCATCGTACTCGATGGGATCCACACTTGTTGCTTATCTAAAAGGGTTTGATTAATGTTATCTAGCTAAAGGCTTAAGGACAAAACAAAAGAAAAGTGACTCGGCAAAGTATCGCACTTTATGCCTACGTATTCCCGTCTGAAACGAGAAATCAGAGTCAACGTAGTTCGCCCAACTACGGGTAAAAGGGGGGAAGGTTGCTCGCCGAGATATCGCATCTCGTGCCTACGTACTTTCATCTGGTATGAAAGATCAGAGTGAACGTAGTTTGGGCTAACTAGACCACATGTTTGGTTTAAGTTGTTTTTAACCCGAGTAGGGTTAACAATCGGTTCTAGCAGTTTGGTGTATGCAGCTCGACCATTGGAGACTTAGGCGTTACCGTTTGCGAGAGAACCGAGAGTTAACGAAACTCTCATTACGAAAATGGGTTCTAATGATTAAAGGTCCAAGAGGACAAAAAGGAGTTGAATGTTTGTTTTGTGTCTTTTAAGAAGAAGTGTTTTGAGTTTTGTTTGTAACTCGTGTCGCACTAAAGACTTGGACTTAAGAGTGAATGTGTCGCATGTCACCCAAAGGGTGCCACACTAAACATTCAAGTTATGTGAGGGAAACCCTCCCACAACTCTTTCTCAAGTAGCTTAAGCCTCATGGCGCACAACACTCGTTATCCTTTATTAAGTATTTTCGAATGTTTGAAGAAAGGAAGAGAAAGAGACTCTCTAAAGGAACCTACACAGCCCTAAATGTTAGCATGCAATGTTCGTCTTATGGTTAAAGTTTGCAAAAGGGAAGACTACCCTAATGTTATCATACATGGTTGCAAAGCCTAGTGTCTATCGCATTCCACCTTGAACAAGGAAGAATGGAGATCCTAAGGGAAAGGCAAAGGAAGCAACGGAAAATAGATGAAATAAACAACATACAGGAAATGCGGATTCATAAAGGTAAACATGGAATGCAAGTGAGGGAGGAAGTCATCTCAACCTCAAGCCCATAATGAATGGAAAATGGCCTATTTTAAACATACAATCTTGGCCACAAGTGATTATAAAGTGATACGAGGCAATAAAACCTACGAATGACATACGTATACTACGATTAGGAATCATAACGCATTATCATGGAAATGTGGAACCTAATGGGCAATTATGTATGATAAAACCAGCCAATCAATGATCTACACATCCTATATAATGTCTATAATAAGCAATAAGAACCCTAGCGTTCATCACACAAACAAATTGAGGCCGTTGGAGCCAAAATAAAACCGAAGTCCGTTCGAATGTCCATATTACAAGTCCGAATACCAAAATAAAAGAAAAATAGAAAAAGGTGCTAAAAAATTCAAATAAAAAATCTCCAATTCCCTACATTAAGCCACAAACCAGGGGTGAGAGATACCACAAAAATATCCAAAGAGAAATAGCCAAACAAGTTTAAACTATGTCAAGTGTACCAAAAAGAAGCCAAACTAGCACATGGTAAAGAAAGACCTTCAAAACCCTTCAAAATGGTACAATAAAAATCAAGTAAAACTATATCTAGGTACCTAAATGTGTTTATGAATACCCTGCAAAAGATTTGGCATTTAAATGATGTATTGATAGGTCAAAGAAATTCAACAAAATCATGACACAAGTATTGGCATTTTTGTGACACCCCAAATGTAAAAAATTCAAAGAAAATGTCAGAAAATGGTAAAATTATAATTCCAGATCTATAAAATTCTAGACATTTCAAAGATTCATCACAAAAAAACGGGGATCAAAAAGATTAATTTTCCTATTTTTTATGATTATTTGAATAAGCATGAAAAAATAGAAAAATAAAATGAATACATGACAATATGAGAAAACATAAGGAAATAAATAAAACAAGGTGAATTAATGGAAATGTCATGGCTGGGATTCGAACAGGAGACATGAAGGTCCCTGGGGTGATGTGGCGTGCCACCTCACTTAATGAGGCTTACGTGGCTGCGCGTGTGGACTAGTTATGAGCGTTGGATGAGAAGTCCAAGTCAAAGGCTTTGGAATGATCTAACAGTGGAAGCATCATCTTCTTCCTTGGATTTTTTCTGGCCATGAAAAGTAGCAGCGGTCGACGCCGGCGGGAGGGCTTACGACCAGAAAACTTTGGGAGCACATATCTCCCTCGTTTCTTAACCAAATCTAAAGTTTCTTGGATGAAACTTGCGGGATTTTTCGAGAGGAATTCAAATATACCCTTAGTTTCCAGTGAAAAGGCCTCTAACTCCAAAACCGTATTTGAATCTCAAACTTTCAAGAACACAAAATTGTCATAAAAATGGATCTTTCTTTACCAGAAACGATGTACTATTCCAGGGGAATGCAGTGCTATAAAAATGGCATGGAAAAGACTCATGCTTATGGAGAAAACTTGAATTTCCATTACCTCCGAAAAATGGATTATGGAGCTTCAATGGAGCACGAATTTCCTTGGAAAATTATGTGGAAACCTTCAATATCCTTGGTAGAGGTATTAGGATCAAAGAAATGGCTTGAATTGGTGAGGAAAATAGAATTCGAAATTCTCATGGAGCTTACTTTTTCATGTTACTACAACCATGGAATTGCACTAAAAACTTCTCAAAAATTGATGGAAAAATTCTATGGAGTATATTGAATGTATTTGCAATGAGAAAGGATCAAAAAAGTGGAGGGAAAAAGGAATTGAATGCTATGATAATGCTATGATGATGTTATGCTAATGCAAAAACAAGAAGGAAAAGGTTGGGCAAATTTTGGGGTGCAACAGCTGCCCCTATTCAAGCGACTTGGACCTGAATGAGTGAAAAGCGAACGACTTTCAATCAATCAAGGTAGAAGGCAGTTGAATACCGAAAGAACCCGGAAATTTTCCAACCGCAGAAATAAAATGCAAACTCTGATTGGGATAGAATCTCCAGAGAAACCAAACATAATGAACATCTTGAACATCCCACCAAGGGAAAGAGAAACTTAATCAAGTAACTCTGCTTCAGGAAACACGTAACTGGCCATGGTATGAACACCACATGGGCCAAAGAACAATCTTTCGAATTGTCGGAATCTAAATACTCAACGCACGATAGGGCCACATCAAAATCTGTCGGAATCTGGATACTCAACGCACTGACCGGAGCCTGGATGCTCGACGTAACTGGTGATTTCACTGGGGATTTACCGGAGCCTGGATACTCGACGGACGAAGCAATACATCACAAACCGAACATTCACCGGAATCTGGACATTCAACAGAGAGAGAGTACTATCGCAACACTTACTAGGATCTGTATACCCACCTGCCTTTATCGGAGTCCAGACACTCAACGGACAAAGCAAAACGTTACAAATTGGAAATTTCACCGGAATCTGGATATTCAACGGAAGAGCCGAGGCTTGAACGCTCAACGTAACACATCGGAGTCTGAACACTCAACGCAAAAAACCAGAGTCTGACAACTCAACGAAAACATACCGGAGCCTGGAAACTCAACGAAGCGATAAATTGGAGCCTGGATACTCACTGAAAACACATCGGAGTCTGAAAACTCAACGAAGCAGCAAACCGGAGCCTGGATACTCGACGGACAAACACGTACCGGAGCCTGGATACTCAACGAAGCAACAAACCGGAGTCTGAACACTCAACGAAGCAAACAAATCGGAGCCTGGATACTCGACGAAGCAACATTTCGGAGCCTGGATGCTCGACGAAAACACACCGCAGCCTGGATACTCGACGCAACAAATCGGAGTCTGAACACTCAACGAAAACACACCGGAGTCTGAACACTCAACAAAGCAGCAACCGGAGCCTGGATACTCGACGGATGAATACGCACCGGAGCCTGGATACTCAACGAATCTAACAAACCGGAGTCTGAACACTCAACGAAGCAAACAAATCGGAGCCTGGATGCTCGACGAAAACACATCGGAGCCTGAACACTCGACGAAGCAAACAAATCGGAGCCTGGATACTCGACGAAGATACAAATCGGAAAGAGAATACTACAAATACTTATCAAGATCACCTTACAAAATCTTTACAGGAGTCCGGATACTCGACGAGAGAAAGAATCAATACAAACTGGAGATTACCGGAGCCTGGATACTCGACGGAATAGCCACGAACACTAATAGGGGTCTGGACCCCTGCTTGATTTTACAGGAGTCTGAACACTCAACGTACTGACCGGAGCCTGAATACTCAACGTAAAAACTGATGTCTGAGTACTACAGCTCCATGATGGGGAGAAGAACTCTGAATAACTTTGGAAGATACGATCACAACTCTGCTGAGGGACATACCAACAAACCTGGAGTTACAAACTTTACTGGAAATGAACAACTCTCTGTTGGGGATGAGCGACTTTTGTTGAGGAACGGGGTGAAGGTCCTGCACGCTCCCTGGAACACATCTTACACTGTTGGGGTCACGAACGACCTGCTGGAGGATATTCCACACATGCCTGGTGGAGAGAAATTTGATCTCGACTTGCTGGGGAACAAACCCATATTCGTACTCTGTGGGGATTAGAGGTACGCCTGACCTACTGCTGAGGGTAAAGATGCAACTTCCATCTGCTAGGGAACGATCTTTGATTGTTGTAAAAATGAGCTTCATCCGAATCTCTATGAGAAATCGCCCCCAAGTGTAATGCCCCTGCCCCAGTCTGATTCTTGGGAAGGTCTACGCTGAGAAGAAAATAACTTGCCATGAGACGACCCCGAGATGGCTTGCCCCAGAATCTGGACCGTGAGAGGATCCTTGGTCGAATAGTTCGGATAAGCTCTAGAGGTATGGAGAAGAACAAATTCTTTTCCTCATAGGGTGGCATGCCCCAGCCTTGTAATGGCTTTGCCTCTGATTGACTAGTTTGTGGAGCGGTACCCCCGATTGTGAGAGATTTACCAAATCTCGACCTGATTGCCCCAGATTAACTGATTCTTGGATGGCTGACCTTACTGGGGGTTATTTGATAATAGCTGGCCACAACTCAACGGAGTATTCAGGCGTTCTACATTCTATCCTGATCAAACTTTCCACTGTGGAAACTTTCCTGCGGTCGAGCGCTTACTCGCAAGTAAAACAAGTTGTTCTGCATAAAAGATATATTAAATGCAATGCATATGACAATTTTTTCAAAACCCAATCATGTTCACTGGAAAAATTTATGACATATAATGAACGAATCAAAGTGTCAAAATTAATACAACGCTGTAAGAGGAATCCTTTTTGGAGTCAGTTTCGATGCGATCTTTACCGAAGTATGCTCTCGAACTAAACTTGTTTCAATTAGGACTTTTGAAGGTTGTAACGTGGTCGGGTTCACGGTTAACAAGGAAGGATATAAGGCTCAAAATTCATTTTAACCCACCCATTCTCCTTGACGTTCTCCAATCCTATGTTCAGCTAATTCGACCTTAGCGTTCACCTCTTAAAGGTGGAGTGATAGGAGTGATGGTTCAGGAAACCACACGTTTTTTTGGAGTGACAGTCACTCGCTTTTTCGTCTTTGTAGTGCCTGGAGTCACACGATTTCGTTCTTGCTTGAGGATTTTTCTCTCGTAATCCTTTTTGTTTTTTCGTTTTTTCGTTCCCTAATTTTTGCCTGGACTAACTCTTTTGAGTTTCTGATTTTGAAGTCCAGCGGGATACCCTAATTTTTGGCTAAGTCGCTTGTTTTCAAGATTCGACTTAGCGGGCTTTTTTTTTCTCTTTTTTTTTTGTTTTTTTTGAACAAATCATGTGACACCGGCTTGTCTGACTTGTTAAAATAGATTGTGACTGTTTCACTCCTTATCGGCAAGGTTTAACCATTGTGATCCTTTAGGCACGACCTATACAGGTGTGATTGTTCCTCGAACGGACACTCCTTTCGCAATTTGGACGCTTGGTCAAATTAACTGACGCCTACCCTGCCCCAGGTTAAGATTGAAGGTTTTTCATTTTCAGAAAGAAACTCCTACTACAAGGCTCAAAAGGGTTGACAAGGGATTATCTTCCTTATATCTCCGGTGTTTATGGATTTGGAACAATGCCTGTATATCGTCAACAGGTTTTTCTATCCAAGAGCATACAATCGGCAGCTCATGCATTCTTCGATTTCGTCATCCTCCCCGGATTCCACTTAAACAAGCGTTTGAAATAAAAGAAAGCAATAAAGTGAACACGAATAGATTAATTCAAAACATGCATATTTATTTCATTATCAATATCAATTGAGAAACGACAAGTTCTTACAAGCGAAAATTGCATGTAGACAGGAAAGAAACTACAAATGCAAAGAAATGACATGCAAAATGCAGATTGCTAGCTTCTGAGGACTGGGCTTCTTGTATCTTGACTTGTGGGCGACTCAACTGCTTCCGGCTTGTCCGTGGTTTGGCAGAGGATCCTGTACCACGTTGGGCGCTTCATGCGAGAAGTTTATGGCTTTACTGTCAATCAAATCTTGTAGCTTGTGCTTAAAAGCCTTACAATCGTCAATGCTGTGCCCAGGTGCCCCGAGTGGAATTTGCAGTGGGCATTTGCATCATAGCCAGGTGGTGGTCGACCTGTAAGAGGGGCCAAGGTTCTCTTTTGAATTAACTGCAGTTGTAGTAACGTCTGGAGCATCTGGGAGTACGGCATTGGCGGCGTATCGAATACTCTATTTGCTCCCCTCGAATTTTGGTACTTCCTGTAGCCCTGTTGATTCTGCTGCTATTGTGGTTGTTGTTGTTGTGGTGGTATCAGAATGATAACACTTGCAGCCTGATGATGATGACACTGATCTTGATATCTACCTCTGCCTCTACCCCGAGAGCTTGATACAGAATTAGCGTCGCCTTCACGCTTCTTATTTCCGAACACTTTCTTTCCTCAACCTGACAAAGGTACTTCTACGGCCTGAATTTTCCCAATCTGGATGCCGTTTTCTATACGCTCACCAGTGATGACAAGGTCAGAGAAACTCCCGGACATATAGTTGACGAGCTTTTCATAGTACATCCTAGATAACGTCGATACAAACAAGTCAATCAACTCTCTCTCTACCATTGGGGGTTGCACTCTGGCTGCAAGCTCACGCCACCTCTGGGCGTACTCTTTGAAAGATTCCCCGTTCTTCTGGACGACATTCTGAAGTTGGACCCTGTTGGGAGCAAGGTCACTATTGTACTGGTAATGCTTCACAAATGCTTCAGCCAAACCCTTCCAACTGCGAACTTGAGAGGGTTCCAAACCCATATACCACTCGAGCGACGGCCCTGACAGGCTATCCTAGAAAAAGTGCATGAGCATCTTCTCATCATTTGAATAGGCTGACATTTTTCTGCAGTATGAACGTATGTGCACCTTTGGGCAAGTGACACCTTTGTATTTATCGAAGGTAGAAACTTTGAACTTGTACGACACTCGTAAATCAGGGATCAACCCTAAATTGGCCATGTCGAGCCCCATGGAGTCCTGATTTGTTATGTTCCTCATTTGTTCCTCCAGCATCCTGAATCTACAATCAGCTTCAGCAGGCAGCTCAGCGCCCACATCCCTCATAGAGAACACGTTGTCTTGACGATCTTCATTCCATTGTTGGTCCCCATTGCCATACTCAGCATAGGCACCCTCCGGACCATAGACGTTTCGATTGACGGTGTAACCATACCCAGCGTTACCAAGACCGTGGTTAGCAGCACCAGGTCCAAACCCGACATTATGAGTACCATTACCACAACCCAAGTTAACAGTATTACCAAGACCTGCGTTACCAGCATTACCCGAACCTGCATTACCAGCAGCATTACCCAGACCAGCGTGGCGGACGCCAACATCACTACCATTCCCGGCCCCTGCAGCAGTTGGGGTGCATCCGGTAGGCACAACAGTGGCGTTAGGAATTTCTGTATCATTGCGGGGAGTATTAGCAGCAATACCTCCGTGAAGAACTCCATTAAGATCAACCCTAGCTACCAGGGGCTGGACCATTATTCTCAGTTGCTCCTGTCCTTGAGCCATACCTTGCATGACTTCCATGAGCTGATTCATGCGCTCCCTTATCTCTTGCATCTCAGTCTAAATGTGATCCATGGATTTCTTGAGATTGTTTCTAGTAGAATACCGGTGAATTCTCTGGTCAGCAATCCTAAAACAACTCTTCTAAAATACAACAGAACATGAGAACGAGGCTTAAGAAGGTACCTGCAAATGCAAAGAATGATATGCAAAAATGCTAACGATGCATACATGCATATGGAATACTTCCCTTGATTCTAGTTCCGGGTGAAACGCACGACAGTGGAAACCCCTCAGACATCAGTAGTAGAAAACTCCTCATGTATACAAATGGAAAACCACACGGGCAGTTGCAAGCACAAGTATCTGAGTGCGAATGACGACAAGCGAGATAGCTAGAATCAAAGGGAATATGCACCTGCAATGTTAATGCAATGTCATGTAATCAATGCAGATGAGAAATGCAAAAATGCGAGGATGCTATAGGGGATCAAGGTAGCTGTGCTGTGCTATAGCAATAGTAATCAGAAGCTGATTCTGCTGTAGCTTGAGAATAACCAGAGCTTCGCCTTTGCATAACATATATCACTGCATGACATAGATCACTAATACTGAAGACCTCTGATATCAAACCCAAAAGTTCACACTGTAGAGAAAACCGGGTGATCTAGAGCTATGGTTTCCTGCATAACCCAATCCCTCTCACAGGTATGAACCTATCCACTGATAAGGTACGACATCCTATGCGTTCATCAACGTCACAGACTTTCAAGAGCGATGATACTATCGCACCTCAAAAAATTCATTTCGAACATACGACCCTCGCGCGAAAGGCGCGGAAATGCGGTTCGACAGAGTCGCCACCGAACTTTATTTTTCCCGAATGAACGAGAGAGGAAAATATCGAGAAAACCTCATAAACACGGAAGGAACACGGCCGTCGCAACCATATTCCTGGGTTCGGGAGTCGGTTACGCGAGGGGAAGGTATTAGCACCCCTCACGTTCGTTGTACCCAACGGGAACCTCTTAATTCGAGTTAATGGATGTTAGCCAAACTTAATTCTTCTCTTCTCACTACTAAATGCTAAAGGATACTATAAAGGCTAAATACGCTAAGGGGAAAGGGGATGGTTAGAGGATAGGGTGCTCGCCAAGGATTGGGGCCCTTGTGCCTACGTATGCTCATTCGGACGAGAATGAGAAATCAGAGCGTCGTAGTTCGACTATGGGAAAGGATGAGGGGAAATGGAATATGGAAGGGATTGTGCTCGCCAAGATCATCACAATCTTGTGCCTACGTATCTTACATTCAAGAGTGAATGAAGAATCAGAGCAGTCGTAGTTCGTGGTACGACCACGAAAGAGACGGGTTTGAACTGGATTTGAAGTGAGTACGGATGACGATTACTCGAAGTTTAAGAAAGACTTCTTGGACCCGAGTAATCGGGAGAGTGAACCAAAGACTTGGAACTCTCTCTTTTTCATCATGAAGGAATGATATGTTTGAAAGGATAAGGTTGAAATGATGACGATCACTTGAAGCTTAAGAAAGACTTCACAGACCCCAAGTAATCGGGAAAGCGAACCAAAGACTTGGAACACTTTCTTTTTCATCGTAAAAGAAGTTGTTTGAAAGGTGAGTGAAAGGATGAGTAATTGAAAGGTGGTTGAATGTTGTCGAGTTTGTTAATATTATTTAAAGGCGTCAATTGCTCACACACGAATAAGATAACTCGCATATGAACAACGGAAAGCAAGATCAAAGACTTGAACCTACTCTTTACACCTTGAAAAGAATTGAATAATTGTTAATTGGTTGATAGTTTGTTACGAAAATCCACTTGACGTTGGATCAAGGGTTTGACTCATTATCGCGTGCAAAACGTATTGGAAATGAAATGGTTTGAAAGAAGAGACCGACTTGACTTACGCATCAAGGGTCGAGTTGTAATAGGTTGATGGCGAATGCGTATGAGCACTCGACTTACGAGGTTTGAAAATGGCTCGATGATGAATCGAGAATTAGTTTGAAAAATAGTTTGATCCGCTCTAGTCCCTATGGGTGCTCCTAGGAGATAACCTAATAATCAAATAAATGCGAAACATACATCGGAATGGGGAAGGGATACATGTAATTTACACGGGATTGCATGAAATAAAGGGGTCTCATTGTAAGGTAGCCCAAGAGAAAGCCGTGCATTGTGTCCTAAACTACGCCTTGAGCAAAGTCGGGCACAAACTTGATATTAGGATACCTGCAAATGACCAAAGATCCAACAGTCCACCAATTTGGCTTTTAGGAGTTTCGATAATTTATTAAGTATTTTCGAATATAGGTGAATGAATATGAATAATGAGGTACGATAATAAATAATACGAATAAATATGATAATATGATAGTAAGATAATATAACAATAATATCCACAATAATATTCAAAAGAAATTAAATTCAATGGTTAGTGAATCGAATCGGGACATGAAAGAATGGATCTCGTCTTAATCGCAAACATAATGCCGATTAATCGAAGGTAGCCTATCACGATCCCAAAGTACGGAAAATGACCCCAATGGTCATTCACCATAGATTTGAAATCGAGAAGGTTATCAACTTCGATACGCGACGCTTACGAATAAAAGACTTCATCGATCCAAAAATCTAAATAAATTCGGAGAAATAAGGTGGTCTCAGATCCTTTGTTTCACGTCAATATTTTGACGGCTAAACGGCGGAAACTTCGTCATCGACCCAAAAACGAATAAAAGTGGAATAAGATGCCCAATAATAAATACCAAATAAAATCAACTCTAAAAATAAAGTAAGATCTTTAAAATATGAACTTCTATAAAACAAAAACTTCTATACAAACTATATAATATATAAAAAAATAGTTTATATATATATATATATATAAATCCAACGGACTGTTTTTTAAAAAAAACAAAATATAATACTAATTACACAATAATTAATATATATATATTTATATATATAAAGAAAAAGTTAATAAATAATAAAATAAATAAATAAATAAAAAGAAGAAAAAAGGAGTGGAATTGTGAAATGCGCTCAGAAGAACACGCTCTTCTTCGTCATCACATTCGATTGAAACATGGGGAACATCACCAACACCAACCCACCTTGTCTCGCTACAATTTCGCTTCGCCTTCCCCTATTACGTCCTTTGCTCGCGATGCCTAGGGTTCCTTCAGATTCATATTTGCTGGTATCGTTTCATTGTCTTTTTCCCTCTACTTCATTTCATTTTCATTTCAGTTCTGTTCTTGAGTTGTGGCTAGGTACTAATTTGAGTATGGGTTTGAAGGATGATGTGGAGAAATTTGAAGATTGGGGTTTTTATGTTGATTATTGTTTAATGTTGAACAGGTTTTGGCGTTGGGAGTGAATTTCTGGATTTTGCAATTTGATAAAGGAAGCGGTGGCTTTTCAGAATAAAGGTTGAAGGTTGAAAGCTGAAGATTGATTTGAACAGATTTTCTCTTGAAGGTTGTTTTGAAGGAAGGTGGATTTACGGTTCCATTATTGAGCCAGGTAAGATCGAAAGAGTGAGGGTCTATAAATGTATTTGAAGGTTGTTTTCGAGTTGAGATGAAAGACTTCGTGAGGTTTAATGGGGTTGATTTGATGATGATGGAGTTTGGAAAGAGGCAGATGAAGGTGATTGTTTCTCACGAAGAAAAAGTTCATGGTTTATTGGCGATTTCATTTGGCTTTCGAACATTGAATAAGGTTTCTGTTACGAGATTTGAAGGGTGGTGTTGAAGTTGTTGATGAAGATGTTTTGTTGTTGAAGAAGGTGACCGGACTGAAGATTAAGGTTTGGAGAAGAAGAGCAGGTTTAGGGGGTAAGAAGAATGATAAGCTTTGGTGGTTGATATTGAAAGTTTTTTTTCACGGAAGTTTGAGGTCTGATTTTAGGTCAAGGATTATGCCTTTTGGGTCCTGAGAGCAGGGTATGAGGTTTTGGTGTGTTAAGTTTTTGAAAGGATGTTATTGGTGATCTTTTTCGGTTTTCTTTGTTTTGCAGCTTTCCTTTTTTTTGTTGGTGGAGTGGTGCCTATTCTGCATAATACAGCTGTAGGTTCTGAGACTTTCACAGAGGTTGGATGATGGTCCTTTTCTGAATTGTGTATGAGCTGTCCTTTTCTTTGTCCTTCACTCTCTGATTTTAGCAGGTTTTCTTGTCTTGTTGTAGAGTTGGCTGAGGATAATGGTTAGCCACAAACCAAACTACACTTTTGCGGTACGAAATGCAAGGTCGGTCGCTAGCATTTGGTTAATTTGGAGTTTTTTCTGTGGTTGGCCCCAAATGAAAGGTGAAGATTTTTTTGTGCGTGAGAACTATCATGTGTGTAGGTTTGTGCTGATAGTGGGCTGAATTTTGTACAGGCTATATGAAGGTACAGTTGGATGGTACGGTGAATCAAACGCAGGTTTTATGGGATATACTCAAGTGTTGTGAATTTTTGAAGTTTGTTTTACTCATAAAATTTCTTGTTTTTGTTTGCAGATCATGGGGTGAAATCACCAATTCTTGTCGTTGATGCGTATCGCACTTAGCAGGTACTGGTGAAGGCTTTCTTGGTGAGCTTCGGTTATAAGGAATAGTGTAATGCCATGCAGACTTATGGCTCGTATGAAGCAAATTATGGCAAGCCATGGACCTGTTACTTGTTTCCCTCACACTGTCAGGCTTGCGAGCTGTACGTCGGCAGTTGCAAATTTGTGCGTAGTAATCCCAAGGCTAACAAGCTTCGGTTAGGGTACGTTTGCGAGCTATTTGCAATAGTTTCGATTATTCACGCTTTCACACACAATATGCCATTAGTTCCACGATGTAAAACGAGCTCATATTTTTGAATTGGACTCCCATATTAAATCATTGTTGTTGGGCGTTTTGAATTCATGATTCCTTTTAATCCATTGTTGTCATTTTCAGGTTGTGTAGTCATTAGTGAATATGCTGCTGTGCATACCAAATTGTCGTTGCGTCGTGACCGTACCGTGGTATGACAACTTGTTTTTTTTTATTTTCTTCTAAAAAACCATCATGTATAATATGTGGGCGTGCACATATACTGATCTTTTGTTCATGCTGAGATGAGGTTATGTGGTGTGCTGCAGAATCAAGTTGTTAGACTTTGTACGACATTACAAAATGTTGCGGCTTTGTTGGTGTGTGAATGGTTTGTTTTGGAGCCGTGGCAACGGTGTGAGTGTCATAACAATTTTGTTGGGTTTTGTGAATCACCCCCAATTCTTGAGGCTTGCTGCGTTTTCATTATTATGGTGCAGGCAGCCGCATTGGGCTTTGAGAAAAATTAGAATAGTGCGTGACGTATTGCGGCTGGTGGCTTTCGGTTTGATAGCTAGTTGCGGTCTTGGTGGAGGAATCACAACGACATGGTTGCGGTATTAAGGTTTTCTTGCCTCAATCCATGTATAGGTCGCGTGTACCCGTTAAATTTACAAATCATCAACCGTAAATCATAACGGAGCCTCAATCTGCTGCGTTGCATTATTCATACTGATGTCCCTTTTTGCAGCTGGCCATAAGTAGTGACGGTGCGTGTTAGTTAGAATATTGTGCGGGTTTTGGCTACGGGATTTACGTGATATCGTGAGGCCAATATTTGTTGCTGCTGCATTGAGGGTATTGCTTTACTTTTCATTTCCATTGAACTCCTTCACATCCCACTCTGTTTTGGTAGTGATTTGAAATTATACGGGTTCTGCTGCAGGCACAGGTCTCGGTAATACCTTGCGGTGAAATGGTGTGGTGCTCGGTACAAAACAAAATTGTACTAATTCTCCCCTCTCTCTTTTTTCGATGCCTTTCATTTTCTTTTTAATGTTTTTCTACCCAAGCTTGTTCTCTCCCTCTCACAAACTTGTTTCTCTTTTTCTTTTTGAAAAAAAAACCTATCTCTGTGTGGGTTTGTTCTCGTACAAGTTATGCGCAACAGGTGACGGCAGGCTGGAGAAAAACGTGTTCTTGGTCATTGTGGTTTGGAGTTTAGCAGAGGTGAAGTTTTTTATTTTATATTAAGCAAAAAGGCTTGGTTAATGACCAGGTTTGTGGTCCCTGTAGTGTTGTGGCAAGTCATGGCAAGCTATTATTATTTGGCAACTTTTTTAAAAGTTTATTTTCTGCTACCAGTTTTGTTAAGGAGGCATGGCTTAATGCCTTCAAGTCTTGGCTGCATGAAGGTGCAGGGCGCGGTACATGTACGGACTATGCAGGTCTTTTGCAATTTAGAGAAATTGGCGCGTGACCATCTTCAGGGCAAGTTTTCTGCAGCTTGGAATTGTGGCTGCAAGTTGGTGATCCATATGGGGCCTTATGAAGGCTCTAGTGCCTTTTTCCACTGGTGTGAGAAAATCCATTTGAAATAGTGATCCGTGTGGGGCCTGTAGTGTTTCCAACAATAATTTTTGTATTTATTTTGTTGCTAATTTCTAACCAAATTAGACTTGTATAGGAAATGGTAATGAGAATGGGCCTTCTAAATTGTAACATTTGCTTATGGATTTACAAATAAAATAAAATAAAAATCATAATTTCCGTTGAGTTTGATGATTGCTACTTGCGTCCCGAAATTTGCTTAAAGAATTCTTTGATCTTTAATCTTGAATTGTCAACCATTTCGATTAAAATTTCCAAGGTAAATGAGTAAAAATAATCGAATCCAAACTGCACCCATCGTGCTTTGTAATTAACTTTTCAAGAATGGAAAGCAACTGAATCTTGATTGAACATCTTAAAAACAATTTCCACAGATCTTTGAATTCTTCTTGAAACAACACTTTGAATTAATCACTACTCCTGCACATCCTGATCCACATAGAGATGATCCATAATGGCATGTAACGGTATCATAAACCCAACCACCATATGAAATAAAATGAGTCATTCCTGGATACACCATTACTCCAGTTTGGCCTTATTGCCTTGAGATCAAGGAATAATGCCTTGAAGTATACACTGTATTAAAAAAAACATTCTGCAAAAATTAGCTCCAACCAGGTGACCTGAACCATTCCTCATTCAACATTATCCACACGTCTGACTTGCATCCTTAAGCGAAAATAACAACACATTTTTTGGATTTTTTTTTATGAAGCAAGTGGGTAAATATACAAAGTAGTGGCTGTACAAAGATAGGACAAATTTGGGGTATGACAGATGCCCCTATCTAATTGGCTTAGACCGAGTAAGATGAACGGCTATGTCGTTCATTCTTTCAAGGTAGAAGACAATTAGATATGAAGAAGACCCTGAATTTGTCCAAAAAGAAAAGGAATGCCCGAGAACTGGAATACTGGATGAGGTGTACCTCTGAGTAAACACAAAAAAAAACTAGAAAAAGGTCGCCATCACCAAAAGGATGATGGGACGAAACACCTACGGCTACTACCACCCTAAGGATGGTAGAGTAAAACATGATCACACCCAAACGATATCGCACAATCTATCATTAATGACTATGATAGACCCCCCACCAAAAGGATGACGGAGCGAAACACAAACAAACACATCGCACAATCTATCATTAATGACCATGATAGACCCCCCACCAAAAGGATGACGGAGCGAAACACACACCGGCCACTACCACCAAAAGGATGATAGGACAAACACAAAACACATCGAACAATCTATCATTAATGACCATGATAGACCCCTCACCAAAAGGATGACGGAGCGAAACACAAAACACATCGCACAATCTATCATTAATGACCATGATAGACCCTTCACCAAAAGGATGACGAAGCGAAACACAAATAAACACATCGCACAATCTATCATTAATGACCATGATAGACCCCCCACCAAAAGGATGACGGAGTGAAACTCAAACAAACACATCGCACAATCTATCATTAATGACCATGATAGACCCCCCACCAAAAGGATGACGGAGCGAAACACAAATAAACTATCGCACAATCTATCATTAATGACCATGATAGACCCCCCACCAAAAGGATGACGGAGCGAAACACACGCCAAACAATATCGCACAATCTACCATTAATGACCATGATAGACCCCCCACCAAAAGGATGACAGAGCGAAACACAAACCATATCGCACAATCTATCATTAATGACCATGATAGACCCCCCACCAAAAGGATGACGGAGCGAAACACACGCCAAACAATATCGCACAATCTACCATTAATGACCATGATAGACCCCCCACCAAAAGGATGACGGAGCGAAACACAAAACACATCACACAATCTATCATTAATGACCATGATAGACCCCTCACCAAAAGGATGACGGAGCGAACTTACGCTAAACATATCGCACAATCTATCATTAATGACCATGATAGACCCCCCACCAAAAGGATGACGGAGCGAACCACAAAACACACTATCGCACAATCTATCATTAATGACCATGATAGACCCCCCACCAAAAGGATGACGGAGCGAAACACAAAACACATCGCACAATCTATCATTAATGACCATGATAGACCCCCCACCAAAAGGATGACGGAGCGAAACACACGCCAAACAATATCGCACAATCTATCATTAATGCCCATGATAGACCCCCCACCAAAAGGATGACGGAGCGAAACACAAATAAACTCATCGCACAATCTGTCATTAATGACCATGATAGACCCCCCACCAAAAGGATGACGGAGCGAACTCACACCAACAGGTCGCTATCACCAAAAGGATGATAGGACAACACAGATTTGAAGTTTACCAACACCAAAAGGATGCGGGCTGGGTTGAACTGACGAGGTTCGACTATCACCAAAAGGATGATAGTAAGGCAATTGACAACGGTCATGCTTGCTGAATACAACTCATTGGGGAATACCCAAGAGGAAGATTGGGTTGAAATGAATCAATGGGGACGACCACTGACTTGCTTGGAGTTCGTAATTGTTGAAATGATTTCATGGTTACGCCCATGAATTCTGAAGAGGATGCCCCTGACTGGACTGAGTTGGCCTTGATGTCTTGTCTTGCTCAACAAAAGGCTGCTCACGACTTTGCTGAAGATGCCCCTGCTCGGGCTGAATCTTGCACTGAACTTCTTGGATTTGCCCAGCAAAAGGTTGAATAACTTCGTGGGGAACGCCCACGGTCTTGAATGGTATGCCCCTGACTAGGCTGAATGTTGATTTGAAGATCTGATCAACCACAAGGTTGAAATACGTCATGGGAGACGCCCATGGTCTTTGAAAAATGCCCCTGACTGGGCTGAATCTTGCTTTGAATAACTTCAAATTTTGTGGGAGAAACCCACAATTGCAGAAGATTGCCCCTGACTGGGCTGATGACTGCTTTGAAGCTCTTGAAAATTGTGGGACAAACCCACAATCTTGCAAAAATGCCCCTAATTGGGCTGATGATTGTCTTGAAGTTTCTTCGAGGTTGATCCTGGACCTTGACTTGCATATGTGAATGCTTGATGATATGATGTTCCATAACGGATGGAAGTGCAAATGCAAATGCTGACGCGCGGAGATGCAAGAGCTGGGGAAGTATAGTATGATTAGAGTATGCATATGATGCAAGATATTTATGAGGTCGAATGCGATGCGTATGATGCATATGATTGTAGACAAGTAATTGGAAATGCAAGGAGACGCCAGCGTGATGGACTTTGGGTAGTCGCCAAAGCGAATTGGACTTCGGGTGGTGGGAGGGATTGACTTCCTCGACACGCAGTTTGCTGAAGACGCCATGATTGACACAGGCGAAGATACTCTATATGCCCCAAGTCTGGGTACTTGGTGATTTGTTGTGTATTTCCTTCAGAGAAGGCTGCAACTCTGCTTGATGATCAGGGTAACTTAGTTCTGCCCCAGTATGATTATGGTAATGGTTTGCCCCTGCTCGAGCTCTTGAATTATTTGCCCCAGCCTGTGGGCTTTAAAATAATCTTGCCTCGTGTACGCCACTGAAATTCAAGTTCCTCCCTAATTTCCCTTTGCTGAAATATCTTTGGATATCTAGCACTGTTTTGCAGTTAAAATTGTACATTCACAAATGATAATAATTAATGCAAAGTTCGATGCAAGTTTGAAAAAGTACCGTTTATTGAAGTGTTGTGATAGTGAGATGAATGGACCATTAGCCCAAACATTGTGCTACTTTTGATTAGTGTAGAGGATATAACAAGGATAATGACACCGATGTTGATGATTAGAAATCATGTGAGGAGTCAGGTTATGCAACCTCGCAATAGTATGCTTTCAGAATAGACCTCGCCTCAATTAGGTCTTTTGAGGGTTGTAACGTGGTCTGGTTCACGGTTATGAAACAAAGGATGCTAGGCTCAAAGTATAATTTGTACCCACCCATTCTTCTTAATGATCTCCAGTCCTACGCTCAGTTAATTCTGCACTTGTCTTGACGGTGTAAACTCGATGGTAGTCACTTTATTTTGACGGATTCCAGTGACCCTATTTGAATGACCACTGAATCTTATTTTATTTTGTTGAGGGTTTCGGGGTCCTCTTTTGCTTTTGTTTTTGATCCCTAACTTTTGCATGGATTGACTTTGCTTGTCAGATCCATCGGGATTGCCTTGATTTTGCCTAAGTCCCCTCTAAGGTGTCTGACTTAGCAGGCTTTTGATTCTTATTTGAATTTTGGGAGGGTTGTGACTGCCATGTCATGGGTCTTTGATGAACAGTCGTTTTTTGGATTTTTCTTTGTTGATTTGCATGCATTATTGGATTAACTGAACACTACCCTGCCCCAGATTGAGTGTAAAGGTTCGAATATCCGAAGGAAACTGCTACTCCTAGGCTCGAAGTGGTTTACTAGGGATTACCTCCTTATATCTCCAGTGTTTTGGGGAATTGAAGCAATGCCTGCACATCATTGACGAGATTCGGTCTGAAAGCATACGATTTACAATTATGGGTATCTCGTTTTCATCATCCTCCCTCAAATCATGCTAAACAACAGTGAATAGAGTGAAGTGAATAAATGTGTCGGTGATAAGTGAAAATGAGTGAATACGACATAACTAATTCAAAACATGCATAAACGATACATTAATGAAAACCAAATACGAATGGCAATTGTTCAAAGCATACAATACTTAGACAAACAAAGATAAAACATAAGAAATGCGAAATATGAAATGGCAGCATGACGGCCTTGAAGAATGAACTTGACTGGAATCGATTTGATGTTGGCACTAGTTGACTGGTGGCATCGGATTGTTGATGATATTCGGAGACTTCCCATTGAAGTTGATAACATCCTTGTCGATCATGTCTTGAATTATGTGCTTGAAAGCCCTGCAATCCTCAATGGTGTGACCTGGAGCGCCCTTATGAAACTCACAATGAGCATTTGCATCGTAATCGGCAGGAATGACAGTTGGAGGACCCAAATCTCTTGGAACAACAGCTTTCTTCTCCATCAACTGAGCAAAGATTTTAGCATATGTCATTGGTAGACGATCAAAGACTCTATCTGGTCTCCATGTTCTCTGCGGACGCTGTGGGCGAGCACCTTGTCGTTGCTGAGTAGCTTGCATCTGCTGTTGCTGAGGAGGATACTGATATCCTTGCTGGTTGTAGGCTTGTTGCTGAGGAGCCTGTTGCCGTGGCATCTGAGCTTGCACTGCTTGAACAGCTGGCTGATAAGGCGTTGGAACATATTGCGCAGCAGCAACATACGGGTACTGATAATAGGGAACTTGATAAGGCATAGGAACAGGAGCCTATTGAGAAGCTTGCCCTTTCTACAAAAAGATGGCATTTGTTTCGCCCTCCTTCTTCTTGTATCCATTGAAAGGCTTCTTGGTGTTGGCCTGGTTGTTGGAACCTCCTGGTATCTTTCCGCTTTTCAGCCCTTCTTCAATTCTTTCACCAACGATCACTAGGTCAGAGAATCCAGCAGAGACACTACCGATCAGCTTTTCGTAGTACTGGCCTTGCAAGGTACCCATGAAGATGTCGATCAGTTCACGGTCAACCAGAGGTGGGTGCACCCTTGCAGCTAACTCTCTCCATCATTGTGCGTACTCCTTGAAGGATTCGTTGTCCTTCTGAGTCATACTCTGAAGCTGAGTACGATTTGGAGCAAGATCTGTGTTGTACTTATACTGCTTGACAAATGCATCGGCTAGCTCGGCCCAAGTACGCACACTGCTACGTTCTAGCTGCATATACCATTCGAGTGATGCCCCAGACAAACTGTCTTGGAAGCAATGAATCATGAGCTTTTCGTCTCTGGTATAGGCATCCATCTTGCGACAGTACATCTTCAGATGAATATTCGGGCAACTAAGACCTTTGTACTTCGAAAATTCGGGCACCTTGAACTTGGGAGGAATGATAACATCAGGCGCCAAGCACAATTCCAAAGCACTGAAAGAATTTGAGTTATGCCCCTCCATGGCTCGGAGTTTCTCGGCTAGATCTCGGCACATCTTCATGGCTTCTGAATCCTGAGCGGCAACAGGACTAGAAATGGGGATAGCAGCATGATAGTTCTGAACGTCGTCATAATGATCCATCAGAGTATCTTCGGTATGGGGAGCTGGGATTTGCACAGCAGTAGGCTGGGCCTGCGGGATAGCTCCAATGGTAACTCGGAGCGCTGGGGTTGGATGAGAAGTGTTCCCTTCGGCTGCGTTATTGAAGTTCAACGGCATCCCATGAGGATTTGGAATTGGAACCAAAGGGACGGCAGTAGACCCTTGTCCTTGACTGTTGTTGTTGACGACAGCAGCGGCTTCACGTTGTTCTTCCTCTCTTCTGGCCGTGAGGATGGCTTCGAGGATTTGGTCAATTTTTCCTTTCATAGAATCCAATTGTTCCCTGAAGGTAGCTTGCTCCTGTTGAATCTGCTCCATCATTCGTCTTGTATTGGCTCTAGTTTCGTATTGGTGTCGAGGACTCAACTTGATTTACTGGATATGAAGGAAAGAGAAACATGAGAAACTGCTGAAGGAAGGAGAATGCAAGATGCACAACAAATGAGATGCAATGCAAATGATATGCAATGCAAGATGCAAGATCCAGGATCACAGGATCACAAATTCAAACAGTTCTGAGAATAGCCGGGTGAATGGTTCAAGGATCACAGTCACTGCTCAAAGAAACCCCCACGGGTAGGATTCTAAAACGGGTAGGTGCCTAGAGTCATGGATATCTTTCAAAGATATTACTGCCATGACAAAGCCTCATCATGATGATAATATCCTCAAAAGAATCTCCTCTAGGTGAGGTTCTCGTATCTTCCACGCGAGAAAGACTTCTCGGAGGCATCAACTACACAACCATCGACATACGAATTCTAGAAAAGGTTCTCAGAGTCATAGATCGAGGTTGAAAATATTACTGTAAGGAAGTAATACGTTCAAGGGATCTCATCTGATTGGGGCGTTCGTATTAATTCACAAAGAATTAACACTACCAACCACCATGGATAAAACAGTTTATGGTCCTTGGGATCAATGATTCAAACTCGAAAACATTACTGCTATGGCAAAGATTTACCACAACAACAACATCTCCAAGGAATCTACTCCAAGCGGGGTTTTCGCTTCAACTTAACGTGAAAGACTCCACGCAAGTCTCCACTACACAACCACCATCCTAATCCTAGGGTTTTACTCAGACTCGGGTGTAGAGCCATCTCACAAAGTAACCATAAGTATAGCAACCCCCACAATGCCTCAAGCATAAGTAACCAAGATAAGGATACAAATAAAAAGCGAGAAGAAATAAAAAACAATAAGCTAACAACTCAAACTAAGATAGGCTCGACTCTCTCTTGCAAGGAGCAATAGTCCCCAGCAGAGTCACCACCTGTCGCACCTCGAAAAATTCATTTCGAACATACGACCCTCGCGCGAAAGGCGCGGAAATGCGGTTCGACAGAGTCGCCACCGAACTTTATTTTTCCCGAATGAACGGGAGAGGAAAATATCGAGAAAACCTCATAAAAACGGAAGGAACACGACCGTCGCAACCATATTCCTGGGTTCGGGAGTCGGTTACACGAGGGGAAGGTATTAGCACCCCTCACGTCCGTTGTACCCAACGGGAACCTCTTAATTCGAGTTAATGGATGTTAGCCAAACTTAATTCTTCTCTTCTCAATACTAAATGCTAAAGGATACTATAAAGGCTAAATACGCTAAGGGGAAAGGGGATGGTTAGAGGATAGGGTGCTCGCCAAGGATTGGGGCCCTTGTGCCTACGTATGCTCATTCGGACGAGAATGAGAAATCAGAGCGTCGTAGTTCGACTACGGGAAAGGATGAGGGGGAAATGGAATATGGAAGGGATTGTGCTCGCCAAGATCATCGCAATCTTGTGCCTACGTATCTTACATTCAAGAGTGAATGAAGAATCAGAGCAGTCGTAGTTCGTGGTACGACCACAAAAGAAACGAGTTTGAACTGGATTTGAAATGAGTACGGATGACGATTACTCGAAGTTTAAGAAAGACTTCTCGGACCCGAGTAATCGGGAGAGTGAACCAAAGACTTGGAACTCTCTCTTTTTCATCATGAAGGAATGATATGTTTGAAAGGATAAGGTTGAAATGATGACGATCACTTAAAGCTTAAGAAAGACTTCACAGACCCCAAGTAATCGGGAAAGCGAACCAAAGACTTGGAACACTTTCTTTTTCATCGTAAAAGAAGTTGTTTGAAAGGTGAGTGAAAGGATGAGTAATTGAAAGGTGGTTGAATGTTGTCGAGTTTGTTAATATTATTTAAAGGCGTCAATTGCTCACACACGAATAAGATAACTCACATATGAACAACGGAAAGCAAGATCAAAGACTTGAACCTACTCTTTACACCTTGAAAAGAATTGAATAATTGTTAATTGGTTGATAGTTTGTTACGAAAATTCACTTGACGTTGGATCAAGGGTTTGACTCATTATCGCGTGCAAAACGTGTTGGAAATGAAATGGTTTGAAAGAAGAGACCGACTTGACTTACGCATCAAGGGTCGAGTTGTAATAGGTTGATGGCGAATGCGTATGAGCACTCGACTTACGAGGTTTGAAAATGGCTCGATGATGAATCGAGAATTAGTTTGAAAAATAGTTTGATCCGCTCTAGTCCCTATGGGTGCTCCTAGGAGATAACCTAATAATCAAATAAATGCGAAACATACATCGGAATGGGGAAGGGATACATGTAATTTACACGGGATTGCATGAAATAAAGGGGTCTCATTGTAAGGTAGCCCAAGAGAAAGCTGTGCATTGTGTCCTAAACTACGCCTTGAGCAAAGTCGGGCACAAACTTGATATTAGGATACCTGCAAATGACCAAAGATCCAACAGTCCACCAATTTGGCTTTTAGGAGTTTCGATAATTTATTAAGTATTTTCGAATATAGGTGAATGAATATGAATAATGAGGTACGATAATAAATAATACAAATAAATATGATAATATGATAGTAAGATAATATAACAATAATATCCACAATAGTATTCAACAGAAATTAAATTCAATGGTTAGTGAATCGAATCGGGACATGAAAGAATGGATCTCATCTTAATCGCAAACATAATGCCGATTAATCGAAGGTAGCCTATCACGATCCCAAAGTACGGAAAATGACCCCAATGGTCATTCACCATAGATTTGAAATCGAGAAGGTTATCAACTTCGATACGCGACGCTTACGAATAAAAGACTTCATCGATCCAAAAATCGAAATAAAATCAGAGAAATAAGGTGGTCTCAGATCCTTTGTTTCACGTCAATTTTTTGACGGCTAAACGGCGGAAACTTCCTCATCGACCCAAAAACGAATAAAAGTGGAATAAGATGCCCAATAATAAATACCAAATAAAATCAACTCTAAAAATAAAGTAAGATCTTTAAAATATGAACTTCTATAAAACAAAAACTTCTATACAAACTATATAATATATAAAAAAATAGTTTATATATATATATATAAATCCAACGGACTATTTTTTTAAAAAAACAAAATATAATACTAATTACACAATAATTAATATATATATTTATATATAAAGAAAAAGTTAAGAAATAATAAAATAAATAAATAAATAAAAAGAAAAAAAAGGAGTGGAATTGTGAAATGCACTCAGAAGAACACGCTCTTCTTCGTCATCGCATTCGATCAAAACATGGGGAACATCACCAACACCAACCCACCTTGTCTCGCTACAATTTCGCTTCTCCTTCCTCTATTACGTCCTTTGCTCGCGATGCCTAGGGTTCCTTCAGATTCATGTTTGCTGGTATCGTTTCATTGTCTTTTTCCCTCTACTTCATTTCATTTTCATTTCAGTTCTGTTCTTGAGTTGTGGCTAGGTACTAATTTGAGTATGGGTTTGAAGGATGATGTGGAGAAATTTGAAGATTGGGGTTTTTATGTTGATTATTGTTTAATGTTGAACAGGTTTTGGCGTTGGGAGTGAATTTCTGGATTTTGCAATTTGATAAAGGAAGCGGTGGCTTTTCAGAATAAAGGTTGAAGGTTGAAAGCTGAAGATTGATTTGAACAGATTTTCTCTTGAAGGTTGTTTTGAAGGAAGGTGGATTTACGGTTCCATTATTGAGCCAGGTAAGATCGAAAGAGTGAGGGTCTATAAATGTATTTGAAGGTTGTTTTCGAGTTGAGATGAAAGATTTCGTGAGGTTTAATGGGGTTGATTTGATGATGATGGAGTTTGGAAAGAGGCAGATGAAGGTGATTGTTTCTCACGAAGACAAAGTTCATGGTTTATTGGCGATTTCATTTGGCTTTCGAACATTAAATAAGGTTTCTGTTACGAGATTTGAAGGGTGGTGTTGAAGTTGTTGATGAAGATGTTTTGTTGTTGAAGAAGGTGACCGGACTGAAGATTGAGGTTTGGAGAAGAAGAGCAGGTTTAGAGGGTAAGAAGAATGATGAGCTTTGGTGGTTGATATTGAAAGTTTTTTTTCACGGAAGTTTGAGGTCTGATTTTAGGTCAAGGATTATGCCTTTTGGGTCCTGAGAGCAAGGTATGAGGTTTTGGTGTGTTAAGTTTTTGAAAGGATGTTATTGGTGATCTTTTTCGGTTTTCTTTGTTTTGCAGCTTTCCTTTTTTTTGTTGGTGGAGTGGTGCCTATTCTGCATAATACAACTGTAGGTTCTGAGAATTTCACAGAGGTTGGATAATGGTCCTTTTCTGAATTGTGTATGAGCTGTCCTTTTCTTTGTCCTTCACTCTCTGATTTTAGCAGGTTTTCTTGTCTTGTTGTAGAGTCGGCTGAGGATAATGGTTAGCCACAAACCGAACTACACTTTTGTGGTACGAAATGCAAGTCGGTCGCTAGCATTTGGTTAATTTGGAGTTTTTTCTGTGGTTGGCCCAAATGAAAGGTGAAGATTTTTTTGTGCGTGAGAACTATCATGTGTGTAGGTTTGTGCTGATAGTGGGGTATATAGTTTTGGGCTGAATTTTGTATAGGCTATATGAAGGTACAGTTGGATGGTACGGTGAATCAAACGCAGGTTTTATGGGATATACTCAAGTGTTGTGAATTTTTGAAGTTTGTTTTACTCATAAAATTTCTTGTTTTTGTTTGTAGATCATGGGGTGAAATCACCAATTCTTGTCGTTGATGCGTATCGCACTTAGCAGGTACTGGTGAAGGCTTTCTTGGTGAGCTTCGGTTATAAGGAATAGTGTAATGCCATGCAGACTTATGGCTCGTATGAAGCAAATTATGGCAAGCCATGGACCTGTTACTTGTTTCCCTCACACTGTCAGGCTTGCGAGCTGTACGTCGGCAGTTGCAAATTTGTGCGTAGTAATTCCAAGGCTAACAAGCTCCGGTTAGGGTACGTTTGCGAGCTATTTGCAATAGTTTCGATTATTCACGCTTTCACACACAATATGCCATTAGTTCCACGATATAAAACGAGCTCATATTTTTGAATTGGACTCCCATATTAAATCACTGTTGTTGGGCGTTTTGAATTCATGATTCCTTTTAATCCATTGCTGTCATTTTCAGGTTGTGTAGTCATTAGTGAATATGCTGCTGTGCATACCAAATTGTCGTTGCGTCGTGACCGTACCGTGGTATGACAACTTGTTTTTTTTTATTTCCTTCTAAAAAACCATCATGTATAATATGTGGGCGTGCACATATACTGATTGTTTGTTCATGCTGAGATGAGGTTATGTGGTGTGCTGCAGAATCAAGTTGTTAAACTTTGTACGACATTACAAAATGTTGCGGCTTTGTTGGTGTGTGAATGGTTTGTTTTGGAGTCGTGGCAACGGTGTGAGTGTCATAACTATTTTGTTGGGTTTTGTGAATCACCCCCAATTCTTGATGCTTGCTACGTTTTCATTATTATGGTGCAGGCTGCCGCATTGGGCTTTGAGAAAAATCAGAATAGTGCGTGACGTATTGCGGCTGGTGGCTTTCGGTTTGATAGCTAGTTGCGGTCTTGGTGGAGGAATCACAACGACATGGTTGCGGTATTAAGGTTTTCTTGCCTCAATCCATGTATAGGTCGCGTGTACCCGTTAAATTTACAAATCATCAACTGTAAATCATAACGGAGCCTCAATCTGCTGCGTTGCATTATTCATACTGATGTCCCTTTTTGCAGTTGGCCATAAGTAGTGACGGTGCGTGTTAGTTACAATATTGTGCGGGTTTTGGCTACGGGATTTACGTGATATCGTGAGGCCAATATTTGTTGCTGCTGCGTTGAGGGTATTGCTTTACTTTTCATTTCCATTGAACTCCTTCACATCCCACTCTGTTTTGGTAGTGATTTGAAATTATACGGGTTCTGCTGCAGGCACAGGTCTCGGTAATACCTTGCAGTGAAATGGTGTGGTGCTCGGTACAAAACAAAATTGTACTAATCCTCTCCTCTCTCTTTTTTTCGATGCCTTTCATTTTCTTTTTAATGTTTTTCTACCCAAGCTTGTTCTCTCCCTCTCACAAACTTGTTTCTCTTTTTCTTTTTGAAAAAAAAACCTGTCTCTGTGTGGGTTTGTTCTCGTACAAGTTATGCGCAACAGGTGACGGCAGGCTGGAGAAAAACGTGTTCTTGGTCATTGTGGTTTGGAGTTTAGCAGAGGTGAAGTTTTTTATTTTATATTAAGCAAAAAGGCTTGGTTAATGACCAAGTTTGTGGTCCCTGTAGTGTTGTGGCAAGTCATGGCAAGCTATTATTATTTGGCAACTTTTTTAAAATATTATTTTCTGCTACCAGTTTTGTTAAGGAGGCATGGCTTAATGCCTTCAAGTCTTGGCTGCATGAAGGTGCAGGGCGCGGTACATGTACGGACTATGCAGGTCTTTTGCAATTTAGAGAAATTGGCGCGTGACCATTTTCAGGGCAAGTTTTCTGCAGCTTGGAATTGTGGCTGCAAGTTGGTGATCCATGTGGGGCCTTATGAAGGCTCTAGTGCCTTTTTCCACTGGTGTGAGAAAATCCATTTGAAATAGTGATCCGTGTGGGGCCTGTAGTGTTTCCAACAATTATTTTTGTATTTATTTTGTTGCTAATTTCTAACCAAATTAGACTTGTAAAAAAAATGGTAATGAGAATGGGCCTTCTAAATTGTAACATTTGCTTATGGATTTACAAATAAAATAAAATAAAAATCATAATTTCCTTTGAGTTTGATGATTGCTACTTGCGTCCCGAAATTTGCTTAAAGAATTCTTTGATCTTTAATCTTGAATTGTCAACCATTTCGATTAAAATTTCCAAGGTAAATGAGTAAAAATAATCGAATCCAAACTGCACCCATCGTGCTTTGTAATTAACTTTTCAAGAATGGAAAGCAACTGAATCTTGATTGAACATCTTAAAAACAATTTCCACAGATCTTTGAATTCTTCTTGAAACAACACTTTGAATTAATCACTACTCCTGCACATCCTGATCCACATAGAGATGATCCATAATGGCATGTAACAGTATCGTAAACCCAACCACCATATGAAATAAAATGAGTCATTCCTGGATACACCATTACTCCAGTTTGGCCTTATTGCCTTGAGATCAAGGAATAATGCCTTGAAGTATACACTGTATTAAAAAAAACATTCTGCAAAAATTAGCTCCAACCAGGTGACCTGAACCATTCCTCATTCAACATTATCCACACGTCTGACTTGCATCCTTAAGCGAAAATAACAACACAATTTTTGGATATTTTTTATGAAGCAAGTGGGTAAATATACAAAGTAGTGGCTGTACAAAGATAGGACAAATTTGGGGTATGACAGATACGATACCCAGAAGGTGTGGCATCATCATCTCTTGAAGCGGCCTCACTTAGCTGAATCACAAATGATAGGTCCCCAGAGTCGACAACCCTCCAAACCAACAACCCCTCAAGCCCAAAGGGCTAGAAAAGAAGTCAACCGGGAGAATCTCGTCTGAGCGTGGATTTCGTGAGACACTAGTACCTACAAAGCAAGCACGCGCCCACTACTTTCCACAACTAATGCTAGGTACACACAAGCCTGGGTCTGGCTTATCACTCATCAGAATCAATCTCCTCCCACAACAGCATAATAAGGATATAATATAATTCTGAAAATAAACTGCGGGAAAATAAAATGCGGGAAAGTAAAGCTAAGATACAACAGGTATGTACAAAACCCACAAGATAAACAAACAAGCGCTAGGACTGACTCACATAAGGGACGGTGGATCCCCAGCAGAGTCGCCAGCTGCTGGGGATGACCCAGACAGCTAGGAGGAAAAACCTAAGGCGAGACTCACATAGGGAACCATCGCAGTCCCCAACAGAGTCGCCAGCTGTCGCTACTGCGAAAATCGGCGCCGGCAGAACAGAAGAGTCACCACCGTGCGTTATTTATCCCAAAGGAGGGAAAGGAAACGCTCAGAGGAAACCTAACGAAAAGAGGGAAAAGGAATGGTCATCGCAACCAAGTCCTGGATTCGGGAGTCGGTTACGCAAGGGGAAGGTATTAACACCCCTCACGTCCATCGTACTCGATGGGATCCATGCTTGTTGCTTATCTAAAAGGGTTTGATTAATGCTATCTAGCTAAAGGCTTAAGGACAAAACAAAAGAAAAGTGACTCGGCAAAGTATCGCACTTTATGCCTACGTATTCCCGTCTGAAACGAGAAATCAGAGTCAACGTAGTTCGCCTAACTACGAGTAAAAGGGGGGAAGGTTGCTCGCCGAGATATCGCATCTCGTCCCTACGTACTTTCATCTGGTATGAAAGATCAGAGCGAACGTAGTTCGGGCTAACTAGACCACATGTTTGGTTTAAGTTGTTTTTAACCCGAGTAGGGTTAACAATCGGTTCTAGCAGTTTGGTGTATGCAGCTCGACCATTGGAGACTTAGGCGTTACCGTTTGCGAGAGAACCGAGAGTTAACGAAACTCTCATTACGAAAATGGGTTTAATGATTAAAGGTCCAAGAGGACAAAAAGGAGTTGAATGTTTGTTTTGTGTCTTTTAAGAAGAAGTGTTTTGAGTTTTGTTTGTAACTCGTGTCGCACTAAAGACTTCGACTTAAGAGTGAATGTGTCGCATGTCACCCAAAGGGTTCCACACTAAACATTCAAGTTATGTGAGGGAAACCCTCCCACAACTCTTTCTCAAGTAGCTTAAGGCTCGTGGCGCACAACACTCGTTATCCTTTATTAAGTATTTTCGAATGTTTGAAGAAAGGAAGAGAAAGAGACTCTCTAAAGGAACCTACACATCCCTAAATGTTAGCATGCAATGTTCGTCTTATGGTTAAAGTTTACAAAAGGGAAGACTACCCTAATGTTGTCATACATAGTTGCAAAGCCTAGTGTCTATCACATTCCACCTTGAACAAGGAAGAATGGAGATCCTAAGGGAAAGGCAAAGGAAGCAACGGAAAACAGATGAAATAAACAGCATACAGGAAATGCGGATTCATAAAGGTAAACATGGAATGCAAGTGAGGGAGTAATTCATCTCAACCTCAAGCCCATAAATGAATGGAAAATGGCCTATTTTAAACATACAATCTTGGCCACAAGTGATTATAAAGTGATACGAGGCAATAAAACCTACGAATGACATACGTATACTACGATTAGGAATCATAACGCATTATCATGGAAATGTGGAACCTAATGGGCAATTATGTATGATAAAACCAGCCAATTAATGATCTACACATCCTATATAATGTCTATAATAATCAATAAGAACCCTAGCGTTCACCACACAAACAAATTGAGGCCGTTGGAGCCAAAATAAAACCGAAGTCCGTTCGAATGTCCATATTACAAGTCCGAATACAAAAATATAAGAAAAATAGAAAAAGGTGCTAAAAAATTCAAATAAAAAATCTCCAATGCCCTACATCAAGCCATAAACCAGGGGTGAGAGATACCACAAAAATATCCAAATAGAAATAGCCAAACAAGTTGAAACTATGTCAAGTGTACCAAAAAGAAGCCAAAACTAGCACATGGTAAAGAAAGACCTTCAAAACCCTTCAAAATGGTACAATAAAAATCAAGTAAAAATATATCTAGGTACCTAAATGTGTGTATGAATACCCTGCAAAATATTTGGCATTTAAATGATGTATTGATAGGTCAAAGAAATTCAACAAAATCATGACACAAGTATTGGCATTTTTGTGACACCCCAAATGTAAAAAATCCAAAGAAAATGTCAGAAAATGGTAAAATTATGATTCCAGATCTATAAAATTCTAGACATTTCAAAGATTCATCACAAAAAAACGGGGATCAAAAAGATTAATTTTCCTATTTTTTATGATTATTTGAATAAGCATGAAAAAAATAGAAAAATAAAATGAATACATGACAATATGAGAAAACATAAGGAAATAAATAAAACAAGGTGAATTAATGGAAATGTCATGGCTGGGATTCGAACAGGAGACATGAAGGTCCCTGGGCTGATGTGGCGTGCCACCTCATTTAATGAGGCTTACGTGGCTGCGCGTGTGGACTAGTTATGAGCGTTGGATGAGAAGTCCAAGTCAAAGGCTTTGGAATGATCTAACGGTGGAAGCATCATCTTCTTCCTTGGATTTTTTCTGGACATGAACAGTAGCAGCGGTCGACGCCGGCGGGAGGGCTTACGGCCAGAAAACTTTGGGAGCATATATCTCCCTCGTTTCTTAACCAAATCTAAAGTTTCTTGGATGAAACTTGCGGGATTTTTCGAGAGGAATTCAAATATACCCTTAGTTTCCAGTGAAAAGCCCTCTAACTCCAAAACCGTATTTGAATCTCAAACTTTCAAGAACACAAAATTATCATAAAAATGGATCTTTCTTTACCAGAAACGATGTACTATTCCAAGGGAATGCAATGCTATAAAAATGGCATGGAAAAGACTCATGCTTATGGAGAAAACTTGAATTTCCATTACCTCCGAAAAATGGATTATGGAGCTTCAATGGAGCATGAATTTCCTTGAAAAATTATGTGGAAACCTTCAATAATCCTTGGTAGAGGTATTAGGATCAAAGAAATGGCTTGAATTGGTGAGGAAAACAGAATTCGAAATTCACATGGAGCTTACTTTTTCATGTTACTACAACCATGGAATTGCACTAAAAACTTCTCAAAAATTGATGGAAAAATTCTATGGAGTATATTGAATGTATTTGCAATGAGAAAGGATCAAAAAAGTGGAGAGAAAAAGGAATTGAAAAATCAATTTTTCAAATGTAGCAAATTGTGGGAAAATGGAAAAATGGTGGAAGAATGTCAGAAAAAATGATCATGGAAGAGGATTTTTGCCTTGGCTCCATTTGGTTTTATATCTTGCATCATAAGATACATCTAGGGTCCAAAATTATCCCTTGTTTCAATCTTAAGGGCTTAGATTCAAAGTGTTACTTAAGTGTGAAGAAATCTTGGAATAGGTCATGAAGAAGGCTTCAAATGAAAAATGTAAAAGTGTAATTGTTCTTAAAATGAGATTTACACTCAAAATAAGTACAAACATGGACTTATTTGATTAAATTTTGAAGAAATACCAAACTATGCCTTTTCACATGTTTTCACCAAAGTGACTTTTATCAAACTTCCACCATGAGCTAACCCATTAAAACCTTGAGGTTTAGTTGACCAAATGACGCCATTCGGAGCAACTTTCATGTTGGAAAAAAGTATATTTGAGTTATGCAAAGTATTGAACTTGACCTGTAATTTTATGACCTGTAATCATAGTTTCCCAACTCATTGATAATCTTCAGTTGGCCTCTAAGTCAGGAGATGAACCCCACACAAGCATCTGAACTTCTCAAGGGCATGAACCACTTCCTGGTGACTTTAGTGATTCCTCAAGCTCGAATAAAACCTCTAGATAGGCCTCTCTTGATGTATATCACACTTGATCCCCTGCATAAATGCTAATGCAATGCTATGATAATGTTATGATGATGTTATGCTAATGCAAAAACAAGAAGGAAAAGGTTGGGCAAATTTTGGGGTGCAACAGTATGCAAACTTGGATGCTCGATTATTCGATTCTTGATTATTTTCATTTTTTAACACTTGCATGATCATGATCATTCTTGCACTCTTTTGTCTACATGATAACATGATTAGCGATGCATGATAATTGATGTTTATTGATGCCATTGCAATTTCTTGATTTCTTTAAGTTTGTTCTTTGTTTGGATGAACTTAATTTTGTATAATCAATAATCTACACATTTGCTTTGACGATCTTTCGACTCGCTTGAAAGATTGTTGGCTTGTTCACTCCCTTTTAATTAATTGATTGAAACCTTGTTTAGATTAGTTGATCTTCCTTCTTTCTTCTCTTTTAGGTCTGCACAACACATTGGAGCACTGTACAACTTGCACTATTTCTCTGTCAGAGTTCTACACTACACTTTGGGTTCTAGAGAAAGAATAAGGATGGAGTCTGCCTTACCCTCATTCTGACTGTTTTTGGGAAAGGGCATATGGCCCTTACACCTCGGATAAGTCACCTCTATTCCTCGAGCTGTGGTGTTTCCTGATCTTTGATCACTTGCACCCTAATAATTATCTCTTGGTTTGAATTCCTCCTTTTGATCCAACCCTCCTTTCTCTTTTGGCCAAACACTATTCTCTGTCCCCCTAGAAGATCTGTAATCACCTCTTTCTCTAGCTAGTCTACCATTCTTTGGTTAAAGCCAAATTTTCTTCTTCTCCAGCAAAGTCAATCCTTTCTTCGGTTAAACACATTTTGGCTGTCAAATACCTAGCGGAGTTTCCAACCTTCTCTTGGTTCTCTCCCTTCTTGTTTGGTTAAGCATTGTCTATAAGTTAAAACACCAAATTTCTCTTTTCCTCAGTTGACCACAGTCTGTCTATTAACATATTGAGTTTTCTTTGGGTTAACCACCTTCTCCCGTTGTTCTTTAGTTAATCATAGTCCGCTTGTTAAAACTAACTTTCTTTGGTTTTAATCACCTTCTCTTGGTTAATCACTCATTCCTCAGTTAACCATAACTCATCTGTTAACATACTGATATTTTTTTGAGTTACTCACCTTCTCTTGGTTAATCACTCAGTCTTTTCGGTTAATCACAACCCGTTTGTTAAACACTGAATCCCCTGTAGTTAGCAACCTTTATTTTGTTCAAATACTCGCACCTTTGAGTTAGTAGCCTGGTTTTTGGTACAAATACCATTTCCTTCAGTCAAGTACTGCTTGTTTAGTGAGTGTACCATCCTTTGGGTCACAAACTTTGTTTGGTTCCACACCCGTCCTTTGGGCTATAACCTTCGCTTGGTTCCACGCTCGTCCTTTGGGTCACAACCTTTGCTTGGTTTCACACCTGTCCTTTGGGTCACAACCTTCATTTAGTTCCACACCTGTTTTTTCAGTTAATCACTGTTTATCAGTTAACACACCGAGTTCTCCAGAGAGTCAAACACCTTCCCTTGGTCCAATACTCTCATTCTGGTTCATCACAGTTCGTCTGTTGACACCAATATTTTTCTTTCCCTACAGATTCGTGCTCTTATCTTTCTTCGACTAATCACTACTTGTCAGTGGATGCAGCGAGTCCCCTGTGGATCTTACCTTTACCCCAATTCTTATCCTTTATTCCTTTATTCTCCTGATTTCGACACCATTTCTTTTGCTTTATCCCCAGCAGAGTTATCATTGCTCTTTTGTGTTCCTCAACAGAGTTTTCCTTTTCCTTTCTTTCTTGGTTTTGACACCATTTCTTTTGCATCCCCAGTAGGGTCTTGCTCCCTCTTTTCGCTCCTGGTTTTGACACCGTCTCCGTTTCCTTTTCTTTCTCCGTCCTAGTTCCCCGAACTATGTATGCTTTGACTTCCTCATTGCAATATGAGGATACGTAGGCATGAGATTTTGAAATCTTGGTGATCCACCTTCTCTATTTTTTCTGGTTCCACAAACTACAGAGCTCTGAATTTCTCATTACACTATGAGGATACATAGGCACGAGGGCCCCAATCCTCCGCGATCACTTTCTCTCTCTCTCTCTCTCTCTCTCTCTCTCTCTCTCTCTCTCTCTCTCTCTCTCTCTCTCTCTCTCTCTCTCTCTCTCTCTCTCTCTCTCTCTCTCTCTCTCTCTCTCTTCTTACTTTGTTAGCTAAAACCCTTTAGATAGATAACCCATCCAAGCCTAAAAGCAAGCGAAATGGTTCCTGTCGAGTACGACGGATGCGTAAGGTGTTAGTACCTTCCTTTCGCATAACCGACCCCTTTACCCATTTCTTTGGGACTAAATAAAGTTTGATGGCGACTCTGTTATATATTTGAGTATGCGATTCACCCAGGTATAATCCCGCAAGATTTAGCTGGTGACTCTGCTGGGGAGTCCTTGCTCTTGTAAGTTGGGGTCTCGCCTAGTTTTGTTTGCTTTTCTTTCTTTTTTGGGTGTTTATCTTTATGCTTTACTTGCTTTATCTCTGTGTTATTTACTGCATTTCTTTACTGCTTTAAATATTCATATGCTGCATATTCTGGATATTTTCTATATTCTACTGTTGTTGGGATGGGTAGATGTTACTTGAGAGATAAGCCTACTACCCAAGCTTCAGCGTACACACAGGACTAGAGTGGAGAGTAGTGCAGCTTGCGTGGCATCTAGCCACGTGCAGTTGTCACGAAATCCATATTCAGACGGGGTTTTCTTTGGAGATATTCTATCATGCGCGTCTGGTGCAGATGATAGGATTTCGACTTAGAGAACTTATGACTCTGGAGATCGATCATTGGAAATCAGTGGAGGCCTCCTTGAGGGGTAATAATGCCAAACCAGTACTCGACCCGAGAGCCTGAGAATCTGAGGACCATCAGGAACCCATGTTCAAGACTAGATCACACCTATGAGGGGGGTATTGGTTTTTTTTGCAGGAAACCAAGACTCTTCATACCATTTTCTCTCTTACCGCACCTGAGCATAGTTGTGTGCAAATCATCTAGATTATTCAGACCGTGCTAGTTTCTTGCATATCATTTCATCATGTCCACATAGTTTTGCATATGCATTAAAAATTTATTTTTGCATGAATTACATTATGCCTTGTAACAAGACGACGACTCGACATTGTTATTTCACTCGTTCAAGCAAATCCAAGATCATAGATGATATTGAATAAGAGAACACTTCCTACGAGGAGACTTTGGCTCAGTTTCAGGGTGTTGCACCCCAAAATTTGACCAACATTCCTTTACCTAGCTCATGTTTCATCTCATTCACATTAGCATTATCACTTGCATTTCATTGACATGTGTGCAGGAGATCAAGAGGTATGAGTACCAATCAAGACTTTGAAGCTAGCCAAGAAGGGTATTCAAGTGTTCAAGGGTTGATATCTTTGTCAAAGAAGTTAAGAGATCCTCAGAGAGATTGGTTGAAACCAAGGTTGTGTGCCTCCTAACTTGAGAGTCGGGGGGAGCTCCTCAGATGATTCTGAAGCTATGAGGATGGACTTGAAGCTTTGAGATATCTTATGAGATGTCTTGAAAGCCATCATGAAGCCTAGAGAGGTCATTGTGCAAGATTAAGAAGCCTCAGCCATGAGCGGTGCAGCTAGGGTTTGACTGGGTCAACCCTAAGTCAACTAATGATTTGGAGAGGGTTGAGACCCAACTAAAGAGCCATGTGATCATGTATTGATGCATTGAGATGCTATAAGGATGATCCAAGGCCAACTCATCATGATTGAAGAGTTTGAGAAGTTTCAAGCTAGGGTTTCTAAGGCTTGACAATGTAAAATCCCCTAGTTTGACCCCTATCTTCAAGGCAGTTTAGCTCAAGATGTGATTGTCATCTCATCTTACCCCCAACATGAATGTTGTAGAGCTTGTTCTTAGATTTAATTTGAGTACTAGAAGTCCATGATAGGATTTGTAGAGCTCAAGTTATGACTTTGACAAGTTACAGGTCATCTGAGGTATGTGAATCTGGGGCCTTGAAAGTCACCCAACTTGCATCCAACGTTTGCCCAAGAAGGATGATTCCTATGAACTTTTGGTCAACATGAATGTTGTTCCTTATCTTCTTAGCTTTCTATAGAGTACTAGAAGTCCTTGATAGGATTTGTAGAACTCAACTTATGGCTTTGACAAGTCAAGGGCATTTTGGTCATTTGGAGATTATAGGTCATTTCAAGCATAAGGCCATAACTCCTATTTCCAAGCTTCAAATGGAAAAATATTCAACATCAAACTTGCTTAAAATGATGTTTTAAGGCTAGTAAGGAGGTCATGAGATGTTGAAAAGGCTTTTAGCTCAAAATGGTAAAAATGACCTAAAATGGAGGCATAAGTTAAATAAGTCAAAGTTGGAAATTGAAATTTTCAAGCTACACATCCAAACCATGGCATGTAATAGGTCATTTTGACTCTAGAAAACGTTTTAAAGACAATGGTTCAGCCACATTTTTGATTTGAGGCCTAAATCATGGACTTGCTTTGGAAAAGGGTTACTTGCATATTAAGGTACATATGCAAAACATAAGGGAGAGCAATGCACAAGCTAGTAAAGTATCCTAACATGTCATGTATATCATCTAAGGAGATTTTCAAGTCAGATACAAGTGCTGCAAGAGGTATAACACAAGATGGTACATGAGATGGATTGAAATAAAAAACCCATGACATGAGAATCTCAAATTCTCATTGGATGATTCCAGAAAGTTCTGGATGGTTTAGAACCATCCTATATATTGATTAGAACTTGCTCAGATGCAAGGTTGGTGAGAGATTAGAGAGGAGCGTGAGATTGCCATTTCATTTTCTTCCATTGCAAGTTGAAATCAATTTCTATACTCTGCATCATTTCCATTGATTCTTTCAATCCTAACACCTTCCATTGATCATACTGAGTGTGTGCTTACCAAATTGAGAGCAAGATCGTGTGGGATTGAAGAGATAGCATTTGGATTTTAGGAGCTGCAAGTCACCATCGGATTTGGAGATTCAAGCTTCTTGGATCAAATCTTTTGCAAACAGAAGCATTAACATCAATCAAGGAGTGATTTTGAAGAGATTGAGAGGTTGAAGTGAAGATTTGACCTATCTGATATTCAAGAATTGACAGGTTTGCAACTTCTACTCTACACCCTAATTTAAGCGTAATTAGTTAGATTTGTTAGGTTAGAATGGTTAGAGATGGTTAGGAGATGGATTCTGGAAAGTTTGAAGGCATTTGGTGAGGTTTGAGTTAGTGACACCAATTTTCTTTTGATCAAGAACACGATGTATAGTGAGATATAACATGAGTTTAATAGCAAGATTTAACCAGTGTGAGGTGGTGATCATTCTTAGCCAATCAATTTCAAGAATCGTTAAAGTTGAAGTTTGAGCATAGTTTTGATCTTGGATCGGGTTTAGAGATTGAGGGCATTTCAATTGATTCTAATACCATGGTTGTGATCAGGGATGAATTTAGAACAGATTAGGGTTTTGAACCATGGATTTTGGTTGAGTTTGGATGGAACCTGAGTGGAGAGGATGATGATATTTGAGCTCTGCAACTATGGAGCTTTCCCCTATTTTCATGGCTGAGGGAAGAAGATAATGTTTTAGCCGTTGGATGGAGAGTAGACCATTGACTGGGATCTGATCTAAAGGCTGGGATTTAATTTCGCGTTTAAAGAGGGAAGTCTAAAGACAACCAAACGCTGCGTTTCATTTAATCTTTTGTTTGGGCTTAAGTTGATTTTGATAGTCACACCCCCATCCATGGCCCAGTCAGAATTTGAACTGATTTTCTTTACTTATTGCACCGCGTGTTTTTCTTTTTCTTTATATTTTTGAGTTAATTTTCTGATTAAATCATGGGCCTAGCACGCATTACTGATGGCACCCCCGTTTCAAGCCCATTCTCATATTGAACTGCATATCATTGCTATCTGCACCAAACATTTCATATTTTATTTTCTTTTTCTTCATTTTTCTTTAAAATTTGGAAAATCATATTAAATAGAAAATTAACGATTTTGGCATGGGGATTTTTTCTCCTATTTCATGTTGATGTCTAGAAAATTATAAAATCAAAACATTTGCATTTCATGCATTGTTAATATTTTTTGTGGATTTTCTCTTTTAATAGCTTTTTAATTCCTTTTATGTTGATGCATAGTTTTGTAGAATTTTGTTTAGCTAGTTCCCTTTGCATTTTTAGGCCATTCTTTTTGGGATAGTTAGATTAGGACTTTAGCTCCCCTATGGATTTATTCCATAATTTTGTGATTAGTTTTTGATTAGTTTTGATTAGATGACTTTAGGTTGTATAGATTTAGGTCAATCCTTAACATAGGTCCACAATAACACTAGAATTTTGGGTTTCTAGGTCAAGATAGATATTGGGACATATAGGGTATTAAGGGTAGGTATATAGGATCCCCTAGAAATTATATTAGATTTTAATATAATAGTATACTATTTTTAATTGATTTTTGTAATTGATTGTTGTTTGTGTTTCCCTTGTGGACTTGTATTTTGTTTTGCTTTGCTTTGTGGGCTTTTGCTTGGCTTGTTGGGCTTGGTCTTGCTTTGTGGAGCATGGAGGAGCATAGTGGAAGACTTGAAGATTGAAGAAGGATCTTGAGAGCTTGAAGACTTGTTTGTTTTGTTGTTGTTTTAGGGTTAGGAATTAAGTAGAGCTTAGACCTAGCTAATTTCTTTCTTAAACATGGATGGTATCTTTCACCTCCATTCCTCCCCATGATTCAAGGTCCTTCCATGGTATTCACCTCCCTCCTTAGGAGGGATAAGTGATGGTGCCTAGGAAGTAGAACCTTTGAGGGAACCATTCTTTTGATGTTGAACCCTTATAGGTCACCTTTGGTGGTCAATAAGCAGTTTAATATCCTAGCTTATCCAGTTAAGTGATTTCTCCTGATTGGAGTATCTTGAAGATGTTGGGCTTGAGTGTGAAGATGAAGACTTCATTGAAGAGTATGGAAGAGGATGATTCCCTGAGCATTGCCATTGCAGCTGAAGCTTGGAGATCAAGAAGAGCAAGTTGATACTTGAAGATCTAGTTGAGGCTGAATGAAGAGCTGAGGCTTAAAGACTGAAGGATGAAGTTGACACTTCCAGATGATTGAGGACTATCCTGAGAAGTTGAAGCTTGTATGAAGAGGATTCAATTGAGATTGAGTGTAGAGCTGAGGCTTGAAGAACATAGGATGAGTTGATACCTACCCTGATGCAGTGACATCCTGAAGGAATCAAGTTGATACTTGTGGTTAAGAGTGAAGCCTGAAGGTGGAACTGATTAAGGAGCTGAAGCTTAGAGAAGGGAGACTAAGTGGAAACTTATGTTGAAGGGTTGAAACCTGGAAAAGCAAGTTGATACTTGTCATGAGAGGTGGTAGCCTTGAAGGGTGATGGAGGTCTGAAGACTGAGTTGCTGTCAGAAGAGCTGAAGCTTGGAGAGAGAGAGGATTTGATCTGATTTCTTGTCTGTTTTCTTTTCTGTATTGATGTGCCTTGTTTGACTTGCTTGATGCATTAGAATAAGTTCATATTTATATTGATTTAAGCTAGGAGCATGATTGCACTAGAGGTTGAGTTGCTCCCTCTGCTTGTATTGTTACTGTATGGCTTTGCTTGCGGGTATTCGGTAGAGCCCAGCTCCCTTGCCCATGTGGTTTATTTTGCTTGATAGCATGATTTTATTTTCTTATGTATGATTACAGTTTCTTATATTCTGCTTGATAGCATGTTTTACCTTTCTGTATGATTACTGTTATTCATTCTGGCTTGAGGTTGAGATGAGCTTGTGGAGGCTGCTGCCTCACACACATTTCCTCCCTCACTTGCATTGCATGCATTTTACAGTCGTACTGTTTATTGTTTACTGTTTAAGCTGATGCTTTATCTGTTTCTGTTTATCATTGATATGATCCCTTAGGAATCTCACATCCTTTGATAAGGAAGTGATGATAGAACTTTAGGTTGAAACCTATGCATGATAACTTCTAGGAGTTCCCTGTTTCAAACCTCAACCATAGGATGAACCCTTGGCATGACAACAGTAGGACTTGATAGTCTCCCTTTAATTGAGCATGTTCTCTTCTCATCTCAAAACAGTTTAAGATACAGTAATCATGAATGATTTCTTTCGTACGTTACTAGCCTTAAGCTACCTGAGAAAGGATTGTTGGAGAGCTTCTTTTCAACAATCTGGATGTTTAGTATGGCACCCTTTGGGTGACATGCGACGCATTCACTCTCAGGTCATAGTCTTTAGTGCGATTGAAATTGCAAACACAATAAAAACACTTCTTTCGTAAAAGACAGAAAACAAACTTCAAACCTATTTGCCCCGTGGGCCCATAATTCAAAAGAAAGCTTTTCTGAAGAAAAGAGTGTCGTTAAACCTCAGCGCCATCGCAAACAGGCTTTGTCCCTAACTGCTGAAACTGCTATTTAACCCTACTCGATAAAACAGATGAATCTGAACCCCCGTAATGCGCAGTATCCCGAACTACGTAAGCTCTGATCTCTCAAGCCTGTTGAGAGTACGTAGGCACAATACTGATGTATTGGCGAGCTACCTTCCCCGTAACCCGTAGTTAGTCGAACTACGTTGACTCTGATTTCTCATTCTCTGATGAGAATACGTAGGCATAAAGCGCGACGCTTTGCCGAGTCATTTTCTTTTTCCTTTCAGGCCAGCCTTGATAGGTAGATAGATAAACCAACTCGTCCAGTAAACACAACAAGCGTGGATCCCGTCGAGTACGACGGACGTGAGGGGTGCTAATACCTTCCCCTTGCGTAACCGACTCCCGAACCCAGACAACGGTTGCGATGACCTTGTCATACCCTTTTTCGTCAGGTTTTTCCGATCGTTTCCTTTCCCGCTCCGAGGGATAAATAACGAAAGGTGGCGACTCTTCTGTTTTGCTGGCACCTTATTTTCGCGGAAGCGACAGCTGGCGACTCTGCTGGGGACTTGATAGTTTCCTGGGATCCAACGTCCCGTATGCGAGTCAGTTTGGGGATCCGGCGTCCCCTGCGAGAGTCAATCCTAGCGCTTGTATGATTACTTGTTGGGTTGTGTTTATTTATCGCATTTTATTTCCCGCATTTTATTTTCAGTATGATATGATTATCTGTGCTGTTGTGGGAGGGGCATTCTGATGAGTGAGAAGCCAGACCCGGGCTTGAGTGAACATAGCATTAGTTGTGGAAATTAGTGGGCGCGTGCTTGCTTTGCAGGCACTAGTGTCTCATGAAATCCACACTCAGACGAGGTTCTCCCGATTGGCTTCTCTTTCAACCCTTTGGGTTGAGACGATTGTTGGTTTGGAGGATTGTCGACTCTAGGGACCGATCATTTGTGATTCAGCCGAGTGAGGCCGCTTCATGAGCTGGTGATGCCACACCTTCTGGGTATCGTATCACCCCTCTTGAATGTCTGTGACGCTGATGAACGCATAGGATGCCGAACTTGAGTCAGTTTAGGTCCATACCTGTGAGCAGGGTTGGGTTTATTGCAGGAAACTTTGACCTTCAGACCACCTGGTTTTCTTGATAGTGGATCAGTTTTATTGGGATCAGAGGATCTTATCATCAGATGTGTATTTGTTCTTGACAGAGCAGGTTTATGACTGGGGTCTGAGGATCTCATTATCAGATGTTTGTTCTCGATAGAGCAGAGTTTTGGTCATCAGATGTTTGTTCTTGATAGAGCAGAGTTTTGGTCCTGTATCAGAGGTCCTTATTATCAGATGTTTATTCTTGATAGAGCAGAATTTTGGTCCTGTATCAGAGGTCCTTATTATCAGATGTGTGTTCTTGACAGAGCAGATTTCTTGGTCCTGTATCAGAGGTCCTTATTATCAGGCGTTTGTTCTTGACAGAGCAGAATTATGGTCCTATGTATATGGCCCTATCAGATGGTTGTTCTTGACAGAGCAGATTTGTGGTCTGATACCCGGGTTTTCTTATTATCAGAGAAAGTGGTTGTTCTTGACAGAGCAGCGTTATGGTTTTGTTGATACAGAACCTCCACAACACAGTTGCCTTGATCTCCTGCTGCATGATTGCATTTTACATTGCTCTGCATACTCATTTGCATTTCATTAACGTGTGTCTGTGTTGCAGGTACCGTTTTCCCCGATCCAGGATTTCTTGCCTCCTATTGTATTTGTTATGGGTTCTCTGAGGAAGACCGTGGCTTACAAGTTCCCTGCTCCTGATGTGTTTCGGCTGACCGGTTTGATTGCTTTAGCAGATGATTATGTGAGGGATGAGTTCAGAAAATCTTACGACAAATTGCTCAGTTTGGTTCGTAAACCTTCTGCGTTCGAGTTGAATGGGTTGCACGCTCTGCTGCAGTTCTACGACCCTCCGTTGAGATGATTCACTTTCCAGGATTTTGTTCTCGCACCCACGCTAGAGGAATGTGCTGATTTGCTAGGTGTGCCTATCAAGAGGCAAATGCCTTTTGTTCATATGGATGCTGAGCCTGATCTGGCTGGTTTAACTCCTTCACTTCATCTGGATGCCTCCGAGTTGGTATTGTCTAGTTGGAACAAGGTTCCTGGTTTCTCCTTGCAATTCTTAGTGGGTAAAGCTCAGCAGTGCGCCAAGGACGGATGTTGGGTCGCGTTCAACGCCATCCTCGCTCTGTGCATATATGGCATCATTCTGTTCCCCAATATGCCCGATTTTGTAGACTTCGACGCCTTTCATATCTTCGCATCAGGGAATCCAGTCCCTACCTTGATAGGAGATGTCTACCATTCCGTCCACTACAAAAATGAGAACAGGAGGGGCAAGTATGTCTCATGCTGTGTACCCTTGCTTTATAAATGGCTTGATAGTCATCTGCCCAAGAGGGGTCCTTTTGTTTCGTCTGCAGCCACAACTGAGTGGTCCGAGCGTCTGATGAGTTTATCTGCAAAGGATATTGACTGGTTTGACAGAGATAGGCTGGGTACCGAGATTATCTTCAGCTGCAATGGGTTTCCAAACGTGCCTTTGATAGGCAGGAAGGGCTGTATAAACTATAATCCGTCTTTGTTGGTCCGACAGTTCGCGTATGCTTTGAGAGCTCCGCCGAAGGATGAAGAGGTACAGGAATCTCTATACCTCACTGGTCTTCTGGAAGGGGATATGTTGTCCAAGCTTCAGCGCGCCTGGAATGGCATCAGTAAGAGGGGAAAGCCATTGCTGGGGAGAAGCAACAATCAAGCCTACCCTCCGTATGTGACTTGGATCAGAGCCAGAGCAGATGCTATAGGGATGCCGTTTCCTCATGCCAAGCCAGAAAGCCCTCCAATGATTGAAGAGCCTATTACTGTGCCTATTCAGCAGCATAATCAGGTGTTGGCTGAGAGAGATGAATTGAAGCGGGCAAATGAGGAACTGGAGAAAGAATTGGCTCAGCTCCGAAGCGAGAGGAACGAAGCCGTTCATTCTTTCAAAAGGCAAACAGAGCTGGTGAACCAGCTGGGGACAGACCTGACTAAGCAGATAGCCGAGCGTGAACGCATGGGTCAAGACTTCAAAGCTGTCAACGACGTACTGGCCACGAAGAAGCAGCACTTGGACGAAGCGTATCGGAGGATATCCAAGTTCAACCAGCACTGGAAGGCTTCCCTGGCCACCAGGAAAGAGCGGGAAGATAAGCTGATGCTACAGATCTCCAAGCTGGAGGCCCAGGTAAAGGCTAGTGAGAAGAGGTTTGATGAAGAAACCACTCGCAGATACGCCGCCGAAGGCCAGCTCAACAGGGCTCTTGCTAACCTGAAGGAGCGCAAATTGACATTTGAGTCCAAGGAGCGGAAGTTAGAAGATTGTTTCGGCGAAGGAACATGGGAAGGTTCGATCGAAGGTCTTCAGTACACCATTGTGCAAAGGGAATTACTCGTCGAGGGGTTTCTCACTCTGCCTGATCATCCAGAAACAAAGGATTTGTTAGAAGAGTATCGCGCCCGTGGCCGTACTTGACTATTTGTATTCCTTTTGTTTTGATCATTGTTGTATGCTGACCATCACCAGGCTTGTTGGTTGAGGTCACGTTATTGATTCATCTTGTACTCGCTGACGTTGTGTACTGCCTTGATGGGCTTTCTTTATATATGAGATTGTTATTTCCATGATTAGACTCGGACCTCTTCTTATTATCAGCACTGGCACTCAGGCACTAGGATCGGGGGAGATCTCCCTAATGCACAGACACACGTTTGCATTTGCATGAAGCATTTGCATAACGAGCACTTTGTTGTTTTTCCTAACCCTTTTGTGTTTGCCAGGTTGTTTCAGGTGGTTCCAGGATTGATCAGAGACCTATTCACCGCTATTCGACTAGAGCTAATCAAACCAGGATCATGGAGCAAGTGCAAACTGATGTTCAGGAACTCTGCGAAAGAATGGATCGCTTCATGGAGCTCATGCAAGCGGTCGCCAATGGCCAGGATCAGCTCAGAACCTTGGTTCAGCCACTGATTTCAAGGGTTGATAGCAATGGCGTACTCCATGGTAGGACTGTGCCTACTCCTCCACCAGTTGAAACTCCACAGAATGGTGTTCCCGTGACCGGGGGAAACGGCAGTGCCAACGGCAATGTGATGGCCAACATCGGACTCAATACGATGGGCGTCGGTAATGGAAGTCTGGGAGCTAATGTCAATGTTGGGCTGGGCAACGGCAATGCCGGTGTCGGGAATTTGTTTGGGCCTCAGCCTTGGCTAGAGGATCGTCAGGACGATGTGTTCTCTCAGAGAGGTGCTGAAGGGGAGCTGAATGCTGAAGCACGACTTAGATTCAAGGCACTTGAAGATAAGATGAGAGATATCGAGAACCAGAATACTTTGGGCGTTGATATGTCCAAGTTGGGATTAATTGCTAATTTCAAGGTGCCTCCCAAGTTCAAGGTACCTGACTTTGAAAAGTATAAGGGCACCACTTGCCCTCGTGTCCACCTGAGATCGTATTACAGAAAAATGTCTGCTCATTCTGAGGACGAGAAGTTGCTGATGCACTTCTTTCAAGACAGTCTTTCCGGGCCATCCCTCGAATGGTACATGAGTCTGGAGAATTTGTGCACCACTACCAATACAATAGTGACTTGGCCCCGAACCGAGTCCAGCTGCAGAATCTGTCGCAGAGGAACAATGAAGGGTTTAAGGAATACGCCCAGCGGTGGCGTGAGTTGGCAGCTAGGGTTCAGCCGTCGATGGTTGAACGTGAGCTCGTGCAGATGTTTGTAGCCACCCTCCCATGGGTTTACTATGAGAAGTTGGTCAGCGGTATGTCCGGAACCTTCTCAGATCTCATTATCACGGGTGAGCACATCGATAATGGGATCAAACTCGGGAAAATTCAAGGTGAGTTATCCTCAGCTGGAGGAGGCAAGAAACCTTATAGTGGCAAAAGACGGGAAGGAGAAGCGAGCACTGTGGCCAACGCTCGAAGGAAGGGTAAAGGTCCTCACCAGCAGGTGGCCAGTATAACTATCCCGGCAGTTCAACAGCAGCAGCAGCAGCAGCAACCAAATCAACAGGGATACAGAAAGTATCAGAATAGGGCACCTTTGTCGAACCGTCACCTCGAGACACCGCCCATGTCGTACGCGCAACTCTTGCAGACTTTGCTTCAGCTGCAGTTGATCCAGAAGAGAATGCTGGCTTCCTTGACAGGGGCACCTCCGCCAGGTTACGACGCGAACGCCACTTGTGAGTTTCACTCAGGGTCACCCGACCACATAATAGAGAACTGCAAAGCCTTCAAGCATGAGGTGTAGGACATGGTGGATGCCAAGATCATCAACTTCTCCAATAATGTGCCAAATGTCACGAAGAATCCTATGCCGAATCATAGGGGAGGCGGAGTGAACGCCATCATCGAAGACGAGAGTTCGGACTTGTTGACTGACGTCAGAGATCTGAAGACGCCGCTTAGCTTCGTTAAAGCTAAGTTGATGAGAAGAGGGTTCTTTCCAGGTTGCGGAGAGCTATGTATGGACTGTGCCACACGTTCTGATGGATGTGAACAGTTGGTCGAAGGAATCTAAAGTCTGATGACTGAAGGGATTTTACAGTTTAACCGGAGGGCCGAATGTGGATCAGGAGAGGTAGTGCTGAAGCAAGATGATGAGGTCGCCACCATCACCATCCCTCGCCAGACGATAACTATTTCTGCGCCCATACCGCCCACAATTACTATCACCAGAGCTGGGCCGATACCCTTCGAGAGCACTAACGCCATCCCGTGACATTATGGGGCTGAAGTCTACTGCAACAGACAGAAGTTGGAGCTAGAACCGTTTGGGTCGTCTGTGGAGAACCTTGCGGGAATCAGTGGTATCACTCGCAGCGGAAGAGTGTTTGCACCACCAGAGGTCGTGGCGGATAGAGCAGTCAGAGCTGATGCGGCAGATAAAGGTAAAAGTAAAGTCGGTGAAGAGATCCCACGTGGGGCAGAAAAAGACTTGCTTGTTAAAGATGCCGAGGAGTTTATGCGGTTGATTAAAAAGAGTGACTACAAGATTGTAGATCATCTCCATCAGAAGCCCTCGAAGATTTCCATCCTGAACTTATTGCTGTGTTCCGAAGCGCACCGCAACGCGCTGCTGAAGGTGTTGAACGCCGCATATGTACCGCAGGAAATATCGGTAAATCAGCTAGAAGAGGTTGTAGCCCACGTAAATACTGGAAATGGGCTAGGTTTCACAGACCTGGAGCTGACGCCAAAAGGGAGGAATCACAATAGCGCCCTGCACATCTCGATAGAGTGTAGGGGCACGATTATGTCGCACGTGTTGGTGGACACGGGTTCGTCACTTAATGTTCTTCCGAAGAAGGCATTAATGAAGTTGGATACTCGTGGAGTGATTTGCACACCCAGTGATCTGGTGGTGAAGGCGTTCGACGGAACTAAACGACATGTTTTCGGGGAGGTGACCCTGCCAATCCAAGTCGGGCCGGAAACGTTCGACGCGGTCTTTTATATTATGGACATCATGCCTGCCTACAGTTGTCTCTTAGGCCGACCATGGATCCATGCTGCTAGTGCCGTGACCTCCACGTTGCACCAAAAACTCAAATATGTTGTCGGAGGTAGCATCGTAACCGTGTGTGGCGAGGAAGATATAATGGTGAGCCATTTGTCGTCCTTCAAGTATGTGGAGATGGATGGCGAAATCCATGAGACTCTATGCCAAGCGTTTGAAGCTGTCAAAGTGAAGGACGTAGCTCCTGTAGTCACGGAAAAGCTAGAGATGACTCTCTCCTCATTCAAGGAAGCTCGGGCCGTTGTCCAAGCCGGATCTACCCCAGGTTGGGGGCGAATTCTGGAGATACCTAACAAGCAAGACAAGTTTGGGTTGGGATATTCTCCTGAAGCTGAAGCTTCTTCTTCTTCTAGCAGTGCGTCGCGAGGTAAGGGGCCGATCCAGTTTACCAGTGGCGGAGTGATTTTCGAAAGCATCAACGCGGTGTCTGAAGACAGCGGAGATAGCGACTGTGACCTCGACTCTTGGATCCAGCCAAGCAAGCCAGGTGAGGGCCTCAACAATTGGTCCGTCAAGGATATCATCCAGATGACAAGCGAAGAGTAATGATTTACTTTTTCCAATCATTGTACAACCCTATGTCTTACCCGGGGCATAGTGGTTTTATTGTCAGGGCCTTGTTGGATTATGTACATGCATTTTGTTAATAAATCAAAGGCGTTTTCTTCGTATTCAAATATTATGATCTCTGTTATTCCTGTTTTATATTTGTTTTGAAAAACAATAAAATGGCAATGGGGCTTGTGCTAACCTGCATATCCTTGTTTTAAGCTTAACCCTTGTTATTGCAGGATCCACATAACAGATGACATCGACTCTGGACCTTCTACGGCTCACTTCGACTTCGATTGCCCGATCTATCAAGCCGAAGAAGAGATTGATGAAGACGAAGACCTTCCTGAAGAGTTGGCCCGCTTGTTGAAACAAGAAGAGAAAGTTATTCTGCCTCATGAAGAGGAGATTGAGATTGTGAATCTGGGTTCTGAAGAACTCGTCAGAATCGTCAGGATAGGGGCTGCATTGCAGAGTGATGTCAAGCAGAGATTGGTCGAGATGCTGAGAGAGTATAGTGACGTCTTTGCTTGGTCATACGAAGATATGCCCGGACTCGACACGGACATCGTGGTCCACCACTTGCCGCTGCGAGAAGATTGTCCTCCCGTTAAGCAGAAGCTTAGGAAGACGAGACCGGATATGGCCGTTAAGATCAAAGAGAAAGTGCAGAAACAGCTCGATGCTGGCTTCTTAGTGGTCACTACTTACCCTCCGTGGGTCGCCAACATAGTGCCTATACCGAAAAAGGACGGTAAGGTACGAATGTGCGTCGATTATCGGGATTTGAATAGGGCAAACCCTAAAGATGATTTCCCGCTGCCTCATATCGATGTGTTGGTCGACAACACAGCCCAGTTCTCCGTGTTTTCGTTCATGGATGGCTTCTCCGGCTACAACCAGATCAAGATGGCGCCGGAGGACATGGAGAAAACGACGTTTATCACTCCCTGGGGAACATTTTGCTATAAGGTAATGCCTTTCGGTCTGAAGAACGCAGGGGCCACTTACCAACGAGCAATGGTTACTTTGTTTCATGACATGATTCATCATGAGATTGAAGTCTGTGTTGATGACATGATTGCGAAGTCCCAAACGGAGGAGGGGCATCTGGTCAATTTGCTGAAGCTTTTTGAGAGGCTTAGGAAGTTCAGGTTGAGGCTGAATCCTAACAAATGTACTTTCGGAGTACGGTCCGGAAAGTTACTGGGGTTTATCGTGAGCGAAAGAGGCATTGAGGTTGATCCTGCGAAGATTAAAGCGATACAAGAAATGCCAGTGCCAAAAACAGATGAAGAAGTTCGTGGTTTCTTGGGCAGAATAAACTACATTGCAAGGTTTATCTCTCAGCTCACGGCCACGTGTGAACCGATGTTCAAGCTTTTAAAGAAAGATCAGGCGATTATCTGGAATGAGGATTGCCAGAAGGAATTCGATAAGATAAAGCAGTATCTTCAGGAGCCTCCGATCTTGATACCCCCAGTGGCTGGACGGCCTCTAATCATGTACTTGACAGTTCTTGAGAATAGTATGGGGTGTGTTCTCGGTCAGCACAACGAGACGGGCAGAAAGGAGCATGCCATTTACTACTTGAGTAAAAAGTTCACTAACTGTGAATCTCGTTACTCGATGCTGGAGAAGATGTGTTGTGCACTAGCCTGGGCTGCCAAACGTTTACGACAGTACATGCTCAATCACACCACCATGCTAATTTCGAAGATGGATCCAATCAAGTACGTCTTCGAGAAGCAAGCTCTTTCGGGCAGGATTGCCAAATGGCAAATGGTGTTGACGGAATATGATATTCAGTACGTGTCCCAGAAGGCCATTAAGGGAAGCGTATTGTCTGATTACCTTGCCGAACAGCCGATCGAAGATTACCAGCCGATGAAATTTGAATTCCCTGATGAGAATATCATGTTTCTTAAAGCAAAAGATTGCGATGAGCCATTGCCCGACGAGGGGCCAGATAGGAAATCCCAGTGGAAGTTGATATTCGACGGGGCGGTTAATTCTTACGGAAGTGGCATAGGGGTGGTCATCACGACTCCCCATGGATCCCACATCCCCTTCAATGCGAGACTTACGTTTCCAGTCACCAATAATGAAGCGGAGTACGAGGCATGCATCATGGGTCTAAAAGAAGCAATTGATTTGAGAATCAAGAACCTAGACGTATATGGTGACTCGGCGCTTGTGATCAACCAGATTAAAGGGGAGTGGGAGACTCGTCAATCGAATTTGGTGCCGTACATGAACTATGCCAGAAGGCTACTTCCGTTCTTTGATCGAGTGGAACTCCATCATGTGCCCAGAGCAGAAAATCAGATGGCTGATGCCTTAGCCACGTTGGCTTCAATGTATAAAGTCAATTTTTGGAATGAAGCCCCAAGAATTGTCCTTTCTCGTCTTGATAGACCTGCATTCGTCTTTGCGATCGAGGAAGCCTTCGACGGCAAGCCATGGCTCCATGACATCCAGACTTTCCTTACGACTAAGGAGTATCCTGCGGGTGCGTCAACCCAGGATAAGAAGACTCTGAGGAGGCTGTCTGGAAATTTTTATCTCAATCCTGATGGAGTTTTGTACAAAAGAAACCACGATCTCGTGCTACTCAGATGTGTAGATGAGAAAGAGGCGAGTATGCTCATGGAAGAAGTCCATGAAGGCACATTTGGTACTGTTGTGGTGGAAATAGGATTACAAACTATTAATGAGTTTGAATCGCAATTCAATTCACAACCGCTCTTTGATTTATCCGAAGGAAAAGGTCAAAAGAGGGAAAACCTATTTTGCATCGTAAACACAATGCGGGGAAAGATCTAGGGTTCGGGGGTTGGTTAAATTTAGGGAAGGTATTAGCACCCTAAACTTCCGTAGTACACTACGGGAACCTTTTGTTCAAATGTTTACTATTTGCTTTATTCATTTGCTTAAGGTATACGTACAAAAGGATTAAAAGTGAGAAAGGAGACCTAAGGGGTTAATTCTAAGTTTACTCGGCAAGACATCGCATCTTGTGCCTACGTATCCTTACGGGAGTGGAAACAGAGTAATTGTAGTTCCCCTCAAAAGGGAGGTTAGAGACTTCTTGACTGTGGTCAAGGTCTCAAGGGGAATAAACATGTCTTAAGGACACGCTTACGCGGAGTGTAGAAACTCCAATATCTATGTTGAAATGTTAAGTTGTAATTAGGGTTAAATTAGGGATTACACGGCGGGAAACCCTAAAATGAGCGCGGCGGCTCTTTGACCTAATGCTAGGGGTAAAATTGTAATCTTGTCCACAGCGAGACATGTGTGAAAATTAGGGTTTGTAGTTTGTAAGGGTTTGAAGTTGAGGACTATTGGCGCGGCGACCAAAAGCTAGACCTAACCTTCGGATGTGTAGTGTGACAGAATAATCGAGGAATGGGTGAGAAATTAATCATACGAGCAGGGAAATAATGACAGAAATTAAAATCATACACGCAGAAAATTAAAGGCAGAAATTAAAACGCGATTATTAGGGTTCGCGAGGTTACATGAGAGGAGCAGTTACAATATAGTAATGACATTGAAATGAAATAAATAGCGGTAAACGCAATAAACTGCAAAACGAGCAAACACCATTAATGGGCAGAATTGTCAGATGGTGACGAAGTGAAACTATGCATCGTTTTTTGTGGTTTTATTTTGTGATATAATCTTCAACTTAAATTAAAATGGAATTCTTAATATTAATTTAACTCAAACCCTAAAACTATCTTACCCTAATTATTATTTTTTTTAAAAAAAGATTTTAATACACTTATCTAAAAAATGGTTTTTTATTTATTATTATAAAAAGGTTTTTTATTTTATATAAAAAAGTTTTTAAATTATTATTTTATTAAAAAAACAATTTTAATATTAGTTTTTAAAAAAAAGTTTAATAAAACTTAATTAATTAATTATATAAAAAAAGGAAAAAAAGGTAAAAAAATAAAAGGGGTTGGGCCGGTCATCACTCCCGGACCCAACCCGGATGGTAAATCATATCCCCAAAGAAAAAAACATAACCGTGAGGAATACGGCGTGCTTACATTTTATCTCACGAGTGGCTTCCGAAGCGATGATGGTGATCTTCTTAGAGGCGATGATGTGAGAAACTGAGCCTCAGGAGTGGTTTGCTCGTCGTCGAATGAAACGGCGCCGGCGGCTGTTTGAGACGGCTTTGAGCGAAGCTCTTCCCCCTTCGATATCGCGGCCGCTAGGGTTTTTCTTGCGATTGTTGTTCGCCGTTTCGTCCAGGGTCCCAACGAGGTGATATTGTTCCCTTTTTATAGTCTCTCTGATTTTCTCTTTTGGGCCTTGGATTTGCGTTATTTTTCTGAGATTGATTGTGATTTGGTGATACAATTTGATTTTATCGGATACTGATTCGAACTTTCCTTTTTTGTTAACAGATATGGTTTGGATTTGCTTTGATGGGATTTTCAGATATGGATTTGTTTTGATTTGTTTTGGGACCAAACCTATTTGGATATTGCGATCTGTTTTCCGAACCAGATTGGCTGCGACTTGTTTCCTCTGATTTTCAACGGATTATGGGTGATGCCCGTCTTTTGTTTTGATGTTCATTCGGATTCACTTCCAGCTGCTCATTGATTCGATTTCCAGATGTTGATTGGGTTTATTACTTCCCAGGTGGAATCCAATTCAACTCCAACCCTCAGTTGTTTACTTGATAGGGGCTGGGCTGTTAGACTCGTACTCTGTTTTGATGAATTTGATTCTTTGAGATTTCTGAACCTTGGGCGGTTTCTGAATGATTTGTTTTGGGCACCGGAATGTTGCGAACTGTCTTCATTCAACTTGATTACTAATTGGAAAACACTTACTTTTCTTCTTCTTCTTTCAGAATGGATGCTTTGCATTGGTCTTTGCCGCCGGGAAGGGTACGCGGTAATGATGACACTTGGTCTGAACCGTCGGAACAAGATACTACAATCCTTGCTTTTGATTATGCTGTCTTCGATCATGTTGCTTTTGATTTCGGTGATGATGACCTTAGGTCTGAACCTTTGAGGGATGCCCTTCGACCTTTCGGTTTTGGTTGCGTTGCCTTAGCGATGATGACCTTCGGGTCTGAGCTAATATTCTTGTCCCAAGTTACTAACGCTTGTCGTTCGACGTTCGGTAGGGAATTAGTAACGGCTTCGGCCGTGGCTCTCCCAGCCGCTCGAATGCTTATGCCCGATGATGGTTAGCTGAGGGCTGATACGACTTCGAATCTCTTTGTTGTTTCTATTGTTTTCATGCAATTTGATTGAATCGATTGGATGGCCTGGTATCTCACGCGTGATTGTGGCGTGAATCCTTGCTCTTGTATTGTGATTAAACTTGTGGATTCATTTCGATGCTCAGTTTGGTGTGGTCATTCATGTCCTGCTGCTGATGATTCTTGGCCTCTTTGATATGGTTTGCAAATGTCTGTTTTTTTTCTATGGTGCTTATCTTGGTGCCTTGATTCAGGTTTCCCGCAGTTGGGTCCTTCTGTGATATCTTGACAGTAGTACTGTTTTTGTGTTTTTTCGCGATGCTTGATATTGAAATTGTTCTTAACCTCTTGTGGGACTTGCAGATATTGATGTTGCTGATGTGCTTCCCTGATGGTTGATAATTTGTGTTGATACACCAGTTTCCTGATGCAGCTTAGCTCTGATTTGGTGCCTAAGGCTGTGATGCTTTGGATTCACAAATTGATTGCGTTGTATGACGACGGGGCCATGATGTTGTTCTTCGACTGAGCCCATATGTTGGCTGTCTCTGATTGCTTCGGTTGTGCACTTTGAGTTTGAATTTCCAATTACCTGTGGCTGTTTTGTTTATGTAGCTTATGAACTATTTTGGCTTTGAGTTCTGTTATCAATTTTGTACTGATGCTGTTGTGGAATTTCAGGTGTTGGAAAAACTTTGAACACAAAGTGATTCAGACCTGCCGGCATCCGGGTCTGAGTCCGAATTTGCCGTGTTGTTTTACCCTTGTATCAGTTTGGAAACCAAATGGGATTTATTCGATGATGGCATAGATCTTTTTCAGTTAATCATTTATCGGCCTGAACTTCTTTTACTTCTTCACCTTTCTCGGTTGTCCCGTATGATAAGAATAGGGATCACCTGATCTGACGCCAATGGCGCGGATCGGTAACGGGGGTAGGACGCAGCTTCGGTTGTGCCACTCCCGGCACTCGATGATGATGTTGTTCTGAGAGTGTCGAAGACAACTTCTAACCCTTTCCTGCTTCTGTTTTGTTTTGTCTTTGTTGTGCAGGTTAATCAGAGATTCGTGAAGAAACTCAAAGGGACATCATGAAGAACACTTAGAATTCTTTAGGACTTAGGACTTTTTAGAGTAGAGATACTCCTTTGTGAATGTAATTCCTTGTAAACTCAAACAATGATTCCTGAATTAGAATTCAAAGTTTATTTGAGTCACTCTTTTGTAAATTAAATACTTTATGAAATAAAAATTCAAAAAGTACTCATTTACTTCTTAAATATCTATGAACATACAAACCTGAATTTATTTATATTTATTTCTTAGTTACAAATTATAAACATTCGTGAATAAAAATCCACAAACATTTAAATTTATTTCTAATTATAAATTATAAATACTCACGAATGACATTCAAAGGTACTTAAGTTCTGGCTCATATGCTTATTCTCTCCATAGTCCTGATCAAAACTAAGTGAATTCAACTAAATCCTCTCTGTTATGTATATCGAAAGAACGTGTTATTAACTGAAACGAAACTCCTCCCTGAACAAATGAACGACCCAACATTAGATACACTCCCGGTATTTTCCAATAATAAAACGAGCCAGCTTGATGCCTTGAAGGAAATCAACTTTTATGGTAGACAAATGTCCCACGTATCATGCTCTGAACGCCTCGAGGCTTAAAGGTCGATTTTCTTTAGAATCAGCCAAAATATTGTAAATGACCGAAACGCCCTTGAACTGGATTCTTGCAAAACAAATCAACACTCCATGACTGGTAAGTGATTAGTGGATGCAAAAAATGAAATGTCATGCGTCATGACTGACTAAATGTAAGGGTAAAATTTGGGGTATTACAGTTGCCCCTATTTAAATAGCTACACCAGATGATTTGAGTGACAGAGACTCGAGGAATCATGGTGGAGGGATTTAAATATAGATAACCGAAAATTTTGCCCTTATATGCGGCGATATGCAATGCTATGGACAAAGCGAGAACAGATTAATGCAGATGATATGATGCGTATGCTGGAATGATGAATTGCGAAAATGCTGACGAATGCGACGACACAGGGACAGACGCTACGAGAAGAACACACTGGGGAAAACGACGCGCCGGGACACAGTACCACACTGGGGAACTCTAAAATGATGGTCAACTGGTGCGAACACGACCAATTGCCATTTTTAGAACGGGAACGAGATTCTCAAAGGGAAACGGCACCTGTGAGACGGCCTCCACTGGGAATCTAAAAGTAAAACTGGATCACGTACGATTGCAAGATCGATCACAGAATTCATGGAGCATTGAGCAAAGAATAACATCCAGGCTTCTGTAACCTATCCCTCGTGACAGGATCAAACGGACTTTTCGGGAATCCGTAGCAAATATACAGGGTAAAAACCGGCTGTATGCCAAAATAAATGGACTTTAAGAATAAGATCCTTAAATGGAGATGGCACCTATGAGATGACCTCCACTTGGGAATGTCTAATAATAACTGGATCTACACTGCTTGCAAGATCGATTACAGAATGCTGGAGCATTGAGCAAAGAATAACATCCAAGCTTCTATAAACTATCCTTCGTGATGGGATCAGACGGACTTTTCGGGAATCCGTATCAAATATACAGGGTAAAGACCAGCTGTATGCCAAAATAAATGGACTTTAATGGGAAATGCCCTGATAAGCTTCTCGAGGGAGAACTGCCACTTATCGTTGGAAGGGACTTACATGCCAAAACGGATAAGCACTCAAATAAAGAGGCTGTTGCTTATCTGATATATAAATCTTCTCATTTTTAAGGTCGGCGCCTGAAATACGATTCTAATTCTTCTTTTACTAAAGGATAAACTGAACTTCCTCATACTTCAAGATCGTGCTCTCCTGAATGTAATTCCGCTCCTTCTTTTACTAAAGGGTAAATGAACTTCCTCATACTTCAAGATCGTGCTCTCCTGAATATGATTCTTCTCCTTCTTTTACTAAAGGGTAAATGAACTTCTTCATACTTCAAGATCGTGCTCTCCTGAATATGATTCCGCTCCTTCTTTTACTAAAGGGTAAATGAACTTCTTCATACTTCAAGATCGTGCTCTCCTGAATATGATTCCGCTCAAACCTCCCCGTATTTCAAGATCGGGCTCTCCTGAATACGATTTGGTTCAAACCTTCCCATACTTCAAGACGACAGGGGAAATGGAAGCCCAACTGCTCAATGGAGATGGCCATTTGCTGCGAGTCATAACGAAGATAGGATCGGCTTCTCAGGCGAGAAATTTTTTTTTTTTTTTTTTTGCAAGAGTAGCAATAATAAGCTTCTCATGTAAGAACTGCTTGTAGAGGTGATAACAGATGATGATGAGCTTCTCAGGTGAGAACAGGCGTTGATCGATGATAAGCTTCTCAGGCGAGAACAGGCGCGTATCTGATTGTGTAAGGTTGTTATATCGATAGGTTTCTCAGGCGCGAAATGTCGCATACCGATGCTGTAACATGTAGGATTGTAGAGTGTTGTACTGATAGATTTTCCAGGCGTGAACTGGCGTGTATCTGTAAAGGATTGTGGTTGATTTTCTTGAAAGATAGTGCAAAATAAATGCACATCCGGGTACAGTGATAAACTTCTCGGGCGAGAACAGTCGCGCATCTGTCATTGTATGGTGAAAATCTTTAGATGGTGCAAAATAAATGCACGTCCGGTTGGGCTCGACGACCGACAATACTGAGGTTCAATCTAGGATCGAGCTAGAAAGAAGACTGGTAATCAAGATTCCATCGAGGGAATGAACTCGAAGGGTGAATATCTTATCCTGGCGAGGAAAGATAGCTGAAGTAACCGTCATCCACGAGGATCGAGCTCTGTGGGGAAACTCGAAGCACATATGTATTTTATGCTTAGGGCTAACAATCTATTTGAAGAGAATGGACGAACCCAGTTACTCGGCGGTAACGACCAATGATAGAGACACAATGAACCTGTGCATGCTAACGCGTATGTTACTGCATATGTTAATATGAATGTATGTTAATGTCTATGTAGTTAAATATGCAAGATGTTATGAAAGGAGTATGTGAAATGAATATGTAATGAGTATGTGTATGAAATAGGCATGTGATGCTTATGCCCCTGCGTATGCTGACGAAACAGACTAGAGACGGGACGAGAGATGAAATAAACATCTCGACGGAGATACCCTGCATTCTCTGCAACCAATACGTCAATCATGGGTAAGAGGGATCAATGGTAGAACCAAATCTGGTTTTAAAATTCTGAATTCTCTAGGGAGAAGGTAATCTGCTTGGGTGCACAATATCATGTCTTCACACGGGGAGAAGAAAACCTAAGGGAGACTTTCGAGTTACCCAAGGGAAAGTTGTCAGCTTATAGTCTCACTGGGGACTGTGTCAGAGCAATGATTTAAAAGTGTTTCTGCAACCATGAGATTTTTCTAGGAGTGAAGAGATCCTTCCGAAATTTCCACTAGTCAAAGTAATTTCTTATATTTTCGATTGCGTTTTCGAAGAATAGTTTTAAAAATTTTCAAAGCACCTTTCATTTTCAAAGTTTCAAGAATAAATGGTATTTTGCATAACAAAAGAAACAAGAGTAATGCACCAATGAAATTAAGTAACAAAATGGTATCTTTTATTAAAGGATGGCAGCTTGCTGAGGGCATAGCTCCACAGATGATTATGCTTTGAAATTGGCAACATGGGAAAAAGTTACATTGAATCCAACGACACCTACTGACACTAATAACTAAGACTAATCCAGAATCTTGCTTTGGACGAGGATGAAAGAACTGGACAATGGCTCTCATGCGGAAAGTGTGTTTGCGATGATCGGTGTTTTCTGATGCAATGAAGTGCCTCCATCCCTAACTTTTGCCTGGACCGCCCTTTCGGGTTTTCAATCCACCGGGACGCTCCTTTTTGCCTAAGCCGCCCTTTCGGGTTTTCAACTTAGCGAGCTTTTTATTATTATTTCTTTTTCAACCTTTACTTTTGCCTAAGCCGCCTTTTGCAGGTTTTCGACTTAGCGGGTTTTTAGGCATAATATTTTCGGACTGCATCAGAATTCACGGGATGTGCAAGCTCTTCACCATCCATTGTTGTAAGTATCAGAGACCCTCCGGAGAAAACAGTCTTTACAACAAACGGGCCTTCATAATTGGGCATCCACTTTCCACGCATATCTTTATGCACTGGCAAGATCTTTTTGAGTACGAGCTCTCCTTGACGGAACTCACGGATACGAATCTTCTTATCAAACTCTCTTTTCATCCGTTTTTGATATAATTGCCCATGGCACATAGCTGTCATGCGTTTCTCGTCAACGAGATTCAACTGATCCAGTCTGTCTTGAACCCATTCAGCTTCCTCAAGTTCAGCTTCCATCAATACTCTTAAAGAAGGTATCTCTACTTCGATGGGGAGTACGGCGTCCATTCCATACACCAATGAGAAAGGTGTTGCCCCTGTCGAAGTTCGCACTGAGGTTCTGTATCCATGCAAAGCAAACGGTAACATTTCATGCCAATCTTTGTAAGTCGCGACCATCTTTTGCAGGATTTTCTTGATATTCTTATTCGCAGCTTCAACGGCCCCATTCATTTTAGGACGGTACGGAGAAGAATTGTGATGCGTGATCTTGAAACTGTCACACAGCTCTTTCATAGTCTTGTTATTCAGGTTGGTGCCATTGTCAGTTATTATCCGACTTGGAATTCCGTAACGGCAGATAATTTCTTTCCTGATGAAGCGGGCAACCACTTGCTTAGTCACGTTGGTGTAGGAGGCAGCCTCTACCCACTTGGTGAAATAATCAATAGCAACAAGGATGAAACGATGACCATTATAAGCCTTCGGCTCGATTGCCCCAATCATGTCAATGCCCCACATTGAGAACGGCCATGGTGAAGACAAAACATTCAACGGTGAGGGAGGTACATGCATTTTATCAGCGTAAATTTGGCACTTATGGCATTTTCTAGCGTATTGGATGCAATCAGCTTCCATAGTTAACCAATAATATCCAGCCCTTAGCATCTTCTTAGACATAGCATAACCATTGGCATGAGTTCCGAAGGTCCCCTCGTGAATCTCTTGCAGTAACATGTCCGCTTCCCGTTTATCAACACATCTGAGCAAAACCATGTCGTAATTTCTTTTGTATAACACACCATTACTGATAAAGAATTTCGAAGCCAGTCTTCTCAACGTTTTCTTGTCCAGACCAGTAGCACCATCGGGATACTCTTGCTTGGCTAGATAGTTCCTGATGTCGTGAAACCAAGGCTTTTCATCCACCTCAACTTCTTCAACTACCTGACAATAAGCGGGCTCAACTTTACGTTCAATATGGATAAGAGGTGCTTCATTAACGAACTTAACTTTCCACATGGATGCTAACATGGCTAAAGCATCAGCAACGTGATTCTCAGATCTAGGAACATGCTCGAACTCTATCTCGTCGAAATACTTAATCAGCTCGACAATGTAGTCCTTATAAGGGATTAACTTCTCATTCTTCGTTTCCCATTTGCCTTGTACTTGGTAAATAACCAAGGCTGAGTCACCACTTACTTTGAGAAGTTTGATTCGGAGGTGAATGGCTGCTTCGAGGCCGAGAATACATGCTTCATACTCCGCGACATTATTAGTACACTCAAAGTCTAACCTGGCCGTAAACGGAGTGAATCCACCCTTTGGGTTCATCAAAACGGCGCCTATACCATGCCCATTGAAATTCGAGGAACCATCAAACATCATCCTCCACCAAAGACCTGGTTCTGGACCTTCGCTCGGATCTGGCTCTTCACAATCTCTCTTGATCAACAAAATATCCTCATCAGGAAAGTCAAACTTAAGAGGTTCATAATCTTCAACTGGCTGATCTGCCAGATAATCCGATAAAATACTACCCTTAATTGCCTTCTGGGGTACATACTGGATGTCATATTCGGATAACAACATGTGCCAACGGGCTAGCCTCCCGGTTTGAGCAGGTTTTTCAAGGATATACTTGATCGGATCCATTTTAGAAATCAACAATGTGGTATGACAGACCATATATTGCCGAAGGCGCCTAGCGGCCCATGCCAACGCACAACAAGTTTTCTCCAATGGTGAGTATCTTTTTTCACAATCGGTAAACTTCTTGCTCAGATAATAAATCGCATGTTCCTTTCTTCCAGTCTCATCATGTTGCCCAAGCACACAACCCATAGACTTCTCAAGAACAGTAAGGTACATAAACAACGGTCTTCCAGGTACGGGAGGAATCAGAATAGGGGGGTCTTGCAAATAATTCTTAATTTTCTCGAAAGCTTTCTGACAATCAGGGTTCCACTCAACCGTCTGCCCCTTACAAAGCAACTTGAATATCGGCTCACAAGTAGCGGTCATGTTAGAGATAAACCTGGAAATGTAATTCAAACGCCTCAGAAAACCTCTAACTTGTGTCTCGGTTTGCGGAGCGGGCATATCTTGAATGGCTCGGACTTTGTCATGATCTACCTCAATCCCTCGTTGGCTAACAATAAAACCAAGCAATTTTCCAGATCTGACACCGAAGGTACATTTAGCAGGATTCAATTTCAACTGATATTTCCTGAGTCGTTCAAACAACTTCACCAAATGGTCTAGATGTTCCTCTTCACTCTGAGATTTGGCTATCATATCGTCCACATACACCTCGATCTCTTTGTGCATCATATCATGAAAAAGAGTGGTCATAGCGCGTTGGTAAGTTGCCCCTGCGTTCTTCAACCCGAAGGGCATGACTTTGTAGCAAAAGGTCCCCCAAGGAGTAATGAAAGTAGTCTTCTCTCGATCATCGGGATCCATTTTGATCTGATTATAGCCAGAGAAACCATCCATAAATGAGAACAACACAAAAATGGCTGTATTGTCTACAAGTGTATCAATATGTGGCAGAGGGAAGTCGTCTTTCGGACTTGCTTTGTTCAGATCCCTGTAATCCACACACATCCTAACTTTACCGTCCTTCTTGGGCACTGGCACAATGTTGGCAACCCAATCTGGATATTTTGCAACTGCCAAGAAACCTGCATCTAACTGTTTTTTAACCTCATCTCGAATTTTCAAAGCCATGTCGGGTCTCGTTCTTCAAAGCTTTTGTTTGATAGGCGGACAATCTGGCTTAAGTGGCAACTTGTGAACAACAATGTCTGTGTCTAGACCAGGCATATCTTGATACGACCACGCAAACACATCAATATATTCTTTTAACAACTCAATCAGCCTCTGCTTAACCTCTGTCCCAAGCATTGCACCAATCTTGACCTCTTTCTTGTTTTCATCTGTACTAAGGTTAATCAAGTCCACCTGTTCTTTATGCGGTTGAAGCTCGGTGTACTCGTACTCAATCAATTTTGTCAGTTCAGCGGGTACTTCAAAATCTTCTTCACCCTCGTCTTCAGCTTGATAGATGGGTGCATCCCAGTTAGGAGTGTCAGTAAAGTCATTGGATCCAACGAGGTTTGTGATATCTCTGCATGATGGAAGGCTTACTTAATTAAAATGCTCGAAGATATGTAAGATAAGAAATGAAATGCTATTTTTGTTTTATTTTCGAAAAAGGTTGCCAACTTCATTTTTTAAAAAAAAGTGGAAACGAAAAACGCAAATGAACCAAAGTGGAATTGAACAAAATGCCTTTATTAATATCCTTTTAAAAATGAAAGGTGGCCCAACAAAAACGACCCTATAGCCTTGGGCAGAGCTACGGATTTTTATTTGAAAACGTAAATGAAAAATGCTAAAATTACTTTGACAATGGAAAGATAACGGGGATCTCTACGGCCTCCCAGTTGTTCAAAGCTGCATCACCCTTAAACACCAGGTTGCTCAGATCTTCATCTTCCTCACAGTCACTGACGGCATTGACTTGAAAACCTCCGCTGACAAATACCTCTTGGATAACCTTCGGACGCCCTTCGACAGTTGTGGCAGCTCTATTCTGAGTTGGTTTGTAACCCAACCCAAAGCGATCAGTCTTGGTCTTGACATCAATTACCTCTCCCCAACCTTCCGGAATGCCCCTGTCAATTGTTGATTTGGTACTCTTCAGAGATGCAAAAGATGGATTACCCTGGCCCACTGTCTCTTCGACTTCTAACAGAACAGCATTGGCGATTTCGAGCGCTTGAAAGGAGATTTCCAAAGCATTCTCATCGGCCTCGATGTAACGGAAAGAAGACAGGTTACTGACCATCAGATCCTCCTCACTGTGTATAATAACCAACTTTTCATCGATCACGAACTTCATCTTTTGATGTAACGTTGAGGTCACTGCCCCAGCGACATGAATCCACGGCCTTCCAAGTAAGCAGCTGTAATTGGGATTAATGTCCATGACTTGGAACGTGATATTAAAAACTTGCGGACCAATCAGGATAGGAAGCTCAACCTCCCCCATTACCGACCGGCGAGAACCATCGAAAGCCTTGACGATCAAAGGAGTAGGTTTCAACACAGTCTCTTTGAAAACCAACTTATCAAGAACCCTCTTGGGTAGAACATTCAAAGAAGAACTGGTGTCCACTAGCACTCTTGCTAAATTGTCCTCCTGACATTTCACTGATATATGTAAAGCACGATTATGATTCGGACCCTCCTTTGGTAACTCTTCGTTGCTGAAACTAAGAGTGTTGCATGCGGTCAGATTGGCAATCACACTATCAAACTGACTGGTGCTGATATCTTGATCCACATGTGCTTGAGTCAAAACTTTCTGCAAGGCCGTCCTATGAGCGGGTGAACTCATCAACAGAGATAAGATCGAAATTTTGGAAGGAGTTTGATGAATTTGATCGATAACTTTATAGTCACTTTTCTTGATGATCCTCAAAAACTCAGCATCTTCATCATTCGTAACAGCTCCCTTACCTTTGTCTTTGGCAGGCACTGGGATACTAGTTGTTTCCTTAGGTGGGACCTCATTGAAACGGGGAGTATACACACGGCCACTGCGAGTCATCCTGCTTGCCTCTACGATATTAGTCACAGTGTCCTTAACCTCTTCATTTGGAATAACCTTCCCAGACTCTTTGTCAATCATCGTCACGTCATATTTCCAAGGCACAGCTTTAGGATCACTGAAAGGAAACGAACTTGGTTTTCGAATAATTATAGGCTTAGGTTAATTCGTCTCAGGGATAGACGACTTTGGTATATCGAACACGGGATTGGCAGAACTTGCCCCTGACAGATTAAACACTGGTACCTTACCCTTTGATTCAGGCTGATGGAAAACAGGCTCAACCACAGCGACTTCATCCTTCTTGGCTTGGCTTGTCACTTGTAAAACACCCTCGTTAATCAACCTCTGAACATCATTCTGAACCAACACACAACCCTTAATACTGGCATCATAACCTGCGCATGCAACATGGGAAGTATCTACCAGACCGGCTTCAAACAACTTCGAATGGAATATCTTAAGAGGAGTCTTAATCTGAACAACATCAAGGACATAACCTTCCTCAGAATCGGTACTAATGGCATTAACACCCTCATGGTTAGGAAAAGGGTTCTTCTTAACATTCGGTTGAGGATCTTCAAATGACAAAATCTTCTTTTCCAACAGATCTCTGACAAGACTTTTGAGAGCATAACAGTTCTCCAGATCGTGACCAGGCGCACCCTCATGAAATAAACAATGAGCAGCGGCGTTGTAATTGGCGAGTAGAGGATTAGGAGGCGGACCCAAAGCTCGAGTAGTAATTAGACCTTGCTTGACTAATGAGGGATACAACTCGGTGAAAGTCATTGGAATCGGCGGACAAGGTTTATACGGTCTCTTGTTAGGAACATTCTGGCGAGGAGCTGGATTCCTTGGCTGTTGATGGGCAGGAGCGTTGGGCGCTTGTTGATAGTTAGGAGGCGGATAAACAGGAGATTGTTGCATAGGTTGATACATAGGAACCTGTTGATTGAAAGAAGGTGCAACAGCTGCCACATAGGGTTGTTGAGCATATTGGATTGGGTACCCTTGAGGTTGAGCATAACCTTGCGGATATTGATAGAATTGGTCTCTTCGTCTACCAGAGGATATATCATTAGCTTCACCCTCTTTCTTCTTCTGAGAGCTATACGAAGGTTTCTTCGGCTGATCCTTTGAAGCACCATGAGTATTTGTCATTTTACCGCTTTTCATACCTAATTCAATCTTGACACCCACAGCAACGATGTCAGAGAAATTCGAAGTCACACTACCCACCATCCTCTCGTAAAATTCTGGACGAACCGTGTTGACAAACCAATCATCTAACTCTTTCTCGGTCAAAGGAGGTTCTACTTGCGAAGCAATCTCTCTCCACCTTTGAGCGTACTCTTTGAACGACTCAGAATTCTTTTGTGACATACTCAGCAACTGTCTTCTGTCAGGAGCCAGATCCATATTGTACTTGTAGTGTTTGATGAAAGCGTCAGATAAATCCTGGAAGCTCTTAATGCGAGATTGGTCCAAAGTTAAGTACCATTTGGAAGAGGCACCTTTCAAACTGTCTTGGAAGCAATGAATCATCAATTTATCATTTTCAACATGGGCAGCCATTTTGCGATAGTACATGATCAGATGACTCTTAGGACAAGTGGCACCTTCATAGCGATCGAAGTTCGGAGTTTTGAACTTCGGGGGAATAACCAAACCTGAGACCAAACAAACGTCCCTTGCAGCAGTCCCAAAAATTTGATCGCCCTCTACTTTTTTCAATCTCTGGACGATGGTGTCTACTTCCTCACGAAGCTTGTCATGTTTCTCATAACCTTCAACATTCTCGTCAAGATTATCAAAGACTGTCTTATTGAAATACGGTTGCACACGGGTGTGCACAACAGGTGGTGCAAAGATAGGAGCCCCCCTAGAAACTTTGGAAAATAAAGGCACGGCTTGCTGAACAGGCTGATTAATCGGAACAGTGGCTTGAGGAGGCACAAAACCTGGAGCAAGACCATAAGGTGGGTCCCTTGCTACAGTCACATTTGGTGGAGGGTCCACAGTAACGCCGGTAATCTCGGAAACAACAGTGGGCTGGGTATCCATCTTAGCATTCATGACATGTAACAACTCCATCATACGCTCCATACCCCCTCGCAGGTCTTCAAGTTCATTGCTAAGGCAATCAATCTCTTTTGTCTGATCCTCCATTCTCTTCCGAGTTTAAGCTCTGGTGTTGTACTGGTGCCGAGGACTCAGGGTGACGAAACTGGAAGGCGAGAGAACCGGACATGAGAAAACGGAAGACACATGCAATGCAAGAAAGTATATGATGCTATGATGCAAATGCAAATGAAGATTTCATGGAATTCAAACATTTACGAATGTCGTGGGGTACCAAAAAAATTTTCCTTGTTTTTTCATTTTTATTTTATCCCGCGATATAAATGATGTTTGAATTCCATGAAATACAATGCAATAGGATGCTTTATGGATGCCATGCACATGAATACACAAAACCCTAGGTTAAAAGTCATGAGTGGAGTTAAGGTCTACCCATCCCCAAAAGGAGTGTACTATAGGTTAGTTGTACCTGCCGAACAAGGTTCTAAAAAAGTGCCCAAAGTCATCAGCCCATCTTTCGGATATTATCGACCTTCCGATTGACTCGGGGGTTAATAATATTCTCAAGAGAACCTCTTTCGAGTGTAGTATCGCGTAGCAACCGTTGTAGGATTACTCCCACATAGCTCCCGCACTACGTCCTAAATAAGGCCAATGTGGTGTTAAGGTACTACGGTCCTCAATATCACAGACTCCAATCGACCATGGAAAAAGTTTTCACGATTATACTCGATCAACCGAACCATTTTCGAAAAGGTCTCAACTGAGCGGTGATTCTCGATTCAACTTAGTCGGGATTCAACTCCCGATAAGCCTCGTCGAATATATCCCCATCCTATAATAATGTCACTAGTCCGGGCGTAGGACTTATCTCACTGCACCAGGAACAATCCCCCAAATCAGAGCACAAATACATACATGCAAATGAATAATAACACAGATAGTAATAAAGATGAACAAGTTAGGGATAAACCTCAAAAATTAAGACTGTCCCCAGTGAAGTCGCCATTTTCTGTTGCGGTGGAAATAGGATTACAAACTATTAATGAGTTTGAATCGCAATTTAATTCACAACCGCTCTTTGATTTATCCGAAGGAAAAGGTCAAAAGAGGGAAAACCTATTTTGCATCGTAAACACAATGCGGGGAAAGATCTAGGGTTCGGGGGTTGGTTAAATTTAGGGAAGGTATTAGCACCCTAAACTTCCGTAGTACTCTACGGGAACCTTTTGTTCAAATGTTTACTATTTGCTTTATTCATTTGCTTAAGGTATACGTACAAAAGGATTAAAAGTGAGAAAGGAGACCTAAGGGGTTAATTCTAAGTTTACTCGGCAAGACATCGCATCTTGTGCCTACGTATCCTTACGGGAGTGGAATCAGAGTAATCGTAGTTCCCCTCAAAAGGGAGGTTAGAGACTTCTTGACTGTGGTCAAGGTCTCAAGGGGAATAAACATGTCTTAAGGACACGCTTACGCGGAGTGTAGAAACTCCAATATCTATGTTGAAATGTTAAGTTGTAATTAGGGTTAAATTAGGGATTACACGGCGGGAAACCCTAAAATGAGCGCGGCGGCTCTTTGACCTAATGCTAGGGGTAAAATTGTAATCTTGTCCACAGCGAGACATGTGTGAAAATTAGGGTTTGTAGTTTGTAAGGGTTTGAAGTTGAGGACTATTGGCGCGGCGACCAAAAGCTAGACCTAACCTTCGGATGTGTAGTGTGACAGAATAATCGAGGAATGGGTGAGAAATTAATCATACGAGCAGGGAAATAATGACAGAAATTAAAATCATACACGCAGAAAATTAAAGGCAGAAATTAAAACGCCATTATTAGGGTTCGCGAGGTTACATGAGAGGAGCAGTTACAATATAGTAATGACATTGAAATGAAATAAATAGCGGTAAACGCAATAAACTACAAAACGAGCAAACACCATTAATGGGCAGAATTGTCAGATGGTGACGAAGTGAAACTATGCATCGTTTTTTGTGGTTTTATTTTGTGATATAATCTTCAACTTAAATTAAAATGGAATTCTTAATATTAATTTAACTCAAACCCTAAAACTATCTTACCCTAATTATTATTTTTTTTAAAAAAAGATTTTAATACACTTATCTAAAAAATGGTTTTTTATTTATTATTATAAAAAGGTTTTTTATTTTATATAAAAAAGTTTTTAAATTATTATTTTATTAAAAAAACAATTTTAATATTAGTTTTTAAAAAAAAGTTTAATAAAACTTAATTAATTAATTATATAAAAAAAGGAAAAAAAGGTAAAAAAAAATAAAAGGGGTTGGGCCGGTCATCACTCCCGGACCCAACCCGGATGGTAAATCATATCCCCAAAGAAAAAAACATAACCGTGAGGAATACGGCGTGCTTACATTTTATCTCACGAGTGGCTTCCGAAGCGATGATGGTGATCTTCTTAGAGGCGATGATGTGAGAAACTGAGCCTCAGGAGTGGTTTGCTCGTCGTCGAATGAAACGGCGCCGGCGGCTGTTTGAGACGGCTTTGAGCGAAGCTCTTCCCCCTTCGATATCGCGGCCGCTAGGGTTTTTCTTGCGATTGTTGTTCGCCGTTTCGTCCAGGGTCCCAACGAGGTGATATTGTTCCCTTTTTATAGTCTCTCTGATTTTCTCTTTTGGGCCTTGGATTTGCGTTATTTTTCTGAGATTGATTGTGATTTGGTGATACAATTTGATTTTATCGGATACTGATTCGAACTTTCCTTTTTTGTTAACAGATATGGTTTAGATTTGCTTTGATGGGATTTTCAGATATGGATTTGTTTTGATTTGTTTTGGGACCAAACCTATTTGGATATTGCGATCTGTTTTCCGAACCAGATTGGCTGCGACTTGTTTCCTCTGATTTTCAACGGATTATGGGTGATGCCCATCTTTTGTTTTGATGTTCATTCGGATTCACTTCCAGCTGCTCATTGATTCGATTTCCAGATGTTGATTGGGTTTATTACTTCCCAGGTGGAATCCAATTCAACTCCAACCCTCAGTTGTTTACTTGATAGGGGCTGGGCTGTTAGACTCGTACTCTGTTTTGATGAATTTGATTCTTTGAGATTTGTGAACCTTGGGCGGTTTCTGAATGATTTGTTTTGGGCACCGGAATGTTGCGAACTGTCTTCATTCAACTTGATTACTAATTGGAAAACACTTACTTTTCTTCTTCTTCTTTCAAAATGGATGCTTTGCATTGGTCTTTGCCGCCGGGAAGGGTACGCGGTAATGATGACACTTGGTCTGAACCGTCGGAACAAGATACTACAATCCTTGCTTTTGATTATGCTGTCTTCGATCATGTTGCTTTTGATTTCGGTGATGATGACCTTAGGTCTGAACCTTTGAGGGATGCCCTTCGACCTTTCGGTTTTGGTTGCGTTGCCTTAGCGATGATGACCTTCGGGTCTGAGCTAATATTCTTGTCCCAAGTTACTAACGCTTGTCGTTCGACGTTCGGTAGGGAATTAGTAACGGCTTCGGCCGTGGCTCTCCCAGCCTCTCGAATGCTTATGCCCGATGATGGTTAGCTGAGGGCTGATACGACTTCGAATCTCTTTGTTGTTTCTATTGTTTTCATGCAATTTGATTGAATCGATTGGATGGCCTGGTATCTCACGCGTGATTGTGGCGTGAATCCTTGCTCTTGTATTGTGATTAAACTTGTGGATTCATTTCGATGCTCAGTTTGGTGTGGTCATTCATGTCCTGCTGCTGATGATTCTTGGCCTCTTTGATATGGTTTGCAAATGTCTGTTTTTTTTCTATGGTGCTTATCTTGGTGCCTTGATTCAGGTTTCCTGCAGTTGGGTCCTTCTGTGATATCTTGACAGTAGTACTGTTTTTGTGTTTTTTCGCGATGCTTGATATTGAAATTGTTCTTAACCTCTTGTGGGACTTGCAGATATTGATGTTGCTGATGTGCTTCCCTGATGGTTGATAATTTGTGTTGATACACCAGTTTCCTGATGCAGCTTAGCTCTGATTTGGTGCCTAAGGCTGTGATGCTTTGGATTCACAAATTGATTGCGTTGTATGACGACGGGGCCATGATGTTGTTCTTCGACTGAGCCCATATGTTGGCTGTCTCTGATTGCTTCGGTTGTGCACTTTCAGTTTGAATTTCCAATTACCTGTGGCTGTTTTGTTTATGTAGCTTATGAACTATTTTGGCTTTGAGTTCTGTTATCAATTTTGTACTGATGCTGTTGTGGAATTTCAGGTGTTGGAAAAACTTTGAACACAAAGTGATTCAGACCTGCCGGCATCCGGGTCTGAGTCCGAATTTGCCGTGTTGTTTTACCCTTGTATCAGTTTGGAAACCAAATGGGATTTATTCGATGATGGCATAGATCTTTTTCAGTTAATCATTTATCGGCCCGAACTTCTTTTACTTCTTCACCTTTCTCGGTTGTCCCGTATGATAAGAATAGGGATCACCTGATCTGACGCCAATGGCGCGGATCGGTAACGGGGGTAGGACGCAGCTTCGGTTGTGCCACTCCCGGCACTCGATGATGATGCTGTTCTGAGAGTGTCGAAGACAACTTCTAACCCTTTCCTGCTTCTGTTTTGTTTTGTCTTTGTTGTGCAGGTTAATCAGAGATTCGTGAAGAAACTCAAAGGGACATCATGAAGAACACTTAGAATTCTTTAGGACTTAGGACTTTTTAGAGTAGAGATACTCCTTTGTGAATGTAATTCCTTGTAAACTCAAACAATGATTCCTTAATTAGAATTCAAAGTTTATTTGAGTCACTCTTTTGTAAATTAAATACTTTATGAAATAAAAATTCAAAAAGTACTCATTTACTTCTTAAATATCTATGAACATACAAACCAGAATTTATTTATATTTATTTCTTAGTTACAAATTATAAACATTCGTGAATAAAAATCCACAAACATTTAAATTTATTTCTAATTATAAATTATAAATACTCACGAATGACATTCAAAGGTACTTAAGTTCTGGCTCATATGCTTATTCTCTCCATAGTCCTGATCAAAACTAAGTGAATTCAACTAAATCCTCTCTGTTATGTATATCGAAAGAACGTGTTATTAACTGAAACGAAACTCCTCCCTGAACAAATGAACGACCCAACATTAGATACACTCCCGGTATTTTCCAATAATAAAACGAGCCAGCTTGATGCCTTGAAGGAAATCAACTTTTATGGTAGACAAATGTCCCACGTATCATGCTCTGAACGCCTCGAGGCTTAAAGGTCGATTTTCTTTAGAATCAGCCAAAATAGTGTAAAATGACCGAAACGCCCTTAAACTGGATTCCTGCAAAACAAATCAACACTCCATGACTGGTAAGTGATTAGTGGATGCAAAAAATGAAATGTCATGCGTCATGACTGACTAAATGTAAGGGTAAAATTTGGGGTATTACAGGTACGCACGCCGGCGGGTACGCTATGACAAGAAAGATCCTGAGAGCAGGATATTACTGGTTGACGATGGAGTCGGATTGTTTTAAATTCGCGAAGAGATGTCATAAATGCCAGATTTATGCTGATAAAGTTCATGTGCCTCCGTGCCCGTTAAATGTCATGTCCTCCCCGTGGCCGTTCTCCATGTGGGGCATCGACATGATAGGCAAGATCGAGCCCACTTCATCTAACGGTCATCGCTTCATTCTAGTAGCTATCGACTACTTCACCAAGTGGGTGGAGGTAGCCTCATACGCTAACGTGACCAAGCAGGTGGTGGCTAAATTCATAAAGAGGGACATCATCTATCGTTACGGAATTCCCGAGCGGATCATTACTGATAATGGTTCGAATTTGAATAACAAGATGATGAAGGAGCTGTGCCAGAGTTTCAAGATTGAACACCACAACTCATCTCCTTACCGGCCGAAGATGAATGGCGCCGTTGAAGCGGCCAATAAGAACATAAATAAGATTGTTCAAAAGATGGTTGTGACCTACAAAGATTGGTACGAGATGTTGCCATTTGCACTGCACGGTTATCGTACGACAGTATGTACATCAACCGGGGCAACCCCTTTCTCCTTAGTGTACGGTATGGAGGTCGTCCTACCGTTAGAAGTGGAGATCCCTTCTTTGCGAGTTTTGGTTGACGTGAAACTCGACGAGGCAGAATGGATTACGAACCGAATGAACCAACTCAGCCTGATGGACGAGAAGAGGTTGGCATCGAATGCACATGGTCGTCTGTACCAAAGCCGAATGAAGAAAGCTTATGATAAGAAGGTGCGTCCTTGAAGCTTTCAGACGGGTGATCTCGTCTTGAAGAAGATTCTTCCTCCACACTCCGATCACCGGGGCAACTGGACTCCCAATTACGAAGGTCCGTACGTCGTCAGCAAGGTCTTCTTGGGAGGAGCTTTGTTGTTATCCATGATGGATGGTGAAGATTTTGCATCCCCGGTGAACGCGGACGCAGTTAAAAAATACTTTGCTTGAAAGCGACCCGCTGGACAGTAAAAAGAGAGTCCAGGAAAAAATGGGGCATCCCGGCGAACCATAAAAAAGGAAAAAGGTTCGGGCAAAAATTAGGGATATAAATTGAAAAAATGTACACCCGCAAAGTCGAAAACCCGGATGGGCGACTTTGGCAAAAAAGGGTATCCCGGTGAACTGAAAACCCGCAAAGGGCGGTTCACGCAAAAGTTAGGGATTTGAAAAAGCAAATGACTGCGTTCCGCGTATGGACTTTCTTTGTTTAGTGGTTTGGAAGACCTGAGGGTCGTTTATCTGAATCAATCTCTTCTGAAGCTGAAGCGTCGGAGAAGTATCGAAGTCGAGTGGGTCATAGAGGGATCAACTCATGGTGTTCGTCTACGCCTCATTGCCGACATTTGTATATACTGATGTATATTTATGTTTTATTTTTTGCGCGGCTTCCTCATTCCAGGAGCTTGCATCTGTTGTAAAACATTTTTACCCATTCAGGGGTTCGTTATCAATAAAATGTATACTATTCAGCAATTCTGTTTACCTGTTTAGCATTTATCTGTTTTGTTTGCGAAAAAGAACGCCGATGTTTTTGATAAAATGCGCATACATAAACTTACTGGCCTAGGCCACTGATTGTTGAAACAATGAATTACTTAAACATTGTCACAAGATGATAACGTTGATAGGTCCCTTTGAGAAGGGTATCTTGTCTGTTTGTTTGTGTTGTTACAGGTGTAGCATGTACCAGGCAGTGCGCCGTGCGCATCCCCAAGCAGGATGATTCCTCCTGCGCTAGCAAAGTTCAGCAGCCTCTCCCTGCAGGGTCTGAACGTGAGATCGTGAGCATTGATATGTCTCCCTAGGCAGAGAATATTCTCTCCCCGATCAGATGCATCCTGAAGGAACGTCATCTCCTCAGCTGAGTCATTCCCCGAACTGTGCAGCAACTGATGGTTCAAGACTGAAGTCTCCAGCGGAATCGAGGTTCCCCACAGAGTCGTAATCTCCCCAGCAAGCGGAATTATCTCTTCTTCCCCAGCCGAGTTTGCAGATCCCCAAGAGAGCCGAGTCCTTGGAAGCCGCTCGGGCCATGACTGATTTTCCCCAGTGGAATGTCGAATAGCTTATGCTGTGTTTCCCCGCCAGAGCCATTATCTCCAGGGAAGTAGCCGTGAAGGCCGTGCAGTTTATTCCCGCGATTGACATCGCTTTCCCTCAGCAGGTCCAGGTTCTCGTAGAGCTTCGTCCCCCTGCCGCAGTCAACTGAAGTTCACTTCCCCACAGCGCCCGATTGGGATTGGCGTGACCTTGTTCTCCTCAGCAGGATGATTCCTTCCCCCTATCAGAGTGGTTCCTTCTCCTTGATAGGAGGATTCTCCCTTCAGCATTTATTTTGCTGACGGGATCGCATCATTTTGCATGACTGCATAACATTTATCATAAACGCGTAGCATTTCCACCGTGTGGAGCATTGCGTCATTGCCGAAGCATATGCATAATAAGCATGATCTAGGTTGTTACCGTTCTTGTTTTACAGGTGTTCCACCACAGAATTGATTGCTCAAGATGATTCTTGAATTCTCCCCAACGGAGTCGCTTGCTCAAGATGATTCTTGAATTCCCCAGCAAGGTCGTTTGCTTAAGATGATTCTTAAAATCCCCCAGGGCAGTCACCAGAGTTGGTCGCTCAAGTTGATGCTTAGAGTCCCCGGCAGAGTGTTTGCTCAGGATGATTCCTGAAATCTCCAGCATAGTTATCGGTTCAGGATGATTCTTGAAGTCCCCGACGGAGTTATTTGTCCAAGATGATTCTTGAAGTCCTCAGCAGAGTTGATTCATCCAGAATGATTCCTGGATCCCTGAAGCAGAGTTACTTAATAGTTCTCCAGAATCCCCAGCGGAGGTGTGTCATCCCCAGCAGGTTTCTGAACAGCGAAGTTGAAACTTCCCCTGAAGACTTGATGATTGAAGTCCGACCGTGTTAATGAAGCAGTTCTCTCAGCTGATGCGGAGTTCCTGATGGCAGAAGTTTGGATATCCCCAATTGGTTCATGATTGACCGAGAACTCTGTTCCCGACTTACTGATGGAGTCTGGCTGATGCCCGAAAGTTTTCTTTGAATGCCCGACGGCATGACTAATCTGATTGTTGACCTGACGAGTCCCGAGGAATCTTGATGCCTGACGGCATGATCGACCATGTATCACCGGTTGCCGTGTGACCAATTCCCCAGCTAGTTGTCGTGCAGCTAATATTTCAGTTTTCGAAGATGTGTTCCCATCAGAGTACCGTGTACTTGTGCAGTTGGTAAATTTTCGGGTTTATCGGTATTCAACCGTCTCGCACCTCGATTGGTTGAGAGCCGTTCGCTTCTCACCCAGTCAGGTCCAAGCCGTTTGAATAGGGGAAGCTGTTGCACCCCAAAAATTGACCAACATTCCTTTACCTAGCTCATGTTTCATCTCATTCACATTAGCATTATCACTTGCATTTCATTGACATGTGTGCAGGAGATCAAGAGGTATGAGTACCAATCAAGACTTTGAAGCTAGCCAAGAAGGTTATTCAAGTGTTCAAGGGTTGATATCTTTGTTAGAGAAGTTAAGAGATCCTCAGAGAGATTGGTTGAAACCAAGGTTGTGTGCCTCCTAACTTGAGAGTCAGGGGGAGCTCCTCAGATGATTCTGAAGCTATGAGGATGGACTTGATGCTTTGCGAGAGCTTATGATATGTCTTGAAAGCCATCAGGAAGCCTAGAGAGGTCATTGTGCAAGATTAAGAAGCCTCAGCCATGAGCGGTGCAGCTAGGGTTTGACTAGGTCAACCCTAAGTCAACTAATGATTTGGAGAGGGTTGAGACCCAATTCAAGAGCCATGTGATCATGTATTGATGCATTGAGATTCTATAAGGATGATTCCAAGGCCAAATCATCATGATTGAAGAGTTTGAGAAGTTTCAAGCTAGGGTTTCTAAGGCTTGACAGTGTAAAATCCCCTAGTTTGACCTCTATCTTCAAGGCAGTTTAGCTCAAGATGTGATTGTCATCTCATCTTACCCCCAACATGAATGTTGTAGAGCTTGTTCTTAGATTTAATTTGAGTACTAGAAGTCCTTGATAGGATTTGTAGAGCTCAAGTTATGACTTTGACAAGTTACAGGTCATCTGAGGTATGTGAATCTGGGGCCTTGAAAGTCACCCAACTTGCATCCAACGTTTGCCCAAGAAGTATGATTCCTATGAAATTTTGGTCAACATGAATGTTGTTCCTTATCTTCTTAGCTTTCTAGAGAGTACTAGAAGTCCTTTATAGGATTTGTAGAACTCAACTTATGGCTTTGACAAGTCAAGGGCATTTTGGTCATTTGGAGATTATAGGTCATTTCAAGCATAAGGCCATAACTCCTATTTCCAAGCTTCAAATGGAAAAATCTTCAACATCAAACTTGCTTAAAATGATGTTTTAAGGCTAGAAAGGAGGTCATGAGATGTTGAAAAGGCTTGTAGCTCAAAATGGTAAAAATGACCTAAAATGGAGGCATAAGTTAAATAAGTCAAAGTTGGAAATTGAAATTTTCAAGCTACACATCCAAACCATGGCATGTAATAGGTCATTTTGACTCTAGAAAACATTTTAAAGACAATGGTTCAGCCACATTTTTGATTTGAGGCCTAAATCATGGACTTGCTTTGGAAAAGGGTTACTTGCATATTAAGGTACATATGCAAAACATAAGGGAGAGCAATGCACAAGCTAGTAAAGTATCCTAACATGTCATGTATCTCATCTAAGGAGATTTTCAAGTCAGATACAAGTGCTGCAAGAGGTATAACACAAGATGGTACATGAGATGGATTGAAATAAAAAACTAATGACATGAGAATCTCAAATTCTCATTGGATGATTCCAGAAAGTTCTGGATGGTTTAGAACCATCCTATATATTGATTAGAACTTGCTCAGATGCAAGGTTGGTGAGAGATTAGAGAGGAGAGTGAGATTGCCATTTCATTTTCTTCCATTGCAAGTTGAAATTAATTTCTATACTCTGCATCATTTCCATTGATTCTTTCAATCCTAACACCTTCCATTGATCATACTGAGTATGTGCATACCAAATTGAGAGCAAGATCGTGTGGGATTGAAGAGATAGCATTTGGATTTTGGGAGCTGCAAGTCACCATCGGATTTGGAGATTCAAGCTTCTTGGATCAAATCTTTTGCAAACAGAAGCATTAGCATCAATCAAGGAGTGATTCTGAAGAGATTGAGAGGTTGAAGTGAAGATTTGACCTATCTGATATTCAAGAATTGACAGGTTTGCAACTTCTACTCTACACCCTAATTTAAGCGTAATTAGTTAGATTTGTTAGGTTAGAATGGTTAGAGATGGTTAGGAGATGGATTCTGGAAAGTTTGAAGGCATTTGGTGAGGTTTGAGTTAGTGACACCAATTTTCTTTTGATCAAGAACACGATGTATAGTGAGATATAACATGAGTTTAATAGCCAATCAATTTCAAGAATCGTTAAAGTTGAAGTTTGAGCATAGTTTTGATCTTGGATCAGGTTTAGAGATTGAGGGCATTTCAATTGATTCTAATACCATGGTTGTGATCAGGGATGAATTTAGAACAGATTAGGGTTTTGAACCATGGATTTTGGTTGAGTTTGGATGGAACCCGAGTGGAGAGGATGATGATATTTGAGCTCTGCAACTATGGAGCTTTCCCCCATTTTCATGGCTGAGGGAAGAAGATAATGTTTTAGCCGTTGGATGGAGAGTAGACCATTGACTGGGATCTGATCTAAAGGATGGGATTTAATTTCGCGTTTAAAGAGGGAAGTCTGAAGACAACCAAACACTGCGTTTCATTTAATCTTTCGTTTGGGCTTAAGTTGATTTTGATAGTCACACCCTCATCCATGGCCCAGTCAGAATTTGAACTGATTTTCTTTACTTATTGCACCGCGTGTTTTTCTTTTTCTTTATATTTTTGAGTTGATTTTCTGATTAAATCATGGGCCTAGCGCGCATTACTGATGGCACCCCCGTTTCAAGCCCATTCTCATATTGAACTGCATATCATTGCTATCTGCACCAAACATTTCATATTTTATTTTCTTTTTCTTCATTTTTCTTTAAAATTTGGAAAATCATATTAAATAGAAAATTAATGATTTTGGCATGGGGATTTTTTCTCCTATTTCATGTTGATATCTAGAAAATTATAAAATCAAAACATTTGCATTTCATGCATTTTTAATATATTTTGTGTATTTTCTCTTTTAATAGCTTTTTAATTCATTTTATGTTGATGCATAGTTTTGTAGAATTTTGTTTAGCTAGTTCCCTTTGAATTTTTAGGCCATTCTTTTTAGGATAGTTAGATTAGGACTTTAGCTCCCCTATGGATTTATTCCATAATTTTGTGATTAGTTTTTGATTAGTTTTGATTAGATGACTTTAGGTTATATAGATTTAGGTCAATCCTTAACATAGGTCCACAATAACACTAGAATTTTGGGTTTCTAGGTCAAGATAGATATTGGGACATATAGGGTATTAAGGGTAGGTATATAGGATCCCCTAGAAATTATATTAGATTTTAATATAATAGTATACTATTTTTAATTGATTTTTGTAATTGATTGTTGTTTGTGTTGCCCTTGTGGGCTTGTATTTTGTTTTGCTTTGATTTGTGGGCTTTTGCTTGGCTTGTTGGGCTTGGTCTTGCTTTGTGGAGCATGGTGGAGCATAGTGGAAGACTTGAAGATTGAAGAAGGAGCTTGAGAGCTTGAAGACTTGTTTGTTTTGTTGTTGTTTTAGGGTTAGGAATTAAGTAGAGCTTAGACCTAGCTAATTTCTTTCTTAAACATGGATGGTATCTTTCACCTCCATTCCTCCCCATGATTCAAGGTCCTTCCATGGTATTCACCTCCCTCCTTAGGAGGGATAAGTGATGGTGCCTAGGAAGTAGAACCTTTGAGGGAACCATTCTTTCGATGTTGAACCCTTATAGGTCACCTTTGGTGGTCAATAAGCAGTTTAATATCTTAGCTTATCCAGTTAAGTGATTTCTCCTGATTTGAGTATCTTGAAGATGTTGGGCTTGAATGTGAAGATGAAGACTTCATTGAAGAGTATGGAAGAGGATGATTCCATGAGCATTGCCATTGCAGCTGAAGCTTGGAGAGCAAGAAGAGCAAGTTGATACTTGAAGATCCAGTTGAGGCTGAATGAAGAGCTGAGGCTTAAAGACTGAAGGATGAAGTTGACACTTCCAGATGATTGAGGACTATCCTGAGAAGCTGAAGCTTGTATGAAGAGGATTCAATTGAGATTGAGTGTAGAGCTGAGGCTTGAAGAACAGAGGATGAGTTGATACCTACTCTGATGCAGTGAGATCCTGAAGGAATCAAGTTGATACTTGTGGTTAAGAGTGAAGCCTGAAGGTGGAACTGATTAAGGAGCTGAAGCTTAGAGAAGGGAGACTAAGTGGAAACTTATGTTGAAGGGTTGAAACCTGGAAAAGCAAGTTGATACTTGTCATGAGAGGTGGTAGCCTTGAAGGGTGATGGAGGTCTGAAGACTGAGTTGCTGTCAGAAGAGCTGAAGCTTGGAGAGAGAGAGGATTTGATCTGCTTTCTTGTCTGTTTTCTTTTCTGTATTGATGTGCCTTATTTGACTTGCTTGACGCATTAGAATAATTTCATATTTAGATTGATTTAAGCTAGGAGCATGATTGCACTAGAGGTTGAGTTGCTCCCTCTGCTTGTATTGTTACTGTATGGCTTTGCTTGCGGGTATTCGGTAGAGCCCAGCTCCCTTGCCCATGTGGTTTATTTTGCTTGATAGCATGATTTTATTTTCTTCTGTATGATTACAGTTTCTTATATTCTGCTTGATAGCATGTTTTACCTTTCTATATGATTACTGTTATTCATTCTGGCTTGAGGTTGAGATGAGCTTGTGGAGGCTGCTGCCCCACACACATTTCCTCCCTCACTTGCATTGCATGCATTTTACAGTTGTACTGTTTATTGTTTACTGTTTAAGCTGATGCTTTATCTGTTTTTGTTTATCATTGATATGATCCCTTAGGAATCTCACATCCTTTGATAAGGAAGTGATGATAGAACTTTAGGTTGAAACCTATGCATGATAACTTCTAGGAGTTCCCTGTTTCAAACCTCAACCATAGGATGAATCCTTGGCATGACAACAGTAGGACTTGATAGTCTCCCTTTAGTTGAGCCTGTTCTCTTCTCATCTCAAAACAGTTTAAGATACAGTAATCATGAATGATTTCTTTCGTACGTTACGAGCCTTAAGCTACCTGAGAAAGGATTGTTGGAGAGGCTCTTTTCAACAATCTGGATGTTTAGTATGGCACCCTTTGGGTGACATGCGACGCATTCACTCTCAGGTCATAGTCTTTAGTGCGATTGAAATTGCAAACACGATAAAAAACACTTCTTTCGTAAAAGACGGAAAACAAACTTCAAACCTTTTTGCCCCGTGGGCCCATAATTCAAAAGAAAGCTTTTCTGAAGAAAAGAGTGTCGTTAAACCTCAGCGCCATCGCAAACAGGCTTTGTCCCTAACTGCTGGAACTGCTGTTTAACCCTACTCGATAAAACAGATGAATCTGAACCCCCGTAATGCGTAGTATCCCGAACTACGTAGGCTCTGATCTCTCAAGCCTGTTGAGAGTACGTAGGCACAATACTGATGTATTGGCGAGCTACCTTCCCCGTAACCCGTAGTTAGTCGAACTACGTTGACTCTGATTTCTCATTCTCTGATGAGAATACGTAGGCATAAAGCGCGACGCTTTGCTGAGTCATTTTCTTTTTCCTTTCAGGCCAGCCTTGATAGGTAGATAGATAAACCAACTCGTCCAGTAAACACAACAAGCGTGGATCCCGTCGAGTACGACGGACGTGAGGGATGCTAATACCTTCCCCTTGCATAACCGACTCCCGAACCCAGACAACGGTTGCGATGACCTTGTCTTACCCTTTTTCGTCAGGTTTTTCCGATCGTTTCCTTTCCCGCTCCGAGGGATAAATAACGAAAGGTGGCGACTCTTCTGTTTTGCCGGCACCTTATTTTCGCGGAAGCGACATAGGGTTGGATGGATTAGTTCTAAACTAATATGGATGTTATCATGGAGTTCCTTCGTGTTCAGTAGGACGCCGCTGCTGCCACTTATGTTGTTGCAACTGTTATTGATGCTATAGTCACTCATGCGGTGATTTCTCCTCCTGTTGTTACTTCTTTTCCTGTTGTTGTTGAAGCATCGATTGAGAATGTTGGTCAACCCATTGTTAACCTACCAAGTGCTCAGCCTGGTATGAATAGGATGTCTACTACCTTCCTATAGGGAATGCCTCCAAATTTTACTCCACAAATTTCCAGTGGTAGTTCCTTTGTTCCGTATCAACCTTTTGTTGCACCCATTCTCAATGGTAATTCTGCTGCTTACCCTTAGGGCATGCCTACTCCGTTATCACCTCCTGTGGTGAACCATGATGATCACGAGATTCCTCAAGCACATATTCGCCAAACTCCTGTGTCAACTGATGTTGAAATTCCTGATGAAGACGAGCATGTGTATAGGGGTCCTCCTATTCATTTTCTGGTTTTGTCTCAATCTTCTCAAAGTACTGTTCAGAATATTCATTCAGGAATTCCTTACCCTGGGGCATCCTCTGCTACTGCGGTGCTTCCTACTAGTTATCCGTATGGTTTTTAGATGAGTCAGAATGTTAGTCATATGGTAAATTTTGGGTTGGTGTATTCGTCTCCGTTTGCTTCTCCTCAGATACCTGCTCCAGCTGCATCACAACTTCCAAATCCACAGACGACTGTCAGAATTGCTGATCATACCAGAGTTGCTAACTATAAGTTGTAGGATGAAAGAATCAGGTCGATTGAAGATTATTTTGCTTTTGGCATGGAAGCCAAAGACTTGTGTTTGGTTCCTAATGTTATTCTGCCACAAAATTTCAAGATTCCAGAACTGCCAAAGTACAAAGGGTTGAGTTGTCCATGTACCGCAGAAAGATGACATCCTACATTGACAAAGATGAATTGTTGGTTCATTTCTTCCAAGATAGCTTGTCTGGAGCTTATTTGGATTGGTATATGGGATTAGAGCTTAGCAAGATTCGCTCATGGAGAGACTTGTCCGAAGCTTTCTTGAAACAATACAAGTATAATCTCGATTTGGCTTCTACCAGATTGCAATTACAGAATCAGGCTCAACGTACAATTGAAACTTCAAGGAATATGCACAAAGGTGGCGCGAAATGGCCTCTCGTGTGCGACCTGTTCTTTCTGACACTGAGTTGGTTGATATCTTTATGGGAACTTTGCAAGGACTGTACTATGAGAAAATGGTGGGTAGTTCTTCGTCAAACTTTACTGATATTGTGACTATTCATGAAAGAATTGAGAATGACTTGAGAATTGGTAGGATTGCTGGTATCGCTTGTAACACCCAATTTTTAGTAATTATTTATTTAATTAAATTAATGGATTAATTGTGTGATTTTGTGCCTAATTGAACTAACTAATTTATGTGATTTATTTGAAATAAATGATTTAGTTGATATGTTTGAATTAGTTGGTTTATTGAATTTATATGAAATATTTGATTTATATAAATTAATTAATTTATTTAATTTATACGAGTTAATTGATTTAATTGATATATGTGATTTATTGAATTAAATTAATTTATGTGATTTATTTTATTAGTATAATAAAATGTAGAATATGCTAGAATAGTTAGTTGAACTTATTTTGGAGTGTGAATAGTAAGTGTGAGATTGAGTTAGTAAGACCCAATTGAGTTAAGACAAATGATAGGGTTTACCATAGAGTAAGAGGAGAATATAAAGAAAGAAAAAGTTAGTAAAGACGAAGAAGGAGGCAAAGAGAGAAGTGGAGAAGAAGAGGAGAAAACTCAAGTTCAAGAGCTCTAGTATTCAAGAAATTCAAGGTAAGGGTGAGTTTTTATATGATTATTGGAATTATTTGATAGTGTATAAATGGGTAGAAACACATTTAAGATTAAACCCCTAAATTTCTATAATTTTATCATTGTTAGGTTTTGATGACAATACTTGATAATTGATTGTTAAGTGTGCTTGGAATTGAAATATATCGGTAGAATTGAAAGATAATTGAAGAGCTAGTGTTTCATGTTACTGTAGCATAAAGTAGATAAACAATGGGTATGTTGGTTTTTTTTTATATATTTACACTAGCTATATAAACAAGGATAATCCCTATATGAATAGAATAATTGAGACTTTTAGCCGATTTTACCGATTAATCGAGATTAATTATTTTAAGTAAGCGAGGCTTAAATAATTAGAGCGTTCGGTTGCCGTTTGGCATGATGATGTGAATGCATAATGATTTTCTATGCGATTGTATGTGAAGAATGCATGAGAACATATGGTGAATATGTGCACATTGCTTGATAAATGTGGTCTTTTGACAAATATATGCATTGTTTAAATTGATTAAAAATGCATGATGATTTATGATGAGGTTCGTTGCCGTTCAACACGATATTGTGAATAATGCATGAGAACATATTGTGAATATGTGTGCATTGATTGAAAATGTGGTGGTGGTATTGAATTGTGAATGCATATTGATTGTATGCAATATTGTGAATAATGCATGAGAACATATTGTAAATATGTGTGCATTGCTTGATAATAGTGATGATGTTGAAAGTATGAATACTTTAATTAATATGGAATATGTGTTGTGTGTGCAATCATGATATAATTCTTGTGTGATGAATTGTTTGAGTATGCATGAGATTAAGATGCGAGAACGGTCTTAAGTGCATATGATTGTTTTATGATAATATGTATAGGTGTAAAACTCGTACTCACTGGGGTAGAATGACAAGATGATGTTCCTAGTGGAGTAATTACTGGGGTGGAATAACAAGATGTTGTTCTTAATGGAGTAATCACTGGGGTAGAATGAAAAATGTTGTTCCTGGTGAGGTATAGTGACATGGTCGTATACACTGGGGTAGAATGACTAAGATGTCGTTCCTAGTGGAATAATCACCGGGGTAGAATAACTGAGATGTTGTTCCTGGTGGGGTGCTCCCTGGGGTAGAATAAATGAGATGTTGTTCCTAGTGGAGGATACGTGATACAGTCGTACGCACTGGGGTAGAATGACTATGATGTTGTTCCTAGTGTTGGTGTTCACTAGGGTAGAATGACTATGTGTTGTTCCTAGTGAAATGATCACCGGGGTAGAATGACCGAGATGTTGTTCCTGGTGAGGTACAAGCGATGTACCCATAATCTCAAACGGAGATCAATGAGAATTTATGGGTTTATATGAGTCAAATGGCATAGCTATGATTGTGATATAAAAGTATGCATGTGTGCAATTGTGTATGACTTGTGGAATTGAGAGTTGTGAATAAGCATGATTGTTTATGTTTATATGAATTGTGGTGAATTAAACATAATATGTATGTTTATATGGATTGATTGAAACTATGGATGTGTGCATGATGAATATGCTTGGTGATTACCCATATTTGTTTATATATATATTGTGATGTATATGACGAGTTATGATAAATTATGGTGAGAAATGTGGAATAAGTGTTTTCTATGCTTGTGTACATATATATGATTATATGCATCATTATTATGATAATATTTCTCACCCTTCAGCTGGAAAGATGTCCTATCTGGCATTGTGCAGGTATCAAGAGTAGATCTGCTTGTAGTCGCTATTGGTGTAGCTGTTTAGTAATTTAATTATGTTGGGTTGAGTCGTGCTCTGGTCATGTAACACTGGGATCGCTTGGTGTATATTTTGAAATACATTATGTACTCTATGTTATGCTTTTGTATTCATTGGAATATTATGATGTTGGCCTTGGAGCCTAAGTAATGTTGAAGTATGTGATGAATCTGAGTATTCTGTTAAGAGAATTATGTTATAAAATGAATCCGCTGCTACATGCAAAGTGAAATTGTGAGAAGCATGATTATTTATTATAAGTGTTAATGAGCATGACAGGTGTTTTGATGTTTTGAAAAGTGATGTGTGACACCCTTTTGTGACTGCATGAAAATTTACTCTGATTATTTGTATGTTTTCCATGGGGTTTAGAAGGGTGTTACACCATATACAGAGTTGTTTCCTTATCTGATTCATCAAGGGGCAATTGTTCCCAAAGAGATCGCACCTGTAATTCCTCCTTATGGTTTGAAGCATAATCCGAATGCATCCTGTGCTTATGGTTCTGGGTACATAGGACATGCTACAGAAGAATGCATTATTATCAAGGCCAAGGTTCAAGAGCTTATTGAACAGAAAATCCTGACATTTTCTGAAGAATGTCCTAATATACAAACTAATCCCTTGCCTACTCATGGTGGACCTAGGGTTAATATGATTGAGGATGATCAAAGGGCTGAGTTGATCAGAGATGTCAACAAAGTGAAAACTCTGATGACTGTTGTGATCAAGAAGTTGAAAGAGCAAGGATTATTGAAAGGTCTTCATGGGAAGTTCCATATTTTCAATGATATTCCCAATCAGTGCCAAAGGTGGAAGGGTTGTGTTCAGATCTTAATGAATCGAGGTGTGGTTTAGGTGTCCAGATCCAAGTCTGTGGAAGAGGTAGCTACCATCGATCTGTTCATAATCATATATATAGGAAGGTTCCCGTGGAAGCTCCTAAGAAGAAAATACAACCTACCACTGCTTGTGCGCCAAAATCCTTCCTGTATCAGAATTAAAAAGAGGTTCCTTGGAAGTATGGTTCCAGCGTGTTTTCTAAGGGTCGAGAAATTCAGTTTTCAGAATCCAAAATTGTGAACGCAACTACCACTAGAGGGATGACTCGTAGCAGATGAGTGTTTTCTCTGAAGGTCGTATCTAAGCTAGCAAGTTCCAAATGTTATTTTTCCTAAGGAGAAGTCTGCTTCAACAACCCCTGTTGTGCAACAAGGGGTATCTACTGCTACATCAGTTCCAATCACTCCGTCTATGGATGTTACAAAAAGTAAAGAAGTAATGGATAATTAAGAGTTTCTCAAGCTGACCAAGAAGAGCGATTTTAAGATTATGGATCAACTAGGGCAAACTCCTTCGAGGATTTTAATCTTTCTTTACTCATGAGATTGCCCACGCACAGATCGGATTTGTTGAAAGATTTGAATATTGCTCATGTAATGCACAATATTCCCGTAGAACAATTTGATGATGTAATATCAAACATAACTGTATGTCGGTATTTGGGTTTCAACGAGTCAAAATTGCCTCCTGGAGGACCTGCCCATAACAGAGCATTACACATCTTAGTGACTTGTATGGACTCTTTGCTATCTGATGTTCTTATGGATACTGGTTCTTCTTTCAATGTGATTCCTAAGGGCATATTGAGTCAACTACTGGTAGAAGGGAGCGAGATGAGGCTGAGCATTTTAATCGTCAGAGCTTTTGACAATTCTAGAAGGCAAGTTATTGGTGACGTAGATATACCCATTAAGATCGGGCCGCATTTGCTTACCATTACTTTCCAAGTGATAGATATTAATCCTATATATAGTTGCTTATTGGGTTGACCCTGGATTCATGTCGCAGGGGCAGTTACTTCCACATTGCATCAGAAGCTGAAATTCATGTTTGACGATCAAATGGTCATCGTTTATGGTGAAGAGGATTTTCTAGTAACCGAGCTATCATCCTTCCGATATGTCGAGATTGATGAAGGCATAACTGAGGTGTTGTTGCAATGTATTGAATTTGAAGATGTCAGCCCCGCTTCTGTCAATCCAAGTAGATCACCGAAAATGATCATGTCATCTGTCAAAAGTGCTAAAGAGACCATTGAGAAAGGTGTCTTGCCTGGCTAGGGACAAATCTTGAATGTGTTTGAGAAGCATGATCGTTTTGGACTAGGTTACCATCTTGATCAACAAGCTAGCTCATGTGGTCAGAAGAAGTGCAAATTGATCAAGTTCAATAGCACTGGATTCTAGAAGGATGATATCGTGTCAGCCATTAATGATGCTGGTCCTAGCAACCGAAGTGCAAGCTTTATACGCAAGTGCCTGCCTGGCTATAAGCTCAACAAATGGACATCTACTGTGATTCTCGTAGTTTTTCGTACAAACATGTAATGCACTTTTCTTTCTTGTTCCCTCGTCCTCGTCCAAGACGAGTGAATAGCTTGTAAGACTCCCGCTTTTGAAACATTATGTGATCAATAAATAAAAGTCTTTTTGCATTCAAATCATGCTCCCTTTCTTTCTTTATTTTAATTTTTCACAAATAACAAATGGCAAAAGTTTCTTTTATTTTTTTACCTTTCAAATAGTTCATTCTAAACACGATTCATAAACATGCATAACAAGTAAATGCATTGATAACAACATGGAAAACAACCATTGTAATTCTGGGATTCCAATTAACTAAGCCAAAGAAGATGACAAAGAAGATTGTAAATTACCGGCAGACCTAGCAAGGCTCCTTGAGCACGAGCATAAAGAGATTCAGCCACATAAAGAGCAAGTGGAAGTTATCAATCTTGGTATCAATGATGTCAGAAAGGAATTCAAGGTTGGGGCATCCCTCGCTAAGAATGTACACTCTGAGTTGGTCATGTTATTGAAAGAGTATGTTGATATCTTTGCCTGGTCCTATCAAGATATGCTTGGGTTAGATACCAACATCTTTGAACATCACTTGCCACTCAATCCCGAATGTCCTCATGTCAAGTAGAAACTCAAAAGGACCAGACCCGACATGGAACTTAAAATCAGAGAAGAGGTAAATAAACAGTTTGACATTGGGTTCCTAGTCACTTCCGAATATCCTGAATGGATCTCTAACATTGTCCCGGTTCCGAAGAAAGATAAGAAAGTATTATCGAGATCTCAATAAGGCAAGCCCGAAAGATGATTTTCCTCTGCCTCATATTGATTTCTTGGTAGACAACACTGCGTAGTTCTCTGTATTTTTGTTTGTGGATGGTTTCATAGGATATAATCAGATCAAGATGTCCCCAACTTATATGGAGAAGACTACTTTCATCATGCCTTAGGGTACATATTGCTACAAAGTCATGCCATTTGGTTTGAAAAACGCAGGGGCAACATACCAACGTGCCATGACAACCCTCTTTCACAGTATGATCCATAAAGAGATTGAGGTTTATATGGATGATATGATTGCCAAATCCAGAACTGAAGATGATCATTTGGGCCATCAGAAGAAACTGTTTGGCAGACTTCGAAAGTTTATATTACAGTTGAATACTGCAAAGTTCACCTTTGGAATTCGATCTGGTAAATTGTTAGGCTTTATTGTGAGTCAAAAGGGCATTGAAGTTGATACTGACAAGGTCCGGGCAATTCAGAACTTGTCGCCTCCCAAAACAGAAAAAGAAGTCAGTGGCTTTCTGGGCCGACTTAATTACATATCCAGATTCATTTCTCATCTAATGGCTACATGTGAAACAATATTCAAATTGCTAAGAAAAAAATCAATCAGTTGAATGGAACAATGATTGTCAAGAAGCTTTTGACAAAATATTTTTTTTGCAAGAACCACCGATCTTAGTACCTCAAGTTCCCGGCAGGCCTTTAATGATGTATCTCACTATTCTCGATGAATTTATGGGATGCGTATTGGGTCAGCATGACCACACAGGCAGAAAAAAACATGCAATTTATTATCTGAGCAAGAAGTTCACTGATTATAAGATCAGATACTCACCCTTGGAGAAAACTTGTTGTGCTCTAGTTTGGGCTGCTCGACGCCTAAGACAATATATGATTTGTCATACTACTTTATTGATATCCAAAATGGATCCGATAAAGTACATTTTTGAAAAGCTTGTTGTTTCTGGACGAATTTCTCGGTGACAAATGCTGTTAACTGAGTATGACATCCAACATGTTACCCAGAAAGCAATAAAAGGGAGTGTCTTGTCTGACTACCTTGCTCATCAACCTGTGGAGGGTTATCAACAAATGAAGTTTGACTTTCCCGATGAGGATGTTCTGTTAATCAGAGATTATGAAACTCCATACCCTGATATAGTACTCGAACCAGGGGCGCGATGGACGCTCGTGTTTGATGGTGCTGCCAATGCTAAAGGTCATGGAATTGGTGCTATCCTCATCTCTCCAACATGTATTCATCTTCCCTTCACCGCCAAATTATGCTTTGATGCACCAACAATATGGCTGAGCATGAAGCATGCATCTATGGAATTGAAGTGACAATTGACATGAGAATCAAGATTCTTGAGGTTTATGGAGATTCTGCCCTGGTAATTGGCCAAGTCAGAGGAAACTTTGTGACTCGGGATTACAAGCTAGTTCCGTACCAAAATCACATCACAAAATTGATTCCCTATTACGATGAAATCTCTTTTCATCATATTCTTAGGGAATAAAATCAACTAGTTGATGCCCTTGCCACCATGGCATCCATGTTCAAAGTCAAGTGGAAGAACAAAGCTCCTTCTATCCATATTGATCATTTGAATAACCAAAACATTGCTTAGGAATTAAGGACGAGTCTGACAATAATCCTTGGTTCTACGATATCAAAAGATATTTGGAAAAACAAGAATATCCCAAAGGTATCATTATCACTGAGAAGAAAGCTCTCAGACGGCTTTGCGCCAAGTTTTTTTTTAGTGGTGGTGTACTATACAAAAGGAATTATAATTGTGTGTTGCTTAGATGCGTGGATAGACACGAAGCAGACAGAATCATTAGGTCCATACATGAAGGTTGTGAGGGCGTACATGCCAAAGGGCCTGCCATGGGTAAGAAGATCCTTCAAGCTGGGTATTATTGGACAACAACGGAGGTAGATTGTTACAACTTTTCCAAAGGATGTCACAAATGCCAAATCTATGGTGACAAGATCCATTTACCACCAACTCCACTGAATGTTCTGACTTCTCCTTGACCCTCCTCTATGTGGGGTATTGATATGACTGGAATGATTGAGCCGAAGGCTTCCAACGATCATCAATTCATTCTAGTTGCTATTAACTACTTCACCAAGTGGGTTGAAGCTGCTTCTTACGCAAACGTTACATGACAAGTGGTTGCCACATTTATCAAGAAAGAGATAATTTGTCGCTGTGGTATTCCTAGCAGTATTATCACTGAAAACACCATCAACCTGAACAATAAGATGATGAAGGAGTTTGTCGCAACTACAAAAAAATAACCAGCGGAAATAAACAGAAGGGTCGCCATCGAACGTTATTTATCCCAAAGGAAGGGAAAGGAAACGATCGAAGAAAACCTAAGATAAAGGAGAAGACAAGGTCATCGCAACCAAATCTTGGGTTCGGGATTCGGTTACACAAGGGGAAGGTATTAGCATCCCTTCATGTTGGTTTTACTCAACGGAATCCACACTTGTTGTCTAATCAAAGGGTGTGTTATCTAAAAGCTACTGCTAAACGGTAACAAAAATGAAAAAAAGAGATTCGATAGGATATCGTCGCCCTATGCCTACGTATTCCCTCGTGTAATGGGAAAGTTATAGTCAACGTAGTTCGGAAAACTACGGGTTCTGGGGGGAAGGTTGCTTGCTAAGACATCATCGTCTTGTGCCTAAGTATCCTCATCTGGTATGAGAAATCAGAGCAAACATAGTTCAGGTTACTAAACCACTGGTTGGTTAAGTGTATTTTATGAGTGACGCTAAGTTCCCATTCCAGCAGTTAGGGTCGATGCCTGTTTGCAGTAAAATGTAAAAATAACGTACTATTTTCTAAATATGATTTTGAAACAAATCTCGAAGGATAAAATGGTTTGAATTTAGTTTAAGAGTTTAAATGAAGTGAATTGAATTTGTTTGAGATTCATGTTGAACTAAAGGCTATGATATAGGAGCGAATGTGTAGCATATCGCCCAAGGGGCATACACTAAACACTCTAGACAAGTGAGAAGAAACCTCTCACTCATCATTTCACATATACTAAAGGCTCGTGACGCACAACGTTCATCATTCTTTATTAAGTGTCTTAGATTTGTTTGAGATGAGAAGAGAAGACAAAAAAAAGAACACTAAAGGGAAACTAAAAACCCTAATGTTATCATACAAAATGGTCCTAAGGTTAGGATTAAAGGGAAGTCTACCTAATGTTATCATACAAATGATGGACCTATAGTTGAGGTCAAGAAGGGACTATCCTAATTTTTATCATGTAAAGGATTGAAAGCCTAATCTCTCATACTCCCAACTTAATTAGAAATTAAGTGGAACTAGGAATCCTAAGGGATCATGTGAACAAGCACAAGTAAACACCATACTAATCAATAAAAAATGAAAACAAAATCAAGAATTAACCAAGTCTCAAGGAAAGAAAGAGAAGAAAGAAGAACGAGAGATGAAAGAGAATAAGCAACACCAAGTAAAAACTCATGGAAGTTCAAATCAAAAGGCAAGGCATCAAACAAGCAAGCATTGATCTCAATCATACAAGGTAAATATCAATATCATGTTAAAGTAACAAGAATGTGTTCACATATCGAACCATACTCAAAGATTGGAGTCAAAATAAATTGGCAAGATAAAGTACCAATACACACACACAAATGGCTTAAAGTCCAAAAAGAAGTATTATCAATCATCAAGCAAAGGGAAATGAAGTCAAATGAGATGAGAAAAAAGGTAGGGCAGTAGAAACATCATATCATGTTCAACTCAATTCAAAAATTAGAAAATGAACATAAGAGTGTCAAGCATGCATCTCATCAATATCCAAACAAATAACAACAACTAACTCATGCAAAAACACACTTCAAATGATTAAACATGAACATCAACATAAACATCCGCTCATAAACATGAACATCAACATAAACATGAAACCAAGTGAGGGCAGAAACATAAACATGAACATCAACTTAAACATCCGCTCAGGATTACATAAGAGAAACAACAAGGATTGAATCCAAAACATGCATCAGCACTAAGCAAACATATATCAAAGTCATCCTTAAAGAAAAGGAAGTGTTCAAGCAAGGCACAAGGAAAAAATGATCAAGAAAGGCAGACCATATCATCAAGATCATAACCAAACACAAATGATACACATCATATTCATTTCCAAGACATCAACCAAATTCAAGAAGGATCATGTTCAAATTGTGCTCAAGGAACCACTCAAATCACCCATTCAAAGAAAACCAAAGATCAAGTGAAGGAAGAGATGAGAAACAATCATACAATGGATATCACATCATGGAAATCAAATACTGAAAAATGTCATTCAAGCGTACAAGATTTCACAAGCATCCATAGATCACACAAGAAAACATCTTAAAGGATTAGATCTAGAACATAAAAGGAGCAAGGCCAAAACACCATCAACTTAGAAATTCAATCACAAATTGAAAAATAATCAAATGAAAATGAATCCAAAGCTTAAATCAAATTAAGACAGCATGTTATCACATCAACAAATCATCTCAAGCTTTACTTAAACAAAAGTAGGCAAAGTGATATCAAACTAGGTTAAGCCTCATGCATGTTCAATCCAAAACCAAGTCACAATTAGGCACCAATCAAAAATAGAAAAATGACCTAATAAAATCCAACAAGAGGGTTTAACTCATTTCATATCCATCAAGAACAAGTGTGGAAAAGATCCCAATAAACTTCCATAAATGCATCATTAAAGCAACTTATCAAGGCAAACATAACATAGGAATCGAGCATGCATCGAGGCTCCACAAAAAGTAATGCGAAATTATCAAAAAGCATGAAATCAAGACATAAAAACATCCTTCAAACAATCATCAATCACATAATAAAACATGGAAAAAAATATTAGGCCAAGAAGTGTCTCAAAAGTCATCAAACAAACAAACTCTAATCCAAGGGTAAACATGTCAAACACCTTGCAAAATAAAATCAATTAAAAAATTTCATAAATAAAATAAAGATATCATAAATATTCTCAAGACAACAAAAAATTAGAAATGTATTTTTGTTAATTTTTAAAAAGTTTTGAACAATTAAAATAAAATTAAATGGGAAAGAACAAGAAAATAAAACAAAATGAGAAAAACAACCCAAGGGAGGTGTATGAGACAATCTGAAATGAACTGAATCTAAGTTCAAAGTGTGCGTGGGACTAAATCTGGGGGTGTGAACATCAAATATATAAAGCCCAAATGAAGAAAGATCAGAAACCAAACAAAAAATTTACACGCGTGGAGGTCATGTCATCCTCATTAATTGAGGTGGCATCTATTCACACGTGAGGGAAAATTAGAAAGAGCCAGGATATTGAATTTGAATCCAAAAGAATGGCGCCAAGGCCATGTCAGGTTTCTTCAACCTCAGAGACGCCGGATGTAGCACCCCACTTCCCAAAATTAAAATAAAATACAATTAATTCAAGTAAACATCAGAGTTTCTTCTCAAAAGTGGGATATCACCTCAAGTAATTCAACATCAATAGATGGTTTTCAAAATAAAATAGCGGAAGTAATCATTAATTCAACATTCTCGGCCATCCGCAAAATTACACAAAGTCATTCATTAACAAGGTTCACCAAAATATGATACGTCTCAGGAATAAAACAAATTCAACATAATAAAAGTAAACACTCAAGTCCCGTGTTACGTATAAGAGCATCCTAAGACTCGACCTGCACACCACTATCCAAGCTCGCTATGTACTTGGATTATCTGTACTTTCGAAGAAGCACAAACCACCACAACAAACAAAGGGGTGAGAAACATGATAAAAATTATCAATAATAAGATACATGATCAAAAGTAGTAATTATATAAAATATCACCCAACAGGCATCAACCACGACCTACTGTCCAAACATCAAACACAACATGCAATAATGCAAACATGCAACTCAACACCATGCATGCGGTACCGACTCATTTATTCATTCAATTGAACCCATGATAGATCACATACACCCATCCTTGGCAATGATCTATCCCCACCATTCTCCACAAAGGAGTACGGATGAATCACATACACTTCTCCTGAGCAACGATTCATCCCACCATTCTCCACAAAGGAGTACGGATGGATCGCATACACTCCTCCTGAGCAATGATCCATCCCACCATTCTCCACAAAGGAGTACAGGTGAACCACATACACTCCTCCTGAGTAACGATTCTTCCCACGAAAACACCATGATATGCACGGCACCATATGCACAACAAATAAACTCAAGCATACTAAGTGCCCACGATCCTCCTGATCACATCACCATACATCACCATACAACAAATAAACTCAAGCATACTCAAGCAGACAGTGGCTACTGGAAGGTCTTGCACCCTAAAATTTGCTCACTTTTTCTTTACCTAGCTTGTGTTTCATTTCATTCACATTAGCATTATCATTTGCATTTCATTGACATGTATGCAGAAGATCAAGAGGTATGAGTACCAATCAAGGGCTACACAAGACTATGAAGATAGCTAAGAAGGTTATTCAAGTGCTCAAGGGTTGATGTCCTTGTCAGAGAAGTTAAAAGATCCTCAGAGAGAGTGATTGAAGCCAAGGGTGTATGTCTCCTAACTTGAGAGTTGTGGGAAGTCATCAGATGATTCTGAAGCCATGAAGTTAGACTTAAGGTCTTGAGAGAGCTCATGAGAAGTTTTGAAGATCACTTTGAGGCCTAGACAGGTCATTGTGCAAGATTGAGAAGCCTCAGCCATGAGTGGTGCAATTAGGGTTTGACTGGGTCAACCCTAGGTCAACTGATGATTTGAACAAGGTTGAGACCTAATTCAAAGGCCATGTGATCATGGATTGATACATTGAGATGTTATAAGGATGATTCCAAGGTTAACTCATCATGATTGAAGAGTTTGAGAAGTTTCAAGCTAGGGTTTCTAAGGCTTGACAGTGTAAAATCCCCTAGTTTGACCCCTATCTTCAAGGCAATTTAGCTCAAGATGTGATGGTCATCTCATCTTTCCCCCAACATGAATGTTATAGAGCATGGTCTTAGCTTTAATTGGAGTGCTAGAAGTCCTTGATAGGATTTGTAGAACTCAAGTTATGACTTTGACAAGTTACAGGTCATCTGAGGTTTGTGAATTTGGGGGGCTTGAAAGTTGTCCAACTTGCATGAAACTTTTTCCCTAGAAGGATGATTCCTATGAACTTTTGGTAAACATGAATGTTGTTCCTTATCCTCTTAGCTTTCTAGAGAGTACTAGTAGTACTTGATAGGATTTGTAGAACTCAATTTATGGCTTTGACAAGTCAAGGGCATTTTGGTCATTTGGAGATTATAGGTCATTTCAAGCATAAGGCCATAACTCCTATTTCCAAGCTTCAAATGGGAAAATGTTTAATATCAAACTTGTTCAAAATGATGTTTTAAGGCTAACCAAGAGGTCATGAGAGGTTGGAATTGCTTGTAGCTCAAAGTTGCAAAAATGACCTAAAATAAGGAGGATTTTCAAATGAACCAAAGATGGAAATTGGTATTCTTGATCTACATGTCCAAACCAAGGCATGTAATATGTCATTTTGACTCTAAAACACATTTTAAGAACATTGGTTTAGCCACAATTTTTAATTGAAGTTTAATTTGTGGACTTGCTTTGAAAAGTAGTTACTTACATCTTAAGTAACATTGCCAAACCTAAATTCAAGGCATAATCAAGGTCCCTTGCAAGCCAAACACATCCAAAAGGTCATTAGGAGAGAAATTGGAAGGGAATAAGGGTGATTACAAGCTGCTAACAGAACTATGCATACCATGGCATGAGATTGAAATTTCCATGACATGAGAAATTCAACTTCTCATTAGAAGGATCTAGAGCTTTCTAGATCATAACTACATGGTCTATATATTGAATAGAGATGATCTAAGGCCAGGGTTGGTGATGGTTGAGAGAGAAAACTGAGATTTCACTTTGAGATTTCACATTGCAAATCAAGATCGGTTACAAGGTTTGAAGCCATTTCAATCCAAGATTTCAATCTCAGAAGCTTGCTCTAGCATTGGTGGATGAATCCAGATGGAGAATTGAGCAAGATTGGTGGAGAATCGTGTGGGAGCCATTGAAGAAATTCCTCTGCAACTCAGAATTGAATCCAAGAATTGAAGCCATTTCAATCAATTATATTGCATACAGAAGCTTGGAAGTGATTCATTGAAGGAGTCTGGAGCATTTGAGGGCTTGATTTGAGGGCTTGCTACTTCTGTGCACACGAAATTTTCAGGTTGGTAACTTTCAATCTCCAGCTTGTTTTAGTTAGAATTAAGAAGAATTAGGATGTTAGATGCATTGAGGATTGATGTAGGAAGGTTTTCAGATCATTAATTTGAGAGTTAGTGACCAATTAGGGATGTTACCATTTTCGGGTGAGATGTGGTTCTTGCGAATCTTGAGGTTTCAGAGTGAATCAATGGTATGATTGAGTTCCTTATGAAATTTGGGACAAGTTTGATCAAGGGATCATGGCCTATGGTGGACTCTATAGCAAGTTAGGGTTGTGGATTGGTGACCGGAGAATGTCACCGGTGGTGGCTTTGGGCGCGCAGGTGGCCTGAGTTGCAGAAGTTTAAATTGAGGAAGATGACTTGATAGCCATCAGATCAAGGTTTGACTTGGACCAAAGACCTCATCCAACGGCCACGCGTGCTTCTCATTTTGTGAAGGATTTCTGAACTTTAATGAAACGATGCGTTTCATTTGTTTGCTGATTTTGGGCTTAAGAATCCAAGTGCTAATCACACCCCCTTTAGGGCCCAATCTCCAAAATGAATTGGATCCTCTTACTATCTGCACCGTGCATGTGTTTATTTTATTTGGATTTTCATATTATTTTTCATTTCATCCATGGATATTGATTAATTCATAAAAAAATGGAAAAATGATTCAATTAATCCCATTATTTTTGCATTGGATTCATGATAGGATCTAGTGTTTTTATTTCATGCATTTTCTGATTTTATGGGAATTTTTACATTTTAATTGATATTAAAATAATCATGTTTGATGCTTGATTTTGTGGAATTTGGTTTGATCATGTGATGATGATTTTGATCTTGATTTTTTGTGAGTAGTTAGCATAGATATGCATGACCCCCATAGATTTTTGTCACATTTTTGTGATGAATATAAGTGGTAGTTTAGGTTGAAACCTTTAGAAGCTCCATTTTTAGGGTTTATGGTTGATACCTTATGATTTAGGTTTTATATTTAGAACTTGGTGGATGATTCAACCTCTGATTTTTGTAGGGTAGATTCATGATTGAATTAGGGTCCCTTAGGAATTTTTGTAGGACTTTACAAGGTAGTTTACTATTTTTGCTTGATTTTAGTTTAGGTGCTAGTTTTAGATGATTCTAATGCACTAATTCAACTAGATTAACTTCTTTAGTTCCCTTAGATTAGGGTTTTGCTTTGCATGTTCTTGGATGATGATGAAGACAAGTTGAAGATGCATTGGATTTCTTGAAGAGGCTTGGATGTGAAGATCTTCCCTTCTTTTGGTGTAGTATTGATTAGGTATTAAGATTAGGGTTTTGTAGGCAGAGCTTCTAGATAGATTCACTTCCTTCATAAACATGGATGATGTTGATCACTTCCATTCTTCCCTATGATGTAAGGTCCCCTTGTAAAGGCCTAATCCCTCCTTTGGTAGGATGTGTGGCTCTCTACAAGTTGGTAGAACCTTTGAGGGTCCCTTTCTCTGATGATAGGATGCTTAGTGGTGACCTTTGGTCTTCACTCTGCTACCAATCATCCAAACTTTGCTCTTGATGGATGCATCTTTCTCCCTTGTTAGAGGATGGAGTTCCTTGCTTGAATAAGATTGAAGGATGAAGTTGATACTTCTTTGTGTTTGAAGGTTATTCTGAGAGGCTGAAGCTTGTAGAGGAGGAGGACCAAGTTGATACTGGTGAAGAAGAGAGAGCTGAAGCTTGAAGACCAAGTTGACACTTGTGAAGAAGATAAAATTGAGATTGAGTAAAGAGCTGAGGCTTGAGGAATAAAGGATAAGTTGATACTTATATTGATGCATTGAGAGCCTGAAGGAGTTAAGTTGAGACTTGCAGTTAGGAGTGAAGCCTGAAGGTGGAGTTGACTGGAGAGCTGAAGCTTGAAGAAGAAAGAACAAGTTGATACTTATGTTTGATGTATTGAAAACTTGGAGAAGCAAGTTGATAATTGCTATTGAAGATGATAGCCTTGAAGGGTGGTTGAAGACTGAGGATTGAGCTGCTGTCAGAGGATTACTTTGCTGTGAAGCTGTGGAAGTGGTTGATCTGCTTTCTTTTCTTTCCTGTCTGTTTGCTTGCTGTGCAACTGTATTGATGTGACTTGTTTGATTTGCTTGATGCATTAGAATAAATTCATCTTTAGATTGATTTATGCTAGGAGCATGATTGCACTAGAGGTTGAGTTGCTCCATCTGCTTGTATTTTTACTGTGTGGCTTTGCTTGCGGGTATTCGGTAGAGCCCAGCTCCCTTGCCTATGTGGTTTATTTTGCTTGATAGCATGTTATTTCCTCTGTATGATTACAGTCATTTATATTTTGCTTGATAGCATGTTATTTCCTGTATGATTGCAGTTACTCATATCTGGCTTGAGGTTGAGATGAGCTTCTGGAGGCTGCTGCCCCACACACATTTCCTCCCTCACTTGCATTACATGAATTTTATTCACAGTCGTTTACTGTTTACTGTTTTAGCTGATGCTTTATCTGCTTCTGTTTACCATTGACATGATCCCCTAGGAATCTCACTTCCTTTGATAAGGAAGTGATGATTAAAACTTTAGGTTGAAACCTATGCATGATAACTTCTAGGAGTTCCCTGTTTCAAACTTCAACCATAGGATGAATCCTTGGCATGACAACATTAGGACTTGATAGTCTCCCCGTAGTTGTCCCTCTCTCTTCTTATCTTCAAACAAATCAAAATACAGTAATAAAGGTTAACTGACGTCGTACGTTACGAGCCTTAAGCTACCTGAGAAAGGATTGTTGGAGAGTTTCTTTTCAATAGTCTGGATGTTTAGTATGGCACCCTTTGGGTGACATGCGACACATTCACTCTCAGGTTATAGTCTCTAGTGCGATGTTGGTTGCAAACATCCATAAAAATCAGTTCTTCCGTAAAAGACAGAAAACAAACTTCAAACCTTTTTGCCCCGTGGGCCCATAATTCAAAGGAAGCTTTTTTGAAGAAAAGAGTGTCGTTAACTCCCAGTTCTACCGCAAACGGTAACGCTTAAGTCTCCAAGGGTCGAGCTGCGTATATCCAACTGCTGGAACTGTTTGTTAACCCTACTCGGAAAAATTGATAAATCTGAATTCCCGTAATCCGTATTATCCCGAACTACGTAAGCTCTGATCTCTAATACCTGTTGAGAGTACGTAGGCATAATACTGATGTATTGGCGAGCCACCGTCCCCGTAACCCGTAGTTAGGCGAACTACGTTGACTCTGATTTCTCATTCTCTGATGAGAATACGTAGGCATAAAGCGCGACGCTTTGCCGAGTCATTTTCTTTTCTTTTCAGACCAGCCTTGATAGGTAGATAGTAAACAAACCCGTCAGTTAAGCACAACAAGTATGGATCCCATCGAGTACGATGGACGTGAGGGGTGCTAATACCTTCCCCTTGCGTAACCGACTCCCGAACCCAGACAATGGTTGCCATGACCTTGTCTTATACCTTTTTCGTCAGGTTTTTCCGATCGTTTCCTTTCCCGTTCTGAGGGATAAATAACGAAAGGTGGCGACTCTTCTGTTTTGTCGGCACCTTATTTTTTGCAGAAGCGACAGCTGGCGACTCTGCCGGGGAATTCGATAGTTTCCTGGGATCCAACGTCCCGTATGCGAGTCAATCTGGGGATCCAACGTCCCCTGCGAGAGTCAATCCTAACGCTTGTATGATTACTTGTTGGGTTGTGTTTATTTATCGCATTTTATTTCCCGCATTTTATTTTCAGTATGATATGATTATCTGTGCTGTTGTGGGAGGGGGCATTATGATGAGTGAGAAGCCAGACCCAGGCTTGAGTGAACCTAGCATTAGTTATGGAAATTAGTGGGCGCATGCTTGCTTTGCAGGCACTAGTGTCTCATGAAATCCACACTCAGACGAGGTTCTCCCGGTTGACTTCTTTTTCAACCCTTTGGGTTGAGGGGGTTGTTGGTTTGGAGGATTGTCAACTCTGGGGACCGATCATTTGGAATTCAGCTGAGTGAGGCCGCTTTAGGAGCTGGTAATGCCACACCTTCTGGGTATCGTATCACCCCTCTTGAATGTCTGTGACGCTGATGACCGCATAGGATGCCGAACTTGTGTCAGTTTAGGTCCATACCTGTGAGCAGGGTCGGGTTTGTTGCAGGAAACTTTAACCTTCAGACTACCTGGTTTTCTTGATAGTGAATCAGTTTTGTTGGTACCGGAGGTTCTCATCATCAGATGTATGTGTGTTCTTGACAGAGCAGAGTTTTGGTCCTGTATCAGAGGTCCTTATCTTCAGAGATGTTTGTTCTTGACAGAGCAGAGTTTTGGTCCTGTATCAGAGGTCCTCGTTATCAGATGTTTGTTCTTGACATAGCAGATTTATGGTCTCGTATCAGAGGTCCTTATTATCAGATGTGTGTTTGTTCCTGATAGAGCAGATTTATGGTCCGATATCTGGGTTTTCTTCTCGTCAGATCTATAGTTGTTCTTGACAGAGCAGTGTTGTGGTTTTGTTGATATAGAACCTTCGCATCTTCAACAACACAGTTGCCTTGATCTCCTGCTGCATGATTGCATTTTACATTGCTTTTCATACCCATTTGCATTTCATTAACGTGTGTCTGTGTTGCAGGTACCGTTTCCCCCGATTCAGGATTTCTTGCCTTCTATTGTGTTATTATGGGTTCTCTGAGGAAGACTGTGGCTTACAAGCTCCCCACTCCTGATGTTGTTCAGCTGACTGGTTTGATTGCTTTAGCAGATGATTCTGTGAGAGATGAATTCAGAAAGTCTTACGGTAAACTGCTCAGTTTGGTTCGTAAACCCTCTGTGTTCGAGCTGAATGTGTTGCACGCTCTGCTGCAGTTCTACGATCCTCCGTTGAGATGCTTTACTTTCCAGGATTTTGTTCTCGCACCCACGCTAGAGGAGTATGTTGATTTGTTAGGTGTGCCTATCAAGAGTCAGATGCCTTTTGTTCATATGGATGCTGAGCCTAATCTGGCTAGTCTAGCTCCTTCACTTCATCTGGATGCCTCCGAGTTGGTATTGTCTAGTTGGAACAAGGTTCCCGGTTTCTCCTTGCAGTTCTTGGTAGGAAAAGCTTAGTAGTGCGCCAAAGACGGATGTTGGGTCGTGTTCAATGCCATTCTCGCTCTGTGCATATATGGCATCATTTTGTTCCCCAATATGCCTGACTTTGTAGACTTCGACACCTTCCACATCTTTGCTTTAGGGAATCCAGTCCCTACCTTGATAGGAGATGTCTACCATTCCGTCCACTACAAAAACGAGAACAGAAGGGGTAAGAATGTCTCGTGCTGTGTGCCCCTGCTTTATAGATGGCTTGATAGTCATCTACCCAAGAGGGGTCCCTTTGCTTCGTCTGCAGCCACAGCTGAGTGGTCCGAGCGTTTGACGAGTCTGTCAGCGGAGGATATTGCCTGGTTTGAAAGAGATAGGTTGGGTACCGAGATCATCTTCAGCTGCAGTGGGTTTCTGAACGTGCCTTTGATAGGCAGGAAGGGCTGTATAAACTATAATCCGTCTCTGCTGGTCCGACAGTTTGCTTACGCTTTGAGAGCTCCGCCGAAGGATGAAGAGGTACAGGAATCTCTGTACCTCACTGGTCTTCTAGAGGGGGATATGTTATCTATGCTTCAGCACACTTGGAATGGTATCAGTAAGCGGGGAAAACCATTGCTGGGAAAAAGTAATAGTTAGGCCTACGCTCCATATGTGACTTGGATGAGAGCCAGAGCAGATGCTATGGGAATGCCGTTTCCTCCTGCCAAGCCAGAAAGCCCTCCAGTGATTGAAGAGCCTACCACCGTGCCTATTCAGCAGCATAATCAGGTGTTAGCTGAGAGAGGTGAGCTGAAAAAGGCAAATGAAGAACTGGAGAAAGAATTGGCTCAACTCAGAAGCGAGAGAAGCGAAGCCGTTCATTCCTTCAAGAGGAAGACAGAGCTGGTGAACCAGTTAGGGACGGATTTGACTAAGCAGATAGCTGAGCGCGAGCACATGGGTCGAGACTTCAAAGCTGTCAACGATGTACTGGCCACTAAGAAGCAGCACTTGGATGAAGCATATCGGAGGATATCCAAGTTTAATCAGCACTGGAAGGCCACCCTAGCCAACGGGAAGGAACGGGAGGATAAGCTGAAGCAACAGATCTCCAAGTTGAAAGCCCAGGTGAAGGCCAGTGAGAAAAGGTTTGATGAAGAAACCGCTCGCAGATACGCCGCTGAAGGCCAGCTCAACAAGGCTCTTGCTAACCTGAAGGAGCGCAAGCTGACGTTTGCATCCAAGAAGCGGAAGTTAGAAGATTGTTTCAGCGAAGGAGCATGGGAAGATTCGGTCGAAGGTCTTCAATACACCATTATGCAGAGAGAGTTACTCGTCGAAGGGTTACTCACTCGGCCTGATCATCCAGAAACGAAGGGGTTGTTAGAAGAGTTTCGCGCCCGTGGCCGTGCTTGACTATATTTGTAATCCTTTTGTTTTGATCAATGTTGTATGCTGACCATCACCAGGCTTGTTGGTTGAGGTCATGCCTTTGATTCAGCTTGTATTCAGTGATGTTATGTACCGCCTTGATGGGCTTTCTATATATATATGAGATGTTATTTCCATGACTGGACTCAGACTTCTTATTATCAGCACTGGCACTCAGGCACTAGGATCGGGGGATATCTCCCTAACGCACAGACACGCGTTTGCATTTCCATGAAGCATTTGCATAACGAGCACTTTGTTGTTTTTTCTAACCCTTTTGTGCATTCCAGGTTGTTTCAGGTTGTTCCAGGATTGATCAGAGACCTATCCACCGCTATCCAACCAGAGAAAATCAAACCAGAATTATGGAGCAAATGCAGACTGACGTTCAGGAACTCCGAGAAAGGATGGACCGCTTCATGGAGCTCATGCAAGCGGTCGCCAACGGCCAGGATCAGCTCAGAACCTTGGTTCAGCCTCTGATTTCAAGGGTCGACAGCAATGGTGTACTCCATGGTGGGACTGTGCCAACTCCTCCACCAGTTGAAACTCCTCAGAATGGCGTCCCCGTGACCGGGGGGAATGGCAGTGCCAACGGCAATGTGATAGCTAACATGGGACTCAATGGTAATACGACAGGCGTCGGTAATGGGAATTTTGAAGCTAACGTCAATGTTGGGCTGGGCAACGGCAATGCGGGCGTTGGAAATCTGTTCGGGCCTTAGCCATGGTTAGAGGACCGTCAAGATGATGTGTTCTCGCAGAGAGGTGCTGAAGGGGAGCTAATTGTTGAAACACGGCTAAGGTTCAAGGCACTCGAGGACAAGATGAGGAATATCGAGAACCAGAACACCATGGGTGTTGATATGTCCAAGTTGGGACTGATTGCTGATTTCAAGGTGCCTCCCAAGTTCAATGTACCTGACTTTGAAAAGTACAAGGGAACCACTTGCCCTCGCGTCCATTTGAGATCATATTACAGAAAAATGTCCGCTCATTCTGAGGACGAGAAGTTGCTGATGCACTTCTTTCAGGACAGCCTGTCCGGACCATCCCTCGAATGGTACATGAGTCTGGAACCTACCAGTGTGCGCACGTGGAAGGAACTTGCTGAAGCATTTGTGCACCACTACCAATATAACAGTGACTTGGCTCCGAACCGAGTCCAACTGCAGAATCTGTCACAAAGGAACAACGAAAGGTTCAAGGAATACGCCCAACGGTGGCGTGAATTGGCAGCCAGGGTTCAGCCGCCGATGGTTGAACGTGAGCTTGTGGAAATGTTCGTAGCCACCCTCCCAGGTGTTTATTATGAGAAATTGGTCAGCAGTATGTCTGGAACCTTCTCAGATCTCATTATCACGGGTGAGCACATTGAAAATGGGATCAAACTGGGGAAAATTCAAGGTGATTTGTCCTCGACTGGGGGAGGAAAGAAACCTTATAGTGGCAAAAGGAGGGAAGGAGAGACGAGCGCCGTGTCCAACGCTCGAAGGAAGGGTAAGGGCCAGCATCAGCAGGTGGCCAGTATAACTATCCCCGCTGTCCAACAACCCCAGCCACAGCAGCAACAGCAGCAGCATCCGAATCAACAAGGGTACAGAAAGTATCAGAACCGGGCACCTCTGTCGAGCCGTCACCTCGAGACACTGCCCATGTCTTATGCTCAGCTGTTACAGACTTTGCTTCAGCTGTTACAGACTTTGCTTCAGCTACAGTTGATCCAGAAGAGAACCCTGGCTCCCTTGACAGGGGCACCTCCGCCAGGTTATGATGCGAATGCGACTTGTGAGTTTCACTCAGGGGCACCAGGCCACACAATAGAAAATTGCAAAGCCTTCAAGCACAAGGTGCAGGACATGGTGGACGCCAAGATCATCAATTTCTCAGATAATGTGCCAAACGTCACGAAGAACCCTATGCCGAACCATAGGGGAGGTGGAGTAAATGCCATTATTGAAGACGAGAGCTTGGATTTGTTGACTGACGTCAGAGACCTGAAGACACCGCTTAGTTTCGTTAAAGCTAAGCTGATGAAAAGGGGTTTCTTTCCAGGCTGTGGAGAGATGTGTATGGGCTGTGCGACAAGTCCTGATGGATGTGAACAGTTGATAGAAGGGATTCAAAGTCTGATGACCGAAGGAATCCTGCATTTTAGCCGAAGAGCTGAAAGCGGATCGAGAGAGGTAATGCTGAAGCAAGATGATGAGGTTGCCACCATCACCATCCCTCGTCGAACGATAACCATTTCTGCACCCAGGCCGCCCACGATTACCATCACCAAAGCTAGGCCGATACCTTTCGAAAGCACCAATGTTGTCCCATGGCATTACGGGGCAGAAGTCTACTGCAACGGACAAAAGTTGGAATTGGAACCATCAGGGTCATGTGCGGAGAACCTGGCGGGCGTTAGCGGAATTACTCGCAGCGGAAGAGTATTTGCACCAGCTGAGATCGTGGCGGACAAAGCGGACAGAGCTGACGCAACTGATAAATGTAAGAGTAAAGTCATTGAAGAGATCCCTCGTGGGGTAGAAAAATACTTACTTGTTAAAGACGCCGAAGAATTTATGAGGTTGATTAAAAAGAGTGACTACAAGATCGTGGATCATCTCCATCAAACACCCTCGAAAATTTCCATCCTGAATTTGTTGCTGTGTTCTGAGGCACATCGCAACGCGCTGCTGAAGGTTTTGAATGCCACGTATGTACCGCAGGAAATATCGATAAACCAGTTAGAAGGGGTCGTAGCCCACGTGAACGCTGGAAATGGGTTAGGGTTCACTGACCTAGAGCTGACGCCGAAGGGGAGGAACCACAATAGCGCCCTGCACATCTCGATAGAGTGTAGAGGAACGATTATGTCTCATGTGTTGGTGGACACGGGGTCGTCACTCAATGTTCTTCCGAAGAGAGCATTGATGAAGTTAGATACTCGCAGAGTGATTTGCACACCCAATGATCTGGTTGTGAAAGCGTTTGATGGAACCAAATGCCATGTTTTCGGGGAGGTGACGTTGCCATTCCAAGTCGGGCCGGAAACATTCGACGCGGTTTTCTACATTATGGACATCATGCCTGCCTACAACTGTCTCTTGGGCCGGCCAGGGATCCATTCTGCGGGAGCCGTAACCTCCGCGTTGCACCAAAAGCTCAAGTATGCTGTCGGAGGTAGCATCGTGACTGTTTGCAGCGAGGAAGACATAATGGTGAGCCATTTGTCGTCCTTCAAGTATGTTGAGATGGATGGGGAAATTCATGAAACCCTATGTCAAGCGTTCGAAGCCGTTAAAGTCAAGAACGTAGCTCCTATGATCGCCGAGAAACCAGAGATGACTCTCTCTTCCTTCAAGGAAGCCCGGGCCGTTGTTCAAGCCGGATCTACCTCAGGCTGGGGGCAGATTCTGGAGATACCTAACAAGCAAGACAAGTTTGGGTTGGGATATTCTCCTGCGGCTGAAGCCTCCTCTTCTAGCAGTGCGTCGCGAGGTAAAGGGCCGATCCAGTTTATCAGTGGCGGGGTGATATTTGAAAGCATCAACGCAGTGTCTGAAGACAGTGGAGACAGTGACTGTGACCTGGACTCTTGGATCCAGCCAAGCAAGCCAGGCGAGAGCCTCAACAACTGGTCCGTCAGGGATATCATCCAAGTGGCAGGCAAAGAGTAATGATTTACTTTTTTCCAATCATTGTACAACCCTATGTCCTACCCGGGGCATAGTGGTTTTATTGTAAGGGCCTTGTTTGATTATGTACATGCATTTTACAAATAAATCAAAAGGCGTTTTTCTTCGTATTCAAATATTGTGATCTCTGTTATTCCTGTTTTATATTTGTTTTGAAAAACAATAAAATGGCAATGGGGTTTGTGCTAACCTGCATATCCTTGTTTTAAGCTTAACCCTTGTTATTGCAGGATCCACATAGCAGATGACATCGATTCTGGACCTTCTACGACTCACTTCGACTTCGATTGCCCGATCTATCAAGCCGAAGAAGAGATTGATGAAGACGAAGACCTTCCCGAAGAGTTGGCCCGCTTGTTGAAACAAGAAGAGAAAGTTATTCTGCCTCACGAAGAAGAGATCGAGATTGTGAATCTGGGTTCTGAAGAACTTGTCAGGAACGTCAGGATAGGGGCTGCATTGCAGAGTGATGTCAAGCAGAGATTGGTCGAGATGCTAAGAGAGTATAGTGACGTCTTTGCTTGGTCATACGAGGATATGCCCGAACTTGACACTGACGTCGTGGTCCACCACTTGCCGCTGCGAGAAGATTGTCCTCCCGTTAAGCAGAAGCTTAGAAGGACACGACCATATATGGCCGTTAAGATCAAAGAAAAAGTGCAAAAGCAGCTTGATGCTGGCTTTTTAGCGGTCACTACTTACCCTCCGTGGGTCGCCAACATAGTGCCTGTACCGAAGAAGGACAGCAAGGTGCGAATGTGCGTCGATTATCGGGATTTGAATAGGGCGAGCCCTAAAGATGATTTCCCACTCCCCCATATTGATGTGTTGGTCGATAATACAGCTCAGTTCTCCGTATTTTCGTTCATGGATGGCTTCTTCGGCTACAATCAGATCAAGATGGCGCCGGAGGACATGGAGAAAACTACGTTTATTACACCCTGGGGAACATTTTGCTACAAGGTAATGCCTTTCGGTCTGAAGAACGCAGGGGCCACTTACCAACAAGCAATGGTTACTTTGTTTCATGACATGATTCATCATGAGATTGAAGTCTATGTTGATGACATGATTGCGAAGTCCCAAATAGAGGAGGGGCATCTGGTCAATTTGCTGAAGCTTTTTGAGAGGCTTAGGAAGTTCAGGTTGAGGCTGAATCCTAACAAGTGTACTTTCGGAGTACGGTCTGGAAAACTATTGGGGTTTATCGTGAGCGAAAGAGGCATTGAGGTTGATCCTGCGAAGATAAAAGCCATACAAGAAATGCCAGCGCCAAAAACCGAAAAAGAAGTTCGTGGTTTCCTGGGCAGAATAAACTACATTGCGAGGTTTATCTCTCAGCTCATGGCCACGTGTGAACCGATGTTCAAACTGTTAAAGAAAAATCAGGCGATTATCTGGAACGAGGATTGCCAGAAGGCATTTGATAAGATAAAACAGTATCTGCAGGAACCTCCGATCTTGATACCCCCAGTGGCCGGACGACCCTTAATCATGTACTTGACAGTTCTTGAGAATAGTATGGGGTGTGTTCTCGGTCAGCATGACGAGACAGGCAGAAAGGAGCATGCCATTTACTACTTGAGTAAAAAGTTCACAGACTGTGAATCTCGTTACTCGATGCTGGAGAAGACGTGTTGTGCATTAGCCTGGGCTGCCAAACGTTTACGACAGTACATGCTCAATCACACCACCATGCTAATTTCGAAGATGGATCCGATCAAGTACGTCTTCGAGAAGCAAGCGCTTTCGGGCAGGATTGCCAGATGGCAAATGGTGTTGACGGAATATGACATTCAGTACGTTTCCCAGAAGGCCATCAAGGGAAGCGTATTGTCTGAATACCTTGCCGAACAGCCGATCGAGGATTATCAGCCGATGAAATTTGAATTCCCTGATGAGGATATCATGTTTCTCAAAGCGAAAGATTGCGATGAACCGTTGCCCGACGAGGGACCAGACAGGAGATCCCAGTGGAAGTTGATATTCGATGGGGCGGTTAATTCTTACGGAAGTGGCATTAGGGCGATCATCACGACTCCCCACGGATCCCATATCCCGTTCACTACGAGACTGACGTTTCCGGTCACCAATAACGAAGCGGAGTACGAAGCATGCATCATGGGTCTAGAAGAAGCAATTGATTTGAGAATCAAGAATCTAGATGTATATGGTGACTCGGCGCTTGTGATCAACCAGATTAAAGGGGAGTGGGAGACTCGTCAATCGAATTTGGTGTCGTACATGAACTATGCCAGAAGGCTGCTTCCGTTCTTTGATCGAGTGGAACTCCATCATGTGCCCAGGGATGAAAACCAAATGGATGATGCCTTAGCCACGTTGGCTTCGATGTATAAAGTCAATTTTTGGAATGAAGCTCCAAGAATTGTCCTTTCTCGTCTTGATAGACCTGCATTCGTCTTTGCGATCGAGGAAGCCTCCGATGGCAAGCCATGGTTCCATGATATCCAGACTTTCCTTATGACTAAGGAGTATCCTGCGGGAGCGTCGACCCAGGATAAGAAGACTCTGAGGAGGCTGTCTGGAAATTTTTATCTCAATCCTGATGGAGTTCTGTATAAAAGAAACCACGATCTCGTGCTACTCAGATGTGTAGATGAGAAAGAGGTGAGTATGCTCATGGAAGAAGTCCATGAAGGCACATTTGGTACGCACGCCGGCGGGCATGCTATGACGAGAAAGATCCTGAGAGCAGGATATTACTGGCTGACGATGGAATCGGATTGTTTCAAATTCGCGAGGAGATGTCATAAATGCCAGATTTATGCTGATAAGATCCATGTACCACCGTGCCCGTTGAATGTCATGTCCTCCCGTGGCCGTTCTCCATGTGGGGCATCGACATGATAGGCAAGATCGAGCCCACTGCATCCAATGGTCACCGCTTCATTCTAGTAGCTATCGACTACTTCACCAAGTGGGTGGAGGCAGCCTCATATGCTAATGTGACCAAGCAGGTGGTGGCTAGATTCATAAAGAGGGACATCATCTGTCGTTACGGAATTCCCGAGTGGATCATTATTGATAATGGTTCGAATCTGAATAACAAGATGATGAAGGAGCTGTACCAGAGTTTCAAGATTGAACACCACAACTCATCTCCTTACCGGCCAAAGATGAATGGCGCCGTTGAAGCGGCCAATAAGAATATCAAGAAGATTGTACAAAAGATGGTTGTGACCTATAAGGATTGGCACGAGATATTGCCATTTGCATTGCACGGTTATCGTACGACGGTACGTACATCAACCGGGGCAACTCCTTTCTCACTAGTGTACGGTATAGAAGCTGTCCTACCGTTAGAAGTTGAGATTCCTTCTTTACGAGTTTTGGTTGACGTGAAACTCAATGAGGCAGAATGGATTAAGAACCGACTAAACCAACTCAGCCTGATGGACAAAAAGAGGTTGGCATCGATTGCATATGGTCGTCTGTACCAAAGCCGAATGAAGAAAGCGTATGATAGGAAGGTGCGTCCTAGAAGCTTTCAGACGGGTGATCTCGTCCTGAAGAAGATTCTTCCTCCACACTCCGATCATCGGGGCAAGTGGACTCCTAATTACGAAGGTCCGTACGTCGTCAGCAAGGTCTTCTCGGGAGGAGCCTTGTTGTTATCCACGATGGATGGTGAAGATTTTGCATCCCCGGTGAACGCGGACGCAGTTAAAAAATACTTTGCTTAAAGAATGACCCGCTGGAAAGAAAACGAATATACCGGCAAAAAAGGGGCATCCCGGCGAACCATAAAAAAGGAAAAGGTTCGGGCAAAAATTAGGGATATAAAGAAAAGAATGTACACCCGCAAAGTCGAAAACTCGGAAGGGCGACTTTGGCAAAAAAGGGTATCCCGGTGAATCGAAAACCCAGAAGGGCGATTCAGGCAAAAGTTAGGGATTTGAAAAAGCAAATGACCGCGTTCCGCGTGTGGACATTCATTGTTTAGCGGTTTGGAGGACCTGAGGGCCATTTATCTGAATCAATCTCTTCTGAAGCTGAAGCGTCAGAGAGGTATCGAAGTCGAGTGGGTCATATAGGGATCAACTCATGGTGTTCGTCTACGCCTCATTGCCGACATTGGTGTATATACTGATGTATATTTATGTTTTATTTCTGCGCAGCTTCCTCATTCCAGGAGCTTGCATCTGTTGTAAAACATTTTTACCCATTCAGGGGTTCGTTATCAATAAAATGTATACTATTCAGCAATTTTGTTTGTCTGTTTAGCATTTATCTGTTTTGTTGCGAAAAAGAACGCCGATGTTTTTGATAAAATACGCATACATAAAATTAAGGGCCTAGGCCACTGATTGTTGAAACAATGAATTACTTGAGTATTGTCACAAGATCATAACCTTGATAGGTCCCTTTGAGAAGGGTATCTTGTCTGTTTGTTTGTGCAGGTATAGCATATCCCAGACAGTACGTCGTATGCGCCCCCAGGCAGGATGATTCCTTTCCTCTCCAGCAAGTCCAGCAGCGTCTCCCCGTGGAGTTTGAACATGGGATCGTAAACATTGATGTGTGTCCCCCCAAGCAGAGAAGATTCTCTCCCCAATCAGATGCATCCTGAAGGAATGTCATCTTCCCAGCTGAGTCATACACTGAAGTGTGCAGCACTCGATAGTTCAGACTGAAGTCTCCGGAGGAATTGAAAGTCCCCCACAGAGTCGTACTCTCCCTAGCAAGCAGGACGATTCCTTCTTCCCCAGTCGAGTTGGCAGATTCCCAAGAGAGTCGAGTCCTTGAGAGTCGTTTGGGCCATGATTGGTTTTTCCCCAGTGGAGTGCTGAATAGCTGATGCTGTATTTCCCCACCAGAGTCATGATCTCTAGGAGGGCTTTGCCGGGAAGGCCGTGCAGTTTATTTCTGCGATTGACATCGTTTTCCTCAGCAGTCGTGGTTCATACACCTAGATGAGCAGGTCCAGGTTCTCGTAGAGCTCTATTCCCTTGCAGCAGTCAACTGAAGATCATTTCCCCAGGAGGAGTCCAATTGAGATTGGCGTGACTCCTTCTCCTCAGCAGGATGAGTCCTTCCCCCACCAGAGTGGTCCCTTCTCCTTGACAGGAAGATTTTCCCTTCAGCATTTATTTTGCTGATGGAGTCATAGCATTGTGCGTGATTGCATAGCATTTACCCTAAACACGTAGCATTTCCACCGTGTGGAGCATTGCGCCATTGTCAAACATATGCATATGAAACATGAGCTAGGTCGTTACCGTTCTTGTTTTGCAGGTGTTCCCCGATAGGGTGTTTGCTCAGGATGATTCCTGAAATCTCGGAAGAGTTATGTGGCCCAGGATGATTCTTGAACTCCCCAGCAAAGTCGTTTGCCCAAGATGATTCTTGAATTCTCCAGCGAAGTGGTTTGTTTAAGATGATTCTTAAAATCCCCAGTGAATTCGCCAGAGTTGGTTGCTCAAGTTGATGCTTAGAGTCCCCGACAGAGTGTTTGCACAGGATGATTCCTGAAATTTCCAGCAGAGCTATTGGTTCAGGACGCTTCTTGAAGTCCCCGGCGGAATTACTTGTCCAAGATGAGTCTTGAAGTCCTCAGCAGAGTTGACTCACCCAGAATGATTTCTGGATCCCCGAAGCAGAGATACTTGATAGTTCTCCAGAATCCCCAGCGGAGATGTGTCATCCCCAACAGGTTTCTGAACAGCGAAGTTGAAACTTCCCTTGAAGACTTGATGATTGAAGTCCAACCGTATTAACGAAGCAGTTCTCTCAGCTGATGCGGGGTGCCTGATGGCAGAAGTTTGGATATCCCCAATTGGTTCATGATTGACTGAGAATTCCATTCCCGACTTAGTGATGAAGTTCGGCTGACGCCCAAAAATTTCTTTGAATGCCCGATGGCATGATTAACTTGATTGTCGACCTGATGAGTCCCGAGGAATCTTGATGCCTGATGGCATGATCGACCATGTATCACCGGTTACCGTGTGACCAATTCCCCAGCTAGTTGCCGTGCATCTATTATTTCAGTTTCCGAAGATTTGTCCCCATCAGAGTACCGTGTACTTGTGCAGTTGGCAAATTTTCGGGTTTGTTGGTATTCAACCGTCTTTTACCTTGATTGTTTGAGAGCCGTTCACTTCTCACCCAGTCAGGTCCAAGCCATTTGAATAGGGGCAGCTGTTGCACCCCAAAATTTGCTCACTTTTTCTTTACCTAGCTTGTGTTTCATTTCATTCACATTAGCATTATCATTTGCATTTCATTGACATGTACGCAGGAGATCAAGAGGTATGAGTACCAATCAAGGGCTACACAAGACTATGAAGATAGCTAAGAAGGTTATTCAAGTGCTCAAGGGTTGATATCCTTGTCAGAGAAGTTAAAAGATCCTCAGAGAGAGTGATTGAAGCCAAGGGTGTATGTCTCCTAACTTGAGAGTTGTGGGAAGTCATCAGATGATTCTGAAGCCATGAAGTTAGACTTGAGGTCTTGAGAGAGCTCATGAGAAGTGTTGAATATCACTTTGAGGCCTAGACAGGTCATTGTGCAAGATTGAGAAGCCTCGGCCATGAGTGGTGCAATTAGGGTTTGACTGGGTCAACTCTAGGTCAACTGATGATTTGAACAAGGTTGAGACCTAATTCAAAGGCCATGTGATCATGGATTGATACATTGAGATGTTATAAGGATGATTCCAAGGTTAAATCATCATGATTGAAGAGTTTGAGAAGTTTCAAGCTAGGGTTTCTAAGGCTTGACAGTGTAAAATCCCCTAGTTTGACCCCTATCTTCAAGGCAATTTAGCTGAAGATGTGATGGTCATCTCATCTTGCCCCAAACATGAATTTTGTAGAGAATGGTCTTAGATTTAATTGGAGTGCTAGAAGTCCTTGATAGGATTTGTAGAACTCAATTTATGACTTTGACAAGTTACAGGTCATCTGAGGTATGTGAATTTGGGGGGCTTGAAAGTTGTCCAACTTGCATGAAACTTTTGCCCTAGAAGGATGATTCCTATAAAATTTTGGTCAACATGAATGTTGTTTCGTATCCTCTTAGCTTTCTAGAGAGTACTAGAAGTCCTTGATATGATTTGTAGAACTCAAGTTATGGCTTTGACAAGTCAAGGGCATTTTGGTCATTTGGAGATTATAGGTCATTTCAAGCATAAGGCCATAACTTCTATTTCCAAGCTTCAAATGGGAAAATGTTCAACATAAAACTTGTTCAAAATGATGTTTTAAGGCTAACCAAGAGGTCATGAGAGGTTGGAATTGCTTTTAGCTCAAAGTTGCAAAAATGACCTAAAATAAGGAGGATTTTCAAATGAACCAAAGATGGAAATTGGTATTCTTGATCTACATGTCCAAACCAAGGCATGTAATATGTCATTTTGACTCTAAAACACATTTTAAGAACATTGGTTTAGCCACAATTTTTAATTGAAGTTTAATTTGTGGACTTGCTTTGAAAAGTAGTTACTTACATCTTAAGTAACATTGCCAAACCTAAATTCAAGGCATAATCAAGGTCCCTTGCAAGCCAAACACATCCAAAAGGTCATTAGGAGAGAAATTGGAAGGGAATAAGGGTGATTACAAGCTGCTAACAAAACTATGCATACCATGGCATGAGATTGAAATTTCCATGATATGAGAAATTCAACTTCTCATTAGAAGGATCTAGAGCTTTCTAGATCATAACTACATGGTCTATATATTGAATAGAGATGATCTAAGGCCAGGGTTGGTGATGGTTGAGAGAGAAAACTGAGATTTCACTTTGAGATTTCACATTGCAAATCAAGATCGGTTACAAGGTTTGAAGCCATTTCAATCCAAGATTTCAATCTCAGAAGCTTGCTCTAGCATTGGTGGATGAATCCAGATGGAGAATTGAGCAAGATTGGTGGAGAATCGTGTGGGAGCCATTGAAGAAATTCCTCTGCAACTCAGAATTGAATCCAAGAATTGAAGCCATTTCAATCAATTCTATTGCATACAGAAGCTTGGAAGTGATTCACTGAAGGAGTCTGGAGCATTTGAGGGCTTGATTTGAGGGCTTGCTACTTCTGTGCACACGAAATTTTCAGGTTGGTAACTTTCAATCTCCAGCTTGTTTTAGTTAGAATTAAGAAGAATTAGGATGTTAGATGCATTGAGGATTGATGTAGGAAGGTTTTCAGATCATTAATTTGAGAGTTAGTGACCAATTAGGGATGTTACCATTTTCGGGTGAGATGTGGTTCTTGCGAATCTTGAGGTTTCAGAGTGAATCAATGGTATGATTGAGTTCCTTATGAAATTTGGGACAAGTTTGATCAAGGGATCATGGCCTATGGTGGACTCTATAGCAAGTTAGGGTTGTGGATTGGTGACCGGAGAATGTCACCGGCGGTGGCTTTGGGCGCGCAGGTGGCCTGAGTTGCAGAAGTTTAAATTGAGGAAGATGACTTGATAGCCATCAGATCAAGGTTTGACTTGGACCAAAGACCTCATCCAACGGCCACGCGTGCTTCTCATTTTGTGAAGGATTTCTGAACTTTAATGAAACGATGCGTTTCATTTGTTTGCTGATTTTGGGCTTAAGAATCCAAGTGCTAATCACACCCCCTTTAGGGCCCAATCTCCAAAATGAATTGGATCCTCTTACTATCTGCACCGTGCATGTGTTTATTTTATTTGGATTTTCATATTATTTTTCATTTCATCCATGGATATTGATTAATTCATAAAAAAATGGAAAAATGATTCAATTAATCCCATTATTTTTGCATTGGATTCATGATAGGATCTAGTGTTTTTATTTCATGCATTTTCTGATTTTATGGGAATTTTTACATTTTAATTGATATTAAAATAATCATGTTTGATGCTTGATTTTGTGGAATTTGGTTTGATCATGTGATGATGATTTTGATTTTGATTTTTTGTGAGTAGTTAGCATAGATATGCATGACCCCCATAGATTTTTCTCACATTTTTGTGATGAATATAAGTGGTAGTTTAGGTTGAAACCTTTAGAAGCTCCATTTTTAGGGTTTATGGTTGATACCTTATGATTTAGGTTTTATATTTAGAACTTGGTGGATGATTCAACCTCTGATTTTTGTAGGGTAGATTCATGATTGAATTAGGGTCCCTTAGGAATTTTTGTAGGACTTTACAAGGTAGTTTAGATGATTTTAGTTTAGGTGCTAGTTTTAGATGATTCTAATGCACTAATTCAACTAGATTAACTTCTTTAGTTCCCTTAGATTAGGGTTTTGCTTTGCTTGTTCTTGGATGATGATGAAGACAAGTTGAAGATGCATTGGATTGCTTGAAGAGGCTTGGATGTGAAGATCTTCCCTTCTTTTGGTGTAGTATTGATTAGGTATTAAGATTAGGGTTTTGTAGGCAGAGCTTCTAGATAGATTCACTTCCTTCATAAACATGGATGATGTTGATCACTTCCATTCTTCCCTATGATGTAAGGTCCCCTTGTAAAGGCCTAATCCCTCCTTTGGTAGGATGTGTGGCTCTCTACAAGTTGGTAGAACCTTTGAGGGTCCCTTTCTCTGATGATAGGATGCTTAGTTGTGACCTTTGGTCTTCACTCTGCTACCAATCATCCAAACTTTGCTCTTGATGGATGCATCTTTCTCCCTTGTTAGAGGATGGAGTTCCTTGCTTGAATAAGATTGAAGGATGAAGTTGATACTTCTTTGTGTTTGAAGGTTATTCTGAGAGGCTGAAGCTTGTAGAGGAAGAGGACCAAGTTGATACTGGTGAAGAAGAGAGAGCTGAAGCTTGAAGACCAAGTTGAAACTTGTGAAGAAGATCAAATTGATATTGAGTGAAGAGCTGAGGCTTGAGGAATAAAGGATAAGTTGATACTTATATTGATGCATTGAGAGCCTGAAGGTGTTAAGTTGAGACTTGCAGTTAGGAGTGAAGCCTGAAGGTGGAGTTGACTGGAGAGCTGAAGCTTGAAGAAGAAAGAACAAGTTGATACTTATGTTTGATGTATTGAAAACTTGGAGAAGTAAGTTGATACTTGCTATTGAAGATGATAGCCTTGAAGGGTGGTTGAAGACTGAGGATTGAGCTGCTGTCAGAGTATTACTTTGCTGTGAAGCTGTGGAAGTGGTTGATCTGCTTTCTTTTCTTTCCTGTCTGTTTGCTTGCTGTGCAACTGTATTGATGTGACTTGTTTGATTTGCTTGATGCATTAGAATAAGTTCATATTTAGATTGATTTATGCTAGGAGCATGATTGCACTAGAGGTTGAGTTGCTCCATCTGCTTGTATTTTTACTGTGTGGCTTTGCTTGCGGGTATTCGGTAGAGCCCAGCTCCCTTGCTTATGTGGTTTATTTTGCTTGATAGCATGTTATTTCCTCTGTATGATTACAATCATTTATATTTTGCTTGATAGCATGTTATTTCCTGTATGATTGCAGTTACTCATATCTGGCTTGAGGTTGAGATGAGCTTCTGGAGGCTGCTGCCCCACACACATTTCCTCCCTCACTTGCATTGCATGCATTTTATTCACAGTCGTTTACTGTTTACTGTTTTAGCTGATGCTTTATCTGTTTCTGTTTACCATTGACATGATCCCCTAGGAATCTCACTTCCTTTGATAAGGAAGTGATGATTAGAACTTTAGGTTGAAACCTATGCATGATAACTTCTAGGAGTTCCCTGTTTCAAACTTCAACCATAGGATGAATCCTTGGCATGACAACATTAGGACTTGATAGTCTCCCCGTAGTTGTCCCTCTCTCTTCTTATCTTCAAACAAATCAAAATACAGTAATAAAGGTTAACTGACGTCGTACGTTACGAGCCTTAAGCTATCTGAGAAAGGATTGTTGGAGAGTTTCTTTTCAACAGTATGGATGTTTAGTATGGCACCCTTTGGGTGACATGCGACACATTCACTCTCAGGTTATAGTCTCTAGTGCGATGTTGGTTGCAAACATCCATAAAAAAACAGTTCTTCCGTAAAAGACAGAAAACAAACTTCAAACCTTTTTGCCCCGTGGGCCCATAATTCAAAGGAAGCTTTTCTGAAGAAAAGAGTGTCGTTAACTCCCAGTTCTACCGCAAACGGTAACGCTTAAGTCTCCAAGGGTCGAGCTGCGTACATCCAACTGCTGGAACTGTTTGTTAACCCTACTCGGAAAAATAGATGAATCTGAATTCCCGTAATCCGTATTATCCCGAACTACGTAAGCTCTGATCTCTCATACCTGTTGAGAGTACGTAGGCACAATACTGATGTATTGGCGAGCCACCTTCCCCGTAACCCGTAGTTAGGCGAACTACGTTGACTCTGATTTCTCAATCTCTGATGAGAATACGTAGGCATAAAGCGTGACGCTTTGCCGAGTCATTTTCTTTTCTTTTCAGACCAGCCTTGATAGGTAGATAGTAAACAAACCCGTCAGTTAAGCACAACAAGCGTGGATTCCATCGAGTACGATGGACGTGAGGGGTGCTAATACCTTCCCCTTGCATAACCGACTCCCGAACCCAGACAATGGTTGCGATGACCTTGTCTTATACCTTTTTCGTTAGGTTTTTCCGATTGTTTCCTTTCCCGTTCTGAGGGATAAATAATGAAAGGTGGCGACTCTTCTGTTTTGCCGGCACCTTATTTTTCGCGGAAGCGACAGAAGGGTTCGCTACCCAGCTCGCTTAGAGAAGCCTCAGCGAACACTCGCTGGCTCGCTCGCTAGCTTCTCGCCTAGCGAATTCTGCGATACACCAAAACCCCAACTGTCCCAAAAATCATCAGAAGCTCACAAATCACCCAATTTTCACCAAACCAATTCTTGTAGTCTTAACCCAACATTTCCCGACTAAACTACACGACTTAATCTAGATTTTACCCGATAAAACATCAATTCTACCGATTAAACCATTTCCAACCTAAAATGGCAAACTACACAAAAACACCCAAACAATCCAAACAATCCCTACATAATCACATGCATGGATAGAATCACAAAGTTCCACACCCTTACCTCGATTAATTGATTCCTCAGGGCTGATCTTGAAGAATCCAAAGCTTTCCTCTCTTTTCCTTTTCTTTTCTCTTCTTCCTCTTTCTTTCTCTTCCTCTTTTCCTTTCCTTTCAATTTCCACTTTCTCTTATCTCATTTTCTATCCTCCCCCTTCCATTATATTTCTTTTCTTAATTTAATAATAATAAAAATAATAATAATAATAATAACAATAGAATAACAATATTACTATTATTATTAAATTATTATCATTATTAATTATATTATATTAATATTAAACGCTATAGTTTAATAAATGATCTCCATAATTAAGGGCACTCACCAGCACACTCAGACACACCCCCGCATGAAGACTCACCAAAATAAAATAACACCAAAAGACTAAATAATTAAAATTGGTGTTACAACTCTCCCCCACTTTAATTATTTTCGTCCTCGAAAATTACCTGATGGAAACAATTCCGGATACGCTTCCCGTATCCTGCTTTCCAATTCCCAGGTCACACTGCCCCCTGCAGCACCTCCCGAAGCCACACTACCGAAGGTATCTCCTTCCCTCGGAGTCGTTTCATTTTACGATCTTCGATCCTCAACGGCATCGTCTCAACAGTAAGATTCTCCCGGACTTGAACTTCATCTCTCTGAATTACATGAGATGGATCCGAGACATACTTGCGAAGTTGCGACACATGAAACACGTCATACAAATTCGAAAGTTCAGGCGGTAACACCACTCTATAAGCTACAACACCAATTCTCTGCAAAATTTGATATGGTCCAATAAACTTAGGATCCAGCTTCTTGGACTTCAATGCACGACCCACACCAGTCACTGGGTTAACTCTTAGGAACACATGATCACCTTCACTGAATTCCAGTTCTTTTCTTCGGTTGTCATGATAACTTTTCTGCCTACTCTGAGACGCTTTCATCTTCTCACGAATCATCTGAATTGTCTCAGTAGTTTGCTGCATAATGTATGGTCCCAATACCACATTCTCATATGTCTCATACCAACACAGAGGAGTTCTACACCTCCTACCATATAAAGCCTCAAACAGTGTCATTCCGATACTAGAACGGTAACTATTGTTGCATGTGAACTCGATCAACGATAAATGAGTATCCCATGCACCACCCTTTTCCAACGCACAAGCTCTCAGCAAATCCTCCAGCGACTGAATAGTCCTCTCTGAATGGCCATCGGTTTGCGGATGGTAAGCTGAACTCAACTTCAACTTAGTACCTAAAGCTTCCTGTAAACTCGTCCAAAATTCTGAAGTAAACCTCAGATCTCTATCCGACACAATACTCGACGGAACACCATGTAGCTTCACAATTACCCAAATATAAATCTCTGCTAGCTTCACCAACGAGAAACTGATATCAATCGGCACGAAATGTGCAGACTTCGTAAGTCGATCCACAATTACCCAAATAGCATCAAATCCTCTCGCTGTGTTCGGCAAACCCGTGACAAATTCCATGGTTATACAATCCCATTTCCAAACTGAAACATCCAACAATTGCATCATTCCAGAGGGTCTCTGATGTTCCACCTTCGATTTCTGACATGTCAAACAGGCGTAAACAAATCGAGCTATATCTCTTTTCATACCGGACCACCAAAATAACTTCCTTAAATTGTGGTACATCTTCGTAGCTCCTGGACTGATACTCAGACTACTAAGATGTCCTTCACTATGAATTGACTTCTTTAGCTCGTCATTATCCGGCATGCAAATCCTGCCTCTAAACCTCAACACACCTGCACTATCCAACATAAAATCACTATCGGAGTCACTCCCTACTCCCGGCATCAAATCCACTAACTTCACATATAACTTTTGGTTTTCTCTAATCATATCCAAGAAATCATTGTTCACTTGCAACTTGCCCAACATCACACCACCTACCGTAATTTCACAAACCATGCTCAAATCTCTGAACTGCTCAATCAGTTCCATCTCTTTCACCATTAAAGTCGACATATGAATTGTTTTTCTGCTCAAAGCATCGCCACTACATTTGCCTTTCCTGGATGATAACTTAAGTTGAAATCATAATCCTTCAAGAATTCCAACCATCTTCTCTGTCTCATATTTAGTTCCTTCTGATCGAACAGATATCTCAGGCTCTTATGGTCACTGAACACCTCAAATCTCGAACCATACAAATAGTGCCTCCAGATCTTTAACATGAAAACTACCGTAGCCAATTCAAGGTCATGAGTAGGGTAATTCCTTTCATGCGCCCTTAGTTGCCGCGAAGCATACACCACTACCTTACCATTCTGCATAAGAACTCCGCTTACTCCTATCTTAGATGCATCACAGTACACCACAAAAGGTTCACTCGGATTTGGCAATATTAACACCGGTGCCGTAGTCAATCTCTTTTTTAGTTCCTCAAAGCTTTCTTCACAAGCAGCATCCCACACAAAAACTTGATCCTTTCTCATCAACTGAGTCAATGGCAGCGCCAAATTAGAAAACCCTTCAACAAACCTTCGTTAATATCCTGCCAATCCCAAAAAGCTTCTAATTTCCGTTGCTGTCTTCGGCGGTTCCCACTGCAACAATGCACTCAGTTTTGATGGGTCCACCGCTATACCATCACCAAATATTACATGCCCCAAGAAACTCGTCGTCTTCATCCAGAACTCACACTTTGATAGTTTAGCAAACATCTTTTTATCTTTTAGCACCTGCAAAGCAATTCTCAAATGTCCTGCATGCTCTTCATCAGACTTAGAATAAATCAGTATATCGTCAATAAACACAACAATAAATTGATCCAAATAAGAATGGAAGATTCGATTCATATACTCCATAAACACTCCTGGCGCATTAGACACTCCAAAAGGCATTACAACATATTCGTAATGTCCATAACGAGTTCTAAATGCCGTCTTCTGAATATCACCTTCTTTCACTCTAATTTTATGGTAACCCGACCTCAAGTCAATTTTACTGAACACACGAGCTCCCACCAACTGATCCATCAAATCATCAATCCTTAGAAGAGGATATTTATTCTTAATGGTCACTTTATTCAACTGACAGTAATCGATGCACAGGCGCATACTACTGTCCTTCTTCTTTACCAACAGCACTGGAGCTCCCCACGGCGACACACTCGGTCTGATAAACTTTCTTTCCAACAATTCTCCAATCTGAGATTTCAATTCAGCCAATTCCACCGCCGACATCCTGTACGGCTGTCGCTACTGCGAAAATCGGCGCCGGCTATGACAGAAGAGTCGCCACCGTGCGTTATTTATCCCACAGGAGGGAAAGGAAACGCTCAGAGTAAACCTAACGCAAAACGGGAAAGGAATGGTCGTCGCAACCAAATCCTGGATTCTATCTACTCTAAAGGTCTGGGTTAAAAAGAAAAGAAAATGACTCGGCAAAGTATCACACTTTATGCCTACGTATTCCCGTCTGGAACGAGAAATCAGAGTCAATGTAGTTCGCCTACCTACGGGAAAGGAGGGGAAGGTTGCTCGCTAGGACACGGCATCCTATGCCTACGTACTTTCATACAGCATGAAAGATCAGAGCAAACATAGTTCGGGCTACGGAAGACACAAGCTTGTCTGACTGTTTTTTATTACCTTCAAAAAGGGTTTTTCTTGATTAAGAGTCCAAGCGGACAAAAATGACACTTTGATGTTTGTTTTGAATCTTTTATGAAAGAAGTGTTTTTTTAGTTTGTTTGCAATCTCTACGCACTAGAGACTATGATTTGAGAGTGACTACGTCGCGTGTCACCCAAAGGGTACCACACTAAGCAGCCAGACTACTGGAAAGAAGCTCTCCAGCAACCCTTTCTCAAATAACTTAAGGCTTGTAACGGACGACATCGATTAACCTTATTACTGTGTTTTTTGAGTTGTTTTGAGATAAGAAGAGAAAGAAACTCTAAAAAGCCTAGGGTTGAAAAGGGGATAAAACTAACCTAATGTTGTCATGCATGGATAAGAATCCTAATGTCTGTCATAATTCCCTCCTGCACAGAGGAAATCAGAGATCCTAGGGGATAAACACAAAAGAAAGCAAGCAAATACAGTAAAATGCATGCAATGCAGCAAGACAAGTGAGGCAAGGGAGTCCCGCTCTACCTCGAACCTGGGGAAACAACAGGCAAAGTGAATCAACATTCACTTCAAACCTAGGGGGCAAGCTGCACAAGCCAACAAACAATACAGAAAACAAAATCCAAAGCAGAGGAGGCAGCCCAAGCAGCAGCACCAAACTCCTACAACAAACAGCACAAGCAGCAGCTCTGACAACAACAGGTTGATCAAACAGCAAAAAGTTGACAGCAACAACCTTCCTCTTCATGAATGGCCCCTATCCTCAAGCTCCACTAAACCTTCAATCTTCAACAAGCACCAACACTTCACCAAGCACCTGGCTTCAACAAGCAACCAACTTAAACCAGCAAACTTCAACCAGTCAACAACTCCAACAAGCTCTTAACTTCATTTTCAATAAGCAGCAAAACCCCAGCTTCAACAAGCAACCAGCTTCAACAAGCAAAAACTTCATTCTCAACAAGCTTCAACAAGCATTAAACCTTCTCTTTACCAATCTTCAACAAGCACCTCCAAGGGAGAATCATTCAACAAGATCAAGTTGAAGTGTTAAGAAACTCAATGACAACCAAGGGAGGCCATTAAGATCTTAACTCTGTAAATAGGAAGGCGTCCTCAAAGTTCTACTCTTAAAGCATGCCACTCATCCCTCCAAAGGAGATATGTGACTTCTTTAAGAGAAATTTATATCATTGGATTGAATGGAGATGAACAAGATGCTCCATGTTTGAAGAAACAAGCAAAACTAGTCTAATGCTCTTCCTAAAACCGTAGTTTTCCTAAGCTCCTGACCATGCTTCCACCAGATGAGAAATTCTTCACATTCAAGCTCCTTCAAGCTCTCCAAAGCATCTTCAATTGGTCTTCAACTCCATCTAAGCACAAGAGCACCACCACCCTAATCTAAAGGGAACTATTGAATTAAACTAGTCAAGTTAGTGTGTTAGAAACTCCTAAATGTTAGTCCTAAAACTAATTCTAATTAAAATGCCAAACATGATTGTAAAATCCTAAAAAAAAAATTCTAAGGGTTCCTAAACCTCTTAAGAATATCTCCATACAAAACCAAGGGGTTAATCAACCATTAAGACCTAAAACTAGGCCCTAAACCTAAGGGTACTATCTTAAAACCCTAATTCTACACCACTTAATGTTCAATGTTCAAAACAAACTAAAATTATCTCACAAAAATATGAGAAAATTACTAGGGGTACATGCATTTCTAAGCTATCTAGCCCAAAATGAATCACTTCAAAATCATACACCAAACACCCATACCAAAATCAACAAGATGGCATACCAAACATATTCAAAATAAAAGCAATTATGAATTATGAATTTTTTTAATCCTATTATGAATTTTTCCAAACATATTTAAAATGTAAAATGCATGAATTATGAATTTTTTTAATCCTATTAAATTCGACACTCTCTAAGGAGTCAGGGGAAAAAAATCTCACCTAAAAATGTTAATTTTCCTATTTATTATGAATTATTTTCTAATTATATGCAAAATGTAAAATAAAAGAAAATATAAAGAAAATAGAGAAAAGCGCGTTGCAAATAGCAATTATATCATGTTATAACCCAGACATGGGCCTAAGAGGGGGTGCGCGTATCAAGTCTGACTAAGCCCAAACACAATTATCAGAAAATAATGGAAAATGAAAGGAAATTAGGAAAACGTGTGTGTTGAATAGCAAGAGATTCACGTTGTAATTCACCAATGTGCCTAAACTAGGGTGTGAAGAGTAATGATCCACTTAAGCCCATCCAGTACAGTTAAATGAAACGCGGAGTTTTGATTACTCAAACTCTCTTCAGATTGTGAAACAAAATCCTGGACGTGGGTTCATGAGTTCAGTCAAGGTCAACACAAGATCTAACGGGTCCTGGTTCATCTTCTCCAAAACTTTCAAAACTGAGAGGGAAAATGGGACGGTGGCCTGAGTTACAGCGCCACCGTCGTCTCCGGCGTGGCAATCCCAAATAGGCATCAAACGCAACAACTAAACACCCCATCCTCCTCAAAATTTCATCCTGATCACGAATATGACCTCAGAATTTACTGATTCCTGCTCTAACTCAAAAACCGATAGCATGTTCAAAAAATCACCAAATCTCCAATGTCACAATTCTTAAAATTAAAGTCATCAATGTGATCTACACTCTTCAGGGATCAAATCTTGCTATCCAAAAGCAATTGTAACCTCAAGAATCAAGAGAACTAACCTCCAACAGAAATCTTGCACTGACCTAAAGTGTCTCTAATCGTTCCAAATTTGTGCCTAAATCCACCTAAGCATCAACACTAACCTATCCAACTATCAAAACCTAAGCAATTACCTATAAATTAAGCTAAAGCTTGAAAGTTACAAACCTGGAAAAAATGGATGAACAGATGAGGTTATGGCTCGATTCAAGCTTCAATTCTTTCCAGATTCACTCAAGAACCACTCCCTAAGCTTCTCCAATCAACAATTTGCACTGAATCCTCTTCAATTCCAAAACCCGATTCATGATGCAGCTGTGAAATTTTCAATTGCTCTCTCTGATTCCTTCCTCAATCCTTGCCAAAAAAACCCCTCTGAACCAGTTGCAATGCATATATAGAAGCTGTTAGAAACCTCTAGAAACTTCTGTAACAACCATAATGAGAAATTGAATTTCTCACATTCTTTGAAAATCTCATATGCACAACTCATGAATATGCCCTGTTCTCAGCCTGATTTTTCTTGAATTGTTTATCTCATGAGATATTGAAGTGAATGGGATGTGTATCTCCCTTGCTTTTGATCCAAGGATGTGTAATTCAAATGTTGCTTCATTCTTAAGTTACAAAAGGGAAATGCTTGAAATTGACCTCAAATCCAAAATGTGGTAATGTCATCATTCTTAGAATGCCTTTTCTGATCAATTTGACATATATCATGAGCTTTTTTGGACCCCAATCATTAAATTCCATTTTTTGGCCTTTAAATGACTTATTTTTCTCCCTTTTTAAGCCATTTCAAGCAACTTCTTGTTACAAGCCAATCCAAGCTCTCATAACCACTTGGTTGCACTCAAAATACCTTTTGAACAAGTTTCATGTTGAACAATTTTCCATTTGAAGCTTGCAAGTTGGAGTTATGGACCTATGATCACAAATGACCTATAATCACCAATACCCAAAATACCCTTGGCTTGCAAAGATCATAACTTGAGTTCTACAAATCCTATCAAGGACTTCAAGTACTCTATGGAAAACTAAGAGGATAAGGAACAACATTCATGTTAACCAAGAATCCATTTGAAAACTCCTTGAAGGGAAAAAGTTGTTTGGAAGTCAAGTGACTTTCACAGATAAATTTTAGTGTCCTCTGATGACCTGTAACTTGCAAGGACCATAACTTGAGTTATATAAATCCCCTTGAGGACTTCTAGTACTCAAATTAAAGGTATTGAGATGCTTTAAAACTTTCATGTTGGCCAAAGATCCATTTGAAATTTGTATTTTGACTTATGTGGCTTTGAAGTTAGGCACTAAACAGGGGATTTTACACTGAAACCCTAATTTAGCAACTTCCCACCTCCTTGATTATTCTTTGCTTAATCTTGGCACAACACCACACATGTATCAACATACCAATCCATGAATCCCATGACCTCAAAGTAGACTTTGGTGCTCTTCAATTACTCAATTGAACTAGGATTGACCCAGATGAAACCCTACTTGACTGCACCTCAACTGTGGCTCTTGTACTTGAATCAATGACTTGTCTCAGCTTCAATATGGCCCTCTAGGCATCGCATGAGATCCATACACACCTCAAATTCACATTCCATGCTTCTCATCCCACTGACGATTCTCAATATTCCCCAAGCTAGGAGCAAGACCCACATGTAGGAACTCAAACTTCTCAAGACTTCAAATCACTCCTTGATGGCCTGGATGATCTCTCAAACTTGGATAAGACCTCTTGCTAGGCTTCTTCTAATAAGAATCACACTTAGACCCCTGTTGGATGAGTGATATGCTATGATATGCCAATGATTGAACTATGCAAATGATGTAACTATGCAAATGAAATGCAATGAACATAAATCAGGTAAGAAAGGGTTGAGCAAATTTTGGGGTGCAACAGCTGCCCCTATTCAAACGGCTTGGACCCGACTGGGTGAAGAGCGAATGGCCTTCAAACAATCGAGGTACAAGACGATTGAATACCATGAAGCCCAGAAATTTGCCAACCGCAGAAATAAACTGCATTGCTCGGGGAGCAACATCTCCTATCTGAATCCGGTTGTTACGGCAACAACTGATCCAACGTCTGATAATAATTCTGATTTCCAACTTCAACCACCTATGTAACGCCACAGGTACTGAACAATTTTTCAAAAACACCTCCATCCACAACTGGACTAACCTTGTCAACACAAGAAGAGAAACAAATTCGCCAACACGAATAGAGATTCTGTCGTCACAGGAGTAACCTTGTCCACATCTGGACCCAAATTTTGTCAAATCACGAATAAATACAAATCTGTCCACATCAGGACTCACATTCCGTCAACACGAAGAAATCTCAACAACACAGGAATAGAACTTTGTCCATGTTAGGACGCTTGTTTTGTCAACACGAAGAAATCCAATCAACAAGAGCAAAACTTTGTCCACGTTAGGACGCATACTTCGTCAACACGAAGAAATCCCATCATAAACTTGTTCACGCTAGGACTCCACATTCCGTCAACACGGAGAAATCCTGGCGACTTCGCTGGGGATGAGTTGTCCGCATCTCGTCAACACGAGGAGATCCTATCAACATAGGCAATAAATCCTTATTTGCGTCTCGTCAACACGAGGAACTCCTATCAACGTAGGAATAAATTGTCCACGTCAGGACTCACATCTCGTCAACACGAGGAAATAAACCTGTCGCCATGAAGAGAAATAAATTTATCCACATCAGGACTCCGTCTCGTCAACACGAAGAACGGTAAACTTGTCCACGTCAGGACTCGCATCTCGTCAACATGAGGGAAGGTAACTTGATTCGCCCACGTCAGGACTCACATCTCGTCAACACGAGGAAATCCTATCAACATAGGAGTAAATTGTCCACGTCAGGACACTGTTTCGTCAACATGAAGAAAGATAAATTTGTCCACGTCAGGACTCGCGCATCTCGTCAACACGAGGAACCATAAACTTGTCCACGTCAGGACGCACATTTCTCCAATACGAAGAAAGATATCTGTTGGGGATAAATAGTCCATGTCAGGACACCATTTTGTCAACACGAAGAGTAATCAATTTGCCCACGTCAGGACTTCACATTTCGTCAACACGGAGAAATCAAATCTACCCACGTTAGGACTAGCACATCTCGTCAACACGAGGAAATCAAATTTGTCCACGTCAGGACCCATATCTCATCAACACGAAGAAATCCCGTCAATACGGGAATAAATTGTCCATGTCAGGACTCATATCTCGTCAACACGAGGAACTCCTATCAACATAGGCAATAGAATTTCGGCGACTTCCGGGGAAATACTTCCATCATCCAGTAGGGAAATACATCCGTTTATCCATACGGGAAGATACTCTGAATACAGTTTCTCTGCTTATCTCTGCAGTAGCTAACTCCATTGGTCCCAACCCACAAACCTCTTAGCACTGACGTGACAACGACTTTGAGGAGGACTCTACTGGGGATATTTGGAACCCAAACTGCCGGACGCCTGTTTCGATAACCGGCGACAACTTCTGAAATTTTGATTCATGAAACCCTTTGACGCTGACGCAACAACAAATTTGAAGAGAATAATCTGCTGGCCGGATAAGAGAAACTTCAACAAGCAACTCTGGCGGGGAGAGCAAGAGAAATTTAAACAAATAACTCTGCTCGGGGACAAAGAGAAACTTAACCAAGTAACTATGTGGGGAAAATAGTAAGATGAACCGTATCATGACATGTCTCACGGCGAGACCTCGAATACCTGGTAATAGATCTGAGCTAGAACTCCATACTTCTGCTGAGAAAACACACCTGAAAGAAAAAGGTTAACCAACCTGATTTATGTTTCAAAATGCCTATGTTTGAAAATGGCGTAATGCTCCGTACGGCACGGAAATGCTACGCGTTTGAGTAGATGCAAATATGACGATATATGCAAATGCAAATGCAGGCTCAAGCTGCCGGGGCCGCTCTGATAATGATGTCTCAACAACATGAATGCTGAGGATAAAGCCAACTCTGCTGGGGAGAACAAGTATCATAAGGTATTCTGGTAAAATAAATGCCGGAAACATAGTCAACTTTGCCGGGGGTAGATTAAACATCAATTTCCACTGGGAGGAAAGAACAAACCACCCTGCTGGTGAACAAACTTAGCTACGGAAGAAGCGACACTTCTGGGTAAAGCACACTGTCTAGGCACAGTTTACACATTCAGAGTTACCACTCTGCTGAGGATCAACATCCTGACGGAGGCAAGACAACTTGTGGGGGGTCAGAAAACCATCCTTCGCGGATATAAACCTTTCGAACGAACAACTTGGTTAACTATTGCGGGAATCTCCCATGATGCAGATTGAACATGCACATCTTCGATTTGCTGAGGAGCGCAACCTCTGCAGGGGATATTGATTTTGACTTACTGGTTAGTCCTATGGACGGCTTTCCATGAGGACACTCTCCTGGGGAAAATAATTCCCTCCTTCGGGAAGGGATAAATGTCATTTCAACTCTCTAGAGATAAGCTGCGACTAGCTGAGGAATGACATCAACTGGAGTCAGGTCTTACGTCAAGCGACCTTGGTTGGGGAATACAATTCCTGATCGTTTTCTCCAAAGGTAAGAACCCTGTAAAACACAAACGAGACAAAACAGGCCTATACAACAGAATCTATCCGGGTTAGCATCGGTGACATTACTTCAGTCAATTCGAAGTTTTGGCAATTATTGGCAAGGGCCAGCAAGATTATGCAAGTGCAAGTTTATCAAAAACATCGGCGTCTTTCACAAACAAAACAGTAAAGAACAAACATCAAGTACTGAATAACATGTTTTATTGATAATGGGCCTCTGAATAGGCAAAGGTTTGTACACTGGATGCAACTCCTGAAAAGAGGAAGTTACGCACAAACACACATAAATATATGCACAAGAAGCGTAAAGAAAATACAAAACAATATTTGTATACATGTCGGCAACGTGGCACAGACAAACACCATGAGCTGATCCTCCTATGACTCGCCTGACTCTGCGCTTTCCCGGTACTCGATCTTCGGAAGAGATTGTTTTTGGATAGACGGCCCCCAGGTACTCCCAAACCACTAAGCAAGGCCGCATCAAATTCGGACCGCAATCATTTGCTTTTTCAATCCCTAACTTTTGCGTGAACCGCCCTTTGCGGGTTTTTAATTCACCGGGATACCCTTTTTTTCCGAAGTCTCCCTTTTCAGGTTTTCGACTTCGCGAGTGTACATCTTTTCAATTTTATCCCTAACTTTTGCCCGAACCTTTTATTCATTTTTTATGGTTCGCCGGGATGCCCCATTTTTTCCTGGACTCTCTTTTTACTGTCCAGCGGGTCACTTTCAAGCAAAGTATTTTTTTACTGCGTCCGAATTCACAAGAGACGTAAAGTCTTCACCATCCATGGTGGATAGTAACAAGGCTCCTCCAGAGAAGACTTTTCTGACAACGTAGGGACCTTCATAATTGGGAGTCCACTTGCCCCTGTGATCTGATTGTGGTGGGAGAATCTTTTTCAAAACAAGATCTCTCGTCTGAAAGCTTCGAGGGCACACCTTCTTGTCCTAAGCTTTCTTCATCCGGCTCTGATATAACCGACCGTATACTAGAGAAGCCAGTCTCTTCTCGTCCATTAAGCTGAGCTGATTCAGTCTATCTTTAATCCATTCTGCCTCGTCGAGTTGGACATCACGTAAAACCATCAGGGAAGGAATCTCGACCTCCAACGGTAACACCGCCTCCATCTCGTATACCAATGAGAAAGGGGTCGCCCCGGTTGATGTACGTACCATCGTACGATAACCGTGCAACGCGAAAGGTAACATTTCGTGCCAGTCCTTATACGTCACAACCATCTTCTGAACAATCTTCTTTATGTTCTTATTGGCCGCTTCGACAGCGCCATTCATCTTGGGCCGGTAAGGAGAAGAGTTGTGATGCTCAATCTTAAAATTTTGACACAGCTCTTTCATCATTTTATTATTCAAATTTGAACCGTTGTCGGTGATAATCCGCTCAGGGATTCCATATCTGCAGATAATATCTCGTTTGATAAATCTGGCTACCACTTGTTTGGTCACGTTGGCATATGATGCTGCTTCCACCCATTTGGTGAAGTAATCGATTGCCACCAAAATGAACTGGTGTCCGTTTGATGTCGTAGGCTCAATCTTTCCAATCATGTCAATTCCCCACATCGAGAAAGGCCATGGCGATGACATCACATTCAGAGGACTTGGAGGCACATGGATTTTGTCGGCATAAATCTGGCATTTATGACACCTCTTTGCAAACTTGAAACAGTCTTTTTCCATAGTCAGCCAATAATAACCTGCCCGCAACAGTTTTCTCGTCATAGCATGCCCACCAGCATGTGTACCAAATGTACCCTCACGTATCTCTTCCATGAGCAACTTCGCCTCTTTCTCGTCTACACAACGTAGCAAGACCAAGTCGTGGTTTCTTTTGTACAGGACACCGTCCGGATTCAGATAGAAATTGCCAGCCAATCTCCTGAGAGTCTTCTGATCTCGACTGGATGCCCCATCCGGATACTCCTTGTTCTTCAAGAAATTCTGGATGTCAAAGTGCCAGGGTTTACCATCGGGAGCCTCGTCAATGGCAAATATGAATGCAGGCCTATCTAGCCGAGAGATAACAATCCGGGGAGCCTCGTTCCAGAAGTTAACTTTATACATTGAAGACAATGTCGCCAGGGCGTCAGCCATTTGATTTTCTGCTCGTGGCACGTGATGCAATTCCACCTTGTCAAAGAAAGGCAACAATCTCCTTGCATAATTCATATAGGGTATCAGATTGGGCTGACGTGTCTCCCATTCTCCTTTAATCTGATTCACCACTAGAGCTGAGTCTCTGTATACATCCAGGTTCTTGATTCGCAAATCAATGGCTTCTTCCAGACCCATGATGCAAGCCTCATATTCCACCTCGTTATTGGTAACGGGAAAGGTCAATCGGGCAGTAAATGGGATGTGCGACCCATGAGGAGTAGTGATAATTGCCCCTATTCCGCTACCATAGGAATTAACTGCTCCGTCAAATATCAACTGCCATTTGGAACCCAACTCTGGTCCTTCGCCCGACAACGGTTCTTCACAATCTTTCATCTTCAGATACATGATATCCTCGTCAGGAAAATCAAACCTCATCGATTGGTAGTCCTCAACAGGCTGCTCAGCAAGTTACTCTGACAGAACGCTACCTTTAATAGCCTTTTGCGAGACATATTGGATATCGTATTCTGTTAACACCATCTACCATCGGGAAATTCTTCCGGAGAGTGCTTGCTTCTCAAACACATATTTAATTGGATCCATCTTTGAAATTAGCATGGTTGTATGATTCAGCAAGTATTGCCTCAAACGTTTGGTGGCTCAGGCTAGTGCACAACACGTCTTCTCGAGCATTGAGTATCTGGACTCACAGTCTGTGAAATTTTTACTCAAGTAGTAGATCGCATGCTCTTTACGTCCGGTCTCGTCGTGTTGACCGAGAACACAACCCATACTTTCCTCAAGAACCGTCAAATACATAATCAAAGGTCTCCCGACCACTGGGGGTATCAAAACAGGAGGTTCCTGCATGTATTCTTTTATCTTGTCGAACGCCTTTTGACAATTTTCATTCCAGGTCAACACCTGATCCTTTTTCAACAACTTGAATAACGGCTCGCATGTCGCAGTTAGGTGAGATATGAACGGAGCAATGTAGTTCAACCTTCCTAAAAATCCACGCACTTCTTTTTCTGTTTTAGGCGTCGACATTTCTTGTATTGCTTTTATCTTCGCAGGATCAACCTCTATTCCCCTTTCGCTCACAATAAACCCTAGTAGTTTACCCGATCTCACCCCGAAGGTGCACTTGTTAGGGTTCAGTCTCAACCTGAACTTCCTAAGTCTTTTGAACAGTTTCAGCAGATTAACCAAATGCTCCTCCTCTGTCTGGGATTTGGCAATCATATCATCGACATAAACCTCGATCTCTTTGTGCATCATGTCATGAAAGAGAGTCGTCATAGCACGTTGATATGTTGCCCCAGCGTTCTTCAGTCCGAAGGGCATCACTTTGTAGCAAAATGTTCCCCAGGGAGTGATGAAGGTAGTCTTCTCCATGTCTTCTGGTGCCATTTTGATCTGATTATAGCCTGAGAAGCCGTCCATGAAGGAGAATACGGAGAACTGAGCAGTGTTATCAACCAGAACATCAATGTGAGGAAGTGGAAAGTCGTCTTTCGGGCTCGCCCTATTCAGATCACGGTAGTCTACACACATTCGCACGTTACCGTCTTTCTTCGGCACTGGTACTATATTAGCGACCCATGACGGATAAGTTGTAACGGCTAGGAAACCAGCATCCCACTGTTTTTGAACTTCCTCTTTGATTTTCACCGCCATGTCTGGTCTGGTTCTTCTGAGTTTCTGTTTAACAGGCGGACATTCCTCTCGCAACGGTAAACGGTGCACAACCATGTCCGTATCCAACCCATGCATATCCTCGTACGACCAAGCAAATATATCACTATACTCTCGCAGTATCTCAATCAGCCTTTGCTTGATGTCACTCTGCAGCGCAACCCCTATACGGATATTTCTCACAACTTCTTCCGACCTCAAGTTGATAATCTCAATTTCCTCCTGATGAGGCAGAATGATTCTCTCTTCCTATCTCAACAAACGAGTCAGCTCCTCTGGCAAGTCGCTATCCTCACCAATCTCTTCCTCTGCTTGGAATACCGGGTGCTCGAAGTCGAAACGAGTCATATGCGGTTCATAGAAGATGTCATCTAAAATATCAGTCCTGCAAAGGAAATGGTTAAACGCTTCAACACGCAAACAGAGCAAATAACCACGTTGCCATTTATTGTTAAAGTAAAAACAAGAAAAACAGGGATCACAATATTTGTATATGAAAAACGCCTTTATTTCATGATTAAAACAGTGCAGTACACATAATCAAGTAGCCCTAAGGTAAAATCACTATGCCCCGGGTAGGACATAGGATTATTCAACAATTGACAAAACAAATCATTACTGTTTAAGAGTCACTGGGACAGTTTCCCGGATGGACCAGTTGCAGAGACTTTGTCCTGGCACGCTTGGCTTGATCCACGTGTCCATATCGCAGTCACTATCTCCGTCTTCAGCATCGGAAATAGCGTTGATTGTCTCAAAGCACACCCCGCTTGGCATAATCGTTATTGGTCCCTTAAACCTGGGCGCTCCTGAAGATGACGCTGACGACGTCGGTCGATACCCTAGCCCAAACTTGTCATTCTTCACAGGAATCTCCAGTACCTGCCCCCAACCTTTAGTCTCACCAGTCTGCACTAAAGCTTGAGCTTCCTTGTAGGATGACACTGCCACATCTGGCATTTTGCTGGAACCCTGAGCTTTGTCTTTAATTCGCAACCCTTCGAAGGCTTGACAAGGTGTCTCGTGTATTTCTCCTTCGACCTCAACATATCTGAACGATGACAGGTGACTGACCAAAATGTCCTCCTCCCTGCAAACGGTAACAACACTATCACCCACCATGTACTTCAACTTCTGATGCAATGTGGACGTTACGGGCCCTGCAGCGTGGATCCATGGGCGCCTAAGAAGGCAGCTATAAGCTGGATGGATATCCATGATGTAGAATTCGGTATCAAAAATTTCTGGCCCCACCTGAAGCGGTAATGTTATTGACCCAAACACTGATCTTTTCGTCCCGTCAAACGCCCTTACAACCAAATCGCTGGGCGTGCAAATAATTCCCCGTATGTCCAATTTCATCATGGCTTTCTTTGGCAATACGTTCAGCGACGATGCAGTATCCACCAATACACGCGACATTACGGTGCCCCATCATTCCACCGATATATGCAAAGCCATGTTGTGCTCTCGACCCCTGGGTGTTAGATCAAAATCTGTGAAACCCAGGCTATGCCCAAAATTGACATGTGCCATTATCCCCTCTAACTGATTTACAGAAACTTCTTGAGGCACAAATGACGTATCCAGAATCTTTAGCAAGGCGTTCCGGTGGGCCTCGGAACATAACAACAACGACAAGATAGAAATCTTCGACGGCGTCTGCTGTAGGTGTTCAACAATTTTGTAGTCGCTTTTGCGAATCAGTCTCATGAACTCCTCTACATCCTTGAGTGACGTATCCTTTTCTTTCAACTGAGTAGGCCCGCTTTCATTTACTTTGGCTTTGCCTTTGGCCAATCTCTCTGCTTCTATTTCAGGTGAGGTAAAGATCCTTCCGCTACGGGTCATGCCCCCCGTTCCAACGACATTATCAACAGCCCCAGCTGGCTGGCTATTCACCACAATCTTTTCACCGTTGCAATATGCTTCTAATCCGTATGTCCACGGGACAACTTTCGTACTCTCAAAGGGGACAGGCCCTGCTTTGGTAATTGTAATAGTTGGCCGCTTGGCGGGCGCCGTTATCGTTATAGTCTTCCTCGGGATCGTCACTGTTGCAATATCATTCTGCTCATCACATAATGCCTCCACAGGCTTTTCAACCGCAGTTCGATCAAATTGCAAGGTCCCTTCGTCGATCATGGCCTGAATGCCCTGCTTCAAATCAGTACAACCCTCGGGCTAGGTCCAGCACTCTAAACAGTATTCATCACAACCAGGGAATACTCCCCCTCCGAGCAACCTGCTTTTCACTTCACTCAATGGTGTCTTCAGTTCGTTAACATCCATCACCAAGTTCAAATTTTCTTCTGTCACGATGGCATTTGCCCCATGATTAGGCATAGGCTGTTGTACAATATTGGGCCCCACCTGGCCAAAGTTGATGGCTTTACTGTCCAACAAGTCTTGAACTTTATGCTTGAAAGCATGACAAGATTCTACATCATGTCCGGGCGCCCCGGAATGGAATTCGCAATGCTTACTAGCGTCATACCCATAAGGAAGTACCGGTCCTGTAGGCGGTTCCAATGTTCTTTTCTCGACCAAATTCAACCCCAGCAGTGTCTGAAGAAGCTCTGCATATGTCGACGGAGGCTTATCAAATACCCTCTTCGGCTTTGCATTCTGAAACCTTCTCTGACCCAGATTCTGCCTTTGCTGCTGCTGTGGTTGTTGCTGCTGCTGTTGTTATTGAGGAATTGGAATAGTAACACTGGCTATTTGTTGAGGTTGAATGTACTGATTTCTGCCACTGCCCCGGCCTCTTCCACCAAATACAGCGCTTGTATCACCTTGTCGTCTTCAGTCGAACGCTTTTCTCGCACCCCCAGCTGAAGTAGATTCGCCTGCCTGAATCTTTCCAATTTTGATTCCATTTTCAATCCTTTCTCCCATAAGGATCATATTGGAGAAGCTACCCATCGAAACATTGAGTAACTTGTCATAGTACATTCCGGTAAATGTCCCCACAAACATGTCATTCATCTCCCTTTCAACCAAAGGAGGGTGCACCCGAGCTGCCATATCGCGCCACTGCTGCGCGTATTCTTTGAAACTTTCACCACTTTTCTGCGACAAACTCTGCAACTGAACTTTGTTTGGCACCAAATCGCTGTTATATTTGTAATGCATAACGAAAGAATCAGCCAAATGCTTCCAGCTTCTAATATGAGTGGGCTCCAGTCCCATGTACCATTCCAATGATGGTCCCGATAAGCTATCCTGAAAGAAATGCATGAGCATCCTTTCGTCATTGGAATATGCAGATATCCTTCTATAGTAAGAACGTAAATGCATGACCATCCCCTTTGTATTTGTCGAATGTGGGAGCCTTGAATTTTAATGGCACCCTCAGCCCTGGTACCAACCCCATAGTAGTCATATCTAACCCAGCGGAGTTCTGATTAACCACACCTTTCATCTGCTCTTCTAGCATTCTGATCCTCTGAACAGGGTCAATGGGGCCCTCAGGTCCCATACCTCTTCCCGAAAAAGCGTCGTCCTGGTGATCCACATTCCAGTCATTGCCATACCCATCGTAACCCATGTTACGGCCAAATCCTTGCTGATTGATCATAGTACCCTGTCCTCGGTTGTTGAACCCTAGATTGACCCCAACAGGTCCAAAACCATTGTTGAAAGGAAATGCTCCAGCGCCATTGTTATTCACATTACCGAATCCATCATTACCGTAGCCATACCCCTGATTGTTTCCGTAAACGTCATTACCAAAGCCTTGATTGTTGAACCCGAAGTTCCCGTCCTGATTGACATTGCCATACCCATTGTTTCCAAAGCCATCATTGTCAATGAATCCTTGATCGGCATCCCCGGTGTTGCCTTTGTTGTTAACAACATGTCCATCACCACCATTTCCAGTATTGCCATTACCAGCGCCAGCACCTGCACCAGTACCAGTGTTTCCGTTGACAGTCACAACAGGTGGAGTAACTACCGGTATCTCATCCTCCCGGTGAGGAGTTCCAACAGAATTGTGGTCAGTATTGCCATTTCCGTTTGTCCGCGTCAGCAGCGGCTGCACCAAGGTCTGAAGATTCTCCTGGCCCTTGGCCATACTCTCCATAGCTTGCATGAAGAGTCAGCTTCTCACGGATTTCCTGCATCTCGACTTGAACTTGATCCATTATCTTCTTGCAGTTATTTCTGGTTGAGTAGCGGTGGATTCTTTGGTCGTCAATCCTGAAAAACCTGTGAGATGCAGGGAATAAGATACAGATTCAACAAGTAACTGGCAATGCAAAATGAATATGCAGATGCAACGCGTGTCTGTGCGTTAGGGAAATCAACCCCTGATTCTACTGCCAAAGTGTCAGTGCAGTGACAGTGCTAAGAAGCTTGGATTCATTCATGGAGAAAACATCTCATATATTGCTGAAAAGAGCCCAACAAGGCAGAAATACAATATCACTGAGTGTACAATAACAAGAAGGCATGACCTCAACCAACAAGCCTGGTGATGGCCAGCACAACGCAAATAAAGCATATACAACAGTGCATAAGGTAATCAAGTGCGACCATATGCTCGATACTCCTCTAACAATTTCTTAGTCTTGGGATGATCCGGATGGGAAAGCAACCCTTCAATGAGCGAGTCTCTTTGCCTGATAACATGCTGGAGATCTCCAATGGATTCCTCCTAAGCACCTTATCCAAAGCACTCCTCTAGCTTCCGCTTCTGGGATGCAGACTCTTTCTTACGCTTGACAACTTTGTTCAACGAATTCTGAACGTCGTATCTCCGCATAACCTCTTCTTCAAACTTTTTCCTGCTAGCTTTCAATTGATCTTCCAGTTCAGAGATCTGCTGCTTTAGTTTGTCTTCTCTTCCTTTATTATTGGCCAGTGTAGCATTCCAGGTTTTGTTGAATGTGGAGATCTCCCGGTAGGCTATATCAAGTGCTTTCTTCTTAGACTCCAGCATGTCATGGGAGCTCTTGAAATCTATCCCCAAACGTTCACGCTTCTTTCGTTGTTCAGTCAGTTCTGTGCCTAACTGGTTCACCAACTTTGTTTGCTGCTCGAAGGAATATACGGTTTCATTCCTTTCGTTCCTGAGTTGAACTAGCTCTTCTTCCAACTTCTCGTTGGCTTTCATCAGCTCTTCTTTCTCCTTCACAACCTACTCATATCTCTCAATAGACACAATAGTTGTCTCCTCAACCACGAGGGGAGCAGGAGGTAATACTGCAGGAAACGGCATCAGCGCCTGCTTTGCCCTATCTTGGATCCAAACTTGGTACGGAGGATAGGCTTGACAATCATTCTTACCCAACATTGGCTTACCCTTCTTGCAGATGTTATTCCAAGCATGCTGAAGCTTGGATAACAATTCTCCCTTCAAATCACCTGTGAAGTACAGAGATTCCTGCACTTCCTCCTCTTTTGGTGGGCTTCTCAAATCATAACTGAATTGCCTGATCAACAATGACGAATTGTAGTTAATGCACCCTTTCCTCCCAATCAGAGGAACGCTAGGATATCCTGTGCAACTGTAGATAATCTCAGATCCCAGTAAATCCCTATCAAACCAGACAACATCTTCTGAAGAAAGCCCCGTCAGACGCTCAGACCATCCCGCCGTAGCTGCAGACTCAGCAAAGATACCCTTCTTGGGCAGGTGACTATCAAACCACATATACAACAAAGGCACACAACAAGAGACGTTCTTGCCCCTCCTATTCTCGTTCTTATAATGCAGAGAATGATAGAAGTCTCCAATCAGTGTGGGCACAGGATTGCCTGAAGCAAATATATGGAATGCATCCAAATCAACGAAGTCAGGCATATTAGGGAACAATACAATGCCATAGATACACAAAGCAAGGATAGCATTAAACACAATCCAACAGCTACTCTTGGCATACTCTTGTGTTTTCCCAACCAAGAACTTGAGAGAAAAACCAGAAACTCCATTCCACGAGGTTAACAGCAACTCTGAGGAGTCTAAATGCAAATCAACAGCCAAATCCTCCAGCTTGGGCTTAGCATCCATATGCATGAAGGGTACCCTATTCTGAATGGTTAACTCCAAGATCTCAGCATATTCCTCCATGGTCGGAGCCAGAATGAAGTCAGGGAAAGTAAAACACCTCAGCGGGGGATCATAGAACTGCATCAGCACATACAATCCGTTCAGCTCATACGTGGATGGTTTGCAAACCAACCTAAGCAGTTTCCCATAACTCTTCCTGAAACTTCTCTTCATATCATCATCAGCCAAGGATATCAAACCAAGCAAATAAGAAACATCTGGAGTAGGCAACTTGTATGCCACAGTCTTTTACAAAGTATCCATGATAGCAGCCAGAAATCCAGGCAACTAGAATTAGAAGCTATGAAATGCACCTGCAGCACAGACACACGTTAATGATATGCAAAATGTGTATGCAACAATGCAATATGCAAACATGCAATAGGGATCAAGTGATATATTGCTGAAGAGATCCATCCACAATATCTGTCTCAACAGACCCACAATACTGCTCAAACCTGGTCTCAACAGGCCCAAAACAATGCTCCACTTTGGTCTCAACAGACCCATAACCCTATCCTGATGAAGAACCCCAAGTAACCACACATACTGATCCACTGTTAAGAAAACCGGGTAGTCTGGAGGTCAAGTTTCCTGCATGCCCCAATCCCTCTCACAGGTAGGTGTCTTATCAACTGACACAAGGTACGGCATCCTATGCGGTCGTCGGTGTCACAGACTTTCAAGACTGATGATACGATACCCAGAAGGTGTGGCATCATCATGTCCTGAAGAGGCCTCACTTAGCCAACTTCCAATTGATCGGTCCCCAGAGTCGACAATCCAACTAACCAACAACCCCCTCAACCCAAAGGGTTGAGAAAGAAGTCAACCAGAAGAACCTCGTCCGAGCGTGAATTTTGCAGGACACTAGTACATGCAAAGCATGCACGCGCCCACTACTTTCCACAACTAATTCTAGGTGCACTCAAGCCCAGGTCTGGCTTATCTCTCAATCTGACCCTCTACCCAGCATAACAACAATAATATAATGCTGAAAGTAAATACAGAAAGGTAAATCCATACAAAACCCACGACGAGAAAACAAACGCTAGGATTGACTCGCGTAGGGAACCATTGGCGTCCCTAGCAGAGTCGTCAGTTGTCGCTACTGCGAAAATCGGCGCCGACTATGATAGAAGAGTCGCCACCGTGCGTTATTTATCCCACAGGAGGGAAAGGAAACACTTAGAGTAAACCTAACGCAAAACGGGAAAGGAATGATCGTCGCAACCAAATCCTGGATTCGGGAGTCGATTACGCAAGGGGAAGGTATTAGCACCCCTCACGTCCGCCGTACTCGACGGGATCCACGCTTGTTTTCTAGTACAGATTGTTATTCTATCTACTCTAAAGGTCTGGGTTAAAAAGAAAAGAAAATGACTCGGCAAAGTATCACACTTTATGCCTACGTATTCCCGACTGGAACGAGAAATCAGAGTCAATGTAGTTCTCCTACCTATGGGAAAGGAGGGGAAGGTTGCTCGCTAGGACACGACATCCTATGCCTACGTACTTTCATACAACATGAAAGATCAGAGCAAACGTAGTTCGGGCTACGGAAGACACAAGCTTGTCTGACTGTTTTTTATTACCTTCAAAAAGGGTTTTTCTTGATTAAGAGTCCAAGCAGACAAAAATGAAACTTTGATGTTTGTTTTGAATTTTTTATGAAAGAAGTGTTTTTTTAGTTTGTTTGCAATCTCTGACGCACTAGAGACTATGATTTGAGAGTGACTACGTCGCGTGTCACCCAAAGGGTACCACACTAAGCAGCCAGACTAATGGAAAGAAGCTCTCCAGCAACCCTTTCTCAAATAGCTTAAGGCTCGTAACGGACGACATCGATTAACCTTATTACTGTGTTTTTTGAGTTGTTTTGAGATAAGAAGAGAAAGAAACTCTAAAAAGCCTAGGGTTGAAAAGGGGATAAAACTAACCTAATGTTGTCATGCATGGATAAGAATCCTAATGTCTGTCATAATTCCCTCCTGCACAGAGGAAATCAGAGATCCTAGGGGATAAACAGAAAAGAAAGCAAGCAAATACAGTAAAATGCATGCAATGCAGCAATACAAGCGAGGCAAGGGAGTCCCGCTCTACCTCGAACCTGGGGAAACAACAGGCAAAGTGAATCAACATTCAATTCAAACCTAGGGGGCAAGCTGCACAAGCCACCAAACAATACAGAAAACAAAATCCAAAGCAGAGGAGGCAGCCCAAGCAGCAGCACCAAACTCCTACAGCAAACAGCACAAGCAGCAGCTCTGACAGCAACAGGTTGATCAAACAGCAAAAAGTTGACAACAACAACCTTCCTCTTCATGAATGGCCCCTATCCTCAAGCTCCACTAAACCTTCAATCTTCAACAAGCACCAACACTTCACCAAGCACCTGGCTTCAACAAGCAACCAACATAAACCAGCAAACTTCAACCAGTCAACAACTTCAACAAGCTCCTAACTTCATCTTCAACAAGCAGCAAAACTCCAGCTTCAACAAGCAACCAACTTCAACAAGCACAAACTTCATTCTCAACAAGATTCAACAAGCACTAAACCTTCTCTTTACCAAGCTTCAACAAGCACCTCCAAGGGAGAATCATTCAACAAGATCAAGTTGAAGTGTTAAGAAACTCAATGACAACCAAGGGAGGCCATTAAAATCTTAACTCTGTAAATAGGAAGGCATCCTCAAAGTTCTACTCTTAAAGTATGCCACTCATCCCTCCAAAGGAGAGATGTGACTTCTTTAAGAGGAATTTATGTCATTGGATTGAATGGAGATGAACAAGATGCTCCATGTTTGAAGAAACAAGCAAAACTAGTCTAATGCTCTTCCTAAAACCCTAGTTTTCCTAAGCTCCTGACCATGCTTCCACCAGATGAAAAATTCTTCACATTCAAGCTCCTTCAAGCTCTCCAAAGCATCTTCAATTGGTCTTCAACTCCATCCAAGCACAAGAGCACCACCACCCTAATCTAAAGGGAACTATTGAATTAAACTAGTCAAGTTAGTGTGTTAGAAACTCCTAAATGTTAGTCCTAAAACTAATTCTAATTAAAATACCAAACATGATTGTAAAATCCTACAAAAAATTCTAAGGGTTCCTAAACCTCTTAAGAATATCTCCATACAAAACCAAGGGGTTAATCAACCATTAAGACCTAAAACTAGGCCCTAAACCTAAGGGTACTATCTTAAAACCCTAATTCTACACCACTTAATGTTCAATGTTCAAAACAAACTAAAATTATCTCACAAAAATATGAGAAAATTACTAGGGGTACATGCATTTCTAAGCTATCTAGCCCAAAAGGAATCACTTCAAAATCATACACCAAACACCTATACCCAAATCAACAAGATGGCATACCAAACATATTCAAAATAAAAGCAATTAAAAATACAAAAATGCAATTAAAATGTAAAATGCATGAATTATGAATTTTTTTAATCCTATTAAATTCGAAACTCTCTAAGGAGTCAGGGGAAAAAAATCTCACCTAAAAATGTTAATTTTCCTATTTATTATGAATTATTTTCTAACTATATGCAAAATATAAAATAAAAGAAAATATAAAGAAAATAGAGAAAAGCGCGTTGCAAATAGCAATTATATCATGTTATAACCCAGACATGGGCCTAAGAGGGGGTGCACGTATCAAGTATGACTAAGCCCAAACACAATTAACAGAAAATAATGGAAAATGAAAGGAAATTGGGAAAACGTGTGTGTTGAATAGCAAGAGATTCACGTTGTAATTCACCAATGGGCCTAAACTGGGGTGTGAAGAGTAATGATCCACTTAAGCCCATCCAGTATAGTTAAATGAAACGCAGAGTTTTGATTACTCAAACTCTCTTCAGATTGTGAAACGAAATCCTGGCCGTGGGTTCATGAGTTCAGTCAAGGTCAACACAAGATCTAACGGGTCCTGGTTCATCTTCTCCAAAACTTTCAAAACTGAGAGGGAAAATGGGACGGTGGCCTGAGTTACAGTGCCACCGTCATCTCCGGCGTGGCAATCCCAAAAAGGCATCAAACGCAACAACTAAACACCCCATCCTCCTCAAAATTTCATCCTGATCACGAATATGACCTCAGAATTTACCGATTCTTGCTCTAACTCAAAAACCGATAACATGTTCAGAAAATCACCAAATCTCCAATGTCACAATTCTTAAAATTAAAGTCATCAATGTGATCTACACTCTTCAGGGATCAAATCTTGCTATCCAAAAGCAATTGTAACCTCAAGAATCAAGAGAACGAACCTCCAACAAAAGTCTTGCACTGACCTAAAGTGTCTCTAATCGTTCCAAATTTGTGCCTAAATCCACCTAAGCATCAACACTAACCTATCCAACTATCGAAACCTAAGCAATTACCTATAAATTAAGCTAAAGCTTGAAAGTTACAAACCTGGAAAAAATGGATGAACAGATGAGGTTATGGCTCGATTCAAGCTTCAATTCTTTCCAGATTCACTCAAGAACCACTCCCCAAACTTCTCCAATCAACAATTTGCACTGAATCCTCTTCAATTCCAAAACCCGATTCTTGATGCAGCTGTGAAATTTTCAATTGCTCTCTCTGATTCCTTGCTCAATCCTTGCCAAAAAACCCTCTGAACCAGTTGCAATGCATATATAGAAGCTGTTAGAAACCTCTAGAAACTTCTGTAACAACCACAATGAGAAATTGAATTTCTCACATTCTTTGAAAATATCATATGCACAGCTCATGAATATGCCCTGTTCTCAGCCTGATTTTTCTTGAATTGTTTATCTCATGAGATATTGAAGTGAATGGGATGTGTATCTCCCTTGCTTTTGATCCAAGGATGTGTAATTCAAATGTTGCTTCATTCTTAAGTTACAAAAGGGAAATGCTTGAAATTGACCTCAAATCCAAAATGTGGTAATGTCATCATTCTTAGAATGCCTTTTCTGATCAATTTGACATATATCATGAGCTTTTTTGGACCCCAATCATTAAATTCCATTTTTTGGCCTTTAAATGACTTATTTTTCTCCCTTTTAAAGCCATTTCAAGAAACTTCTTGTTACAAGCCAATCCAAGCTCTCATAACCACTTGGTTGCACTAAAAACACCATTTTGAACAGTTTCATGTTGAACAATTTTCCATTTGAAGCTTGCAAGTTGGAGTTATGGACCTATGATCACAAATGACCTATAATCACCAATACCCAAAATACCCTTGGCTTGCAAAGATCATAACTTGAGTTCTACAAATCCTATCAAGTACTTAAAGTACTCTATGGAAAGCTAATAGGATAAGGAACAACATTCATGTTCACCAAGAATCCATTTGAAACATCCTTGAAGGGAAAACGTTGCTTGGAAGTCAAGTGACTTTCACAAATAAATTTCAGTGTCCTCTGATGACCTATAACTTGCAAGGACCATAACTTGAGTTCTATAAATCCCATTGAGGACTTCTAGTACTAAAATTAAAGGTATTGAGATGCTTTAAAAGTTTCATACTGGCCAAAGATCCATTTGAAACTTGTATTTTGACTTATGTGGCTTTGAAGTTAGGCACTAAACAGGGGATTTTACACTGAAACCCTAATTTAGCAACTTCCCACCTCCTTGATTCTTCTTTGCTTAATCTTGGCACAACACCACACATGTATCAACATACCAATCCATGAATCCCATGACCTCAAAGTAGACTTTGATGCTCTTCAATTACTCAATTGAACTAGGATTGACCCAGATGAAACCCTAGTTGACTGCACCTCAACTGTGGCTCTTGTACTTGAATCAATGACTTGTCTCAGCTTCAATATGGCCCTCTAGGCATACCATGAGATCCATACACACCTCAAATTCACATTCCATGCTTCTCATCCCACTGGTGATTCTCAATATTCCTCAAGCTAGGAGCAAGACCCACATGTAGGCACTCAAACTTCTCAAGACTTCAAATCACTCCTTGATGGCCTGGATGATCTCTCAAACTTGGATAAGACCTCTTGCTAGGCTTCTTTTGATAAGAATCACACTTGGACCCCTGTTGGATGAGTGATATGCTATGATATGGCAATGATTGAACTATGCAAATGATGTAACTATGCAAATGAAATGCAATGAACATAAATCAGGCAAGAAAGGGTTGAGCAAATTTTGGGGTGCAACAACAGCGTCATAGATATAGGCCTTGTACCAGGAACAAGATCAAAGCTAAATTCAACTTCTCTCGTCGGAGGTAATTCTGTAATATCATCAGGGAGCACTTCGGGAAATTCCTTCACCACTGCCAACTCTTTCATTGACGTTTTGCTGTCAACAGATAACGATGCAAATAAAGCAAACATTTTTGCTTCGTCCTCCAACAAGGTCCTCAATTCCTTATTAGACAAGGAATTCGCCAACGCTTTCTCTTCTGGAGTAAGGAATAACAACACCTTCCGAAAACAATTGATGTAGACTCGATTGAACTCCAACCAGTTCATACCCAGAATAACATCCAAATTACCAAGTGGTAGACAAATCAGATCCACTCCAAAGTCTCTGCCGAAAATAGTCAGGGGACACTTCAAACACACCAAAGAAGTAGTCATCGAACCAATAGAGGGAGTTTTGATAGTCATCCGTCGCTCAAGAGTAGACGGAACCAATCCTAATCTCTTCACACAATCAACAGAAATGAACGAATGGGTTGCACCCGTGTCAATCATAGCAGTCAAAGGAATATTATTGATGAAACAAGTACCTTTGATAGAACGCTCCTCACTGGCTGATTGAGTTCTTACCATAACAAATGCTTTACCGCTGGCTTGAGACGCCTGAGACTTCTTCGGCTTCTCACAATGTATACTGATATGACCTTTCTCACCATAGTTATAACAGGTAGGCATAATGGCCCTGCAATCCGCCATCACATGGCCTAGTTTACCATACTTGAAACACTTCTTTACCTCATTAGAACAATCATTAGCACGATGCCCTGCGCCACCGCACCGAAAACATTTCAAATCAGTAGATGCTTTCCCTTCTCTGGGCTTCTTATCAGCAACAGCCTTATGTTTTCCCTTATCAGCAGGAACACTGTAAGGAGTACCACTAAATCTCTGCTTACCTTTACGGTCATTCACAGCCTTATAGTGTGCAATCCTGGCCCTGTTATCATTATCATAAATTCCGCTTCTGCTTACTAGCTCAGGATAATTCCTGATCTTTTGACAAGGGATCCCCATCTTAATTTTTGGACGCAGTCTGTTTTCAAACTTCAAACACTTGAAGGTCATTGCCACTTCAGTATTGTAATGAGGACAATACTGTACCAGTTCTTCAAATTTAGCAGCATACTCTGCTACAGTCAGATTACCCTGCTTCAACTCCAGAAACTTTATCTCTTTAGCACTTCGTATATCTTCTGGAAAATACTTTTCCAGAAAACCCGTTCGAACCACATCCCAAGTAATCGCGGTTCCTTCAGTCTCCAATTTTTGGCAAATGTTGTCCCACCAAGCCTTAGCCTCTCCTTCCAGCATATGAGTACCAAACTTCACTTTTTGCTCATCACTACAACCCATAATCCTGAAAAAAATTCTCAACTGCCTTCAGCCATTTCTGTGCAGCTTCAGGATCCAGAATTCCTCCTGCAAACATCGGTGGCTTGTTATTCCAAAACTGAGCTAAATCGCTAAATTGCGCACCCGCAGCTAGATTCTGATTAGCAACCACCTGCGCCATCGCTTGCATAGTTGCAGCCAAAGCAACATCATTCCTTCCTGCCATATTGCTCAACCATAACAACACTAGGTTAAAAGGTACACAATCTCTATCCTAAGGATAGACTCAACTACTACACTGGCCGGACGGACCGACCTGCTTTGATACCAATTGTAACACCCCACTTCCCAAAATTAAAATAAAGTACAATTAGTTCAAGTAAACATCAGAGTTTCTCCTCAAAAGTGGGATATCACCTCAAATAATTCAACATCAATAAATGGTTTTCAAAATAAAATAGCGGAAGTAATCATTAATTCAACATTCTCGGCCATCCGCCAAATTACATAAAGTCATTCATTAACAAGGTTCACCAAAATATGATACGTCATAGGAATAAAAAAAATTCAACATAATAAAAGTAAACACCCAAGTCCCGTGTTACGTATCAGAGCATCCTAAGACTCGACCTGCACACCACTATCCAAGCTTGCTATGTACCTGGATTATCTGTACTTTCGAAGAAGCACAGACCACCACAACAAACAAAGGGGTGAGAAACATGATAAAAATTATCAATAATAAGATACATGATCAAAAGTAGTAATTATATAAAATATCACCCAACAGGTATCAACCACGACCTACTGTCCAAACATCCAACACAACATGCAATAATGCAAACATGCAACTCAACACCATGCATGCGGTATCGACTCATTGGTTCATTCAATCAAACCCAGGATAGATCACATACACCCCTCCTTGGCAATGATCTATCCCCACCATTCTCCACAAAGGAATACTATTATTATGCTCTGAGGCACACCGAAATGCACTGTTGAAAATTTTGAATTCGGCATTTATACCGCAAGATATTCTGGTGACCAACTACAAGGAGTGGTAGCTCATGTGAACGTCGGTAATGGTCTGGGTTTTACAGATCTGGATTTGACTCATGCCTGGAGGAATCATAATCATGCCTTACATATCTCTATGAAGTGCAGAGGGTCCCTTTTTTCTCATGTCTTGGTTGATACAAGATCTTCCCTCAATGTACTACCAAAGAAGGCGTTGATGAAACTGGACACTCAAGGGCTGATATGCACGCCAAGTGACTTAGTTATGATAGCTTTTGATGGCTCTAAAAGATTAATGTTTGGGGAGATCACCTATACAGGTTGGATCATAAATTTTTGACACAACATTTTATATTATGGATATCCAGCCAGTATACAGTTGTCTGCTTGGCTGACCTTAGATACACGTTGCAGAAGCAGTTACTTCAACGTTTCATCAGAAATTGAAATATATGATGGAGGGGAAAGTGGTTACTGTATGTGGATAGGAAGACATCATGGTGATTCAACTATCATCTTTTAAGTATGTGGAAGTGGATGGTTAAATTCACGAGACACTCTGCCAAGATTTTGAAATCGTGCAAATTCAGAAGAAGCCTCCTGTAGGAGCTAAGGGCCCAGAGGTCTCGATGTTGTCGTTTAAAGAAGCACGTGCTATACTGGAATCTAGGTCTTCTCAGAAGTGGGGCCAAGTGCTTGATGTTCCTGTTAAACATGACAAGTTCAGTTTGGGGTATAGTCCCTCTATTCCTTCACAAGACCCTCCGAGGTACAAAGGACCTATTCGGTTCACCAACGGTGGAGTTATATTCGACAGGATAAATGTTGTTGGCAATGACGAAGGAGATATTGACTATGATATAGATGCATGGTTCGTTCGTGTGTCCCTAGACAGAAGCTATGCAACTCGACTGTCGAGGAAATCATCCAGGTCACATCAGAAGAGTAATTTCCGCTTTTGTTTTTTATTATGACTGGTCCTACGCTCTGCCCAAGGCGTAGTGGCTTATTTTGTAGGGCCATATTTTTAGCATTTTATCATGAGTAAAAGACGTCCTTTTTGCATTCAAATATTTTGATCCCTGTTTTTCCTTTTTGTTTTTTACATTTAAAACATAAAAATGGCAATGTGTTTTGTGTTTGTTTGCATATCATAATTAGCATAAAACATCAATCATGCAAGTTGCACAACTCAGATACCATCAATCCTGATTTGGCTATGGCTCGGTATGATTTTGATAATCCCATTTATCAAGCTGAAGAAGAGGCTGATGAAGATTGTGGTCTACCTGAGGAACTGGCCAGGCTTCTGAAGCAAGAGGAAAGGGTTATTCTCCCTCATCAGGAGGATATTGAAGTCATCAATCTGGGTACCGGAGATGAGAAAAAGGAAGTCAGAATAGGGGGTGCATTGGAAGGTGATGTCAAGAGAAGACTAGTTGAGATGCTCCGTGAGTATAAAGATGTCTTTGCTTGGTCTTATCAAGATATGCATGGGTTGGATAGCGACATAGTGGTGCACCAACTACCTCTCGAGAAGAATGTCCGCCCGTGAAGTAGATGTTGAGAAGGACCAAACTTGATATGGCAGTCAAGATCAAAGAGGAAGTCCAAAAGTAGTTGGATGCTGGTTTTCTTGCTATACCAATTACCCTTCGTGGGTCGCTAGTATTGTTCTTGTACCTAAGAAGAACGAAAAGGTCAGGATGTGCATCGACTATCGAGATTTGAATAGAGCAAGCCTGAAAGGTGATTTCTTGCTCCCCCACATTGACGTGTTAGTTGATAACACCACTCAATATTCTGTGTTTTCCTTCATGGATGGCTTCTCGGGGTATAACGAAATCAAAATGGCCCTAGAGGACATGGAAAAAAAAATACTTTTATCACACCATGGGGGACCTTTTGCTACATAGTTATGCCTTTTGGATTGAAAAATGCAGGGGCAACTTATCAGTAGGCAATGATGACTCTCTTTCATGATATGATTCATCATGAGATCGAAGTATATGTCGATGATATGATTGCAAAGTCACAGACAGAGGGAGAACATCTGGTCAATCTTCTAAAATTATTTGAAATGTTAAGGATGTTCAAGCTGAGGTTGAATCCTAACAAATGCACCATCGATGTGAGATCGGGGAAGCTGCTGGGTTTTATTGTCAGTGAAAGAGGAATTGAAGTGGATCCTGCAAAAATAAAAGCAATTCAAGAGATGCCTGAACCAAGAACAGAGAAGGAAGTTTGTGGTTTCCTTGGGAGATTAAACTACATTGCAAGGTTCATTTCCCACCTTACAGCCACTTGTGAGCCTATTTCCAAATTGCTGAGAAAAGATCAGGCAGTTGTCTGGAATGAGAATTGTCAAAAGGCTTTTGAAAAAATAAAAGAGTATTTGCAGAATCCTTCGATGTTAATGCCTCCAGTTTTTGGAAGACCTTTGATTATGTATTTAACGGTTCTGGAGAACTCTATGGGTTGTGTGCTTGGTCAACATGATGAGACAGGTAGGAAAGAGCATGATATTTACTACCTGTGTAAAAAGTTCACCGATTGCGAGTCAAGGTACTCAATGCTAGAGAAAACATGTTGTGCACTTGCTTGCGCATCTAAACGCTTAAGGCAGTACATGTTAAAACATACAACCATGTTGATTTCTATAACACCCCACTCTAAACTCTCACGGAAAAATAAGAGAAACAACAGAAAGAACAGTTCAGAGTGCAGTAGAAAAAGGTTTCATGACGATCGTAAAGGTCTATCACGACCGTGACGGTCATGACGAGCGTCAGGGAGTGGTGACGACCGTCACACTCCCAAAATTTGGGATGCATCAGAGGTGTCACATTTCAACTCTTAACCAAAACACATACACCTGCAAAAGATCATTTACTAACATACGTAGCACGAAATTCGGATGAACAAACAACGATAATTTGTTTAACATTTTAATCATAAAACGACATGTTATAATACAGTTCCAACGATTCGTAATAATTAAATTCCATTAAAATTCAGCAAGTCATTATCTTACATCAATTCACTAAAACAACTATGCATCCAAGCAACATTTGGCATTATCAGAAACAACCAATCTATTTGCCATAGTACTTAATAAAATTCAGCAACAAGGAATTCAATTAAAACAATAACATTAATCGTTCATCCCCCCCAGAGTGCTACATATCAGAGCGACCAACGACCTTAAACATAAAGCGACACTTTCTTCCGAGTTACCCGCAAATTACCACCAACGGAGGTAACGTACAACGTAAAGGGTGAGATATCAACAACATAACATAAGGCATGATAAAAGTCATGTTAGAATTATATCACAGCAATTAAGATTCTCGCGGCTTTATAAATATCATAAACCACCACTACACCGATTCATCGCTCATATATATATACTAAAAAAATCAAGATATCTCATCAACACGCCATCACAGGCAACACAACTCAATGCGACTCTATGCGACTCAACTATGCATATGCATGTGGTACCATTTTAGGAGACAACACTCCACAATTATTCGGGAGACTCACTCCACAATTATTCGGGAGACTCACTCCACAATTATCCAGGAGACTCATTCCACAATCATCCGGGAGACTCACTCCACAATCATTTTATTTTGTCATTAAAGACACCATCGTCGCTAATCCAGGCCAAATGCTATGCTATGAGATGCAACTATTATGGACCATAACACAACAACAACAACCGTGCAACAAGGCATCAAGCCTACAACCAATTATCCATAACAGGACATCACATTTTGCATATATTATGGACTCACCATTTCAACCTGTTCGTATCAGAGAACTACCAACAGTATCGTTCCTACGAATAAGACTCTAACACATTTTCGCAAAGAACAATTAAAAACAACATTGTCTCTACAATTGAGAACTCAACAACATTTTCATGTCAGAGAACAACTAACAACATCATTACTACAAATAAGAACTTAACACATTTTCATATACTTTCATATGGGTAATATAACTACAACTTCTAATTTAATTAAATAGGGACATAATAACAACACCTTCTTAATAAATGGGAAAATAGCGCGTGTCGGCACCGTTTCCTAGTTTCCCCCAAAACTAATGACATAACACACTCATTCATACACAGACAGGCATTAACCCTTAGTATTTCTCAGGCACAGGTAAACATTAACCCTTAATATTTCTTCAACCTACGGGAACTATATCTATGACTTGATTCCCTACCTGAAGTCGATCAAGTAAGAGCATAATAACAACCTTTTCTCAACAAATGGGAACTTAGCGCGTGTCGGCGCCGATTCCCAACATTACTACATAGAACTAATGACATAAACACTAATTCACGCATAGACAAACATTAACCCTTAATATTTCTCAACCTACGGGAACATTTAATATGGGAACATTACTACGGGAACATCACTACCAGAACATTACTACGGGAACATTACTACGGGAACATTACCACGGGAATATTACTACGGGAATATTGCTACGGGAATATTACTACGGGGACATTACCACGGGAATATTACTACGGGAATATTAACCCTATGATTCCATACCCTTCATGAAATCCATCATACCCACAGTTATAGAATTGAACCCCACCCTTACCTTTGGAATTGAGGTCAACTCTACGCTTCCGGTTCCCGTTAGCTCTCCGGCGACTCTTCTGCAACTACCGTGAATTCTCTCCGGTGGTTACTTCTTCTCTTCTCAACTTCTCTCGGTCACGATCTCTTTTTCCTTTGATTTTGGTTCTGAGAAGTTTTAACGTGTTTCCTCTTTCTCCCGAAATCCCTCTTTTATATTTACTCCAATAATAATAATAATAATAATAATATTACTATTAATTATTAAATTATCACCAATTATTAATTATATTATATTAATATTAAACTCCAATCGTTATTAATAATTCTTACAGTCTAAGGGCATCCACCAACGCCACTCAGACACACCTCCGTAAGGACACACCAACATAAAAAATAATGCCAAGGAGACTAAATAGTTAAAAAGGGGTGTTACAATTTCGAAGATGGATCCGATTAAACATCTGTTTGAGAAGCAAATGCTTTCTGGAAGAATGGCTAGATGGCAGATGGTTCTAACAGAGTACGCCATTTAGTATGTTTTCCAAAAGGCCATTAAAGGGAGTGTTTTGTCATAATATCTTGCCGAACAGCCGATTGAGGATTATCAACCAATGAGGTTTGAGTTCCCTGATGAAGATATAATGTTTCTGAATATGAAGGGTTGTGAAGAGCCTTTACTTGACGAAGGCCCCAAAATTGGGTCTCAGTGGAAATTGGTTTTTAATGGTGCTGTTAACTCATACAGCAACAGAATCGGGGCAATTATTACAACTCCTAACGGTTCACATATAATGTTTACAACCTGATTGACATTTTCTTGTATGAATAGTAAAGCTGAATATAAAGCATGCATCATGGGTTTATAAGAGGCTATTGATTTGAGAATCAAGAATATGTACGTATATGGAGATTCAGCATTGGTCGTTAACCAAATTAAAGGAGAGTGGGAGACTCGTCAGGCCAACCTGTTGCCTTATAAGAACTATGCCAGAAGATTACTGCCTTTCTTTGATAGACTTGAGTTTCATCATGTACCGAGGGTTGAGAATTAGATGGAAGATGCCTTGGCTACATTATCATCAATGTATAAACTGAATTTTTGGAATGAAGCTCCAGCAATCACTATCATGCGCCTTGATAGGCCGACCTTCGTATTTGCAATTAAAAAAGCATCAGATGGAAGGCCCTGATATTCTGACATCAAAAATTTCCTCAAAACTCAAGAGTATCTGCTTGGGGCATCAAGCAAGGATAAGAAAATTCTAAGGAGATTTTCGGGCAACTTTTATTTAAACAAGGATGATGTGTTATACAAAAGAAAATGCCATAAATGCCATGGAGTCTGATTATTTCGAGCAACTTTTCAGGCAACTATTGAAGCAGGGTATTACTGGATGACCATGGAGTCTAATTATTTTAAATATGCCAGAAAATGCCATAAATGCCAGATTTATGCTGATAAAATGCATGTGCCATCGAGCCCTCTAAATGTATTGACATCTCCTCGGCCTTTTGCTATGTGGGGCATTGATATGATTGGGAAAATTGAGACGACTACTTCTAATGGGCTTCGCTTTATCTTGGTAGCAATTGATTATTTCACCAAGTGGGTAGAAGTAGCTTTTTCCGCCAATGTCACCAAACAAGTGGTTACTCGTTTTATAAAGAAGGACATCATCTACCGTTACAAAATACCATAATGAATTATTATTGAAAATGGTTCAAATTTGAATAACAAGATGATGAAGGAGCTCTGCCAAAGTTTCAAAATTGAGCATCATAATTCCTCTCCATACCGTCCAAAGATGAATGGCGCTGTCAAGGCAGAAATAAAAATATCAAGAGGATCGTACAGAAGATGGTGGTGACTTATAAAGATTGGCATGAGATGTTGCCCTTTGCTTTACATGGTTATCGTACTTCGGTGCGTACATCGACTAGGGTAACACCTTTTTTGCTAGTATATGGTACAGAAGATGTCCTATCATTAGAAGTCGAGATTCCTTCTTTAAGGGTATTGTCTGATGTGAAGGTTTATGAAGCAGAATGGGTGAAGGCTAGGTTGAATCAACTTAGTCTAATTGATGAAAAGAGATTGGCAGCCATCGCCCATGGCCTGTTTTATCAGAGCAGAATGAAAAAGGCTTTTCATCAGAAGGTGTGCCCTCGATATTTCAAGATAGGTGATTTGGTGTTGAAAAGGATCCTCCCTCCACAAACAAATCACAGGGGCAAGTGGATTCCTAACTATGAAGGTCCATATGTAGTCAGAAAGTTTTTCTCTGGTGGAGCCTTATTACTATCAACCATGGATAGTGAAGATTTACGTCCCATGTGAATGTAGACGTAGTTAAAAAATACTTTGCTTAAAATAGACCCGCTGGCAAAAAAATAAAGTCCAAGCAAAAATGGGGCATCCCGGTGAACAATAAAAGGAAAAGGTTCGGGAAAAAATTAGGGATAAAACAAAAAAGAATAAACCCACAAAGTTGAAAAACTGAAAAGGCGACTTTGGCAAAAATGGGTATCCCGATGGATTAAAAACCCACAAGGGCGATCCAAGCAAAAGTTAGGGATTTAAAAGCAAATGTCTACGGTCGATCTGCAAATGCATTTTGTGTTATGGAAGTCTTGAAGGGTAAAAATTAGTCCAATCAGTCTCTATAGAAGGCATACCATTGGTGAAATGTTGAAGACATACGAGTCATAGCCGAATCAACTCATGGCGGTCTTCTATTTCCATATTGCCGACATTTGTATATTTTCTTGTTGTACTTTTTTGCGCATTTACCTCTTTTTAGAAATTGCATCCAATTGTAATTGTCCTATTCACAGGCCTTTTCAATCAATAAAGTATTATTCATATAAAGAGCTTTCCCTTTCTTGTTTTACTTTTACTGTTTTGTTTGCAAAAATAAGTGTTTGAATTTTTGACAAACTGTACATGTGAAAATATTAAGGCTGCTACGAAACATATTGAAAACGTGAATTTACTTGAATAGTGTCATGGATGGTAACCTAGATAGCCATTTTGCATTTAGGACACCCTATTTGTTTTTTGTTTATTTGCAGGATGACGAAGTCATTTCCCTAGTAGAGCTTATCTCTTGTTAGCAAAGTTCTAGCAATGTCTGCGTCAGCCGAGATGTTGTTACGCAGTCAGGCATTTTGTGTCTTCCTACAGCAGAGACTTCCGTTCCCACACAGAGTATCGTTGTCAGATCAAGGGTTTTCCTGCCAGCAATGGTTTGCAGTTATCCCCATCAAGTTAGAATTGAAAGTCATCCCCCAAGCAGAGGTTGGTGTTGATTTCCTCGACAGGTATCTTAGTGGTGGCTGATATCCTCAGTAAAGTCCAATGATGATTGGTATTCTTCAAAGTCTGCTTTGGGACTTTCTCCCAAAAGGTTGTTATTTACAATCCCCATATGAGTTATGGAAGGCCATCCAGGGCGTTCTCCTCACCAGAGTTTGGTTTGCCAATTCTCTTTTCAACACTTCTTCCGACGATGTTCTTTGGCATATCATTTGCATTGCATCCTCCAAAACGTGTAGCATTTCCATTTCGCATGGAGCATTACGCCATATCTAAACATATGCATCTGAAGCATAAGCCAAGTTTGATATCAATATTTCCAGACATCCCTCAAACATATAATGGCATGACTTAAGATCTCGTTATCTTTACCCTAGCAAGGATCATTGATAGATATGTTCATCTTACTTTTACTCCCCGACAGAGTTTGTTTGTTTAAATATCTCTTTCCCTATTAGAGTTTCCATTTCAGGTCGTAAGTTGTTTAATTGTACTTCTTGTGTACTCGGTTTATCCCAACTTTTGGTTGGTATCTTGGGTAGATGTTATTCCATCTTTTGGTTGTTAGTCCATTGTTGGTTGGATGTTATCCCAACTTTTGGTTGGTATCGTTATCCCAACTTTTGGTTGGTAGTCTTCGTGTTGGTGAGTTCGCCTTCGGTCGGCGTCCCAGTGATTCCAACTTTTGGTTGGTAGCCATCTTCTTGGATGTTATCCTAACTTTTGGTTGGTAGTTTGTTGTTTGTTGGATGTTATCCCAACTTTTGGTTGGTAGTCTGTTGTTTGATGAATGTTATCCCAACTTTTGGTTGGTAGTCCGTTGTTTCTTGGATGTTATCCCAACTTTTGGGTTGGTAGTCTTTTGTTTGTTGCATGTTATCCCAACTTTTGGTTGGTAGTCTGTTGTTTGTTGGATGTTATCCAACTTTTGGTTGGTAGTCCGTTGTTTCTTGGATGTTATCCCAACTTTTAGTTGGTAGTCCGTTGTTTCTTGGATGTTATCCCAACACTTTTGGTTGGTAGTCTGTTGTTTCTTGGATGTTATCTCAACTTTTGGTTGGAAATCTTCATTTCTCTGTGTTCGCCTTCGGTCGGCGTTCCGGTGATCCTAACTCTTGGTTAGTAGCCTCTTTCTCACAACTTTTGGTTATTACTCTCTGGTGATCCTAACTTTTGGTTAGTAGCCATTATTATCTTCTTGATCATTTACCATTTTGGTTATCCTAAATTTTTGTTGGTACCCGTTATTTTTAAATCCACCTTCGGCTAGCAATCTTTGCATTGTGAACATCCCCACAATTTGCAAATTTCAGGGTTCTATCGGTATTCAATCAGCTCTTACCTTGAATGTTTGAAAGTAGTCGCTTTTCCTCCCTTCAGGTCCACGTTGTTTTATTAGGGGTAGTTGAAGCACCCCAAAATTTACCCATCTTTTCTCTTGAGTCTTGGTTTATGTTTCATTGCATTTTCATTCTCATTTTTGCATAGCATAGTTTTAGACAGGGGATCAAGGTATCATGGCTTATTTCTCAAGAAAGAGGGACATTTTTCTTCAACCTCAAGCAAGGTGTCATACCCCAAATTTTACCCTTAGATTCATTGAGCATTTGCATGTCATATAAGTCAATCATCCTGTTTTAGTGTGCTTATTTTTTTTGGTGAAATTAGGTTTGTTGCTGAAAGTTCAAAAATCGTGGAGGCTTTATGTGCATCTCTTATCTCCTACAAGTTGTTCTGAATTATTATTGAAGCATTTACCCTCATTCTTGACCTTGTAGCCGATACGAGGTTTTCTATCCAAAATTTCTCAAAAGGCTTCCCCCAAGGAAGGATATGCATTATTGCCTTTTAGACGGCTGTACAAAATTTGATTGGAATTTTGTGATGTATGGTATTACCAATGGCATCCCGATGTTAAAGATTTCCTCAGGACGTGATCGTTGCGTTCAGAATCGTTCTTTGTTTGGTTTGAAGTTCTAAGTCTGAGTAGAAGTATCGAAATAAGCTTTGAAGAATTTTAAAGGGAAATGCAAGGGTCTATTTTCTTCAAAAAACGGTTCATTTTCATAAAAGGCAAGTTTTACGAAGAAGGATGAATTCATAAAAGCCAAGAAGCAAATTTGAAAGAATTTCTACAAAGACTATTTGAAATTTGAAGGGTTATCTCACAGCATGCCATTTTAAGAAGATATGCCCATTCTCAAATGTGGTTCATAAGATTCAAGGATTAAGGTGCATTCAATTCATCATAGGTTTCAAACTTTTTAAGTTATTGTGCAAATTCTGAAAATTTATTGGTTTAAGTTCTAACTCCCGGTGTTGCATCTTCGAATAAGTAAATTATGGAAAAATTGTGATTCATATAAATTCAGAGTTTTGCATATCGGTTGTGTCGTATGGATTGAGAGCCTTAAGATATTCGAGATTCCAAGACTCCTCACAAAGCTAGAATTGTAAAGTTTATTTTCCAACTCAAATTCAAAAAATACCTGTCACAAATTAAGATCTCTATTACAAAGTTATAAAACCAAGTTTCAAGATTCACAAGTACTAATATCGTTGCAAAGAAAGTTCAAGAATAGCCCAATTTATTAATTCATTCAAACCATGAATTCAAGCACAAGCTTAAATGCCACAGGTGCAAATTGTAAATGCTACTTCAAAGTTCAAATTACAAATTTTGTTCCAAGGTATAATTCTAGGAAGATTCGAACTACAAGAGAAAAGTGAGAAATTCCATTCAAGTCACATTACAAGAAATTTAAGATTCACTCTCAATCCTAAAAGCCCTATGTTTCATATTTTCACTAAGTAACACAACAGAGCTGTGAATCCTGGTTGCTTAATGGCTCGCCAGAACTTCCATGGTTTATCCTGAAGCCAATTTGCCTTTATTCCATATGTAGAACCTTCTTTGTGATAGCTGGCTTTTGCAGTTTGCTTCAGTATAGTCGCTGATTTAGTAGTCCTTATAGTGTAGTTGTTGTGATAACCATAACATGGTTGGGTTCCTGCCATGGAATAAATTCAAATTTAAGCTGCAGTAACTCATTTCATTACCCTGCCATAGAATATATCTTGCAAACATGAAAGTAACTCAACTTCAGCCCTGTTACTATCGTTGTCTTGGCTAAAACTATGCTCCCGCACTAACCGAGTCGGTACTGCCATCAACACTTGAGGTTGTTGAGATTAAAATGGGGTCAGAAACCAAACATTGTTACGAATAACATAGGAGGATCAAGAGTGCAGCAAATGTTAGTTAAGGTTATGTTGTTATACCTCTTGGTGATTTGCGTTGACTTCGGTACACTGTGAAGTCGTTTGTTACATTTGGGGAGAGAGGAATTACTGCCAGGGAGCCTTCTCCATCGTTAGTACTACCTGCATAATGAGAAAGGAGATGTTTTAAAGGACGTAGATAAGTTGGAAAATGTTCACAGCTTTTATGAGTGGAAATTCATACGAGAATGTATTTGAATCCAATATTTTTGTATACGACTTAAGGGATCGTCCAAGCAATATGATTGAAGTCATTTTTAAGACACCATACGAAGTATCTACTATCGGCCATGGCAGCGTTACGGATGTTCATCTAACAAACAGCAGAAACCAATTGTCAGCATCGAGGGGCCATTCTTGAAAGGTTTGATTTATAATCCTAAAGGTGTTGTGAACCTCACCAATCTTCAGCGGTAGAACCTACAGAATATACCATTGAAGTTAGCAATATACTAACTTAGTACGTTGTTTAGCAAATAGAACCAAAACAGTCAATACATTTCAAACATAGGCAAGACAAATTTAAGGCTATTTCCAAAATCAAAACCAAAATGAGTCAGACATGCTTAGACACAATCAAATACAGATATCTGAAAATGGTAAGTTTCGGATTTTGTTTGGATAAAAGAGGAAAGCGAAAAACATGATTCAAGACAGGGTTCAAAATCAAATCATCCTCCATAATTTCATTCTAAATTAGAACCAAATCAAACCTAATCTTAAAGTAATAAATTTGTTTAAAGAAAAGGTTGAAGAATTTGAAAACAGGGTCAGACAATATCCAATTAATTCTAAAAAAAAAGAATCTCGGTATTGAGTTAAAGCAGGAAAATCTGAACATATTTCAGACATGTTTGTGTTGAAATGGAAAGGTATTTATCATAAAATCACACAAAGACCAGCGGTATTCATTTCGAAATCAGAAAATTTAAGGAGCATATGACTATAAGAAGGAAGGAAGATTCAAAAACATACGGACACACATTTACGAACAACGTCTCAGAAATTGCACAAAACCCTCAAACTAAATTAAGCGAAAAAAGAGAAAAACTTATCTGGTTTTTGTCGCGAGCCGTCGCCGCAAGCCACCTTCGTGAAGCCAGCATCACCGTCACCACCGCGTTTCCGCGAACCACCAGCAACCACTGAGCTTCGCACTTCAAAAGCCCTCGTCGCTCATTTGGGTAATTTTTTTTGCTTTGCTAATCTTTGCTTGAGTTTTCTTTCGATCTGTGTAGGCGGAAATTCGCAAGGTAGAGAAGAGAACAAACATGACGGAAATCGAGTGAAAGAAGAAGACGAAGAAGAGAGGAGAAAAGAAATTGGGGTAGAAAGTGAATAGAGAAAAGAAGGAGAAAGAATTGTGGTAGAGGAAGAGGAGATCGAAGGGAGAGAAGAGGGGGGCCGTCTCGGCTCTTGGTGAAGTTAGGGTTTCCGCGAAACCCTTCTTCCCCCTCTTTCAATTTGACCGGGCCGGGTCTGGGGGTTTCATCGCCCCAGCCCACCCATCTGTTTATTATTCTATCTTTTTTCTTTCTTTTTTTTTATAGTTTTTTTATTGTTTATTTTTAATCCTTAATTATTATTAATAAAAATACTAAACAAACATAACAACTAACCACTAACCTAATTAGAAATAAATAATTTAATTTGAAAATATTTTTATTAATAATAAATAATATAAAAAAAACAAATCTTGATCTTAAAATAATAAAAAGGATTTTTTTTAGAAATAACTATAGAGTTCTTTTTATTATAAAAATATAAAAAATACAATTTTATTATAGTAATTTAATTTAATTTCTATTTTTTTTTTCATAAATAAAAGTATAAAAATACAATTCTAGTTTAATTTAGTTTAAATCTCATTTTCATAATAAATATAAAAATAGCAAAAATAAAATATGTCATTCTAATTGAAAACGTTTAAAAAAAAAGAAAATAAAAGAATATTAAAAATATTTCTAAATTTAACTTTAGCTTAAAGTACTTTTTATATAAAGAAAAGTACAAAATCATATTTAGTTTTTAAGTTAAACTTTGATTTAGTTTTTAATTTAATAATTTAATCTAAATCTCATTTCATTTTTTTCATAATAAATAAATAAAACCAAAATAAAAATATGTAATCTTAGTTTTTAAATTCTTAGCTAATTTTAGAGCATAAGCAATTTGTTTTTCTTAATAAATAAATAACTTCATCCAACCTTTAATAAAAATAACTTTTGTTAGTAATTCGGGATTTAACTTTAGTTATTCTCTAATTTTTTATTAAAAACTCATAATAAAGAAACTTTTTTCGATAAATAATTAATTCATCTTTGCAAGTTAAGAGTATATGTTCAACTTAGCCATAAAATTTTCAAAATGTTTAGCTTCAACTTCTAAGTCAACCAAATCAAAACAATTCATCCATATCTCACCACCTTAACAACCCACACCCTTACCATTTCTCTAAACTTTAAAACTTTGAGTCGCCGTACTCATGCTTAGGCGTCCCGCCGTGGACATCCACCCTTTTATCCTGGCCTTAGGATTGGGAGTCGCCACCCTCCACATAAGTTTCCCGCCGTGGAATACGTATCCTTACCCTTTAAATTCGAACCTTAACGTAGAAGTAAGAGTCGTCGTACTCCAAAATAAGCGCTTCCCTATGAACGTTTATTTCCCCCAGGAACCTTGACCACAGTCAAGAAGTTCCTTTTCCTCCCTCTGTGAGGGGAACTACGAATACTCTGATTCCATCCCGTACCCAGGATACGTAGGCACAAGATGCAAGTCTTGGCAAGTATACTTAGGACTAACCCCTTAGGTCCTTCTCTTCACTCTTAACCCTTAGCATAACCTTTAAGCGGATAACTATAGCAATAGCATAATTAAACAAGAGGTTCCTATAGAGTACTACAGAAGTTTAGGATGCTAATACCTTCCCTAAGCTTAACCAACCCCCGAACCCTAGATCTTTCCCCGCATTGTGTTTACGATGCAAAATAAGTTTTCCCCTTTCTTTAACCTTTCCTTCGGATAAATCAAAGACCGGTTGTAAATGAATTAAGATTCAAGTTAATCAATAGCTTGACATCCAAATTTCACCGCAACACAAGGTTTTCTTCTTGACTTTATGGCATTCTCAAGCCTAATGGTCCCTCATCATCAAGTGTGATTCAAGGCAATATCATTTCAAGATCTTATGTGATTCACCATGTCTTAGTTTGCAAGAAATAATTAAGAGATTCAAAGTTGGTTCAAGGTGTTTGACCTAATTTAGCAATTTGTGGATGCTATGTTCAAATGGGCATAACTTCTTCAATTTTCCACATCTTGAGGTGGTTTTTTTCTAATGAACTCTTATCATCATCCCCAACAAGTTCTCTTTGTAAGAAAAGATCCAATTATGCTTGGAAAGTCATCAAAAGTGTGAAGACATTGTAGGTCATTTTGAGTTTTGAATAGATTTTCTAGTCAACTTCCAAAGGTCATAACTTGGTCAACTTTCGTCATTTGGAGCCCATTCATTTTCTAAAATGAACTTGAATATGTCTTCTAAAACTTTGATTCGACATGTAAGTTCCAAAAACCTACAAAAGGCCTTGGTTTTTATCAAAACATTATAGGTAATTTTTGGTCGCTAAAAAGACTTGAAAATTTTCTAAGTGTTTTGTGATTTTGAACCTTTTGATGCAAGCTACTTTAAAGGATCATATCTCTCAACTCAGATTGCCAAATCAATACTTTCTTTTCATATTACAAAGATTGTATCTCTCTCTATCCAATGAAAGAAGAATTAAATTATAAAGCCTCCTATATTGTAAGAACCATGGTTGCAAAATTTGAATGTCAAGGTTGAGTTTTCACTTGAAGTCAGAATTGAATTTGGTTAATATGGCCTCTAATCCCCAAATTAAGGCATGAAACTAGTTTTAACATGATTAAGAAACTTTCCTGGCCTAATTAGAGAATTGAAACACATGTTTTGGATGAGTTTTGGCATGCTGCAAGTCACACTTTGCTCATGACACAAGTGTGCACGAATTCGTTTCATTTTGCATCATTCACCCTCCCTCAACATTCAAAACTTCTCTTCTATAACTAAGGACTCGATTCCACCCATTTCCAAAAGCTTTGGTAGACAGAATCACCTTGCTAAGGTCATATTTGAACTCTTAAGCTTGAACTTTGTTTCTTCATTTCCACACCTTAATCACTCAAAATCTCCATTTAGTTAGCTTCATCATCATTCAGTGAAGCTAACCAGCCTAAAAACTTGAAGAATCATGGCCTAAATCAAACTTGAGGACTCCATTTTCAGAGCTTTAAATTTGAACTTCAACAGGTACAATTCTCAACCATTTTGAATCAAATTTGTTGCTAAGATGTAGTCCTTGATGTGCTGATGCTGTTAGGATAGTTAGATTTTAGTTGTGGTTGAGTTTAGCATGTTAATTTTCAAATCTGTGTTTTGATTTTCTTTTGGTTTTTTTCAAATCGAGTGAGTTATATTTTAAAGAAATTTGGCGCGATGATATGGTTGAGATCGTCTTGAAAGACGAATCAAATGAAACCACTATAAGCTCCAATGGTTATAGTTTGAAGGATCCATGATTTTCTGCAAATTCCTTTGGATTTTAAATGGCTGGAGGTGGAAGATGATGAGCTGACATCATCTGACCGTCCATGCCTGACAGTTGTTATAATCCTATGCTTTTGACTTTTGTTGACTCCGTGTGGTTGAGTTAACTTGAGTTTATCATGGATGCACGCTTTTGAATCACTAGATCATCCACGTCATTTAATGAGCTCAGATCCAACGCGCCATAGTTTTTCTATTTACTTTTTTAAACAAAATGTTTTTAATTCCATTTTATTTTCAAAAATTCATAGAAATTCTATTTTTATCAGAATAATACCAAAATATTTTTTAAAATTTCCTTTTTTTTTTTCTCTTTATGATTTCCATTTTTCTTCATTTTTATATTTCGTTTTGCTATTTTTCTTGTTTTTTTATTTGGTTGGTTAAGTTTAATTGGTTTAAAACTAGTTTTAAGCCATTTAAAATTATGAGAAAAATATCGCATGGTCCTACGATGGTCTTTGAGCTAGGGTGATTTTATTTGTTTTTTATTTCTGGTTTTGCTATTTTTCATGAATTTTTGGTTAACTTGCTTGATTTTAATTAGTTTAAAAATGTTTTTGGGCCTTTAAAATTGTGAGAAAATTAGTACATGATCCTATGATGGTTTCTGACCTATGATGATTTTCTTGGATTCTTGTTTGTATTTTAGCTATTTTCCATCTTTTATGATGTGTTTTATTTACCTTTTAATTGATTTTAAATTGCAAATTGTGTAAAAGTGTGTTTAGTCCATGTTTGGATGGCATTGTGTTTTTCTTCAACTCATTTGAAACTTTAATGCTTATTTGTTGTTGCTTCTCTTTTGTGTATGATTTTGGTGTTTGATTCTTCTTAAGGCATGTTCTTGAATTCAAACTTTGTATTCTCTCTTGTGTGTTCATGATTGGGATGCTAAAGTTGTTAATCATGTTGATGTTGTGGTTTCATATTGGTTTCATGTCATGCTCATATGCTTTTCCCTTTTGAGTTTATGTATGCATGCTTGTTTTGTTTTAACTTGTTGTTTGCTTTTGAATGGGATACATGTTCTTGATTTCTTTGTATCCTCTCTTTGATAATTGACATGATTGGAATATGATATGTTGTGCTAATGCCCTACCATGTTTCTTTTGCCATTTGATTCCATGTCATTTTAATATGTTGACTTGATGATTATGCTTACCTTGTATGAGTTTGAAATAAGTGTATCTGATACTTATTTGTCATTTGAACTTCCATGTTTGTTCTTCTTGATTGTATCTTCCTTTTTCTTCTTCGTCTCTTTTTCTCTTCTTGTTGTCATTTGTGATTGAATTGGGTGGTGTTTACTTGTGCTTGCTCACATGATCCCTTAGGATTCCTAGTCCCTCTTAATTTTTGATTATGACGGGAGTAGGAGAGATATTAGGCTTTCAATCCTTTGCATGATAACAATTAGGATAGTCCCTTGACCTTACTTTAGGTCAATCCTTTGCATGATAACATTAGGTAGACTTCCCTTTCATCCTAACCTTAGGAACATTTTGTATGATCACATTAGGGTTTGTAGTTTCCCTTTAGTGTCCTATTTTGTGTCTTTTCTCCTCATCTCACACAATTTTACGACACTTAATAAAGAATGATGAACGTTGTTCGCCACGAGCCTTATGTATGAGGAAAATGATGAGTGGAGGGTTTCTCCTCATTTATCTAGAGTGTTTAGTGTATGCCCCTTGGGCGATACGCTACGCACTCGCTCCTATGTCATAGTCTTTAGTGCAACGTGAATCTCAAACAAATTCAAATCACTTCACTAAAACTCTTAAACCAAATTCAAACCTTTTTATCCTTCAGGGTTATTCTTAAAATCATTTTTAGAAAAGAGTACGTTACTTTTCTGTTCTACCACAAACAAGCATCAACCCTAACTGCTGGAATGGGAACTTAACGTCGCTTATAAAAAAACACTTAACCAATCACAGGTCTAGTTATTTCGAACTACATTTCCTCTGATTTCTCATACCAGATGAGAATACGTAGGCACAAGACGATGATGTCTTGGCCAGCAACCTTCCCTCCATCACCCGTAGTTTTCTGAACTATGTTGACTCTGACTTTCCCATTGCATGAGGGAATACGTAGTCATAGGGCGGAGATGTCCTATCGAGTCTCTTTTTTTTTTCTCTCCCCCGTTTAGCAGTAGCTTTTAGATAACTCACCCTTTTGATTAGACAACAAGCGTGGATCCCGTTGAGTACAACGGACGTGAGGGGTGCTCATACCTTCCCCTTGTGTAACCGACTCCCAAACCCAAGATTTGGTTGCAATGACCTTGTTTTCTCCTTTCTTTTAGTTTTTCTTTGATCATTTCCTTTCCCTCTCTTTGAGATAAATAACATTTGGTGGTGACTCTTCTGTTTGTTTCTTCTGGCTCTTTTTCGCAGTTGTGACAGTAGACTAATTGTATATTGTTCTTGGTTGAAGCTTTTAAGCAAAACCGAGTATTGTAGTTGGAAGAGTGTTCTTCTTATTTTTGGTTTCTCAAGGTATGGTCACTGGGATTGTGATTGATTAGGAAGTGAGATGAGAATCTCGTATCTAAAGGGTTATCTAGGTAGAAGTTACACAAGATAGTGATTAGGAAAGAAGTTATAAACGAGGGAGTCTAGCTTTAAACTAATGTTATCATAATGATTTTCCTTCTTGGCTTGGAATAATGCTATCATCGTGAATTTCCTTCCTGTAGTGATTTGCAATTTATTTTTCAGTCTGGTTTTTTTTTTTGTTTTGTCAGATAGAAGATGTTGTAATATCTGCCTTGACATTATGTTTTGATGTGAAGGCATTAGTATTAACATGTGTTGGAGTGCCATGTGATAGTCCGAACACTAATTGCAAGAAGAACAATCCTCTTGAATGTACACACTTGCTTTCAAAAACTTTCAATGGAAATAATTCACAAAATATTGGTTGAAGAGATGCAATTTTTTAGAACAATTTTTCAAAAACGTTCAATGAGTAATCGATTGCACATATAGACCAAACGATTGCACCTTCACAAAAATCACTTGAAATTCAAATTTTGAACAGAGCAATCGATTGCGCCAAAGCACCAATCGATTGCACTAAGAAACAGAAGCAAAATACTAGTAAAATTTTAATCATGCAATCGATTGCTTTAAGAGTGCAATCGATTGCACTTGAAAAAACTTAGAAAAATTATGTTTTAAAAACTTGTGTTAGTGTGAAAAGTAATGCAAAAAGTTTTTGATTGTTTGAGCAACTAGGACTTAAGTACTTGATGAAGATTTTCATTATACCTTCTAATGATATCATTCTTCATATCAAGTCTTTGTCCTGATGTCTTGAAGATAACTAAACATCTTTGCCTTCTTGTCAAGTGATTTGTCTTCATCAAAACATAAGTTGATCTTGAGAATCTTGATTTTGCATTCTCCCCCTTTTTGATGATGACAAAGCATTCTCTTTTATTGCGATGTTCTTTCCGACAAGTTTCTCCTTCTGAGATATAGATCTCCCCCTCAATGTGTGTAGTGTTGAGAGAATCTGATTTTGTTTGGAGTAGCCTTGCATTTGTACCTTAAAGATCAAGGAAAGAAAAACAAGCAAAGAAAGAGTAATAAGAAGAGACAATAATTCAAGTATCATAAAACTTTAGTGATATATTGAAAAAGCAAAGTACAATAATTAAGTAAAAGTGCATAATTCAAATGTACATAGATGATAAGAAGTGCTGAATTAAAAAGTACATAAATATGACAGATAAACGTAAAAACATGTAAATAACTTATGAAAGGTCCATGTTGGGATCAAAGGTTTGATGGTTTGGAAAAGTTTGTTGGAGAGGTGATGGACGAGTTAGGGGAACAACCGGGTTGGAAGGGTCGTAGGATGGAATGTATAAGTGAGAGTAAAGATATGAGAATTGTTGATTGACGGCCTCTTGGAAGGTGTTGATCCTAGTTATGGTTGACTCAGTAATTGCATTGTATTGATTGTTTATGGAAGTGTTGAGATTTCCAAATTGTTGAGTCATGTAGTCCATCAGTTCTTAGTTACTAGGGTCGTGTTGAGTAGGTGGAGGAGGAACATTAACATCTTCTTCAGTCTCCTGCTCGTCGTTTTCAGCCATACCTTTACCAAGGTAAACAATTGTCTTTGTCTCTGGGTTATACTTGACGCCCATCCTAGAGTCCACATTTTTGATGGAGATTTTGTTGGCATTTGAGTCCATGAGACACATATCAAAGCCTTCAAAATCTACTTCAAAATGTTCCGGAATTTTGGTAATGAACCATGCATATGGAAAAAATTTAGATTTTTTGTTGATTGACCTCATCTGAACCAAAATTAAGTAAGACCAACTTACATTAATGCCATTCTTGAGAGTATACAAAATCTGCACTTCTAAGTCAGTCACAATGCAGTGGTTTCCAGCCCTTGGAAACATTATGTATACCATAAAGTAGTGAAACAACTCATTCAATGTTAAAAGTACCTGCCGACCAAGAGGTCCGAGAAGGTTCCATACCGCCTAAGGATCTGACACGTTTTGCATGAAACTCTGCTTCAGACATTCAACCAATGCTCCAATAAAATTATCTTTTGTTGTATGCTTCCCAAACTTCATTTTCTTCATAGAGTCTCCCACCGGAAGTTGGATTATCCATAATTCTGCCAAGTTTCTTTGAGTTGAGGGGAATTCTTTTTCCTCTAACATATGTTACCATTTTGCCTTCTTCCATGTGTAAGTTGCTATAGAACAATCTCACTAAATCTGGATCATATGGCCCGAATGAAGAAATCAAGGATTCCGAGCCATATGCAATCAAGGAATTTTGAAAAGAAAAACATTCTTCAGGAAAGGATGAGAGAATACCATAATTTGGTGTTTGCACAATCTTTTTCTGAAAGAACTTAGTGAATCATTCTTTTTGTTCATCGGTCAAATATTGAAGAGCAAGTGCAGTCTCCGAGGATGAGGATGTCGAAGCTTTGCCTTTGCTTTGGGATGAAATCTTCCTTTTTGAACGAGAAGCCATGAGAGTGATGAAAGGTTGTGGTTTTAGGGTTTGTGAAGAAGAAGTGTTTTGTAGTTTAGGTTTTGGGAGAGATGATGAAGTTTGGTTTAAATGTAGGGTTTTTATAATGATTAAGAGAAGAGAGAGTATGTAGGGATAGTTAATGTGGGAGTTGAGTAGTTGATGGTTATTGATGATTAAGGACTTTGGAAATATGAGAGTTTATGGTCAAAGTCTTGAAAATAGGGCTAAGGAGTAAAGATAATGTAGGTAGGTCAAAAATATAAAAGGTAGTGTAGATGGAAGGTTTAAAAGACCCATGGACCAAAAAAAAATGAAACAACAGATTTCACAGTAGGTGCAATCGATTGGCATAGTAGTGCAATCAATTGCACTACCAATCAGAAAAGAAGGAAAATAAAAGTTACAGTGTGCAATCGATTGCACCCTTGTGTGCAATCGATTGACACTAGGGTGCAATCGATTGCATGTTCAAAAATTTAAATATTTTTAGAAGAATTACAGTGAGCAATCGATTGACATAAGGGTGAAATCAATTGCAGGCAGTGAAAATTGAGAAAATACCATCTTTGAAGATATTTCATGATTCAACGTCAGTTTCATCCACAAAGGTTATGAGTATCCACAAAGGTTATCTCGACATCTCCTTGAAGTATATGATTATGAGTATCCACAAAGGTTATCTCGACATCTCCTAGAAGTACATGATCTCGCAGAAAGTGATGTCCTATGTCGATATGCTTCGTTATTGAGTGCATGACCGGATTCTTTGTAATGTTGATCGCGCTTGTGTTATCACACCGTAGAGGAATGTATCCCATATAGAGTCCATAGTCACGAAGTTATTGCTTGAGCCAAAGTATCTATGCACAACAACTACCTGCTTCGGCCATACTAAGTTCTACGCACGCTTGCTTCTTGTATGCCCACGAGACTAGTGCATATCCAAAGATGTGACATGTTCCACTTGTGCTTTTTCTATCTGTTTTACAGCCTGCATAATCCGCGTCAGAGTATCCAATTAAATTGCAAATACTACCTTTAGAGTACCATAGGCCGACATTTGTAGTTCCTTTGAGATTCTTCATGATCCGTTTGACTGCCATGAAGTGAGATTCCTTCGGATTTGCTTAAAAGAGAGTGTTGCACCCCAAAATTTGACCAACATTTCTTTACCTAGCTTCTGGTTCATCTCATTCATCATTAGCATTATCATCTGCATTTCATTGACATGTATGCAGTAGATCAAGAGGTATGATTACCAATCAAGGGCTACACAAGAGTTTGAAGCTAGCCAAGAGGGCTATTCAAGTGTTCAAGGGTTGATATCCTTGCCAGAGAAGTTAGAAGATCCTCAGAGAGAGTGGTTGAAACCAAGGTTGTGTGCCTCCTAACTTGAGAGTTGTGGGAGCTCCTCAGATGATTCTGAAGCTATGAGGATGGACTTGAAGCTTTGAGAGAGCTTATGAGATGTCTTGAAAGCCATCATGAAGCCTAGAGAGGTCATTGTGCAAGAATAAGAAGACTCAGCCATGAGTGGCATAATTAGGGTTTGACTGGGTCAACCCTAAGTCAACTGATGATATGGAGAGGGTTGAGACCTAATCCAAGGGCCATGTGATCATGGATTGAGGAGTTTGAGAAGTTTCAAGCTAGGGTTTCTAAGGCTTGACAGTGTAAAATCCCCTAGTTTGACCCCTATCTTCCAGGCAGTTTAGCTCAAGATGTGATTGTCATCTCATATTACCCCCAACATGAATGTTGTAGAGGTTGTTCTTAGCTTTAATTTGAGTACTATAAGTCCTTGATATAATTTGTAGAGCTCAAGTTATGACTTTGACAAGTTACAGGTCATCTGAGGTATGTGAATCTGGGGCCTTGAAAGTCACCCAACTTGCATCCAACGTTTGCCCAAGAAGGATGACTCCTATGAACTTTTGGTTAACATGAATGTTGTTCCTTATCTTCTTAGCTTTCTAGAGAGTACTATAAGTCCTTGATAGGATTTGTAGAACTCAAGTTATGGCTTTGATAAGTCAAGGGCATTTTGGTCATTTGGTCATTATAGGTCATTTCAAGCATAAGGCCATAACTCCTATTTCCAAGCTTCAAATGGAAAAATCTTCAACATCAAACTTGCTTAAAATGATGTTTTAAGGCTAGTAAGGAGGTCATGAAGTGTTGAAAAGGCTTGTAGCTCAAAATGGTAAAAATGACCTAAAATGGAGGCATAAGTTAAATAAGTCAAAGTTGGAAATTGAAATTTCCAAGCTACACATCCAAACCATGGCATATAATAGGTCATTTTGACTCTAAAAAGCATTTTAAAAACAATGGTTCAGCCACGTTTTTGATTTGAAGTTTAGATCATGGACTTGCTTTGGAAAATGATTGCTTGCATATTAAGGTACATATGCAAAACACAAGGAAACTCAATACACAAGCTAGTAAAGTATCTTAACACCTCATATATCTCATCTAAGGAGATTTTCAGGTCAGAACAAGTTGCTGCAAGAGGTATAACATGAGATGGCATGTGAGATGAGATGAAATCATAAACTCATGGCATGAGAATCCCAAATTCTCATTGGATGATTCCAGAAGGTTCTAGAGGGTTTAGAATCATCCTATATATGGATTAGAACTTGCTTAGATGCAAGGTTAGTGAGATATTAGAAAGGAGAGTGAGATAGCCATTTCAATTGCTTCCATTGCAAGTTGAAATCAAATTCTACTTTCCACACCACTTCCATTGCTTCTTTCAATCCCAACACCTTCCATTGATTACACTGAATGTGTGCATACCAAATTGAGGGCAAGATCATGAGGAATTGAGGAGATAGCTTTTGGATTTTGGAGGCTGCAAGTCACCATCGAGTTTGAAGATTCAGGCTTTCTTGATCAAATCTTTTGCAAACAGAAGCTTTATCATCAATCAAGGAAGGTTTCTGAAGAGTTTGAGAGGTTGAAGTGGAGCTTTGACCTATCTGGTATTCAAGATTTGACAGGTTTGTAACTTTCCTTCTACACCATAATTTAAACATAATTAGTTAGAATTGTTAGGTTAGAATGGTTAGAGACAAGTAGGAGATGGATTCTGGGAAGTTTGAGATCGATTGGTGAAGTTTGAGTTAGTGACACCATTTTTGTTTTGATCAAGAACACGATGTATGATGAGATATAACATGAGTTTAATAGCAAGATTTAACCAGTGTGAGGTGGTGATCATTCTGAGGTAATCAATTTCAAGAATCATCCAAGTTGAAGTTTGAGTATATTTTTTATCTTGGATCAGGTTTAGAGATTGGGGATGATTCAATTGATTTTAAGGCTATGGTTGGATTCAGGGTTGAATTTAGAATAGATTAGGGTTTTGAACCATGGATATTGGTTGAGAATTGAGGTGATACGAATTAGGAGAAGCTTGAGCTATGGAGCTCTGTTTCCATGGCTTCTTCACTCAAACCCTAGCTGGAGGAAGAAGATAAAGACGTGGCCGTTGGATGAGGCAAGACTCATTGACTGAGTGGAGATCCAAAGGCTGTGATTTAATTTCATTTGAAGAGGGAAATATGAAGATACACCAAAATGAGGCGTTTCATTAAACTGAGGTTTTGGGCTTTAGTGGACTGATTGATATCCCCACCCCCATTCATGGCCCATTGAGATTTTGAACTGATTTTTGTTACTGATTGCACCGCGTGTTTTCCTTTTTCTTTATAATTTCTGAATTGATTTTCTGATAATAATTGGGCCTAGAGCGCGTTGTTGTTTGCAACCCCATTTCAAGCCCAGTTGTGAATTGAACTGCATATAGTTGCTATCTGCACCAATGCTTTCCCATTTTATTTTCTTTTTCTCCATTTTTCTTTAATCTTTGGAAAATCATATTAAATAGAAAATTAATGATTTTTGCATGGGGATTTTTTCTCCTACTTCATGTTAATGTCTAGAAAGTTATAAAATCAAAATATTTGCATTTCATGCATTTTTAATATTTTTTATGTATTTTCTCTTTTAATAGCTTTTAATTCCTTTTATGTTGATGCATGGATTTGTAGAATTTTGTTTAGCTAGTCCCCTTCATATTTTTAGGCCTTTCTTTTTAGGATAGTTAGATTAGGACTTTAGCTCCCTTATGGATTTATTCCATAATTTTTTGATTAATTTTTGATTAGTTTTGATTAGATGACTTTAGGTTGTATAGAATTAGGTTAATCCTTAACATAGGTCCACAATAACACTATAATTTTGGGTTTCTAGGTCAAGTTAGATATTGGGACATATAGGGTATTAAGGGTAGGTATGTAGGATCCCCTAGAAATTATATTGGATTTTAATATAATAGTATACTATTTTTAATTGATTTTTGTAGTCGATTGTTGTTTGTGTTGCCCTTGTGGGCTTGTCTTTTGTTTTGCCTTGCTTTGTGGGTTTTTGCTTGGCTTGGTGGGCTTGGTCTTGCTTTGAGGAGCATGGAGGAGCATAGTAGAAGACTTGAGGATTGAAGAAGGAGCTTGAGAGCTTGAAGTCTTGTTTGTTTTGTTGTTGTTTTAGGGTTAGGGATTAAGTAGAGCTTAAACCTAGCTAATTTCTTTCTTAAACATGGATGGTATCTTTCACCTCCAGTCTTCCCCATGATTCAAGGTCCTTCCATGGTATTCACCTCCCTCCTTTGGAGGGATAAGTGATGGTACCTAGGAAGTAGAACTTTTGAGGGAACCATTCTTTTGATGTTAAACCCTTATAGGTCACCTTTGGTGGTCAATAAGCATTTTAATATCCTAGCTTATCCAGTTAAGTGATTTCTTCAGGTTTGAGTATCCTGAGAGATGTTGGGCTTGGGTGTGAAGATGAAGACCTCATTGAAGAGTATGGAAGAGGATGATTCCATGAGCATTGCCATTGCAGCTGAAGCTTGGAGAGCAAGAAGAGCAAGTTGATACTTGAAGACCCAGTAAAGACTGAATGAAGAGCTGAGGCTTGAGAAAGAATTGAAGGGTGAAGGTGACACTTCTAAGTGATTGAAGATTACCCTGAGAAGCTGAAGCTTACAGGAAGAGAAGACCAAGTTGAGACTGGTAAAGCAAAGAGAGCTTGGAAGCTTGAAGACTGAGTTGATACTTATGAAGAGGATTCAATTGAGATTGAGTGTAGAGCTGAGGCTTGAAGAACAGAGGATAAATTGAGACTTACTTTGAAGCTTGGAGATCCTGAAGGAATCAAGTTGATACTTGTGGTTAAGAGTGAAGCCTGAAGGTGGAACTGATTAAGGAGCTGAAGCTTGAAGAAGAGATAAGTGGAAACTTATGTTGAAGGGTTGAAACCTGGAGAAGCAAATTGATATTTGTCAAGAGTGATGGAAGTCTGAAGACTGAGTTGTTGTTAGAAGAGCTGAAGCTTGGAGTTGAGAGAGGAGTTGATCTGCTTTCTTGTCTGTTCTTCTTTGTATTGATGTGCCTTGTTTGACTTGCTTGATGCATTAGAATAAGTCCATATCTAGACTAGGTTTAAGCTAGGAGCATGATTGCACTAGAGGTTGAGTTGCTCCCTCTGCTTGTATTGTTACTGTATGGCTTTGCTTGCGGGTATTCGGTAGAGCCCAGCTCCCTTGCCCATGTGGTTTGTTTTTCTTGATAGCATGATTTTATTTCTTCTGTATGATTGCAGTTTACTGTATTCTGCTTGATAGCATGTTTTTATTTCCTCAGTATGATTACTGTTATTTATATCTGGCTTGAGGTTGAGATGAGCTTGTGGAGGTTGACACCCCACACATATTTCCTCCCTCACTTGCATTGCATGCATTTTACTGTATTACTGTTTGTTGTTTAAGCTGATGCTTTACCTGTCTCTTTGTATCATTGACATGATCCCTTAGGACTCTCATTTCCTTTGATAAGGAAGTGATGATAGAACTTTAGGTTGAAACCTATGCATGATAACTTCTAGGAGTTCCCTGTTTCAAACCTCAACCATAGGATGAATCCTTGGCATGACAACAGTAGGACTTGATAGTCTCCCCGTAGTTGAGCCTGTTCTCTTCTCATCTCAAAACAGTTTAAGATACAGTAATCATGAATGATTTCTTTCGTACGTTACGAGCCTTAAGCTATCTAAGAAAGGATTGTTGGAGAGTTTCTTTCCAACAGTATGGATGTTTAGTATGGCACCCTTTGGGTGACATGCAACGCATTCACTCTCAGGTTATAGTCTTTAGTGCGATTGAAATTGCAAACACAATAAAAACACTTCTTTCGTAAAAGACAAAAAACAAACTTCAAACCTTTTTGCCCCGCGGGACCATAATTCAAAGGAAAGCTTTTCTGAAGAAAAGAGTGTCGTTAAACTTCAGCGCCACCGCAAACAGGCTTTGTCCCTAACTGCTGGAACTGTTGTTTAACCCTACTCGATAAAACAGATGAATCTGGATCCCCATAACGCGTAGTATCCCGAACTACGTAAGCTCTGATCTCTCAAGCCCGTTGAGAGTATGTAGGCACAATACTGACGTATTGGAGAGCTACCTTCCCCATATCCCGTAGTAAGTCGAACTACGTTGACTCTGATTTCTCATTCTCTGATGGGAATACGTAGGCATAAAGTGCGACGCTTTACCGAGTCATTTTTCTTTTCTGTTTAAGCCAGCCTTGATAGGTAGATAGATAAACCAACTCGTCCAGTAAACACAACAAGCGTGGATCCCGTCGAGTACGACGGACGTGAGGGGTGCTAATACCTTCCCCTTGCGTAACCGACTCCTGAACCCAGACAACGGTTGCGATGACCTTATCTTACCCTTTTTCGTCAGGTTTTTCCGATCGTTTCCTTTCCCGCTCCGAGGGATAAATAACGAAAGGTGGCGACTCTTCTGTTTTGCCGACACCTTATTTTCGCGGAAGCGAAAGCTGGCGACTCTGCTGGGGACTTGATAGTTTCCTGGGATCCAACGTCCCGTATGCGAGTCAGTTTGGGGATCCGACGTCCCCTGCGAGAGTCAATCCTAGCGCTTGTATGATTACTTGTTAGGTTGTGTTTATTTATCGCATTTTTATTTCCCGCACTTTATTTCCAGTATGATATGATTATCTGTGCTGTTGTGGGAGGGGCATTCTGATGAGTGAGAAGCCAGACCTAGGCTTGAGTGAACATAGCATTAGTTGTGGAAATTAGTGGGCGCGTGCTTGCTTTGCAGGCACTAGTGTCTCATGAAATCCATGCTCAGACGAGGTTCTCCCAGTTGGCTTCTCTTTCAACCTTTGGGTTGAGACGGTTTCTAGTTTGGAGGATTGTCGACTCTGGGGACCGATCATTTGTGATTCAGCCGAGTGAAGCCGCTTCATGAGCTGGTGATGCCACACCTTCTGGGTATCGTATCATCCCTATTGAATGTCTGTGACGCTAATGAATGCATAGGATGCCGAACTTGAGTCAGTTTAGGTCCATACCTATGAGCAGGGTTGGGTTTATTGCAGGAAACTTTGTCCTTCAGACCACCTGGTTTTCTTGATAGTGGATCAGTTTTATTGGGATCGGAGGTTCTCATCATCAGATATATGATTGTTCTTGATAGAGCATGTTTTGATCAGAGGATCTTATCATCAGATGTGTATTTGTTCTTGATAGAGCAGGTTTTGATCAGAGGATCTTATCATCAGATGTGTATTTGTTCTTGATAGAGCAGGTTTTGATCAGAGGATCTTATCATCAGATGAGTATTTGTTCTTGATAGAGCAGGTTTTGATCAGAGGATCTTATCATCAGATGTGTATTTGTTCTGGACAGAGCAGATTTATGATTGGGGTCTGAAAATCTCATCAGCGGATGTATGTTTGTTCTTGACAGAGCAGTTTTGGGGTCCTGTATCAGAGGTCTTTATTATCAGACGTTTGTTCTTGACAGAGCAGAATTATGGTCTTATGTATATGGCCCTATCAGATGGTTGTTCTTGACAGAGCAGATTTGTGGTCCGATACCAGGGTTTTCTTCTCATCAGATACAATGTTTGTTCTTGATAGAGCAGCATTATGGTTTTGTTGATACAGAATCTCCACAGCACAGTCGCCTTGATCTCCTGCTGCATGATTGCATTTTACATTGCTTTGCATATTCATTTGCATTTCATTAACGTGTGTCTGTGTTGCAGGTACCGTTTTCCCCGATCCAGGATTTCTTGCCTCCTATTGTATTGTTATGGGTTCTCTGAGGAAGACCGTGGCTTACAAGTTCCCTGCCCCTGATGTGGTTCGGTTGACCGGTTTGATTGCTTTAGCAGATGATTCTGTGAGGGATGAGTTCAGAAAATCTTACGGCAAATTGCTCAGTTTGGTTCGTAAACCTTTTGCGTTCGAGTTGAATGGGTTGCACGCTCTGCTGCAGTTCTACGACCCTCTGTTGAGATGTTTCACTTTCCGGGACTTTGTTCTCGCACCCGCGCTAGAGGAATATGCTGATTTGCTAGGTGTGCCTATCAAGAGGCAGATGCCTTTTGTTCATATGGATGCTGAGCCTGATCTGGCTGGTTTAGCTCCTGCACTTCATCTGGATGCCTTCGAGTTGGTATTGTCTAGTTGGAACAAGGTTCCCGGGTTCTCCTTGCAGTTTCTAGTGGGAAAAGCTCAGCAGTGCGCCAAAGACGGATGTTGGGTCGCGTTCAATGCCATCCTTGCTCTGTGCATATATGGCATCATTTTGTTCCCTAATATGCCCGATTTTGTAGACTTCGACGCAGTTCACATCTTCGCATCAGGGAATCCAGTCCCTACCTTGATAGGAGATGTCTACCATTCCATCCACTACAAAAACGAGAACAGAAGGGGCAAGAATGTCTCGTGTTGTGTACCCCTGCTTTATAGATGGCTTGATAGTTATCTACCCAAGAAGGGTCCCTTTGTTTCGTCTGCAGCCACAGTTGAGTGGTCCGAGCGTTTGATGAGTCTATCCGCAGAGGATATTGACTGGTTCGACAGAGATAGGTTGGGTACCGAGATTATCTTCAGCTGCAGCGGGTTTCCAAACGTGCCTTTGATAGGCAAGAAAGGCTGTATAAATTAAAATCCATCTTTGTTGGTCCGACAGTTCGCGTATGCTTTGAGAGCTCCGCCGAAGGATGAAGAGGTGCAGGAATCTCTGTACCTCACTGGTCTTCTAGAGGGGGATCTGTTGTCCAAGCTTCAGCGCGCTTGGAATGGTGTCAGTAAGAGGGGAAAGCCACTGCTGGGAAGAAGCAACAATCAAGCCTACCCTCCATATGTGACTTGGATCAGAGCCAGAGTAGATGCTATAGGGATGCCGTTTCTTCCTGCCAAGCCTGAAAGCCCTCCAATGATTGAAGAGCCTATTACTGTGCCCATTCAGCAGCATAATCAGGTGTTGGCTGAGCGAGATGAATTGAAGAGGGCAAACGAGGAACTGGAGAAAGAATTGGCTCAGCTCCGAAGCGAGAGGAACAAAGCCGTTCATTCTTTCAAAAGGCAAACAGAGCTGGTGAACCGGCTGGGGATAGACCTGACTAAGCAGATAGCCGAGCGTGAACGCATGGGTCAAGACTTCAAAGCTGTCAATGACGTACTGGCTACGAAGAAGCAGCACTTGGACGAAGCGTATCGGAGGATATCCAAGTTCAACCAGCACTGGAAGGCTTCCCTGGCCACCAGGAAAGAGCGGGAGGATAAGCTGATGCTACAGATCTCCAAGCTGGAAGCCCAGGTGAAGGATAGTGAGAAGAGGTTTGATGAAGAAATCGCTCGCAGGTACGCCGCTGAAGGCCAGCTCAACAGGGCTCTCGCTAACCTGAAGGAGCGCAAACTGACGTTTGAGTCCAAGAAACGGAAGTTAGAAGATTGTTTCGGCGAAGGAGCATGGGAAGGTTCGGTCGAAGGTCTTCAGTATACCATTGTGCAAAGGGAGTTACTCGTCGAGGGGTTACTCACGCTGCCTGATCATCCAGAAACGAAGGAGTTGTTAGAAGAGTATTGCGCCCGTGGCCGTACTTGACTATTTGTATTCCTTTTGTTTTGATCATTGTTGTATGCTGACCATCACCAGGCTTGTTGGCTGAGGTCACGCTGTTGATTCATCTTGTACTCGTTGATGTTGTGTATTGCCTTGATGGGCTTTCTTCATATATGAGATTGTTATTTCCATGATTGGACTCAGACTTCTTCTTATTATCAGCACTGGCACTCAGGCACTAGGATCGGGGGAGATCTCCCTAACACACAGACACACGTTTGCATTTGCATGAAGCATTTGCATAACGAGCACTTTGTTGTTTTTCCTAACCCTTTTGTGTTTTACAGGTTGTTTCAGGTTGTTTCAGGTGATTCCAGGATTGATCAAAGACATATTCACCGCTATCCGACTAGAGCTAATCAGACCAGGATCATGGAGCAAGTGCAAACTGATGTTCAGGAACTCCGCGAAAGAATGGACCGTTTCATGGAGCTCATGCAAGCGGTCGCCAATGGCCAGGATCAGCTCAGAACTTTGGTTCAGCCTCTGATTTCAAGGGTTGATAGCAATGGCGTACTCCATGGGGGGACTGTGCCTACTCCTCCACCAGTTGAAACTCCGCAGAATGGTGTTCCCGTGAACGGGGGAAACGGCAGTGCCAACGGCAATGTGATGGCCAACATTGGACTCAATACGACGGGCGTCGGTAATGGGAGTCTGAGAGCTAATGTCAATGTCGGGCTGGGCAACGACAATGCAGGTGTCGGGAATCTGTTTGGGCCTCAGCCATGGCTAGAGGATCGTCAGGACGATGTGTTCTCTCAGAGAGGTGCTGAAGGGGTGCTGAATGTTGAAGCACGGCTCAGATTCAAGGCACTTGAAGATAAGATGAGAGATATCGAGAATCAGAATACTTTGGATGTTGATATGTCCAAGTTGGGATTAATTGCTGATTTCAAGGTGCCTCCCCAGTTCAAGGTACCTGACTTTGAAAAGTATAAGGGCACCACTTGCCCTCGCGTCCACCTGAGATCGTACTACAGAAAAATGTCTGCTCATTCTGAGGACGAGAAGTTGTTGATGCACTTCTTTCAAGACAGTCTTTTCGGGCCGTCCCTTGAGTGTACATGAGTTTGGAGCCTACTAGTGTGCGCACATGGAAGGATCTTGCTGAAGCATTTGTGCACCACTACCAATACAATAGCGACTTGGCCCCGAACCGAGTCCAGCTGCAGAATCTAACGCAGAAGAACAATGAAGGGTTTAAGGAATACGCCCAGCGGTGGCGTGAGTTGGCAGCTAGGGTTCAGCCGCCGATGGTTGAACGTGAGCTCGTGCAGATGTTTGTAGCCACCCTCCCAGGGGTTTACTATGAGAAGTTGGTCAGCGGTATGTCTGGGACGTTCTCAGATGTCATTATCATGGGTGAGCACGTCGAAAATGGGATCAAGATCGGGAAGATTCAAGGTGAGTCATCCTCAGCTGGAGGAGGCGGAAAGAAACCTTATAGTGGCAAAAGACAAGAAGGAGAAGCGAGCGTTGTGACCAACGCTCAAAGGAAGGGTAAAGGTCCTCACCAGCAGGTGGCCAGTATAACTATCCTGGCAGTTCAACAGCCGCAGCAGCAGCAGCAGCAACCGAATCAACAGGGATACAGAAAGTACCAGAATCGGGAACCTTTGGCGAACCGTCACCTCGAGACACCGCCCATGTCGTACGCGCAACTCCTACAGACTTTGCTTCAGCTACAGTTGATCTAGAAGAGGATGTTGGCTCCCTTGACAGGGGCACCTCCGCCAGGGTACGATGCAAATGCAACTTGTGAGTTTCACTCAGGGGCACCAGGCCATACAATAGAGAACTGCAAAGCCTTCAAGCATAAGGTGCAGGACATGGTGGATGCCAAGATCATCAACTTCTCCGATAATGTGCCAAATGTCACGAAGAATCCTATGCCGAATCATAGGGGAGGTGGAGTGAACGCCATTATCGAAGACGAGAGTTCAGATTTGTTGACTGACGTCGGAGATCTGAAGACGCCGCTTAGCTTCGTTAAAGCTAAGTTGATGAAGAGAGGGTTCTTTCCAGGTTGCGGAGAGCTATGTATGGACTGTGCCACACGTTCTGATGGATGTGAGCAGTTGGTAGAAGGAATTCAAAGTCTGATGACTGAGGGGATTCTGCAGTTTAGCCGGAGGGCCGAAAATGGGTCAGGAGAGGTAGTGCTGAAGCAAGCTGATGAGGTCGCCACCATCACCATCCCTCACCGGACGATCACCATTTCTGCTCCCAGACTGCCCATAATTACTATCACCAAAGCTGGGTCGATACCTTTCGAGAGCACTAACACCGTCCCGTGGCATTATGGGGCTGAAGTCTACTGCAACGGACAAAAGTTGGAGCTAGAACCGTTTGGGTCGACTGTGGAGAACCTTGCGGGAATCAGTGGTATTACTCGCAGCGGAAGAGTGTTTGCACCACCAGAGGCCGTGGCGGATAAAGCGGTCAGAGCTGATGCGGCTGATAAAGGGAAAAGTAAAGTCGTTGAAGAGATCCCACGTGGGGCAGAAACAGACTTGCTTGTTAAAGATGCCGAGGAGTTTATGCGGTTAATTAAAAAGAGTGACTACAAGATTGTAGATCATCTCCATCAGACGCCCTCGAAGATTTCCATCCTGAACTTATTACTGTGTTCCGAAGCGCACTGCAACGCGCTGCTGAAGGTGTTGAACGCCGCATATGTACCGTAGGAAATATCGGTGAATCAACTAGAAGAGGTCGTAGCCCACGTAAATGCTGGAAATAGGCTAGGTTTCACAGACCTGGAGCTGACGCCAAAAGGGAGGAATCACAATAGCGCCCTGAACATCTCGATAGAGTGTAGGGGCACGATTATGTCACACGTGTTGGTGGACACGGGTTCGTCACTTAATGTTCTTCCGAAGAAGGCATTAATGAAGTTGGATACTCGTGGAGTGATTTGCACACCCAGTGATCTGGTTGTGAAGGCGTTCGATGGGACCAAACGCCACGTTTTCGGGGAGGTGACCCTGCCAATTCAAGTTGGTCCGGAAACGTTCAACGCGGTCTTTTATATTATGGACATCACGCCTGCCTACAGTTGTCTCTTGGGCCGGCCGTGGATCCATGCTGCTGGTGCCGTGACCTCCACGTTGCACCAGAAACTCAGATGTGTTGTCGGAGGTAGCATCGTGACCGTGTGCGGCGAGGAAGACATAATGGTGAGCCATTTGTTGTCCTTCAAGTACGTGGAGATGGATGGCGAAATCCATGAGACTCTATGCCAAGCGTTCGAAGCTGTCAAAGTGAAGGACGTAGCTCCTGTAGTCACGGAAAAACCAGAGATGACTCTCTCCTCATTCAAGGAAGCTCGGGCCGTTGTCCAAGCCGGGTCTACCCCAGGCTGGGGGCGAATTCTGGAGATACCTAACAAGCAAGATAAGTTTGGGTTGGGATATTCTCCTGGAGCTGAAGCTTCTTCTTCTTCTAGCAGTGCGTCGCGAGGTAAGGGGCCGATCCAGTTTACTAGTGGCGGAATGATTTTCGAAAGCATCAACGCGGTGTCTGAAGACAGCGGAGATAGCGACTGTGACCTCGACTCTTGGATCCAGCCAAGCAAGCCAGGCGAGGGCCTCAACAACTAGTCCGTCAAGGATATCATCCAGATGACAAGCGAAGAGTAATGATTTACTTTTTCCAATCATTGTACAACCCTATGTCCTACCCGGGGCATAGTGGTTTTATTGTCAGGGCCTTGTTGGATTATGTACATGCATTTTGTTAATAAATCAAAGGCGTTTTTCTTCGTATTCAAATATTGTGATCTCTGTTATTCCTGTTTTATATTTGTTTTGAAAAACAGTAAAATGGCAATGGGGTTTGTGTTAACCTGCATATCCTTGTTTTAAGCTTAACCCTTGTTATTGCAGGATCCACATAACAGATGACATCGACTCTGGACCTTCTACGGCTCACTTCGACTTCGATTGCCCGATCTATCAAGCCGAAGAAGAGATTGATGAAGACGAAGACCTTCCTGAAGATTTGGCCCGCTTGTTGAAACAAGAGGAGAAAGTTATTCTGCCTCATGAAGAGGAGATCGAGATCGTGAATCTGGGTTCTGAAGAATTCGTCAGAAACGTCAGGATAGGGGCTGCACTGCAGAATGATGTCAAGCAGAGATTGGTCGAAATGTTGAGAGAGTATAGTGATGTCTTTGCTTGGTCATACGAAGATATGCCCGGACTTGACACGGACATCGTAGTCCATCACTTGCCGTTGCGAGAAGATTGCCCTCCCGTCAAGCAGAAGCTTAGGAGGACGAGACCAAATATGGTCGTTAAGATCAAAGAAGAAGTGCAGAAACAACTCGATGCTGGCTTCTTAGCGGTCACTACTTACCCTCCGTGGGTCGCCAACATAGTGCCTGTACCGAAGAAGGACGGTAAGGTACGCATGTGCACCGATTATCGGGATTTGAATAGGGCGAGCCCTAAAGATGATTTCCCGCTGCCTCATATCGATGTGTTGGTCGACAACACAGCCCAGTTCTCCGTGTTTACATTCATGGATGGCTTCTCCGGTTACAATCAGATCAAGATGGCGCCGGAGGACATGGAGAAAACGACGTTTATCACTCCCTGGGGAACATTTTGCTATAAGGTAATGCCTTTCGGTCTGAAGAACGCAGGGGCCACTTACCAATGAGCTATGGTAACTTTGTTTCATGACATGATTCATCATGAGATTGAAGTCTATGTTGATGACATGATTGCGAAGTCCCAAACGGAGGAGGGACATCTGGTCAATTTGCTGAAGCTTTTTGAGAGGCTTAGGAAGTTCAGGTTGAGGCTGAATCCTAACAAGTGTACTTTCGGAGTACGGTCCAGAAAGTTACTGGGGTTTATTGTGAGCGAAAGAGGCATCGAGGTTGATCCTGCGAAGATAAAAGCCATACAAGAAATGCCAGTGCCAAAAACAGAAAAAGAAGTTTGTGGTTTCTTGGGCAGAATAAACTACATTGCAAGGTTTATCTCTCAGCTCACGGCCACGTGTGAACCGATGTTCAAGCTTTTAAAGAAAGATCAGGCGATTACCTCGAATGAGGATTGCCAGAAGGCATTCGACAAGATAAAGCAGTATCTTCAGGAACCTCCAATCTTGATACCCCAAGTGGCTGGACATCCATTAATCATGTACTTGACAGTTCTTGAGAATAGTATGGGGTGTGTTCTCGGTCAGCACAACGAGATGGGCAGAAAGGAGCATGCCATTTACTACTTGAGTAAAAAGTTAACAGACTGTGAATCTCGCTACTCGATGCTGGAGAAAACGTGTTGTGCATTAGCCTGGACTGCCAAACATTTACGACAGTACATGCTCAATCACACCACCATGCTAATTTTGAAGATGGATCCGATCAAGTACGTCTTCGAGAAGCAAGCTCTTTCGGGCAGGATTTCCAGATGGCAAATGGTGTTGACGGAATATGATATTCAGTACGTTTCCCAGAAGGCCATCAAGGGAAGCGTATTGTCTGATTACCTTGCTGAACAGCCGATCGAGGATTACCAGCCCATGAAATTTGAATTCCCTGATGAGGATATCATGTTTCTCAAAGCGAAAGATTGCGATGAACCGTTGCCCGACGAGGGGTCAGATAGGAAATCCAAGTGGAAATTGATATTTTACGGGGCGGTTAATTCTTACGGAAGTGGCATAGGGGCGGTCATCACGACTCCCCACGGGTCCCATATCCCGTTCACCGCGAGACTGACGTTTCCGGTCACCAATAACGAAGCGGAGTACGAAGCATGCATCATGGGTCTAGAAGAGGCAATTGATTTGAGAATCAAGAACCTAGACGTATATGGTGACTCGGCGCTTGTGATCAACCAGATTAAAGGGGAGTGGGAGACTCGTCAATCGAATTTGGTGCCGTACATGAATTATGCCAGAAGGCTGCTTCCGTTCTTTGATCGAGTGGAACTCCATCATGTGCCCAAGGCTGAAAATCAGATGGCTGATGCCTTAGCCACGTTGGCTTCGATGTATAAAGTCAAGTTTTGGAATGAGGCTCCAAGAATTGTCCTTTCTCGTCTTGATAGACCTGCATTCGTCTTTGCGATCTAGGAAGCCGCCGACGGCAAGCCATGGTTCCACGACATCCAGACTTTCCTTATGACTAAGGAGTATCCTGCGGGTGCGTCAACCCAGGATAATAAGACTCTGAGGAGGCTGTCTGGAAATTTTTATCTCAATCCTGATGGAGTTTTTTATAAAAGAAACCACGACCTCGTGCTACTCAGATGTGTAGATGAGAAAGAAGCGAGTATGCTCATGGAAGAAGTCCATGAAGGCACATCTGGTACGCACGCCGGCGGGCATGCTATGACGAGAAAGATCCTGAGAGCAGGATACTACTGGCTGACGATAGAATCAGATTGTTTTAAATTTGCGAAGAGATGTCATAAATGCCAGATTTATGCTGATAAAGTTCATGTGCCGCCGTTCCCGTTAAATGTCATGTCCTCCCCGTGGCCGTTCTCCATGTGGGGCATCGACATGATAGGCAAGATCGAGCCCACTGCATCTAACGGTCATCGCTTCATTCTAGTAGCTATCGACTACTTCACCAAGTGGGTGGAGGCAGCCTTATATGCTAATGTGACCAAGCAGGTGGTGGCTAAATTCATAAAGAGGGACATCATCTGTCGTTACGGAATTCCCGAGCGGATCATTACCGATAATGGTTCGAATCTAAATAACAAGATGATGAAGGAGTTGTGCCAGAGTTTCAAGATTGAACACCACAACTCATCTCCTTACCGGCCGAAGATGAATGGCGCCGTTGAAGCGGCCAATAAGAACATCAAGAAGATTGTTCAGAAGATGGTTGTGACCTACAAAGATTGGCACGAGATGCAGCCATTTGCACTGCACGATTATCGTACGACGGTACGTACGTCAACCGGGGCAACTCCTTTCTCCTTGGTGTACGGTATGGAAGATGTCCTACCGTTAGAAGTGGAGATCCCTTCTTTGCGAGTTTTGGTTGATGTGAAACTCGACGAGGCAGAATGGATTACGAACCGACTGAACCAACTCAACCTGATGGACGAGAAGAGGTTAGCATCGATTGCGTATGGCCGTCTGTACCAAAGCCGAATGAAGAAAGCTTATGATAAAAAGGTGCATCCTAGAAGCTTTCAGACGGGTGATCTCGTCCTGAAGAAGATTCTTCCTCCACACTCCGATCACCGGGGCAAGTGGACTCCCAATTACGAAGGTCCGTATGTCGTCAGCAAGGTCTTCTCGGGAGGAGCTTTGTTGTTATCCACGATGGATGGTGAAGATTTTGCATCCCCGGTGAACACGGACGCAGTTAAAAAATACTTTGCTTGAAAGCGACCCGCTGGACAGTAAAAAGAGAGTCCAGGCAAAAATGGGGCATCCCGGCGAACCATAAAAAAGGAAAAAGGTTCGGGAAAAAATTAGGTATATAAATTGAAAAAATGTACACCCGCAAAGTCGAAAACCCGGATGGGCGACTTTGGCAAAAAAGGGTATCCCGGTGAACTGAAAACCCGCAAAGGGCAGTTCACGCAAAAGTTAGGGATTTGAAAAAGCAAATGACTGCGTTCCGCGTGTGGACTTTCTTTGTTTAGTGGTTTGGAAGACCTGAGGGCCGTTTATCTGAATTAATCTCTTCTGAAGCTGAAGCGTCGGAGAAGTATCGAAGTCGAGTGGTTCATAGAGGGATCAACTCATGGCGTTCGTCTACGCCTCGTTGCCGACATTTGTATATACTGATGTATATTTATGTTTTATTTTTGCGCAGCTTCCTCATTCCAGGAGCTTGCATCTGTTGTAAAACATTTTTACCCATTCAGGGGTTCGTTATCAATAAAATGTATACTATTCAGCAATTTTGTTTGCCTGTTTAGCATTTATCTGTTTTGTTTGCGAAAAAGAACGCCGATGTTTTTGATAAAATGCGCATACATAAACTTACTGGCCTAGGCCACTGATTGTTGAAACAATGAATTACTTAAACATTGTCACGAGATGATAACCTTGATAGGTCCCTTTGAGAAGGGTATCTCGTCTGTTTGTTTGTGTTGCTGCAGGTGTAGCATATTCCAGACAGTGTGTCGTGCGTATCCCCGAGCAGGATGATTCCTCCCTCTCCAGTAAAGTTCAGCAGCCTCTCCCCGCAGAGTCTGAACACGAGATCGTGAGCATTGATATGTCTCCCCAGGAAGAGAAGATTCTCTTCCCAATCAGATGCATCCTGAAGGAACGTCATCTCCTCAGCTGAGTCACACTGAAGTGTGCAGCAATTGATGGTTCAAGACTGAAGTCTCCAGCGGAATTGAGATTCCCCACAGAGTCGTACTCTCCCCAGCAAGCAGAATGATTTCTTCTTCCTTAGCCGAGTTTGTAGATCCCCAAGAGAGCCGAATCCTTGGAAGCCGCTCAGGCCATGATTGGTTTCCCCCAGTGGAGTGTTGAATAGATGATGTTGTATTTCCCCACCAGAGTTGTTATCTCCGGGGAAGTATCCGTGAAGGCCGTGCAGTTTATTCCCGCGATTGACATCGCTTTCCCTCAGTAGGTCTAGGTTCTCGTAGAGCTTCGTCCCCCTGCAGCAGTCAACTGAAGTTCACTTCCCCACAGCACCCGATTGAGATTGGCGTGACTTTGTTCTCCTCAGCAGGATGATTCCTCCCCCTATCTGAGTGGTCCTTTCTCCTTGACAGGAGGATTCTCCCTTCAGCATTTATTTTGCTGACGGGATCGCATCATTTTACATGACTGCATAGCACTTATCATAGACGCGTAGCATTTCCACCGTGTGGAGCATTGCGCCATTGCCGAAGCATATGCATAATAAGCATGATCTAGGTTGTTACCGTTCTTGTTTTGCAGGTGTTCCGCCGCATAATTGATTGCTCAAGATGATTCTTGAATTCTCCCCAACGGAGTCGCTTGCCCAAGATGATTCTTGAATTCCCCAGCAAGGTCGTTTGCTTAAGATGATTCTTAAAATCTCCAGTGCAGTCGCCAGAATCGGTTGCTCAAGTTGATGCTTGAAATCCCCGACAGAGTGGTTGCTCAGGATGATTCCTGAAATCTCCAGCATAGTTATCAGTTCAATATGATTCTTGAAGTCCCCGACGGAGTTACTTGTCCAAGATGATTCTTGAAGTCCTCAGCAGAGTTGATTCATCCAGAATGGTTCCTGGATCCCCGAAGCAGAGTTACTTGATAGTTCTCCAGAATCCCCAGCGGAGGTGCGTCATCCCCAGCAGGTTTCTGAACAGAGAAGTTGAAACTTCCCCTGAGGACTTGATGATTGAAGTCCGACCGTGTTAACGAAGCAGTTCTCTCAGCTGATTCAGAGTGCCCAATGACAGAAGTTTGGGTGTCCCCAATTGGTTCATGATTGACCGAGAATTCTATTCCCGACTTACTGATGGAGTCCGGCTGATGCCCGAAAGTTTTCTTTGAATGCCCGACGACATGATTAACTTGATTGTCGACCTGACGAGTCCCGAGGAGCCTTGATGCCTGACGGCATGATCGATCATGTATTACCGGTTACCGCGTGACCCATTCCCCAGCTAGTTGTCGTGCAGCTAATATTTCAGTTTTCGAAGATTTGTTCCCGACGGAGTACCGTGCACTTGTGCAGTTGGCAAATTTTCGGGTTTGTCGGTATTCAACCGTCTCGCACCTTGATTGGTTGAGAGCGGTTTGCTTCTCACCCAGTCAGGTTCAATCCGTTTGAATAGGGGCAGTTGTTGCACCCCAAAATTTGACCAACATTTCTTTACCTAACTTGTGGTTCATCTCATTCATCATTAGCATTATCATCTGCATTTCATTGACATGTATGCAGTAGATCAAGAGGTATGATTACCAATCAAGGGCTACACAAGAGTTTGAAGCTATCCAAGAGGGCTATTCAAGTGTTCAAGGGTTGATATGCTTGCCAGAGAAGTTAGAAGATCCTCAGAGAGAGTGGTTGAAACCAAGGTTGTGTGCCTCCTAACTTGAGAGTTGTGGGAGCTCCTCAGATGATTCTGAAGCTATGAGGATGGAATTGAATCTTTGAGAGATCTTATGATATGTCTTGAAAGCCATCATGAAGCCTATAGAGGTCATTGTGCAAGAATAAGAAGACTCAGCCATGAGTGGCATAATTAGGGTTTGATGGGTCAACCCTAAGTTAACTGATGATTTGGAGAGGGTTGAGACCTAATCCAAGGGCCATGTGATCATGGATTGATGCATTGAGATGCTATAAGGATGATTCCAAGGTCAACTCATCATGATTGAGGAGTTTGAGAAGTTTCAAGCTAGGGTTTCTAAGGCTTGACAGTGTAAAATCCCCTAGTTTGACCCCTATCTTCCAGGAAGTTTAGCTCAAGATGTGATTGTCATCTAATATTACCCCCAACATGAATGTTGTAGAGGTTGTTCTTAGCTTTAATTTTAGTACTATAAGTCCTTGATAGGATTTGTAGAGCTCAAGTTATGACTTTGACAAGTTACAGGTCATCTGAGGTATGTGAATCTGGGGCCTTGAAAGTCACCCAACTTGCATCCAACTTTTGCCCAAGAAGGATGACTCCTATGAACTTTTGGTCAACATGAATGTTGTCCCTTATCTTCTTAGCTTTCTAGAGAGTACTATAAGTCCTTTATAGGATTTGTAGAACTCAAGTTATGGCTTTGATAAGTCAAGGGCATTTTGGTCATTTGGTCATTATAGGTCATTTCAAGCATAAGGCCATAACTCCTATTTCCAAGCTTCAAATGGAAAAATATTCAACATAAAACTTGCTTAAAATGATGTTTTAAGGCTAGTAAGGAGGTCATGAGGTGTTGAAAAGGCTTGTAGCTCAAAATGGTAAAAATGACCTAAAATGGAGGCATAAGTTAAATAAGTCAAAGTTGGAAATTGAAATTTCCAAGCTACACATCCAAACCATGGCATATAATAGGTTATTTTGACTCTAAAAAGCATTTTAAAAACAATGGTTCAGCCACTTTTTTGATTTGAAGTTTAGATCATGGACTTGCTTTGGAAAATGATTGCTTGCATATTAAGGTACATATGCAAAACACAAGGAAACTCAATACACAAGCTAGTAGAGTATCTTAACACCTCATATATCTCATCTAAGGAAATTTTCAGGTCAAAACAAGTTGATGCAAGAGGTATAACATGAGATGGCATGTGAGATGAGATGAAATCATAAACTCATGGCATGAGAATCCCAAATTCTCATTGGATGATTCCAGAAGGTTCTAGAGGGTTTAGAATCATCCTATATATGGATTAGAACTTGCTCAGATGCAAGGTTGGTGAGAGATTAGAGAGGAGAGTGAGATAGCCATTTCAATTGCTTCCATTGCAAGTTGAAATCAAATTCTACTTTCCACACCACTTCCATTGCTTCTTTCAATCCCAACACCTTCCATTGATTACACTGAATGTGTGCATACCAAATTGAGGGCAAGATCATGAGGAATTGAGGAGATAGCTTTTGGATTTTGGAGGCTGCAAGTCACCATCGAGTTTGAAGATTCAGGCTTTCTTGATCAAATCTTTTGCAAACAGAAGCTTTATCATCAATCAAGGAAGGTTTCTGAAGAGTTTGAGAGGTTGAAGTGGAGCTTTGACCTATCTGGTGTTCAAGATTTGACAGGTTTGTAACTTTCCTTCTACACCATAATTTAAGCATAATTAGTTAGAATTGTTAGGTTAGAATGGTTAGAGACAAGTAGGAGATGGAATCTGGGAAGTTTGAGATCGATTGGTGAAGTTTGAGTTAGTGACACCATTTTTGTTTTGATCAAGAACACGATGTATGATAAGATATAACATGAGTTTAATAGCAAGATTTAACCAGTGTGAGGTGGTGATCATTCTGAGGTATTCAATTTCAAGAATCATCCAAGTTGAAGTTTGAGTATATTTTTTATCTTGGATCGGGTTTAGAGATTGGGGATGATTCAATTGATTTTAAGGCTATGGTTGGATTCAGGGTTGAATTTAGAATAGATTAGGGTTTTGAACCATGGATTTTGGTTGAGAATTGAGGTGATACGAATTAGGAGAAACTTGAGCTATGGAGCTCTGTTTCCATGGCTTCTTCACTCAAACCCTAGCTAGAGGAAGAAGATAAAGACGTGGCCGTTGGATGAGGCAAGACTCATTGACTGAGTGGAGATCCAAAGGCTGTGATTTAATTTCATTTGAAGAGGGAAATCTGAAGATACACCAAAACGAGGCGTTTCATTAAACTGAGGTTTTGGGCTTTAGTGGACTGATTGATATCCCCACCCCCATTCATGGCCCATTGAGATTTTGAACTGATTTTTGTTACTGATTGCACCGCGTGTTTTCCTTTTTCTTTATAATTTCTGAATTGATTTTCTGATAATAATTGGGCCTAGAGCGCGTTGTTGTTTGCACCCCCATTTCAAGCCCAGTTGTGAATTGAACTGCATATAGTTGCTATCTGCACCAATGCTTTCCCATTTTATTTTCTTTTTCTCCATTTTTCTTTAATCTTTAGAAAATCATATTAAATAGAAAATTAATGATTTTTTCATGGGGATTTTTTCTCCTACTTCATGTTAATGTCTAGAAAGTTATAAAATCAAAATATTTGCATTTCATGCATTTTTAATATTTTTTGTGTATTTTCTATTTTAATAGCTTTTAATTCCTTTTATGTTGATGCATGGATTTGTAGAATTTTGTTTAGCTAGTTCCCTTCATATTTTTAGGCCATGCTTTTTAGGATAGTTAGATTAGGACTTTAGCTCCCCTCTGGATTTATTCCATAATTTTGTGATTAATTTTTGATTAGTTTTGATTAGATGACTTTAGGTTGTATAGAATTAGGTCAATCCTTAACATAGGTCCACAATAACACTAGAATTTTGGGTTTCTAGGTCAAGTTAGACATTGGGATATATAGGGTATTAAGGGTAGGTATGTAGGATCCCCTAGTAATTATATTGGATTTTAATATAATAGTATACTATTTTTAATTGATTTTTGTAGTTGATTGTTGTTTGTGTTGCCCTTGTGGGCTTGTATTTTGTTTTGCCTTGCTTTGTGGGTTTTTGCTTGGCTTGGTGGGCTTGGTCTTGCTTTGAGGAGCATGGAGGAGCATAGTAGAAGACTTGAGGATTGAAGAAGGAGCTTGAGAGCTTGAAGTCTTGTTTGTTTTGTTGTTGTTGTTTTAGGGTTAGGGATTAAGTAGAGCTTAGACCTAGCTAATTTCTTTCTTAAACATGGATGGTATCTTTCACCTCCATTCTTCACCATGATTCAAGGTCCTTCCATGGTATTCACCTCCCTCTTTTGGAGGGATAAGTGATGGTACCTAGGAAGTAGAACTTTTGAGGGAACCATTCTTTTGATGTTAAACCCTTATAGGTCACCTTTGGTGGTCAATAAGCAGTTTAATATCCTAGCTTATCCAGTTAAGTGATTTCTTCAGGTTTGAGTATCCTGAGAGATGTTGGGCTTGAGTGTGAAGATGAAGACCTCATTGAAGAGTATGGAAGAGGATGATTCCATGAGCATTGCCATTGCAGCTGAAGCTTGGAGAGCAAGAAGAGCAAGTTGATACTTGAAGACCCAGTAAAGACTGAATGAAGAGTTGAGGCTTGAGAAAGAATTGAAGGGTGAAGTTGACACTTCTAAGTGATTGAAGATTACCCTGAGAAGCTGAAGCTTGCAGGAAGAGAAGACCAAGTTGAGACTGGTAAAGCAAAGAGAGCTTGGAAGCTTGAAGACTGAGTTGATACTTATGAAGAGGATTCAATTGAGATTGAGTGTAGAGCTGAGGCTTGAAGAACAGAGGATAAATTGAGACTTACTTTGAAGCTTGGAGATCCTGAAGGAATCAAGTTGATACTTGTGGTTAAGAGTGAAGCCTGAAGGTGGAACTGATTAAGGAGTTGAAGCTTGAAGAAGAGATAAGTGGAAACTTATGTTGAAGGGTTGAAACCTGGAGAAGCAAATTGATATTTGTCAAGAGTGATGGAAGTCTGAAGACTGAGTTGCTGTTAGAAGAGCTGAAGCTTGGAGTTGAGAGAGGAGTTGATCTACTTTCTTGTCTGTTCTTCTCTGTATTGATGTGCCTTGTTTGACTTGCTTGATGCATTAGAATAAGTCCATATCTAGACTAGGTTTAAGCTAGGAGCATGATTGCACTAGAGGTTGAGTTGCTCCCTCTGCTTGTATTGTTACTGTATGGCTTTGCTTGCGGGTATTCGGTAGAGCCCAGCTCCCTTGCCCATGTGGTTTGTTTTTCTTGATAGCATGATTTTATTTCTTCTGTATGATTGCAGTTTACTGTATTCTGCTTGATAGCATGTTTTTATTTCCTCAGTATGATTACTGTTATTTATATATAGCTTGAGGTTGAGATGAGCTTGTGGAGGTTGACACCCCACACATATTTCCTCCCTCACTTGCATTGCATGCATTTTACTGTATTACTGTTTGCTGTTTAAGCTGATGCTTTACCTGTCTCTGTGTATCATTGACATGATCCCTTAGGACTCTCATTTCCTTTAATAAGGAAGTGATGATAGAACTTTAGGTTGAAACCTATGCATGATAACTTCTAGGAGTTCCCTGTTTCAAACCTCAACCATAGGATGAATCCTTGGCATGACAACAATAGGACTTGATAGTCTCCCCGTAGTTGAGCCTGTTCTCTTCTCATCTCAAAACAGTTTAAGATACAGTAATCATGAATGATTTCTTTCGTACGTTACGAGCCTTAAGCTATCTGAGAAAGGATTGTTGCAGAGTTTCTTTCCAACAGTCTGGATGTTTAGTATGGCACCCTTTGGGTGACATGCGACGCATTCACTCTCAGGTCATAGTCTTTAGTGCGATTGAAATTGCAAACACAATAAAAACACTTCTTTCATAAAAGACAGAAAACAAACTTCAAACCTTTTTGCCCCGCGGGCCCATAATTCAAAGGAAAGCTTTTCTGAAGAAAAGAGTGTCGTTAAACTTCAGCGCCACCGCAAACAGGCTTTGTCCCTAACTGCTGGAACTGTTGTTTAACCCTACTCGATAAAACAGATGAATCTGAATCCCCATAACGCGTAGTATCTCGAACTACGTAAGCTCTGATCTCTCAAGCCCGTTGAGAGTACGTAGGCACAATACTGACGTATTGGCGAGCTAACTTCCCCATATCCCGTAGTAAGTCGAACTATGTTGACTCTGATTTCTCATTCTCTGATGGGAATACATAGGCATAAAGTGCGACGCTTTGCCGAGTCATTTTTCTTTTCTGTTTAAGCCAGCCTTGATAGGTAGATAGATAAACCAACTCGTCCGATAAACACAACAAGTGTGGATCCCGTCGAGTACGACAGACGTGAGGGGTGCTAATACCTTCCCCTTGCGTAACCGACTCCCGAACCCAGACAACGGTTGCGATGACCTTGTCTTACCCTTTTTCGTCAGGTTTTTCCGATCGTTTCCTTTCCCGCTCCGAGGGATAAATAACGAAAGGTGGCGACTCTTCTGTTTTGCCGGCACCTTATTTTCACGGAAGCGACAGAGAGCACATAGACAAACACTAAACATAATGTCAGGGCGACTTGCTGTCAAGTATAGTAAGGAGCCAATCATACCTCTATATTTTGTGATATCAATCGACATGCCGGATTCATCTTGATCTACATATGTACCGGATCCCATAGGTGTAGACAAAGTTTTGCAATTATCCATATCAAATTTCTTCAATAATTCTTTTCAGTATTTGGATTGATTGATAAAGATCCCATTCTCAAGTTGCTTGATCTGCAGTCTTAGAAAGTAATTCATTTTTCCCATCATAGAAATTTCAAATTCTCCTTGCATCATGGATGAGAATTCTTCATATAACTTTGTGTTGGTTGAACCGAAGATTATGTCATAAACATATACTTGTACCAAGAGAGTATCTTCTTTAATTTTCTTGATGAACAACGTCTTGTTAACCTTTCCTTTTTCAAAGCCTTTGTCACATAAGAAATTGTTGAGGCGATCGTACCATACTCTTGGTGCTTGTTTCAATCCATAGAGCGATTTCTTTAATTTGAAGACATGAGAAGGGTTTTTGTAATCTTCAAATCCAGGGGGTTTCTTGACATAAACTTCTTCATTTATGAATCCATTCAAAAATTCACTTTTGAAGTCCATCTGGAAAAACTGAAAGTTCATAGAACATGCATAAGCCAATAAAAGTCTAATTGCTTCTAACCTTGCAATTGGAGCGAATGTTTCGTCAAAATCGATTCCTTTTTCTTGGTTGTATCCTTGTGCGACTAATCTTGCTTTATTTCGAACTATCATCCCATTCTCATCAAGTTTGTTTTTGAAGACCCATCTTGTTCCTATGATGTGCTTGTTGCTCGGCCTAGGGACAAGACTCCAAACTTGATTTCTTTCAAACTGATTTAGTTCTTCTTGCATAGCTATTATCCATTGATCATCGTCTATGGCTTCACCGATCTTGGCTGATTAAATTTGAGAAACAAATGCCATCTTTAAATAAGCATCCTTGAGATTTATTCTTGTTTCTACACCTTGACTAATATCACGAATGACTTTATTGACCGGGTGATCTCTATGAGTTCTCCATTCTTTAGGCAGATCATTATGTTCTTCATTGTGTTGTGAATCATCTTGTTGTTGTTTTGGTTGATCACTTGAAACATCATTGAGAGCATCATCTTGAGAGGTTTCTACTACATCATCATCATCATCAACAATAACATTATCCTCTTTGGAGGGGTTAGATTCATCAAAATAAACATGCATAGATTCTTCAATAGTTAAAGTTATTTTGTTAAAAATTCTAAATGCCTTACTAGAGAGAGAGTAACCGAGAAAAATACCTTCATCGGATTTCTCTTCAAACTTACCGAGGTTATCTTTGTCATTATTCAAGACAAAGAATTTGCACCCAAAGATGTGAAATAAAGTTTTGCACCCCAAAATTTGCCCAAGCCTTTCTTTACGTAGCTTATGTTTCACTGCATTCATATTGTATTAGTATCTGCATACCATTGTCCATACACAGGGGATTGAGAGAGGTGTGCTTATCAAGAAAAGGTTATCAAAGGCCTAAGCCTAATCAAGAGGTTGTATTCAAGCTATCAAGTGCTTATTCTCATCAGAAGAAAGTCACAACTCTCTGGAGAAGGGGATGGATACAAGTGTGCCTACCTCCTATCTTGGGGGTCAATGAAGATTATCTGATGATATTGAATCCATGGCTATGGGTGGAATTTGTTATGAGAGCTCATTGAATTCCTTGAGGGTCACTAAGAAGCTTGTGCAAGTCATTATACAAAGTGCAAGAAGTCATAGCCAAAGGTGGTGCAGTTAGGGTTCTGACCTGTTAAACCCCGAGTCAACTGTGTAATTGGAGGAGATTAAGACTCAATTCCAAGCAACTATGGTCATGGAGTGTTGTGTTGAGACATGTCAAATATCATTTCAAGATCAATTCATCAATACTCAAGAGTGTGAGAAGTTGCTAAGCTAGGGTTTCTAGGCTTGACAGTGTAAAATGCTCAGAGAGGAGAACCAGTAGTTGAAAACTCAGGTGGGTTTGATCATGGAGGTAATAAGGAATGTGCTCAGAAAAGAAGGTGAGACCCTATCCCAAGGCGTGATGTGCCTCCAAGATCTGTTGCAAGACCTGAGATCCCAGATTTCCCACGTCAGCAGCTACCTCTTGCTCCCTAAGATAATCTTACGACTAGGAGGTATGCTTCGAGGCTGAAGCAGCCCGACAGAATCTTTGACCAAGTCCCTATGACTTATACGCAGTTTCTGCAAGTCTTGCTTCAGCTTTGGCTGGTCGAACTACGAAAGTTATCTCCACTAATTAGTGAGCCACCACCAGTCTATAATGCAAACGCCCATTGTGATTTCCACTCTGGGGCACCCGGACACCACATTGAGAACTGCAAAGCTTTTAAGCACGTAGTTCAGGATTTGATCCATTCAAAGGTCGTTAAGTTCACGCATGGCAGCACGAGTATATCAGAGGATCTCATTCCAGGCATTACAGAAAAGGGGGACACTTCTGCTATCATCCCAAAAACTACATTAGACCCAGAGGATGCCTTGCAATTTATGACCTCTAAATCTCCGTGCCCGCAACTATTGCCGATTCCGAGGCTAAACCTGAGGACGAGTGCATCCGAACAAAAGGAGTCCTTGGTATCTCAGGCTCAATCTCCGGATGTCTCGACCGGTCAGAGTCAACAACCCCTGGGGTCCATGCATCAGACATCATTTCCCTTCCAGAGTCAACGGTCATACCGTCGTCTGCTGCGTCAGCACGCCAGTCAAAGACTTAACAAGCCAGAAAGGCAGTATGCTCGGTTTCCCATGTCATACAGTCAAATATTGCCGTATTTTATCAAGGGTGGTCTGATAGTGCCTAAGGAGATTAACCCGGTGATTCCGCCGTATCCGCCAGGTTTTAATGTCAAAGCCTGTTGTGAGTACCACGCTGGGGCACAGGGGCATTCAACTGAAAGCTGCAAGGTGCTTAAGAGCCAGGTTTAGACTCTACTGGACGCCAACAGGTTCTAGATCACACCTCAGGGTATTCAGATTAATGACCTTCTTTCATCCAGCCAGGTGGGCGTATTACTTCATGCTATGGAAGTGTTCCCTGAGAACGAAGGTTCAGAAGCCTTTCAGACCAACTTCGACGAGTAATTTTGAATATGGCTGCCTTAGTTGCAAATCAAGTTCGAAAGCCCGGTTCCCAGAAGTCAGCAATCTGCATTTTATCATGTTATTTCTTTGCATTTGCAGTTTCTTTCCTGTCTATATGCAAATTTCGTTTGTAAAACTTGTTGTTTTTCAATTGATATTGATAATGAAATAAATATGCATGTTTTGAATTAATCCATTCATGTTCACTCTATTGCTTTCATTTATTTCAAACACTTGTTTAAGTGGAATCCGGGGATGATGATGAAATTGAAAGACGCGTAAGCTTCCGAGTGTATGCTTTTGGATATAAACCTATTGATGATGTACAGGCATTGTTTCGAATCCACAAACACCGGAGATATAAGGAAGATAATCCATTGTCAACCCCTTTGAGCCTAGTAGTAGGAGTTTCTTTCTGAAAATGAAAAACCTTAAATCTAAACCTGGGGCAGGGTAGGTGTGAGCTAATTTTACCAAGCGTTCAAATTACAACAGGAGTGTTCTCGGTCGAGGATAAATCACACCTGTATAGGTCGTACCTAAAAAACCGCAGTGGTTAAACCTTGCCGATAAGGAGTGAAGCAGTCATCTCTTTTCAAACAAGTCAGACGAGCCGGTGTCACATGATTTGTTAAAAAAAAAGTGAAAGAGGAAAAAATCAGGATAAAAAGCCTGCTAAGTCGAATCTTGTGAGCAAGCGACTTAGGAAAATATTAGGGCACCCCGCTGGACTTCAAAATCGAAGAAACTCAAAAGAGTTAGTCCAGGCAAAAATTAGGGGAAAACGAAAAAAAACGAAAAGCGAAAAGGATTAGAAAAGAAAAATCCTCAAGCAAAAACCAAGTCGTGTGACTCCAAGCATCAAAGACGAAAAGCGAGTGACTGTCACTCCACAAAACGTGTGGTTTCCTGAACCATCGTTGCTATCAGTCAACCTTTGAAAGGTGAGCGCTCGTGTCGAGTTAGCTGAACGTAAGATTGGAGAACATCAAGGAGAATGGGTTGGTTAAAATAAATTTTGAGCCTTTATCCTTCCTTTTAACCGTGAACCTGACCATGTTACAACCTGAAAAAGTCCTAATTGAAGCAGGTTTGTTTCGAAAACATACTCCAGGAAAAATCGCATCGAAACTGACTCCTAAAAGGATTCCTCTTACCGCGTTGGTATTAATGTTGACATTTTGAATAAGTAATTCATATACTTTATGTCACAAATTCTTTTCTAGTGAACAAAATTGGATTTCGAAACTGTCATATGCATTGCATTTAGTATATCTTTTATGTAGAACAATTTGTTTTACTTGCGAGTAAGCGCTTGATAGAAGGGAAGTTTCCACAAGTGAGGAAAGCTATATCAGATGATCACGACATGGGAACCATCCATCAAAAAGTCAGTAATCTGGGGCAATCAGGTCAAGATTCAGTAAATCTCTCGCAGCCAAAGGGTACTGCTTCACAAATCTGCCAATGAGGGGCAAAGTCAGGGCAAGGTTGGGGAAGACCACACCGAGAGCACCGAAGCTATCCCTATCCTGAAGACGAATAACTTGAAGCACCTCTGTGAGGTTCAAAACACTGAGGCCATTCGTATCTAACCGCCAGAATATAGAGATTTCAGGTTTCCTTTCGAGAGGATGTTACGAAAATCCCACAGGCTAGGGAAAAAGATGAAAGCGAAGGAACCGTTCTATATCTGCAGAGTTTATCAAAAGTTGTTACAGATTCTGGGGCAAGCCATCTCGAGTTCTTTTCATGGCAAGCTTTTCTGTTCAAGAGATCATTTTACAAAGTCATAACCCTTGAGGCATCTGACAGAAGTGTATCCTCGTCATATCTTCAGCGAAAGCATGCAGAGTATTGGGCCCACTTCCCAGCAAGTCAGGATTGGACTTCTTCCCACCAAGCAGAGGTGGGGTCTCCTCAGCAAGTTCAGTTGTGTTTCCCCACAGAGTCTGAACATTGGACTGTGAGCATTGATTTGTATCCCTAAGTAGAGATAGATTCTCCTCAACCAGAGTCCAACAATTGGAGTTGGTATCTCTATCCCCGGTAGAGTGGTATGTAGGTCAAAAGGAGCAGTTAAGTGTGTGCCCTTATTCCCGGAAGCGGTCAGTACACCGTTAATCCCCACAGAATGCAGGTAGGGGCTTACTCCCTAGCGAGTCGAGATCAGGTTTCTTTCCACCCAGCAGGTATGGACTCTTCCCCCAGCAGTGGGTCAACACGCAGTTTTCTCTAGCAGATTGTCTGTAAATGTTCAGCTCTCAGTAGTTTAGACTGAGGTCTCCGACAGAGTTGATTTCCCCGTAGAGTTGTATTCTCCCCGGCAGGTAAGTTTTATTCCAGCGTCTGGTTGTCTATCCCCGGCCGAGTTTGCAGTTCCCCAAGAGAGCCGAATCCTGAAAAGCCGTTTAGGCCATTGTTTATCTTCTCCAGCAGGTGAGAATAGTTAAATATCTGTTGCTATATTTCTCCATCGGAGTCCGTAACTCCAGGAAAGTTCTATCTGCGAAGGCCGCGCAGTTTATTTCTGCGGTTGGCATCTTTTCCTCAGCAGTTTGTGGTTCGTATACCCAGTTGAGCAGGTGCAAGTTCTCGTAGAACTTTTTTTCCCAGCGGAAAAGACATCTGAGGCTAGTTTTCCCAGGTTAAGTCCGATTGAAATTGGCGTGTTTCACCTCCCCAGCAGGATGATTCCTTCTCCCCGACGAGGTGGTTCTCCCTTCAGCATTTATTTTGCTGATTTGGTTCCGTAGCATTTTCGCATGCATGCATAGCATCTACCCTAAACGCGTAGCATTTCCATGTCATATGGAGCATTACGCCATTGTCAAACATATGCACGTGAAACATGATCTAGGTGGGTACCATTCTGGTGTGCAGGTGTTTCTCCAGCGGAGTTACTCGGTTAAGTTCTTCAAGGGCTCCCGAAGCAGAGTTATTGGGTTAAATTTCTCCTCATCTCTCCTCAGAGTAGTATGATTGAAGCTTCTCTTTGAAAGGGTCTGACAATAATGTTAGGGTCTATCCAATTCAGATGATGTGTTTATGGATATCTGACGGAGATGTGAAAAGTTTACCAAGATTGTGATTCTACATTTATATGGCGGTGATGTCAGGAGGTTTATCAGCTTCATGCTTTATTTGGCGGTGATGTCAGTAGTTGGTTACCAACTTTAGAGATGACTAGTGGCGAGATCAGGAATGTTATCCCCAGAAGAGGATTGATGGTGATGTCAGATGATTTCCTCCAATTGACTAGTGAATCTTGACTGTGAGGTAAGGTGTGTATCAAATGTTTGATTGTCCGGAGACGAAGTCAGATGCTCTATCTTGGCGGTGAGGTCAGATGTGTTCTTGGTAGTGTGTTTATCCGGCTGTGAGGTTGGAATGTTATCGATGGAGTTATGACGATAATGTCAAATATTTACCAAGATTGTGGTTCTCCATTTACTTTGCGGTGATGTTAGGATGTTATTGCATGATGGTTTGCTCGACGGCAAGGCCAGTGGTTCATCAGCTTCGTGTTTTATTTGGCGGTGATGTCAGTGGCTGTTATCTACTTAGTGGAAACCTGGTGACGAGGTCAGGAACATTATCCCCAACAAAGGATTGACGGTGATGTCAGATGTTTCCCTTCGACTTGAGGTCGATACTTGACAGTGATGTCAGATCGGTCCCTTCGACTTGAGGTTGATACTTGACAGAGTCACTTGAGGAAGTTCTCCAGAATCCCCAGCGGAGTCCGAAGTTTCCTTTAGACTTAATGAGGAAGTCAGACAGAGATGTCAGGAAATTTCATCCCTAGCAGGTTTCCGATGGAGAAGTCAGAAATTTCCCTTAGACTTGATGAGGAAGTCAGACGGAGATGTCAAGAAGTTATATCCCTAGCAGGTTTCAGGCAACGACGCCACAAATGTTTCTCAGACTTGATGACGAAGTTTGACAACCACCAATGTTTCTCTAACTTGATGAGAAAGTCCGGCAGTGACGCCACAAATGTTTCTCAGAATTGATGACAAAGTTTGACAACCACCAATGTTTCTCTAACTTGATGAGAAAGTCCGGCAGTGACGCCACAAATGTTTCTCAGACTTGATGACGAATTCCGGCAGTGATGCCAAATGTTCTTCCAGAATTGATGATGAAGTCCTACAATGACTTGATGACGAAGTCCGACAACAATGTTCCCTTACAGACTTGATGAAGAAGTCCGGAGGCAATTGCAGAAATTTTCTTACAGACTTGATGATGAAGTCCGGCAATGATGCCAAACGTTCTTACGAACTTGATGATGAAGTCCAGCAACGACTTGATGACGAAGTCCGACAACGATGTCAGAGATGTTTCTCTGAATTGATGATGAAGTCCAAAAATGATGTCAGAAATTTCTTCCAGACTTGATGACGAAGTTCAACAGAAATTTTCTCCCAGACTTGATGACAAAGTCCGACAACGATGTCAGAAATTTCTTCCAGACTTGATGACGAAATTCAACAGAAATTTTCTCCCAGAGTTAATGACGAAGTCCGACAATGATGTCAGAAATTTCTTCCGGATTTGATGACGAAGTTCAACAGAAATTTTCTCCCAGACTTGATGACGAAGTATGACAACGATGTCAGAAATTTCTTCCAAACTTGATGACGAAGTTCAACAGAAAATTTCTCCCAAACTTGATGACGAAGTCCGACAACGATGTCAGAAATTTCTTCCATACTTGATGACAAAGTTAACATAAATTTTCTCCCAGACTTGATGACAAAGTCCGACAACGATGTCAGAAATTTCTTCCAGGCTTGATGACGAAGTTCAACAGAAATTTTCTCCCAGACATGATGACGAAGTCCGACAACGATGTCAGAAATTTCTTCCAGACTTGATGACGAAGTTCAACAGAAATTTTCTCCCAGAATTTATGACGAAGTCCGACAACGATGTCAGAAATTTCTTCCAGACTTGATGACGAAGTTTAACAGAAATTTTCTCCCAGACTTGATGACGAAGTCCAACAGCGATGTTAGAAGTGTTCCTCCGACTTGATGACGAAGTCCGGCAGCAACGCCAAATGTTCTTCCCATCATGATGACGAAGTTCAACAAAAATTTTCTTCCAAACTTGATGGCGAAGTTTGACAGAAATGTTTCTCCGGCTTGATGACGAAGTCCAGAGGCGATGTTAAGAAATTCTTCCAGTTTTATGCAGAGTGCCTGACGGTAAAATCATATATCCTTTATCAATGATTGAACAATCAGTGGTTTCTTCCTAATTTGGAATTGGAGCCTGATGGCAGTGTCAGATAATTTCCAGACGTAGTTTCAAGGATTTGAAATACTAATTCACCAGCAAGTTGCCGTGCAACTATCATTTCAGTTTCCGGAGATCTCGCACCAATCAGAGTTTGTAGTTTACTTTTGTGGTTGGCAAATTTCCGGGTTTATTGGTATTCAACCATTTTCCACCTTGATTGTTTAAGAGCCATTCGCTTCTCACCCAATCAGGTCCAAGCCGTTTGAATAGGAGCAGTTGTTGCACCCCAAAATTTTCCCAAACCTTTCTTTACGTAGCTTATGTTTCATTGCATTCGTATTGCATTGGCATCTGCATACCATTGTCCATACACAGGGGATTGAGAGAGGTGTGCTTATCAAGAGAAGGTTATCAAAGGCCTAAGCCTAATCAAGAGGTGTTATTCAAGCTATCAAGTGCTTATTCTCATCAGAAGAAAGTCACAACTCTCTGGAGAAGGGGATGGATACAAGTGCACCTACCTCCTATGTTGGGGGTCAATGAAGATTATCTGATGATATTGAATCCATGGCTATGGGTGGAATCCGTTATGATAGCTCATTGAATTCTTTGAGGGTCACTAAGAAGCTTGTGTAAGTCATTATACAAAGTGCAAGAAGTCACAGCCAAAGGTGGTGCAGTTAGGGTTCTCACCTGGTCAACCCCGAGTCAACTGTGTAATTGGAGGAGAGTAAGACTCAATTCCAAGAAACTATGGTCATGGAATGTTGTGTTGATAAATTTAAAATATCATTTCAAGATCAATTCATCAATACTCAAGAGTGTGAGAAGTTGCTACGCTAGGGTTTCTAGGCTTGACAGTGTAAAATCCCCTGCTTAGTGCCCAACATCAAGACCACATAACTCAAGATACAAGTATCATCTCATCTTGACTCCAACATGGGACTTGTAGAGAATGTTCTTAGATTTCTTTTAAGTACTATAAGCCATTCATTGGATTTCTAGAACTCAATTTATGAAGCAGACAAGTTACAGGTCATTAGATGAATGTGATTTTGGTCCATGAAAGTCATTCAACTTCCAAGACATTTTTGACCTAGAAGGATGTCTCTCCTCATCTTGACCCAAACATTAAAGCTCTTCCTTATGATCTTTGCTTTCCAAAGAGTATTATAAGTCCTTCATATGATTTGTGAAACTCAAGACATGAAGCTTGCAAGGCAGGGATATTTTGGGAAACTTTGATTATAAATCACTTTTTGATCATAGGTCAATTTCACTACTTTGCACAACTCATATGGCAATCTTTCCAACTTCAAACTTGCTCCAAATGGGGTCATTTGCACTTTCAAACATCAAAGTATCATTGGAGCTGCTTGGATTGGAGAATTGATGAAGAAAAGTCCATGAAAGAACACTTGAAAGGCTTAATTTGGATCCAATTCATTTTGGATCATATAATGGGATATGTGTGCATATTTTGAGTCCAAAGAATATTCCAAGAATGAGGGAAAAACCATAATTGCAATTTGAGGTCATTTCCATGGCTAAGTTCATGGTTACTTCACCTTGAAGTAACATATTCAAAATTCACCATTGAGATCAAAGCAAGGGTTTAATCTCATCCATTGGTGTTCCTTACATATCAAGTAACATGAATGAACCAATTGGCAACAGTTTGAGCTCTGTTTTCATGAGATTGGTGAAACTCTAACATGAGAAACTTGGATTTTCAATTGGACCTCCATGGGCCATAATTGGGCTTCAAAGTCATCCAAATCCATTCCATATATTCATATCGTCATTCACAACCAAAAGGAACTGATTTTGGAGGAAAGAATAACTGATTTCTGTTGAGAAAAAAAAGGATGAAAAGTGAAAATCGATTTTAAAGAATCATCAATCTCCAGGCCAAATTAAGCATTCAAAGACATCCATGGAAGGTCACTAATCGTTTCTGGAAGTTTTGGTGAAGCTTCAGCATCACTTGAAGGCCCAAGGGAGGTGCTCCATTAGGTAAATCGTTTTTCACCAATTCTCTTCATACATGTACACAGTGTGCGCCATTTTAGGGGATTCGTGTTCTTTAGAGTGCATAGATGGATTTAGGATAAGTTTTGGGGCTGTTTGCAACAATTCTTGAAAGAACCTCCATTCTTGTGGGATTCAGTTTGGATTAATTATAGGCTAAACATGAAAAAGAACCATGGATTATTAATCTACATGACAAGGCGAGTTGAGTGGTGTATGAAATTGTAAATTTTGTTGAGTTTGTAGAACTGCTACTGTTGCTCCTTGCCGGAGAAGACGACCGGAGCCGCCGTGCTCCGGCGTCTGGTTCTCCCTCCAATTTTAAGTTCAAACCTCAGGCGTATTAACCACCATTGGATCATGTTGACTGAGGCTAGGATGAATGGCCTGATTCAATCTGTTTTCTTTTAAAAGCCAGATGCACACGTGGTTGTTTCATAACCCTAGGATTGTGTGACTAGTATTCAACATGGATGGTTAGGATTTTGTTGACCGTACTTAAGTGAAGCGCTGCGTTTTGCAGCTCACTTTATAGCCATTAGATCATTTGACTAGCCTCAAGATTGTAAGGCTGAGATTCATTTTCATTTTGTACTTGGAAGCTGATGCACGCGTGTCCTTCTTGCAACCATTGGATTGCTTGACTAGTCATAGAACGAGTGGCTGAGATTTATTCTCATTTTAGTTGACTGAAGTTGATTGGATTGGGCCTAAATGCTGTTTGCACCTCCTAAGTTTGGCCCCAACCAAATTACACGTGAACTGACTGCTATTCCCACCACATATTTTCCAATTTCAATTTCTCTGTCCTATAACCATAAGATCCTTCTTGTGAGAGCCCTGTTCTTCCTTTGGTCGAACTAAGGGCATTCCATAAAAAGTTGAGCCTTTGAGGAATCAAGTGATTTGTACACTCATCTCTTTGTCCTACAATCTTAGGATCCTTCTTGTGAGAGCCCAGATCTTCCTTTGGCCGAACTAAGGGCACATAAACAACGACAAGGATAATATTAAATTAATATAAAATATTAAATTAATATAAATTAAGGGCTTTCCATTAATAAGATTTTGAATTCTATTCAAAATCTTATTAATGGAAAGCCCTTTTCTTAAATACTAAATCATACAAATCGAAAAATTTAGATTCTATATTCGAATCTAGTCTATAGTTATAAGTATTCGAATAAATAGAATTGCTTATTGCTTAATATTTGAAAAAAGGGTATTCTATATTAATCGAATTATAGAATACAATAGAATAACTAGTTAGAAAATAGTAAAGAATCCTTTTTGACAGGAAATGGATATATCCATATATTTCGGACTTATCTTTTTTTTAAAATAAAAAAAAATGGCAAAATCTATACCAAAACTTGGTTCACGGAAAACTGGACGTATTGGTTCGCGTAAGCATCCGCGTAAAATACCAAAGGGGGTTATTTATATTCAAGCTAGTTTCAATAATACCATTGTGACTGTTACAGATGTAGGAGTCCATAAAAAAGTTGAACCTTTGATAGACTCTTGTGTTGATACACATTGAACAAAGTGGGTTCCTTTGGTTCACACTATGCTTCTCTTCATGCCTCTTTGTCCTATAATCTTAGGATCCTTCTTATGAGAGCCCAGTTCTTCCTTTGGTCGAACTAAGGGCATTCCATAAAGAAGTTGAGCCTTTGATGGACTCTTGTGTTGATACACATATTCTCCTTCTATGTCCTATAATCTTAGGATCCTTCTTGTGAGAGCTCAGTTCTTCCTTTGGCCGAACTAAGGGCATTCCATAAAGAAGTTGAACCTTTGTGGACTCCTGTGTTGATACACATTGAACTTAGTGAGTTTAGTTCTCTTTTTGCTTTCCCATTATCTGGTTTATCATCTCCCCTACATATTAGTTTGATTGGGTGCATTAGGATAGGCATTATTCCTCTTAAGTCCATGTTTGCATTAAAGGTTGAGGTTTCCTCCTTTTGCTTGATTGTTTCTCTTCCCTTTGTGTTTTCTTATTTGCATTAAAGGTTGAGGTGTCCTCCCTTGCTTGTACTGGTGCATTTTCATGTGCATTCGTTCACATTTTACATTTCAGTTGAATAATCATGATGATTTCCTGTTGTTTTGCTTTCCATTGACATGTTCCCTTAGGATTCTCACATCCTTGTTCAAGGATGGTGATGATAGACACTAGGTTCTAACCCTTTTCATGATAACAATAGGATAGATTCCTTTCTAAACTCAACCTTAGGACCATGTTGCATGATAACATTAGGGTTCTGGTTAGTCCCCCTGTAGAGTCCTTTCTCTCTTCTCAAACAGTTTCAAAGTACATAATAAAGGCCAATGAGTATTGTACGTTACGAGCCTTAAGCTACTTGGAAAATGGTGATTGGGGGGCTTCTCCTCAATTACCTAGAGTGTTTAGCATACGCCCTTAGGATGATATGCGACGCATTCGCTCCTAGGTCATAGTCTCTAGTACGATATGAATTACAAACATTCATTCAAAACACTTCTCTAACAAAAGACAAAAATAAACATTCAGACTTCCTTTTGCCCTGTGGGGTCTTTAATCAGGAAAATCTTTTCAGATAAAAGAGTGTTGTTAACTCTTAGTTCTACCACAAACGGTAACGCTTAAGTCTCCAACGAGCGAGCTGTATACACCAAACTGCTAGAACTATCTGTTAACCTTACTCGGGTAAAAAACAGTTGAACAAACCTGTGTTCTTTTTATCCCGAACTACGTTCGCTCTTATCTCTCATACCTGATGGGATTACGTAGGCACAAGATGCGATATCTTGGTGAGAAACCCTTCCCCTTTCACCCGTAGTTAGTCGAACTACGTTGACTCTGACTTTCCCATTGCACGAGGGAATACGTAGGCCCAGAGCAGTGACGCTATGTCGAGTCCTGTCCTTTTTTCTATTTCTTTTTCCCTAGACCATTAGTTAGATAGATAGATAACCCTTTAGATAAGCAACACAAGCGTGGATCCCGTCGAGTACGACGAACGTGAGGGGTGCTAATACCTTCCCCTTGCGTAACCAACTCCCGAACCTGAGATTTGGTTGCGATGATCGATCTTATCCCTTTTCGTTAGGTTTTTCCTGATCGTTTCCTTTCCTTCCTTTGGGATAAATAACGATAGGTGGCGACTCTTTTGTCTTTTCCGGCACCTTTTTTCGCGGTAGCGACAAAATGATATGTTTGGTTTTCTCCCTTTGAAGAGTTCATAGGGGGTTTTCTTGAGAATAGGTCTAATGTTGACACGATTACTTATAAAACAGGCCGTGTTCATCGCATTAGCCCAAAAATATTTAGGTAGGTTTGAATCGCTAAGCATAGTTCTTGCAAGTTCTACCAACGATCGATTCTTTCTTTCTACAACACCATTTTGTTGTGGAGTTCTTGGTGCGGAGAAGTTGTGTCAGATTCCATTTTCTTTGCAAAAGTCTTCAAATAAAGCGTTCTAGATTTCTCCACCATGGTCACTTCTAATGGAGACAATTAAGAGTAACTTCTCATTCTGAATTTCTTTTGGTACTTCTTGAATACCTTGAAAGCTTCACTTTTCTGCACTAAGAAGAAAGTCCATGTATATCTAGATAAGTCATCAACATTTACTAATGCATAAACATTACCTCCAAAACATTTTGTTCTTGATGGTCCGAAGAGATCCATGTGTAGCAATTGTAGTGGCCTTGTTGTGGACACCACATTCTTGGATATGAAAGTTGATTTCATTTGTTTCCCTTTTTGGCAAGTGCCACACAGTCTATCTTTGATGAATTTCATCTTTGGGAGACCAACAACTAAGTCATGTTTGATCAATTTGTTCAAATGCTCTATATGAATATGAGCAAACCTTTTCTGCCATAACCAAGAGTCGTTGTTATTTTCCATAAGACACTTAACCTTCAAAGACATGTTATCAAGGGAAATCATAAAAATGTTGTTACTTCTATTAACTTTTAACATTACCTCATGAGTGACTTCGTTTTCTATCAAACATTCATCTTTGGTGAAGTTGATTCTGAAACCTTTATCAGAAAGTTGGCTAATGCTAAGTAGGTTATGCTTTAGGCCTTCTACATAGAGGACATCTTCTATGGTTGTGAAAGGTGGTGCACCAATGCTGCCTATGCCAAGGATCTTTCCTTTGTTGTTATCACCATAGGTTACAAATCCTTTTGGCCTTAAGCGTTAGATGTGAAAATTCGGTAAAGTCACCTGTCATATGCCTTAAACACCCAATATCAAGATACCACTGATATGAAGAGGTCTTCAAGCATACCTACAAAACAAGTTTAAGTTACATTAGGTACCCAAATTGCCTTGGGTCCTTCATAGTTAGTGCCTTTCTTGACCCACACATAATGCCCTTTTGCAACACTATAGTTTCTTACATAAAAGGCATTAGGTGTATGGCCTTTGATACCACAATAAAAATGGGTGGGCTCAAATTTACTTTTGTATCTAGGAGGATAAGCCTTTTTCTTGCTAAACACTTTCTTCTTAGGGTATTGATGAACCATTTAGGCTTAACCACTTTTTCTTTAGGAGTTTGTTCACTAGCCTTAACAAAAATGGTTTTGTTGGAACTTGGTTTAGAAATTTTGAGTAACCAAGTCCACTTTTATCATTTGAGAACCTTTGTTGACTAAGAGCAGCCTCCAATCCAATTTGTCCTTTTTCATACCTTTAAAAAACTCTTTTTAATTGGACAATTTGAAACGAAAATGACTCACACTTAGTGCATACAAAATTCTGTTTTTGATCACTAAATAATTTTTGTTTTTCATCTTTGAAATTATTTTCCATTGTCTCAACCTTTTCTTCTGAAGTTGAGATTTTATTCTTTTGTAACGAAATAGTTTTGTACATAATTTTGCATTCACCCAGAACTTCATCAATTGCTCCTTGAGCATCATTATCGTAAATTAAAAAATTATTACTAACCTCATTGTCTTCCTCGTCAGAGTGATGTGAGGCCATAAATGCTAGATTTACGCTTTGATCATTATTCGAGTCTGATGAGGAACTTATCTCGTTATCCTCCCATGATACATATGCCTTATTCTTCTTGAAATCCTTTTTGCTTTTATAGGCATCGTTCTTGGAGGGTTTATGACAGTTTGGTTTGATGTGTCCTTGTTTTCCACATTCATAGCATTTGACATCTTGTGTGGATGTTGACGCCTCCTTTTCTTTGTTCTTCAAAAACTTCTTCCTTTTGATATAGTCAGAATTTCCAATATTATTTTTAGAACCAAAATATTTTCCTAACCTTTTTACAAGAAGCATGAAGTTTTCATCTTCAATAGGATTGTCTTCCTTTTCTACTTCTTTGGATTCAACCTTTAATGCGATGCTTTTAAATTTCTTCTCTTGATTATCATGTTTTTCTAATCGCCCAAGTTCCGTCTCATATTCTTGAAGTTTTCCAAATAATGTAGCGGATGTCATCGTGGATAGAGTTTTCTTTTCAGAAATTGCTGTCACCTTGGGTTGCCATTCTCTAGACAAAGATCTAAGCACTTTAAGATTTAATTCATCGTTAGTTAATATCTTACCAAGTGCTCTTAGATGATTTATCAAGTGCACAAATCTTTTCTGCAAGTCAAGAATTGATTCTCCTAGCTGCATTCTGAATAACTCGTATTCCTGACTCAATGTGTTCAATCTCGATCTTTTGACTTCAGCGGTTCCTTCATGAGTTTCCACTAAAGTATCCCAGATTTTCGTTGCTGATGTACATGTTGAGATGCGAAAGAATTCGTCCATGCTTAGTGCAATTTATAGAGGATTGATTGCCTTTTTGTCATAGAGAACCTTTTTCTTATAATCCTCATCCCATGAACCTTTAGGCTTTGTTGATCCAACACCATTAACAGTCGTTGAAGGAACGAAGGGACCATTTTGGACAGCATCCCATATTCCATCTTCTTGTGCTTCTAAGTGAGCCTTCATGCGAATCTTCCAAAAATCAAAGTATTCACCACAAAACAGTGGAGGCTTGTTGTTGCTACCACCGTCTTTAAACACACCTTTTTGTTTGCGGAAGCCATACTAGATCGATTAGGCTCTGATGCCAATTGATAGTTTGAGTTGCACCTAAGAGGGGGGGGGGGGGGTGAATTAGGTTCTTTGAAATTTTCTGGTTTTATTGACTGAGTTATTACTTTCTTGAGATTTGAAGGAGTTATGAAAGCAGTAAAGTGCAGAAAGTAAAGAACATTGAGAAGTATCCTGGTTCCCTTCACACTCCGAAGGTACTCCAGTCCCCTTTCACACCGAAAGAGATTTCACTATAGTTAGGATCAGTGTACAATACTTTCTAACCTATAGGTAGATTAAAGGCTCTTAAACACCTTTAAAATCTAAACACTAAGTGCAAGAAGAACAATCTTCTTCAATGCACACACTTGCTTTCAACAATCCTGAACAACAAGGGGAAATAAATACAATCTGAATTTATAATGAGTTTGAAACTACGTATACAAAGTTTTATCAATGTTGTGATTGATCTTCTCTTTCAATGAGTATTTCCATAAATATTTAAGACTTGTTTCTCAAGAATTTTCTTTCAAAGGATATGAAAATTATGCAGAAAATTCTTTATGAAAAGTGATTCGGATTCAGATGTGGAAAGATAAAAATTTGTTAAAGATTTTGAAAAGAGGTTATTTTGAAAAATTGATGAACAATTTCCATGTTTCAATGGAAACAATTCACAGAAGATTGGTTGAAGAGATGCAATTTTTCAGAACAATTTTTCAAAAACGTTCAGTGAGCAATCGATTGCACTTATAGACCAATCTATTGCACCTGCACAAAAATCACTTGAGATTCAAATTTTGAACAGAGCAATCGATTGCACCGAAGCACCAATCGATTTAACTAAGAAACATAAGCAAAAATACAAATATTTTTAAGTATGCAATCGATGGCACCAAAGAACCAATCGATTTCACTAAGAAACAGAAGCAAAACAGAAGTAAAATTTTGATCCTGCAATCGATTGCTCTAAGAGTGCAATTGATTACACTTGCAAAATCTTAGAAAAATTCTGTTTTAAAAACTTGTGTTAGTGTGAAAAGTAATGCAAAATTTTTTTGATTCTTTCAGCAACTAGGACTTAAATACTTGATGAATATTTTCATTATACCTTCTAATGAGATCATTCTTTATATCAAGTCTTTGTCCTGATGTCTTGAAGATAACTGAACATCTTTGCCTTCTTGTCAAGTGATTTGTCTTCATCAAAACATAAGTTGATCTTGAGAATCTTGATTTCACACCATGATTTCAAGACATTAATAAAGGAAAACCCCCTTAAAAGAATTAATTGTTTCCTTGAACTATTGGCTACCATCCCATGCTTGGATGATGGACTTATGGACTTAAAATTTGGTTCTTGATCCTTTGCTTTGGAGTTGTGACTTAAGACCTTAGAATTCATCTGGTACCTTTGACCTTGGGTTGAAATTTGGAAGACTTGGCTCTGTTACCTCATCTTTGGCCTTGGTTTAAGTTCTTCTTTATATGATACTTGGTTTATTCTATGCTTAATTTTTACTTATTGTTTAATCCAACGGATGAAAGCGTTTGGCTTAACTTATGTCAGAAGCTTTCTATATTGGTTAGATCTTTCGTTTCCTTACTTTTACTTTGTGCATTAGGGTAGCCTCTTCATCTCCTCCCCTTCTTATATTTTCAAAATCTTCTCCCTTTTTCAAAACTTTCTTGTTTTCAAACTTGAACCACATTCATAATAAACCTTGACTTTGTCAAGTGATTTTCAAACTCTTTTTCTTGAATAAGTGCTAACCCATCTTAAGCATATCAAGACCAATTTCATATGACATAAAAAATACACAACTCCTTCGAAAAAATTTGTGCCCTTTGTGCATTTTTTCGTTAAAAACCCTTTCTCAAGATTTAGACATGAATCATTTTCCACTTGAGAGAGTTAGTGGTATACTTGTTGATCTCTATCCAACTTGGAACTCTTCTCAATAGTGATGCAAAGGTCCATTTTCATATACTTATGGGTGACTAGTTGAGTTTCCTCCTAAAAATGATAACTTGTCTTTCCATTTAAAAATCCATCAAAACAAACACTTTTGTTATTTTTACCAAGAACTATGAGGTTTTGATCCTCCATTGCACTCTATAGGTATGTAGGCATGAGACTCAGGAAGTCTTGTCAAACACTAAAACCCTAAGAAATATTTCTCTTCTCATCTTCTCAATCTTTTGCAAACAATAACTTTTACTCCAAAAATAGATTTTCAAGAGGTTCTTATAGAGTACTATAGATGTTTTGGATGCTAACATCTTCCCATTGCATAACCAACCCCCTTACCCTTTGTCTCTCTGTTTTATTAGTTTTATTTAAAAAATTTTGTGGGTTTTGTTCATTCTTTTCCCCTTTCCTATGGAAAAATAAAAGTGCGGTGTCAAATCTTGCTTTATGAGTTAAGTTAATCAATAACTTAATATCAAATTTCCCGCTACAAAAAAGTGGCGACGCTGTTGGGGAGTAGTCCCTAGTTGGTTTACCCTAACTTGTTTATATGTTTTTTTATTATTATTTGTTGTTTGCTTTTGTTTTTCTAGTGCTCAGTGATCTCTGAATGGTGAGATAAGTCATATACATGGACTTGAGCGCACTTGACATAGGAAGGGGTATAGTCATGTTTGGCTTACGGGGAATTAATCCTCAATAAGCTTACTTGAGATCCTCAACTCAGTGGAGGCCATATTGAGGGTAAATATCTTGAGCAAGTAGTTGTGAAGGCATTTTACTTTCTACTTGAGAGCCTGAGAAGTTGAGGACCTTAGAACCTGTCATACCCCAAATTTTCACCCCTAGGTTTCATCATTACTATAGTAGAATCAAGCATGTGTTACCTAATCTTAACCTTTTTCAAGTTGATCTTTGTCAAGATGCAGATGAATTAGGGTTTTATACTGTCAAAATCAAGGATCTTATGGACTGATCAGTCAAGCTTTTGGATTGATCTCTTACAAATAAAGTCTTCATGGCAGAGACTCACATATTTCCAAGAACAAGTTCTATTTGAGGTTGATACCGAAGAATAGGAGCAGTGCAGTGTAACACCCTGATTTGGGTTTCCAAAGGAAAAAGTCAACTGAAGTTTGAATTTTGGTCTAAAGAGGTTTCCAAAGATTGAATCATGATCCATGACATCCCTATGACTTGTTAAAGTATCACCAAGAAGTTTGAGAGGATCAAAGAACTAAGAACACCGAGGATAGATCCTGAAGAATTCAGTCGTTCGGTTCGATTGTCTAGAAAGTCAACTCTTTGACTTTTAGGGTTTTGACCCTAAATTGAAGCAAGCAAGTCTTCCAACATCATTTTATTCCTAACTAGTGATTTTGGTGGAGATTTAATCAAGGATTGATGGGTAACATGCAAATCAAGAAACTAGGGTTCATGAAAAACCCTAATTTTAAGCCAACTTGAAGTGATCATAACTTCCTAACCACATATCTAAATGGAGTGGTTAAAATCTTGTTGGAAAGCTCTTTAGAAGCCCTAAAAAAGTTTCCTATGGGTTTTAGATCCAAAAATGCATAGATTTTAAGTTGTGAGCTCATCAAGTTGTGACGAATTTCAACACTTAGAAAATTCTCATGTTTCTTGGCTTTTAAGTCAATTTTTACAACAAACTTCAAGAGGGTTTTTGACATAGTTCCCTTTGGAATTTGAACTTGTGTAAAAAATGAATGTTGTATATAATGTCTGGGGATTTTTAAAAGGTACAAGAGCATTTTATGAACCTTTGTGGTTAGGGAGAATCGAAGAAGGCATGTTTGGCATTTTTCATGTCACAAAACTAAGTTCAACATTTGTATTTTCTTGCACAAACAATTCAAACCTCTCCTAACCCCTTTCTTAAATCATTCTTTGATGCTTTTGGACTTAATTGAGGATATTAGAATTCCTAGTCACGAGAAAAACTCAGATTTTGGGTTAATTGAATTATTTAATCATGCAAGTGGATGCAAGTGGCATGAAAGAGAAACGTTTTTGCAAGTTCTGCCACAACTCAGCAACCACATCAGCTTCTCCCTCCCTTTCACTTCAAGACCACTATTTTCAGGATATAGGTTATGATCAAACTCATAGAGAGGTGGCTAGAAATCAGAATAAAGATCTCAAGTTGATCTTGTACATTTTGCCTCCAAAACGGGCAAAGTTGGCAAGATGAGCCAATCTGCCCATACCACTTGATTTTCAAGTTTGCGTATAAATAGAGCATCCTCATGACATCCAAATTACACCATATTAAGCTAGAAACCAAGAAAAATATATCCCGTTCCACAGATCACAACCTTCTTGCAAGCATTGGAGGTAAGTTCCTTGTGAAGCAAAATTTGTTTTGCACAAACTCTTTCAAAACCTCATACAACCATCAAACACCTCTAACAACACTTCAAACACATCACATATGATGTATTAAAGGTGTTCAAACACTCACTCCCACCAGAAAATTTCTCACTCAAAAAGTCAACCACCAATCCACAAAAGTTTTACTTTTCTCCATTTTCAAAGTCAAGACACTATCCGGATCACTTCCAATCATTGTAACCTCCATATAACATCCCTAAGTTGTTCAAAACTTGTTTTCTCAACAGTAACTTCATTTGGTTGAAGTTACATTTTGGCATTTTCATATTTTCATATCATTATCGGGATTTGAATTAGAGGAACTTTTAGCAGAAACTAATGGCACCATCTTGATCCTTATGAAATTCTGAGTGATTTTGGTTTTTGGATCATTTCATTTCATGTAGAATTGAGTGAGATATACTAGTTCTTGCAAATCTGATTTTTGAGGTTTGTGACTAGCCATGGCGCGCAATTTCTAGGCCCCAGGTCAAGCTTGAAGCCTTATTTATTTATGAATGGGGGTGATACAATGAATGTATCACCACCCCAGTGGTTTACCATGCGCTTTTTATACTCTCTTTGCCTTGCCAATCCTAGGTTCGATCTTGCGGATCAACCTTTTTGTTTCATTTTGTGATATTTTAATGTTTAACCATGTATTGCATTTGCCCCACTTGATTCTCACACGCGCGAGTTAACTGAGATGGTAAGATTTTGACTATTGAACCCTTATGCGTGGGTTCAAACCCCATAGGATGCATTTCCTATCTTTTTACCATTAATCTTCATGTTTTTTCTTTGTAAATTGATTTATGCATAACTTCTTTATTTTTATCATTTTGATGCCATTCTTTTTGGAAAATGCTCTTTGATATGTCTAATTTCAATGTGTGAAGGAAGAATTCAAGAATTGTCATTTTTGAAACACTTTGATTCACTTGAAAGACATGACCTTTTTTAGGGTTTTTACTTGTTTTATAAGTTTCCTTGACCTAGTACTTGTTTTTTCTTGTAAGTTGGATCTTGTATGAATCATTTTTGAATGTTTAACATGTTTGTGTGTTTAAAAACATTTGGTTCTTTGCTTTACCATGCTTACTCATGCCTTTGTAAATGTACGAACATGAAAACAATGCCTTGAAACTTGTTGATTTGTAACATTCTTCTTGATGATCTAACCTCTTGATCATATTCCCTTAACCTTATCTTACTTGTTTATGTGTCTTGTTAGAACCATAACATGTTTATATTTCATTCTTACCTTGGTTGTTACCTTGAATCTTGTTCATCTTTCCCCTTGTGAAGTTTGAATCCATGCTTGAACTATTGTCACTCTTCTTACATTTCCATGATTGATTGTCATCAATATCTCTTGAAAATGATTGAATATTGTTACATTTATCTTTGTTTGATTCATATACCATGTTTAACTCAAGTTGTAACTTGTATGCATGAGTTTTGTTTGTTTACCATTGATGAAATTGTTGTTGTTAAACATGTTTCATGCTTGCTTTTATTGGTTGTTACCTTCATAATCTTTGAACTTTGCCATGATAAGTAATGTCTTGACTTATGCTTGATGCTTGAAATGATAGGTCTTGTCAGAACCTTTATCACCATCCCCTTTTAGATGTTGTACATCTTTGTCTACCCTTCGTTGTAACCATTTGGTTTGATTCTTTCATTGTTATTTTTGTCCTATGTTGTTGCATGCTTGCCCCAAATATTTCTTGATTGTTACCATGATATTCTCTATCTTCATCATGTTTGAATGAATTCTTATGTGTGCTTTAACATTGTTAAAACATCCCCAAGTGATGGAAATTGTTAGTTCTCATCCAGTTGCCTTGATATTCCCTTGTTCCAAAGGAAGGTCTCTCTATCGACTTCACAATCATAGATAGCTCATTACCCCTCCCTTGATAAGTCATTAGGTCATTTAACTTAGTTAAGTTAGAACCTATATCCATTAGAATTTACTTTAAGTCCATAAGACCTACCCCTTGTAAGGAGTACCCGTCAATTAGAACTTTAAGATAGAGTTTGTTAACTCTATGTGAGGATCGTTGTCATCATGATTCCTTACTCCCCTCTGTCGCTTCCGCGAAAATAAGGTGCCAGCAAACAGAAGAGTCGCCACCTTTCGTTATTTATCCCTCAGAACGGGAAAGGAAACGATCGGAAAAACCTGACGAAAAGGTATAAGACAAGGTCATCGCAACCATTGTCTGGGTTCGGGAGTCGGTTACGCAAGGGGAAGGTATTAGCACCCCTCACGTCCATCGTACTCGATGGGATCCCTGCTTGTTGTGTTTATCTGACGGGTTGGTTTTATCTATCTACCTATCAAGGCCAGCTTAAAAAAGAAAAGAAAAATGACTCGGCAAAGCGTCGCACTTTATGCCTACGTATTCTCATCAGAGAATGAGAAATCAGAGTCAACGTAGTTCGGCTAACTACGGGTTACGGGGAAGGTGGCTCGCCAATACGTCAGTATTGTACCTACGTACTCTCAACAGGTATGAGAGATCAAAGCTTATGTAGTTCGGGATAATACGGATTACGGGAATTCAGATTCATCTGTTTTTATCGAGTAGGGTTAACAAACAGTTCCAGCAGTTTGGCGTACGCAGCTCGACCCTTGGAGACTTAGGCGTTACCGTTTACGGTAGAACTGGTAGTTAACGTCACTCTTTTCTTCAAAAAAGCTTCCTTTGAATTATGGGCCCACGGGGCAAAAGGTTTGAAGTTTGTTTTCTGTCTTTTACGGAAGAACTGTTTTTTATGGATATTTGCAACCAATATCGCACTAGAGACTAAGACCTGAGAGTGAATGCATCGCATGTCACCCAAAGGGTGCCATACTAAACATTCAGACTGTTTATCGCTACTGCGAAAATCGGCGCCGGCTATGACAGAAGAGTCGCCACCGTGCGTTATTTATCCCAATAGAGGGAAAGGAAACGCTCAGAGTAAACCTAACGCAAAACAGGAAAGGAATGGTCATCGCAACCAAATCCTAGATTCGGGAGTCGGTTACGCAAGGGGAAGGTATTAGCACCCCTCACGTCCGTCGTACTCGACGGGATCCACGCTTGTTTTCTAGTACGGATTGTTATTCTATCTACTCTAAAGGGTTATGGGTTAAAAGAAAGGAAAATGACTCGGCAAAGTATCGCACTTTATGCCTACGTATTCCCGTCTGGAACGAGAAATCAGAGTCAACGTAGTTCGCCTACCTACGGGAAAGGAGGGGAAGGTTGCTCACTAGGATACGGCGTCCTATGCCTACGTACTTTCATACGGCATGAAAGATCAGAGCAAACGTAGTTCGGGCTACGGAAGACACAAGCTTGTCTGACTGTTTTTTATCTTTTAAAAAAAGGTTTTCTCCTGATTAAGAGTCCAAGCGGACAAAAATGACACTTTGATGTTTGTTTTCAGTCTTTTACGCAAGAATTGTCTTTTTATGATGTTCACAATCTCTGTCGCACTAGAGACTATGATCTGAGAGTGACTACGTTGCGTATCACCCAAAGGGTGCCACACTAAGCAGCCAGACTACTGGAAAGAAACTCTCCAGCAACCCTTTCTCGAATAGCTTAAGGCTCGTAACGTACGACATCGATTAACCTTATTACTGTATTTTTGAGTTGTTTCGAGATAAGAAGAGAAAAGACGCTCTAAAAGCCTAGGGTTGAAAGGGAATAAAAACTAACCTAATGTTGTCATGCATGGATAAGAATCCTAATGTCTGTCATATTTCCCTCTTGCCCTGAGGGAAACAGAGATCCTAGGGGATAAACGGAAAATAAATAGATATATAGTAAACAGTAAACATGCATGAGATGCAACAATACAAGGGAGGCAAGGGAGTCCCACTCAACCTCGAACCTGGGAAAACAACAGGCAAAGTGAACAATATTCACTTCAAACCTTTGGGGGCAAGCTGGACAAGCCAACAATCAATACAGAAAAAGAAATAAAACCCAACACCAGCTCTGACAGCAACACCAGCTCCTACAGTAAACAGCTTAAACAACAACAGCTCTGACAGCTACAGTTGATTAACAGCAAAAAAGTTGACAGCAACAACTTCAAGCAAGACCCCATCTTCACTCTTCAATGATCCCCAAGCTTTAGATAAGCTCCTGTCTTCAAAAGTATCCCAGCTCTAGTAAGCATGAACCTCAATCAGTAGACAGCTTCAAACAGGAGCAAAACCCTAGCTTCACCAGATAACTAACTTTGACAGGCACAAGCTTCATCTTCACCAATATTCAATGCACTTCATCTTCAAAAGGCTTCCAATCTTCAATGTTACCACTCCAGAAGAGAATCAGTTATCAGATAAAGTTGAAATGCTAAACAGCTTATTGACAACCAAAGGAAGCCTATAAACACTTAGCATTGTAGGGGAAAGGTTCCCTCAAAGTTCTACTTCTAAAGTATGTCACTTATCCCTCCAAAGGAGGGATGTGAATACCCTAAAATGACTTTTTGTCATAGGGAGGAATAGAAGCACAAGATGCTTTCTATGTTTGCAAGAAGAAATCAATCTAATCTAAAGCTCTACCTATATTTCCTATCTCCTAAGTCTTCAAAAGCCATCTTCAAAGAGAAGAATCTTCAGGCTCCAAGCTCCATCCTTTGTATTTAATCACCTTCAATGTCTTCATAAGCTCCAACAAGCAAAGCCCAAGCCCCAAGCCCAATTGAAATAACCCAAACCAAACAAACAAGAAAAATGCCCAAGAGGGAAAACACACAATCACCACTCAAATTGCAAAAATCAAGTAAAATAGTAATACTCATTATAAAATCCTAGATTAATTTCTAAGGGAACCTAAATATATACCTTATACCCCATATAAACCCCAAGGCCTAAATCAAACCCTAGGTCCCCAAACTATGCCCTAAACCACACCTAAGTGTTGTAAAACCCTAATTTTAATACCTCTCCTATCTACCTCTCAAACTAATCTAAGTTTTAGTCACAAAAATATGAAAAAGTTCCTAAGGGTACATGCTTCCCTAATCTAATCAACCTCACAAGAATCAATCAAAAATCATGCACCAATCTCTCATACTAAATTCAGAAAAATGAAGTATCAAACAAATGCAAAATAAAAGTAACAAAATTGTAAAATATACCAAAAAATATAAAATGCATGAAATTAATATTTTTATTGTTTCATAACTTTCTAGAGGTCCTAAGGGAACTAGGGAATAAAATCCCATCCTAAAATGATTATTTTTCAAATTGTTATGAATTTTTCCATTAATCTAAAATAATATGTGAAAATAGAAGAAAATAAAAGAAAATGACAATGATGCGTGACAAATAGCAATAATATGCAGTTCAAAGTGAAGTTGGGCTCAGGAGGGGGGTGTGGATATCATGCGCGTGCTAAGCCCAAAACAATTCAGAAAATAATAGTGGAAAATGAAAGGAAAATGGAAAACGTGTGTGCTGAATAGCAAGCGAATCAAGTGTTAATTCTATTGGGCTTCCAAAATTGGGTGTGGGTAGCATTGGATCTACTAAGCCCAAAGCCAGCGTTTAATGAAATGCTGCGTATCACTCCCTTCTCAGACTCCTTCATAAACCATCCATCAATCTTGGCCGTTGGTTTCACACTTCAGTCAAAGTCTCCTCTACATCTAATGGTTAAAAGGTCATCTTCCCCAATTTGAATCTGGGAGGGAAAGTGAACCAGACGGTGGCCGGAGGTGGCGCCACCGTCGTCCCCAAATGCTATCTCCATGAATACTCACCAGAACCTACACATGAATACATCATCTTGCTCGTTTTTTCTCCCTGAATCTAACCATGCCCTCCATTTGCATTGAAACATCCTCCATTTCAAAACACGATAAAGAACTCAGAATCTGCTCAAACCTCAACCTTCACTATTCTTCAAATTAACAATCCTAGGATCATCTACACCTCACCCTTAGTAAAACTAACCATTCAACTAAGCTTAAATCAACAAGAATCGCAAGAAATGATCCTCAACAGAAAATTGGTTCCACCTAAATTTGTCTCTAAACCTTGATTTTCCTTACCAGAAACCACCTAGCCATCATCTACATTGCATCCAAACACCTAAAACCTAGCAATTCTATCTATATCATGCCATAAGATGAAGTTTACCAACTTGTGAAATTTGGATGAACAGAAGGTGAAAAGCTTCGAATTATGCTTCAAGAGCTTCCAGATTCCTTCAATGAGTGATTATCAAGCTTCTGTATGCATCAATTTGTGTTGAATCTCTCTGAATTCTCAAATTCTATTTTGAGTTGCAAGCTTCAAATTCAAAGTGCTCTTCCTTAATTCTTCGACAATCTTGGCCAGAAATCCCTCTAAATTCACTCAACAACTCAAGATAAAGCTACTGAATGCATGAATTTGCTTTGATAATGCTCCAATTGGTATAACCGATTTGGATTTGCAAAGTGAAAACTCAAAGTTATATCTCTCAAATCTCTCTCAATCTTCACCAAAAAACTAACTGAATTAGTTATAATCCTTATATAGAACATGTAGGAATCATCTAGAATGCCCTGGAATGATCTATGTGAGATATTGAAATTCTCATGCACTTGAAATTACCATGATAAGTTCATCCATGACAGTCATGATTCAGCTTTCTTCACCACCTGATTTTGATCCAAATTCTCCTCTAATGACATATTGAATGGATTGGTAAGGGTTAAGGCCTTGGTTATGATCTAAAAAATGGTTTTGCATATGTTACTTATGATGTAAGAAAGCATTTTCCAAAGCAACTCATAAAACCATGACTCATCTCAAAATTGTGACATTGCCAATGTGTTTGAAATCCAATTTCCATTCAAAATGACTACCCATATACCACGTGTATGCCTCATATCTCTAAAATCCCAATTTCCCTCCTTTGAATCATTTGAAAAATCTCCCTTTTTAGGCCATTTTGGGCAACTTTGTGATACAAGCCATTCCAATCACCCATGAATTCTTATCTGACCTAAAAACATCATTTTAAGCACATCTCATGTTGAACAGTTTTCCATTTGAGAAGTGGAAGATAGAGATTTTGACCTATGTTGAAAATGACCTATAATTCAACTTTCCCAAAATACCCCTGGATTGCCAAGATCATAACTTGAGTTCCACAAGTCTTCTTGAGGACTTCTAGTACTCAAATTAAAGGTAATATCAAGCCCTACAATTCTTATGTTGTCCAAGAATCCATTTGAAAATTCCTTGATGGGCAAAAGTTGCTTGGAAGCCAAGTGACTTTCACAGATAAATTTCAGTGTCCTCTGATGACCCATAACTTGCAAGAACCATAACTTGAGTTCTACAAATCTCCTTAAAGACTTCTAGTACTAAAATTAAATCTATTGAGAAGCTCTACAAGTTTTATGTTGGCCAAGAATCCATTTGAAACTTGCATTTTGACTTATGTGGCTTGGAAATCCAGTGCTATACAGGGGATTTTACCCTAGGAACCCTGTCTCAAACACCTCCAACCACTCTTAATTCTCTTGAAATTGATCTTGACTCATCCACACACATGATTTAACATATCAATCCATGACTTTAATGACTTAGAGCTAGGTCTTGATTCCCTTTCTCTACTCTCCTTGACCTAGGGTTACCCAGATGAAACCCTACTTGTACACACCTCAATTGTGGCTCTTGAACTTGATACCATGACTTGTCTAAGCTTCAATAGGGCTCTCTAGGCCTCCCATGGGATCCATACACACCTCATATTCACATTTCCTGCTTCTCATCTCCCTGATGATCCTCAATATTCCTCAAGATAGGAGCACAACCCACATGTAGGCATTCAGAACTTCTCAAGATTTCAAACCTTTTCTAATGACTTGGATGGTCTCCTAAGCTCATATAACACCTCTAGAGAGGCTTCATCTTCTGATAGACACCCTGATCCCTTGTTGGAGGCATGCTATGCTATGATATGTATATGATGTGACTATGCAAATGAAATGCAATGAAACATAAACCAGGCAAGAAAGGTTGAGCAAATTTTGGGGTGCAACAGCTGCCCCTATTCAAACGGCTTGGACCCGACTGGGTGAAGAGCAAACGGCCTTCAAACAATCGAGGTACGAGACGGTTGAGTACCAAGAACCCGGAAATTTGCCAACCGCAGAAATAAACTGCACAAACTGCTTGGATAACAACATCCACTAACTGAATCCGATTGTTACGGCAACAAACTGATCAATCATCTGATGTTAAAAATCTGATTTCAACGTCAACCGCCTGTGTATCGGCACAGGCTCTGAACTCCCTCTTGTCTACACACCCCACCTTTCGTCCACATTAAGACTCTGCCATCTATTAATATGGAGAAAACAAATTAGCGACCATGTTGGGGATCATTTTCATCAACCTGAAAAAGATTCTATCATCGCGGGGATAGAACTTTGTCTATGTTAGGACTCTACATTTCGTCAACACAGAAAAATCCCGACGACTTCGCTGGGGAAATATTTCTGTCTAATCACAGGGTACTCATCTGCCTACCCATACAGGCAAATCATCCGCCTAAACATAGGAAACCCCATCCGTCTACTTCATACGGGAAAAGTCATCTGCCTGATTACAGGAACATACATCCGCCTGCTTCATACGGGAAAAAGTCATCTGCCTGATCACAAGAAAATCCATCCGCCTGCTTCCTACGGGAAAACACATCTACCTGATTCTTATAGGAAAGTTCATCCGCCTGCTTCTACGGGAAAAGTCCATCTGCCTGAACACTGTTTCTCTGCCTACCTCTGCAGCAGCCAACTCCGTTGGTCCTAACCCACAAACGACTTTGAGGAAGACTCTACTGGGGACAGTAACACGAGGAAATCACGACGACTTCCTTGGGGAAAATACCTTCGTCAAATATCGGAACACAACTCACATACTCTGTCGATCCTGGGAGAATCATCTATCTGGATACCGGAAAGTTCATCCGCCTGCTTCATACGGGAAACTCCATCTGCCTGATTACAGGAAAATTCATCCGCCTGCTTCATACGGGAAAAAGTCATCTGCCTGATTACAGGAAAATCCATCCGCCTGCTTCATACGGGAAAACACATCTGCCTGATTCTTACAGGAATAATTCATCCGCCTGCTTCATATCGAAAAAGTCATCTGCCTGATTCTTACAGGAACATTCATCCGCCTGCTTCATACAGGAAAACTCATCTACCTGATTCTTATAGGAAAGTTCATCTGCCTGCTTCATACGGGAAAACTCATCTGCCTGATTCTTACAGGAACATTCATCCGCCTGCTTCATACGGGAAAAGTCATCTGCCTGATTCTTATAGGAACATTCATTCGCCTGCTTCATACGGGAAAACTGACTCGGATATAGCTTCTCTTCCTATTCTTTGCAGTGGCTAACTTCACTGGGGATATTCTGAAAATAACTGCCCGACACCCGTTTCGACAACAAGTGACCACTTCTGAAATCTTGATTTATGAAACCCTGCCATGCCGCCGCGACAGCAAACCGGAAGAAAAAACACTCCGCTGGTCGGATAAGAGAAACTTCAACCAGTAACTTTGTGGGGAACGATAACAAGAACGACATCATCATATGTCTCACGGCGAGACCTCGATCATCTGGTAATAGATCTGAACTGTAACTTCATACTCCTGCTGAGAAACACCCATGAAAGCAAAAGGTTAACCAACCTGATTTATGTTTCAAAATGCGTATGTTTGGCAATGGCGTAATGCTCCATACGGCATGGAAATGCTACGCGTTTGTGGGTAGATGCAAACATGATAATGTATGCAAATGCAAATGCAGGTTCAGGCTGCTGGGGAAGGCTCTGACAAGCTTGCTTCAACACGGCTGTTGAGGACAAATACCCTGTTGGGGGATGAATGGGTATCGCAGAGTATTCTGGCAAAATAAATGTCGGAAATACAACCAACTCTATCGGGGAGAGATTACACATCGATTTCCACTGGGAGGAAAGAACAACACCTGCTGGGAAGATTAACTCAGCTGGGGGAGAAGCAACCCTTCTGGGGGACAACTGTCTAGGTACAGTTTACAAACTCGGAGCTACCACTCCGCTGGGGATAATCATCCTGACGAAAGCATGACGACCTGTGCGGAGAGAGAAAAACATCCTCGTTGGGGATAATCCTTCTGAACCTACTATGACTTGGTTATGTGCCGCGGAAATCCTCCCAGCTGGGGATTGAACGCGCACCTACTCGACTCTCTGGGGAGTATAACCTCTGCATGGGACACTGATCTTGTCTTGCTGGGGATATCCTGTGGACAACTTCCATGAGGATACTCTTCTGGGGAAAATAATCCTTCCTTCGGTAAGGGATAACATCATCTCAACCTCTGGGGATGAGGTGCGACCTGCTGGGAAATAAGGTCAAGCCCTTCATCCAGGGCCTCTGGCTAGGGCCACAACTTTCTGATTGTCCGCTTCAAGGGCGAGACCCTGCAAAATACAAACGAGACAAAACAAATCTATACAACCAAATCTATTCGGGTTAGCATCCGCGACATTACTTCAGTCAATTCGAAGTTTTAGCAATTATTGGCAAGGGCCAACAAGATTATGCAAGTGCAAGTTTATCAAAACATCGGCGTTTTCCACATACAAAATAGTAAAGCACAAACATCAAATACTGAATAACATGTTTTATTGATTGAGCCTGTAAATAGGCGAAGCTTTGTACATCGGATGCAACTCCTGAAAAGAGGAAGTTACGCACACACACATACATATATGCACAAAAAGCATAAAAATACAAAACAATATTTGTATACATGTTGGCAACGTGGTGCAGACAAACATCATGAGCTGATCCTCCTATGACTCTCCTGACTCTGGCGCTTTCCCGGTATTTAATTTTCGGAAGAGATTGTGTTGGATAAACGAACCCTCAGGTACTCCCAAACCACTAAGCAATGTAGTATCAAATCCGGACCGCAGCCATTTGCTTTTTCAATCCCTAATTTTTGCGTGAATCGCCCTTTGCGGGTTTTCAATTCACTGGGATACCCTTTTTTGCCGAAGTCGCCCTTTTCGGGTTTTCGACTTCGCGGGTGTACATCTTTTCAATTTTATCCCTAACTTTTGCCCGAACCTTTTATTCATTTTTTACGGTTCGCCAGGATGCCCCATTTTTGCCTGGACTCTCTTTTTACTGTCCAGCGGGTCACTTTCAAGCAAAGTATTTTTTAACTGCGTCCGAATTCACAGGCGACGTAAAGTCTTCACCATCCATGGTAGATAGTAGCAAGGCTCCTCCAGAGAAGACTTTTCTGACAACGTAGGGACCTTCGTAATTAGGGGTCCACTTGCCCCTGTGATCTATTTGTGGCGGGAGAATCCTCCTCAGCACAAGGTCGCCCATCTGAAAGCTTCGTGGACATATCTTCTTATCGTAAGCTTTCTTCATCCGACTTTGATACAACCGACCGTATGCGAGAGAAGCTAGCCTCTTCTCATCCATTAAGCTGAGCTGATTCAGTCTATCATTAACCCATTATGCCTCGTCAAGTTGGACATCTCGTAAAACCCTCAAGGAAGGAATCTCAACCTCCAACGGTAACACTGCCTCCATTCCGTATACCAATGAAAAAGGGGTTGCCCCGGTTGATGTGTGTACAGTCGTACAATAACCGTGCAAAGCGAAAGATAGCATCTCGTGCCAGTCCTTATACATCACAACCATCTTCTAGACAATCTTCTTTATGTTCTTATTGGCCGCTTCAACAGCGCCATTCATCTTGGGTCGGTAAGGAGAAGAGTTGTGATGTTCAATCTTAAAATTCTGACACAACTCTTTCATCATTTTGTTATTCAAATTCGAACCGTTGTCGGTGATAATCCGCTCAGGGATTCCATATCTACAGATAATATCTCGTTTGATAAATCTGGCGACCACTTGTTTGGTGACATTGGCATATGATGCTGCTTCCACCCATTTGGTGAAGTAATCAATTGCCACCAATATGAACCGGTGTCCGTTGGATGTCGTAGGCTCAATCTTCCCGATCATATCAATTCCTCACATCGAGAACGGCCGCGGTGATGACATCACATTCAGAGGACTTGGAGGTACATGGAACTTGTCCGCATAAATTTGGCATTTATGGCACCTCTTTGCAAACTTGAAACAGTCTGTTTCCATAGTTAGCCAATAATAACCTGCCCGCAGCAGTTTTCTCGTTATAGCATGTGCACCAGCATGTGTACCAAACGTACCCTCATGTATCTCTTCCATGAGCCACTTTGCTTCTTTCTCATCTACACAACGTAGCAACACCAAGTCGTGGTTTCTTTTGTATAGGACACCGTCAGGATTCAGATAGAAATTTCCAGCCAATCTCCTGAGAATCATCTGATCTCGACTGGATGCCCCAACCGGATACTCCTTGTTCTTCAGGAAGTTCTGGATGTCAAAGTACCAGGGTTTACCATCGGGAGCCTCGTCAATGGCAAATATGAATGCAGGCCTATCGAGCCGAGAGATAACAATCCGGGGAGCCTCGTTCCAGAAGTTAACTTTATACATTGAAGACAATGTCGCCAGGGCGTCAGCCATTTGATTTTCTGCTCGCGGCACATGATGCAATTCCACCTTGTCAAAGAAAGGCAATAATCTCCTTGCATAATTCATATAGGGTATCAAATTGGGCTGACGTGTCTCCCATTCTCCTTTAATCTGATTCACCACTAGAGTTGAGTCTCCGTACACATCCAGATGTTTGATTCGCAAATCAATAGCTTCTTCCAGACCCATGATGCAAGCCTCATATTTAGCCTCATTATTGGTAACGGGAAAAGTCAATCGGGCGGTAAAAGGGATGTGCGACCCCTGAAGAGTAGTGATAATTGCGCCTATTCCGCTACCATAGGAATTTACAGCTCCGTCAAATATTAACTGCCACTTGGAACCCAACTCTGGTCCTTCATCCGGCAACGGTTCTTCACACTCTTTCATCTTCAGGTACATGATATCCTCGTCAGGAAAATCAAACCTCATCGATTGGTAGTCCTCAACAGGCTGCTCCGCAAGGTACTCTGACAGAACGCTACCTTTAATAGCCTTTTGCGAGACATACTGAATATCATATTCGGTTAACACCATCTGCCATCGGGCAATTCTTCCGGAGAGTGCTTGCTTCTCAAACACGTATTTGATTGGATCCATCTTTGAAATTAGCATGGTTGTATAATTCAGCATGTATTGCCTCAAACGTTTGGCGGCCCAGGCTAGCGCGCAACACGTCTTCTCGAGCATTGAGTATATGGACTCATAGTCAGTAAACTTCTTACTCAAATAGTAGATCGCATGCTCTTTACGTTCGGTCTCGTCGTGTTGACCGAGAACACAACCCATACTTTCCTTAAGAACCGTCAAATACATAATCAACGGTCTCCCGGCCACTGGGGGTATCAAAACAGGAGGTTCCTGCAAGTATTCTTTTATCTTGTCGAACGCCTTTTGACAATTTTCATTCCAGGTCAACACCTGATCCTTTTTCAACAACTTGAACAACGACTCGCATGTCGCAGTTAGGTGAGATATGAACCGAGCGATATAGTTCAACCTCCCTAAAAACCCACGCACCTCTTTTCTGTTTTAGGCGTCGACATTTCTTGTATTGCTTTTATCTTTGCAGGATCAACCTCTATCCCCTTTTCGCTCACAATAAACCCCAGCAGTTTACCCGATCTCACCCCAAAGGTGCACTTGTTAGGGTTCAGTCTCAACCTGAACTTCCTAAGTCTTTTGAACAGTTTCAGCAGATTAACCAAATGCTCTTCCTCCGTATGGGATTTGGCAATCATATCATCAACATAAACCTCGATCTCTTTGTGCATCATGTCATGAAAGAGAGTCGTCATAGCACGTTGATATATTGCCCCAGCGTTCTTCAGTCCGAAGGGCATTACTTTGTAGCAAAATGTTCCCCAGGGAGTAATGAAGGTAGTCTTATCCATGTCTTCTGGTGCCATTTTGATCTGATTATAGCTTGAGAAGCCGTCCATGAAGAAGAATACAGAGAACTGAGCAGTGTTATCAACCAGCAGATCAATGTGAGGAAGTGGAAAGTCGTCTTTCGGGCTCGCCCTATTCAAATCACGGTAGTCTACACACATTCACACTTTACCGTCTTTCTTCGGCACTGGCACAATATTAGCGACCCATGAGGGATATTTTGTAACAGCTAGGAAACCAGCATCCCACTGTTTCTGCACTTCCTCCTTGATTTTCACATCCATGTCCGGTCTAGTTCTTCGGAGTTTCTGCTTAACAGGTGGATATTCCTCTTTTAAAGGCAGACGATGCACAACCATATCCGTATCCAACCCAGGCATATCCTCGTACGACCAAGCAAATATATCACTGTACTCTTTGAGCATCTCAACCAACTTTTGCTTGATGTCGCTCTGCAGTGCAGCCCTTATACGGATGTTTCTCACAACCTCTTCCGACCCCAAATTGATAATCTCAATGACTTCCTCATGAGGCAGAATGATTCTTTCTTCTTGTTTCAATAACCAGGTCAACTCTTCTGGCACGTCGCCATCTTCAACAATCTCTTCCTCAGCCTAAAATACCGGGTGCTCGAAGTCGAAGTGAGTCATAGGCGGTTCGTAGATGTCATCTGAAATAGTAATCCTGCAAAGGAAATGGTTAAATGCTTCAAAACGCAGACAAAGCAAATAACCACATTGCCATTTTATTGTAAAACACAAAAACGGAAAAACAGGGATCATAATATTTGTATATGAAAAATGCCTTTATTTCATGATTAAACAATGTAATGTACATAACCAAATGGCCCTAAGCAAAATCACTATGCCCCGGGTAGGACACATGATTATTCAACAATTACGAAACAAATCATTACTGTTTAGTTGTCACAGGAACAGTTTCCCGGATAGACCAATTGCAGAGACTTTGTCCTGGCACGCTTGGCTTGATCCACGTGTCCATATCACAATCGCTATCTCCGTCCTCAGCATCAGAAATAACGTTGATAGTCTCGAACCTCACCCCGCTTTGCGTAATTGTGACTGGTCCCTTGAACCTGGGCGCTCCTGAAGAGGATGTTGACGACGAAGGATGATACCCTAGCCCGAACTTGTCATTCTTCACGGGAATCTCCAATACCTGCCCTCAGCCCTTGGTTTTGCCTGCCTGCACTAGAGCCTGAGCCTCTTTGTAAGATGACACTGCCACATCTGATATTTTGCTGGAACCCTGGGCTTTGTCTCTAACTCGCAACCACTCGAAGGCTTGGCAGGGTGTTTCGTGTATTTCACCGTCGACCTCGACATATTTGAACGAAGACAAATGGCTAACCAGAATGTCTTCCTCTCCACAAACAGTGACGACACTATCCCCAACCATATACTTCAGCTTTTGGTGTAACGTCGATGTGACTGCCCCGGCAGCATGGATCCATGGGCGCCCAAGAAGACAACTATACGCTGGCTGGATGTCCATTATATAGAATTCAGTTTCAAATATTTCAGACCCCACCTACAACGGTAATGTTATTGATCCGAAAACCGACCTCCTCGTTCCATCGAACGCCCTCACCACTAAATCACTGGGCGTGCAGATAATCCCCCTGATATCCAACTTCATCATGGCTTTCTTTGGTAGCACATTCAGGGAAGATCCAGTGTCTACTAAAACATGGGACATGACCGTGCCCCGGCATTCTACTGACACATGCAATGCCATATTGTGCTCTCGCCCTCTCGGAGTCAAATCAAAGTCTGTGAAACCCAAACTGTGCCCCGCATTGACATGCGCCATCACCCCTTCTAACTGATTAACAGAAACTTCTTGAGGAACGAACGACGTGTCTAAAATCTTCAGTAAAGCGTTCCGATGGGCCTCGGAACATAACAGCAATGACAGGATGGAAATTTTTGACGGCGTTTGCTGGAGGTGCTCAACAATTTTGTAATCACTTTTACGAATGAGCCTGATAAACTCCTCCACATCCTTAAGTGACGTTTCCTTTTCATTCGACTAAGAAGGACCACCCTCAATTACCTTGGCTTTAACCTTGGCTAATCTTTCTGCCTCTACCTCGGGTGACGTGAAGATTCTTCCGCTTCTGGTCATACCCCCTGTTCCGACAACATTATCTACAACCCCAGCTGGTTGTCCATTGACTTCAATTTTCTCACCGTCGCAATATACCTCCAATCCATAAGTCCACGACACTGCTTTAGTACTCTCAAAAGGAACTGGTCCTGCTTTGGTAATTATGATCGTCGGCCGCCTGGCAGGTGCCGTTATCGTTATTGTTTTCCTCGGAATCGTCACCGTCGCAACATTGTTCTGCTCATCCCATAACGCCTCTACAGGCTCTTCAACCGCGGTTCGATCGAATTGTAAGGTACCTTCATCCATCATAGCCTGAATGCCCTGCTTCAACTCATTACAACCCTCTGGATGGGTCCAACAATCCAAGCAAAATTCATCACAACCCGGGAATACACCCCCTTTTAGCAACGTGCTTTTAATCTCACCCAACGGTGTCTTCAGCTCATTGACATCCGTCACTAGATTCAGATTTTCTTCCATCAAGATGGCGTTCGCCCCATGATTGGGCATAGGCTATTGTACGATATTTGGACCCACATGTCAAAAGTTGATAGCTTTGCTATCCAATAAATCCTGAACTTTATGTTTAAATGCCTGACAAGCTTCTACATCATGCCCGGGTGCCCCGGAATGGAATTCGCAATGCTTGCTAGCATCATACCCGTAAGGAAGTACCGTCCCTATAGGTGGTGCCAAAGTCCTCTTTTCAACCAAGTTCAACCCTAGCAGGGTCTGAAGGAGTTCTGCATACGTGGAAGGAGGTGCGTCGAACACTCTTTTCGGTCTCGCATTTTGTACCCTTCTCTGACCAGGATTCTGTCCTTGCTGTTGCTGTGGTTGTTGTTGTTGTTGCTGCGGCTGCCCTTGTTGAGGAAGCGGGATAGTAACACTAGCTATCTGTTGAGGCTGAACATACTGATTCCTTCCTCTGCCCCTGCCCCTGCCACCAAACACGACGCTAGTATCACCCTGTCGTCTACCACCAAATGCTTTTCTGGCACCTCCTGTTGAAGTAGACTCACCTGCTTGGAACCTTCCAACTTTAATCCCGTTCTCGATCATCTCCCCCATAAGAATCAAATCTGAGAAACTGCTCAATGACACACTAAACAATTTTTCGTAGAACACCCCCGTAAATGTCCCAATGAACATGTCATTCATCTCCCTTTCAATTAAAGGAGGATGCACCCTCGCTGCCATATCGCGCCACCTTTGCGCATACTCTTTAAAACTTTCACTGTTCTTCTGTGACAAACCCTGCAATTGGACCCAGTTTGGCGCCAGATCGCTGTTATATTTGTAATGTGTCACGAAAGCATCAGCCAAATGCTTCCAGGTTTTGATCTGCGTGGGCTCCAGCCCCATATACCATTCAAGCGACGACCCTGATAAGCTGTCCTGAAATAAATGCATGAGCATCCTTTCGTCATCTGAATACACGGACATCCTCCTGTAATAAGAGCGAACATGGACTTTAGGGCAGGTATCCCCTTTGTACTTGTCAAAAGTGGGAGCCTTGAATTTCAACGGCACCTTCAGTCCTGGTACCAACCCCATTGTAGTCATATCCAAACCGGTGGAGTTCTGATTCACTACCCCCTTCATCTGTTCTTCAAGCATTCTGATCCTCTGCACAGGATCAACAGGTCCTTCAAATCCTACGCCTCTTCCAGAAAAGGCGTCCTCCTGGCGGTCTTCACCCTAATTCACATTTTCATTTCCATATCCGTCGTAACCAGTGTTGCGACCAAACCCTTGTTGATTGATCACGGGACCTCGTCCCCCGTTACCGAAACCCTGGTTGACCCTAACAGGTCCAAACCCAGTGTTGACAGGAATCACCCCAGCACCATTCATAGTATCAAATCCACCATACCCCTGGTTAGCGTTACCAAAACCGTCGTAACCGAAACCCTGAGTGTTGAAGCCGAATTTCCCGTCCTGATTGACGTAATCAAATCATTGATCATTGTAGCCGAAACCATTATTGCCGAAACCATTACCGCCATTGTTGTTACCATCACCTTGGTTGGTGTCCCCAAATCCAACATTGTTAACAACAGTCTCATTTCCATTCCCTGTGTTGCCATTGCCAGCGCCAGCGCCATCGTTCACAACCACAACCGGTGGGGTCACTACAGGTGGAACCACAGGCGTAGGGGCCCATCCTCCAGAATAGTTTCAACGTGTGCGGAATTGTGGTCATTGTTGCCATTCCCGTTAGTCCGCGTCAGCAGCGGCTGTACCAAAGTCTGAAGGCTCTCCTGGCCCTTAGCAATGTTCTCCATTGCTTGCATGAACAGATTCAGCTTCTCGCGAATTTCCTGCATCTCCACTTGGACTTGATCCATGATTCTCTTGCAGTTGTTTCGGGTTGAGTAGCGGTAGACTCTTTGTTCGTCAATCCTGGAAAACCTGTGAGATGCAGGAAATGAGATACAAATTTAACAAGTAACTAGCAATGCAAAATGGATATGCAGATGCAATATGTGTCTGTGTGTTAGGGAGATCAACCCCTAATTCTAGTGCCAAAGTGCCAGTGCAGTGACAGTGATAGCAATAAGAAGCTCGAAATCCAATCATAGAAAACATCTCATATATTACGGAAAAGCCCATCAAGTCAGGAATGCAATATTACTGATTGTACAATAGGAAGGCATGACCTCAACCAACAATCCTGGTGATGGCCAGCACAATGCAAATAAAGCATACACATCAATACATGAGATAATCAAGTGCGACCATATGCCTGGTACTCCTCTAATAATCTCTTAGTCTTGGGATGCTTCGGCTGAGCAAGCAACCCTTCGATGAGCGAGTCTCTTTGCCTGATAACACGCTGGAGATCACCAATGGATTCCTCCCAAACACCTTCCCCAAAGCAATCTTCTAGCTTCCGTTTCTGGGATGCAGACTCTTTCTTGCGCTTGATAACTTTGTTCAAGGCATTCTGGACATCATACCTCCGTGTAACCTCTTCTTCCAACCTCTTCTGGCTAGCTTTCAACTGCCATTCCAGCTCAGAGATCTGCAGCTTCAGTTTGTCTTCTCTTTCCTTATTGTCGGTCAGCGTGGCGTTCCAGGTTTTATTGAATGCAGAGATCTGCCGGTAGGCTATATGAAGTGCCTTCTTCTTAGACTCCAGCATATCATGAGAGCTCTTGAAATCTATCCCCAAACATTCACGCTTCTTTCGTTGCTCGGTCAGTTCTGTGCCTAGTTGATTCACCAGCTTCGTTTGCTGCTCGAAGGAATATACGGCCTCATTCCTTTCGCTCCTGAGTTGCATCAGCTCTTCTTCCAACTTCTCGTTGGCTTTCATCAGCTCTTCTTTCTCCTTCATAACCTGCTCGTATCTCTCAATAGACATAGTAGTTGGCTCCTCAATCACGGGGGAAGCAGGAGGTAATACTGCAGGAAACGACATCCGCACCTGCTTTGCTCTATCTTGGATCCAGACTTTGTACGGGGCATAGGCTTGACAATCATTCTTACCCAACAATGCCTTACCCCTCTTGTTGATGTTTCTCCAAGCATGCTGAAGATTGGACAATAGTTCTCCCTTCAAATCACCTGTGAAGTACAGAGATTCCTGCACTTCCTCCTCTTTTGGCGGGCTTTTCAAAGCATATCTGAATTGCCTGATCAACAATGAAGGATTGTAGTTAATACACCCTTTTCTTCCAATCAGAGGAACGTTAGGATATCCGGCACAGCTGTAGATGATCACAGATCCCAGTAGATATTTATTAAACCAGACAACGTCTTCTGAAGAAAGTCCCATCAGATGCTCAGAGCAATCCACCGTGTCTGCAGACTCAGCGAAGATACCCTTCTTGGGCAGATGACTCTCAAACCACATATACAGCAAAGGCCCACAACAAGAGACGTTCTTGCCCCTCCTGTTCTCGTTCTTATAATGCAGTGAGTGATAGAAATCTCCAATCAAAGTAGGCACAGGATTGCCTGAAGCAAATATATAGAACGCATCCAGATCAACGAAGTCAGGCAGGTTCGGGAACAGTACAACGCCATAGATACACAGAGCAAGAATAGCGTTAAACACAGTCCAACATCCACTCTTGGCATACTCTTGTGCTTTCCCAACCAAGAGCTTGCGAGAAAAACCAGACACTCCATTCCACGAGGTTAACAGCAACTCTGAGGAGTCTAAATGCAAGGCCACAGCCAAATCCTCCAGTTTGGGCTCAGCATCCATATGAATGAAAGGTACCCTGTTCTGAATGGTCAACTCTAAGATCTCAGCATATTCCTCCATGGTCGGATCCAGAATGAAGTCAGGGAAAGTAAAACACCTCAGCGGGGGATCATAGAACTGCATTAGCGTGTACAATCCGTTACGCTCATACATGGATGGTTTATAAACCAATCTAAGTAATTTCCCATAGCTCTTCCTGAAGCTTCTCTTCACATCATCATCATCTAGAGATATCAACCCAAGCAAAGAAGAAACATCTGGAGTAGGCAACTTGTACGCCACAGTCTTCTTCAGGGTATCCATAATATCAGCAGACAGAAATCCGGGCCACTAGAATCAGAGGTATGAAAATGCGCCTGCAGCACAGACACACGTTAATGATATGCAAAATGAGTATGCAACAATGTATTATGCAACATGCAACAGGGATCAAGTGATAGATTGCTGAAGAAATCCATCCCCAATATCTGTCTCAACAGTCCCACAATACTGCTCAAACCTGGTCTCAACAGACCCATAACAATGCTCCACTTTGCCTCAACAGGCTCAAAACAATGCTCCAACCTGGTCTCGGCAGACCTATAACACTGCTCTGGTGAAGAACCTCAAGTAACCACACATACTGATCCACTGTTAAGAAGACCGGGTAGTCTGGAGGTCAAGTTTCCTGCATGCCCCAATCCCCCTCACAGGTAGGTGTCCTATCAACTGACACAAGGTACGGCATCCTATGCGGTCGTCGGTGTCACACACTTTCAAGACTGATGATACGATACCCAGAAGGTGTGGCATCATCATGTCCTGAAGAGGCCTCACTTAGCCAACTTCCAAATGATCGGTCCCCGGAGTCGACAATCCAACTAACCAACAACCCCCTCAACCCAAAGGGTTGAAAAAGAAGTCAACCAGAGGAACCTCGTCCAAGCGTGGATTTTGCGGGACACTGGTACATGCAAAGCATGCACGCGCCCACTACTTTCCACAACTAATTCTAGGTGCACTCAAGCCCAGGTCCGGCTTATCTCTCCATAGATCACCCTCTCCCCACAGCAGCAATAACAATATAAACCTGACAATAAAATGCGGAAAGTGAAGACATGAATGTAAATCCATACAAAACCCACGACGGGAAAACAAACGCTAGGATTGACTCGCGTAGGGAACTGTTGGAGTCCCCAGCATAGTCACCAGCTGTCGCTACTGCAAAAATCGGCGCCGGCTATGACAGAAGAGTCGCCACCGTGCGTTATTTATCCCAATGGAGGGAAAGGAAACGCTCAGAGTAAACCTAACGCAAAACGGGAAAGGAATGGTCATCGCAACTAAATCCTGTATTCGGGAGTCGGTTACGCAAGGGGAAGGTATTAGCACCCCTCACGTCCGTCGTACTCGACGGGATCCACGCTTGTTTTCTAGTACGGATTGTTATTCTATCTACTCTAAAGGGTTATGGGTTAAAAGAAAGGAAAATGACTCGGCAAAGTATCGCACTTTATGCCTACGTATTCCCGTCTGGAACGAGAAATCAGAGTCAACATAGTTCGCCTACCTACGGGAAAGGAGGGGAAGGTTGCTCGCTAGGATACGACATCCTATGCCTACGTACTTTCATACGGCATGAAAGATCAGAGCAAACATAGTTTGGGCTACGGAACACACAAACTTGTCTGACTGTTTTTTATCTTTTAAAAAAAGGTTTTCTCCTGATTAAGAGTCCAAGCGGACAAAAATGACACTTTGATGTTTGTTTTCAGTCTTTTACGCAAGAACTGTCTTTTTATGATGTTCGCAATCTCTGTCGCACTAGAGACTATGATTTGAGAGTGACTACGTTGCGTGTCACCCAAAGGGTGCCACACTAAGCAGCCAGACTACTGGAAAGAAACTCTCCAGCAACCCTTTCTCGAATAACTTAAGGCTCGTAACGTACGACATCGATTAACCTTATTACTGTATTTTTGAGTTGTTTCGAGATAAGAAGAGAAAAGACGCTCTAAAAGCCTAGGGTTGAAAGGGAATAAAAACTAACCTAATGTTGTCATGCATGGATAAGAATCCTAATGTCTGTCATATTTCCCTCTTGCCCAGAGGGAAACAGAGATCCTAGGGGATAAACGGAAAAGAAATAGATATATAGTAAACAGTATACATGCATGAGATGCAGCAGTACAAGCGAGGCAAGGGAGTCCCACTCAACCTCGAACCTGGGAAAACAACAGGCAAAGTGAACAGTATTCACTTCAAACCTTTGGGGGCAAGCTGGACAAGCCAACAATCAATATAGAAAAAGAAATAAAACCCAACACCAACTCTGACAGCAACACCAGCTCCTACAGTAAGCAGCTTAAACAGCAACAGCTCTGACAGCTACAATTGATTAACAACAAAAAAGTTGACAGCAACAACTTCAAGCAAGACCCCATCTTCACTCTTCAATGATCCCCAAGCTTTAGATAAGCTCCTGTCTTCAAAAGTATCCTAGCTCTAGTAAGCATGAACCTTAACCAGTAGACAGCTTCAAACAGCAGCAAAACCCTAGCTTCACCAGATAACTAACTTTGACAGGCACAAGCTTCATCTTCACCAATCTTCAATGCACTTCATCTTCAAAAGGCTTCCAATCTTCAATGCTACCACTCCAGAAGAGAATCAATTATCAGATAAAGTTGAAATGTTAAACAACTTATTGACAACCAAAGGAAGCCTATAAGCACTTAGCATTGTAGGGGAAAGGTTCCCTCAAAGTTCTACTTCTAAAGTATGTCACTTATCCCTCCAAAGGAGGGATGTGAATACCCTAAAATGAATTTTTGTCATAGGGAGGAATAGAAGCACAAGATGCTTTCTATGTTTGCAAGAAGAAATCAATCTAATCTAAAGCTTTCCCTATATTTCCTATCTCCTAAGTCTTCAAAAGCCATCTTCAAAGAGAAGAATCTTCAGGCTCCAAGCTCCATCCTTTATCTTTAATCACCTTCAATGTATTCATAAGCTCCAACAAGCAAAGCCCAAGCCCCAAGCCCAATTGAAATAACCCAAACCAAACAAACAAGCAAAATGCCCAAGAGGGAAAACACACAATCACCACTCAAATTGCAAAAATCAAGTAAAATAGTAATACTCATTATAAAATCCTAGATTAATTTCTAAGGGAACCTAAATATATACCTTATACCCCATATAAACCCCAAGGCCTAAATCAAACCCTAGGTCCCCAAACTATGCCCTAAAACACACCTAAGTGTTGTAAAACCCTAATTTTAATACCTCTCCTATCTACCTCTCAAACTAATCTAAGTTTTAGTCACAAAAATATGACAAAATTCCTAAGGGTACATGCTTCCCTAATCTAATCAACCTCACAAGAATCAATCAAAAATCATGCACCAATATCTCATACTAAATTCAGAAAAATGAAGTATCAAACAAATGCAAAATAAAAGCAACAAAATTGTAAAATATACCAAAAAATATAAAATGCATGAAATTAATATTTTTATTGTTTCATAATTTTCTAGAGGTCCTAAGGGAACTACGGAAAAAAAAATCCCATCCTAAAATGATTATTTTTCAAATTGTTATGAATTTTTCCATTAATCTAAAATAAAATGTGAAAATAGAAGAAAATAAAAGAAAATGACAATGATGCGTGACAAATAGCAATAATATGCAGTTCAAAGTGAAGTTGGGCTCAGGAAGGGGGTGTGGATATCATGCGCGTGCTAAGCCCAAAACAATTCAGAAAATAATAGTGGAAAATGAAAGGAAAATGGAAAACGTGTGTGCTGAATAGCAAGCGAATCAAGTGTTAATTCTATTGGGCTTCCAAAGTGGGGTGTGGGTAGCATTGGATTTACTAAGCCTAAAGCCAGCGTTTAATGAAACGCTACGTATCACTCCCTTCTCAGACTCCTTCAAAGACCATCCATCAATCTTGGCCGTTGGTTTCACACTTCAGTCAAAGTCTCCTCTACATCTAATGGTTAAAAGGTCATCTTCCCCAATTTGAATCTGGGAGGGAAAGTGAACCAGACGGTGGCCGGAGGTGGCGCCACCGTCGTCCCCAAATGCTATCTCCATGAATACTCACCAAAACCTACACATGAATACATCATCTTGCTCGTTTTTTCTCCCTGAATCTAACCATGCCCTCCATTTGCATTGAAACATCCTCCATTTCAAAACACGATAAAGAACTCAGAATCTGCTCAAACCTCAACCTTCACCATTCTTCAAATTAACAATCCTAGGACCATCTACACCTCACCCTGAGTAAAACTAACCATTCAACTAAGCTTAAATCAACAAGAATCGCAAGTAATGATCCTCAACAGAAAATTGGTTCCACCTAAATTTGTCTCTAAACCTTGAATTTCCTTACCAGAAACCACCTAGCCATCATCTACATTGCATCTAAACACCTAAAACCTAGAAATTCTATCTATATCATGCCATAAGATGAAGTTTACCAACCTGTGAAATTTGGATGAACAGAAGGTGAAAAGCTTCGAATTATGCTTCAAGATCTTCCAGATTCCTTCAATGAGTGATTATCAAGCTTCTGTATGCATCAATTTGTGTTGAATCCCTCTGAATTCTCAAATTCGATTTTGAGTTGCAAGCATCAAATTCAAAGTGCTCTTCCTTGATTCTTCAGCAATCTTGGCCAGAAATCCCTCTAAATTCACTCAACAACTCAAGATAAAGCTACTGAATGCATGAATTTGCTTTGATAATGCTCCAATTGGTATAACCGATTTGGATTTGCATAGTGAAAACTCAAAGTTCTATCTCTCAAATCTCTCTCAATCTTCACCAAAAAACTAACTGAATTAGTTATAATCCTTATATAGAAAATGTAGGAATCATCTAGAATGCCCTGGAATGATCTATGTGAGATATTGAAATTCTCATGCACTTGAAATTACCATGATAAGTTCATCCATGACAGTCATGATTCAGCTTGCTTCACCACCTGATTTTGATCCAAATTCTCCTCTAATGACATATTGAATGGATTGTTAAGGGTTAAGGCCTTGGTTATGATCTAAAAAATGGTTTTGCATATGTTACTTATGATTTAAGAAAGCATTTTCCAAAGCAACTCATAAAACCATGACTCATCTCAAAATTGTGACATTGCCAATGTGTTTGAAATCCAATTTCCATTCAAAATGACTACCCATATGCCATGTGTATGCCTCATATCTCAAAAATCCCAATTTCCCTCCTTTGAATCATTTGAAAAATCTCCCTTTTTAGGCCATTTTGGGCAACTTTGTGATACAAGCCATTTAAATCACCCATGACATCTTATCTGACCTAAAAACATAATTTTAAGCACATCTCATGTTGAACATTTTTCCATTTGAGGAGTGGAAGATAGAGATTTTGACCTATGTTGAAAAATGACCTATAATTCAACTTTCCCAAAATACCCCTGGATTGCCAAGATCATAACTTGAGTCCCACGAGTCTTCTTGAGAACTTATAGTACTCAAATTAAAGGTAAGATCAAGCCCTACAATTCTTATGTCGGCCAAGAATCCATTTGAAAACTCCTTGATGGGCAAAAGTTGCTTGGAAGCCAAGTGACTTTCACAGATAAATTTTAGTGTCCTCTGATGACCCATAACTTGCAAGAACCATAACTTGAGTTCTACAAATCTCCTTGAAGACTTATAGTACTCAAATTAAAGCTATTGAGAATCTCTAAAAGTTTCATGTTGGCCAAGAATCCATTTGAAACTTGCATTTTGACTTATGTGGCTTGGAAGTCCAGTGCTATACAGGGGATTTTACCCTAGGAACCCTGTCTCAAACACCTCCAACCACTCTTAATTCTCTTGAACTTGATCTTGACTCATCCACACACATGCTTTAACATATCAATCCATGACTTTCATGACTTATAGCTAGGTCTTGATGCCCTTTCTCTACTCTCCTTGACCTAGGGTTACCCAGATGAAACCCTACTTGTACACACCTCAACTGTGGTTATTGAACTTGATACCATGACTTGTCTAAGCTTCAATAGGGCTCTCTAGGCCTCCCATGGGATCCATACACACCTCATATTCACATTTCCTGCTTCTCATCTCCCTGATGATCCTCAATATTCCTCAAGATAGGAGCACAACCCACATGTAGGCATTTAGAACTTCTCAAGATTTCAAACCTTTTCTGATGACTTGGATGGTCTCCTAAGCTCATATAACACCTATAGAGAGGCTTCTTCTTATGATAGACACCTTGATCCCTTGTTGGAGGCATGCTATGCTATGATATGTATATGATGTGACTATGCAAATGAAATGCAATGAAACATAAACCAGGCAAGAAAGGTTGAGCAAATTTTGGGGTGCAACACTGTTGAAAAGAAACTGTCCAACAACCCTCTCTTAGATAGCTTAAGGCTCGTAACGTACGACGTCAGTTAACCTTTATTACTGTATTTTAATTTGTTTTGAGGTGAGAAGAGAACGAACAGGTTCAACTAAGAGGGGACTATCAAGTCCTAATGTTGTCATGCCAAGGATTCATCCTATGGTTGAGGTTTGAAACAGGGAACTCCTAGAAGTTATCATGCATAGGTTTCAACCTAAAGTTCTAATCATCACTTCCTTATCAAAGGAAGTGAGATTCCTAGGGGATCATGTCAATGATAAACAGAAACAGATAAAGCATCCGCTTAAACAGTAAACAGTAAACGACTGTAAAATGCATGCAATGCAAGTGAGGGAGGAAACGTGTGTGGGGCAGTAGCCTCCACAAGCTCATCTCCACCTCAAGCCAGATATGAATAACTGCAATCATACAAAGGAAATAACATGCTATCAAGCAATATATAATAACTGCAATCATACAGAAGAAGTGAAATAAAATGCCATCAAGCAAATCACAAACCACATAGGCAAGGGAGCAGGGCTCTATCGAATACCCGCAAGCAAAGCCATACAGTAACAATACAAGCAGAGGGAGCAACTCAACCTCTAGTGCAATCATGCTCCTAGTTTGATACAATCTAAACATGAGCTTATTCTAATGCATCAAGCAAATCAAACAAGTCACATCAATACAGTTGCACAGCAAGCAAACAAACAGGAAAGAAAGCAGATCAATAGCTTCCCCAACTTCACAGCAAAGCTCTTCTGACACTGGTTTAGTCCTCAGTCTTCAACTGCCCTTCTAGGCTTTCATCTTCAACAGCAAGTGTCAACTTGCTTCTTCAAGCTTCTAACATATCAAACACAAGTATCAACTTGTTCTTCATCCTCTTCAAGCTTCAGCTCCAAAGTAAACCCCACCTTCAGGCTTCAATCTCAATAGCAAGTGTCAACTTGTTCCTTCAGGCACTCAATGCATTGAACACACAAGTATGAACTTGCTCTCCAACTTCAAGCTTCAGCTTCTTCATCTGATCCCAACTAGATTCCCTTCACAAGTGTCAACTTGTTCTTACTTGTCTCCAAGCTTCAGCTTCCATGGCAATCTTCACATAATTGGAAGTTCAACTTCTAGCATCTTCAATCTTTTACAAGGAATTCCATCCCCTAACAAGGGAGAAAGATTCATCTGACAAGAGCAGGGTTTGGATAATAGACAGCAGAGTGAAGACCAAAGGTCACCACTAAGCACTTCATCATCAAAGAAAGGAACCCTCAAAGGTTCTACCAACATGTGAAGAGCCACACATCCTACCAAAGGAGGGATGAGGCCTTCACAAGGGGACCTTATATCATAGGGAGGAATGGAAGTGATCAACACCTTCCATGTTTATGAAAGAAGAGAATCTATCTAGAAGCTCTGCCTGCAAACCCTAATCTTAACACCTAAACAAAACTACACCAAAAGGAAGGAAGGTCTTCACATCCAAGCTTCTTCAAGCACTCCATAGTAGCCCAAGCTTGTCTTTAACACTAGCCAAGAGAAAGAGAGGCAAAACCCTAATCTAAGGGAACTAAAGAAATCAATCTAATTGAATTAGCAAGTTAGGATTATCTAAAACCTAGTACTAAAGTTAGTCCTAACTAAAATACTAAAAACAATTGTAAAATCCTACAAAAATAACTATGCGACCCTAATTCAATCATGAATCTACGATACAAAATTCAGAGGTTGAATCATCCATTAAGTCCTAGAAATAAATCCTAGATCACAAGGTACTAAGCATAAACCCTAAAAATAAAGCACCTAAAGTTTCAACTTAAAACTACCACCTAAATTCATCACAAAAATGTGAGAAAAATCTAAGTGGAACATGCACATCTATGATAGCTACACACAAAAAATCAAGGCAAGAATCATCACCAAATGCTCAAACCAAATTCAACAAAACAAGGTATCAACCATGGCCATTTTAATATCAATTAATATTCAAAAAATGCAAATAAAATCACAAATGCATGAATTCCTAATATTTTTAATCTACAAAATTCTATATTCAATCATGAATCAGGGGAAAAAAGTTTGGAATTAATTGAGTTAATTTCCTATTTTTTATGGATTAATCTCTAAGTCACATGAAATAATGAAAATTAAAAGAAAATAAATGAAATTAATAAGCAAGCGTGTCAAATAGCAAATATAATTAGTTTATTTCAAGAATTGGGCCCAGGGGGGGTGTGGATATCAACCCATTCATTAAGCCCAGAACAAATCAATTAATGAAACGGTGCGTTTCATTTAGGAACTTCTCTTCAGAATTGAAATCAAATCGTGGCCGTGGAAACGTTGGGCAAGTCAATGGTCCAACCATGATCTGATGGTCACCACTCATCTTCTTCATTCAAACACTCAGGCGTGGGGGGAAACCAGACGGTGGCCTGAGTTGCAGCGCCACCGTCTTCTCCGGTGAAGCACTCTTCTCAGGTCATCAAAACTCACAAACCAAATCATCATTCCCCTCCAAATTTTATGCTGATTACGAATATCAACTCCAAATCACCTAATTCCCTATAGATTTTCAAACCCGATAGCATTTTCAGAATTCCTCCAAATCTTGATTTTCACCATTCTTCAAATTAAAGGACTCAAGTTAATCCTCACTCTTCACTGATCAATTTCCACTATCCCATCGTGATTATTCCTTCAAGAATCTTGAGATATCAACCTCAACAGAAAATGATCACACACCTATCTTGTCTCTAATTCACCAATTTCTGATCCTAAATCCAACTACATGTTGCAAGGATCCTAACCACATATGAATTTCTAAGTATCTCCTCCTAAATCATGCATAAGGGTGAAATGTACAAACCTGGTTTCAGAGAGGTAACAGAGATGGTTTTTGCTCACTTCAACTGCCAAGATGATGCAGACACACTCCAAATTCACTCCCAAAGCCTTTGCACACCCTGATTTGGCTTGATTCTCCCTTGAATTGAAAACCCGATTTCAACTTGCACCTTCAAAATTTCAATGGCTCTTTCTGCAACCAGCTTAAATTCCTTCCAAAAAAATGGTTGAGTTCACTCAATGACTTATATAGAAGTGATTGGGATTGTCTAGAAACTTCTGGATTCATCCAAATGAGATTTTGGATTTTCAAAATCTCTTCAAAATCTCATCCATGGCAATCACCATTATGACTCCCTCTTGGCATGGCTATGTGTGTAATCAAATTCTCATGAGATTTTGAATGAGTTTGATAAGTTATCTTCCTTGTTTGCAAGCCAAAGGTATGAATTGGATATGTTGCTTCATCATGAAGAGATGAAATGGAATGTTATGCAAATGATCCCAAATCAAAATTATAACATTGCCATTGTTTCTAAAATCATTTTTCCAATCAATTTGACCTATAATTTTGTTACATTTGGTCACAAAATGAATTATTTGAATTTTTGGCCATTAAATCCTTTTAATTCTTTCTTTTTTCAAAATTTCTTGAACCAAGTCTCTCCTTGAGCCATTTCAATGCCTCCTTGATGCATGGTCAAGGTTAAAACACCATTTTGAGCAACTTTCTAGTTGAACAAAATTTCATTTGAGACCTCTAAGTTGGTGAAAATGGCCTATGATCACCAATGACCCATAATCACCAAATGTCCAAAATACCCTTGACTTGTCCAAGCCATAAGTTGAGTTCTACAACTCCTATCAAGGACTTCTAGTACTCTCTAGAAAGCTAAGACGATAAGGAACAACATTCATGTGACCAAAAGTTTATAGGAATCATCCTTCTTAGGCAAAAGTTCCATGCAAGTTGAGTAACTTTCAAGCTCCAAATTCACATACCTCAGATGACTTGTAACTTGTCAAAGCCATAACTTGAGTTCTACAAATCCTATCAAGGACTTCTAGCACTCAAATTAAAGCTAAGATCATTCTCTACAACAATCATGTTGGGGGCAAGATAAGATGACAATCACATCTTGAGCTAAATTGCCTTGAAGATAGGGGTCAAACTAGGGGATTTTACACTGTCAAGTCTTAGAAACCGTAGCTTGAAACTTCTCAAACTCTTTAATCATGATGAGTTTACCATGGAATCATCCTTAGAACATCTCAATGTATCAATCCATGATCACATGGCTCTTGAATTAGGTCTCAACCTTCTGCAAATCATCAGTTGACTTAGGGTTGACCCAGTCAAACCCTAGCTGCACCAATCATGGCTGAGGCTTCTTAATCTTGCACAATGACCTGTCTAGGCCTCAAAGTGATCTTCAACTCTTCTCATGAGCTCTCTCAAGATCTCAAGTCTAACTTCATGGCTTCAGAATCATCTGATGTCTTCCCATAACTCCCAAGTTAGGAGACACACATACTTGGTTTCAATCACTCTCTCTGAGGATCTTCTAACTTCTCTGACAAGGATATCAACCGTTGAACACTTGAATAACCTTCTTAGCTAGCTTCAAACTCTTGTGTAGCCCTTGATTGGTAATCATACCTCTTGATCTCCTGCACACATGTCAATGAAATGAAAATGATAATGCTAATGTGAATGAAATGAAACATAAGCTAGGTAAAGAAATGTTGGGCAAATTTTAGGGTGCAACAGCTGCCCCTATTCAAATGGCTTGGACCTGACTGGGTGAGAAGCGAATGGCTCTCAAATAATCAAGGTAAAAGGCGGTTGAATACCAATAAACTCGAAAATTTGCCAACTGCACAAGTACACGGTACTCTGATGGGGACAAATCTTCGGAAACTGAAATAATAGTTGCACGGCAACTAGCTGGAGAATTGGTCACACAGTAACCGGTGAAATGTCTAATCTCAAATCTCCGTCAGGATGATCATCTGATTTTGCTGTAGATCTTCGTCCTCAAGTCATTAAGGGGTCGCGGGTCATTCGACAACCGGCGATACATAGCTGATATTGCCATCAGGCATTCTGCAACATGGCAGCAGAAGAATTCTACGGGACTCATCAGGTCATTAGGAACTCTTTTAACAATCAAGTTAATCACGCCGTCAGGCATTCGAGGGAATTTTCGGGCGTCAGCCAGACTTCGTCAGTAAGTCGGAGATAGAATCCTTGGTCAATCATGAACCAAACAGGGATATCCAAACTTCTGCCATCAGGCATTCCGCATCAGTTGAGGGAACTGCTTTGACCTCGTGGTTAGACTTCGTCAGTAGGTCATGGGTTTTGGGCACCGCTGCCGGACTTCAATCATCAAGTCTTCAAGGGAAATCTCAACTTCTCTGTTCAAACCTGCCAGGGATGACACAACTCCGCTGGGGATTCTGGAGAACTATCAAGTAATTCTACTTCGGGGATCCAGAAATCATTCTGGGTGAATCATCTCTGCTGAGGAAATCAAGAATCATCTTGAACAAACAACTTCGTCGGGGGCTTCAAGAATCATCCTGAACCAATAACTCTGCTGGAGATTTCAGGAATCCTCCTGAGCAAACTCTGCCGGGGACTCTAAGCATCAACTTGAGCAACCAATTCTGAAGACTTCACTGGGGATTTTAAGAATCATCTTAAACAATCAACTTCGCTGGGCAATTCAAGAATCATCTTGGGCAAACGACTTTTCTGGGGAATTCAAGAATCATCTTGGGCCAAACAACTCTTCTGAGATTTCAGGAATCATCCTGAGCAAACACCCTATCAGAGAACACCTGCAAAACAAGAACGGTAACGACCTAGCTCATGTTTCATATGCATATGTTTGACTATAGCGCAATGTTCCACATGGTGGAAATGCTACGCATTTAGGGTAAATGCTATGCAATCACGCAAAATGCTACGACCCCATCATCAAAATAAATGCTGAAGGGGGAATCCTCCTGTCAAGGAGAAAGAACCACTCTGGTGGGGAGGAGGAATCATCCTGTCGAGGAGAAGAAGTCACACAAATCTCAATTGGACTCCGCCTGGGGAAACGAACTTCAGTCGACTACTGCAGGGGAATAAAGCTCTACGAGAACCTAAACCCGCTCAACTGGGCATACAAACCACAATTGCTAAGGAAAACGATGTCAATCGCAGAAATAAACTGCACGGCCTTCGCGGCTAAAAAATTTCCTGGAGATAACGACTCCGGTGGGGAATTACAGCATCAGCTATTCAACACTCTACTGGGGAAAACCAATCATGGCCTGAACGGCTTCCGAGGACTCGGCTCTCTCGGGGAACTGCCAACTCGGCTGAGGATAGGCAACCAGATGCTGGAATAAATCCTACTTGCCGGGGAAAGTACAACTCTGTGGGGAGTTTCAATTCTGCTGAAGACTTCAGTCTGCAATGTCGAGCGCTTCACACTTCAGTATATGACTCAGCTGGGGAGACGACGATCCTTCAGGATGCCTCCGATTGGAGAGAGAATCTTCTCTGCTTGGGGATACGCATCAATGCCCGTGGTCCCATGCTCAGACTCCATGGGGAGAGGATGCTGAACTTTGCTGGGGGAGAAGGAATCATCCTGCTTGGGAAACATACAGCATACTGCCTGGAATATGCCACACCTGTAACAACACAGAAAAACAGACAAGATATCCTTCTCAAAGGGACCTATCAAGGTTATCATCTTGCGACAAGGTTCAAGTAATTCATTGTTTCAACAATCAATGGCTTAGGCCAGTAAGTTTATGTATGTGCATCTTATCAAAAACATCGGCGTTCTTTTTCGCAAACAAAACAGATAAATGCTAAAGCAGAATTGCTGAATAGTACATATTTTATTGATAACGAACCCCTGAATGGGCAAAAATGTTTTACAACAGATGCAAGCTCCTAGAATGAGGAAGCTGCGCAAATATAAAAACATAAATATACATCAGTATATACACAAATGTCGGCAATGAGGCGTAGACGAATACCATGAGTTGATCCCTCTATGACCTACTCGACTTCGATACTTCTCCGACGCTTCAGCTTCAGAAGAGATTGATTCAGATAAACGGCCCTCAGGTCCTCCAAACCACTAAACAATGAAAGTCCACCCGCGGAACGCAGTCATTTGCTTTTTCAAATCCCTAACTTTTGCCTGAATCTCCCTTTCAGGTTTTCGATTCACTGGGATACCCTTTTTTGCCAAAGTCTCCCTTCCAGGTTTTCGACTTTGCGGGTGTACATTCTTTTCTTTATATCCCTAATTTTTGCCCGAACCTTTTTTCTTTTTTATGGTTCGCCGGGATGCCCCATTTTTGCCTGGATATTCTTTTTGTTTCTAGCGGGTCATTTTTAAGCAAAGTATTTTTTAACTGCGTCCGCATTCACCGGGGATGCAAAATCTTCGCCATCCATCGTGGATAACAACAAGGCTCCTCCCGAGAAGACCTTGTTGACGACGTACGGACCTTCGTAATTGGGAGTCCACTTGCCCCGGTGATCGGAGTGTGGAGGAAGAATCTTCTTCAGGACGAGATCACCCGTCTGAAAGCTTTTAGGACGCACCTTCTTATCATAATCTTTCTTCATTCGGCTTTGGTATAGACGACCATATGCAATCGATGCTAATCTCTTCTCGTCCATCAGGATGAGTTTGTTTAATCGGTTCTTAATCCATTCTACCTCATTGAGTTTCGCGTCAACCAAAACTCGTAAAGAAGGGATCTCAACTTCTAACGGTAGGACAGCTTCCATACCGTTCACCAGTGAGAAAGGAGTTGCCCCGGTCGATGTACGTAGCGTTGTACGATAACCGTGCAGTGCAAATGGCAGCATCTTGTGCCAATCCTTATAGGTCACAACCATCTTCTGTACAATCTTCTTAATGTTTTTATTGGCCGCTTCAACGGCGCCATTCATCTTCGGCCGGTAAGGAGATGAGTTATGGTGTTTAATCTTGAAACTCTGGCACAACTCCTTCATCATCTTGTTAATCAGATTCGAACCATTATCAGTAATGATCCGTTCGGGAATTCCATATCGACAGATGATGTCCCTCTTTATGAATCTAGCCACCACCTGCTTGGTCACATTAGCGTACGAGGCTGCCTCCACGCACTTGGTGAAGTAATCGATAGCTACTAGAATGAAGCGATGACCGTTAGATGCAGTGGGCTCGATCTTGCCTATCATGTCGATGCCCCACATGGAGAACGACCATGGGGAGGACATGACATTTAACGGGCATGGCGGCACATGAATCTTGTCAGCATAAATCTGGCATTTATGACATCTCTTCGCGAATTTAAAGCAATCTGATTCCATCGTCAGCCAGTAATATCCTGCCCTCAGGATCTTTCTCGTCATAGCATGCCCGCCGACGTGCGTACCAAATGTGCCTTCATGGACTTCTTCCATGAGCATACTCGCTTCTTTCTCATCTACACATCTGAGTAGCACGAGCTCGTGATTTCTTTTATACAAAACTCCATCAGGATTGAGATAAAAATTTCTAGACAGCCTCCTCAGAGTCTTCTTATCCTGGGTTGACGCTCTCGCAGGATACTCCTTAGTCATAAGGAAAGTCTAGATATCATGGAACCATGGCTTGCCATCGGAGGCTTCCTCGATCGCAAAGACGAATGCAGGTCTATCAAGACGAGAAAGGACAATTCTTGGAGCTTCATTCCAAAAATTGACTTTATACATTGAAGCCAACGTGGCTAAGGCATCAGCCATTTAATTCTCGGCCCTGGGCACATGATGGAGTTCCACTCGATCAAAGAACGGAAGCAGACTTCTGGCATAGTTCATGTACGGCACCAAATTCGATTGACGAGTCTCTCACTCCCCTTTAATCTGGTTGATCACAAGTGCCGAGTCACCATATACATCTAGGTTCTTGATTCTCAAATCAATGGCTTCCTCTAGACCCATGATGCATGCTTCGTACTCCTCTTCGTTATTGGTGACCGGAAACGTCAGTCTCGCGGTAAACGGGATGTGGGATCCATGGGGATTCGTGATGATTGCCCCTATGCCACTTCCGTAAGAATTAACCGCCCCGTCAAATATCAATTTCCATTGGGATTTCCTATCTGGACCCTCGTCGGGCAACGGTTCATCGCAATCCTTTGCCTTGAGAAACATGATATCCTCATCAGGGAATTCAAATTTCATCGGCTGATAATCCTCGATCGGCTGTTCAGCAAGGTACTCAGAAAATACGCTGCCCTTAATGGCCTTCTGGGAAACGTACTGAATGTCATATTCCGTCAACACCATTTGCCATCTGGCAATCCTGCCCGAAAGCGCTTTCTTCTCGAAGACGTACTTGATCGGATCCATCTTCGAAATTAGCATGGTTGTGTGATTGAGCATGTACTGTCGTAAACGTTTGGCAGCCCAAGCAAGTGCACAACACGTCTTCTCCAACATCGAGTAACGAGATTCACAGTCTGTGAACTTTTTACTCAAATAGTAAATGGCATGCTCCTTTCTGCCCGTCTCGTCGTGCTGACCGAGAACACACCCCATACTATTCTCAAGAACTGTCAAGTACATAATTAAGGGTCGTCCGGCCACTGGGGGTATCAAGATCGGAGGTTCCTGTAGATACTGTTTTATCTTATCAAATGCCTTCTGGCAATCCTCGTTCCAGATAATCGCCTGATCTTTCTTTAACAGTTTGAACATCGGTTCACACGTGGCCGTGAGCTGAGAAATAAACCTTGCAACGTAGTTTATTCTACCCAGGAAACCACGAACTTCTTTTTCTGTTTTTGGCGCTGGCATTTCTTGTATCGCTTTTATCTTCGCATGATCAACCTCAATGCCTCTCTCGCTCACGATAAACCCCAGTAGTTTTCCAGACCGTACTCCAAAAGTACACTTGTTAGGATTCATCCTCAACCTGAATTTCCTAAGCCTCTCGAAAAGCTTCAGCAAATTGACCAGATGTCCCTCCTCCATTTGGGACTTCGCAATCATGTCATCAACATAGACTTCAATCTCATGATGAATCATATCATGAAACAAAGTAACCATTGCTCGTTGGTAAGTGGCCCCTGCGTTCTTCAGACCGAAAGGCATTACCTTGTAGCAAAATGTTCCCCAAGGAGTGATAAACGTAGTTTTCTCCATGTCCTCCGGCGCCATCTTAATCTGATTGTAGCCGGAGAAGCCATCCATGAACGAAAACACGGAGAACTGAGCTGTATTGTCGACCAACACATCGATATGAGGGAGCGGGAAATCATCTTTAGGGCTCTCCCTATTCAAATCCCGATAATCGACGCACATTCGCACCTTACCGTCCTTCTTTGGCACAGGCACTATGTTGGCGACCCACGGAGGGTAAGTAGTGACCGCTAAGAAGCCAGCGTCAAGCTGTTTCTGCACTTCTTCTTTGATCTTAACGGCCATATCTGGTCGCGTCCTCCTAAGCTTCTGCTTAACGGGAGGACAATCTTCTCGCAGCGGCAAGTGATGGACCACGATGTCAGTATCAAGTCTGGGCATATCTTCGTATGACCAAGCAAAGATGTCACTATACTCTCTCAGCATCTCGACCAATCTCTGCTTGACATCACTCTGCAATGCGGCCCCTATCCTGACGTTCCTGACAAGTTCTTCAGAACCTAGATTCACAATCTCAATCTCTTCCTCGTGAGGCAGAATAACTTTCTCTTCTTGTTTCAACAAGCGGTCCAACTCTTCGGGAAGGTCTTCGTCTTCATCAATCTCTTCTTCGGCTTGATAGATCGGGCAATCGAAATCGAAGTGAGTCGTAGAAGGTCTAGAGTCGATGTCATCTGCTATGTGGATCCTGCAACAACAAGGGTTAAGCTTAAAACAAGGATATGCAGGTTAGCACAAACCCCATTGCCATTTTATTGTTTTTCAAAACAAATATAAAACAGGAATAACAGAGATCACAACATTTGAATGCGAAGAAAAACGCCTTTTGATTTATTGGTAAAATGCCTGTACATAATCAAACAAGGCCCTGACAATAAAACCACTATGCCCCGGGTAGGACATAGGGTCGTACAATAATTGGAGAAAGTAAATCATTACTCTTTGCGTGTCACTTGGATGGTACCCCTGATGGACCAGTTGTTGAGGCTCCCGCCTAGTTTGCTTGGCTGGATCCAAGAGTCTAGGTCGCAATCGTTGTCTTCTCCGTCTTCAGACACTGCATTGTCACTTTCAAATATCACCCCGCCACTGGTAAACTGGATCGACACTTTACCTCGCGACGCACTACGAGAAGAGGATGCTTCAGCCGCAGGAGAATATGCTAACCCAAACTTGTCCTGTTTGTTAGGTATTTCTAGAATTCGCCCCCAGCCTGGGGTAGATCCGGCCTGAACAACGGCCCGAGCTTCCTTGAAGGAAGAGAGAGTCATCTCTGGTTTTTCAGTCATTACAGGCGCCACGTTCTTGACTTTAACAGCTTTGAACGCCTGACATAGGGTTTCGTGAATTTCTCCATCCATCTCAACATACTTGAAGGACGACAAATGGCTCACCATTATGTCTTCCTCGCCACAAACAGTCACGATGCTGCCTCCGACAACATACTTAAGTTTCTGGTGCAACGTGGAGGTCACGACACCCGCAGAATGGATCCATGGCCGGCCTAGGAGACAGCTGTAGGCAGGCATGATGTCCATAATGTAGAAGACTGCATCAAAAGTTTCCAGCCCAACTTGGATTGGTAGCGTTACCTCTTCGAAGACATGACGCTTGGTTCCATCGAAAGCCTTCACAACCAGATCACTGGGTGTGCAAATCAATCCTCGAGTATCTAACTTCATCAATGCTTTCTTCGGAAGAACATTGAGCGATGACCCTGTGTCCACCAACACATGAGACATAATCGTTCCCCTACATTCTATCGAGATTTGCAGGGCGTTGTTGTGGTTTCTTCCCTTCAGCGTCAGCTCCAGGTCAGTGAACCCTAACCCGTTTCCAAAATTCACATGGACTACGACCCCTTCCAACTGGTTGACCGATATTTCCTGCGGTACATACGCGGCATTCAAAACCTTTAACAGCGCGTTGCGATGTGACTCCGAACATAGCAACAAATTCAAGATGGAAATTTTCGAGGGTGTTTGATGGAGGTGATCCACGATCTTGTAATCACTCTTCTTGATCAACCTCATGAACTCTTCAGCGTCCTTTACAAGTAAGTTTTTCTCTACCCCACAAGGGGTTTCCTCAACGACTTTACTCTTTCCCTTATCGGTTACATCAACTTTGTCGGCTTTGTCCACTTTATCCGCCACAATCTCGGGTGGAGAAAATACTCTTCCACTGCGCGTGATTCCGCCAATTCCCACTAGGTTATCCACACACTGCCATGAGGGTTCCAATTCTAACTTCTGCCCGTTGCAGTAGACGTCTGCCCCATAATGCCACGGGACAGCATTGGTGCTTTCAAAAGGGATCGGCCCAGCCTTGGTGATGGTAATTGTGGGCGGTCTGGGTGCGGAAATAGTGATCGTCCGACGAGGGATGGTGATGGTGGAAACCTCGTCATCTTGCTTCAGAATTACCTCTCCAGATCCACATTCGGCCCTTCGGCTAAACTGCAAGATTCCTTCGGTCATCAGACTCTGAATCCCCTCTATCAACTGTTCACATGCATCAGGACGAGTCCCACAGCCCATACATGATTCTCCACAGCCCGGAAAGAAGCCTTTCTTCATCAGCTTGGCTTTGACGAAGCTGAGCGGTGTCTTAAAATCTCTGACGTCAGTCAACACATCCAAATTCTCGTCCTCAATAATGGCATTCACCCCACCTCCCCGATGATTCGGCATAGGGTTCTTCGTGACATTTGGCACATTATCTGAGAAATTGATGATCTTAGCATCTACCATATCTTGCACCTTGTGCTTGAAGGCTTTGCAGTTTTCTATCGTGTGGACGAGTGCCCCCGAGTGAAACTCACAAGTTGCATTCGCATCATAACCTGGCGGAGGTGCCCCTGTCAAGGGAGCCAGGGTTCTCTTCTGGATTAGCTGTAACTGAAGCAGAGTCTGTAACAGCTGAGCATAAGACATGGGCGGTGTTTCAAGGTGACGACTCGATAGAGGTGCCCTGTTCTGATACTTTTTGTACCCTTGCTGATTCGGCTGCTGCTGTGGCTGGGGTTGTTGGACTGCAGGGATGGTTATGCTAGCCACCTGCTGGCGAGGGCCTTTACCCTTCCTTCGAGCGTTGGACATGACGCTCGTCTCTCCTTCCCGCCTTTTGCCACCATACAGTTTCTTTCCTCCTCTAGCTGAGGATAGATCACCTTGAATTTTCCCCAGTTTGATCCCATTTTCAACGTGCTCGCCGGTGATGATGAGATATGAGAAACTTCTAGACATACCGCTGACCAGTTTCTCGTAATAAACCCCTGGGAGGGTGGCTACAAACATTTCAACAAGCTCCCGTTCAACCATCGGCGGTTGAACCCTAGCTGCCAATTCACGCCACCGCTGGGCGTACTCTTTGAACCCTTCGTTGTTCCTCTATGACAAGTTCTGCAGTTGAACTCGGTTCGGAGCCAAGTCGCTGTAATACTGGTAATGGTGCACGAATGCCTCGGCAAGTTCCTTCCACGTGCGCACACTGGTAGGCTCCAAACTCATGTACCACTCCAAGGATGGCCCAAACAAGCTATCCTGAAAGAAGTGCATCAGCAACTTCTCGTCTTCAGAGTGAGCGGACATTTTCCGATAGTATGACCTCAGGTGGACGCGAGGGCAGGTGGTGCCCTTGTACTTCTCAAAGTCGGGTACCTTGAATTTTGGAGGTACCTTGAAATCAGCAATCAATCCTAATTTAGACATGTTTACACCCATAGTGTTCAGGTTCTCGAAATTCCTCATCTTGTCCTCGAGTGCCTTAAACCTCAGACGTGCTTCAGCAATTAGCTCTCCTTCCGCACCCTTCTGGGAGAACAAATCTTCTTGTCGATCTTCTAGCCATGGCTGAGGCCCGTACAGATTTCCAACACCTGCGTTGCCGTTGCCCAGCCCAACATTGACATTAGCCTCAAAATTTCCATTGCCGACGCCAGTCGTATTACCATTGAGCCCTATGTTAGCGATCACATTGCCGTTGCCACTGCCATTCCCCCCGGTCACGGGGATGCCGTTCTGAGGAGTTTCAACAGGTGGAGGGGTTGCAACATTCCCACCGTGGAGTACACCATTGCTATCAACCCTTGAGATCAGAGGCTGGACCAATGTTCTGAGCTGGTCTTGGCCGTTGGCAACCGCTTGCATGAGCTCCATGAAGCGGTCCATCCTCTCTCGGAGCTCCTGAACATCAGTCTGCACTTGCTCCATTGCTCTAGCTTGATTCGCTCTGGTCGGATAGCGGTGGATTGGTCTTTGATCAATCTTGGAACAACCTGAAACAACCTGTATACACAAAAGGGTTAGAAAAAATGACAACGTGCTCATTATGCAGATGCTTCGTGCAAATGCAAACGTGTGTCTGTGCGTTAGGGAGATATCCCCCCCGATCCTAGTGCCTGAGTGCCAGTGTTGATAATAAGAAGCCCGAGTCCAGTCATGGAAATAACATCTCATATATAAAGAAAGCCCATCAAGGCAGTACACAACGTCACTGAGTACAAGCAGAATCAATAGCATGACCTCGACCAACAAGCCTGGTGATGGTCAGCATACAACAATGATCAACACAAAAGGATTACAAATATAGTCAAGCACGGCCACGGGTGCGGAACTCTTCTAACAGATTCCTCGTTTCTGGATGATCAGGCCGAGTGAGCAACCCTTCGACGAGTAACTCCCTCTGCGTAATAGTGTATTGAAGACCTTCAACTGAGTCTTCCCATGCTCCTTCACCGAAACAATCTTCTAACTTCCGCTTCTTGGATTCAAACGTCAGTTTGTGCTCCTTCAGGTTAGCAAGAGCCTTGTTGAGCAGGCCTTCAGCGGCATATCTGCGAGCAGTTTCTTCATCAAACCTCTTCTCATTGGCCTTCACCTGGGCTTTCAACTTGGAGATCTGCTGTTTCAGTTTATCCTCCCGTTCTTTGCCGTTGGCTAGGGTGGCCTTCCAATGCTGATTAAACTTGGATATTCTCCGGTACGCTTCATCCAAGTGCTGCTTCTTAGTGGCCAGTACGTCATTGACAGCTTTGAAGTCCCGACCCAAACGCTCACGCTCAGCCATCTGCTTAGTTAAATCCGTCCTTAACTGGTTCACAAGCTCTGTTTGCCTCTTGAAGGAATGGACGGCTTCGCTTCTCTCGCTTCTGAGTTGAGCCAATTCTTTCTCCAGTTCTTCATTTGCCTTCTTCAGCTCATCTCTCTCTGCTAACACCTGATTATGCTGCTGAATAGGCACGGTGGTAGGCTCTTCAATCACTGGAGGGCTTTCTAGCTTGGCAGGTGGAAACGGCATCCCTATGACATCTGCTCTGGCTCTGATCCAAGTCACATACGGAGCGTAGGCTTGGCTATTACTTTTCCCCAGCAACGGCTTTCCCCCCTTACAGATACCATTCCAAGCGTGCTGAAGCTTAGATAACATATCCCCCTCTAGAAGTCCAGTGAGGTACAGAGATTCCTGCACCTCTTCATCCTTCGGCGGAGCTCTTAAAGCATAAGCAAACTGTCGGACCAGCAGAGATGGATTATAGTTGATATAACCCTTCCTGCCTATCAAAGGCACATTCGGAAACCCGTTGCAGCTGAAGATAATCTCAATACCCAATCTATCCCTATCAAACCAGGCAATGTCCTCCGCTGACAGACTCATCAAGCGCTCAAACCACGCATTTGTGGCTGCAGACGCAGCAAAGGGACCTTTCTTGGATAGGTGACTACCAAGCCATCTATAGAGCAGGGGCACACAACACGAGACATTCTTGCCCCTTCTGTTCTCATTTTTGTAATGGACGGAATGGTAGACATCTCCTATCAAGGTAGGGACTGGATTCCCTGATGCAAAGATGTGAAAGGTGTCGAAGTCTACAAAGTCGGGCATATTGGGGAACAGAATGATGCCATATATGCACAGAGCAAGGATGGCGTTGATCACGATCCAACATTCGTCTTTGGCGCACTGTTGGGCCTTTCCCACTAAGAACTGCAAGGAGAAACCGGGAACCTTGTTCCAACTAGACAAGACCAACTCGGAGGCATCCAGATGAAATGAAGGGGCTAGGCTAGCCAAATTAGGCTCAGCATCCATATGAACAAAGGGCATCTGACTCTTGATAGGCACACCTAACAAATCAGCATACTCCTCTAGTGTAGGTGCGAGAATAAAGTCTGGGAAGGTAAAGCATCTCAAAGGAGGATCGTAGAACTGCAGCAGGGCGTGCAACCCATTCAACTCAAACACAGAAGGCTTACGAACCAAGCTGAGCAGTTTCCCATAGGACTTTCTGAATTCACCTCTCACAGAATCATCTGCCAAAGCAATCAAACCAGTCAGCTGAACAACATCAGGAGTGGGGAGCTTGTAGGCTACAGTCTTCCTCAGAGAACCCATAGTAGCACAATAGAAGGCAAGAAAACCTGAACCGGGGGAAACGGTACCTGCAACACAGACACATGTTAATGAAATGCAAATGAGTATGCAAAGCAATGTAAAATGCAATCATGCAGCAGGAGACCAAGACGACTGCGCTGTCGAAGTGATGAAGGTTCTGTATCAACAAAACCACAATGCTGCTCTGTCAAGAACAACCCTATCTCTGATGCGAAGAAAACCCTGGTATCGGACCATAAACCTGCTCTGTCAAGAACACACATATATATGATGATGAGTAGAAACCCCTGATGTCAGACTATAACTCTGCTCTGTCAAGAACACACATACATCTGATAATAAGGACCTCCGATACAGGACCATAACTCTGCTCTGTCAAGAACAAATACACATCTGATGATGATAACCTATGATACCAACAAAACTGATTCACTATCAAGAAAACCAGGTAGTCTGAAGGTTAAGGTTTCCTGCAACAAACCCGACCCTGCTCACAGGTATGGACCTAAACTGACACAAGTTAGGCATCCTATGCGGTCATCAGCGTCACAAACATTCAAGATGGGTGATACGATACCTAGAAGGTGTGGCATCACCGTCTCCTGATGCGGCCTCACTCAGCTGAATCCCAAATGATCGGTCCCCAGAGTCGACAATCCTCCAAACCAACAACCCCTCAGGCCCAAAGGGCCGGAAAAGAAGTCAACCGGGAGAACCTCGTCTGAGTGTGGATTTCATGAGACACTAGTGCCTGCAAAGCAAGCACGCGCCCATTAATTTCCACAACTAATGCTAGGTACACTCAAGCCTGGGTATGGCTTCTCACTCATCAGAATGCCCCTCCCACAACAGCACAGATAATCATATCATACTGAAAATAAAATGCAGGAAATAAAATGCGATAAACAAACACAACCCAACAAGTAATCATACAAGCGTTAGGATTGACTCTCGCAGGGGACGTTGGGTCCCCAAACTGACTCGCATACGGGACGTTGGATCCCAGGAAACTATCAAGTCCCCAGCAGAGTCGCCAGCTGTCGCTTCCGCGAAAATAATGTGCCGGGAAAATAGAAGAGTCGCCACCTTTCGTTATTTATCCCTCAGAACGGGAAAGGAAACAATCGGAAAAACCTGACGAAAAGGTATAAGACAAGGTCATCGCAACCATTGTCTGGGTTCGGGAGTCGGTTACGCAAGGGGAAGGTATTAGCACCCCTCACGTCCATCATACTCGATGGGATCCATGCTTGTTATGTTTATCTGACGGGTTGGTTTTATCTATCTACCTATCAAGGCCGGCTTAAAAAAGAAAAGAAAAATGACTCGGCAAAGCGTCGCACTTTATGCCTACGTATTCTCATCAGAGAATGAGAAATCAGAGTCAACGTAGTTCGGCTAACTACGGGTTACGGGGAAGGTGGCTCGCCAATACGTTAGTATTGTGCCTACGTACTCTCAACAGGTATGAGAGATCAGAGCTTACGTAGTTCGGGATAATACGGATTACGGGAATTCAGATTCATCTGTTTTTATCGAGTAGGGTTAACAAACAGTTCCAGCAGTTTGGCGTACGCAACTCGACCCTTGGAGACTTAGGCGTTACCGTTTGCGGTAGAACTGGGAGTTAACGACACTCTTTTCTTCAGAAAAGCTTCCTTTGAATTATGGGCCCACGGGGCAAAAGGTTTGAAGTTTGTTTTCTGTCTTTTACGGAAGAACTGTTTTTTATGGATGTTTGCAACCAATATCGCACTAGAGACTAAGACCTGAGAGTGAATGCATCGCATGTCACCCAAAGGGTGCCATACTAAACATTCAGACTGTTGAAAAGAAACTCTCCAACAATCCTTTCTCAGATAGCTTAAGGCTCGTAACGTACGACGTCAGTTAACCTTTATTACTGTATTTTAATTTGTTTTGAGGTGAGAAGAGAACGAACAGGTTCAACTAAGAGGGGACTATCAAGTCCTAATGTTGTCATGCCAAGAATTCATCCTATGGTTGAGGTTTGAAACAGGGAACTCCTAGAAGTTATCATGCATAGGTTTCAACCTAAAGTTCTAATAATCACTTCCTTATCAAAGGAAGTGAGATTCCTAGGGGATCATGTCAATGATAAACAGAAACAGATAAAGCATTCGCTTAAACAGTAAAATGTAAACGACTGTAAAATGCATGCAATGCAAGTGAGGGAGGAAATGTGTGTGGGGCAGCAGCCTCCACAAGCTCATCTCAACCTCAAGCCAGATATGAATAACTGCAATCATACAGAGGAAATAACATGCTATCAAGCAAGATATAATAACTGCAATCATACAGAAGAAGTGAAATAAAATGCCATCAAGCAAATCACAAACCACATAGGCAAGGGAGCAGGGCTCTACCGAATACCTGCAAGCAAAGCCATACAGTAACAATACAAGCAGAGGGAGCAACTCAACCTCTAGGGCAATCATGCTCCTAGTTTGATACAATCTAAACATGAGCTTATTCTAATGCATCAAGCAAATCAAACAAGTCACATCAATACAGTTGCACAGCAAACAAACAAACAGGAAAGAAAGCAGATCAACAGCTTCCCCAACTTCACAACAAAGCTCTTCTGACACTGGTTTAGTCCTCAGTCTTCAACTGCCCTTCAAGGCTTTCATTTTCAATAGCAAGTGTCAACTTGCTTCTTCAAGCTTCTAACACATCAAACACAAGTATCAACTTGTTCTTCATCCTCTTCAAGCTTCAGCTCCAAAGTAAACCCCACCTTCAGGCTTCAATCTCAATAGCAAGTGTCAACTTGTTCCTTCAGGAACTCAATGCATTGAACACACAAGTATCAACTTGCTCTCCAACTTCAAGCTTCAGCTTCTTCATCTGATCCCAACTGGATTCCCTTCACAAGTGTCAACTTGTTCTTACTTGTCTCCAAGCTTCAGCTTCAATGGCAATCTTCACATAATGGGAAGTGCAACTTCTAGCATCTTCAATCTTTTACAAGGAATTCCATCCCCTAACAAGGGAGAAAGATTCATCTGACAAGAGCAGGGTTTGGATAATAGATAGCAGAGTGAAGACCAAAGGTCACCACTAAGCACTCCATCATCAAAGAAAGGAACCCTCAAAGGTTCTACCAACTTGTGAAGAGCCACACATCCTACCAAAGGAGGGATGAGGCCTTCACAAGGGGACCTTATATCATAGGGAGGAACGGAAGTGATCAACACCTTCCATGTTTATGAAAGAAGAGAATCTATCTAGAAGCTCTGCCTGCAAACCCTAATCTTAACACCTAAACAAAACTACACCAAAAGGAAGGAAGGTCTTCACATCCAAGCTTCTTCAATCACTCCATAGTAGCCCAAGCTTGTCTTCAACACTAGCCAAGAGCAAGAGAGGCAAAACCCTAATCTAAGGGAACTAAAGAAATCAATCTAATTGAATTAGCAAGTTAGGATTATCTAAAACCTAGTACTAAAGTTAGTCCTAACTAAAATACTAAAAGCAATTGTAAAATCCTACAAAAATAACTATGGGACCCTAATTCAATCATGAATCTACCATACAAAATTCAGAGGTTGAATCATCCATTAAGTCCTAGAAATAAATCCTAGATCACAAGGTACTAAGCATAAACCCTAAAAATAAAGCACCTAAAGTTTCAACTTAAAACTACCACCTAAATTCATCACAAAAATGTGAAAACAATCTAAGGGGAACATGCACATCTATGCTAGCTACTAACAAAAAATCAAGGCAAGAATCATCACCAAATGCTCAAACCAAATTCAACAAAACAAGGTATCAACCATGGCCATTTTAATATCAATTAATATTCAAAAAATGCAAATAAAATCACAAATGCATGAATTCCTAATATTTTTAATCTACAAAATTCTAGATTCAATCATGAATCAGGGGAAAAAATTTTGGAATTAATTGAGTTAATTTCCTATTTTTTTATGGATTAATCTCTAAGTCACATGAAATAATGAAAATTAAAAGAAAATAAATGAAATTAATAAGCAAGCGTGTCAAATAGCAAATATAATCAGTTTATTTCAAGAATTGGGCCCAGGGGGTGTGGATATCAACCCAGTCATTAAGCGCAAAATAAATTAATTAATGAAACGGTGCGTTTCATTTAGGAACTTCTCTTCAGAATTGAAATCAAATCGTGGCCGTGGAAACGTTGGGCAAGTCAATGGTCCAACCATGATCTGATGGTCACCACTCATCTTCTTCATTCAAACACTCAGGCATGGGGGGAAACCAGACGGTGGCCTGAGTTGCAGCGCCACCGTCTTCTCCGGTGAAGCACTCTTCTCAGGTCATCAAAACTCACAAACCAAATCATCATTCCCCTCCAAATTTGATGCTGATTACGAATATCAACTCCAAATCACCTAATTCCCTTTAGATTTTCAAACCCGATAGCATTTTCAGAATTCCTCCAAATCTTGATTTTCACCATTCTTCAAATTAAAGGTCTCAAGTTAATCCTCACTCTTCACTGATCAATTTCCACTATTCCATCGTGATTATTCCTTCAAGAATCTTGAGATATCAACCTCAATAGAAAATGATCACACACCTATCTTGTCTCTAATTCACCAATTTCTAATCCTAAATCCAACTACATGTTGCAAGGATCCTAACCACATATGAATTTCTAAGTATCTCCTCATAAATCATGCATAAGGGTGAAATGTACAAATCTGGTTTCAGAGAGGTAACAGAGATGGTTTTTGCTCACTTCAACTGCCAAGATGATGCAGACACACTCCAAATTCACTCCCAAAGCCTTTGCACACCCTGATTTGGCTTGATTCTCCCTTGAATTGAAAACCCGATTTCAACTTGCACCTTCAAAATTTCAATGGCTCTTTCTACAACCAGCTTCAATTCCTTCCAAAAAAATGGTTGAGTTCACTCAATGACTTATATAGAAGTGATTGGGATTGTCTAGAAACTTCTGGATTCATCCAAATGAGATTTTGGATTTTCAAAATCTCTTCAAAATCTCATCCATGGAAATCACCATTATGACTCCCTCTTGGCATGGCTATGTGTGTAATCAAATTCTCATGAGATTTTGAATGAGTTTGATAAGTTATCTTCCTTGTTTGTAAGCCAAAGGTATGAATTGGATATGTTGCTTCATCATGAAGAGATGAAATGGAATGTTATGCAAATAATCCCAAATCAAAATTCTAACATTGCCATTGTTTCTAAAATCATTTTTCCAATCAATTTGACCAATAATTTTGTTTCATTTGGTCACAAAATGAATTATTTGAATTTTTGGCCATTAAATCCTTTTAATTCTTTCTTTTTTCAAAATTTCTTGAACCAAGTCTCTCCTTGAGCCATTTCAATGCCTCCTTGATGCATGGTCAAGGTTAAAACACCATTTTGAGAAACTTTCTAGTTGAACAAAATTTCATTTGAGACCTCTAAGTTGGTGAAAATGGCCTATGATCACCAATGACCCATAATCACCAAATGTCCAAAATACCCTTGACTTGTCCAAGCCATAAGTTGAGTTATACAACTCCTACCAAGGACTTCTAGTACTATCTATAAAGCTAAGAGGATAAGGAACAACATTCATGTTGACCAAAAGTTCATAGGAATCATCCTTCTTTGGCAAAAGTTCCATGCAAGTTGAGTAACTTTCAAGCTCCAAATTCACATACCTCAGATGACTTGTAACTTGTCAAAGCCATAACTTGAGTTCTACAAATCCTATCAAGGACTTCTAGAACTCAAATTAAATCTAATATCATGCTCTACAACAATCATGTTGGGGGCAGGATGAGATGACAATCACATCTTGAGCTAAATTGCCTTGAAGATAGGGGTCAAACTAGGGGATTTTACACTGTCAAGTCTTAGAAACCCTAGCTTGAAACTTCTCAAACTCTTCAATCATGATGAGTTTACCATGGAATCATCCTTAGAACATCTCAATGTATCAAGCCATGATCACATGGCTCTTGAATTAGGTCTCAACCTTCTGCAAATCATCAGTTGACTTAGGGTTGACCCAGTCAAACCCTAGCTGCACCAATCATGGTTGAGGCTTCTTAATCTTGCACAATGACCTGTCTAGGCCTCAAAGTGATCTTCAACTCTTCTCATGAGCTCTCTCAATATCTCAAGTCTAACTTCATGGCTTCAGAATCATCTGATGACTTCCCACAACTCCCAAGTTAGGAGACACACATACTTGGTTTCAATCACTCTCTCTGAGGATCTTCTAACTTCTCTGACAAGGATATCAAACCTTGAACACTTGAATAACCTTCTTAGCTAGCTTCAAACTCTTGTGTAGCCCTTGATTGGTAATCATACCTCTTGATCTCCTGCACACATGTCAATGAAATGCAAATGATAATGATAATGTGAATGAAATGAAACATAAGCTAGGTAAAGAAATGTTGGGCAAATTTTAGGGTGCAACACCCTCTTGGCCTTTGTAAAAGTTAATCCCCATGAGTGTTTAACTTAGATCTAGAGAGTTTTGTCAAACTCTATAAAAAGATTATTATGTTTGTTTCCCTTGGAGTCTTAACCATAGTAAAGTATTCTTCAAACTCAGTGAGGAGAGCTATGGTTGCTCTGATTCCATCCTAGTCAGGATACATAGGCATAAACTGTGATATCTTTGTGAGAAAACGTAAATCCATCCTTAGGTCTTTACCTAGAACTTTACCATAACCCTAATCCCAATAACCTTAGCAAATAACTTAGATAGTTTAGTACACACACATACAAAAGGTTCCTGTAGAATACTAGAGATGTCTAGGATGTGAAATACCTACCCTTGGCATAACCAACCCCCAATCCCCGAATCTTTAGCTTTATTGTTACATCGCGCAAAAGGTCTTTTCGTTCTTTAATCTTTCCTTTGGATAAATGAAAGCTCGGTGGTGAATTTAAATGAATTAAGATTCAAGTTAATCAATAGCCTGGCATCCAATTCTCAGCGCAACAGAAATGGCGACTTCACTAGGGACCTATATCTTGCTTGAGGGTTTAGCCCACTTTGTGTGCTTATATGATATATCTCTGTATGTTTACCTATACATGTATGTTTGTAAATATATAACTGTATTGTTTTCATTGGATCTTTGGGTGACATCTTGAGTGGTGAGATAAGTCCTAACCCAAACTTGAGTGTACATATGATAGGATGTGGTATGATCAATAGTTGATTGTTGGGAGTAGTCCTATCATGTTTGACATATGATGTAACCACGCTCAATTGAGACCTCCTTGAGATAATTAATGGTGTATGAGTAGTCATGTATTGCATTGGTTGTTTCAACCTGAGATTCTGTGAAATTGAGGGCCTTTAGTGACCCACTTACCCCACTTGGCCTTTTTAGGATGTAGTGCAGAAACTATGAGGGAGTAGTCCCGAAATAATTGTTACGCAATGCTACACTCAGACAAGTCTATCCCGAGAATATTTTTGACCCACGTGAGTAGTCACGTTGCCTGATAATGTCTGAGGGATTTATCTATGACTCTGGGAACCCTTGATAGCACCCGATCTACAAGTACAATGAAAATCTTAGTACATGTCCTTTGGGAGGGTATACCCTGGCTTCATGCTTATAACTCTGAACTTAGGACCATTGCTTGTTAGCATTTGCATGTGTGTGTTGTTTGTGCATCAAATCATCATGTCATCATAGCATCTCATTTTGGTGCACTTGTTTTGTAAAACTCAGTCATTTTGTTTTTGCGAAACCCTAGTTATCAAGAATTTTGGGAAAAGAAACACTAAGAAATATAACTTCAAGAAACACGATACAATGGAGTTGAGAAAGCTGGGAACAATGGTATCCGAAAACTTCGGGAAAACTTATGGGAAGCTTCTGAACATTGTAAAGACTAGAATAGAAGAAGAGGTTCTCAACACCTTGGTTCAATTCTACGATCTGTTGTACCACTGTTTCACCTTCCCAGACTAGAATATTCATACTTCATTGGAATTCCTATGAGGGATAAGAAAACCTTTAGTGGTTTAGAGAAGTTACCCTCACCGAAGGAAATTGCTGACACACTCCATTTATAAGTATCTGAGGTCAAAGCTAAATCATACTTCAAAAAATGGGGTCAAGGGTTTTCATTCTGCTTACTTATTGGGAAAAGCTACTTACCTTGCCAAGGAAGGTAGTATGGATGCAATCGAAGCTGTTTTGACTCTATTAATATATGTCTTGGTGTTGTTCCCAGAGGTAGAAGAATTCGTCAACTCAACTACCATCACAATGTTCTTGAATAGGAACCCAGTACCCACCTTGTTAGGTGACGCTTATCATTCCATTCATCACAGGACCCTTCAAGGTAGATGGACTATTAGCTGCTGTGCACCCTTGTTATACAGATGGTTTGTCTATCATCTACCAAGAATGAATGCTTTCAAAGAAAATCCTAAGGGTTGGAGATGGTCTCAAAGGATTATGTCTCTAACACAAGCAGACATTCATTGGTATGATCCTACCTATGACCGAGAAGTCTACATTGATAGTTGTGGTACTTTTTCGAATGTACCACTCTTGGGAATACAAGGGGGAATTAACTACACTCCTGCCTTGGCCAGACGTCAATTCGGTTACCTAATGAAGGATAAGCCTAACAACATCCTATTGGCTGGTTTCTTCTACCTCAACGCCGAAGCAGAGGAAAGTTTAAGAAATAGTACAATTGATGCTTGGAAGAACATCCGGAGAAAAACCAAAGCTGGCCCTGGGAAGAGGAACTGTGTAGCTTTTGAGCCATTCACTCGGTGGGTCCAATCTAGAGCTCGTGATCTCAAGATGCCTTACCTTCCTGAGAAAAATGCGTAGATTGTCATCGTGTTATCCTCTACCATTCCCATTGAAGATATGGAAGAATACTAAGAGGTTCTTGAAAGAACAAAGCTTGAGAGGGATACTTGGGAAGACAAGTACCATACTCTTCATGCTGAGACAACAAAATTGCAGAGAGAGTTACAAGACAAAGATGAGTTGATTGGGTGGTTCAAAAGACGCTTGACAAACTGAGATGTGACAAAGGAGAATTTATTTTTCTCTAGTGTCAAACCTATGCAGAGTACTCATGAGTATTTGAATATCCCACCAACTTCTGGCGCTTGGAAATGAATAGTAGACAAGTTGGTGATGAAGAATACTATGTTGAAAAGACTGAAGAGGACACACAGATAGAATTCTTGTCAAATTTCCTAACCATAGGGCCTAAGTCTTCTCCTATGATGTAGCCTCACATTTCTTGGGTTATATTTCAAAAAAGCTATAACTTTTCCCAACATAAATGAAACAAGGGTTTTGCTTTACTTATCTTATGATTTTTGTAAAACCAGTTGTTTCTTGCGTCTTTGCATCGCATTCTGCATTCTGCTAACCATTCAAGGAGTTCAAAAATCTTGTTTTTTGCAGACATAGTTGTTGCGGTGAGAATCATGATGTCAAGCTATTTATTAACTTGAATCTTAATTCATTAAATTCACAACAGGACATTGATTTATCCAAAGGAAAGGTTATAGAAAGAAATACCTTTTGCTTGATGTAACAACAACGCTAAGAGATTTGGGGATCGGGGGTTGGTTATGCCTAGGATAGGTATTTCACATTCTAAAAATTTGCAGTACTCTACAGAAACCTTTTGTATGTTTGTATGCTAAGCTTGGTAAAAGTTTGTTATGGTTAGGGATAGGATATAAGGTAAGGTTAAGATACAAACCTAGGGATAGTTTCTAAGTTTGCTCCCAAAGATATCGCATATTCTACCTATGTATCCTAACTAGGATAGAATCAAAGCAATCGTAGTTCACCTCACAAGGGATAGATGAACACTTGATTATGATCAAGGTTCAAAGGGGAACAAACATAACAATGCTTGCGTAGAGTTTAACAAAACTCTATTCTAAGTTGTATACTCAAAGAGATTGACTTTTACAAAAGTCAAGAGGGGAGTAAGTAACCATGATAATTATTCTTACATAGACTTAACAAACTCTATCCTAGGGTTCTAATTGAAAGAGTACTCCTAACAAGGGGCAGGTCTTTTAGACTTAAAGCAAGGTCTAATGGGTATAGATTCTAACTTAACTAAGTTACGGTTCAAGGTGACTTAACAAAGTCAGAGGGAGGGTAATGACCTATCTATGGCCCAAGGATCAATAGAGAGACTTTCCTTTGGGATGGGAAAAATGAGGCAATTGGATGAGAACTAACAAGTTCCATCACTTGGGGAATAACTTAACAAAATTAAAAGCACACATAAGTATTCATTCAAACATGATGAACATATGACAAAGCATGGTAGCAACCAAGAAAAGATATGCAAGCATGTAACAACATCAAGCACAGGTTACAATCAAGTCAAATGGTTACAACCAGAGATATCACAATATCTAAAAGGTACATGATAGAGGTTCTTACAAGACCAAACATATAAGGCAAGATCAACTTTAAACATCTTAACAAAGATGAAGAGCAATGAGATAACAACCATCAAGATAAACAACAAAATATGTAATCCAAACAAGTTTAAATGCAAACAAGTTACAACTTGAGGCAATCATGTTATAGGGATCAAAGGATGTCAAATGTAACAACATAATACCAACAATCATACATTGATGACAATCAAGTAAATAAGTATACAAGAAGTGTTACAACAATTCAAGTATGAATTCAAGACTTCATAGGGGAAACATACAAGTTTTATGGTCACAATCAAAACAAAGAAAACCCTAGCATTTTATGGTTCTAAAAAGACACATAAACAAGTAGAAAAGACATGGTGAACACACTCAAGAGGTTACAACATCAGGAAGTATAGTATGGTTCACAAACAAAGGACAAAGTATGGTTGTCAATAGATGCATTCACAAAAGCAAGGACTAAACATGGTAAGACATTGGATCAAGCAAACTTGATTACCCAATCATGTTAACAAACACATATGGATCAAGCACAACCAATCTTGCAAGATAGATCAAATTATCAGTTGAGAAAAGTTTCAAAACAATTAAAGTAAAAATCCTAAAAAACACATGATTTCCAAGTGATTCAAAGTCTTTCTAGGATATCAATACTTGAATTATTTTCCCATTATTTGATAATAAACATGATGAAGAACAATTTTAAAAAAGAATGGTGCAAAAAAGATAAAAAATGAACAAGTTATGATGAATTTAAATTTGTGAAGAAATAATGAGAAAAAGTGGTAAAAAAAAAAAGGAAATGTCCTCCACAAGGGTTGAACCCACGCCCTATGGTTCACATGTGTAAAATATTACCAAACCAACTATGAGGCGCGTGTGATAACACACTGGAAGAGAAACAAAATAAAGTTAAAACCCTAAAAATGATAAAATGCAAAAAAGAGTTGTCCCTGGCAAGGATCGAACTCGTGTGGGCAAGGAAAAGAAAGTATAAGGCGCGCAGGTTTTAATCATTGGGGTGGTGATACATCCAATGTGTCAAACCACCCCATAAAATCATAACCTTTACAATATGGATTTCTGGGCAAAAACCTGACCCAAGCCGAGGCAAAAAAAACTTCAAAACGTGAACAATCAAACTCAATCAAATCTTAATGGATTTTGATGAAACTTTAGTTAAACTTGAGTGAAATTGAATAAGGAATGCAATGACATCCTTAGTTTTTTCTGAAAATGAGTAAATTTTCAAATTCGAAGGCAAATGCAAAACTGAGATAAAAGTGCATTTTCAAAACCAATGACTTGTTCAATCATGCTATAACAAGGATGAAGGTTCAATCATAATCTAAATATCATGTACACAATGTTTATAAACATATAGAACTCATACTTAAACCAGAACATCAAATGAACTATGATAATGGATTTGAATCATGTTGTCAAGCAAAAAAGTTCATGACAATTTACAATAGGTAACGGCTCAGCAATCAAATATGATTCACATAATTCAAATAGCATATAAGTGAGGTTCTTGGATCATTCCAACATTGGTTCAAACAGAATCATTACATTGCACATGAAAGTAAAAACTTCAAGCCATCTCAATATGAATAAACAGAATGGTTCACAAACACATCAATTTCTGATCATACATTATTCATGCATGTGCAATATGACCTATAAATGGACTTGAGCACAAGCATAGCACTGACCCTAAGCAGAATCACAAAATGGCTCATAGAATTAAAACAAAAACCACAATATCAAGTACCTAACCTCATAACAGTTTACAAGCTTACGATAATAGCTATTTACCAAAGTTCAAACATGATTTGCAAGAGATTCTAAGTATGTTTAGCTAATGTATATCAAAGATAAGCATGATGCATAAAAAGTGTAATGGACAAAAATGACTTACCTCTTGAAGACATCCAAAGTCAATCCTTTATGCCAAGCCTATAGTTGAGTAAATATGAGTTGAGCAACTTTTCTACACCTCCACAGTAGTATCCAAAAGATCCAAGCTCCTTTCCAAGCAACCTCTTTGTGCAAACAAATTTACTTAGGCAAGAAGTAACAAATGGATTCTTGTGACAGATTTGGAAAATGGTGGTACTGTTGAATTGTGATGGTTTGGATAGTGAATACACCTTATACTTGAGGTGTTTGAAGTAATGGAAGGTATGGAATAGGTTTGAACAGAAAGATTTCTAAGTTAATGTAGAAAGTCAAATTTCTTTGGTTCAAGGGTTGACTTTTGGAAAGAAAAGGTTTCTGGTGGAAATAATGGTTGAGGAAGCTTTAATACATCATTTGTGGGTTTCTAGGAGTGTTTGTGGAGAGTATCATAGGTTGGAGATGATTTTGGAGTGGATTATGTCCAAGGCAGATTTTGGTGCTTTTTAGGAATTTCTTAGTTAGCAAGAAAATGTAAAACAGAAAAGAGATAGTGATTTTTGCTTGAACTAATGGTTGTTCTGGTGTCTGTTTGATGTATAGAGGGTGCTCTATTTATAGGAGAAGTGAAAAGAAATGGTTTGGTTGAGTTTGAAGTCTCTTGCTAACTAGTTCACTTGAGAACTAACTTGCTTCCCATGATGATTTCCCTTGATTTATGGGATCAAGTACAAAGCTTGATAGTTTCAAGATATGCTTCTGAGTTTGAGAGGGACTTTGGAGTGTGGAAGGAGATAAGGGAGTGGCTCAAGACAGATTTTGAGGGAAAGTGTTACTTTATCAAAATGGCATTGACCACTTTATGCCATAAATGGAAGTTTCTCTTGGTTCCATCCTCTAATCCTTGTGAAATCCTTGGATTTTCATGTAACACCTTGTTTATGGTCTATCTAGCCACTAATCACCTTAAACCAACTAGATTGACAACAAAGAAATGGTTTTGTAACATGTCATGACAAATTGGGATTTTGCATTTCAAGCTTTTGGACCCCAACTTCCCTCCTACGAAACTCCTAGCTCACAAATTCTATGGGGGAGTTCTTGTACTTTTTGGAAAGCACTCAACAAGTTTTACACAAATTCAAATACCAAGTCGAACTAGCTCAAAAATCCCCCCTTGAAGTTGGCTGATAAATAGACTTAAAAGTGCCAAAAACATGAAATTTTCCAAGTGTTTTTCCCCTCTTGCCTTGTCTTTGATCATAACTCAAAATCCATTCATTTTTTGAACATAGGTCGCACTTTTGTAGGACTTATCAAGACCTTTCCAACAATCTTTGAACCACTCCATTTGGATGTGTGGTTTGGAGGTTATGGCCTTGCCCCTTTCAAAACCCTAATTTTATGAATTTTCGATCACTTCTCAATTCTTGATACAATGGTCACCATACTTCATGATTAGATATGATATAAAATGGGGAACATAATTTTCTTCAATTGATCAAAACCCTGTTGGTCAATGGGTTGACTTTTCATTCAAACAAATAGAACGATTGAAAACCTCTGAATCGACTGTTGGTATTCTGGACTCCCTGAGGCCTTGAAACTTCTTGAGGGGACATCAATAAGTCATATAAGCTTTATGGACCAATATTCCACCATTGTAATTCCATTTAAATCGAAACTCAAACTTCAGTTGACTTTTTCAATTAAAAACCCTAATCGGGGGTCCTGGACAACACTGTTGTTTTTCTTTGGGGGACAACCTCGAACTGGATTCATACTTGATCCAATGTGATATCCTTGATGATATAGAGAATTTCTACATGGAGAATCAATCCAAGACCTTGACTGATCCAACCATAGAAACCCCGATTCCTGACTGTGTGGAACCCTAATTCATCTGCATCTTGACAAAGACAAACATGAAAGAGGTTAAGGTTAGATAAACAATGATGATGCTCCTAGAATAATGATGGAATCTAGGGGTCAAAATTTAAGGTATAACAATAGTGATGGATCATAGAAACATGATTGCGTTCCCAAGCCTGAGGGCAGCCTAGTAAGGAATCCAACTACTTTTATAGCCAAATATGGAGACTTGTTATCTCTCCTAGATACACAAGTAAATGAAGAAATGTTGCAAGCCCTCGTGAAGTTTTACGACCCTCTATACCATTATTTTACATTCCCATACTTTTAGCAACTACCAACCTCGGAAGAATACTCCGAGCATCTAAAAATCCCTATGACCTTCACACCTAACTATGGAAGGGAAAATAAACCAAAAAGAAGAGATGTGGCTGAAGCTTTTCACCTAGAGCCCACTAACCTTCCAACCCAGCTAGATAATAGGGGTAGATTTACCGGAATGGAGGCGAGACCATTCATGGAGAGAGTTGAGTTCTATTATGACCGAGGAGATTTGGAAATCTTTGAAGCTATATTAGCTTTCTTGATTTACGGCTTATACCTGTTTCCCAGCAAACTTAAGTTCATCATCCTGGAAGCCATCAAGTTATTTCTTGTCATAAATCCAGTTCCCACTCTTTTGGCTGATACCTACTGTTGTAGCCCAAAATTTGACCAACCTTTTCCTTTTACTTGGCTTATGTTTCTTTTCTTTTAGTATTTGCATTTGCATAGAATTGGTTTTATACAGGGGATTAAGTAAGGTTTTGTTTTGAAATTCAATAGGAGAGCTTCATGTTCTAGCTCAAGAAAGGGTATCATGTGCAAGCCATCAGGGTTTCATTACCATCAGGATTGGGTTTCAAAGCTCTTTGAGAAGAGAAGTTTGTGTATGGGTGTCACCACCTATCATGAGGATCATCAGAGATTCATGAGGTCACTAACTCGGATAAAGCATGGTTCAAAATCTCAATGTGTGTCTTGAGAGGTCTTTATGAAGTTTGTATGGCCATACATTCATCTTCAAGAACCTCAGTCAAAGGATGTGGAGCTAGGGTTTCATCTGGTCAACCCAAAGTCAACTATGGACTTGAGAGGGTTCAAGACTTGGTTCAAGTTCATTGAGACATGGGAATTCATCCCAAGGAATCTAGGATGTCATGTTAAGATCAAATCAAGGAGATTCAAGAGTTCAAGGAGTTAATAAATTAGGGTTTCAGATGATTTCAGTGTAAAATCCCCTTCTTTGGTACCTAACTTCAAGGACAATTTTCGCTATGATGCAAGCCCAATCTAATTTTCCAACAAACATGGGACTAGTTTATCATATCTCAAGCTTTCGTTTGAGTACAAGAACTCATCCATTGAGTTTGTACATCTCAAGTTATGATGTCAACAAGTTAGTGTCCTCAGATGAAGAGAATTTTGGTCAATTCAAAGTCAACTCACTTCCAAGGCATTTTTTTGACATGGAATGAAGCTTCTTCTCAACTTCAAGTGAACATGAAAGTTGTTCCTTACGTTCTTATATTTCCAAAAGGTCCTAGAAATCCTCATTCTCATGTGTACATCACAATTTATGGTCCTCACGAGGCAAGGGTATTTTGGGAAAGTTCATCATAGGTCATTTTCTTCAATGGTCATTTTCATGCACTTTAAGGCCTCTAATCCGTTTTCAACCAACATAAAACTTGTGTGTAATTTCCTTAACTCCACAATGGACTCAAAATTCATAAGGATTGATTTTTTTTGTAATAATTGGAGCCATTTTGAAAGTGAAAATTTGACTTTTGGTCATGATTTGAGTTTCTTACATTACAAGCCATAATTTGAATTGGTTTATGTTCTTTTGGCATTATGATCTCATCATCTATTAGTCTTGCTATTCTTTACCACGATTGGACAAACATGAATGCAAGTTACATGCCATACTTTCAAAATTCATACCAAAAAAGATCATGAATCAAACTTGGCACAACTTTATGCTACATGACCAAAAAACCATCCTACTGTTTTTTACACACTAGAAATACACTTTTGCTGACCAAAAAGAAGGTGTATGAGACTGAACCCGTGTGTATGCATAAGTGGAAAGTTTGGGAAAAAATTTGAGTTCACTTGAAATCATCAACATGGGCTTGCATGGTTGCTGAAAACCCATTATATAAGAGTCAAATATTTGCCCTAAATGCTCGGAACTGGTAGTTGCGTGAGAGAAAAAGGACAGTGGTTCAAAATTTCATAAAAATTTCATTTCTTCGAATCTGCCATATCTTTGAGAATCCATGCAAACTGGTGGTTATTTCTTCTTCATAGAAGCTTAGGGAAGAGATTGGAAGGCTGGAACAGAAGCTTGTTTGAGTTTTGAAGGGTCAACGGAACCTCTCCGTTAGGTTTTTTCTTCAAATTATTTCTCTCATTCTAGACTTGCATTAGGTCCATTCTGGCTTGCATCTAAAGCCCTACCCTTGGTAGGCCATGTTTGAACCATTTGTTTGAATGTTTGACATGATTTCAGTTTACATGTTTCAATAATCATGGCCTGTTTGGGTCTTGTTTAAGAACCTTTTTGCAATTTTAATGGTGGATTCATGATCTCCTTGGCAAGGGCTTTCAAATGATACCAGTTTTGTAAATTTTTATTGAGGTTTGATGACTGGTCTCCAGCGAGATGGCCGGAGAAGACGACCGGAGCCCTAGCTCCGGCGTCTAGTCATCCCTCTGATCATAGCTGACTTGGCCCTGGTTTGAACGTTTGACCCATGAGGTGTTTCGTGCTGATTTGCTTAACCGTGTCCAGGTGTATTGTTGACTCCACATCACTTAAGTGAAACGATGCGTTTCACTTAAGTCTGATCCATTGTTGGTTTGGGCCTAACTTGCTATAGACACTGCACTGTTTTTAAGCCCAAACGTGAATACAAAGGTTTCCGTGTATTTGCTGATTGCTGTTCATACCCCTCTTGGCCTTCGATTTGTTTTCTTTTATTTTTTTACAATTTAACTTTTATTATTTTAAAAATAGTTCTGATTTCACAAAAAATTCAAGAAAAATCAATTCCTGTTAATTCAAGATGTTAGTTAATTTTCCTTTTTTTGTTTTATTTTCCATTTAATTTTCATATTTTATTTGGAATTTAATTTTTAATGTGTTTTATGGTTCCTATCTTATTTGATCTTGATAATTTGAACACTATATTTAAATCCCCTATGAAAAATCATCCTCCATCATTTAGGTGATGGATTGAAGTATCTTTGAGGGTTGATTTGTTTTATTGATGATCATTTTTCATTTGGTTTTGTTTTGACTTTTGTTGACCCTCGACATGTACTCGATAAGGTGGAACACCATTCCTTCTTGGAATTATTTGGTGGTGCCTTGAGTTGATTTTGGCTCATAAGGTCTTACATACTGTTTCTTGATTGATCAATCTTGGCTTGAGATTTTATTTGAGATTTATTGAGGTCTTCTCCTATTTTTGATGATTTTGCAAATCAAGTCCTTTTAGGGTTGTATGCACATGCTAGTTTGACTTAAAACTTTGGGATATGATCTTGAGTGATCCCATATGCATCTTTCGAGCTTTGTTACATCATTCTAACATACTTAAGGTGCTGTTTTATCTTGTCATGGGTCATTTGGATGTGTAACTTGCATTGTAAGTCATCTTTGAATCATGCTTCTCTACTTGTTCTAAGTGTTGAGCTTGTGCTTGAACTTTGGTTCATCACTTGTACATGATCATGATTGTGATTCCCTCTTGTCTTGGACTTGAATTTGAGGCTTTCCTCTTTTTGATTCACTTCTACCCCTTGTGGTTTGACCTTTGTTCATGATGATTTGGCGACATTGTGTACACTTTGAGTTTGCCATGAACATTGGTATTAATTTTGCATTGTTGTTTTGCCCTTGTTTTGCTTGAGTCTTAAGAATTGTATGGTTGAGATGTGCTTGTGGTGGTGGCTTCCCCACACTTTTTCCTCCCTCTTTTCTTAGTGTGTGCATCTTAGGATAGCACCATTGTCTCTTGATGATTGATGGTACATGGTTGTAGGAGTTTACTTCTACCATTTCATATCATCCCTCTTGACTTGTTTAAGTCATTTCTTTTGTGTTGAGCCTCTTGTGTTGTTGAGTCTTGTTGTATCACTTTAGTTTGCATTTCATCTCTTATTGCAAGTCACTTTCATCTTTCATTTCTCATTTCATCTATGATTGAATTTAAGTGTTTACTTGAGCTCTTTTGCCATGATCCCCTAGGATTCTTAGTCCCTCTGTTTAAGATGGGAGTAGGAGAGACATTAGGCTTTCAATCTATTGCATGATAAGATTAGGTAGTTCCCTTTTCAATCCCAACTTTAAGATCACATTGCATGATAACATTAGGGTTGATCAGTTCCCCTTAGGGTGTTGTGTCTTCTATTTTCTTCTCATAACTTCATAAGACACTTAATAAAGGTTAACACTTGTATGCTACGAGCCTTAAGTACTTAAGGAATGATAGGTGGGGGCCTCCTCTCACACTGTCTAGAGTTTTTAGCGTATGCCCTTTGGGCGATATGCGACACATTCGCTCTCGAGTCATAGTCTTTAGTGCAACATGAGTTTCAAATTTAACTCAATACACTTCTCCTCGTAAAAAACACAAAATAAAGTCAAACCTTTTTATCCTTCGGGATTCGTTTCAAACTCATTTTCAGAAAGAGTGTGTTAAGTTTTTATTCTACCGAAAACAGGCGTCGTCCCTAACTGCTAGAACAATTATTTAACCCTACTCATTAAAACACTTGAACCAATCAGTGGTCGTGTCATCCCGAACTACGTTTGCTCTGATTTCTCATACCAGATAAGGATATGTAGGCACAAGACGACGATGTCTTGGCGAGCAACCTTTCCCCCATTCACCCCGTAGTTTTCCGAACTACGTTAACTCTGACTTCCCATTGCACGAGAGAATACATAGGCATAGGGAAGTGATGTCCTATCGCGTCTCTTTTCTTTCTGTTTCCCCCCTGTTTACCAGCCTTTCAGTTAGTTTTCACACCCATAGATAGACAACAAGCGTGGATCCCGTTGAGTACAACGGACGTGAGGGGGGCTCATACCTTCCCCTTGCATAAACGACTCCCAAACCCAAAATTTTGTTGCGATGACCTTTTCTTTCCTTTTTCATAGGTTTTCTTCGATTTTTTCCTTTCTCTCTCTTTGGGATAAATAACGAATGATGGCTACTCTATCTTGTCGCATCGCTGTGAAGAGGGGTCAACAAAGACAGAAGAGTCGCCACCGTTTGTTATTTATCCCAAAAGAGGGAAAGTAAACGATCAAAGAAAACCTAACGAAAATGGGAGAAGACATGTCATCGCAACCATATCTTGGATTCGGGAGTCGGTTACGCAAGGGGAAGGTATTAGCACCCCTAACGTCCGTTGTACTAAACGGGATCCACGTTTGTTATCTATCTAAAGGGTGTTGAACTATCTAAACTATAAGCCACAGGGACAAATGAAAGGAAAAGAGACTTGATAGAGCATCGCCGCTCTATGCCTACGTACTCCCTCGTGTAATGGGAAAGTCAGAGTCAACGTAGTTCGGAAAACTACGGGTGAAGGTGGGGAAGGTTGCTCGCCTAAACATCGTCGTCTTGTGCCTACATATTCCAATCTGGTATGAGAAATTAGAGCAAACATAGTTCGGGCTAACAAAGACCGCAAGTTGGTTCAAAATGTTTTAGGCCCGAGTAGGGTTAAAACTTAGTTTTAGCAGTTAGGTGTATGCAGCTCGACCATTGGAGACTTAGGCGTTACCTGTTTGTGGTAGAACCAAGAGTTAACAAAACTCTCCTTATGAAAAAGGTTTCCAAATTAAAATCCCGGAGGATAAAAAGAATTGAAGTTTGTTTTTGTGTTTTTTAGAGAAGAGGTGCATTGATTATTGTTTGTAATTCATGTTGCACTAAAGACTATGACTTAGCAGCGAATGTGTCGCATATCGTCCAAAGGACATATGCTGAACACTCTAGACAATTAAGAGGAGGCCCTCCAATCATCATTTCCCAAATGCTTAAGGCTCGCGGCGTAGAACAATCCTTATCCTTTATTAAATGACTTGAAGAAGTTTGAAGATGAGAAGAGAGAGACACCACTAAAGGGAGACTAAACCTCAACCTAATGTTCTCATACAAAGTGTACCTATGATTGCGATAAAAGGGAGTGCTACCTAATGTTATCATGCATGGGTTCAAGCCTAAGGTCTATCATAATTTCTCTTGGTCAAGAGAGATTAGAGGTCCTAAGGGAACATGGCAAAGAAAAGAGAAGAAGGAAGCATAAGAAGAAAGAATGTAAAGATGCAAACGTGTAATGCACAACTAGAATGAAAGTGAGGGAGGAACAAAGTGTGGGGATGTAGCCTCCACAAGCACATCTCAACCTCAAGCATGTATATGAGGAGATGCAAAAGGATGCAACTAAGAAAAGAATGCACACACACAAACAAGAACACAAACAAGAGTGGGACAAAATGGGAGAAATGAACTTCCTACAACCATTTGTCATCAACCACAAGCTCAAAGGAAAACCAAAAGAGAAAGGTAAGAAGCCATGATAAAATGGGAGAATGGGACGCAATGTGAGGACAGCAAGGAACTCAAATTGGAAACTCAACCAAAGCAACACCATAATCATGCAAGAAAACACAAGAAAAGTCCTCAAAGAATAACCATTCATGATATGTTCAAAGTACCTCCAAAGGAGGGACTAAACCATCTCAAATGGGACTCAAAGGTCATTGGACAGAGATGGGGATAGGAGGAGAGAATGCACAAAGCAAAGGATCAAACACATCAAAAGGAATTGCAAAAATAGGCATGGAGAAAGATAAATGAGTTTGCAACCAGAGACCAAAAGATCACAACCAATTTCACTTCACAACATCACCAAAGAATTTGATTCATAAGGGTGTCCCATTGTGAAGGAGGGTTGTCGAGGGTCAACAAGAATGACTCAAAAGTCATTCCAAAAATGATCAAACTAGGGGAAAAACCATCCTATAAAACCCTTCATCTCATCATTCAAATGAGAAAAAAAGTTGCAATCGTTGGAGATAAAGATTGATCAAGAAACAAAGCATGAACACAAAAGGAGCAATTAAAAACTCATTAAAAACCACTCCAAATATAAAATCCCATTTTAATTAAAAAATAAATCAAAAATGAAAATAAAAATTTCCAAAAACTAGTTAACACATTAAAGTGTTCTAAAATATTCTTTATGGGATTTTATTACATTTGGAATTATTTTTAATGAATTAAAAGCAAAATAGAAAAAGAAATAAAATAAAATAAAAATTAAAATGAAGTGCGTGGCAAATAGCAAACATTATAGTGTAATTCAATAGGTTGGGTTAAGCAGGGGGCACAAATAGCATCTGAGGCCCATTAAAATACAAATCAGCAGCTAAATGAAACACTGTGTTTCATTTAAATGACTTAGCAGTCAAATATCCATGCGAGCTGGTCAGATACAATCCAAACCATTCATCCATTCAAGTCAATGAGTCAACACGCACACATGGCAAGACACATCATCTCTCCTGTAGAAAAACCAGACGACGGAGCAGTTCTCCGATCATCTTCTCCGGCAAGGCTGCCGGAGTTGCAGGTTCCAAAACCTCATCAATTTACACCAAATTTTATGGCAAATTAGAGAAGAACTCAGGTAGGTTACAGATCCAAGCTCACATTTCATTTATCATGAATATACAAGGCAAATCGAACGATTGAAAATTCAAGCTCACAACTGAAATTGCATCAACATGACAAATAACTATCCAGAATTTGCCTACCAAGTGTAGGACTTTAGATTCAACAATAATGGCAATGATTCAATGCAGATCATGGGAGAATTTTGGATTTGAAGGTTACCTAACGGAGTCTCTCCATTGGAGCTTCAAATGATGATGAGCTTGAGCAAAAACGTGCATAATCACTCAATGAACTTCAAGGAAGATGATGCTTGCTTTGATTTTGCTTGAGATGGCTTGGATCTGGATTTGAGATTTTGAAGTTTCTCTCCAATTTTCAAACACCAATTATGCTCTCCCTCCACGAAAATGCATGAATGAGGGTTCAAATTCAATCCTGAACTTATATATAATGGATATATGAGTGATTGGAGGCCCAATAGTGCTCCAATTTGCTGATTTGCAAAAAATGCCCAACTTAAAATGTAGCTTCATGCACACGTGAATTTGGCTTGAAACACTCATGGAAATGGCTTGGTTGGGCAGCTGACAACTTGAATTAGCCATGTGGATTGCTTTTCGGCTTTAATTTGATCCAATTGTGGAGTTTTAATGTGAAACTTTTTCTTGAAGTAAGCTTGAAAACCACGAGTTTTTTGCTACCATACACCAAATTAAGTTTGCGCATCTTGTTTGTTAAGACATTGGGAATAAAAATGAGTACAAACATGGCATGAAAATGTTCAATAACCAAATCAATTGAATTCACCTTAAAACATCCATTTTTCACTTGATTTTCTTCACCAATCTCCATATCTAAGCATAATTCATGACAATTTTATGTTCCATGATGCAGTGGAAATCATTTGTAGCAAGTTTCGTGTTGGAGAAAGTTTCATTTGAAGTGCATAAGTGTATGAACATGACCCATAATCAAAATGACCTATAATCTCACTTTCCCAAAATACCCCTGCCTTGAAAGCTTCACAACTTGAGTTCCACAAATGAGATGAAGGACTTATAGGACTTTTTGGAAAGCTAAGATCATAAGGAACAATTTTCATGTTCATCAAAATTTAAGGAGAAACATGATTCTAGGTCAAACGTTCCTTGGAAGTTGGTTGACTAAAAATATGGTTCATCTGAGACCTCTAACTTGCCAATATAATAACCTGAGTTCTAGAAACCCAATGGATGAGTTCTAGTACTAAAAAGAAAGCTAAGAACATTCCCTACAAGTCTCATGTTTTCATCAAAGTGAAATTACACTTGTATCTTAAGGTATGTGGTCTTGAAGTTAGGCACTAAACAGGGGATTTTACACTGACAAACCTCTGAAACCCTAATTTAGTAACTTCTCACACTCTTGATTCTCCTTGATTTGAACCTGAAATGACATCCTAGATGTTTCAACATAACTATCCATGACTCTAATGACTTAAACCAAGTCTCACACCCAATCAAATCCTCATTTGACTTTGCACTAGGCAGATGAAACCCTAGGGATGCAATCCTTGACTGTGACTTCTTGCACATGATATAATAACTTAGATGAGCTCCACAATGGATTCAAAAAGACTAAATGAGCTTCTCCATCATCTCATATCCATATCCATGAGCTTATGATTCTCTAGTGATCCTCAATTGACCTCCAAGATAGGAGGTAAGCAACACTTGTCAATATTCTCTCTCAAAGAGCTCTGACCACTTCTTGGTGACTATAATCACTTGACCACTTGAGTAAACACTCTTGCTTGAGATTGGACACTTTGATAATCTTCTCTTGAGATGCACACCTTTCTGGATCCCCTGCAAACAACCATGTTATGCAATACAAAGATGCTAGAAACATGAAAGGAAACACAAGCCAAGTAAAGAAAAAGGTTGGGCAAATTTTAGGGTACAACAGCTGCCCCTATTCAAGCGACTTGGACCTGACTGAGTGGGAAGCAAACGACTTTCAAGCAATCAAGGTAAAAGACGGTTGAATACCAAAGAACCCGGAAATTTGCCAACCGCATAAATAGAACTGCAAACCCTCCTGGGGGCAGAAATCTCCGGAAATAACTGAACACTAATTGCAACAACAATAAGCTGACTGATTACCAATCAACCCCTCGGCACACAACTGGGAGAACATCTGCTAATACGCATCCAATGACACGAAGTCAAAAAGAATCATCTGATATCACCATCATGCATCCAAACAACTTTGCTTGGGGAGCAAGGAGAAACATAAACAAATAACTCTGGCGGGGGAACATAAGAAACTTAACCAAGTAACTCTGTTGGGGACTTCAACTGGGGAGCACATGATAAGATGAACACATATATCAAATGGCTTTTGCCGAGGTCTGGATACCTGTACGGACTTAGAGAAACAATATCACGTTGCCATGGTCTGGACACCATATAAGCAAGATAAATCCACGCTAGCCAGGATCTGGATACCGCACGTGCTAATGGGGAAAACTAGTATGAGTTAAGGTCTAGATACCACACGTGCTCGGAAAAATGTCACTAGCCAGGACCTGAATGTCGCACATACTAATGGAATAATCACTAGCCAGGGCCTGAATGCCGCACATGCCAATGAAACACACGGTGTGAGCCGGGGTCTAGATACCACACGGGCTCAGGAAATAACCGGAGGAAGCCGGGGTCTGGATACTGCACGAGCTTGAGTAAAACCGGTGTGAGTCGGGGGTCTAGTTACCACGCGAGCTCAAGAAAACATCATTAGTCAGGATCTGAACATCATACATATGAACGGAAACGTCATTAATCGGGGTCTAGATACCATGCGGGTTAATGAGACAGTCACTAGCCAGGGCCTGGGTGCCGCACATGCCAATGAAACAGAACAGTATGAGTCGTGGTCTGGATACCGCACAGGCTCAGAAATATCACTAACATGAACACATCTATCAACAACTCTTGTCGAGGTCTGGATACCGCACGGGCAAGATATGAACCGATGGAAGTCGGGGTCTGGATACCACGCGGGATTGCTAGAAACATCATTAAATAGGGTCTGAATACCACATATACTAATGAGACAGCCATCAGCCAGGGCCTAGATGCCACACATGCCAATGAACACCAAAATGTGAGCCGGAGTGTGGATACCACACGGGCTCAAGAAATATCATTAATCGGGGTCTAGATACCACACGGGTTAATGAAGAATACCGCCGACCACCGTCAGGCGACACCGCTGGGGAATAACGTAAGCCGGGGTCTGGATACCTCGCGGGCTAGTGGGAATTGCCATGGTCTGAACACCATTCGGGCAACAAAATAACAATCAGCTGTTGGAGGAACATCTGAAAGCAAAGAGGTGACAACCTGGCTTATGTTTCACATGCATATCTTTGAACTGGCATAATGCTCCATACGAAATGGAAATGCTACGCATTTGAGGATGATTTGCACGAATGCAGATGCAACGGAACCGAATCAGCAAAATAAATGCTGAAAAGAAAACACCACCCTGTTGCACCCTAAAATTTGCTCAACCTTTTCTTACCTGGTTTATGTTTCATTTGCATTCACATTTGCATAGTCATGTCATTTGCATATCATGATATCCTTCATTTAACAGGGGATCAAGTGTGATACATGTCAAGAGAAGCCTAACCAGAGGTATTATTCAAGCTTAAGAAGCTATCAGGGTCATCAGACAGATGGTTGAGTTCTTGAGAAGTTTGAGTACTTGTATGGGGTTCATCTCCTCACTTGGAGCCAGTTGAAGATCAGCAATGGATTGTAAGTCCTTGATTAAGGAGAGAATGTGTGGGTAGAGCTCATTGAAGTGCCTTGGAGGTCATGTTGGAGCTCAATCAAGTCATTTTATCAAGTGCAAAGCCACAGTGGAGGTGCAAGCAATTAGGGTTTCATCTGAGCCAATCCTAGGTCAACTGTGCAATTGAAGGGTATCAAAGCCTACTTTTAGGTCATGGAGTTCATGAAATGATATTCTGAGACATTTGTCGTGTTGTACCAAGATCAAGTCAATAAGAGTCAAGAATGTGGGAAGTTGCTAAATTAGGGTTTCAGTGTAAAATCCCCTGTTTAGTTCCTAACTTCAAGACCACATAAGTCAAGATGAAAGTTTCAAATAGATCTTTGGCCAACATGAAACTTGTAGAGAATCTCAATACCTTTAATTTGAGTACTAGAAGTCCTCAAGGGGATTTATAGAACTGAAGTTATGGTCCAGACAAGTTACAAGTCCTCAGATGCCTCTGAAATTTGTCTATGAAAATCATCTGACTTCAAAGCTATTTTTGACCTAGAAGGAGGTTTCACTTGAACTTTTGGCCAATATGAAAGTTGTTCCTCATGATCTTATCTTTCTAAATTGTACGAGAAGTTTTCCATCTGTTTTGTAGAACTCAAGTTATGAGGTTTACAAGTCAGGGGTATTTTGGGAAAGTGAGATTATAGGCCATTTTCAATCATAGGTCAAAATCTCCAACTTGCACTTGTCAAATGGATTTTTGTTCAACATGAAAGTTGTTCAAAATGGATTTTTTAGGCTAACCTAGAAGTCATGATGGATTGATTGGGCTCATAGCAAGACTTGGTTTGAAATCGTTTGAATAAGGAAGATTTTCAAAGGATTAAAAGGGGGAAAATTCAAATAATTGGTTAAGTGACCAAAACATGTCAAATAAGTGCTCATTTTGATTTTAAAATTCATTTTAGACACAATGACATTGGTGGATTTTTGAGTTTAGGTCAATTTTCATGAGTTACCATATGGTTGCTTCAAATGCAAGTTACACATCCAAGTTCCTTACCAATGCAATTCAGGCCTTCCTCTTGATCTAATTTCGTTCACAAGGGAACTTGCAAGCCAAATGAAGCTTCTGGAACAAGTTACAAGTGAGAATGCACGACTGTTACATTGCACATGTGAAGGAAAACCAGAAAATGCAATTGGTTGGATTGGGCTTCTAACAAGCAACAAAAGCCCATAGAAAGGTTCTATATATTCATTGGAGTGATTCTAGAGCAAGGTTGGCATTCATTTCATGCAAAATACTGAAATGGCAGTTGAGTTTTCAGGAGGAGCAAGAGAAATCGGATTTTCAGTTTAAAGCAAGATCAAAGCAAATTGAAGGTTGAAGCATCATCCTCTTGTATCATTGAACGTATCTGGAGAGTTTTGAAGGGAGAATCAAGCTCCAAGTGCATCTGTTACTAGACCTACAACAGCTTAGTAACTTTCAAAATTCCACATGAATTAGCATGATGTAGTTAGATTTGAACTTATGGTTTGGATCTAAGCAAGATGCAGATCGTTTTAGGATCAGTTTGGAAGCATTTGATGATAGTTGATCATGACATAGCATTTCTGTTTTGATTCGAATCTCTTGATTCGTGAGGAGTTAGAGCAAGTTGATTAGATCAGGATGATCAGTGTAGCATAAGGATGATTTCTATGGTCTTAATTTTGCAATTGATGATGTTTGATCTGGATGCCATTTTTGAACTTTGCTTTGTGTTTTAATACCTATTGAGAGTTGGATAATTTGAGTTGGAGATTTGAAATCCTCGTGAAAAACTGAGTAGAATTGGTATAGACTTTGTGATTTTTGGTTGACTGTAACTTGACCTTCGCCGGAGAAGACAACCAGAGTCTTCTTCGGCCACCATGAGTGCTCTCTATCCGGCCAGGCTGAATTGTGGAGAAGATGAACTTTGGATCGTTAGATCTCACTTTGACCATGACTGACCACCAGATCCAATGGATGTGTTATAATCTGAGAGTTGGAATTTTGAATCCAAAACGCAGCCGTTCTACTAATTGACGTGGCTTCATCTCATGCACTCAGATTCTTGACTTGTCAACCAATCCCACAACCATGGATTTATTTCAGAGTTTGATTTATTTCATTTCATTTTTGATTATTTTGAATGCTTTATTGGTTCTAAAAATCATAATAAATTCATTCTTGATCCAAAAATTATTTTAAAAATACCTCCATGATCTTGAGAGAATTTGTGATTTTCTGAAATCAATAAAATGCATTTTCATGTATTTTTCAATTTAATTTGATTTTTCTTATTTTGTTTAATTCTTTATTATTTGCATATTTGTTCATCTGTTTTATTGAATTTTGTTCTCTCAATTGGTGTTGATTATGGCTGAGATTTTTGAGTATGTTTTAGGGTAGATATTCATGATCCCTTGGGATTTTTATTAGATTTTTAAGACAATTTTAGGTTCTGTTTTAGGTGAGAAGTTTAGAGTCTTCCCAAACTTGTGGTTTACCTTGACATGTTTCAACTTACGAATTGTTTAGTGGACCTAGAAGTTGATTTAGGCTTTAATATTTGAACCCTAGAATGTTAACACATGCATGTTCCCCTAGGAAATTTATTAGATTTTTATAACTTAGTTTTCTATTTTAGGTAGAATTTGCAAGTTGGTTGTGTTTTTGGTGTTCAATCTTTGGTGGCTTGCTTTGTTTGGTCTTGTTGGTGACTTTGGAGCTTGAAGTGCTTGGATTACTTCTTAGAGGAGCTTCTGGACATCTTGTAGCTGTTGTGGCTTGGCTTGTGGAGCTTGGAGTTGAAGTTTCCTTCCTCTTTTAGGAGCTTTTTAGAAGCTTATAGGATTAGGGTTTTAGGAAGAGCCACTAGAACTAGTCTTTCTTCTTTCATCAAACATAGAATGCATTGTTTGCTTCTATCCTCATCCTATGATACAAAGTCCTCTTAAGGAAGCTCCATATATCCTTTGGAGGGATGAGTGGCATGCCTTAATGAGTGGAACTTTTGAGGATGCACTTTCATTCATGTTGGTTCCTGATGAATTCCTTTGGTTTTCATCAGGTTTTCTAACATTGTAATTTGATCTCAATGGTGATTTCTCTTCTTGTGGAGCTTGCTAGAGCTTGAAGATGAATATTTAAGAAGCTTGAAGATAGGAGCTAGCTTGAAGATGAAGACTCTTTGCTGTCATTTTTGCTGTCAATTAACTTTGCTAACCAGAGCTGCTGTTAAAAGTTGAAGTTGTTGTCTCTAGAAGATTGTTGTTGCTTCTTGGGCTGCTTCCTCTATTTGTCTTTTGTTGTATTGTCTATTTGCTTGTGCTTCTTACCTTTAGGTTTGAGGTGGAGCTTGTCTCCCCTTGCCTTTTTTTTTCTTAGGTTTGAGGTTGAGCCGGACTCCCTTGCCTCGCTTGTACTGTTGCATAGCATGCATTTTACTGTTTACTGTTTACTGCTTGCTTTCTTTTGCTGTTTCCCCTAGGATCTCTGATTTCCTCTGTGCAAGAGGGAATTATGACAGACATTAGGTTTTGACCCATGCATGATAACTGTAGGTAGATTCCCTTTCAACCATAGTTTTAGGGCGTCTTTCTCTTCTCATCTCAAAACAATTCAAAAATACAGTAATAAGGTTAATTGAAGTCGTACGTTATGAGCCTTAAGCTATCTGGGAAAAGGTTGGTGGAGGGTCTCTCTCCAGTAATCTGGATGTTTAGTGTGGTACCCTTTGGGTGACATACAAAGCATTCACTCCTGGGTCATAGTCTCTAGTGCGATGGAGATTGCGAACATCCTAAAAAATAGTTCTTTCGTAAAAGACTCAAACAAACATTCAAACTCTGTTTTTGTCCTCTTGGACACTTAATCTGGAAAACCCTTTCATAAGGAGATAAAAAAACTGCCAGACAAGCTTGTGTCTTCCGTAGCCCGAACTACGTTTGCTCTGATATTTCATGCCGTATGAAAGTACGTAGGCAAGAGATGCGACATCTCGGCGAGCAACCTTCCCCCTTTAACCCGTAGTTAGGCGAACTACGTTGACTTTGATTTCTCGTTCCAGACGGGAATACGTAGGCATAAAGTGCGATACTTTGCCGAGTCATTTTCTTTTCTTTTTAGATTAGACCTTTAGAGTAGATAGATAAGCATACCCTTAGATAGAAAACAAGAGTGGATCCCGTCGAGTACGACGGACGTAAGGGGTGTTAATACCTTCCCCTTGCATAACCGACTCCCGAATCCAGGATTTGGTTGCGATGAGCATTCCTTTCCCTCTTTGCGTTAGGTTTTCTCTAATCGTTTCCTTTTCCTCTTGTGGGATAAATAACGCACGGTGGCGACTCTTCTGTCATAGCCGGCACCGATTTTCGTAGTAGCGACAGTTGGCGACTCTGCTGGGGACTCCAACGGTTCCCTATGCGAGTCAATCCTAGCGCTTGTTTTCCCGTCTGGGGTCTTGTATGTATTTATCTTTCTGTCTTTACTTTCAGTATTGTATATATTTGTTATTATGCTGTGGGTAGAGGGTTAGTTTGAGAGATAAGCCGGACCTGGGCTTGAGTGCACATAGACTTAGAAGTAGAGAGTAGTGGTTAGCCTGCTTGCTTTGCTCGCACCAGCTAGCTACGAAATTTACACTCAGACGAGATTCTCTTTGATGGCATCTTGCCTGGCCCTTTGGGCTTTACAGGTTGTTGGATTTGAGGGTTGTCGAATCTGGGAACCTATCATTTGGGATTCAGCTAAGTGAGGCCTCTTCAAGGGATGATGATGCCACACCTTCTGGATATCGTATCATCGCCCTTGAAAGTCTGTGACGCTGATGACCGCATAGGATGTCGTACCTCGTCTGCGAGTTAAGTACATACCTGTGAGGGGTAGGTGGGTCTTTTTGTAGGAAAAATCTGGCCTCAGAACACCTGGTTTGTCTCTGTTAGTGAGAATTGGTTATGAGGGTTCTTGTGTGGTTGGTTTGGTTTGAAGAGAAGATCTGATGGTTCTAAAGTGGCAGTACAACACAGCACAGTTCTTCATCATTGCACTTGATCCCCTGTCTGCATACGCATTTACATGTTTGCATTTCATTAACGTGTATTTATGTTGCAGGTGTGTTTTCCCCCTCAGATTCTAGTGTTCTTCTTGCCATACATGGAGTCCATGAAGAGGACAGTTGCTTCCAGGTTGCCTTCTCCAGATATAAGTTCCTTATTGCAGTTGGTTGCTCTAGTAGATCAGAGAGTGATGGCTGAGTTTAGAGAGTCTTATGGGAGACTGCTTAGTTTGTTGTATAGACCTTCTGTGTTTGAGATGACTGGATTGTATACCTTGATGCAGTTTTACGAGCCTCAGTTGAGATGCTTCTTATTCCCTGATTTTATTTTTGCCCCTACTTTGGAGGAGTATTCTGATATGCTAGGAGTGCCTGTGTTAGATCAGATGCCTTTTGTTCACGAGGATATTGAGCCTGAGTTGGCTAAGCTTGCTGAGATTGTCATTTTAGATCCTTCTGAGTTCCCCGGAGGTTTGGTCAAGCTGAATGGAGCTTACGGTTTTCATCTTTCTTGCTTGGTTGAGAAGGCTACGCAGTGTGCGAAGGATGGATGTTGGGTTGTCTTCAATGCTATTATGGATGTTTGCATTTATGGGATTGTATTGTTCCCCAACTTGCCTGATTTTGTTGACTCAGATGCTTTCTTTATTCTTGCCTCGAAGAATCTGGTGCCTACTCTCTTGGGTGACGTTTATCATTCTATTCACTATAAGAATGAGAAGCGTTGGGGAAAGAATGTTTCTTGCTGTGTACCTCTTCTATACAGGTGGTTTCAGGGACATCTTCCTAAGACGGGACCTTTTGTTGATACTGCTGGTACTTTAGATTGGTCCTCCAGATTGATGGGATTGTGTGCTGAGAACATTGTTTGGTTTGATCAGAACCGACTTGGAACGAATATTATATATAGTTGCAGTTGCTTTCCGAACGTTCCTTTGATTGGACGGAAAGGTTGTATTAACTATAACCCTTCTCTGCTTGTGAGACAATTTGGCTATGCTTTGAGGGACTCTCCGATTGAAGATGAGATACAAGAATCTCTGTATCTCACGGGTTTATTAGATGGAGATGTTTTGGTCAGATTGAGGCGTGCTTGGGGTAATATTCACAGAAGAGGAAAGACATTGCTTGGCAAGGGTGACAGTCGAGCTTATAGTCCTTATCGGCTCTGGATCCATGAGAGAGTTAGGGCTTCTTTGATGCCGTATCCTGCTGTAGAGCCTTTGTATCTTCCGGTGATTGAGGAACCTGCTTCAGTAGATATTGAGAAGTATAACAAGCTGCTGGCTGAAAAGGAAGAGTTGCAGAGAGCGAATGAAGAGTTAGAGAAAGAGATTTTCCAGCTCCATCATGAGAAGAATGAGGCAACCTTCACTTTGAAGAAGCAGACTGAGATGATTAATAGGCTGGGTTCAGATTTGACTGAAGAAACCAGCAGGAGAGAGAAGGTGGGAGTAGCCCTGAATGGTGTTAGTAGTGTGCTTGCTACTAAGAAAGAGCTTTTGAATAAGGCTTATTCTCGACTTTCCAAATGGGAATTTTTGTGGAATGCCACGCTTACTAGCCGGAAGGAGCATGAAGATGAGATGAAGATTCAGATTTCCCAATTAGAGGAGCAGCTCAGCGCTAAGGATGCGAAGATTGCTGAAAAGGCATCTCTTAGACGTGACGCTGAGTCTAGAGTGAGCAGCATGGTCAAAGAAATTAGGGGTTGTGAACTGAAGGTTAGCTTCAAAAGATGCAGGCTTGATGAGTGTTTTGGCAGGGGAGCCTGTGTAGAGGACGCCAAAAAGCTGAGATCCACCGTTAGGCGACATGCATTACTGATACAGGAACTGATCTCCAGACCAGGTCATCCAGAGACGTTGAGGCGCGCCATCCGTCCTGATTTATCTTTACTTTTCTCTTGTAGTTTGTTATTCGTACTTGTATTTTGACCATCGCCAGGCTTGTTGGCCGAGGTCTTTTCAGTAGTATTCAGTTGTATCTTTGTACTCTGCCTCTTGGCAGTTGTTTATGTATGAGGTTTCTGATTCTGCGCTTGCTTACTGGGGACTCCATTGTCGTTATGTGTCGCTTGCGCGAAAATAAGGTGCCGGCATGACAGAAGAGTCTCCACCTTTCGTTATTTATCCCTCAGAGCGGGAAAGGAAACGATCGGAAAAACCTGACGAATAAGGGTAAGACAAGGTCATCGCAACCATTGTCTGGGTTCGGGAGTCGGTTACGCAAGGGGAAGGTATTAGCACCTCTCACGTCCGTCGTACTCGACGGGATCCTCGCTTGTTTGTTTACTTGGACGGGTTGGTTTTATTTTATCTACCTATCAAGGCTGGCTGAAAAAGAAAAGAAAAATGACTCGGCAAAGCGTCGCACTTTATGCCTACGTATTCTCATCAGAGAATGAGAAATCAGAGTCAACGTAGTTCGGCCTACGAAGGGTTATGGGGGAAGGTAGGGAGGGATGCTCGCTAGGACGTCGCATCCTATGCCTACGTACTTCCACACTGTATGGAAGATCAGAGCTCACGTAGTTCGGGAAACTACGGTTTATTTCCTGTCTTGAAAGAAGTGTTTTTTATTGCGTTTGCGATTTCAACCGCACTAGAGACTATGACCTGAGAGTGAATGCGTCGCATGCCACCCAAAGGGTACCATACTAAACATCCAGATTGTGGAAAAGAAACTCTTCCACAACCCTCTCTCAGATAGCTTAAGGCTCGTAACGTACGAAAGAAATCATTCATGATTACTGTATCTTAAACTGTTTTGAGATGAGAAGAGAACAGGCCCAACTAGGAGGGAGACTATCAAGTCCTACTGTTATCATCCCATGGATTCATCCTATGGTTGAGGTTTGAACAGGGAACTCCTAGATGTTGTCATGCATAGGTTTCAACCTAAAAGTCTATCATCAAATCCTTATCAAAGGAAATGAGAGTCCTAAGGGATCATGTCAATGATACACCAAAACAGACAAAGCATCAGCTTAACAGTAAAATGCATGCAATGCAAGTGAGGGAGGAAATGTGTGTGGGGCTTCAGCCTCCACAAGCTCGTCTCGACCTCAAGCCAGTCATGAAATAACAGTAATCATACTGAAACATAAACAACATGCTATCAAGCAATAACAGATAAAAGAAATGAAGTGCCCTCAGGCCAACAAAACACATGCTTGAGAAAGAATCATCTACTCTCTAATCCTAACCCTAACACAGAATCTTGATCAAATCTAAGCAAAGCCCTAAAGCAAAACCTAACCAAAAGAAATCAATCCCAATCTTCAAGCTTCAAAACAAGCTTACCAAAGAAAGGGAGCTAAGTAGGCAGACTCATAGTGTCTTCCTCAGGAAAGCACTAGGAGGTGTATACTCAGGAATCATATCTTATGTGGCTCAACCACTGTGATCAGTTTACATTCCTCCTCAGGAGAAATTAAACTCACAAGCAGGCTCCAACATCACTGGATATTTAGGAAATCCTATCTGAACTAGTGGAACTAAATGAATAGACCCATAGGACCTTCCTCAGGAAAGTACTAGGAGGCTTCCACTTAGGAGTTGTATCCTATGTGGCTCAACAACTGTGATCAGTTTACATTCCTCCTCAGGAGAAATTAAACTCGCAAGTTGGCTCCAACATCATTGGATACTTAATAAATCCTAGATAAACTAATGGAACTAAATGAATAGACCCATAGGACCTTCCTCAGGAAAGTACTAGGAGGCTTCCACTTAGGAGTTGTATCCTATGTGGTTCAACAACTGTGATCAGTTTACATTCCTCCTCAGGAGAAATTAAACTCACAAGTTGGCTCCAACATCATTGGATACTTAAGAAAGAGGTGAGAAGAAAGAATGAAAGTCATTCATAGTGCCTTCCTCAGGAAAGTACCATGAACTTCCCTCAAACTTCAGGATCTCAAACCTCACAGACAGGGAATAATCCAAGCTCTGGGTCTCTGAGTCTTGATCTACAATCTTCTCTTCCATCATGCTCCTCAACAAGATCTCCAAAACAAACTAAGCCCCACAACAAGTTCCCCAAAATAAACCCCAGAGATGAACAGATAACCACAAAACAGACAAAATCATCAGTCAAAATCAGAAAATACCTAAAAATACTAAAACAAGGGGAAAATTCTAACAATTATTCACAAGGGTCTACAACATCTACCCATAACATCCACATATGCCCCTACCCAAAAATCAAGACAAAACTATCTAAAGAAAATGAATTTCCTTACCTATGCATAACATAAACCCTAATTAGGATACCCTAATGCTAACCTAGTTAAACTAATCAAATTTTAATCTAAAAATCAAGAATTAAATCCTATGGGGAACTATGATTCAATATCTAATCACACCAAAAAGAATGAATTAAAAATCCTAAGGGAAAGTCTTAAAAGAAATTCTACAAAATTGGATATCAAACTAAACATATTAAAAAGCTATTAAAATGAAAAATATACTAAAAATATGAAAAAAAAATAAAATGGAAATTTTATTTATTTATATTTTTCTAGACAAATTCATTAACCTATAGAAAAAACAAGAATTAAAAAATATTCAATTTTGGATTTTTTATGAATTTTATAAATGCAAGAAATATTAAAGGAATTAAAAAATAAAAGAGTTGAAATAAAGGGGAGGGGGTGTGAATAGAAGAGCGCCCCAGTTCATGATCCATGTGGGCCAGATATGGTGGGGTGTTAATAGAAATCTGAGATAGGCCCACACGCTCTTCATTTAGCAAAACGGTGCGTTTTGCCGTTTGAAATTTCCCTCCGTTTTCATTTAAACAAGGACCGTCGGATGAGATGATTTAGTCAAATTTTAGGGACGATCTGACGGCTGTTGGCCATCGTCCTCACACGATTCCTAGGGTTTTCAGAAGCAGCCTCCATGCAAGAAACTTTCATCATCTCTTGCGCTCTCATCTCTTGATGAAATTCAAAAATTCTAAAAAGGAAAATGGCATACTCGTTACAAGGAACAAAACTGCACGCGTGATTTTTATTAATTCTTCCTGGATCATCCTAACAGAAAGCTAGAAGATCTTGGTTCGAAAACATTTCTCTGAGATCAGTCCTAATAAAACTTCAATCTAATGGTGTAAACATGTTCTTGGCTCTATACTAAACATTCTAACCTAGTCTAGACTAACTAACACTCAAGATCCAGCCAATTCTTGCAAGTTAAAGATTCATGCACCTGCCATGAAATCTCATACAGAACTCTCAAACTCTCGGGGTAAGATCAACTAGCCTAGTACACTAATTCTACACCTAAAGAATTAATAGAAACTACATAATTAAAGAGATTCGTGGAAAGAAAGAAACCTGTCAAAGTTCAATGGTGTGTGTAGCTAGGGCTTGACATAGAGATTTCAAGGGCTTCAATGTGATCCTTTGAAGATGAATAAACTTCTGTTTGCACTGATCTTGAATGAGAAGCCTTGTGGTGGAAGAAATCGTGTGTTGCTTGATCTTGAAGGAAGCTCTTAAATGGCAATGTCTCTCTCTCTCTCCTCTAAAAACTCTCTTCCTGACCAACCCTCAATACCTTGTGGATCACTCTTCTTATAGTGATGGATGGAAACAACTAGATCCTTCTAGAATCATCTAGAAAAGTCTTGATTTTCTCCTTTAATGATAAGTTCTACATCTCATATCTCATGCCTTAAACCTTGTATATTTTGTGTCAAATTCTCCTTATGTGGGATATTGAGAAGGAATGTACAAAGGAATCAGCTCATATTTGCCTTGTGTTAAGATTTCCAAAGGTGCCTTAATATGCAAGTAACAATATTACAAAGCATGTCCCATTTTAAAGCCTCAAATGGAAATTGTGCTTAAACTAATGTTCTCAAAATGATGTTTCCAATCAAAATGATATATTGGATGACCTATTTTGGATTCATAGATCTTCCAAACCAATTTCCAAATTGACTTGAATTAACTTATAAGCCATTTTTAGTTCATTTTTAACCAATCATGAAAATCCATGCTCTAAGCTTTTCCAATAACTCATGACCACTTTTCTAGACTTAAAATCCCATTTTGAACAACTTTCATGTTTTGAGTTTTTCCATTTGAGGCTTGGAAATAGGAGATATGGCCTTTGCTTAAAATGACCTATAACTGCCAAATGACCAAAATACCCCTGTCTTGTTCAAACCATAAGTTGAGTTCTACAAATCCTATCAAGGACTTCTACCACTCAAATTAAAGCTACGAAGATGCCCTTCAACATTCATGTTGACCAAGAGATCATAGGAATCATCCTACTAGGGCAAAAGTTGTCTGCAAGTTGGGTGACTTTCAAGGACCCAGATTCACACACCTCAGCTGACCTGTAATTTGTCAAAACCATAACTTGAGCTCTGCAACTCCTATCAAGGACTTCCACCACTAAAATTAAAGCTAAGAACAAGCTCTACCACATTCATGTTGTGGGGAAGATGATATATCAATCACATCTTGAGCTAAAACTGCCTGGAAGATAGGGATCAAACTAGGATTTTTTTCACTGACAATCCTCAGAAACCCTAACTCAAAACTTCTCAAACTCCTCAATCATGATGAGTTGGTCTAGGAGTCATCTCTATAACATCTCTATGCATCATTCCATGATCTCATGGCCCTTGGATTAGGTCTCAACCTTCTCCAAATTTTCAGTTATCCTAGGGTTGACCCAGTCAAAACCCTAATTCTACCATTCATGGTTGAATCTTCTGAACTCTTGCACAATGACTTCTCTGGGCTTCATGATGGCTATCAAGACATCTCATAGGCTTTCTCAAAGCATCAAGTTCATTCTCAAAGTCTCAGAATCACCTGAGGAGTTCCCACAATTCTCAAGCTAGGAGACACACAACTATGGTTTCAACCAATTCTCTTGAACTTTCTGATGAAGGCATCAACCTGCAAACACTTGATGGATAAATAATTGTTGGTCAAATTTTGGGGTGCAACATTATGGCTTCTTCTTCGGAACTAGAATCGGGGGGGGGGGGGGGGGGGGAAATTAACCTGTTGCATATTTACATGTGTGCATTTGCATATTCATATTGCATGGCAGGTACTTCTTTTGAGCTCGAATCGTATCTCCTACATCTTACAGGTTGTTTCAAGATTGACGAACAGAGAACTCACCGGTACGCTACAAGAAGCAACAGTAAGAAGATCATGGATCAGGTACAGTCTGAGATGCAAGAGATCCGGGATAGGTTGGCCCAATTCATGCAGACAATGGAGGTTGTGGCCAAAGGCCAGGAACATCTTCAAACTCTGGTGCAACCGCTGCTGGCGAGTTTCCCACTCCCCTTTAATCTGATTGATTACAAGCGCTAAGTCACCATATACGTCTAGATTCTTGATTCTCAAATCAATTGCCTCTTCTAGACCCATAATACATGCTTCATACTCTGCTTCATTGTTGGTAACTGGAAACGTCAGTCTCGCAGTAAACGGGATGTGGGATCCGTGAGGAGTCGTGATGATAGCCCCGATACCACTTCCATAGGAATTAACCGCTCCGTTGAATATCAACTTCCACTGAGACTTCCTATCTGGCCCCTCATCGGGCAATGGCTCATCGCAATCCTTCGCTTTGAGAAACATAATATCCTCGTCAGGGAACTCGAACTTCATCGGCTGGTAGTCTTCGATTGGCTGTTCGGCAAGGTAATCAGATAATATGCTTCCCTTAATGGCTTTCTGGGAGACATACTGAATATCATATTCTGTTAACACCATCTGCCATCTGGCAATCCTGCCCGAAAGAGCCTGCTTCTCGAAGACGTACTTGATCGGATCCATCTTCGAAATTAGCATAGTGGTGTGGTTGAGCATATACTGTCGTAGACGTTTGGCGGCCCAAGCTAATGCAAAACACGTCTTCTCCAGCATCGAGTATCGAGATTCACACTCAGTGAACTTTTTACTCAAATAATAAATGGCATGCTCCTTTCTGCCCGTCTCGTCGTGCTGACCGAGAACACACCCCATACTATTCTCCAGAACTGTCAGGTACATGATTAATGGTCGTCCAGCCACTGGGGGTATCAAGATTGGAGGTTCTTGAAGATACTGCTTTATTTTGTCGAATGCCTTCTGGCAATCCTCATTCCAAGTAATCGCCTGATTTTTCTTTAAAAGCTTGAACATCGGTTCACAAGTGGCCGTGAGCTGAGAGATAAACCTTGCAATGTAGTTTATCCGGCCCAAGAAACCACGAACTTCTTTTTCTGTTTTCGGCGCTGGCATTTCTTGGATAGCTTTTATTTTCGCAGGATCAACTTCAATACCTCGTTCACTAACGATAAACCCCAATAACTTTCCGGATCGCACTCCGAAAGTGCACTTGTTAGGATTCAGCCTCAGCCTGAACTTCCTAAGCCTTTCAAAAAGCTTCAACAAGTTTACCAGATGCTCCTCCTCCGTCTGGGACTTTGCGATCATGTCATCAACATAGACCTCGATCTCATGATGGATCATATCATGAAACAAAGTTACCATTGCTCGCTGGTAAGTGGCCCCTGCGTTCTTCAGACCGAAGGGCATTACCTTATAGCAGAATGTTCCCCAGGGGGTGATGAACGTCGTTTTCTCCATGTCCTCCGGTGCCATCTTAATCTGATTGTAACCGGAGAAGCCATCCATGAACGAAAACACGGAAAACTGGGTTGTGTTGTCGACCAACACATCGATATGAGGCAACGGGAAATCATCCTTAGGGCTCGCCCTATTCAAATCCCGATAATCGACGCACATGCGTACCTTACCGTCCTTCTTCGGTACAGGCACTATGTTGGCAACCCACGGAGGGTAAGTGGTAACGGCTAGAAATCCTGCGTCCAACTGCTTCTGGACTTCTTCTTTGATTTTTACAGCCATGTCTGGTCTCGTCCTCCTAAGCTTCTACTTGACTGGAGGGCAATCTTCTCGCAACGGCAAGCGATGAACCACGATGTCAGTGTCAAGTCCGGGCATATCTTCGTATGACCAAGCAAAGACGTCACTATACTCTCGAAGCATCTCGACCAGTCTATGCTTGACATCATTCTGCAGCGCAGCCCCTACTCTGACATTTCTGACGAGCTCTTCAGAACCCAGGTTCACGATCTCAATATCCTCCTCATGAGGCAGAATAACCTTTTCCTCTTGTCTCAACGAGCGGGCCAACTCTTCCGGAAGGTCTTTGTCTTCATCAATCTCATCCTCGACTTGATAGATCGGGCAATCAAAGTCGTAATGAGCCGTAGAGGGTCCAGAGTCGATGTCATCTGTCATGTGGATCCTGCAATAACAAGGGTTAAGTTTAAAGCAAGAATATGCAGGTTAGCACAAACCTCGTTGCCATTTTGCTGTTTTTCGAAATAAACATAAAACAGGAATAACAGAGAACACAATATTTGAGTACGAAGAAAACGCCTTTTATTTATTAACAAAATGCATACACACAATCCAACAAGGCCCTGACAGTAAAACCATTATGCCCCGGGCAGGACATAGGGTTGTACAAAGATTGTAAAAAGCAAATCATTACTCTTCACTTGTCAGCTTGATAATCTCCTTGATGGTCCAATTGTTGAGGCGCTCGCCTGGCTTGCTCGGCTGCATCCAGGCGTCAAGATCACAATCACTATCCCCGCTGTCCTCCGACGCAGCGTTGATGCTCTCGAAAATTACTCCCCCCTTGGTGAATAGGATCGGCCCTTTCCCACGAGACGAGCTGCCAGAAGAAGATGAAGCTTCAGCTCCAGGAGAATACCCCAATCCAAACTTATCCTGCTTGATTGGTATATCCAAAACATACCCCCAGCCTGGGGTGGAACCGGCTTCGACGACGGCCCGAGCTTCCTTAAACGAGGAGAGATTCATCTCTTGCTTCTCTACGACGACAGGAGCTACCTCTTTCACCTTGACGGTTTCAAATGCCTGGCAGAGAGTTTCATGGATCTCGCCATCCATTTCGACATATTTAAAGGACGACAGGTGGCTCACCATGATGTCCTCTTCACCACAGACGGTTACTATGCTGCCCCCAACAACATATTTAAGCTTTTGATGCAGCGTGGACGTCACGGCACCAGCAGCATGGATCCATGGCCGACCTAAGAGGCAACTGTAGGCAGGCATGATATCCATGATATAGAAAACCGTATTGAACGTCTCCGGACCAACTTGAATTGGCAGGGTCAGCTCTCCGAAGACGTGGCGCTTAGTTCCATCAAAGGCCTTCACGACCAGATCATTGGGCGTGCAAAGCAATCCACGGGTATCCAACTTCATCAGTGCCTTCTTCGGAAGCACATTAAGGGATGAGCTCGTATCCACCAGGACATGCGACATAATAGTGCCTCTGCACTCTATCGAGACGTGCAAGGCGCTATTGTGGTCTCTTCCTTTAGGAGTCAGCTCTAAATCTGTGAATCCCAGCCCATTACCAGCATTAACATGGGCTACCACCTCTTCCAGCTGATTTACTGATATCTCCTGCGGCACATATGCAGCATTCAATACCTTCAGTAATGCGTTGCGGTGCGCTTCAGAACACAGCAACAGGTTAAGAATCGAGATCTTTGACGGAGTCTGATGAAGATGATCTACAATCTTGTAGTCGCTCTTCTTGATTAGTCGCATGAACTCTTCAGCATCTTTAACCAGCAAATCTTTTTCTGCCCCAGAAGGGACCTCTTCGACAGCTCTACCTTTACCCTTATCAGCAGCATCAGCCCTGACCACTTTCTCTGCTGCAACCTCCGCTGGCGCAAACACTCTACCGCTTCTAGTAATACCACTGACTCCGGCGAGATTCTGCACTGACGATCCGTACGGCTCAAGCTCTATCTTCTGACCATTGCAATAGACTTCGGCGCCATAATGCCATGGAACAACATTAGTACTCTCGAATGGGATTGGCCCGGCCCTGGTGATAGTAATGGTAGGCGGTCGGGGCGCATAAATAGTAATAGGGTGACGAGGAATAGTAATGGTAGCAACTTCATCTGCCTGCTTCAACACGACTTCCCCGGACGCACTTTCAACGCTCCGGCTGAACTGCAAAATACCCTCGGACATCAGACTTTGGATACCTTCGACCAGCTGCTCACACCCATCAGGAAGTGTAGCACAAGCCATACATAACTCTCTGCATCCAGGAAAGAAGCCCTTCTTCAGCAGCTTAGCCTTGACAAAACTAAGTGGCGTCTTCAAATCTTTAACATCAGTCAGCAAGTCTGAACTCTCTTCTGTGATAATAACATTCACTCCGCCTCCCTTATGATGAGGCATCGGGTTTTTGGTAACGTTGGGCACATTGTCAGAAAAATTAATAACCTTGGCGTCCACCAAGTCCTGGACTTTGTGCTTAAAAGCTTTACATTTCTCAATCGTATGGCCCGGTGCCTCAGTATGGAAATCACAAGTAGCACTGGCGTCATACCCCGGCGGTGGTGCCCCTGTTAAGGGAGCCATTGTCCTCTTTTGAACTAATTGGAGCTGAAGCAACGTTTGCAGAAGTTATGCATACGACATAGGTGGAGTTTCAAAATGACGATTTGTCAGAGGAGCCCGATTCTGATATCTTCTATACCCCTGCTGATTCTGCTGCTGAGGCTGCTGCTGCTGCTGCTGCGGCTGCGGTGGAGCAGCCGGGATATTTATGCTAGCAATCTGAGGCTGATGGCCCTTGCCCTTTCTCCTAGCATTAGTGACAGCACTGGCATCTCCCTCTCGACGCTTGCCAGCGTAAGGTTTCTTACTAGCTCCTCCAACTGAGGATGATTCGCCCTGAATTTTTCCAATCTTTATACCGTTCTCAACATGCTCGCCCATAGTGATAAGAGCCGAGAATGTTCCAGACATGCCACTGACCAGCTTTTCATAGTAAATTCCAGGAAGGGTAGCCACGAACATTTGCACTAGCTCACGCTCAACCATCGGCGGTTGAACCCGAGCAGCCAATTCACGCCACCGCTGGGCGTACTCTTTGAAGCTTTCATTGTTCCTCTGTGAGAGATTCTGAAGCTGAACTCGGTTGGGAGCCAAGTCGCTATTGTATTGATAGTGGAGGACGAACGCTTCTGCAAGATCTTTCCAGGTGCGCACAGTAGCGGGCTCCAAACCCATATACCATTCGAGTGATGGACCAGAAAGGCTATCCTGAAAGAAGTGCATCAACAGCTTCTCATCGTCAGAATAGGCGGACATCTTTCTATAATAAGATCGGAGGTGGACCCGGGGGCAAGTAGTACCCTTATACTTCTCAAAGGTAGGCACCTTGAACTTGTGACGTACCTTAAAGTCAGCAATCAACCCGCGCTTGGACATATCAACGCCCAATGTATTCTGATTTTCAATGTCTCTTATCTTGTCCTCCAGCGCTTTGAACCTGAGTCGAGCTTCAGCATTCAACTCTGCTTCTACACCTCTCTGAGAAAATACGTCATCCTGATGGTCCTCCAGCCACGGTTGAGGCACCAACAGATTTCCTGCACCAGCATTGCCGTTGACTGGCCCTATGTTAACATTGGCTCCCAAACTACCATTGCCGACGCCTGCCGCATTGAGTCCGAGATTAGTCACCAGATTGCCGTTAGCACTGTCGTTGCCCCCGACAACAGGAACAACATTCTATGGAGCGTCCACTGGAGGAGGAGTAGGCACGGCACCGCCGTGAAGTATGCCATTACTGTCAACCCTGGAGATTAGAGGTTGAACCAAAGTACGAAGCTGGTCTTGACCATTAGCGACCACCTGCATCAGCTCCATAAAACGATCCATCCGTTCACGGAGCTCTTGGACATCTGACTGCACCTGGTCCATTATCCTTGTCTGATTAGCACGAGTTGAGTAGCGGTGGATGAGTCTTTGATCAATCCTGGAGATCGAAAGCAGCTCGAAACCTGTGTACCTGTAAAACCTGTCAAAGTTAAAGGTTAGGAAAAGCCACAAAATGTATGTCATGCAAAATGCTTTATGCAGATGTATGCGGGTGTCTGTGTGCTTGAGAGATTTCCCCGATCCTGGCACTGTAGTACCAGTGCTGACAATAATAAGGAGGGGAATCTGGGCCCAATCATGGAAACAGCAACCTCACATATACATAGTACTAGTGATAGCCAACTTCGACACATCAGGGATCGAGAATTCGTACGCAACAGTCTTTCTGAGAGAGGCTGTAGTAATACAATAAGAGGTGAGAGATCCTGGATCGGGGAAACGGTACCTGTCACAGACACGCGTCAATGGAATGCGAATGATCATGCAGACTAATGCAAAATGCAGGCATGCAACAATATATCCAGGTGGCTGCTGTGGAGATTCGGTGTCAACAGTCACTGATGAGAAGGAAACCCCGGTGCAAGACCACTAATCCGACTTGCTGAGAATAACCATCTGATAGGATCGAGATCAAAATTCTGCTCTGCCAAGAGTAAGTGCCTGATAATAAGGACCCGGGATGTATGATCAGAAAACGTCTGCTGATGAAGTCTTCAGACCCCAGATCAAAAATCTGCCCTCTCAAGAACAAACGCATAGCTGCTGATGAGATCTTCAGACCCCACTCAAAATCTGCCCTATCAAGAACAACCAACAACTGCTGATGGGATCTTCAGACCCCACTCAAAATCTGCTCCATCCAGGACAAACCTCTGAAGACAATACTCTGATCGAAACCTGCTTTACCAGGAACAGACATACACCCGATAATAAAATCCTCTGATCAACGAACTTGCTCTGTCAAGAACAGTCAAATCTGCAACTGAGAACTTCGGTATCAACATAACTGATTCACTATCAAGAAAACCAGGTAGTCTGGAGGTCAAAGTTTCCTGCAATATCCCAATCCCACTCACAGGTATGGACCTAATCCACGGACAAAGGTACGGCATCCTATGCGGTCATCAGTGTCACAGACTTTCACGAGTGATGATACGATTCCCAGAAGGAGTGGCATCATCAAGTCATGAAGAGGCCTCACTTAGCTGACTTCCAAATGATCGGTCCCCAGAGTCGACAATCCTCACGTCTGGACTCCCCTCAGATCCTCAGGACCGGAAAGGAGCACCTCTGCCAGAATCTCGTCTGAGCGCAGATTTTCGTAGGGAACTGTGCCTGGTCAGCAGACAGGTTCGTCTACTACTTCTCCGCAACTATATCTAGGTGTATGCTCAAGCCCAGGTCCGGCTTCTCACTCATAGTAACATCCGTCTCCCACAGCAGCATAGATAATCATATCAAACTGGAAATAAAATGCGGGAAATAAAGTGCGGGAAGTAAAAATGCGGGAAGTAAAAATGCGATAAATAAACGCAACCCAACAAGCAAACACACAAACGATAGGATTGACTCTCATAGGGAACCGGAGAACCAGAGACTCCGGGTTCGGTCCCCAGCAGAGTCGCCAGCTGTCGCTTGCGCGAAAATAAGGTGCCGGCATGACAGAAGAGTCGCCACCTTTCGTTATTTATCCCTCAGAGCGGGAAAGGAAACGATCGGAAAAACATGACGAATAAGGGTAAGACAAGGTCATCACAACCATTGTCTGGGTTCGGGAGTCGGTTACGCAAGGGGAAGGTATTAGCACCCCTCACGTCCGTCGTACTCGACGGGATCCTCGCTTGTTTGTTTACTTGGACGGGTTGGTTTTATTCTATCTACCTATCAAGCCTGGCTGAAAAAGAAAAGAAAAATGACTCGGCAAAGCGTCGCACTTTATGCCTACGTATTCTCATCAGAGAATGAGAAATCAGAGTCAACGTAGTTCGGCCTACAAAGGGTTATGGGGGAAGGTAGGGAGGGCTGCTCGCTAGGACGTCGCATCCTATGCCTACGTACTTCCACACTGTATGGAAGATCAGAGCTCACGTAGTTCGGGAAACTACGGTTTATTTCCTGTCTTGAAAGAAGTGTTTTTTATTGCGTTTGCGATTTCAACCGCACTAGAGACTATGACCTGAGAGTGAATGCGTCGCATGCCACCCAAAGGGTATCATACTAAACATCCAGACTGTGGAAAAGAAACTCTTCCACAACCCTCTCTCAGATAGCTTAAGGCTCGTAACATACGAAAGAAATCATTCATGATTACTGTATCTTAAACTGTTTTGAGATGAGAAGAGAACAGGCCCAACTAGGAGGGAGACTATCAAGTCCTACTGTTATCATGCCATGGATTCATCCTATGGTTGAGGTTTGAACAGGGAACTCCTAGATGTTGTCATGCATAGGTTTCAACCTAAAAGTCTATCATCAAATCCTTATCAAAGGAAATGAGAGTCCTAAGGGATCATGTCAATGATACACCAAAACAGACAAAGCATCAGCTTAACAGTAAAATGCATGCAATGCAAGTGAGGGAGGAAATGTGTGTGGGGCTTCAGCCTCCACAAGCTCGTCTCGACCTCAAGCCAGTCATGAAATAACAGTAATCATACTGAAACATAAACAACATGCTATCAAGCAATAACAGATAAAAGAAATGAAGTGCCCTCAGGCCAACAAAACACATGCTTGAGAAAGAATCATCTACTCTCTAATCCTAACCCTAACACAGAATCTTGATCAAATCTAAGCAAAGCCCTAAAGCAAAACCTAACCAAAAGAAATCAATCCCAATCTTCAAGCTTCAAAACAAGCTTACCAAAGAAAGGGAGCTAAGTAGGCAGACTCATAGTGTCTTCCTCAGGAAAGCACTAGGAGGTGTATACTCAGGAATCATATCCTATGTGGCTCAACCACTGTGATCAGTTTACATTCCTCCTCAGGAGAAATTAAACTCACAAGCAGGCTCCAACATCACTGGATATTTAGGAAATCCTATCTGAACTAGTGGAACTAAATGAATAGACCCATAGGACCTTCCTCAGGAAAGTACTAGGAGGCTTCCACTTAGGAGTTGTATCCTATGTGGCTCAACAACTGTGATCAGTTTACATTCCTCCTCTGGAGAAATTAAACTCGCAAGTTGGCTCCAACATCATTGGATACTTAAGAAATCCTAGATAAACTAATGGAACTAAATGAATAGACCCATAGGACCTTCCTCAGGAAAGTACTAGGAGGCTTCCACTTAGGAGTTGTATCCTATGTGGCTCAACAACTGTGATCAGTTTACATTCCTCCTCAGGAGAAATTAAACTCACAATTTGGCTCCAACATCATTGGATACTTAAGAAAGAGGTGAGAAGAAAGAATGAAAGTCATTCATAGTGCCTTCCTCAGGAAAGTACCATGAACTTCCCTCAAACTTCAGGATCTCAAACCTCACAGACAGGGAATAATCCAAGCTCTGGGTCTCTGAGTCTTGATCTACAATCTTCTCTTCCATCATGCTCCTCAACAAGATCTCCAAAACAAACTAAGCCCCACAACAAATTCCCCAAAATAAACCCCAGAGATGAACAGATAACCACAAAACAGACAAAATCATCAGTCAAAATCAGAAAATACCTAAAAATACTAAAACAACGGGAAAATTCTAACAATTATTCACAAGGGTCTACAACATCTACCCATAACATCCACATATGCCCCTACCCAAAAATCAAGACAAAACTATCTAAAGAAAATGAATTTCCTTACCTATGCATAACATAAACCCTAATTAGGATACCCTAATGCTAACCTAGTTAAACTAATCAAATTTTAATCTAAAAATCAAGAATTAAATCCTATGGGGAACTATTATTCAATATCTAATCACACCAAAAAGAATGAATTAAAAATCCTAAGGGAAAGTCTTAAAAGAAATTCTACAAAATTGGATATCAAACTAAACATATTAAAAAGCTATTAAAATGAAAAATATACTAAAAATATGAAAAGAAAATAAAATGGAAATTTTATTTATTTATATTTTTCTAGACAAATTCATTAACCTATAGAAAAAACAAGAATTAAAAAATATTCAATTTTGGATTTTTTATGAATTTTATAAATGCAAGAAATATTAAAGGAATTAAAAAATAAAAGAGTTGAAATAAAGGGGAGGGGGTGTGAATAGAAGAGCGCCCCAGTTCATGATCCATGTGGGCCAGATATGGTGGGGTGTTAATAGAAATCTGAGATAGGCCCACACGCTCTTCATTTAGCAAAACGGTGCGTTTGGCCGTTTGAAATTTCCCTCCGTTTTCATTTAAACAAGGACCGTCGGATGAGATGATTTAGTCAAATTTTAGGGACGATCTGACGGCTGTTGGCCATCGTCCTCACACGATTCCTAGGGTTTTCAGAAGCAGCCTCCATGCAAGAAACTTCCATCATCTCTTGCGCTCTCATCTCTTGATGAAATTCAAAAATTCTAAAAAGGAAAATGGCCTACTCGTTACAAGGAACAAAACTGCACGCGTGATTTTTATTAATTCTTCTTGGATCATCCTAACAGAAAGCTAGAAGATCTTGGTTCGAAAACATTTCTCTGAGATCAGTCCTAATAAAACTTCAATCTAATGGTGTAAACATGTTCTTGGCTATATACTAAACATTCTAACCTAGTCTAGACTAACTAACACTCAAGATCCAGCCAATTCTTGCAAGTTAAAGATTCATGCACCTGCCATGAAATCTCATACAGAACTCTCAAACTCACGGGGTAAGATCAACTAGCCTAGTACACTAATTCTACACCTAAAGAATTAATAGAAACTACATAATTAAAGAGATTCGTGGAAAGAAAGAAACCTGTCAAAGTTCAATGGTGTGTGTAGCTAGGGCTTGACTCAGAGCTTTCAAGGGCTTCAATGTGATCCTTTGAAGATGAATAAACTTCTGTTTGCACTGATCTTGAATGAGAAGCCTTGTGGTGGAAGAAATCGTGTGTTGCTTGATCTTGAAGGAAGCTCTTCAATGGCAATGTCTCTCTCTCTCTCTCTCCTCTGAAAACTCTCTTCCTGACCAACCCTCAATACCTTGTGGATCACTCTTCTTATAGTGATGGATGGAAACAACTAGATCCTTCTAGAATCATCTAGAAAAGTCTTGATTTTCTCCTTTAATGATAAGTTCTACATCTCATATCTCATGCCTTAAACCTTGTATATTTTGTGTCAAATTCTCCTTATGTGGGATATTGAGAAGGAATGTACAAAGAAATCAGCTCATATTTGCCTTGTGTTAAGATTTCCAAAGGTGCCTTAATATGCAAGTAACAATATTACAAAGCATGTCCCATTTTAAAGCCTCAAATGGAAATTGTGCTTAAACCAATGTTCTCAAAATGATGTTTCCAATCAAAATGATATATTGGATGACCTATTTTGGATTCATAGATCTTCCAAACCAATTTCCAAATTGACTTGAATTAACTTATAAGCCATTTTTAGTTCATTTTTAACCAATCATGAAAATCCATGCTCTAAGCTTTTCCAATAACTCATGACCACTTTACTAGACTTAAAATCCCATTTTGAAAAACTTTCATGTTTTGAGTTTTTCCATTTGAGGCTTGGAAATAGGAGATATGGCCTTTGCTTAAAATGACTTATAACTGCCAAATGACCAAAATACCCCTGTCTTGTTCAAACCATAAGTTGAGTTCTACAAATCCTATCAAGGACTTCTACCACTCAAATTAAATCTAAGAAGATGCCCTTCAACATTCATGTTGACCAAGAGATCATAGGAATCATCCTACTAGGGCAAAAGTTGTCTGCAAGTTGGGTGACTTTCAAGGACCCAGATTCACACACCTCAGCTGACCTGTAATTTGTCAAAACCATAACTTGAGCTCTGCAACTCCTATCAAGGACTTCCACCACTCAAATTAAAGCTAAGAACAAGCTCTACAACATTAATGTTGTGGGGAAGATGATATATCAATCACATCTTGAGCTAAAACTGCCTGGAAGATAGGGATCAAACTAGGGTTTTTTTCACTGACAATCCTCAGAAACCCTAACACAAAACTTCTCAAACTCCTCAATCATGATGAGTTGGTCTAGGAGTCATCTCTATAACATCTCTATGCATCATTCCATGATCTCATGGCCCTTGGATTAGGTCTCAACCTTCTACAAATTTTCAGTTATCCTAGGGTTGACCCAGTCAAAACCCTAATTCTACCATTCATGGTTGAATCTTCTGAACTCTTGCACAATGACTTCTCTGGGCTTCATGATGGCTATCAAGACATCTCATAGGCTTTCTCAAAGCATCAAGTTCATTCTCAAAGTCTCAGAATCACCTGAGGAGTTCCCACAATTCTCAAGCTAGGAGACACACAACTATGGTTTCAACCAATTCTCTTGAACTTTCTGATGAAGGCATCAATCTGCAAACACTTGATGGATAAATAATTGTTGGTCAAATTTTGGGGTGCAACATTATGGCTTCTTCTTCGGAACTAGAATCGGGGGGGGGAAATTAACCTGTTGCATATTTACATGTGTGCATTTGCATATTCATATTGCATGGCAGGTACTTTTTTTGAGCTCGAATCGTATCTCCTACATCTTACAGGTTGTTTCAAGATTGACGAACAGAGAACTCACCGGTACGCTACAAGAAGCAACAGTAAGAAGATCATGGATCAGGTACAGTCTGAGATGCAAGAGATCCGGGATAGGTTGGCCCAATTCATGCAGACAATGGAGGTTGTGGCCAAAGGCCAGGAACATCTTCAAACTCTGGTGCAACCGCTGCTGGCGCGAGCGGCTGGTAATACTGAATATAATTCTGCTCATGTTGAGACCCCTCGCAGGGAGGAAGTGATACCAAATGCTGGTGAGACTGGTACTGGCAACGGCAACAGCAACGCTGGTAACAGAAATGCTGATAATGTTAATGGGAACGTGGAAACCAACAGGAATGTTGGTGTCAATACTGGTTTCGGTGACAACAATCAGGGTCTTGGCTTTGGCAATCTGGATGGCAATGGTGGCTTTAATAATCAGGGCTTCGGCAACGGAGGGTTTGGTGATAACAATCAAGGTTATGGTAATAATGGCTACGACAATGCTGGGTTTGGCAATGTGAATACCAATGGTGCTGGGATGGGTCTTTTCAATACTGGCTTTGGGACAGTGGCTGCTAATCAAGAGCTTGGCAATCTGAGGTATGACCCCAGGTTTTTCCAAAGTGGTCATGGTCATGGTCGTAATGTTGCTTATGACGGATATGGTAATGAGGGTCCGTACTGGAATAGAGATCTTCAAGAAGATGCCTTTTCTGGGCAAGGCATGGGTTTTGAGGGTCCCACTGATAATGATCGGAGGATTAAAATGCTGGAAGAGCAGATAAGAGGTATAGCCAATCAAAATTCTGCAGGTTTGGACATGGCTACCATGGGGCTGGTTCCTGGGCTGAGAGTGCCATTGAAGTTCAAAGCTCCCACTTTCGATAAATATAAAGGGGATACATGCCCACGGGTTCATGTGCATTCATATTACCGAGGATATCTGCTTACTCTGATGATAAGAAGATTCTCATGCATTTTTTTTCAAGATAGTTTGTCAGGACCATCGCTGGAATGGTACATGGGACTAGAGCCTGCACAGATCGGAAGTTGGAAATAATTGGCTGATGCTTTCGTCAGACACTACCAATACAACATTGACCTTGCACCAAATAGGGTTCAGCTTCAAAGTCTTTCACAGAAGAACGGGGAAAGTTTCAAGGAGTATGCCCAACGTTGGCGGGATCTGGCGGCAAGAGTCCACCCACCTATGGTTGAAAGGGAGTTGATTGATATTTTTGTTGGAACATTCTCTTGGATGTATTATGATAAATTGCTCAATTGCTCGGTGGGTAGTTTCTCTGACATAATACTCATGGGAGAACGGATTGAAAATGACATCAAAATTGGTAAGATTCAAGCTAGTGAATCGACCTCAGCTAGAGGTGCAAAAAAGGTCTTTGGTGGTAAAAGACAAGGAGACGCCAGCGCAGTGTATGGTGGTCGAGGACGAGGTAGAGGTAGGAATTAGTATATTCAACAACAGGTTGCAGGTGTGACGATTCCTATACCTCAACAACGACAACAACCACAATAACAGCAGCAGCAACAACAAAGGGATAATCCTGCTCAAAGAAGGATCCAGAATGGGAAGCCAAAGAGGGTATTTGATACACCTCCGTCAATGTATGTAGAACTGCTTCAGACGCTATTAAGTTTGAATCTGGTTGAGAAGAGAACGTTGGACCCACCCACATGAGCGCTTCCTTACGGGTATGATACTAGTAAGCAGTGTGAATTTCATTCTGGGGCACCCGGACACGATATCGAGAGTTGTCATGCTTTTAAACTCAAAGTCCAAGATTTGATTGATAGTAAAGTCATTAACTTCAGTCAGGATGGTCCCAATATTGTACAGAAGCCAATGCCGAATCATGGAGCGAATGCTATTCTGACAAAAGAAGATTTGGATTTGGTTATGGACGTAAATGATTTGAATACACCTTTAAGCTATGTTAAAAGCAGATTTTTGAAAGGAGGGGTCTTCCCCGGATGTGATGAGTACTGTTTGGATTGTTGGACCCGACCAGAGGGCTGTATTCATTTGAAGAGAGGTATTCAGGCCATGATTGATGAGGGAACTTTACAGTTTGACCGCACTGCTGTTGAGAAACCTGGTGAGGTAACATGTGAAAAGCAGGGTGAGGTCGCAACAATTACAATTCCACGAAAGACTATTACGATATCAGCGCCCGTCAAGTGGCCAACTATCACGATAACGAAAGCAGGTTTCGTTCCTTATGAAAGTACGAAAGCCATTCCATGGAACTATGGGTTGGAAGATTTTTGCAACGGGGAAAAGATTAATGTGGATAGCCAGCCGACAGGGGCAGTGGGCAATATTGTTGAAGCGGGAGGCATGACCCGCAGTGGTAGAATCTTCACTTCACCTGAAATCGAGGCTGAAAGGATTGCTAGAGGCAAAGCCAAAGTGAATGAAGGAGGACCCTCTCAGTCGAAAGAGAAAGAAACATCGGTCAAAGATGTAGAAGAGTTTATGAGGTTGATTCGCAAAAGTGACTATAAGATTGTGGAGCACTTGCAGCAGACGCCCTCCAAAATTTCAGTACTATCTTTGTTGCTTTGTTCCGAGGCCCATCGGAATGCCTTGTTAAAAATCTTGGACACGTCTTTTGTACCTCAGGAAGTAACTGTTAATTAGCTTGATGGGGTACTGGCGCATGTGAATGCCAGCCACAACCTGGGATTTACTGATTTTGATTTGACGCCGAGAGGTCGGGACCATAATATGGCTTTGCACATTTCAGTGGAATACCGGGGCACTATTATGTCGCATGTTCTTGTAGGCACCGAATCATCTTTGAATGTGTTGCCGAAGAAGGCTATGATGAAGCTAGATGTCCGAGGAATCATATGCACGCCAAGTGATTTGGTCGTGAGGGCTTTTGATGGGACCAGAAGGTCGGTGTTTGGGTCCATAACATTGCCACTCCAGGTCGGGCCGGAAGTGTTTGACACTGTGTTCTACATCATGGACATACATCTAGCTTACAGCTGTTTACTTGGGCGACCATGGATACATTCTGCAGGGGCTGTGACGTCCACGCTACATCAGAAGCTTAAATACATGGTCGGGGACAGTGTTGTTACTATTTGCGGAGAGGAGGACATTCTGGTTAGTCATCTTTCGTTATTCAAGTACGTCGAAGTGGATGGGGAGATCCATGAGACGCCATGCCAAGCCTTCGAGGGGTTGTAGATCAAGGACAAGTCTCATGTTACCAGCAAAGGTCCAGAGGTGGCCATGTCTTTGTACAAAGACGCTCAAGCAGTGGTTCAGGCTGGAGAAACCAAATGATGGGGCCAAGTCCTAGAAATACCTGTCAAGATGGACAAGTTTGGGTTGGGGTATCGCCCGACGTCGTCATCTTCCGCATCAGGCGTGCCAAAGTTTAAAGGACCAGTGGTGATCACTCCAGGTGGGGTCTGCTATGAAACGATTAATGCTGTTTTCGATGCTGAAGACGGAGATAGTGACTGCGATATGGACTCGTGGATCAAGCCTGGCATGCCAGGACAGAATCTGTGCAACTGGTCTATCCAGGAACTTGTCTCAGTGAATACAAAACAATAATGATTTGTTTTCTCAATTATTGTATAATCAAGTGTCCTACCCGGGTCATAGTGATTTTGTTTTTAGGGCTACCTGCTTATGTGTGTACTTTGTTTAATCATTAATAAAGGTGTTTTTCTCATGCAGTGATCCTTGTTTTTCCTGTTTTTGCTTTAACAATAAAATGGCAACGTGGTTATGTGCTTTGTTTGCATTATTTGAAACATTTAACCATTCTCATTGCAGGATTCATATTTCAGACGACACCGATCACGAACTTCCTATGACTCGCTTCGACTTCGAGCACCCGATATTTCAAGCAGAAGAAGAGATTGTTGAGGATAATGACTTATCAGAAGAGCTGACTCGACTTTTGAAACAAGAAGAAAGAATCATTCTGCCTCATCAGGAGGAAATTGAAATTATCAATGTGGGGTCTGAAGAGGTTGTCACGAATACACGGATAGGGGCTGCACTGCAGAGTGATATCAAGCAAAGGCTTATCGAGATGCTTCGAGAGTATAGTGATATCTTTGCTTGATCTTACGAAGACATGCCTGGGTTGGATACTGATATGGTAGTTCACCGTTTTCCATTGCGTGAGGAATGTCCGCCGATTAAGCAAAAACGTAGAAGAACTCGACCAGATATGGCTGTGAAAATTAAAGAGGAAGTTCAGAAACAATGGGACGCCGGTTTTCTGGCTGTCACAACTTATCCCTCATGGGTCGCCAATATAGTACCTGTACCAAAGAAAGATGGTAAGGTGCGGATGTGCGTGGACTATCGAGATTTGAATAGGGCAAGCCCAAAAGACGACTTTCCGCTTCCTCATATTGATGTGTTGGTCGACAACACCGCTCAATTCTCCGTGTTTTCCTTCATGGACGGCTTTTCGGGCTATAATCAGATAAAGATGGCGCCAGAGGATATGGAGAAAACAACTTTTATTACCCCGTGGGGAACGTTCTGCTACAAAGTGATGCCCTTTGGTTTGAAGAATGCCGGGGCAACATATCAGCGAGCTATGACAACACTCTTTCATGACATGATGCATAAAGAGATCGAAGTCTATGTTGACGATATGATTGCCAAATCCCAGACGGAGGAAGAGCATCTGGTCAATCTTCTGAAATTGTTCAAGAGGCTTAGGAAATTCAGGCTGAGGCTGAATCCTAACAAGTGCACCTTCGGGGTGAGATCTGGTAAGCTATTGGGGTTTATTGTTAGTGAGAAAGGAATTGAGGTTGATCCTGCTAAGATAAAAGCAATACAAGAAATGCCAACCCCGAAAAAAGAAAAAGAGGTTCGTGGCTTTTTAGGGAGATTGAATTACATAGCTCGGTTCATATCTCATCTAACGGCCCCGTGCGAGCCATTATTCAAGTTATTGAAAAAAGATCAGGCTGTGACCTGGAACGAAGATTGTCAAAAGGCGTTTGAAAAAATAAAAGAGTATTTGCAGGAACCTCCAATATTGATACCCCCAGTAGCCGGGAGACCATTGATTATGTATTTGACAGTTCTTGAGAAAATTATGGGTTGTGTTCTCGGTCAACATGACGAGACTGGACGTAAAGAGCATGCGATTTACTACTTGAGTAAAAATTTCACAGATTGTGAGTCTCGTTACTCAATGCTCGAACAGACGTGTTGTGCGCTAGCCTGGGCTGCCAAACGTTTGAGGCAATATATGCTAAATCATACAACCATGCTAATTTCAAAGATGGATCCGATCAAATATGTGTTTGAAAAGCAAGCACTTTCCGGAAGGATTGCCCGATGGCAGATGGTATTGACAGAATATGATATTCAGTACGTTTCTCAAAAGGCTATTAAAGGTAGCGTTCTGTCAGAATACCTAGTTGAGCAGCCAATTGATGATTACCAGTCGATGAGTTTTGATTTTCCTGACGAGGATATCATGTACTTAAAAATGAAGGACTGTGAGGAGCCGTTGCCAGATGAAGGTCCAGAGCTGGGTTCCAAATGGCAATTGATATTTGACGGTGCCGTCAATTCATATGGAAGTGGAATAGGGGCAATCATAACTACTCCCCATGGGTCGCACATCCCATTCACTGCTAGATTGACCTTTCCAGTTACCAACAATGAGGCCGAATATAAAGCGTGCATTATGGGGCTCGAAGAAGCTATTGACCTGAGAATTAAAAATATTAATGTGTACGGAGACTCTGCTCTAGTTGTGAATCAGATCAAGGGAGAGTGGGAGACTCGTCAGCCCAATCTAATACCTTATATGAATTATGCAAGGAGGTTGTTACCTTTCTTTGACAAGGTGGAATTGCACCAGGTACCACGAGCAGAAAATTAGATGGCAGACGCTCTCGCGACGTTGTCTTCAACGTATAAGATTAACTTCTGGAATGAGGCTCCCAGGATAGTTATCTCTCGCTTTGATAGGCCCGCTTTCATATTTGCCATTGAGGAAGCTTCCGATGGTAAACCGTGGTATTTTGATATCCAGAATTTCCTGAAGAACCAAGAGTATCCGACTGGGGCATCCAGTCGTGATCAGAAGACTCTTAGGAGATTGGCTGGCAATTTCTATCTGAATCCGGATAGGGTTTTGTACAAGAGAAACCACGACTTGGTGTTGTTGCGGTGTGTGGACGAGAAAGAGGCTAAGTTGCTCATGGAAGAGATCCACGAAGGTACATTTGGCACGCATGCCAGAGGACATGCTATGACGAGAAAGTTATTACGAGCAGGGTATTACTGGCTGACTATGGAAACAAATTGTTTCAAGTTTGCAAAGAGGTGTCATAAATGCCAGATTTATGCGGACAAGATTCATGTGCCTCCGAGCCCTCTGAACGTTATGTCGTCACCTTGGCCTTTTTCCATGCGGGGAATTGATGTGATTGGGAAAATTGAGCCCACGGCATCCAACAGACATCGTTTTATCTTAGTAGCTATTGATTACTTCACCAAATGGGTTGAAGCGGCATCGTATGCTAATGTTACCAAGCAGGTGGTAGCCAGATTTATCAAGAAGGATATTATCTGCAAATATGGAATCCCGGAGCAGATTATCACTGACAACGGTTCTAATTTGAATAACAAGATGATGAAGGAATTGTGCCAGAATTTCAAGATTGAACATCACAACTCTTCTCCTTATCAGCCCAAGATGAATGGCGTTGTTGAAGCGGCCAATAAAAACATAAAGAAGATCGTTCAGAAGATGGTTGTGACCTATAAGGACTGGCATGAGATGTTGCCTTTTGCTTTGCACGGTTATCGTACGACGGTATGCACATCAATGGGGGCAACTCCTTTTTCACTGGTATATGGTATGGAGGTTGTCCTACCATTAGAGGTTGAGATTCCTTCTCTGAGGGTTTTGCGTGATGTCCAACTTGATGAGGCAGAATGGGTGAAAGATAGATTGAATCAGCTTAGTTTAATGGATGAGAAGAGACTGGCTTCTCTAGCATATGGTCGGCTGTATCAGAGTCGGATGAAGAAAGCTTATGATAAGAAGGTGTGTCCTCGAAGCTTTCAGACGGGCGATCTTGTGCTGAAAAAGATTCTCCCACCACAAGCAGATCACAGGGGCAAATGGACTCCCAACTATGAAGGTCCATATGTCGTTAGAAAGGTTTTCTCTAGAGGAGCCTTACTGTTGTCCACCATGGATGGTGAGGATTTTACATCCCCTGTGAACTCGGACGCAGTTAAAAAATACTTTGCTTAAAGAGACCCGCTGGACAGAAAAAAGAAAGTCCAGGCAAAAATGGGGCGTCCCGGCGAACCATAAAAAAAGGAATAAAAGGTTCGGGCAAAAGTTAGGGATAAAATTGAAAAGGATGTACACCCGCGAAGTTGAAAACCTGAAAAGGGCGATTTCGGCAAAAAAGGGTATCCCGATGAATTGAAAACCCGCAAAGGGCGGTTCACGCAAAAGTTAGGGATTTGAAAAAGCAAATGACTGCGGTCCGAGTTTGATACTGCATTGCTTAGTGGTTTGGGAGTACCTGAGGGTCGTATATCCGAAACAATCTCTTCCGAAGATCGAGTATCGGGAAAGCGTTAGAGTCAGGCGAGTTATAGGAGGATCAGCTCATGGTGTTCGTCTGTACCACGTTGCCGACATGTACACAAATTTTTCTTTGTGCTTCTGTAATATTTGTATTTTGCTTGTGCGTAACTTCCTCTTTTCAGGAGTTGCATCCAGTGTACAAAATTTTGCCTATTTACAGGCCCGTTATCAATAAGCATATTATTCAGTATTTGATGCTTGTTCTTTACTGTTTTGTTTGTGAAAAATGTCGATGTTTTGATGAACTTGCATGTACATAAACTTGCTGGCCCTTGCCAATAATTGTTAAGACTTCGAATTGACTGAACGAATGTCACAGATACTAACCGGGATAGATCTTATTGTGTAGATTTGTTCTGTCTCGTTTGTGTTTTGCAGGGTTCTCGCCTTTGAAGCAAACGGTCAAGGAATTTGTGTTTCCCCAGCCAGAGTCTCGTGACATAGTGATTGTAACGATCCTCAGCAGATGGCAGTCACATCTTATCCCAGAGAGATTTGAGGTGGTACTTATCTCTACTGGAGGTGGGGTTTGTCTTCCCCAGAAGAGTATTCCGCAGGAAAAGCTGCTCAGAGAGTTTCCTCAATGGATCTTGATGTCCCTAACAGAAGGTGCATTCCCAGCAGTGAGTATGTACACAATCAATACCCAGCATGGGTAACTTCCGCAGATTATAACCAAGTCGTCTTTGGTTTATAAGGATTATCCCCGCGCAGGATTGTTTCTCCTTCTCCCCAGTAGGTTGTTTTTTCCTCCGACAGGATGAACATCATCAGCTTAGTTCGTAATTTCAAGCTTGTGAGCCATTCCCCCGCACGATGGTTATCTCCAGCAGGATGGTTATCCCCAGCAGAGTTGGGTTCACGTGTTCAACATTTATTTTGCTGGAATGCTTTGTGATACCCGGTTATCCCCAGCGGATTTGGCCTTGTCTTCGGCATTTATTTTGCTGAAGCGCCTCTTGGCATATTTGCATTTTTGCATATATTATCATATTTGCATCTACCCAAACGCGTAGCATTTCCATGCCGTATGGAGCATTACGCCATTGTCAAACATACACATTTTGAAACATAAGCCAGGTTGGTTACCTCTTCGATTTCAGGTGTTGTTCCCTATAGAGGAGTGAGATTCTTGCTCAGAAGGATTTCTAGATATTCAAAGTCTCAGCGTGAGATAGGTGATGATAACGTTCATCCCCTAACAGAGTTGCTTGGTTAAGTTTCTCTTCGTCCCCAGCGGGATTCTTCTCAGGTTGCTGTTACGTCTGCATTAAAAGATTTCATGGCTTAAGCTTTTGGAGTTATCACTAGTGATTTCCCCGATGAAATTGTTCCCCACAGAGTTGTTTGGTTAAGTTTCTCATATCCCCCAGCGAAGTATTCTTCAAACGTATCCGTGTTGACGGAATTGTTACCTGTGATCGACAGAGATTGTTATCCGTGTTGACGGAATCGTACCTGTGTTGACAGTGATGGTCACCTGTGTTGACAAAGATTGTTATCTGTGTTGACAAAGATTGTTATCCGTGTTGACGTAATTGTCACCCGTGCTGACGATGATTGTTATCTGTGTTGACGGAATGGTACCTGTGGTTGACATAGATTGTTATCCGTGTTGACGGAATGGTACCTGTGGTTGACAGAGTTTGTTATCCGTGTTGACGGAATGGTTGCCTGTGATTGACAGAGTTTGTTGTCCGTGTTGACGGAGTTGTTACCTGTGATTGACAGAGATTGTTGCCTGTGATTGACAGAGATTGTTATCCGTGTTGATGGAATTGTACCTGTGTTGACAGTGATTGTGATCCGTGTTGACGGAATCGTACCTGTGATTGATAGAGATTGTGCCTGTGTTGGTAGTGATTGTTACCCGTGCTGACGGTGATTGCTATCCATGTTGACGAAATTGTTACCTGTGATTGACAGAGATTGTTATCCATGTTGACAGAATCGTACCCGTGTTGACAGTGATTGTTATTCGTGTTGATGGAATTGTTACCTGTGATTGACAGAGATTGTTATCCGTGTTGACGGGATCGTACCTGTGCTGACAGTGATTGTTGCCCGTGTTGACGGAATCGTTACCCGTGATTGACGGAGTTGTCCCCAATGAAGTGGACAGTGATTAGTATCCGTGTTGACGAGATCGTTACCTATGTTGACAGAGATCGTTATTCCAGTTATGGACGGAATTGTACCCATGGTGATGGAGTCTCTCCTTGTGTTGACGAAGTTTAGTTCAGTTGTGGACAAAGTTGTTCTTAGCAAAGTTGATTTGATTCCTGTGGCATCACACAGGGGGTTAATGTTGACATCCAAAGTTTCATCATATGATTGATCATTTGTTGCCGTAACAACCGGGCTCAGTGTAATGGATGTTGTTCCCCAAGCAGTTTCGCAGTGTATTTCTGCGGTTGGCAAATTTCCGGGTTTCCTGGTATTCAACCATCTTCTACCTCGATTGTTTGAAGGTCGTTCGCTCTTCACCCAGTCGGGTCCAAGCCGTTTGAATAGGGGCAGCTGTTGCACCCCAAAATTTGCTCAACCTTTTCTTACCTGGTTTATGTTTCATTTGCATTCACATTTGCATAGATATGTCATTTGCATATCATGATATCCTTCATTTAGCAGGGGATCAAGTGTGATACATGTCAAGAGAAGCCTAACCAGAGGTATTATTCAAGCTTAAGAAGCTATCAGGGTCATCAGACAGATGGTTGAGTTCTTGAGAAGTTTGAGTACTTGTATGGGGTTCATCTCCTCACTTGGAGCCAGTTGAAGATCAACAATGGATTGTAAGGCCTTGATTAAGGAGAGAATGTGTGGGTAGAGCTCATTGAAGTGCCTTGGAGGTCATGTTGGAGCTCAATCAAGTCATTTTATCAAGTGCAAGAGCCACAGTGGAGGTGCAAGCAATTAGGGTTTCATCTGAGCCAATCTTGGGTCAACTTTGCAATTGAAGGGTATCAAAGCCTACTTTTAGGTCATGGAGTTCATGAAATGATATGATAAGACATTTGTGGTGTTGTTCCAAGATCAAGTCAAGAAAAGTCAAGAGTGTGGGAAGTTGCTAAATTAGGGTTTCAGTGTAAAATCCCCTATTTAGTTCCTAACTTCAAGACTACATAAGTCAAGATGCAAGTTTCAAATGGATCTTTGGACAACATGAAACTTGTAGAGAATCTCAATACCTTTAATTTGAGTACTAGAAGTCCTCAAGGGGATTTATAGAACTCAAGTTATGGTCCAGACAAGTTACAAGTCCTCAGATGCCTCTGAAATTTGTCTATGAAAATCATGTGACTTCAAAGCTATTTTTGACCTAGAAGGAGGTTTCACTTGAACTTTTGGCAAACATAAAAGTTGTTCCTCATGATCTTAGATTTCTAAATTGTACTAGAAGTTTTCCATCCGATTTGTAGAACTCATGTTATGAGGTTTACAAGTCAGGGGTATTTTGGGAAAGTGAGATTATAGGCCATTTTCAATCATAGGTCAAAATCTCCAACTTTCACTTGTCAAATGGATTTTTGTTCAACATGAAAGTTGTTCAAAATGGGGTTTTTAGGCTAACCAAGAGGTCATGATGGATTGATTGGGCTCATAGCAAGACTTGGTTTGAAATGGTTTGAATAAGGAAGATTTTCAAAGGATTAAAAGGGGGAAAATTCAAATAATTGGTTAAGTGACCAAAACATGTCAAATAAGTGCTCATTTTGATTGTAAAATTCATTTTAGACACAATGACATTGGTGGATTTTTGAGTTTAGGTCAATTTTCATGAGTTACCATATGGTTGCTTCAAATGCAAGTTACACATCCAAGTTCCTTACCAATGCAATTCAGGCCTTCCTCTTGATCTAATTTCGTTCACAAGGGAATTTGCAAGCCAAATGAAGCTTCTGGAACAAGTTACAAGTGAGAATGCACGACTGTTACATTGCACATGTGAAGGAAAACCAGAAAATGCAATTGGCTGGATTAGGCTTCTAACAAGCAACAATCCAAAATACTGAAATTGCAGTTGAGTTTTCAAGAAGAGCAAGAGAAATCGGATTTTCAGTTTGAAGCAAGATCAAAGCAAATTGAAGGTTGAAGCATCATCCTCTTGCATCATTGAACGTATCTGGAGAGTTTTGAAGGGATAATCAAGCTCCAAGTGCATCTGCTACTAGATTTACAACAACTTAGTAACTTTCAAAATTCCACATGAATTAGCATGATGTACTTAGATTTGAACTTGTGGTTAGGATCTGTTGCACCCCAAAATTTGCTCAACATCTTTTACCTGATTTATGTTTCATTGTATTACCATTTGCATAATTCTATCATTTGCATATCATGGCATATCATTCATCCAATAGGAGATCAAGTATGATTATTAGCAACAGAAGCCTAGCAAGAAATCTTATCCAAGCTTGAGAAGTCATCCAAGTTATCAGGAGGTGGTGGGAGGTCTTGATCAGTTAAAGACAAACATTGTGGTATGAACATGAAATGTGAAGCACGGATTGTGCATATGAGATGTGTATAGAGCTCATAGAGTGCCTAGAGGGCCATGTTGGAGTTCAATCAAGTCATTAGTTCAAGTGCAAGAGCCATAGTTGAAGTGCAGACAATTAGGGTTTCATCTAGATCAACCTTAGGTCAATTATGCAATTGAAAAGCATTCAAGCCTACTTTGAGGTCATGGAGTTCATGGAATGATGTGATAATACATTTGTGGTGTTGTGCCAAGATCAAATCAAGAAGAATTAAGAATGTGGGAAGTTGCTAAATTAGGATTTTAGTGCAAATTACCCTATTTAGTGCCTAACTTCAAGGCCACATAAGTCAAGATACAAGTTTCAAATGGATCATTGGCCAACATGAAACTCGTAGAGCATCTCAATACCTTTAATTTGAGTATTAGAAGTCCTCCATTGGATTTGTAGAACTCAAGTTATGGTCCAGACAAGTTACAGGTCACCAGATGAATGTGAAATTTATTTGTGAAAGTCACTTGACTTCCAAGCAACTTTTGACCTAGAAAGAGATTTCACATGAACTTTTGGCCAACATGCAAGTTCTTCCTCATGATCTTAGATTTCTAAATTGTACTAGAAGTCATCAATCTGATTTGTAGAACTCAAGTTATGAGGTTTACAAGTCAGGGGTATTTTGGGAAAGTGAGATTATAGGTCATTCTCAAGCATAGGCTAAAATCTCCAACTTGCAAGCTTCAAATGGAAAAGTTCTGAACATGAAAGTTGCTTGGAATGATGTTTTGAGTGCAACCAAGTGGTCATGACATTTTGTTTTGGCTCATATCAAAAAGTCATTTGAAATGGCTTGAAAAGGAAGAAAATTCAAATGATTAAAGGAGGGAAAATGGGATTTTGTGTTACAAAACCAAAACCAAGCAAGTAGGTGCATTTTTTGATTGGAAATTGCATTCTAAGATCATTGTCAATACCAGAATTTGGAGTTTAGTTCAAGTTTTGAGAGATAGCATATGGTTACTTCACTTGTAAGTTACATATGCAAAATCAATGTACAAGGCAATTCAGGCCAATTTCTCCATCCAAACTCATTCTAAATGACATGTGCAAGGTGTGAGAACATTCTAGAACCACTGCCAAGCTTGCAAGTCACGACTGTCATATTGAATTTTGAAGGAAAATCAGAAAAATGCAAATCACTGTTTTGGGCTTCAACTTGGATCCATAGGCCCATGAAACTCTTATATATATTCATTAGAGTGAGTTCAGATCAATTTTGAGCTTCGTTTCGCGCCAGAGCAAGAAAGAGCAAGAGAATTTTCTCAACTGCAACTTGAAATCGGATTTTGAGTTTGGAGCCAATTCAAGCCAAATTGAGGTGTGCAATCTCTTCCTTGTGGATCATTGAAGCTATCTGGAGCATTTGGAAGCAAGCCACGAGCTCTAGATACCTCTGTTGCAAGATCTATACCAGGTTTGCATTTCTTAAAATTCAGCATGATTTAGCATGATTCAGTTAGATTTGAACTTGTGGTTAGGATCTAGACATGACATATATCGTTTTAGGCTTGATTTGAACTCAATTGGTGATGATTGAAGATGACATAGCTGATCTGTTTGGACTTGAATCTCTTGATTCATAAGGTTTCCATGTTAATTGTTTAGATCAGGTTGATGTACGCAATGAGATGAAGAGATCTATATCATTAATTTTGAGTTTAATGAAAGTTGTTGAAGATGCTATTTCTGAACTTTGCTTCGTGTTTGATTATGTGTTGAGAATTAGATGATTTTGATGATGGATTTGGAATGTACGTGAAAAACTGAGTGGATTTGGTATTTTGTTTGTCACTTTTGGTTGCCTGAACCTGGACCTTCGCCGGAGAAGACGGCCAGAGTCTTCTCCAACCACCACCAACCACCATCCCTGATCTCCACCTGGCCTGCCTGAGACTTGGAGAAGATGATGTTTGGACCACAGGATCTGGCCTTGACCTTTGACTTCAGATCAGATCCAACGCCTGTGTTTTAATCTGAGAGTGGATAGTTTTAATCCAAAACACTGCCGTTTCATTAAATTGCGTGGCATCATGAGGAGCGCTGGATGTGCATTGACTCGTTGACTGGCTTGCTGATCCAAAGGCTGTGTTATTTTCTTGGTTTTAATTCATTTTTTATTTCATTTTCTTTATTTTAATTGCATTGTTATTCCAAAAATCATATAAATTCCAATTTTGATAACAAAATTATTTTAAAAATATCCTCATGATCCTTATGGAATTTGTGACTTTTTGAGATTAACAAAATGCAATTTCATGCATTTTTCAATTTAATGTGATTTTTCTCATTTTATTTTGTTCTTTATTTTTGCATAATTGGCTATCTGTTTTGTTGAATTTAGTTCTTCCAATTGTTTTTGAGTTTGGCTTTGAGATTAGGACCCTCCCAAACTTATGGATTCCCTTGACCTATCTCAATGTAGGAATTGTTTAGATAACTTAGAAGTTGATTTAGGCTTCAATCTTTTTGCATTAGGTTGTTCAAACATTCATGTTCACCTAGGAATTTTATTAGATTTTTGCAACTTGATTTTCTATTTTAGTTGTATTTTGCAAATGGCTTGTGTTTATGATATCCTCTATTGAGTGCTTTGGTTTGTTTGGCTTGGTTGGCTGCCTTGGAGTTGGTTTGAGCTTGAGTTCTTTTTGTTGGAGCTTCTTGATTCATTGAAGATGCTTGGGATGAAGGATTGGAGCTTGGAGTTGAATGCTTTTCCTCTTGAGGAGCTTTTGTTTAGGAGTTCAGAGAATTAGGGTTTTAGGAAGTGCCTTAGACCTAGTTTTTATTCTTTCTTCAAACATGGAGTGCATTGTTTGCCTCCATTCTATCCAATGACACAAAGTCCTTCTTGGGAAGCTCCATCTCTCCTTAGGAGGGATGAGTGGTATGCCCAAGTGAGTAGAACTTTGAGGATACCTTTCATTTGCAATGTTGAGTTCTTAGTGATTTCCTTTGGTTGTCATTAAGTTTCTTTAACATTATAACTTGATCTTGATGTTTAATCCTCTTCTTGGAGTGTGTTTATGGGAGCTTGAAGATTGATAAAGGTCGAAGATAGAAGCTTGATTGAAGATGAGGCCTTGCTATCAACTTTGTTGTCCATTCAACTTTGCTGTCTAGAGTTGCTGTTGCTGTTTGTTGTAGGAGTCTGGTACTGTTGCCTGAGCTGCCTCCCCTGAGTCTTTTGTTTTTTTCTCGGTTTTGTCTGTTTAATTGTGTTATTGACCTCTAGGTTTGAGGTGGAGCTAGTCTCCTCTTGCCTATTGTTTTCTCTCCTGCCTCAATGGTACTATTGCATAGCATGCATACTGTTTACTGTTTACTGTTTACTATTTACTATTTACTGTTTACTGCTTATTTTCTTTTGCTGTTTATCCCCTAGGATCTATGATTTCCTCCGCGCAAGAGGAAATAATGACAGACATTAGGTTTGTAAACCATGCAAGACATCATTAGGTTAGTCCCCCTTTCAACCATAGTTTTAGGGTCTTTCTCTTCTCATCTCAAAACACTTCAAGAAACACAGTAATAAAGATAACGCATGCTGTACGCTACGAGCCTTAAGCTATCTGAGGAAAGGTTGTTGGAGGGTCACTCTTCAGTAGTCTGACTTCTTAGTATGGTACCCTTAGGGTGACATGCGACGTAGTCACTCTCAGATCACAAGTCTTTAGTGCAGTACAAGTTACAAACAGACTAAAAAACAGTTCTTTCGTAAAAAACTCAAACAAACATTCAAACTCTGTTTTGTCCTCTTGGACCCTTAATCAGGAAACCCTTTTCAGAAGGAGATAAAAACTGTCAGACAAGCTTGTTTCTTTCATATCCCGAACTACGTTTTCTCTGATCTTTCATGCCGTATGAAAGTACGTAGGCATAGGATGCGATATCCTAGCGAGCAACCTTCCCCTCCTTTCCCGTAGGTAGGCGAACTACGTTGACTTTGATTTCTCGTTCCAGACGGGAATGCGTAGGCATAAAGTGCGATATTTTTCCGAGTTATTTTCTTTTCTTTTTAACCCAGACCTTTAGAGTAGATAGAATAACACACCCTTAGATAGAAAACAAGCGTGGATCCCGTCGAGTACGACGGACGTGAGGGGTGCTAATACCTTCCCCTTGCGTAACCGACTCCCGAATCCAGGATTTGATTGCGAAGACCATTCCTTTCCCTCTTTGCGTTAGGTTTACTCTGAGCGTTTCCTTTCCCTCTTATGGGACAAATAATGCACGGTGGCGACTCTTCTATCATAGCCGGCGCCGATTTTCGCAGTAGCGACAACTGGCGACTCTGCTGGGGATTCCGGTTCCCTATGCGAGTCAATCCTAGCGCTTGTTTTCCCGTCTGGGGTGTTGTAGGTATTTACCTTTCTGCCTTTACTTTCAGTATTATATTTTTGTTGTTGTGTTGGGAAGAGGGTTAGATTGAGAGATAAGTCGGACCTGGGCTTGAGTTTGCACATAGACTTAGAAGTAGAGAGTAGTGGTTAGCCTGCTTGCTTAGCTCGCACCAGCTAGCCGCAAAATCTGCGCTCGGACGAGATTCTCTTTGATGCTTCTTGCCTGGCCCTTAGGGCTCGACAAGTTGTCTGACCCGAGGATTGTCGACTCTGGGGACCTATCATTTGGTATTCAACTAAGTGAGGCCGCTTCAAGGGATGATGATGCCACACCTTCTGGGTATCGTATCATCGTTCTTGAAAGTCTGTAACGTTGAACCTGCATAGGATGCCGTACCTCGTCTGCGAGTTAAGTACACACCTGTGAGGGGTAGGTAGGTCTGTTTGCAGGAAACCTTTGACCTCAGAGTACCTGGTTTATCTCTGTCAATGAGATGTGGTTACAGGGTTCATTTGAGTGGTTGGTTTGGTTTGAGGCGAAGATTTGATGGTTCTCAGGCTTCAGTACAAAGCAGCATAGTTCATCAACATTGCACTTGATCTCCTGTTTGCATATGCATGTGCATTTTCATGTTTGCATTTCATTAACGTGTATTTATGTGGCAGGTGTGATCATTCCCCTCTGATTCTTGTGTATCTTCTGGCTAGACATGGAGTCCACGAAGAGGACAGTTGCTTACAGGTTGCATTCGCCAGATATCAATTCCTTGCTGGGATTAGTTGCTCTAGCCGATGAGAGAGTGAGGGCTGAGTTCAGAGTATCTTATGGGAGATTGCTTAGTTTGTTGTATAGGCCTTCAGCATTTGAGACGACTGGGGTGTATACTTTGATGCAGTTTTATGAGCCTCAGCTGAGATGATTCCTGTTCCCTGACTATATTCTGGCACCCACTTTGGAGGAGTATTCTGCTATGTTGGGAGTTCCTGTGTTGGACCAGATGCCCTTTATACATGTTGATGTTGAGCCTGAGTTGTCTACACTTGCTGAGATTGTCAGTTTGGACGCTTCTGAGTTCCCTGGAGGTTTGGTCAAGCTGAACGGAGCTTATGGTTTTCACTTGTCTGTCCTGGTTGAGAAGGCTACATAGTGCGCGAAGAGTGGATGTTGGGTTGCCTTCAGTGCCATTCTAGCTGTCTGCGTCTATGGGATTGTCTTGTTTCCCAATGTGCCAGATTTTGTTGACTCAGATGCCTTCTTGATTGTTTCCTCGAAGAATCCAGTTCCTACTCTCTTGGGCGATGTTTATTATTCTATTCACTATAAGAATGAGAAACATAGTGGCAAGAATGTTTCCTGCTGTCTTCCTCTTTTGTACAGGTGGTTCCAGGGACATCTTTCGAAGACAGGGCCTTTTGTTGATACTGTTGATACTTTGGATTGGTCTTCCCGGTTGATGGGGCTGTCTGCTAAGAACATCATTTGGTTTGATTAGAGCATGCTTGGCACTGATATTGTATATAGCTGCAGTGGCTTTCCGAATGTCCCTTTGATTGGACGGAAAGGCTGTATCAACTATAACCCTTCTTTGCTGGTGAGACAGTTTGGGTATGCCTTGAGAAATGCTCTTATTGAGGTTGAGATACAGGAATCTCTGTATCTCACAGGCTTATTAGACGAGGCTGTTTTGATCAGGTTAAGACATGCATGGGCTAACATCCATAGGAGAGGGAAAGCTTTGCTTGGTAAGAGCAACAGCAAAGCTTATGACCCTTATTTGGCTTGGATCCACGAGAGAGCTAGGATTTCCTTGATGCCATATCCTGCTGTGGAACCTTTGTATATGCCAGTGGTTGAGGTACCTACTTCGGTAGAGATTGAGAAGTATAACAAATTGTTGGCTGAAAATGAAGAATTGAAGAAAGCCAATGACGAGTTAGAGAAGGAGATCTTCCGGTTGCGTCATGAGAAGAATGAAGCTACCTTCGCTGTGAAGGAACAAACAGAGTTGATTAATAGGTTGGGTTCAGATTTGACTGAAGAGACCAACAAGAGGGAAAAGGTGGGAGTAGCTTTGAACGGTGTTAGCAAGGTGCTTGCTTCCAAGAAGGAACTCTTCAACAAAGCTTATTCCCGACTCGACAAGTGGGAAACATTGTGGAATACCACGCTTACCAAGCGGAAGGAGCGTGAAGATAAGCTGAAGCTGCAGATTGCCACGCTAGAAGCGCAGGTTAGAGCCCAGGATGCGAAGATTGCTGAAGAAACATCACTTAGGAGCGCTGTTGAGGTTAGAGTGAGTGACCTTGGCAAGGAGCTGAGAGGTTGTGAATCGAAGGCCGGCTCCAAGAGATGCAGACTTGACGAGTGTTTTGGCGAAGGAACCTGCAAGGACGACGCCAAAAAGCTGAGATCCACTGCTGAGCAACATGCATTATTGATACAGTAGCTAACCTCCAGACTAGGTCATTCGGAGACGTTGAGGATATTGGATGATGTCAGGGCGCGCCATTTGGCCTGATTTATCTTTGCTCTGCTTTTGTTATCTGTACTTGTATTTTGACCATCGCTAGGCTTGTTGGCCGAGGTCTTTTCAGTTGTATTCAGTTGTATTCTGGTACTCTGCCTCTTGGCATTTGTTTATGTATGAGGATTTTCTGATTCCTTGCTTGTTTGATTGGGACTCCATTGTCGTGATGGCCTTCTCTCTGAAACTAGAATCGGGGGGGAAGATAACCTGTAGCATATTTATACATTTGCATCTGCATACTCATATTGCATGACCGGTATTTTTTTGAATCTGTATCTTATTTCCTGCATCTCACAGGTTTCAGGATTGACAACCCGAGAACGCACCGTTATTTTACCAGGAACAATTGCAAGAGAATTATGGGTCAAGTTCAAGTCGAGATGCAGGAAATTCGGGAGAAGTTGGCACTTTTCATGCAAGCAATGGAAATTGTGGTCAAAGGCCAGGAGAATCTCCAGACTCTGGTGCAACCGCTGCTGGTACGGGCGAATGGAAATACTGATTATCACTCTGTTGGAACTCCTCACAGGGAAGACGGGATACCTACAGTGGTCGTTCCCACAAGTGGTGGAGTTGGTGCCGGTGATGGCAATGGCAATAGAAATACTGGTGCTGATGCTGGTAATGGTAATACTGGTAATGGTAACATTGGTACTGGAAACGCTGGAAATGGTGATGGGAATGTTGTTAACAATACAGGCAATGCCGGAGATGCTGATCAAGGGTTAGGTGACAATGCTGGTTTTGGGAACAATAATCAAGGGTTTGGCAATGGTAATCGTGATGGTAACTTTGGTTTCAACAATCAAGGCTTTGGCTACAATGGCTATGGTAACAACAATCAAGGGTATGGAAATGGTGATGTTGGCTTTGGTAACATGAACAACAATGGTGCTGGGGTGGTGCCTTTCAACACTGGTTATGGACTAGGTGGGGTCAACCAAGGATTCGGTAACAGAGGATGGGGTCCTATTTTCAATCAACAGGGATATGGCCGTAATGCTGGTTACGAAGAATATGGCAATGAGAATCTGAACTGGGGCGAGGATCGCCAGGAAGACGCTTTCTATGGACAAGGCGTGGGATTTGAAAGGCCTAATGATAATGATAGGAGGTTCAAAATGCTGGAAGAGCAGATCAAAGGGATATCCAATCAGAACTTTGTTGGGTTAGATATGACCACCATGGGACTAGTGCCTGGGCTGAGGGTGCCTTTGACATTCAAAGCTCCAACCTTTGACAAGTATAAGGGGGATACATGCCCTAGAAATCATGTACGTTCTTATTACAGAAGAATGTCTGCATACTCTGACGACGAGAAGATGCTTATGCATTTCTTTCAAGACAGTTTATCGGGGCCATCGCTGGAATGGTACATGGGGCTGGAGCCCACCCAAATTAGAAGCTGGAAAGAATTGGCTGATGCTTTTGTTAAACATTACCAGTATAATAGTGACTTGGCGCCAAACAAGGTCCAGCTGCAGAGTTTGTCTCAGAAAAATGGTGAGAGCTTCAAGGAGTACGCGCAGCGCTGGCGTGATATTGCGGCTAGGGTTCATCCCCCTTTGGTTGAAAGAGAGTTGATTGATATGTTTATTGGAACGTTCTCTGGAATGTATTACGAAAAATTGCTTAATGTCTCGATGGGAAGTTTCTCCGACATGATTCTCATGGGAAAACAAATTGAAAACGGAATTAAGATTGGGAAGATTCAGGCAGGTGAATCCACCTCAGCTGGAGGTGCAAGGAAAGTCTTTCGTGGAAGGAGACAAGGCGACGCCAGTGCGGTATATGGTGGCCGAGGTCGTGGAAGAGGTAGGAATCAGTATCAGCCACAGCAGGTTGCTAGTGTCACTATCCCGATACCTCAGCAAAAACAACAACAGCAACAACAGCAACGGCAACAACAACCGCAGCAACAGAGAATGCACCCTGCTCAGCGTAGAATTCAAGAGGGTCGGCCGAAGAGAGTATTTGAAGCACCTCCTTCAACTTATGCTGAACTGCTTCAAACGCTGTTGGGTTTGAATTTTGTTGAAAAGAGAACGATGGCCCCGTTGACAGGCACTCCTCCATTTGGTTATGACGCTGGTAAACATTGTGATTTTCATTCCGGGGTGCCCGGACATGATATTGAAGGTTGCCATGCTTTCAAACACAAGGTTCAAGATTTGCTTGATAGTAAGGCCATTAACTTTGGTCTGGATCGTCCTAGCATTGTACAACAACCCATGCCGAATCATGGAGCGAATGCTATCATAACGGAAGAGAATTTGAATTTGGTTATGGATGTGAATGAATTGAAGACACCGTTGAGTTGTGTTAAAAGTAGACTGTTGAAAGGGGGTGTATTCCTCGGATGTGACGAATATTGCCTGGATTGCTGGACCCAACCAGAGGGTTGCTCTGATTTGAAAAGAGGTATCCAAGCCATGATGGATGAGGGGATTTTGCAATTTGATCGGACTACTGTTGAGAAGCCTGTTGAGGCATTGTTTGAAAAGCAGGATGAGATTGCAACTGTTACAATCCCAAGGAAGCCTATTACGATATCGGCGCCCGCCAAGCGGCCGACTATCACAATAACAAAAGCAGGACCTGTTCCTTTTGAGAGTACAAAAGTTGTTCGATGGACGTATGGGTTAGAAGCGTATTGTAATGGAGAGAAGATTGAGGTGAATAGCCGGCCGGAAGGGGCAGTTGGCAATGTTGTGGGAACGAGAGGCATGACCCGTAGTGGAAGAATATTCACCGCACCTGAAGTTGAAGCAGAGAGGATTGCTAAAGGAAAGGCCAAGGTGAATGAAAGTGGACCATCCCAGTTGAAAGAGAAAGACACGTCGCTCAAGGACGTAGAAGAGTTCATGAGGCTAATTCGCAAGAGCGATTATAAGATTGTTGAGCACTTACAACAGACACCCTCAAAAATTTCAATCCTATCTTTGTTGCTTTGTTCTGAGGCTCACCGAAATGCTTTGTTGAAGATATTGGACACGTCATTTGTACCTCAGGAGGTTTTTGTCAACCAGTTAGAGGGGGTACTGGCGCATGTCAATGTAGGACATAGTTTGGGTTTCACTGATTTTGATCTAACACCCAGAGCCCGAGAGCATAATATGGCTTTGCACATATTGGTGGAATGCCGGGGCACCGTAATGTCGCATGTTCTTGTGGATACCGGATCATCTCTGAATGTATTGCCTAAGAAAGCTATGATGAAGTTGGATATCCGGGGAATTATTTGCATGCCAAGTGATTTGGTTGTGAGGGCGTTTGATGGAACGGGAAGGTCGGTGTTTGGATCGATAACATTGCCGCTACAGGTTGGGCCGGAAATATTCGACACTGAATTTTATATCATGGATATTCATCCAGCTTACAGCTGTTTGTTGGGACGTCCATGGATACACTCTGCAGGGGCTGTGACGTCCACGCTGCATCAGAAGCTTAAGTTTGAAGCCGGTGGTGGCATCGTTACTATTTGTGGGAAAGAGGACATCTTGGTCAGTCATCTCTCATCATTCAAGTATGTTGAAGTGGATGGAGAAATCCACGAAACGCCCTGCCAAGCCTTCGAAGGGTTGCAAACCAAAGACAAGTCCAGGGTTCCCAGCAAAGTGCCGGAGGTTGTTGTGGCTTCGTACAAAGACGCTCAAGTGTTGGTTCAGACTGGTGAGACCAAGGGTTGGGGTCAAGTGCTGGAAATTCTTGTCAAGATGGACAAGTTTGGACTAGGGTATCGCCCAACATTAGCATCTTCTTCACAGAAAGCACCCAAGTTCAAAGGACCGATGGTGATTACTCCAAAGGGAGTCTGCTTTGAGACGATTAATGTTGTTTCAGACTCTGAAGACGGGGATAGTGATTGCGACATGGACGCGTTGATCAAGCCTAGCGTGCCAGGACAAAGTCTCTACAACTGGTCCATCCGAAAAATTGTCCCAGTGACTACAAAACAGTAATGATTTGTTTTCTTGATTATTGTATAATCTTGTGTCCTACCCGGGGCATAGTGATTTTGTTTTAGGGCCATCTGCTTATGTGTATGCACTGTTTAATCATTGAATAAAGGCGTTTTTCTCATACAAATTTTGTGTTCCCTGTTTTTCCAATTTTTATTTTAACAATAAATGGCAATGTGGTTATGAGCTTTGTTTGCACTCATTTGAAGCATTTAACCATTTCCTTTGCAGGATTCATATTTCAGATGACACTGAACACGAACTTCCTATGACTCGCTTTGACTTTGAGCACCCGGTATTTCAAGCTGAGGAAGAGATTGTTGAGGATAGCGACTTGCCGGAAGAGTTGACTTGACTGTTGAAACAGGAAGAAAGAATCATTCTGCCTCATCAGGAAGAAATTGAGATTATCAACGTGGGGTCCGAGGGAGTTGTCAGGAACATCCGGATAGGGGCTGCGCTGCAAAGGGACATCAAGCAAGGTCTGATTGAGATGTTGCGAGAGGACAATGATATCTTTGCTTGGTCGTATGAGGATATGCCAGGATTGGATACTGATATGGTTGTTCATCATCTGACATTGCGAGAAGAATGTTCGCCTGTTAAGCAGAAACTTAGAAGAACCAGACCAGATATGTCTGTGAAGATCAAGGAGGAAGTTCAAAAACAGTGGGATGCCGGGTTCCTTGCTGTTACAACTTATCCATCATGGGTTGCCAATATAGTACCGGTACCAAAGAAAGACGGTAAGGTGCGGATGTGCGTAGACTATCGTGATTTGAATAAGGCGAGCCCAAAGGACGACTTTTTGCTTCCTCATATCGATGTGCTGGTCGATAACACTGCTCAATTCTCCATGTTCTCCTTCATGGATGGTTTCTCGGGCTACAATCAGATAAAAATGGCGCTAGAAGACATGGAGAAAACAACCTTCATTACGCCTTGGGGAACATTTTGCTACAAAGTGATGCCCTTTGGTTTGAAGAACGCATGGGCAACATATCAACGTGCTATGGCGACGCTCTTTCATGACATGATGCATAAAGAGATCGAGGTTTATGTTGATGATATGATTGCCAAATCCCAGACGGAGGAAGAGCATTTGGTTAATCTGCTTAAATTGTTCAAGAGGCTTAGGAAATTCAGGCTAACAAGTGCACCTTCGGGGTGAGATCCGGTAAACTATTGGGGTTTATTGTGAGTGAAAAAGGAATTGAGGTTGATCCTGCTAAGATAAAAGCAATACAAGAAATGCCAACGCCTAAAACAGAAAAAGAAGTGCATGGGTTTTTAGGGAGGTTGAACTACATTGCTCGGTTCATATCTCACCTAACCGCTACATGCGAGCCATTATTCAAATTGTTGAAAAAGAATCAGGCTGTGACCTGGAATGAAGATTGTCAAAGGGTGTTTGAAAAAATAAAAGAATATTTGCAGGAACCTCCAATATTGATACCCCCAGTAGCAAGGAGACCATTGATGATGTATTTGACGGTTCTTGAGGAAAGTATGGGTTGTGTTCTCGGTCAACATGACGAGACCGGACGTAAAGAGCATGCGATTTACTACTTGAGTAAAAAGTTCACAGACTGTGAGTCTCGTTACTCAATGCTCGAAAAGATGTGTTGTGCGCTAGCCTGGGCTACCAAACGTTTGAGACAATACATGTTAAACCATACAACCATGCTAATTTCAAAGATGGATCCGATCAAATACGTATTCGTAAAGCAAGAACTCTCTGGGAGGATTGCTCGATGGCAGATGGCGCTGACAGAATACGATATTCAATATGTTTCTCAAAAGGCTATCAAAGGTAGTGTTCTGTCAGAGTACCTAGCGGAGCAGCCGATTGAAGATTACCAACCAATGAGGTTTGATTTTCCTGATGAGGATATCATGTACTTGAAAATGAAAGATTGTGATGAGCCGTTGCCGGATGAAGGTCCAGAGTTGGGTTCCAAATGGCAGTTGATATTTGATGGCGTTGTTAACTCCTACGGTAGTGGAATAGGGGCAATTATCACTACTCCTCAAGGGACGCACATTCCCTTTACTGCCAGATTGACCTTTCCAGTTACCAATAATGAGGCTGAATATGAGGCGTGCATCATGGGTCTTGAGGAGGCTATTGATTTGAGAATCAAATATCTTTATGTATACGGGGACTCTGCTCTAGTGGTCAACCAAATTAAAGGAGAATGGGAGACGCGTCAGCCCAATCTGATACCCTATATGAATTATGCAAGGAGATTGTTGCCTTTCTTTGACAAAGTAGAATTGCATCATGTACCACAAGCAGAAAATCAGATGGCCGACGCTCTTGCGACGTTGTCTTCAATGTATAAAGTTAACTTCTGGAATGAGGCTCCTAGGATTGTTATCTCTCGCTTTGATAGACCCGCCTTCATATTCGCCATTGAGGAAGCATCCGATGGCAAACCGTGGTATTTCGATATCCAAAATTTCCTAAAGAACCAAGGGTATCCGGCTGGGGCATCCAGTCGAGATCAGAAGACTCTTAGGAGATTGGCTGGCAATTTCTATTTGAATCTGGATGGCGTCCTGTACAAGAGAAACCACGACTTGGTGTTGTTGTGATGTGTGGACGAGAAAGAGGCTAAGCTGCTCATGGAAGAGATCCATGAAGGTACATTTGGTACGCATGCCGGCGGACATGCAATGACGAGAAAACTGTTGCGTCAGGTTACTATTGGCTAACGATGGAAACAGATTGTTTCAAGTTTGCGAAGCGGTGCCATAAATGTCAAATTTATGCGGACAAAATTCATGTGCCTCCGAGCGCTTTGAACGCTATGTCATCACCGTGGCCTTTCTCGATGTGGGGAATTGATATGATTGGCAAGATTGAGCCCACGGCATCAAACGGACACCGGTTCATTTTGGTAGCTATTGATTACTTCATCAAATGGGTGGAAGCAGCGTCATATGCTAATGTCACCAAACAGGTCGTAGCCAGATTTATCAAAAGAGATATTATCTGCAGATATGGAATCCCGGAGCGAATTATCACCGACAACGGCTCAAACTTGAATAACAAGATGATGAAAGAGTTGTGTCAGAATTTCAAGATCGAGCATCACAACTCTTCTCCTTATCGGCCCAAGATGAATGGCGCTGTCGAAGCGGCCAATAAGAACATAAAGAAGATTGTTCAGAAGATGGTTGTGACTTATAAGGACTGGCATGAGATGTTGCCTTTTGCTTTGCACGGTTATCGTACGACGGTACGCACATCAACCGGGGCAACCCCTTTCTCATTGGTGTATGGCATGGAGGCAGTGTTACCATTGGAGGTTGAGATTCCTTCTTTGAGGGTTTTACGTGATGTTCAACTTGATGAGGCATAATGGGTAAAAGATAGACTGAATCAGCTCAGTTTAATGGATGAGAAGAGGCTGGCTTCTCTCACATATGGTCGGTTGTATCAGAGCCGGATGAAGAAAGCTTATGATAAGAAGGTGTGTCCTCGAAGCTTTCAGACGGGCGATCTTGTGCTGAAAAAGATTCTCCCACCACAATCGGATCACAGGGGCAAATGGACTCCCAACTATGAAGGTCCATATGTCGTGAGAAAGGTTTTCTCTGGAGGAGCCTTACTGTTATCCACCATGGATGGTGAGGACTTTACGTCTCCTATGAATTCGGACGCAGTTAAAAAATACTTTGCTTAAAGTGACCCGCTGGACAGAAAAAAGAGTTCAGGCAAAAATGGGGCATCCCGGCGAACCGTAAAAATGGAATAAAAGGTTCGGGCAAAAGTTAGGGATAAAATCTGAAAAATGTACACCCGCGAAGTTGAAAACCTGAAAAGGGCAACTTCGGCAAAAAAGGGTATCCCGGTGAATTGAAAACCCGTAAAGGGCGATTCACGCAAAAGTTAGGGATTTGGAAAAGCAAATGACTGTGGTCCGAGTTTGATACTGCATTTCTTAGTGGTTTGGGAGTACCTGAGGGTCGTATATCCGAAACAATCTCTTCCGAAGATCGAGTATCGGGAAAGTGTCAGAGTCGGGCGAGTCATAGGAGAATCAGCTCATGGTGTTTGTCTTTACCGCGTTACCGACATGTATATCAAATTTGTTTTGTATCTTTCTTTGTGCTTCTTGTTCATATGTTGTATTTTGCTTGTGCGTAACTTCCTCTTTTCAGGAGTTACATCCAGTGTACAAAGCTTTGCCTATTTACAGGCCCATTCAATAAAGCATGTTCTTCACTGTTTTGTTTGTGAAAAACGCCGATGTTTTGATGAACTTGCACTTGCATAAACTTGCTGGCCCTTGCCAATAATTGCTAAAACTTCGAATTGACTGAATGCTCGGATAGATTTTGTTGTGCAGATTTGTTTTGTCTCGTTTATGTTTTGCAGGGTCCTTACTTTTGAAGCAAACGATGAGGAATTGTGTTCCCCAGCCAAAGTCTCTTGACGTAGGGCCTGACTTCAGTTGGTGTCGTTCCTTAGCAAGTCGTATCTTATCCCCAGAAAGTGGAGATGGAGCTTTTTCCTACCAGATGTGGAATTGTCCTCCCCGAGAGAGTATCACCAGGAATGTCGCCTGAAGAGTATCCTCATGGAAGTTGTCCATAGGATATCCCCAGCAGGTCAAGATCAATATCCCTGGTAGAGGATGCCTCCCCAGAGGATGGTTATTCCCTTTCCTCGCAGGTCATCATTCTGTCGTCAGGATGTTTGTCCTCAGCAGAGTTTGTAGCTTTGAATTTGTAGACTGTGTCCCGACAGTGTAGTTCTTTCCCCAAAAAGGTTACATCTTGCCCTAGCAGGGTTTGTGTTTTCTTCCCAGAAGGGTCTGATCTCTCCCCAGCAGAGTTGGTTGTTGTTTCCGGCATTTATTTTGCCGGAATACTTTGTGATACCCGTTTATCCCCAGCGGAGTTGGTTTTTGTTCTTAGCCATTTCATACCAGAGTGTTTTTCAGCAGTTTGAGCCTGCATTAGCATTTGCATATATCATCATATTCACATCTACCCAAACGCGTAGCATTTCCATGACGAGTGGAGCATTACGCCATTGTCAAACATACGCATTTTGAAACATACGCCAGGTTGGTTAACCTTCTGTTTTCAAGTGTTGTTTTCCCTGCAGGTGGAGGGAGCTCTTGCTCAAATTAATTACCAGATAAGCAAGGTCTCGGCGTGAGACGTGTAATGATAATGTTAGTTTTGTCAGTATTCCCCACAGAATGGCTTGGATTAGTTTCTCTTACCCCTCCAGCGGAGTATTTCTTCAAAATGGTTGTTATGACAGTATCAAAAGATTTCGTGAGTCAATTTTTGGAAGTTGCCACCTATGTCGAAGTAGGTGTATGGCAGTTTGGATTCAGAAAATCCCCAGTAGAGTTCTTCTCAGATTTGCTGCCATGTTTGCACTAAAAGTTTAAAGATTGGACCAGTATTTTGTTACCCATTTGATTGATGGAGTTAGTTACTGCAAAGATAGGCAGAGAAACTGTATCCAGAGTTATTTTCCCGTAGTGGTGACGGAGTTATTTTCCTGTATTATTGGCAGAGTTATTGCCCGTAGTGGTGACGGAGTTATTTTCCTGTATTTGGCAGAGTTATTTCCCATAGTGGTGACGGAGTTATTTTCCTGTATCGGACAAAGTTATTTTCCCGTAGTGGTGACGGAGTTATTTTCCTGTATCGGACAGAGTTATTTTCCCGTAGTGGTGACGGAGTTATTTTCCTGTATTTGGCAGAGTTATTTCCCGTAGTGGTGACAAAGTTATTTTCCTGTATTTGGCAGAGTTATTTCCCGTAGTGGTGACTGAGTTATTTTCCTGTATTTGGCAGAGTTATTGCCCGTAGTGGTGACTGAGTTATTTTCCAGTATTTGGCAGAGTTATTTCCCGTAGTGGAGACGGAGTTATTTTCCTGTATTTGGCAGAGTTATTTCCCGTAGTGGTGACGGAGTTATTTTCCTGTATTTGGCAGAGTTATTGCCCGTAGTGGTGATGGAGTTATTTTCCTGTATTTGGCAGAGTTATTGCCCGTAGTGGTGACGGAGTTATTTTCCTGTATTTGGCAGAGTTATTTTCCTGTATTTGGCAGAGTTATTTCCCGTAGTGGTGACGGAGTTATTTTCCTGTATCGTTTGGCAGAGTTATTTCCCGTAGTAGTGACGAAGTTATTTCCCTGTGTCGGGGGCAGAGTTATTCCTTATTTGGTGATAAAACTATCTCCTCAGTGGAAGTCTCTGAAGTTACTCCCTGTGTTGTTGGCAGAGTTATTTCCCCAGTAAAAGCGTCAAAAAAGATTGTTACCTATAATGGATAGAGATCGCGCCTGTACTGACAGAGATTGGTACCTGTGATTGACAGTGATTTGCACCTGTGTTGACAGTGATTGCTACCCGTGTGGACGAAGTTATTATCCGTAATCGATGGAGTATCCCTAGTGGAGTTGTTACCTGTGACTGACAGAGATCGTTATTCCAATTAAAGACGGAATTGTACCCATGTGGATGGAGTCCTTCCTCATGTTGACGAAGTTTAGCCCCGTTGTGGACGAAATTGTTTCTCATAAAGTTAATTCGATGCCTGTGGCTTCACACAGGGAGTTAATGCTAAAATCAAGAGTTTTATTAGGAGTTTGATCATTTTGTTGTCGTAACAACTGGGTTCAGCACAACGAATGTTGTTCCCTAAGCAGTTTTTGCAGCCTATTTCTGTAGTTGGAAAATTTTCGGGTTTCTTGGTATTCAACCGTCTTTTACCTCGATTGTTTGAGGGTCGTTCGCTCTTCACTCAGTCGGGTCCAAGCCGTTTGAATAGGGGCAGCTGTTGCACCCCAAAATTTGCTCAACATCTTTTACCTGATTTATGTTTCATTGCATTACCATTTGCATAATTCTATCATTTGCATATCATAGCATATCATTCATCCAATAGGAGATCAAGTATGATTATTATCAAGAGAAGCCTAGCAAGAAATCTTATCCAAGCTTGAGAAGTCATCCAAGTCATCAGGAGGTGGTGGGATGTCTTGATCAGTTGAAGACTAACATTGAGGTATGAATATGAAATGTGAAGCATGGATTGTGAATATGATATGTGTATAGAGCTCATAGAGTGCCTAGAGGGCCATTTTGGAGTTCAATCAAGTCATTAGTTCAAGTGCAAGAGCCACAGTTGAAGTGCAGACAATTAGGGTTTCATCTGGATCAACCCTAGGTCAATTATGCAATTGAAAAGCATTCAAGCCTACTTTGAGGTCATGGAGTTCATGGAATGATGTGATAAGACATTTGTGGTGTTGTGCCAAGATCAAATCAAGAAGAATTATGAATGTGGGAAGTTGCTAAATTAGGGTTTCAGTGCAAATTACCCTGTTTTGTGCCTAACTTCAAGGCCACATAAGTCAAGATAAAAGTTTAAAATGGATATTTGGCCAACATGAAACGTGTAGATAATCTCAATACCTTTAATTTGAGTATTATAAGTCCTCCATTGGATTTGTAGAACTCAAGTTATGGTCCAGACAAGTTACAGGTCACCAGATGAATGTGAAATTTATCTGTGAAAGTCACTTGACTTCCAAGCAACTTTTGACCTAGAAAGAGGTTTGACATGAACTTTTGGCCAACATGAAAGTTGTTCCTAATGATCTTAGCTTTCTAAATTATACTATAAGGAATTCATATGATTTGTAGAACTCAAGTTATGAGGTTTACAAGTCAGGGGTATTTTGGGAAAGTGAGATTATAGGTCATTCTCAAGCATAGGCCAAAATCTCCAACTTGCAAGCTTCAAATGGAAAATTTCTCAACATGAAAGTTGATTGGAATGATGTTTTGAGTGCAACCAAGTGGTCATGACAGTTTTTTTTGGCTCATATCAAAAAGTCATTTGAAATGGCTTGAAAAGGAAGAAAATTCAAATGATTAAAGGAGGGAAAAATGGGATTTTGTGTTACAAAACCAAAACCAAGCAAGTAGGTGCATTTTTTATTGGAAATTTCATTCTAAGATCATTGGCAATACCATAATTTGGAGTTTAGTTCAAGTTTTGAGAGATAGCATATGGTTACTTCACTTGTAAGTTACATATGCAAAATCAATGTACAAGGCAATTCAGGCCAATTTCTCCATCCAAACTCATTCTAAATGACATGTGCAAGGTGTGAGAACATTCTAGAACCACTGCCAAGCTTGCAAGGCACGACTGTCATATTGAATTTTGAAGGAAAATCAGAAAAATGCAAATCACTGTTTTGGGCTTCAACTTGGATCCATAGGCCCATGAAACTCTTCTATATATTCATTAGAGTGAGTTCAGATCAATTTTGAGCTTCATTTTGCACCAGAGCAAGAAAGAGCAAGACAATTTTCTCAACTGAAACTTGAAATCGGATTCTGAGTTTGGAGCCAATTCAAGCCAAATTGATGTGTGCAATCTCTTCCTTGTGGATCATTGAAGCTATCTGGAGCATTTGGAAGCAAGCCACGAGCTCTAGATACCTCTGTTGCAAGATCTATACCATGTTTGCATTTCTTAAAATTCAGCATGATTTAGCATGATTCAGTTAGATTTGAACTTGTGGTTAGGATCTAGACATGACATAGATCGTTTTACGCTTGATTTGAACTCAATTGGTGATGATTGAAGATGACATAGCTGATCTGTTTGGACTTGAATCTCTTGATTCATAAGGTTTCCATGTTAGTTGTTTAGATCAGGTTGATGTACGCAATGAGATGAAGAGATCTATATCATTAATTTTGAGTTTAATGAAAGTTGTTGAAGATGCTATTTCTGAACTTTGCTTCGTGTTTGATTATGTGTTGAGAATTAGATGATTTTGATGATGGATTTGGAATGTACGTGAAAAACTGAGTGGATTTGGTATTTTGTTTGTCATCTTTGGTTGCCTGAACCTGGACCTTCGCCGGAGAAGACGACCGGAGTCTTCTCCGGCCACCACCAACCACCATCCCTGATCTCCACCTGGCCTGCCTGAGACTTGGAGAAGATGATGTTTGGACCACAGGATCTGGCCTTGACCTTTGACTTCAGATTAGATCCAACGCCTGTGTTTTAATCTGAGAGTGGAGAGTTTTAATCCAAAACACTGTCATTTCATTAAATTGCATGGCATCATGAGGAGCGCTGGATGTGCATTGAATCATTGACTGGCTTGCTGATCCAAAGGCTGTGTTATTTTCTTGGTTTTAATTCATTTTTTATTTCATTTTCTTTATTTTAATTGCATTGTTATTCCAAAAATCATATAAATTCCAATTTTGATCACGAAATTATTTTAAAAATATCCTCACGATCCTTATGGAATTTGTGACTTTTTGAGATTAACAAAATGCAATTTCATGCATTTTTCAATTTAATGTGATTTTTCCCATTTTATTTTGTTCTTTATTTTTGCATAATTGGCTATCTGTTTTGTTGAATTTAGTTCTTCCAATTGGTTTTGAGTTTGGCTTTGATTTTTTAATATGCGTTAGGGTAGACATGTATGTTCCCTTAGAATTTTTCTTGGATTTTTAGAACAATATTAGGATCTGTTTTAGGTATTGAGATTAGGACCCTCCCAAACTTGTGGATTCCCTTGACCTATCTTAATGTAGGAATTGTTTAGATAACTTAGAAGTTGATTTAGGCTTCAATCTTTTTGCATTAGGTTGTTCAAACATTCATGTTCCCCTAGAAATTTTATTAGATTTTTGCAACTTGAGTTTCTATTTTAGTTGTATTTTGCAAATGGCTTATGTTTATGATTTCCTCTCTTGAGTGCTTTGGTTTGTTTGGCTTGGTTGGCTGCGTTGGAGTTGGTTTGAGCTTGAGATCTTTTTGTTGGAGCTTCTGGATTCATTGAAGATGCTTGGGATGAAGGATTGGAGCTTGGAGTTGAATGCTTTTCTTCTTGAGGAGCTTTTGTTTAGGAGTTCAGAGAATTAGGGTTTTAGGAAGTGCCTTAGACCTAGTTTTGATTCTTTCTTCAAACATGGAGTGCATTGTTTGCCTCCATTTTATCCAATGATACAAAGTCCTTCTTGGGAAGCTCCATCTCTCCTTAGGAGGGATGAGTGGTATGCCCAAGTGAGTAGAACTTTGAGGATACCTTTCATTTTCAATGTTGAGTTTTTAGTGATTTCCTTTGGTTGTCATTAAGTTTCTTTAACATTATAACTTGATCTTGATGTTTAATCCTCTTTTTGGAGTGTGCTTGTGGGAGCTTGAAGATTGATGAAGGTCGAACATAGAAGCTTGATTGAAGATGACGCCTTGCTGTCAACTTTGCTGTCCATTCAACTTTGCTGTCTAGAGTTGCTGTTGTTGTTTGTTGTAGGAGTCTGGTACTGCTGCCTGAGCTGCCTCCGCTGAGTATTTTGTTTTTTTTTCTCTGTTTGTTCTATTTAATTGTGTTGTTGACCTCTAGGTTTGAGGTGGAGCTAGTCTCCTTTTGCCTATTGTTTTCTCTTCTGCCTCAATGGTACTGTTGCATATCATGCATACTGTTTACTGTTTACTGTTTACTGTTTACTGCTTGTTTTCTTTTGCTGTTTATCCCCTAGGATCTCTGATTTCCTCCGCGCAAGAGGAAATTATGACAGACATTAGGTTTGTAAACCATGCATGACAACATTAGGTTAATCCCCCTTTCAACCATAGTTTTAGGGTCTTTCTCTTCTCATCTCAAAACACTTCAAGAAACACAGTAATAAAGATAACGCGTGTTGTACGCTACGAGCCTTAAGCTATCTGAGGAAAGGTTGCTGGAGGGTCTCTTCAGTAGTCTGACTGCTTAGTATGGTACCCTTAGGGTGACATGCAACGTAGTCACTCTCAGATCACAAGTCTTTAGTGCAGTACAAGTTACAAACAGACTAAAAAACAGTTCTTTCGTAAAAAAACTCAAACAAACATCCAAACTCTATTTTGTCCTCTTGGACCCTTAATTAGGAAAACCCTTTTCAGAAGGAGATAAAAACTGTCAGACAAGCTTGTGTCTTCCATAGCCCGAACTACGTTTTCTCTGATCTTTCATGTCGTATGAAAGTACGTAGGCATAGTATGCGATATCCTAGCAAGCAACCTTCCCCTCCTTTCCCGTAAGTAGGCGAACCACGTTGACTCTGATTTCTCGTTCCAGACGGGAATACGTAGGCATAAATTGCGATACTTTGCCGAGTCATTTTCTTTTCTTTTTAACCCAGACCTTTAGAGCAGATAGAATAACACACCCTTAGATAGAAAACAAGTGTGGATCCCGTCGAGTACGACGGACGTGAGGGGTGCTAATACCTTCCCCTTGCGTAACCGACTCCCGAATCCAGGATTTGGTTGCGACGACCATTCCTTTCCCTCTTTGCGTTAGGTTTACTCTGAGCGTTTCCTTTCCCTCTTATGGGATAAATAACGCACGGTGGCGACTCTTCTGTCATAGTCGGCGCCGATTTTCGCAGTAGCGACAGGATCTAGGCAAGATGTAGATCATTTTAGGATCAGTTTGGAAGCATTTGATGATAGTTGATCATGACATAGCATTTCTGTTTTGATTCGAATCTCTTGATTCGTGAGGAGTTAGAGCAAGTTGATTAGATCAGGATGATCAGTGTAGTATAAGGATGATTTCTATGGTCTTAATTTGGCAATTGATGATGTTTGATCTGGATGCCATTTTTGAACTTTGCTTCGTGTTTTAATACCTATTGAGAGTTGGATAATTTGAGTTGGAGATTTGAAATCCTCGTGAAAAACTGAGTAGAATTGGTATAGACTTTGTGATTTTTGGTTGACTGTAACTTGACCATCGCCGGAGAAGACAACCAGAGTCTTCTCCGGCCATCATGAGTGCTCTCTATCCGGCCAGGCCTAATTGTGGAGAAGATGAACTTTGGACCGTTAGGTCTCACTTTGAACTTGACTGACCACCAGATCCAATGGATGTGTTATAATCTGAGAGTTGGAATTTTGAATCCAAAACGCAGCCGTTCTACTAATTGACGTGGCTTCATCTCATGCGCTCAGATCCTTGACTTGTCAACCAATCCCACGGCCATGGATTTATTTCAAAGTTTGATTTATTTTATTTCATTTTTGATTATTTTGAATGCTTTATTAGTTCTAAAAATCATAATAAATTCATTCTTGATCCAGAAATTATTTTAAAAATACCTCCATGATCTTGAGAGAATTTATGATTTTATGAAATCAATAAAATGCATTTTCATGCATTTTTCAGTTTAATTTGATTTTTCTTATTTTGTTTAATTCTTTATTATTTGCATATTTGTTCATCTGTTTTGTTGAATTTTGTTCTCTCAATTGGTGTTGATTCTGGCTGAGATTTTTGAGTATGTTTTAGGGTCGATATTCATAATCCCTTAGGATTTTTATTAGATTTTTAAGACAATTTTAGGTTCTATTTTAGGTGAGAAGTTTATAGCCTTCCCAAACTTGTGGTTTACCTTAATATGTTTCAACTTAGGAATTGTTTAGTGGACCTAGAAGTTGATTTAGGCATTAATTTTTGAACCCTAGAATGTTAAGACATGCATGTTGCCCTAGGAAATTTATTAGATTTTTATAACTTAGCTTTCTATTTTAGGTAGAATTTGCAAGTTGGTTGTGTTTTTGGTGTTCAATCTTTGGTGGCTTGCTTTGTTTGGTCTTGTTGGTGACTTTGGAGCTTGAAGTGCTTGGATTCCTTCTTAGAGGAGCTTCTGGAAATCTTGTAGCTATTGTGGCTTGGCTTGTGGAGCTTGGAGTTGAAGTTTCCTTCCTCTTTTAGGAGCTTTTTAGAAGCTTATAGGATTAGGGTTTTAGGAAGAGCCATTAGAACTAGTCTTTCTTCTTTCATCAAACACAGAATGCATTGTTTGCTTCTATCCTCATCCTATGATACAAAGTCCTCTTAAAGAAGCTCCATCTCTCCTTTGTAGGGATGAGTGGCATGCCTTAATGAGTAGAACTTTTGAGGATGCACTTTCATTCATGTTGGTTCCTGATGAATTCCTTTGGTTTTCATCAGGTTTTCTAACATTGTAATTTGATCTCAATGGTGATTTCTCTTCTTGTGGAGCTTGTTAGAGCTTGAAGATGAAGATTGAAGAAGCTTGAAGATAGGAGCTAGCTTGAAGATGAAGACTCTTTGCTGTCATTTTTGCTGTCAATTAACTTTGCTGACCAGAGCTGCTGTTAAAAGTTGAAGTTGCTGTCTGTAGAAGATTGTTGCTACTGCTTGGGCTGCTTCCTCTGTTTGTCTTTTGTTGTATTGTCTGTTTTCTTGTGTTGCTTACCTTTAGGTTTGAGGTGGAGCTTGTCTCCCCTTGCCTTTTGTTTTCTTAGGTTTGAGGTTGAGCCGGACTCCCTTGCCTCGCTTGTACTGTTGCATAGCATGCATTTTACTGTTTACTGTTTACTGCTTGCTTTCTTTTGCTGTTTCCCCTAGGATCTCTGATTTCCTCTGTGCAAGAGGGAATTATGACAGACATTAGGTTTTGACCCATGCATGATAACTGTAGGTAGATTCCCTTTCAACCATAGTTTTAGGGCGTCTTTCTCTTCTCATCTCAAAACAATTCAAAAACACAGTAATAAGGTTAATTGAAGTCGTACGTTACGAGCCTTAAGCTATCTGGGAAAAGGTTGGTGGAGGGTCTCTCTCCAGTAATCTGGATGTTTAGTGTGGTACCCTTTGGGTGACATACGAAGCATTCACTCCTGGGTCATAGTCTCTAGTGCGATGGAGATTGGGAACATCCTAAAAAACAGTTCTTTCGTAAAAGACTCAAACAAACATTCAAACTCTGTTTTTATCCTCTTGGACCCTTAATCTGGAAAACCCTTTCATAAGGAGATAAAAAAACTGCCAGACAAGCTTGTGTCTTCCGTAGCCCGAACTATGTTTGCTCAGATCTTTCATGCCGTATGAAAGTACGTAGGCACGAGATACGACATCTCAGCGAGCAACCTTCCCCCTTTAACCCATTGTTAGGCGAAGTACGTTGACTCTGATTTCTCGTTCCAGATCTTTAGATTAGATAGATAAGCATACCCTTAGATAGAAAACAAGTGTGGATCCCGTCGAGTACGACGGACGTAAGGGGTGCTAATACCTTCCCCTTGCGTAACCGACTCCCGAATCCAGGATTTGGTTGCGATGACCATTCCTTTCCCTCTTTGCGTTAGGTTTTCTCTAAGTGTTTCCGTTTCCTCTTGTGGGATAAATAACGCACGGTGGCGACTCTTCTGTCATAGCCGGCGCTGATTTTCGCAGTAGCGACACACCCTGCTCGGGAAAGACAGAGCATGCCAATCATGATTGGACTTAAGCTGGGGGAAGCAAGCCCTGGTTGGCTTCTTGCAAAGAAATCCATGAGTACAATGTTCTAACAAGAATAGGAACCCGCTCTGCTGGGAATTCAAATCATAACCTGCTGAGAAAAAGCGCCCTGAATGGCCATCAAGAATACCAACCTTCTGGGGGGGATAGACAACCCTACTGGGAACCACCACAAACTCTACTTGAGAAAATGCCCTGAAAGGCCAACCAGAAAACAATTCTGCGAGGAACAGACGACCTGGCTGAGGAAAGACAACCAGACGTTGGAAACGAGTCTAACCTTGTCGAGGAATCAATGACTCTGTGGGGAAAGTACAACCAAATGCCAAGGTTGATCGTACTATACTAAGGAAATCAGCTCTGAATGGCCTGCCAGAATATAACATTCCAGGGAACAGACAACTCTGCAGGGGGTGGCAATTAACCCCTGAAATCAACTTTGCTTTATCAGGGCCCTGAATGGCTTCCCAGAATGCAACTCTGGGGAAACATATAACTCTACTGAGGAGATAGAGTTTAGTGTTGAGGAATAAACTACCTTTTGCTAGAGATAAAAATCCACCTTGCCGGGGATACTCAGCCGGGGAAGAAAACTTTCTCTTCAGACTCTATTAGGGATCAGGTGCTGAAGGAAACAAACAATCGCCCTATGCCCGGGGACTGAACCACCACTCTTGCTGACTTCTCTAGGGATAGAGAATCAACCCTCTTTTGCTAGGAAGTAACACTACTCTGCTGAGAAAAAGCCAAACTCTACCGACTTTTCTAAGCAATAGGGGAAACAACCTCGACCTATGCTCAGGGATCAGCGATCTGAATTCTAAGGGGATACAACATCACCTGATTAATCTCTGCAGAGAAAATCCATCTCCGCTGCTGGGAAATAATGTCAGACTTGCCTGTCGAAGAGAAGTCCAATCCCGAATCACTGGGGAGTAAATACGTACCTACGACTTGCTGGGGGATACGGCCACATACCTGACTTGCATGGGGATATCAATCTGCAGGAGACCTCGGTCTAAACTGATGAGGAATGAGTGCATATAGACACTCTGCTGGGGATAAATGTACACACTCAACTGCTCATTCAACCTGTATATTTGACCCTGTCTGGGGATATGGAGGTGTACAACCTCCACCTGCTGGGGACTAATGAGTCTCTATTACACGCTTTCTCTCTGTGGGGGTTTAGCTGGGGATATGATGATCCTGCCGGACATACATATCTAACAAATGCCCTAATGATAACGACCCTACAAAATGAATAAACAACAAGATATCCTACACAACGGGATCTATCTTGGTCATCATCTGTGACATCATTCAAATAAATCAAAGTTTTACTGATTATCGGCCAAGGCTTGCAAGTTTATGTATGTGCAGTTTTATCAAAAACATCGGGCGTTTTTTCACAAACAAAACAGTAAAGCTAAAACAAAACAAACAATCTACTGAATAGTATATGTTTTATTGACAAAAGGCCTGTAAATACATAGATTTTACAACAGATGCAACCCCTGAAAAGAGAAAGCTGCACAAAAATTTACAGAAATGTACAAAAATATACAGAATATCGGCAATGTGGCACAGACAAACACCATGAGTTGGTTCCTCTATGACTCGCCTGACTTCGATGATTCCCCGACACTTCGTCCTTTGAAGAGATTGATTTGGATAAACGGCCCTCAGGTCCTCCCGCAATCCACTAATCTCTGAAAGATCAAAACACAGACCGCAATCATTTTCTTTTAAAATCCCTAACGTTTGCCTGAAACGCCCTTTTGGGTTTTCAATTCACCGGGATACCCATTTTTTCCAAAGTCGCGTTTCTAGATTTTCAACTTTATGAGTTTACATCTTTTTATCTTTATCTCTAACTTTTGCCCGAACCCATTCTTTTTATAGTTCACCAGGATGCCCCATTTTTGCCTGGATATTCTTTTTTCATTCCAGCAGGTCTCTTTAAGCAAAGTATTTTTTAACTGCGTCTGCGTTCACAGGGGATGTGAAATCTTCACCATCCATGGTGGACAACAATAAGGCTCCTCTGGAGAAAACCTTTCGCACGACATATGGACCTTCATAGTTGGGAGTCCATTTGCCCCTGTGATCTGTTTGTGGCGGGAGGATCTTCTTCAACACTAGATCGCCCGTCTGAAAGCTTCGAGGGCGCACCTTCTTGTCAAAAGCTTTCTTCATCCGGCTCTGATACAACCGACCATATGCAATATATGCTAGCATTTTCTCATCCATCAGGCTGAGCTGACTCAATCTATTTCTTATGCAGTCTGCCTAATTTAGCTTAACGTCCACCAGGACTCTCAAAGAAGGAATCTCGACTTCGAATGGCAGGACTGCTTCCATACCATACACCAGCGAGAAAGGAGTTTCCCCTATTGAGGTGCGTACTATAGTATGATATCCGTGCAAAGTGAAGGGCAACATCTCATGCCAATCCTTATAGGTTACAACTATATTCTGCATTATCTTCTTAATATTCTTGTTGGCTGCCTCAACAACACCATTCATCTTCGGACGATAAGGCGATGAGTTGTGATGCTCAATTTTGAAATTCTGGCATAATTCCTTCATCATCTTGTTGTTCAAGTTCGAACCATTATCGTTAATGATTCTCTCAGGTATTCCACAGCGACAGATGATGCCCTCTTTATGAACCAGGCTACCACATGCTTAGTGACATTGGCATACAAAGCTGCTTTGACCCATTTGGTGAAGTAATGAATGGCTACTAGGATGAAACGATGTTCGTTGGATGCAGTGGGCTCGATCTTGCCGATCATATCAATGCCCCACATGGAAAAACGCCAAGGAGATGCCATAAGGTTTAACGGACTCGGTGGCACATGAATCTTGTCTGCATAAATCTGGCATTATTGCACTTCTTTGCATACTTGAAGCAATCTGACTCCATATTTAACCAATAATACACTGCTCGTAACAGCTTCCGAGACATGGCATGCCCACCGGCATGTGTACCAAAGTCTCCTTCATGGACCTCCTCCATAAGCAGACCTGCTTCTTTTTCGTCCATGTACCTTAGCAGCACTAAGTCATAATTCCTCATGTAGAGTACTCCATCCTGGTTCAGATAAAAATTTCTAGCCAACCTCCTCGGAGTTTTCCTATCCCGGGTCGACGCCCCTGGTGGATACTCTTGGTTCTTAAGAAATTTCTGGATATCATAATACCATGGCTTGTCGTCCGAAGCTTCCTCAATGACGAATATGAATGCCTGCATATCAAGGCGAGAGATGACTATTCTAGGAGCATCATTCCAGAAGTTCACTGTTGAGGTGAAATCTGGATGTCAAGCTATTGATTAACTTGAATCTTAATTCATTTACAACCGAACTTTAATTTATCCAAAAAAGGAAAGGTTTAAAGAAAGAAAAACCTATAAGAATGCAAAGCAAATGCAAGGCCTAAAGCTGAGCAAAGAGAGATCTAAAGGTTCGGGGGTTGGTTATACCTAGGGAAGGTGTTAGCATCCTAAGCATCTGTAGTACTCTACAGGAACCTCTTGTCAATATTTGTGTTTGCTAAAGTTTACTTGAAAAAAGTGCTAAGATAAAGATCTAAAGGTAAAAAAGGTATGTACAAAGTTTGCTCGCGAAGACATCGCATCTCGTGCCTACGTATCTTGACGGGAATGGAATCAGAGCAATCGTAGTTCCCCTATCTAGGGATAAAGAACTGTTATGTTAAATGAAAGGGAATGTCCCAGGCGGGACGACTAAATAGAGCATGACGACTCCAAGCCTAAGTTGTAAAGATAAACAGGGAAATGCCCACGGCGGTACGATTAAATAGAGTACGGCGACTCCAAACTTTAAATTGTAAAGGTAAACGGGAAGTTAGTTGTTAGTGAGCTCGTTGTCGCTTCCGCGAAAATAAGGTGTCGGCAAAACAAAAGAGTCGCCACCTTTCGTTATTTATCCCTCAGAACGGGAAAGGAAACAATCAGAAAAACCTGACGAAAAGGTATAAGACAAGGTCGTCGCAACCCTTGTCTGGGTTCGGGAGTCGGTTACGCAAGGAGAAGGTATTAACACCCCTCACGTCCATCGTACTCGATGGGATCCATGCTTGTTATGTTTATCTGACGGGTTGGTTTTATCTATCTACCTATCAAGGCTGGCTTAAAAAGAAAAGAAATGACTCGGCAAAGCGTCGCGCTTTATGCCTACGTATTCTCATCAGAGAATAAGAAATCAGAGTCAACGTAGTTCGGCTAACTACAGGTTACGGGGAAGGTGGCTCGCCAATACATCAGTATTGTGCCTACGTACTCTCAACAGGCTAGAGAGATCAGAGCTTACGTAGTTCGGGATAATACGGATTACGGGGATTCAGATTCATCTGTTTTATCGAATAGGGTTAACAAACAGTTCCAGTAGTTTGGCGTACGCAGCTCAACCCTTGGAGACTTAGGCGTTACCGTTTGCGGTAGAACTGGGAGTTAACGACACTCTTTTCTTCAGAAAAGCTTCCTTTGAATTATGGGCCCACGGGGCAAAAAGGTTTGAAGTTTTTTTTCTGTCTTTTACAGAAGAACTGTTTTTTATGGATGTTTGTAACTAATATCGCACTAGAGACTATGACCTGAGAGTGAATGCGTCGCATGTCACCCAAAGGGTGCCATACTAAACATCCAGACTGTTGAAAAGAAACTCTCCAACAATCCTTTCTCAGATAGCTTAAGGCTCGTAACGTGCGACATCAGTTAACCTTTATTACTGTATTTTCATTTGTTTTGAGATGAGAGAGAGAACAGGCTCAACTAAAGGGAGACTATCAAGTCCTAATGTTGTCATGCCAAGGATTCATCCTATGGTTAAGGTTTGAAACAGGGAACTCCTAGAAGTTATCATGCATAGGTTTCAACCTAAAGTTCTAATCATCACTTCCTTCTTAAAGGGACCTATCAAGGTTATCATCTTGTGACAATGTTCAAGTAATTCATTGTTTCAACAATCAGTGGCCTAGGCCAGTAAGTTTATGTATGCGCATTTTATCAAAAACATCGGCGTTCTTTTTTCGCAAACAAAACAGATAGATGCTAAACAAACAAACAGAATTGCTGAATAGTATACATTTCATTGATAACGAACCCCTGAATGGGTAAAAATGTTTTACAACAGATGCAAGCTCCTGGAATGAGGAAGCCGCGCAAAAATAAAACATAAATATACATCAGTATATACACAAATGTCGGCAATGAGGCGTAGACGAACGCCATGAGTTGATCCCTCTATGATCCACTTGACTTCGATACTTCTCCGACGCTTCAGCTTCAGAAGAGATTGATTCAGATAAACGGACCTCAGGTCCTTCAAACCACTAAACAAACACAGTCCACACGCGGAACGCAGTCATTTGCTTTTTTCAAATCCCTAACTTTTGCCTGAATCGCCCTTTCGGGTTTTCGATTCACCGGGATACCCTTTTTTGCCAAAGTCTCCCTTCCGGGTTTTCGACTTTGCGGGCGTACATTCTTTTCTTTTATATCCCTAATTTTTGCCCGAACCTTTTCCTTTTTTATGGTTCGCCGGGATGTCCCTTTTTGCCTGGATCTTCTTTTTCTTTCCAGCGGGTCATTTTTAAGCAAAGTATTTTTTAACTGCGTCCGTGTTCACCGGGGATGCAAAATCTTTGCCATCCATCGTGGATAACAACAAAGCTCCTCCCGAGATGACCTTGCTGACGACGTACGGACCTTCGTAATTGGGAGTCCACTTGCCCCGATGATCGGATTGTGGAGGAAGAATCTTCTTCAGGACGAGATCACCCGTCTGAAAGCTTCTAGGACGTACCCTCTTATCATAAGCTTTCTTCATTCGGCTTTGGTACAGACGACCATATGCAATCGATGCTAACCTCTTCTCGTCCATCAGGCTGAGTTGGTTTAGTCTGTTCTTGATCCATTCTGCCTCGTCGAGTTTCACGTCAACCAAAACTCGCAAAGAAGGGATCTCCACTTCTAACGGTAGGACAACTTCCATACCGTACACCAATGAGAAAGGAGTTTCCCCGGTTGATGTACGTACCGTTGTACGATAACCGTGCAGTGCAAATGGCAACATCTCGTGCCAATCCTTGTAGGTCACGACCATCTTCTGTACAATCTTCTTGATGTTTTTATTAGCCGCTTCAACGACGCCATTCATCTTCGGCCGATAAGGAGATGAGTTGTGGTGTTCAATCTTGAAACTCTGGCACAGCACCTTCATCATCTTTTTATTCAGATTCGAACCATTATCAGTAATGATCCGCTCGGGAATTCCGTAACGACAGATGATGTCCCTTTTTATGAATTTAACTACCACCTGCTTGGTCACATTAGCATATGAGGCTGCCTCCACCCACTTGGTGAAGTAGTCGATAGCTACTAGAATGAAGCGATGACCGTTAGATGCAGTGGGCTCGATCTTGCCTATCATGTCGATGCCCCACATGGAGAACGGCCACGGGGAGGACATGACATTCAACGGGCACGGCGGCACATGAATTTTATCAGCATAAATCTGGCATTTATGACATCTCCTCGCGAATTTAAAGCAATCTGATTCCATCGTCAGCCAGTAGTATCCTGCTCTCAGGATCTTTCTTGTCATAGCATGTCCGTCGGCGTGCGTACCAAATGTGCCTTCATGGACTTCCTCCATGAGCATACTCGCTTCTTTCTCGTCTACACATCTGAGTAGCACGAGATCGTGGTTTCTTTTGTACAAAACTCCATCGGGATTGAGATAAAAGTTTCCAGATAGCCTCCTCAGAGTCTTCTTATCCTGGGTTGACGCTCCCGCAGGATACTCCTTAGTCATAAGGAAATTCTGGATATCATGGAACCATGGCTTGCCGTCGGAGGCTTCTTCAATCGCAAAGACGAATGCAGGTCTATCAAGACGGGAAAGGACAATTCTTGGAGCTTCATTCCAAAAATTGACTTTATACATTGAAGCCAACGTGGCTAGGGCATCAGCCATCTGGTTCTTAGCCCTGGGCACATGATGCCAATGTGGCTAGGGCATCAGCCTTCTGGCGTAGTTCATGTACGACACCAAATTCGATTGACGAGTCTCTCACTCCCCTTTAATCTGGTTAATCACAAGCGCCGAGTCACCATATACATCTAGGTTCTTGATTCTCAAATCAATTGCCTCTTCTAGACCCATGATGCATGCTTCGTACTCCGCTTCATTATTGGTGACTGGAAACGTCAGTCTCACGGTAAACGGGATGTGGGATCCGTGGGGAGTCGTGATGATCGCCCCAATGCCACTTCCATAAGAATTAACCGCCCCGTCAAATATCAATTTCCACTGGGATTTCCTATCTATCCCCTCGCCGGGCAACGGTTCATCACAATCCTTCGCTTTGAGAAACATGATATCCTCATCAGGGAATTCAAAATTCATCGGCTGATAATCTTCGATCGGCTGTTCGGCAAGGTACTCAGACAATACACTTCCCTTGATAGCCTTCTGGGAAACGTACTGAATGTCATATTCCATCAACACCATTTTCCATCTAGCAATCCTGCCCGAAAACGCTTGCTTCTCGAAGACGTACTTGATTGGATCCATCTTCGAAATTAGCATGGTGGTGTGGTTGAGCATGTACTATCGTAAACGTTTGGCATCCCAGGCTAGTGCACAACACGTCTTCTCCAGCATTGAGTAACGAGATTCACAGTCTGTGAACTTTTTGCTCAAGTAGTAAATGGCATGCTCCTTTCTGCCCGTCTCGTCGTGCTGACCGAGAACACACCCCATACTATTCTCAAGAACTGTCAAGTACATGATTTGGGGTCTTCCGGCCACTGGGGGTATCAAGATTGGAGGTTCCTGTAGATACTGTTTTATCTTATCAAATGCCTTCTGGCAATCCTCGTTCCAGATGATCGCCTGATCTTTCTTTAGCAGTTTGAACATCGGTTCACACGTGGCCGTGAGCTGAGAGATAAACCTTGCGATGTAGTTTACTCTACCCAGGAAACCACGAACTTCTTTTTCTGTTTTTGGCGTTGGCATTTCTTGTATTACTTTAATCTTCGCAGGATCAACCTCAATGCCTCTTTCACTCACGATAAACCCCAGTAGCTTTCCGGAGCGTACTCCGAAAGTACACTTGCTAGGATTCAGCCTCAACCTGAATTTCCTAAGCCTCTCAAAAAGCTTCAGCAAATTGACCAGATGTCCTTCCTCCGTTTGGGACTTCGCAATCATGTCATCAACATAGACTTTAATCTCATGATGAATCATATCATGAAACAAAGTAACCATTGCTCGTTGGTAAGTGGCCCCTGCGTTCTTCAGACCGAAAGGCATTACCTTGTAGCAAAATGTTCCCCAGGGAGTGATAAACGTAGTTTTCTCCATGTCCTCCGGCGCCATCTTGATCTGATTGTAACCGGAGAAGCCATCCATGAACGAAAACATGGAGAACTGAGATGTATTGTCGACCAACACATCAATATGGGGCAGCAGGAAATCATCTTTAGGGATCGCCCTGTTCAAATCCCGATAATCGACGCACATTCGTACCTTACCGTCCTTCTTTGGTACAGGCACTATGTTGGCGATCCACGGAGGGTAAGTAGTGACCGCTAAGAAGCCAGCATCAAGCTGTTTTTGCACTTCTTCTTTGATCTTAACGGTCATGTCTGGTCGTGTCCTCCTAAGCTTCTGCTTAACGGGAGGACAATCTTCTCGCAGCGGCAAGTGGTGGACCACGATGTCAGTATCAAGTCCGGGCATATCCTTGTATGACCAAGCAAAGACGTCACTATACTCTCTTAGCATCTCGACCAGTCTCAGCTTGACATCACTCTGCAATGCAGCCCCTATCCTGACGTTCCTGACTAGTTCTTCAGAACCCAGATTCACAATCTCGATCTCTTCTTCGTGAGGCAGAATAACTTTCTCTTCTTGTTTCAACAAGCGGGCCAACTCTTCGGGAAGGTCTTCGTCTTCATCAATCTCTTCTTTGGCTTGAAAGATCAGGAAATCAAAGTCGAAGTGAGTCGTAGAGGGTCCAGAGTCGATGTCATCTGCTATGTGGATCCTGCAATAACAAGGGTTAAGCTTAAAACAAGGATATGCAGGTTAGCACAAACCCCATTGCCATTTTATTGTTTTCCAAAACAAATATAAAACAGAAATAACAGAGATCACAATATTTGAATATGAAGAAAAATGCCTTTTGATTTATTGGTAAAATGCATGTACATAATCAAACGAGGCCCTGGCAATAAAACCAATATGCCCCGGGTAGGACATAGGGTTGTACAATGATTGGAAAAAGTAAATCATTACTCTTTGCTTGTCATCTGGATGATATCCCTGATGGACCAGTTGTTGAGGCTCTCGCCTGGATTGCTTGGCTGGATCCAAGAGTCCAGGTCACAGTCTCTATCTCCACTGTCTTCAGACACTGCGTTGACGCTTTCAAATATCACCCCACCACTGGTAAACTGGATCGGCCCTTTACCTCGCGACGCACTGCTAGAAGAGGAGGCTTCAGCCGCAGGAGAATACCCCAACCCAAACTTGTCTTGCTTGTTAGGCATCTCCAGAATTCTCCCCCAGCCTGGGGTAGATCCGGCTTGAACAACGACCCGGGCTTCCTTGAAGGAAGAGAGAGTCATCTCTGGCTTCTCAGTGATTGCAGGAGCTACGCTCTTGACTTTAACAGCTTCGAACGCTTGACATAGGGTTTCGTGGATTTCCCCATCCATCTCAACATACTTGAAGGACGACAAATGGCTCACCATTATGTCTTCCTCGCCGCATACAGTCACGATACAACCTCCGACAACATACTTGAGCTTCTGGTGCAACGTGGAGGTTACGGCACCCGCAGAATGGATCCATGGCCGGCCTAAGAGACAGCTGTAGGCAGGCATGATGTCCATAATGTAGAAGACCGCGTCGAATGTTTCCGGCCCGACTTGGATTGGCAACGTCACCTCCCCGAAAAGATGGCGTTTGGTTCCATCGAATGCTTTCACAACCAGATCACTGGGTGTGCAAATCAATCCATGAGTATCTAACTTCATCAATGCCTTCTTCGGAAGAACATTGAGCGATGACCCTGTGTCTACCAACACATGAGACATAATCGTTCCCCTACACTCTATCGAGATGTGCAGAGCGTTATTGTGATTCCTCCCCTTCGGCGTCAGCTCCAGGTCAGTGAACCCTAACCCATTTCCAGCATTCACGTGGGCTACGACCCCTTCCAACTGGTTGACCGATATTTCCTGTGGTACATACGTGGCATTCAACACCTTCAGCAGTGCGTTGCGATGTTCCTCAGAACACAGCAACAAATTCAGGATGGAAATTTTCGAGGGTGTTTGATGGAGATGATCCAGGATCTTGTAGTCACTCTTTTTAATCAACCTCATAAATTCTTCGGTGTCTTTAACAAGTAAGTCTTTTTCTACCCCACAAGGGATCTCTTCAACGACTTTACTCTTCCCTTTACCAGTTGCATCAGCTTTGTTCGCTTTGTCCGCCACGATCTCAGGTGGAGCAAATACTCTTCCGCTGCGAGTAATTCCGCTAACGCCCGCTAGGTTCTCCGCACATGACCCTGAGGGTTCCAATTCCAACTTCTGTCCGTTGCAGTAGACCTCTGCCCCATAATGCCATGGGACAACATTAGTGCTTTCGAAAGGTATCGGCCCAGCCTAGGTGATGCTAATTGTGGACGGCCTGGGTGCAGAAATAGTTATCGTCCGGCGAGGGATGGTGATGGTGGCAACCTCGTCATCTTGCTTCAGCATTACCTCTCTCGATCCGCTTTTGGCTCTTCGGCTAAACTGCAGGATTCCTTTGGTCATCAGACTTTGAATCCCCTCTATCAACTGTTCACATCCATCAGGACTTGTCGCACAGCCCATACACAGCTCTCCACAACCTGGAAAGAAACCCCTTTTCATCAGCTTAGCTTTAACGAAGCTAAGCGGTGTCTTCAGATCTCTGGCGTCAGTCAACAAATCCAAGCTCTCGTCTTCAATAATGGCGTTTACTCCACCTCCCCTATGATTCGGCATAGGGTTCTCCGGGACGTTTGGCACATTATCTGAGAAGTTGATGATCTTAGCGTCCACCATGTCCTGCACCTTGTGCTTGAAGGCTTTGCAATTCTCTATCGTGTGGCCTGGTGCCCTTGAGTGAAATTCGCAAGTCGCATTCGCATCATAACCTGGCGGAGGTGCCCCTGTCAAGGGAGCCAGGGTTCTCTTCTGGATCAGCTGTAACTAGAGCAGAGTCTGTAATAGCTGAGCGTAGGACATGGGCGGTGTCTCGAGGTGACGGCTCGACAGAGGTTCCCTGTTCTGATACTTTCTGTACCCTTGTTGATTCGGCTGCTGCTGCTGCTGCGGCTGCTGTGGCTGTTGAACTGTCGGGATAGTTATGCTGGCCACCTGTTGGTGAGGGCCTTTACCCTTCCTTCAAGCGTTGGTTCCTTTTGCCACCATAAGGTTTCTTGCCTCCTCCAGTTGAGGATGAATCACCTTGAATTTTCCCCAGTTTGATCCCATTTTCAATGTGCTCACCCATGATAATGAGATCTGAGAAGGTTCCAGACATACTGCAGACCAATTTCACATAATAAACCCCTGGGAGGGTAGCTACGAACATTTCCACAAGCTCGCGTTCAACCATCGGCGGCTGAACCCTGGCTCCCAGTTCACGCCATCGCTGGGCGTATTCCTTGAACTTTTCGTTGTTCCTCTGCGACAGATTCTGCAATTGGACTCGGTTCGGAGCCAAGTCGCTGTTATATTGGTAGTGGTGCACGAATGCTTCAGCAAGTTCCTTCCACGTGCGCACACTAGTAGGTTCCAGACTTATATACCATTCCAGGGAGGGCCCGGACAGACTGTCCTGAAAGAAGTGCATCAGCAACTTCACGTCCTCAGAATGAGCGGACATATTTCTGTAATATGATCTCAAACGGACGCGAGGGCAAGTGGTGCCCTTGTACTTTTCCAAGTCAGGTACCTTGAACTTGGGAGGCACCTTGAAATCAGCAATCAGTTCCAACTTGGACATATCAACACCCATGGTGTTCTGGTTCTCGAAATTCCTCATCTTGTCCTCGAGTGCCTTGAACCTTAGATGTGCTTCAGCAGTCAGCTCCCCTTCAGCACCTCTCTGAGAGAACACATCGTCTTGACGGTCTTCTAACCATGGCTGAGGCCCGAACAGATATCCAACACCCGCATTGCCGTTGCCCAGCCCAACATTGGCATTAGCTTCAAAATTCCCATTACCGACGCCCGTCGTATTACCATTGAGTCCCATATTAGCGATCACATTGCCGTTGGCACTGCCATTCCCCCCGGTCACGGGGACGCCATTCTGAGGAGTTTCAACAGGTGGAGGGGTAGGCACGGTCCCACCATGGAGTACGCCATTGCTATCAACCCTTGAAATCAGAGGTTGAACCAAGGTTCTGAGCTGATCCTGGCCATTGGCGACTGCTTGCATGAGCTCCATGAAGCGGTCCATCCTTTCTCGGAGTTCTTGAACGTCAGTTTGCATTTGCTCCATAACTCTGGCTTGATTTGCTCTAGTCGGATAGCGGTGGATAGGTCTCTGATCAATCCTGGAACGACCTGAAATAACCTGAAAACACAAAAGGGTTAGAAGAAACAAAAAAGTGCTCGTTATGCAGATGCTTCATGCAAATGCAAACGTGTGTATGTGCGTTAGGGAGGTATCCCCCGATCCTAGTGCCTGAGTGCCAGTGCCGATAATAAGAAGTCCGAGTCCAGTCATGGAAATAACATCTCATATATATAAAGAAAGCCCATCAAGGCAGTACACAACGTCACTAAGTACAAGCAGAATCAATAGCATGACCACAACCAACAAGCCTGGTGATGGTCAGCATACAACAACGATCAAAACAAAAGGATTACAAATATAGTCAAGCACGACCATGGGCGCGAAACTCTTCTAACAACCCCTTCATTTCTGGATGATCATGCCGAGTGAGTAACCCTTCGACGAGTAACTCTCTCTGCATAATGGTGTATTGAAGACCTTCGACCGAATCTTCCCATGCTCCTTCACCGAAACAATCTTATAACTTCCCCTTCTTGGATTCAAACATCAGTTTGCGCTCCTTCAGGTTAGCAAGAGCCTTTTCTCACTGGCCTTCACCTGGGCTTTCAACTTGGAGATCTGTTGCTTCAGCTTATCCTCCCGTTCTTTCCCGTTGGCTAGGGTGGCCTTCCAATGCTGATTAAACTTGGATATCCTCCGATACGCTTCATCCAAGTGCTGCTTCTTAGTGGCCAGTACATCGTTGACAGCTTTGAAGTCTCGACCCATGCGCTCGCGCTCATCCATCTGCTTAGTCAAATCTGTCCCCAGCTGGTTCACCAGCTCTGTCTGCCTCCTGAAGGAATGAACGGCTTCGCTTCTCTCGCTTCTGAGCTGAGCCAATTCTTTCTCCAGTTCTTCATTCGCCTTCTTCAGCTCATCTCGCTCAGCTAACACCTGATTGTGCTACTGAATAGGCACAGTGGTGGGCTCTTCAATCGCTGGAGGGATTTCTGGCTTGGCAGGAGGAAACGGCATCCCTATGACATCTGCTCTGGCTCTGATCCAAGTCACATATGGAGTATAGGCTTGGCTATTACTCTTCCCCAGCGATGGTTTTCCCCGCTTACTGATACCATTCCAAGCATGCTGAAGCTTGGACAACATATCCCCATCTAGAAGACCAGTGAGGTACAGAGTTTCCCGCACCTCTTCATCCTTCGGTGGAGCTCTCAAAGCATAAGCAAACTGTCGGACCAGCAGAGACGGATTATAGTTTATACAGCCCTTCCTGCCTATCAAAGGCACGTTCGGAAACCCGCTGCAGCTGAAGATGATCTCAGTACCCAATCTATCTCTATCAAACCAGGTAATATCCTCCGCTGACATACTCATCAAACGCTCGGACCACTCAGTTGTAGCTGCAGACGAAGCAGAGGGACCCCTCTTGGGTAGGTGACCATCAAGCCATCTATAGAGCAGGGGTACACAGCACGAGACATTCTTGCCCCTTCTGTTCTCGTTTTTGTAGTGGATGGAATGGTAGACATCTTCTATCAAGGTAGGGACTGGATTCCCTGAAGCAAAGATGTGGAAGGCGTCGAAGTCTGCAAAGTCGGGCATATTGGGGAACAGAATGATACCATATATGCACAGAGCGAGAATGGCGTTGAACACGACCCAACATCCATATTTGGCGCACTGCTGAGCTTTTCCCACTAAGAACTGCAAGGAGAAACCGGGAACCCTGTTCTAACTAGACAAGACCAACTCGGAGGCGTCCAAGTGAAGTGAAGGAGCTAGACTAGCCAGATTAGGCTCAGCATCCATGTGAACAAAGGGCATCTGACTCTTGATAGGCACACCTAACAAATCAACATACTCCTCTAGTGTGGGTGCGAGAATAAAGTCCTGGAAAGTAAAGCATCTCAACGGAGGATCGTAGAACTACAGCAGGGCATGCAACCCGTTCAACTCAAACACAGAGGGTTTACGAACCAGGCTGAGCAGTTTCCCATAAGACTTTCTGAATTCATCTCTCACAGAATCATCTGCCAAAGCAATCAAACCAGTCAGCTGAACAATATCAAGAGTGGGGAGTTTGTAGGCCACAGTCTTCCTCAGAGAACCCATAGTAGCACAATAGAAGGCAAGAAAACCTGAATCGGGGGAAACGGTACCTGCAACACAGACACACGTTAATGAAATGCCAATGAGTATGCAAAGCAATGTAAAATGCAATCATGCAGCGGGAGATCAGGACGACTGTGCTGTTGAAGAGATGAAGGTGAAGATTTTGCGTCAACAAAACCACAATACTGCTCTATCAAGAACAACCATTATCTCTGATAAGAAGAAGACCCTGGTATCGGACCATAAATTCTGCTCTGTCAAGAACAACCACACATCTGATAATAAGGACCTCTGATGCAGAACCATAAATCTGCTCTATCAAGAACAAACATACATCTGACAATAAGGATCTCTGATACAGGACCATAGCTCTGCTCTGTCAAGAACACATATCTCTGAAAATAAGGACCTCTGATACAGGACCAAAACTCTGCTCTGTCAAGAACAAACATACATCTGCTGATGAGATCCTCTGATCCCAACCATAAATCTGCTCTGTCAAGAACAAATACACATCTGCTGATGAGATCCTCTGATCCCAACAAAAACCTGCTCTGTCAAGAACAAACATACCCATCTGATGATGAGAACCTCTGACACCAACAAAATTGATTCACTATCAAGAAAACCAGGTAGTCTGAAGGTCAAGGTTTCCTGCAACAAACCCAACCCTGCTCACAGGTATGGACCTAAACTGACACAAGTTTGGCATCCTATGTGTTGCACCCCAAAATTTGACCAACCGGGTCTCGTATCTGGCTCGACGTTTCGACGCATAACCGCATTCGCATCTGCATATTGCATACAGGGCATTTTTCATTTGTTTTGATTTTATCAGGGATCACAGCTCTCGTCTCGTGTTTCAGGTGTTTTTTATCAGTTTAAATAGGTAGAATCGTATTTTTGGGGATATTTCGGTGCCCGTTTATTTTTACCGGTTATTTTGGTGCGCTCTCGCAGTGTTATGTGTCGTTCGGTGCTTATTTTGTTCTTCTGGGATTTATTGTGACTTTTCTGGATTTTATTGGCTATTTTTAGGGTTTAAATAGATTTTAAATCATTTTAGGTTTTAATAGGATTTTTAATAGTTTTAATTCTTTTTTAAATAGATTTTTAATCATTTGTAGCATTTTATAGGATATTAGGTAGATTTTAATATTTTTAGAATAATAATAGATTTTTTTCTTTTATTTCCTTTTATAGAATTGAAATAAATAATATAGTTTTTTAGAATTTAATATAGATTTATTAGATTTTTCTTAGTGGAATTTTTAGAGCATTAGGAGTTAATTAGTTTAATGGAGTTTAGTTTAGGTTAATCAGAATTTTAATTAGTTTTATGTTTTTCGTTTAATCCATTTTATTCAGTTTTTGGTTTTTTGGCATCAGTTTTCGTAGTGGGCCCATATCAGCTAAGCCCATTTTCGCAGCCAGAATAATACATTTTTTGTCCAGAATTTTGATCCAAGTGTCCAGAATTTCCCAGCTTTTTCCAGTTCAATCCAGAAGGTTCTGGAACGTCCCAGAAAGTCTCAGGATATAAAAAGCTTCAGCACACGTGTTGCCCAAGGGAGGGACCCACGATTCATCACCACATCATGCCACGTTACCCTCCGTTCCTCGCCCTCACTTCCCTCACACGCCACGCCAGTCCACACGTGGAGGCCATGCGCTCCACTTCCCCACTCCTCCACCCACGTGTCCCCACACAAGGCCACCACCAGCTCCTCGCCTGAGACGCCCACCGGCCGGCCTGCATGGCCGGCGGCCACCACCAACCTCACCGGAAAATCAGCTTCTCCCCAGAACTCCTTCAATCTTCATCGTCCTCCCCTCATCACCGCCATACACTTCGCCGGAAAGCCAGAAAACAACCCAGAATCCGATCAAACTTCAAGATTCAACCGTTCAACAACTTCAAGACTCATCCTGTTCAACATCATTTTCCAGAAAAACTCCCTAGAACTTCATCCACATGCAACTTCAAGGATCTGAGATTTTCAAGAATGGTGATCGGTTATTCGTAGACCTTCATGTATCTCCAGAAGTTCGTCCTTCTTCCATCTTCTCCGCGCAACAATCATCGACCATCAACAAACTCCCAAAGAAGCTTCAAGAACCACTTCCCAGAAAATTCTTCAACCATCAACAGGAACCTTCATCAATGGTTTCCCAGGAAGTTCATCATCCTTCAATCTTCACCAAAATCCCCAGAAGAACTTCCTCAAGCAATTATCATCAGAGCAAGAAAACCTCAAGAACGATTAGCTTCACCTTCATGTTCATCGCGATCACCAGAAAACTCCAGATTCATCCAACCTCTGATCCTCATCTCCAGAAGATCACATCAACAGCAAACCGTTCGTTAAAGCAAACTCCATGGATCTTCATCTCCGTCGCAAGGGTCTTCATCATGTTCTTCAGCCTTTCCAGATTCCTTCAACATCATCGTTCTTCAAGAACATGCGCACTCGATCTCCAACCACCAGAGCATGCAAGAACTTCATCTGATACTTCTGTTGATTCTTTCATCTCCAGATCTATAATGAACACCATGGATGGTCATCAGAGCTTCGACGATTCGAAGCTTACTCAGAATGAGACTGCGAATGCCGTGATCTAATGTTGGAAGCTTCTTTGCAGGAGATGATGGTGGAAGAATAGTTGAGCAATAGGGAGTTTGAGACGTGAAGACTGAGAACGGAGGGTTTACGGCGGCGCGGTGAGGGAGAAAGGGAAAGAAGAATTAGGGTTCTGTTTCAGAAGGTGAGGAGAGGAAGAGATTGGGCTGGGTCAGGCCCAATCAACTTTTTTGGAACCACACGCCCCCCGTTTTTGGCTGTTCTGGGCCTAAGCCCAGCGTTTACCCTGCACACTCCCAGATTCACTCATACACCCCTCCCACGTTTTTTTTTTGGCTGAAGCCAGTTATTGGGCTGGGCCTGCATTGCTGTTATGTTATTTACTTACAATCCCCCCTTGTAACTGTAACACCCCCCTCCCTTTATATTTTTCTTTTATTTTCTTTTATATTTTTTCTTTTCTTTATAGTTTTACAAAAATATGAAGGGAGAAAATATTATGAAAAGAAAATAGAAAAAGAAAATAGAAAAAGAAAAGAAAAGTATGAAAATGTATTGAAAAAAGTGAAAGAGGAAAATATTGAAAAAAGAAAAGATATAGAAGAAAATATTGAAAATATATTTGAAAAAGGAAAGAAAAAGAGAAAATAGAGAAAAGTATGGAAATATATTGAAAAAGAAAGAGAAAATTATATTGAAAAATATGAGAAAAATATGGAAAAATATGTTGAAAAGAAAAGAAGAAAAAAGAGAAAAAATATTAGTATAGACTTAATATTTTTTAAAGCACATTTTCTTTTAGGGTATATTTTCATAGAAATTATTTTCCGATTTTAGGATAGTTTAGAAGCCCATTTGTTAGGGGGCTATTTTTCATTCGATTTTTCAGGATAGAATAGGATAGCATTTCCTAGGAGATTTATTTCCAGTATGCAAGCATTGTAACCATTTTTTCAGATATCAATAAAACGAGATTTGAGCTGTGGTCCCGAAGTAGCCGAACTACAGCTGCTCTGATTCCTTGTACCAGACGAGGATATGTAGGCATAGGATGCGATATCCTAGCGAGCACACTAACGACTAACTTTTGTTCTCTCGCGGCTGTGCGATCGAGACTTTCCCGCTGACGATTAATTGAACCCTTTTTCTCTCTTGCCCAAGTGCATTTGAGACCAAGCCATAGTTTTGCCCATAGGTTCCCGACCTTTGCAACCAGTTGTTTTTCTCACTACCGTGTGAGAATGTTTTGTTTAGCCGTAGTTAGTCTGAACTACGTAAAGCTCTGATCTTCCATGCAGTGGAAGTACGTAGGCACAAGACGCGAGGTCTTGGCGAGCCAATTTTCCCCGTAGTCCCGAACTACGTTGACTCTGACTTTCTCTTTTGAGAATACGTAGGCATAGAGTGCGATGCTCTATCGAGTCAATTCCCTGTCCGTTTAGATTTAGCAGCCGTAGATAGATTGTTTTGCATCCAGTAGACAACCCAAGCAAGCGTGGATCCCGTCGAGTACGACGGACGTGAGGGGTGCTAATACCTTCCCCTTGCGTAACCGACTCCCGAACCCAGGTTTTGGTTGCGATGACCATACCTTTCCCCGTTTTTTGCGAGGTTTACTTCGAGCGTTTCCTTTCCCGCTCTGAGGGATAAATAACGCACGGTGGCGACTCTTCTGTCAGCCGGCACCGATTTTCGCAGTAGCGACAGCTGGCGACTCTGCTGGGGATTTGATAGTTTCCTAGGGATCCAACATCCCGAAAGCGAGTCAATTTTGGGGATCCAACGTCCCCTAAGAGAGAGTCAATCCTAGCGCTTGTTTGCTTGTCTATTGGGGTTTATTTATCGATATTATCTGTTGCTGTTGGGGTGTTACGGGTGTTCTATGATTGAGAGAAGCCGGACCTGGGCTTGAGTGCACCATAGACTTAGAGTGGAAATTAGTGGGCGCGTGCTTGCTTTGCAGGCACTAGTGTCTCATGAAATCACGCTCAGACGAGGTTCATCCGGTTGGCTTCACTTTCAACCCTTTTGGTTGAGACGGTTGCTGGTTTGGTGAATTGTCGACTCTGGGGACCGATCATTTGGAAGTTAGCTAAGTGAGGCCTCTTCATGAGATGACGATGCCACTCCTTCTGGGAATTGTATCATTCCTCATGAAAGTCTGTGACGCTGACGACCGCATAGGATGCCGTACCTTGTCAGATGTAGGTCCACACCTGTGAGTGGGGAGGTTTTTTTGTGCAGGAAACTTGACTTCCAACCTACCCGTTATTCTGGTCTTCTCTTCAGAGCAACCGTACTCCGTCAGCAGTGCAGCAGTATTTAGATTGTGTGGGGGCTGTGATCCCGTGTTTGTTGCATTGCATTGCATTTGCATAGGCATCTTCGCATCATATTGCATACCATTCGCCGGCTAGTCAGAGCTCTGATCCAGCCATTATTTTGATTCTGAAGGTGAGTATTGAAGACGACCAAGGGGTGGAAGCAGATTGATCAGAGTCAAGCAGCCAAGTCGGCTGACAGTTGTTGGTAGCTATGTCAAAGAGCAGCTTCCAGTTTGTTGACACCTTGTCAGGTTTCACCGTGACGTCCAATCCTCTGTATGGATCTCCGCACGACGAAGACTTTCCGCAAGTGAACAACCTTACTGCAGCTCAGCTTGTACAACCATCTGTTGAAGACCAAGGTCTGCGTGAGCAGTTTGTCGCCCGAGGTGAACGTTCTCCTTCTGTTGATGTCTCAGACTACCAGGGTTTTGCCTTTCCTGTGCCAAAGCCCCGAAGAGAGGTCCCAACAGCAAAGAATGAAGACCCATTAGCTCCCGTGTATGCTGAAAGGTTTCGCGCATTAGAGGAGAGATTCAAAGCCTTGAAAGGTAAAGACGCTGTTACTCCTAGTGCTGCAGATATGTGTCTGGTTCCAGGCCTAGTGTTGCCTCCGAAGTTCAGAATGCCGAGATTTGAAAGGTACAAAGGAGATAGTTGCCCGAAGCAACATTTGGTGATGTTCTGCCGAAGAATGACTTCATTTGTGCACAACGACAAGCTGATGATTCATTGCTTTCAAGATAGTCTGACTGGGGCACCTCTGAGTTGGTATATGCAGTTAGAGCGTGATCAGATCCGATCATGGATGGATTTAGCCAGAGCTTTTCTGAAGCAGTACGACTATAATCTTGATGAAGCTCCTATTCGCATGCAGTTGCAGGAATTGTCTCAAGGGAACAATGAATCTTTCAGAAAGTATGTTCAGAGATGGAGAGAATTTGCTGGTAGAGTACAACCACCGCTCCTAGACCAAGAGCTGAAAGGCATGTTCGTAAACTCCTTGCAGAGCCCGTACTTCGAAAGAATGCTTGGAACCGCACCAAATTTCTCTGAGTTGGTAAGGACGGGAGAGCACATCGAGTATGGTGTAAAGACTGGAAGAATCCCGAATGTTTCGAGAGGTCAGGCCAGTGAAACTGAATCTCTCTATAGCTCTCAATCTGAAGAGGAAACTATGATCAATGCGGTCCTGACATATGTTGGGTATCCTCAAGTCGAATCGGTGAAATCTGTTGGTTCTCCGTCTTCTCAGCGGTCAGTATCTTCTGTGTCTCGTTATTCTGGACAGACAGTCGTGCCTGGGGCACCATATCAGGAATCTTATGTCGCTTCCATTGCAAATCAGCGAGCCCGTAACCGAGGTTACCAGAATCAGCATCAGAATCAGAACCGACCTCGTAACAACTTGGAACGAAGGAACGCTCCTTTCCGCCCAGTGCCGATGCCGTATAGCCAGTTGCTACCATCTTTGATCCAGAAGTCTTTGGTGGAGCCGAAAGCTCTTAAGCCAATTCCAGAACCTTACCCTCTTGGGTATAACCCCCACGTTCAGTGTGGTTATCATGGTGGCTCTCCGGGGCATTCGACGGAAGATTTTAAAGCATTTCAGGCGAAAGTACAGCAGTTGATTGATCAGGATCGCATTTCCTTTCGGGAAGGATTTCTGTTCGTTCATCCCAACCGCTCAGTTGTCTAAGCTCGTAGACTCGGAAGGCATTCCCCAGCAAAAGCCAGTGGTTCAGACAGGCAGGCGCCTCGACATTGGCAGTCTTCAGACCTTTATACATCATTTGCATTTGTAGTTTCTTTTTCTGTTAGTTACTACCTGCTTTTAAACATTTGTATGTTTCGAATGGTGATAATAATAAAGTGACTATGCATTTTTCTGAATTAGTCATGTCGCTGTCGCTCATTTATTGCATTGCACTGACACTTGCATTTTTATTCACTCCACCTTATCATTGTGACTAGCAAAGATTGGAGGGAGGATGACGAAACTGAAACTCATAACCAATGATTGTATGCTTTCAGATAAGACCGTACCGATGACGTACAAGGCATTGTTTCAAATTCCCCAAAAACTGGAGATATAAGGAGTTAGTCCCTTGTCAACCACTTCGAGCCAGGAAGTAGAAGTTTTTTCAGACTTTTAAACCCTCACATCTTAACCCGGGGCAGGGTAGTTGTCAGTTAGCTTGACCGAGCATTCAAGTCTTATAGAGGAGTGTTGTCTTTCGAGGACCAATCAGTTTATACCTTTCAAGAGGCCAAATCTCACCAATCAGGAGTGAGACAGTTACAATCCTTTCGGAGCAATCAAGACAACCAGTGTCACACGACTTTGTTCCAAAAGAAAGAAAGAAAGCCCGCTAAGTAAAAAAGAAAGAAAAGCTAGACAGCTAATACTTAGGCAAAAATCAGGGCATCCCGCTGGACTTCAAAAAGAAAAATCAAAAAGAACTCGAAATGAGGCAGTCCAGGCAAAATTAGGGAATCAAAAGAATGAAAAAGAGGGATCAAAAGAAATTTTTCCCCAGCAAATCACAAAGTCGTGTACACAGACACCGAAAGCGAAGAAGGAGTAACTATCACTCTAGAAGAAAAGCTTGTGAATTCCTTAACTGTGGGTCTTACCATTCAACATACCTCTCGAAGAGGCGAGTGCTCGTGCCAGGTTAACTGAACCTTAGGATCGGAGATCATCACGTAGAAGGGGTGGGTACAAATCAAAATTTGAGCCAAATATCCTTTGTTTCACGAACCGTGAACCCGACCACGATACAACCCTTAAAAGACCTAATTGAGGTAGGGTTAGTCTGAAGCGCATTACGATAAGGTTGAGTAACCTGACTCCTTCTTGACTTGCTAGTCACATCTTTGTTGTATTTTTCACTGACCACGTAAGCACTGCGTTTGAACTTTGGTTCACTCGTCACTCTCAATCATATGCATGTAAATGAGTGACAGCTCAAATTTTTTCAAAATTTGCATAACCGCTGCATTAAGATTACCATTCGTGAACAGACGATCCTAATTGCAGGTTAGTAGTTGGCATGAAAGAAATTCTAGCAGGGAATAATCGAGCAGGACTGAGTAATTCAGCAGACTGAACCAGAATGGTGTATGTTATGAAGCCTTGTGAATCGGGGGCATTATCTTCCAGTAAGTTCAGTATCAGTTAGTCTGAGGACAAGTCCCGAAGCTTCAGTTGATCAGGGGCAGTTTATTTGAGAAGCAGTTGATCAGAAATGAGTTTTCTCGAGAGCCAATCAGGGGCAGTTGTTCAGAGCGTTGAAATTTGAAACCAGAGACTTCCAGTGGATAATCAGATCGGGTTAAGTCGCTAGAACGCTCATTCAGGGGCAAGTCATCGCAAAGAATGTTGAAACCAACTGGGTTATGGAGATTGAATTCTGTTGTCATACAGATGCCGGGGCAAATATTCTCGAAGTATTCTCGTAGAGAGCTGTTCAGAGCAAGTGCCCCCAAGAGTTAGATTGGGGCAAGTTGAATTGTACTGGGGCAAGTTGTGCAAGCCAGTCTTTTCACCCCCAGCTGAGTGCTTTGGGGCAAGCAATTCCAACCAGCCTGTTTATCCCCAGCTAGAGTTGAGTGTCGGGGAATCGTGTCAATACCCTTAGCATTCCGAAAAGGCCTTGTTGTCGTTGGATCATCATCCTACAGTTTAAACCTGTTACGTGTCAGTAACCAGTCATTCCCAAAGTCCAGTTCTCGCCTGGCAAACCGGTAACCAGTTCTCGTCTGGCCCACCTTCCGTAAGCATCAGTTCCCGTCCTGGTGCCGTTTATTGTAAGCATCAGTTCTCGTCTGGTGCAGTTTATTGTAACCAGTTCTCGCCTGGTCACCTTTTCTTCCAGTATTGTATCAGTTCTCGCCTGGTACATGTCATCGCGTAATCAGTTCTCGTGTGTTTTACCCTATGTGTTATACCAGTTCTCGTCTGGTGTACGTCAGCTTTCAGCCAGTTCTCGCCTGGTTGTCTATACCTCAGTCTGTTATCCAGTCAGCCCGTCTGATGTCAAAAAATCAATTTTCCTAACCTATTTTCCTATCAGTTCTCGCCTGGTAGTCTACCTTTGAATGCTGGTTCTCGTCTAGTATTTCCATATTTTCCACTGTGTACATAGTCCATGCTTATCCTAAACCAGAAAAACAAAAAAACCTAAAGGTATCTGACACATTATTTCCCAATGACTCGCATGTTGTCATGTTCCCCGATACGAAGCTCGACAGATACAGTGCCCCGATTAATGGTTGAAATCCTTGTGGATGTTGTTAAATCATAATTGTTACTCTTCAGCAGATGAAAGTTGCTCATTATCCCCGGAAGAGTCGAGATGGTATTCTACCCCGCATCAGAGTAGGATCAGAAGTAATTCTCAGCAGATTAAGATTGATATCCGTGATAGTAGAGGCATTTCCAGCAGTATGCTGCGCGCAATCAATCTCAGTTCGGGTTAATCCCCGTAGAGTACAATCAGTTGTCAACGTTTGAAGAGAGCATTCCCAAGCAGAGTTGTTTTCTTTCCCCAGTGAGGTCGCCAAGCAGGGTTGCTTTTTCATTTCTCCAGCAGGACGATTATCCCCAGTGGATTTGATTTCTCGTTTCCAGCATTTATTTTGCTGAGACAATTCTGTGACTTCAGTTCATCCCCAGTAGAGTTGGCGTTACCTTCGGCATTTATTTTGCCAAGCGGTTTTCAGATCTGGTGTTCTCTGGCAGCTAGAGCTTGCTTTAGCATTTGCATGTATAGTCATAGCATTTATACGAACATATGACATTTCCATGCCGTCTGGGCATCGCATTTTCAAACAGAACGCATAGCATTTACATGTCATATAGGGCATTGCATCATTATCAAGCATACGCATGTCGAAACATAGACCAGGATGGTTACCTATTGGATTTCGAATTTGTTCACCTGCAGAGTTGTTTGGTTCAGCTTCTCGACTTCCTCAGCGGAGTGATTCTTCATTTGGTTGTTACGTCAGCATCGGGAAAAAAACAACAACAACAACGAAGATTGATATATCGAACTTCTGAAGATGCCCCCTTCGTCGAAATAGGTGCCAGGCAGTTCCAGTCAGAATTCCCCAGGAGAATTGTCCTCAAGTTCGCAGTGAACTGTGAGTTGACCAGATTTGATCCCATGAGAGAGATGGGAATGAAGGTGTTTGCTTCGCGAAGCATTATTTCAATACTTGTGGCGTCACACAGGTGTTGAAAAGGAGAAGAAAATTTATCAGAAAATTGACCAGTTGTTGCCGTGACAACCAAACTTCAGTTATTGGAAGCTATTCCTCAAGCAGCTTTGCAGTATATTCTTGCGGTTGGCAAATTTCAGGGTTCCATTTGTATTCAACCGTCATCTACCTTGAATGTTTGAAGGCTGAGCGCTCTTCACCCATCCAGGTCGAAGCCGCTTGAATAGGGGCAGCTGTTGCACCCCAAAATTTGACCAACCGGGTCTCGTTTCTGGCTCGACGTTTCGACGCATAACCGCATTCGCATCTGCATATTGCATATAGGGCATTTTTCATTTGTTTTGATTTTATCAGGGATCACAGCTCTCGTCTCGTGTTTCAGGTGTTTTTTATCAGTTTAAATAGGTAGAATCGTATTTTTGGGGATATTTCGGTGCCCGTTTATTTTTACCGATTATTTTGGTGCGCTCTCGCAGTGTTATGTGTCGTTCGGTGCTTATTTTGTTCTTCTGGGATTTATTGTGACTTTTCTGGATTTTATTGGCTATTTTTAGGGTTTAAATAGATTTTAAATCATTTTAGGTTTTAATAGGATTTTTAATAGTTTTAATTCTTTTTTAAATAGATTTTTAATCATTTGTAGCATTTTATAGGATATTAGGTAGATTTTAATATTTTTAGAATAATAATAGATTTTTTTCTTTTATTTTCTTTTATAGAATTGAAATAAATAATATAGTTTTTTAGAATTTAATATAGATTTATTAGATTTTTCTTAGTGGAATTTTTAGAGCATTAGGAGTTAATTAGTTTAATGGAGTTTAGTTTAGGTTAATCAGAATTTTAATTAGTTTTATGTTTTTCGTTTAATCCATTTTATTCAGTTTTTGGTTTTTTGGCATCAGTTTTCGTAGTGGGCCCATATCAGCTAAGCCCATTTTCGCAGCCAGAATAATACATTTTTTGTCCAGAATTTTGATCCAAGTGTCCAGAATTTCCCAGCTTTTTCCAGTTCAATCCAGAAGGTTCTGGAACGTCCCAGAAAGTCTCAGGATATAAAAAGCTTCAGCACACGTGTTGCCCAAGGGCGGGACCCACGATTCATCACCACATCATGCCACGTTACCCTCCGTTCCTCGCCCTCACTTCCCTCACACGCCACGCCAGTCCACACGTGGAGGCCATGCGCTCCACTTCCCCACTCCTCCACCCACGTGTCCCCACACAAGGCCACCACCAGCTCCTCGCCTGAGACGCCCACCGGCCGGCCTGCATGGCCGGCGGCCACCACCAACCTCACCGGAAAATCAGCTTCTCCCCAGAACTCCTTCAATCTTCATCGTCCTCCCCTCATCACCGCCATACACTTCGCCGGAAAGCCAGAAAACAACCCAGAATCCGATCAAACTTCAAGATTCAACCGTTCAACAACTTCAAGACTCATCCTGTTCAACATCATTTTCCAGAAAAACTCCCTAGAACTTCATCCACATGCAACTTCAAGGATCTGAGATTTTCAAGAATGGTGATCGGTTATTCGTAGACCTTCATGTATCTCCAGAAGTTCGTCCTTCTTCCATCTTCTCCGCGCAACAATCATCGACCATCAACAAACTCCCAAAGAAGCTTCAAGAACCACTTCCCAGAAAATTCTTCAACCATCAACAGGAACCTTCATCAATGGTTTCCCAGGAAGTTCATCATCCTTCAATCTTCACCAAAATCCCCAGAAGAACTTCCTCAAGCAATTATCATCAGAGCAAGAAAACCTCAAGAACGATTAGCTTCACCTTCATGTTCATCGCGATCACCAGAAAACTCCAGATTCATCCAACCTCTGATCCTCATCTCCAGAAGATCACATCAACAGCAAACCGTTCGTCAAAGCAAACTCCATGGATCTTCATCTCCGTCGCAAGGGTCTTCATCATGTTCTTCAGCCTTTCCAGATTCCTTCAACATCATCGTTCTTCAAGAACATGCGCACTCGATCTCCAACCACCAGAGCATGCAAGAACTTCATCTGATACTTCTGTTGATTCTTTCATCTCCAGATCTATAATGAACACCATGGATGGTCATCAGAGCTTCGACGATTCGAAGCTTACTCAGAATGAGACTGCGAATGCCGTGATCTAATGTTGGAAGCTTCTTTGCAGGAGATGATGGTGGAAGAATAGTTGAGCAATAGGGAGTTTGAGACGTGAAGACTGAGAACGGAGGGTTTACGGCGGCGCGGTGAGGGAGAAAGGGAAAGAAGAATTAGGGTTCTGTTTCAGAAGGTGAGGAGAGGAAGAGATTGGGCTGGGTCAGGCCCAATCAACTTTTTTGGAACCACACGCCCCCCGTTTTTGGCTGTTCTGGGCCTAAGCCCAGCGTTTACCCTGCACACTCCCAGATTCACTCATACACCCCTCCCACGTTTTTTTTTTGGCTGAAGCCAGTTATTGGGCTGGGCCTGCATTGCTGTTATGTTATTTACTTACAATCCCCCCTTGTAACTGTAACACCCCCCTCCCTTTATATTTTTCTTTTATTTTCTTTTATATTTTTTCTTTTCTTTATAGTTTTACAAAAATATGAAGGGAGAAAATATTATGAAAAGAAAATAGAAAAAGAAAATAGAAAAAGAAAAGAAAAGTATGAAAATGTATTGAAAAAAGTGAAAGAGGAAAATATTGAAAAAAGAAAAGATATAGAAGAAAATATTGAAAATATATTTGAAAAAGGAAAGAAAAAGAGAAAATAGAGAAAAGTATGGAAATATATTGAAAAAGAAAGAGAAAATTATATTGAAAAATATGAGAAAAATATGGAAAAATATGTTGAAAAGAAAAGAAGAAAAAAGAGAAAAAATATTAGTATAGACTTAATATTTTTTAAAGCACATTTTCTTTTAGGGTATATTTTCATAGAAATTATTTTCCGATTTTAGGATAGTTTAGAAGCCCATTTGTTAGGGGGCTATTTTTCATTCGATTTTTCAGGATAGAATAGGATAGCATTTCCTAGGAGATTTATTTCCAGTATGCAAGCATTGTAACCATTTTTTCAGATATCAATAAAACGAGATTTGAGCTGTGGTCCCGAAGTAGCCGAACTACAGCTGCTCTGATTCCTTGTACCAGACGAGGATATGTAGGCATAGGATGCGATATCCTAGCGAGCACACTAACGACTAACTTTTGTTCTCTCGCGGCTGTGCGATCGAGACTTTCCCGCTGACGATTAATTGAACCCTTTTTCTCTCTTGCCCAAGTGCATTTGAGACCAAGCCATAGTTTTGCCCATAGGTTCCCGACCTTTGCAACCAGTTGTTTTTCTCACTGCCGTGTGAGAATGTTTTGTTTAGCCGTAGTTAGTCTGAACTACGTAAAGCTCTGATCTTCCATGCAGTGGAAGTACGTAGGCACAAGACGCGAGGTCTTGGCGAGCCAATTTTCCCCGTAGTCCCGAACTACGTTGACTCTGACTTTCTCTTTTGAGAATACGTAGGCATAGAGTGCGATGCTCTATCGAGTCAATTCCCTGTCCGTTTAGATTTAGCAACCGTAGATAGATTGTTTTGCATCCAGTAGACAACCCAAGCAAGCGTGGATCCCGTCGAGTACGACGGACGTGAGGGGTGCTAATACCTTCCCCTTGCGTAACCGACTCCCGAACCCAGGTTTTGGTTGCGATGACCATACCTTTCCCCGTTTTTTGCGAGGTTTACTTCGAGCGTTTCCTTTCCCGCTCTGAGGGATAAATAACGCACGGTGGCGACTCTTCTATCAGCCGGCGCCGATTTTCGCAGTAGCGACACTATGCGGTCATCAGCGTCACAGACATTCAAGAGGGGTGATACGATACCCAGAAGGTGTGGCATCACCATCTCCTGAAGCGGCCTCACTCGGCTGAATTCCAAATGATCGGTCCCCAGAGTCGACAATCCTCCAAACCAACAACCCCCTCAACCCAAAGGGTTGAAAAAGAAGTCAACCAGGAGAACCTCGTCTGAGCGTGGATTTCATGAGACACTAGTGCCTGCAAAGCAAGCACGCACCCACTAATTTCCACAACTAATGCTAAGTACACTCAAGCCTAGGTCTGGCTTCTCACTCATCAGAATGCCCTTCTCACAACAGCACAGATAATCATATCATACTGAAAATGAAATGCGGGAAATAAAGTGCGATAAATAAACACAACCCAACAAGTAATCATACAAGCGCTAGGATTGACTCTCGCAGGGACGTTGGATCCCCAAACTGACTCGCATACGGGACGTTGGATCCCAGGAAACTATCAAGTCCCCAGCAGAGTCGCCAGCTGTCGCTTCCGCTAAAATAAGGTGCCGACAAAACAAAAGAGTCGCCACCTTTCGTTATTTATCCTCAGAACGGGAAAGGAAACGATCGGAAAAACCTGACGAAAAGGTATAAGACAAGGTCGTCGCAACCCTTGTCTGGGTTCGGGAGTCGGTTACGCAAGGGGAAGGTATTAACACCCCTCACGTCCATCGTACTCGATGGGATCCATGCTTATTATGTTTATCTGACGGGTTGGTTTTATCTATCTACCTATCAAGGCTAGCTTAAAAAGAAAAGAAATGACTCGGCAAAGCATCGCGCTTTATGCCTACGTATTCTCATCAGAGAATGAGAAATCAGAGTCAACGTAGTTCGGCTAACTACGGGTTACGGGGAAGGTGGCTCGCCAATACATCAGTATTGTGCCTACGTACTCTCAACAGGCTAGAGAGATCAGAGCTTACGTAGTTCGGGATAATACGGATTACGGGGATTCAGATTCATCTGTTTTATCGAATAGGGTTAACAAACAGTTCCAGCAGTTTAGCGTACGCAGCTCGACCCTTGGAGACTTAGGCGTTACCGTTTGCGGTAGAACTGGGAGTTAACGACACTCTTTTCTTCAGAAAAGCTTCCTTTGAATTATGGGCCCACGGGGCAAAAAGGTTTGAAGTTTGTTTTCTGTCTTTTACGGAAGAACTGTTTTTTATGGATGTTTGCAACTAATATCGCACTAGAGACTATGACCTGAGAGTGAATGCGTCGCATGTCACCCAAAGGGTGCCATACTAAACATCCAGACTGTTGAAAAGAAACTCTCCAACAATCCTTTCTCAGATAGCTTAAGGCTCGTAACGTGCGACATCAGTTAACCTTTATTACTGTATTTTCATTTGTTTTGAGATGAGAAGAGAGAACAGGCTCAACTAAAGGGAGACTATGAAGTCCTAATGTTGTCATGCCAAGGATTCATCCTATGGTTAAGGTTTGAAACAGGGAACTCCTAGAAGTTATCATGCATAGGTTTCAACCTAAAGTTATAATCATCACTTCCTTATCAAAGGAAATGAGATTCCTGGGGGATCATGTCAATGATAAACAGAAACAGATAAAACATCAGCTTAAACAGTAAACAGTAAACGACTGTAAAATGCATGCAATGCAAGTGAGGGAGGAAATGTGTGTGGGGCATCAGCCTCCACAAGCTCATCTCAACCTCAAGCCAGATATGAATAACTGAAGTCATACAGAATAAACAACAAGCTATCAAGCAAGATATAATAACTGCAATCATACAGAAGAAATGCAATGCCATCAAGCAGAACACAAACCACATAGGCAAGGGAGCTGGGCTCAACCGAATACCCGCAAGCAAAGCCATACAGTAACAATACAAGCAGAGGGAGCAACTCAACCTCTAGTGCAATCATGCTCCTAGTTAAAGTCAATCTAGATATGAACTTATTCTAATGCATCAAACAAATCACACAAGTCACACCAATACAGAAAAGAAAGCAGATCAACAGCTTCCTACAACAAAGCAATCTTCTCTGACAGCAGCTCAGTCATCACACTTCAACCACCCTTCAAGACTATCATCTTCAATAGCAAGTATCAACTTGCTTCTCTAAGCTTCTAACACATCAAACAAAAGTATCAACTTATTCCCTCTTCTTCAAGCTTCAGCTCTCCAGTAAATTCCACCTTCAGGCTTCAACCCTAATATCAAGTATCAACTTGACTCCTTCAGGCTCTCAACGTCTCAACATAAGTATCAACTTATCCTTTATTCCTCAAGCCTCAGCTCTTCACTCAATCTCAATTTGATCTTCTTCACAAGTGTCAACTTGGTCTTCAAGCTTCAACTCTCTCTTCTTTACCAGTATCAACTTGGTCCTCTTCATCTACAAGCTTCAGCTTCTCAGAATAATCTTCAAACACAAAGAAGTATCAACTTCATCCTTCAATCTTCTTCAAGCAAGGAACTCCATCCTCTAACAAGGGAGAAAGATGCATCCATCAAGAGCAAAGTTTGGATGATTGGTAGCAGAGTGAAGACCAAAGGTCACCACTAAGCATCCTATCATCAGATAAAGGGACCCTCAAAGGTTCTACCAACTTGCAAAGAGCCACACATACTACCAAAGGAAGGATGAGGCCTTTACAAGGGGACCTTACATCATAGGGAAGAATGGAAGTGATCAACATCATCCATGTTTATGAAGGAAGAGAATCTATCTAGAAGCTCTGCCTACAAAACCCTAATCTTAACACCTAAACAAAACTACACCAAAAGAAGGGAAGATCCTCACATCCAAGCCTTGTCAATCAATCCAATGTATCTTCAAATTGTCTTCATCATCATCCAAGAACAAGCAAAGCAAACCCCTAATCTAAGGGAACTAAAGAGGTTAATCTAGTTGAGTTAATGCATTAGAATCATCTAAAACTAGCACTTAAACTAAAATCAAGCAAAAATAGTAAACTACCTTGAAAAATCCTACAAAAATTCCTAAGGGACCCTAATTCAATCATGAATCTACCCTACAAAAATCATAGGTTGAATCATCTACCAAGTACTAAAAATTAAATCTAAACCACAAAGTATCAACCATAAACCCTAAAAATGGAGCACCTAAAGGTTTCAACCCTAACTACCACTTATATTCATCACAAAAATGTGAGAAAAATATATGGGGAGCATGCATATCTATTCTAACTACTCACAAAAAATCAAGAACAAAATCATCATCACATGATTAAACCAAATTCCACAAAATCAACCATCAAGCATGATTATTTTAATATCAATTAAAATGTAAAAAATCCCATAACATCAGAAAATGCATGAAATAATAATATTTTTTATCTAAAAAATACTCGATCCTATCATGAATCCAATGCAAAAAGAATGGGATCAATTGAGTCATTTTTCCATTTTTTATTAATTAATCAATATCCATGAATAAAATGAAAAATAATATGAAAATCCAAATAAAAGGATAAATGCGTGGTGCAGATAGTAAAGGGAATCAGTTCATTTTTAGGATTGGGCCATGAGGGGGGTGCAGGTATCACTTATTTCACAAAGCCCAAAACCAGCTGATTAATGAAACGCATCGTTTCATTAAGTTCAGAGTCCTTCACAAATTAGAAGCACGCGTGGCTGTTGGATGAGGTTCCCAGTCAAAGTCCAACCTTGATCTGATGGCTATCAAGTCATCTTCTTCATTTCAAATCTCTGCAACTCAGGCCACCTGCGCGCCCAAAGTCACCGCCGGTGACATTCTCCGGTCATCTCCCTCAACCCTAACTTTCTCCACAGGCCTCCATTCCAAGAGGTCTCTACATGAATCTTGCCCCAATTTTCCTCGCGAATCCATTCATGCCCTTAATTCCCTCTGAAACCTCAAGATTTGCAAGAACCATATCTCACCCGAAAATGGTAACAACCTTAATTGGTCACTAATTCTCAAATTAATGATCTGAAAACCTTCCTACATCAATCCTCACTGCATCTAACATCCTAATCCCTCCTAATTCTAACTAATACAAGCTGGAGATTGAAAGTTACCAACCTGAAAATTTCGTGTACACAGAAGTAGTAAGCCTTCAAATCAAGCCTTCAAATGCTCCAGACTCCTTCAGTGAATCACTTCCAAGCTTCTGTATGCAATAGAATTGATTGAAATGGCTTCAATTCTTGGATTCGATTCTGAGTTGCAGAGGAATTTCTTCAATGGCTCCCACACGATTCTCCACCAATCTTGCTCAGTTCTCCATCTGGATTCATCCACCAATGCTAGAGCAAGCTTCTGAGATTGAAATCTTGGATTGAAATGGCTTCAAACCTTGTATCCGATCTTGATTTGCAATGTGAAATCTCAAAGTGCAATCTCAGTTTTCTCTCTCAATCATCACCAACCTTGGCCTTGGATCATCTCTATTCAATATATAGGACATGTAGGTATGATCTAGAAAGCTCTAGATCCTTCTAATGAGAAGTTCAATCTCTCATGTCATGAGAAGTTCAATCACATGCCATGGTATGCATAGTTCTGTTAGCAGCTTGAAACCACCCTCATTCTCTTCCAATTTCTCCCATAATGACATTTTGGATGTGTTTGTATTGCAAGGGACCTTGATTATGCCTTGAATTTAGGTTTGGCAAATGTTACTTAAGATGTAAGTAACTACTTTTCAAAGCAAGTCCACAAATTAAACTTCAATTCAAAATTGTGGCTAAACCAATGTTCTTAAAATGTGTTTTAGAATCAAAATGACATATTACATGCCTTGGTTTGGACATGTAGATCAAAAATACCAATTTCCAACTTTGGTTCATTTGAAAATCACCCTTATTTTAGGTCATTTTTGCAACTTTGAGCTACAAGAAATTCCAACCTCTCATGACCTCCTGACTAGCCTTAAAACATCATTTTGAACAAGTTTGATGTTGAACATTTTCCCATTTGAATCTTGGAAATAGGAGTTATGGCCTTATGGTTGAAATGACCTATAATTTCCAAATGACCAAAATACCCTTGACTTGTCAAAGCCATAACTTGAGTTCTACAAATCCTATCAAGGACTTATAGTACTCTCTAGAAAGCTAAGAGGATAAGGAACAACATTCATGTTGACCAAAAGTTCATAGGAATCGTCCTTCTAGGGCAAACGTTTTATGCAAGTTGGACAACTTTCAAGCTCCCAAATTCACATGCCTCAGATGACCTGTAACTTGTCAAAGCCATAACTTGAGTTCTAGAAATCCTATCAAGGACTTCTAGAACTCAAATTAAAGCTAAGATCATGATATACAACATTCATGTTGGGGGCAAGATGAGATGACAATCACATCTTGAGCTAAACTGCCTTGAAGATAGGGGTCAAACTAGGGGATTTTACACTGTCAAGCCTTAGAAACCCTAGCTTGAAACTTATCAAACTCTTCAATCATGATGAGTTGACCTTGGAATAATCCTTGTAGCATCTCAATGAATCAATCCATGATCACATGGCATCTGAATTAGGTCTCAACTTGGTTCAAATCCTCAGTTGACTTAGGGTTGACCCAGTTAAACCCTAGTTGCACCAATCATGGTTGAGGCTTCTTATTCTTACACAATGACCTGTCTAGGCACCAAAGTGATCTTCAACACTTCTCATGAGCTCTCTCAAGACCTCAATTCCAACTTCATGGCTTCAGAATCATCTGAGGACTTCCCACAACTCTCAAGTTAGGAGACACACACACTTGGTTTCAACCACTCTCTCTGAGGATCTTTTAACTTCTGACAAGGATATCAACCCTTGAACACTTGAATAATATTCTTAGCTAGCTTCATAGTCTTGTGTAGCCCTTGATTGGTAATCATACCTCTTAATCTCCTGCATACATATCAATGAAATGCAAATGATAATGCTAATGTGAATGAAATGAAACACAAGCTAGGTAAAGAAATGTTGGGCAAATTTTGGGGTGCAACACTCGCCAAGTCATCGCATCTTGTGCCTACGTATTCTCATCGAGAAATCAGAGCGATCGCAGTTCCCCTATCTAGGGACGAGGAACTCTTAACTCTGGTCAAGGTTCCAAAGGGATGCATGTATTCATAAGGAAGTACTTACAGGGAGTGCGGTGACTCCTCTTCTAAGTTGAGATGATTAAGGGAAAGAATGTCCACGGCGGGACGCTAATCATGAGTACGGCGACTCAAATCCTAAGGCTAGGATAACAGGGTAAAGGTTTGTCTATGACGCTAAAAGTGAGTACTGCGACTCAAATCCTAAGGCTAGGATAGAAAGAGAATTGTCCACGGCGGGACGGGAAAAAGTGAGTACGGCGACTCAAATCCTAAGGCTGGGATGAAGGAAAAAACATGAGCGCGGCGGCTCGAATCCTAAGGCTAGGAAGGTGATAAAATTATGAATCATACCTCATGTGAAAATATAACTTAACACAAGAATTTAGAAAAAGAATTAATTAAAACGGATTACAATCAAGAAAGTTATGAACATTTGAAAATGGTGAAGAAAATATAAAAGAAAACAAACAAGTATTTAAAAAGTGTATTAGGTGGGAGTTGAACCCACCACCTTGGAATCACAAGTGAAAAGCTTCACACCAGGCCACATGCGCGCATGTGAATAAAGATTGGAAAAGGAAGAGAAAATAACAAGACATGGAAAAATATGAAAAATGCGCAAAAGAGTTGACCCTCCTCAGGGATCGAACTCAGGATCAGGCAATGAAAGGTGATTTAAGGGCGCAAGTTTCTACCACTGGGGTGGTTGTACATCCAAGTACAAATGCCACCCCATAAACATATAGGGTATGTTTTCAAACCAGGTTGGGGAAGAACATGGGCAAAACTATGATTTGCGTTTTCATTGTAACTCTCTCAAATCTTGATGGGTTTTCACAAAATTTTAGTGTAACTTGAGTATTTTTTATTGAGGAACAAGATGGCATGGTTGGTTTTCTGAAATAATACACACACTAAAAAATTCGAAGACAAATGCATTGTGAGTGTGTGTTGTACAATTTGATGTGCAAGTCCAAATCCAAACAGTTCCAGGTCAAGTCAAGCATTCAAACACATTTCATACATATTAATGAGTGAATTTGAGCAATCAATGAGGTGAGAAACAGGTTGCAATGGAAAGTGATATATGAGTTGCAAAATTGACATGCTTTGAGGCAGCAAGGAGGGCAATTTAGTGTTTATGCACAAATTGATCATGTAAACCATACACACATATCTCATACACATTGTCAAATGTTTTCAAACAAGAAAAAGGGACTCAAACTGACTGTAATGAAAAATTGCATTCAGGCTGCTATTTGGTCATTTGAAGAAGCATGAAAGGATGCATAATGGTTTCTATGCACATACAGGTCCAATTAGACACACATACACATCACATACATGTTAATGAATGAGATTGCGCACAAATTATGGTTCAGTACTGACTGGTGTGAGAGATGGTATTCAAAGTGCAAGTTGGTGTTTGTGATGTGCATGAAGATTCTCATTTTCCAACCCAAACATTTTTAGACTGAACTAACCATATGCACACCACACATACATGATATTGAGTGAATTAAAACACAATTTGAAGCTAAGAGAGGACTGTCATGAGAAATGGTTTTCAAATTGCAACTTATCATGAATATGATGCATGATGATGTTCAGTTCTTGTTTAAAGCATTACTTTGGTAAATGAATCACATACACACATCATATATATGGAAATAAGGATGTCCACACTTAGGAATCAGTTGCATTGTGTCCAGAACCAATTTTGGGGTATCTCATGGCCACTTGTCTTGAAATATGCATTTTAGAGGTGAAATGTAAAAACATATGGGAATAGGTTAGGCAAGATGTCTACACATATTCTAAACATGATGGTAAGTGTGTTCATACCAAGAAAACAAGCAAACTTTCATCAATGCAAACTTTAACATATGGAATGCTTATGCAAAACTGTTTTGGGACATCATAAGTGTAATTTCAAAACAGGACCTCAAACTTTCAAGATATGGTAAGGTAAAGTATGAGAGGGAGTTTCAAAGTCACATACCTCTTGTAGACAGTCTTGAACAAGTGAAGACACCAAGAAACCCAGAGAACTTCAGTCACCTCCTTGCCTTGAGACTTTTCTTCCTTTTGAAGCAATGTGCAAATATTATGACAGTGGGAGAAATAAACTTTACCAATGATCCACAATGCTTTAGACAATTGAGATATGATATATATGAAGTGTTTGAGTGATTAGAACATCAAGCAAATGCCTGGAACAAGATTTGGCAGTTTTTATGCATTGTGGTCAAAGTTACTTGGTATGGAAGTTGACTTTTTGAATGAGGAGGTTTTTGAGTGGTTCAATGGTTGGAACACCTTCTATATCATATTTATGGATTTTGGGGATGATGTTTGGTGAGTTTGAGTGTGGAGAAATGGTTTTGGCAGCTGTTGTAGCAAGACCGTTTTTTATGGTTTTGGTGGATTTTGAGATTTTGGTGATTTTGGAGAAAAGTGTGAAAAGGTGTGTGTTTGATCTTTCTCTGGTTTTTTAGAGGGATTCTTCTGTCGTAAATGAAGTGGTGAGGGCCTCTATTTATAGGCAAATGAATGGAGGGGGGAGATTTGGAGATTTCCTTCATATGAAGGAAAGATTTACCTTTTTGATCAAACCTCCACAAAGAGGTTTCCTTGGCTGATAGGTAAGCTCCAAAGTCAAGCTTCATGATGAGTTTGAAGTGGCTAAATGCAGGCTAAAATGCATAGGTTGATGGCTGGTTCAGATTTGTCTTTCCACCTCATGCTTGTCATTTTTACTTTAAGTGCAAGTTGTAAAGCCACTTGCAAGCCCACTTGCAAGCTTGGCTAATTCCATTTCCTCTGCATTTCTTTTGTTATTTCATGCTACAAACCCTCTATACATCAGATAAAACATGTTTCACAAGCTGAGATTGGTCAGATTTGAGGAAAGAATGATTTTTGAACATTTGACAATGTGGGACTAAAGTGTGAAACCACCAACATGCCATAACCCTAACTTTCAGCTCACAACTCCTTTTGAGATGTTCTAGTACTCTTTAGAAAGCCCTCAAATAGCTCTAAAACATTCATGCTTTCATGAGTTTCATATTCCCAAAGGAATTTGGGCAAAAAGCCTCTCAAAGTTGCTAAAAAATGAGCTTAAAAGTGAAATTTCTCCAAGTCTTTTAACTTCCTTGAAATGAATTTGATCATAACTCCAAATCTATGCATTTTCTGATCATGGACCACTTAGGGACTTTTGTAGGATTTGTCAAGAGCTTTCAAATGAGCTTTGAACCAACTCAATTGGATGTGTGGTTAAGGAGTTATGGTTTAGCCCCTTTCAAAACCCTAATTTCCCGATTTTCCGATTACTCCTTCATCCTTGATCCAATGGTCATGAAAATTGATAGGCAAGTGCAATATGATATAAGGAATATTTTTTATTCACACTTTGAAGTCCAATTCCTTAAATTTAAAGAGTTGACTTTTTGGTCAACCGTACGATCGGCGACTACCGAGTCATCTGTTGACGCTCAGGACCTCCTGAGACTTTGAAAATTCTTGAATGAACTTTATTAAGCTATATGAACTTAATGAACCAAAATCCCATCATTGGAATACCTTTTAAAACAAAAGTCAAACCACAGTTGACTTTTACTAATTAAAAACCCTAATCGGGGATCCTGCCCTGCACTGTTCCTGATCTTTGGGTGACAATTTCAAATTGAATTCTCATTTGACCTCATATAATATCCTTGACTTTGTTCCATGTGTAAGTTCAGAGTATGCCTAAGAGGGAGGGGGGGTGAATTAGGCTCATAGAACCTTTTTCAGATTTTTGGTGTTCTTTAATTTTTCTTTGGTTATGTTCTTGGTGATGGATGCAGTAGAAAGTATAAAGAAAGTGGACACCAAGATTTATAGTGGTTCCCTTTACAATCCGAAGGTACTCCACTCCCTTTTCCACATGAAAGAGAGTTTTCACTATTGTTTTAGAAAGTACAACCTATCACACCATCAACCGGTGAGGGCTACAATCTAACAACAAAACAAACTAGTGTGCAAGAACAATCCTCTTGCAAAACACTAACCCTTGTGTCCAACAATCCTGGATCACAAGTCACAACAGACTATTCTGTAATTCCTTTTATAATTTGAGAGTACAATAGTAATATCAATACACAGATTGATCTTCTCCTTTAATCAGAATTCACAACTTAATCTCAATACAAGTGTTCAAACAAATGCATGTGAAAGGTTATGCAAGTATGAACACTTTTTGAATGTATTTGAAATTATTTGAAAAGCAGTGAATATGATTCAATGATTGTTTTTGAAAATTGTTGGAGGTGTTTGTTAATTTGAAATTATCAGAATTTATATCATCCAAAACACCATTTCAAAAGGGTATAATTGAGTATGAGTTAACACATGGAAAGGTATAACATTCAAATAATTTTTGAACTTGAAAGGAAACAATTTTTCAGAAAACGTTCAGTGTTAATCGGTTAACCATATAGGTTAATCGGTTAACACTGTAACGTTGGCCCAAAGAATTTAAAATTTTAGGGCGTTAATCGATTAACCTATATGGTTAATCGGTTAACACTGTAAAAACTTTGAAAAATAATTAATTTAAAAGTGTTATACCAATTCCAAATGATTTTAAAACATGTTAATGCATTATGCAAAAATAGTTTATAGGTTGAACACTTGTATATCAATTAAATTAGAGAACTTTGATATACCATAGCTTGTGTCCAAGTCTTGAAAGATGATCGAGCAAATGTACATGAAGCTTGAATGTTGGTCACTTCCATAATACTTTGATCTTGGTCTTTTGAAAGCTTTTGACTTTTTGCACAGATGAAATGATGTTGAGTCTTGTTGTTGTTGTCATCAAAACCTTGAAACCTTGAGATGAAGCATGCTTCTACAATCTCCCCCTTTTTGATGATGACAACCAATTGAGTCTTGTGCAGTGCTTTGACGATTTTTGGTCCTGGTCTTGTTTCTCCCCCTATGTCCATGAACTCCCCCTTTCTAAAAACAGAGGCTAAAAACAGACAAAAAATCTGCACACATAGACATTAGAAAGCCAAAGCTCTTCTCCCCCTTTGTCATTAGCAAAAAGGAAGGAGCTTTCAAACAAAACTAGAATATATCCACAATTATCAAAGCAATCAAAAGAACAATCACGTAGGTAAGCAAAACATACTAAAATAGAATTAAACATGCAGCAGAGTGCAACCAAAGTAGTGTATGAGTACAACGCAAATGAAACAAAGTTAAGAACATAAACTTAAAACTTAATGACTAGAAAGCAATAAAAGACAACAACAGCAGCATATTCTCTAAATGTCCTCATCAACCATATCCTCCTCCTCTTCTTCCTCTTGTCCTTCATTTTCTTCATCAGATACAACAAAGTTGTCGGTGTTGGTGCGGCGAGAGGTAAGTACAAGGTTTCGGAGAGAAGCAATGGCCCGAGAGGTTTCTCTATGTTGAGTCATCATAGTTTGGTAAAGGAATTCATTTGTAATACCTCCTTCAGGTACGGGATAGGCTTGGTTGGCAATGGCTCCTTCATCTGAATACTTATACGTACCGTCAGTATCCTTAAAAATTCCGGTGTTCTTGACAATTGTAATTTCGTTAATCTCATTGGTGGTTGATTTCATCTTGGTGGTTGGTTCACGGTTAAGATCCAAAGTTGTCAGCTCCAAAATTCTTGACACCAGTCTGGCATACGGTAGACGGGTTGAAAGAGATAGTTGTTGTTGAAGGTTGTACATGATGGTCAAAATCCAATTGACACGAATCTTGTTCTTGATGGCAAAAAGAAGTTGCATTTCCAAATCATTAATTTGAGCATGATTTGAATCCTTGGGAATCAGCACATAGCAGATTACGTAATGAAGCATCCGATCAGAAACGGTAAGATTCTTTGCATAGCACAACAGACGAGCAGTGCGTTGGTTGGCGATAATCACCTCCTTTGGAAATCTGCAGATCTGATAGTAGAACTCTATCTTGTCGTAGTTGGACCACGGTCCATCCACGTGGTTAACTCCTTTTCTCAGAAAGTACCCAGACGATGGTATTTTCAGCATTGCAGCAACATCAAACAGATTTTCTACCACAATGCAGTCTATAACAATTGTTTTCATAACATGCTCATCATTTGCATTCATAAACACAGACAGCTTATGCAAAAAGGATTTGACAAGATTCGGATAACAATTTCCAGAATCCGACACAAATTTATCAATCCTCTGATATTTGAGCAAAGCAGGAAAATCAAAAGATGATGCTGGAAAAGCCTTAAGATTCACATACTTTACCGGGAGGATGTGACGAACTCGGACTTTGAAATCCATTATGCGCTTCTTGGTTGTTTCCATAGGGATATCTTCTTCATCAGATGCAGAATGGTGTTCTGGTAGCTTTCCCTTGCCGCGGTTTGATGCTGAAGCCATGAATGAGTTTGATGGAACTGAAGTTGTGGGTTCTGAGGAAGTTAGGGTTTGAGAAGATGGGGATGGTTATGAGGAGTTATTCAACTTAGAGAGTGGGAGAGAGGTAGTGGGTTTTAAACTTAGGGTTTGAAGTGGGAAGTTCCAAATACTCTTTAAGAGGGAATAAGATTCCAAGGATATGGATTTTGGACACTTAGGAGAATATTGACCACATAAAAATGCATTTAACACATATAATGTTTCAAAAATTCTAATTAATTTTCGTTTCTGATTTTTAGAAATTTGAACAGTGTTAATCGGTTAACCATATAGGTTAATCGGTTAACACATTAAAAAATTGAGTCATAATTGAAAATTTAACAGTGTTAATCGGTTAACCCATATGGTTAATCGATTAACACACGCGAATTTTTGAAAAATACTTAAAAACAGAATGCATACACATGAAAACACAACACAAATAATGTATACACATATTAGAGAAAAGGTCAGATGTCACCTTCATCAAGAATCCCAAGTTCTCACCGAATTTTGTAGAACGGTTTTTTCGCCAAAAGTTTGGTAAAGATGTCGGCGAGTTAATTGTGCGTGTCGACGAAAGTAACATCTACATCTCCATTCAATACGTGATCTCGAAGGAAGTGATGTCGGATATCTATATGTTTTGTTCTTGAATGCATGACTGGGTTCTTTGTAATGTTGATGGCACTTGTATTATCACATCGAAGAGGAATGCAGCCGAGGTCTACACCGGAATCGAGCAGTTGTTTCTTGAGCCACAGAATTTGTGCACAACAACTTCCTGCTGCAATATATTCCGCTTCAGCTGTACTGAGTGCCACACACGCTTGCTTCTTGCAGGCCCATGACACTAATGCATTCCCGAGAATGTGACACGTACCACTTGTGCTTTTTCTATCGGTCTTACATCCTGCATAGTCAGCATCAGAATAACCAATTAAAGAACAAGTACTACCTTTAGGATACCATAATCCGACGTTCATTGTCCCTTTGAGATACTTTATGATTCTCTTTACGGCTGTGAGATGCGATTCCTTCGGACTTGCTTGAAAGCATGCACACAAACAAATGCTAAACATAATGTCAGGACGGCTTGTCGTCAAATATAGTAATGAACCGATCATACCTCGATATTTTGTTATATCAACTGGAGTACCGGATTCATCTTGATTAACGTACGTTCCAGATCCCATAGGAGTGGACATCACTTTGCAACTATCCATATCGAATTTCTTCAACAATTCCTTGCAATACTTGGATTGGTTGAGGAAGATGCCATCCTTTGTTTGCTTGATTTGTAGTCCAAGAAAATAATTCAATTTTCCCATCATGGACATCTCGAATTCTCATTGCATCATAAGTGAAAATTCTTCGCAAAGCTCTTTGTTTGTTGATCCGAAGATGATGTCGTCGACATAGACTTGAACCAATAAAGTGTTTCCTTTGATCTTCTTTATGAACAATGTCTTGCCAACCTTTCCTTTTGTAAATCCCTTCTCACATAAGAAATTGCTAAGGCGGTCATACCATGCTCTTGGTGCTTTTTTTAGTCCGTAGAGTGCCTTTTTCAGTTTGTAAACATGCGAGGGATTCTTGAAGTATTCAAAACCCAGAGGTTGTTTGACGTACACTTCCTCATTGATGTAGCCATTCAGGAAAGCGCTTTTGACATCCATCTGGAACAACTGAAAATTCATAGAACAAGTGTAAGCAAGTAATAATCTAATTGCTTCTAACCTTGCTACCGGAGCGAACGTTTCATCAAAATCAATTCCTTCCTCCTGGTTATAGCCTTGTGCAACCAATCTTGCTTTGCTACGAACTATGATCCCATTATCGTCAAGTTTGTTCTTGAACACCCATCTTGTTCCTATGATGTGCTTATGATCTGGTCTTGGTACAAGACTCCAAACTTGATTCCTTTCGAATTGATTGAGTTCTTCTTGCATTGCTACAATCCATTGGTCGTCGCCTAAGGCTTCATCAATCTTAGTTGGTTCAATTTGAGACACAAAAGCCATGTTGAGATAAGCATCCTTTAGATTAAGTCGAGTTGCAACGCCTTGGCTAATATCACCAATAACTTTATCTATCGGGTGATCTCTATGCGTTCTCCATTCCTTCGGAAGATCTTGATGTTCTTCAATGATTTGAGTGACATCTTCTTGTGGTATTTCTTGATTCTTTGAAGTCTCTTCTTATTGTTGTGAAGAACCTACTATATCATCATCATCATCCATAATAATATTATCCTCTTTCGAGGGGTTAGTCTCATCAAACGAAACATGAATGGATTCTTCAATAGAAAGAGTTCTCTTATTAAAAATTCTAAATGCTCTACTATAAAAAGAATAACCAAGAAATATACCTTCGTCGGATTTCTCATCAAACTTACCGAGATTATCCTTATTGTTGTTGAGAACAAAGCATTTGCATCCGAATATGTGGAAGAATGCTATATTTGGTTTTCTACCCTTGAACAACTCATACGGAGTCTTTTTGAGAAGTGGTCGAATATTGACACGGTTGCTTACAAAGCATGTTGTGCTAACTGCATCTGCCCAAAAATATTTAGGAAGGTTTGCGTCGCTGAACATTGTCCTTGCAAGCTCCACCAGTGATCTATTCTTCCGTTCTACGACACCGTTTTGTTGAGGTGTTCTTGGTGCTGAAAAATTATGAGAAATTCCATGCTCTTCGCAAAAATCTTCAAAGTCTGAATTTTGGAATTCTCCACCGTGATCGCTTCTTATAGAGGCTATGGTGAGTGATTTCTCATTCTGAATTTGCTTCGCATACTTCTTGAATGCTTTGAAAGCATCATTTTTCTGCACTAGAAACAATGTCCATGTGTATCGAGAGAAATCATTAACAATAACTAAAGCATAAAAATTACCTCCGAAGCTTTTTGTTCTTGATGGACCAAAAAGATCCATATGCAACAATTGAAGTGGCCTTGATGTAGAAACCACTTGCTTGGATTTGAAAGTTGTCTTGGTCTGTTTTCCCTTTTGACATGCATCGCATAATTTATCCTTGATGAATTTTATTTTTGGGAGTCCAACAACTAGATCATGCTTTATCAATTTGTTTAGATGCTCCATGTGGATGTGAGCAAATCTTTTATGCTAAAGCCATGCCTCGTTGTTGTTTGCCATAAGACACTTTACCTTCAAGGAAGAGTCATCAAAAGAAATCATAAAAATGTTATTATATCTTGTACCTTTTAGCAAAATGTCATGAGTGACTTCGTGTTCTATCAAGCATTCCTCCTTTGTGAAGTTGATTCAGAACCCTTTGTCACACAATTGACTTATGCTAAGTAGGTTGTGTTTAAGGCCTTCCACATAAAGAACGTCTTCGATGATTGTACATGGAGGTGCACCAATGGTTCCAACTCCAAGAATTTGTCCCTTATTATCATCACCGTAAGTGACGTATCCTTTGGCCTTTAATGATAGACTTGAAAATTCGTTTATGTCTCCCGTCATATGCTTCGAGCAACCGCTATCAAGATACCATTGATTAGACATTGTCTTGAAGCATACCTACAACACAAATTTAAGTAGTGTTAGGTACCCAAATTGCTTTGGGTCCTTGATAGTTAGTACCTTTTTCAACCCACACATAATGCCCTTTAGCAACACCAATATTGCGCACATAGCAAGCATTAGGTGTATGGCCTTTAATTCCACAATAAGAACACGTAAGTTGAAAGTGACTTCTATATCTAGGAACATAATTCTTTTTCTTCTCAACTTTTATCTTGTTATGATTTTGATGCTGATTTTTAGAAATGCTTCTCTTTTCTTTAGCAACTTGTCCACTTGCTCTTACAAAAATGGTCTCATTGGTACTTGGTTTTGAGAATTTAGAATATCCTAATCCACTTTTATCATTAGGATATATTTGATGTTTAAGAATTTCTTCCAAGCCAATTTGACCTTTTTCGTATCTTTCTAAAACTCTTTTAAGTTGCACAATTTGAAAAGATAGAGATTCACAATTCTTACATACAAGACTTTGTTTTTCATTTATTAATTTCTGTTTTTCATTTTCAATATTTTTCATAAAAACAAAATTTTGTTCTTCTAAAAATGAAATTCTTTTCTTTTGTGCTGAGATGCTTTTATACAAAGTGTTGCATTCTTTTAGAAGTTCATCTATAACTTCTTGAGCATCATTATCATAAACAGAAAAATTGCTACTAACCTCATTTTCTTCATCGGAGTGGTGTGAAGCCATTAAAGCCATATTTGCACATTCATCGCTTTCTGATTCCGATGATGAACTTATCTCGTTATCGTCCCAGGCAACATAAGCCTTTTTGTTCTTGAAGTCCTTTTTGCCTTTGAATTTCCCTTTATTTGCGAGTTTCGGGCAACCCGGCTTTACGTGACCTTGTTTCCCACATTCGTAACATGTAACTTCTTGATTTGATGTGGATACTTCCTTTTTCCTGAAATGTCTATTCTTTTTAGAAAAAGAGGAATTATTATTATTATTAAAAAACTTACCAAGCTTCTTTACTAGAAGCATGAAATTTTCGTCTTCGGAAGATTCGTCATTTTTGTCATCCTTTGTGTCAATCTTCAAGGCAATTCCTTTGGACTTCTTGTCTTGACTTTCATGCTTCTCAGACCTTCCAAGTTCCAGTTCATGCTCTTGAAGTTTGCCAAATAGGGAAGCGGATGTCATCATTGAAAGACTCTTCTTTTCCGAAATAGCGGTCACCTTCGGTTGCCATTCTCTTGTTAAGGATCTTAGGACTTTCAAGTTAAGATCATCATTGGTGAAGGTATTCCCGAGAGCAATCAAATGATTAGTTAGATGAACGAATCTCTTTTTGTAAGGCAACAACGGATTCACTAGGCTGCATACGGAACATTTCATATTCTTGACTTAAAGTATTAAGTCTTGATCTTTTTACTTCGGTTGTCCCTTCATGCGTTTCTACCAAGGTGTCCCAAATCTCCTTTGCTGAGAGCGCTTTGAAGTATGTTGATTGTTTTCTTCTCATTCAAAATTCTCTTCTTGTCATCTTCATCATATGAGGATTTTATCTTTGGAGTTCCAACACCATTTACCACACTTGTAGGAACATGTGGACCAGTTTCTACGGTTTCCCATATACCGTCTCCTTGAGCCTCAAGATGTGCCTTCATACGGATTTTCCAAAAATCGAAATATTCTCCAGAAAAGAGTGGTGGCTTGTTACTACTTCCACCATCTTTGAAAACCGGGTTGGTACTTGCGGAAGCCATACTGAATCGTTAGGAACAAGTTACCTTAACCTGCTCTGATGCCAATTGTAAGTTCAGAGTATGCCTAAGAGGGGGGGGGGGTGAATTAGGCTTATAGAAACTTTTTCAGATTTTTGGTGTTCTTTAATTTTTCTTTGGTTATGTTCTTGGTGATGGATGCAGTAGAAAGCATAAAGAAAGTGGACACCAAGATTTATAGTGGTTCCCTTCATAATCCGAAGGTACTCCACTCCCCTTTCCACATGAAAGAGAGTTTTCACTATTGTTTTAGAAAGTACAACCTATCACACCATCAACCGGTGAGGCCTACAATCTAACAACAAAACAAACTAGTGTGCAAGAACAATCCTCTTGCAAAACACTAACCCTTGTGTCCAACAATCCTGGATCACAAGTCACAACAGACTATTCTGTAATTCTTTTTATAATTTGAGAGTACAATAGTAATATCAATACACAGATTGATCTTCTCCTTTAATCAGAATTCACAACTTAATCTCAATGCAAGTGTTCAAACAAATGGATGTGAAAGGTTATGCAAGTATGAACACTTTTTGAACGTATTTGAAATTATTTGAAAAGTAGTGAATATGATTCAATGGTTGTTTTTGAAAATTGTTGGAGGTGTTTGTTAATTTGAAATTATCAGAATTTATATCATCCAAAACACCATTTCAAAAGGGGATAATTGAGTATGAGTTAACACATGGAAAGGTATAACATTCAAATAATTTTTGAACTTGAAAGGAAACAATTTTTTAGAAAACGTTCAGTGTTAATCGGTTAACCATATAGGTTAATCGGTTAACACTGTAACGTTTGCCCAAAGAATTTAAAATTTTAAGGCGTTAATCAATTAACCTATATGGTTAATCGGTTAACACTGTAAAAACTTTGAAAAATAATTAATTTAAAAGTGTTATACCAATTCCAAATGATTTTAAAACATGTTAATCCATTATGCAAAAATAGTTTATAGTTTTGAACACTTGTATATCAATTAAATTAGAGAACTTTGATATACCATAGCTTGTGTCCAAGTCTTGAAAGATGATCGAGCAAATGTACATGAATCTTGAATGTTGATCACTTCCATAATAATTTGATCTTGGTCTTTTGAAAGCTTTTGACTTTTTGCACAGATGAAATGATCTTGAGTCTTGTTGTTGTTGTCATCAAAACCTTGAAACCTTGAGATGAAGCATGCTTCTACACCATGGTCGAATCAATCCAAAACATTGATTGATCAAACCCTAGAAGCTTCAATTTGCCTGTGCGGAAACCTGATTCATCTGTAACTTGACAAAAACAAACTTGAACTGGGTTAAGTTAGATAAAAAAATGATCATGCTCCTATAATGATGATGAGGATCTAAGGGGTCAAAATTTGGGGTATGACATTCACCTTGTACATCGAGGACAACGTCGCCAGAGCGTCTGCCATCTGGTTCTTCGCTCTAGGCATGTGACGGAACTCCACTTGATCGAAGAAAGGTAATAGCTTCCTTGCATAGTTCATGTAAGGTATCAAATTAGGCTACCGGGTTTCCCATTCTCCTTTGATCTGGTTGACAACTAGCGTTGAATCGTCGTATACATCTAGATTCTTGATCCTCAGGTCAATAGCTTCTTCCAACCCTTTAATGCACGCTTCGTACTCGGCTTCATTATTAGTGCAAGGAAATGTTAACCTGACAGTGAATGGGATATGAGTACCGTGGGGAGTCGTGATAATTGCCCTAATTCCACTACCGTATGAGTTAACAACACCATTAAATATCATCTGCCATTGGGAACCCTTCTCCGGACCTTCATCAGGTAATGGCTCATTACAGTCCTTCATCTTTAAGAACATGATGTCTTCGTTGGGAAATTAAAACTTCATTGGTTGATAGTCGTCAATCGGTTGTTCAGCAAGGTATTCTGAGAGAACACTACCCTTGATAGCTTTTTGGGAAACATATTGGATGTCGTACTCTGTCCAGACCATCTGCCACCTGGAAATTCTCCCCAAAGGTGCCTGTTTTTCAAAGACATATTTAATTGGATCCATCTTCGAAATCAACATGGTTGTATGATTCAGCATATATTGTCTCAGACGTTTGGCAGCCCAAGCGAGTGCGCAACACGTTTTCTCCAACATTGAGTATCTGGATTCACAGTCTGTGAACTTTTTACTCAAGTAGTATATTGCATGCTCTTTCCTTCCAGTCTCGTTCTGTTGACCGGGAACACAACCCATGATGTTCTCAAGAACCGTTAAATACATAATCAATGGTCTTCCAGCTACTAGAGGTATCAGTATCGGAGGCTCCTGCAAATATTCTTTTATTTTATCAAATTCCTTTTGGCAATTTTCATTCCAGACAACCGCCTGATCTTTCTTTAGCAATTTGAACATGGGTTCTCACGTGGCTGTGAGATGAGATATGAACCTAGCAATGTAGTTCAATCTACCCAAGGAACCATGAACCTCTTTCTCCGTTTCTGGCGCTGGCATATCTTGAATAGCTTTTATCTTTGCAGGATCGACCTCGATTCCTTTTTCACTAACAATGATCCCCAGCAGCTTTCCGGACCTGACACTGAAAGTGCACTTATTCGGATTCAGCCTCAGTTTGAACTTCCTTTGCCTTTCAAACAACTTCAGAAGGTTTACTAGATGTTCCTCCTCCTTTTGCGACTTTGCTATCATGTCATCAACATATAATTCAATCTCGTGATGAATCATATCATGAAGCAAAGTGACCATAGCCCGCTGATAGGTTGCCCCTGTGTTTTTCAACCCAAAAGGAATTACCTTATAACAGATTGTCCCACATGGTGTGATTAACGTTGTTTTCCCCATATCCTCTGGCGCCATCTTAATTTTATTATATCCGGAAAAACCGTCCATGAAGTAAAACACAGAATGTTGCGCACTATTATCCACCAATACGTCAATGTGAGGGAGCGGGAAATCATCCTTCGGGCTCGCTTTATTCAAATCCATATAATCAACACACATCCGTACCTTACCGTCCTTCTTAGGTACAGGTACGATGTTAGCGACTCACAGAGGGTAAGTTGTTACGGCGAGAAACCCTGCGTCCAACTGCTTCTGGACTTCCTCTTTGATTTTCACAACCATATCTGGTCTGGTTCGCCTGAGCTTCTGCTTGACTGGTGGACACTCTTCACGCAACGGCAAGCGATGAACCACAATATCAGTGTCAAGACCGGGCATGTCCTCATATGATGAAGCAAAGATATCACTATACTCACGGAGCATTTCAACCAATCTTTGCTTGATATCACTATGCAATGCAGCCCCTATCCTGACATTTCTCTTGACTTCCTAAGAACCTAAGTTGATGATCTCGATTTCCTCCTGATGAGGGAGAATGATTTTCTCTTCCTGTTTCAAGAGTCTAGCTAGCTTTTTTAGTAAGTCTTCATCTTCATCAATATCTTCTTCGGCTTGAAATATAGGATTATCAAAGTCAAAGCGAGTCATAGATGATTCTGGAGCCGTGTCATCTGCAATGTAAAACCTGCAACGATGATGATTAAATTCTTAAAATGACATACAAACAAGCATAAACCATATTGCCATTTTATTATTAAAAATAAAACATGAAAGACAAGGATCACAATATTTGAATGCAGAAAACAACCTTTGATTGATTGATAAAAGATTATTCAACCATAAACAATTAGGCCCTGAAGACAAATACCGCTATGCTCCGAGTAGAACATAGGGCTATACAATAATCAGAAAAATAAGTCATTACTTTTCTGTCGTCACTTGGATGACTTCTTCGACAGACCAGTTGTTGAGGCTTTGTCCTGGGATGCATGGCCGAATCCAAGTGTCCATATCACAATCGTTGTCCCCTTCTTCATCAGATATGGTATTAATCTACTCGAAGATTACACCCCGCTGGTAAACTTGACAGGCCCCTTATAGCGCGGCGCGCTCTAGGAGAAGAAAGATGGGCTTTATCCCAAACCAAATTTGTCCTGCTTGTTGGGTATATTCAGCACATGGCCCCAACCTTGTGATGCCCCAGCCTGCACCACTGCTTGGGCCTCTTTGAAAGATGACATGGCCACTTCGGGCGGCTTGCTCACAACCGGTGCTTTATCTTTGATTTGCACGGTTTCAAAGGCCTGGCATAGTGTGTAGCACCCCAAAATTTGCCTTTCGTTTTTAACCTTAACTGGATTTTGTTTCTTTGCATTTAGCATTTTGCATTGCATAGCATTCGTTCTCGAGGCATGGGATCAAGGCGTTCCTGTGACTCAAGTTCATTTCGGAGCAGAACACTGAATAGCAAACAGCGAGCATCAGAGGCTCGGACATTTATTTTGTCCAGCGGTCAGGCGACCGATTTTATTTTTTGCAGGTTAATTTCAGATCAGAAAGTAGCACTCAGGCTCATAACAAGTATTTTCATAGTGACAACGGTAAAAAATGAGGTTCAGCAGCTAAACAGAGATCCAGACAGCTGAAACAGGGCAAATGGACAGATTTCCTACCAAAAGGCGCCAAATTCAAAATTTTGAAGGTGTTAATCGATTAACACATATGGTTAACCGATTAACCATTTGAAAACTAGCCCAGAATGGAAGTTTTAACAGTGTTAACCGGTTAACCATATCAGATTTTGCCCTGTACATGATTTTGCAAGCCAATTGCACTTGGGGTCAAATTTTGATCACTTTGGAATTCAAATTTTCATGTGGGAAGGATCTAGAACACCTTTAAATTTTAGATTTCCCTCCAAAATCCCATTCCACATTCCAAGCCTTGATTTCCAACCCAAACTCCAATCCTTGCTTTGGATCCCATAACAAGAGAGTATTTAAGTGATTTACTCTAAACCAAGCTATCCAATTTTCATTTTCTCACATTCATTTTTTAGAATTGATTAGAATTCTCTCAAATTTTCTCAATTCCCTCCATAACCAAAACTCACTCAAAGCTCTTTTTTTCCTTGGAACTATTGATTCTTCATTGGAATCAATGGATTCTTGAGCATAATCCTCCATCTTCCATCATCATTTGATCAATTCTCATCTTCAATTTTTGTGCAAGCTTGGATCTAAATCTGGAGTTAGATCTAGAAGTGATTATTTGAAGCTTTTTGACTCAAATTTGGTGGATCTTCATTCATACAACATCAATTATTGTGGATCTTGAAGTTTTCCAGATTTCTAGCATTCAATCTTCTCAAATTCAGTTGATCAACACTTACCGAAGCAAATCTCCGCTTCGAAGGTTGGAATTCTCGATCGGATTTAATTTTTTTTTGAGATTATCATGTTAATCTTCATATTCGATTGAATTTTGTTGATTTTGATCCGTTCGATTTGTGATATGAATATGCAATTGTGTATCCATGTTGTTGGATCTGTGTTTGCTGTTGTCAATTCCGTGCTTATTTGATAAGTTGATCTGTTGGAATCTTGGATAAGTTGTTCTGTTGCTAAAAGTGCTTTTCTGTTTGCTGTTATTGGCTTCTGGTACAGTGTTAACCGGTTAACGTATATGGTGTTAACCAGTTAACGACTGGTGTTAACCGATTAACACCTACGAATTTCCAGATTTTCACTTGTTTTACACAGGGTAACTAATTAACAGTATGCGTTAACTGCTTAACACTGTGCCAGAATGTCATATTTGCTGTTTTGATTGCATGTTCGCATACCGATTCGATTCAAATCATCATAGATTAGTGTGATGTATTAGAATTGAATTGTTTTGGTTGTTTGTCACTGTTTGTGGTTGATTAATCATGATGTCATTGACATGTATGATCATTTTTCAATTGTTTGCATGCTTGAGTATGTGGTTTGAATTGAGTTTTCATTTGCATGTTCGTATGCTTTCACCTCTTGTTTTCCCCACATGTTTGCATCATTCTTGCATCACTGTTGAGGTCGAGACGCGCTTGTGACGGCTGCTGTCCCACACATTTTTCCTTCCTCCGATCATTCTAAGTGTGCATTCTTCATGTTTGCATTTATCTACTTGTGATTGATTCTTCTTTTGTTCTTCTTGTGCTTTCTTTCCATGATCCCCATAGGGTTCCTAGTCCCTCCATTTAGGATGGGAGTAGGAGAGACATTAGGTATTCAATCCAAGTATGCTAACGTTAGGGTAGATATTTCCCCTTTTCATCCAAACTCTAGGATCACTTTGCATGACAACGTTAGGGCCGAGTTTCCGTTAGACCTTCCGTGCGTCTTCTCTTCTCATCTGAAAACCATTCTAACTCATTTAATAAAGGCGATAAATGTTGCGAGCTACGAGCCTTAAGCTACATGGGGAATGATGAGTGAGGGGTCTCCTCTCGCTTATCTAGAATGTTTAGTATCCGTCCTGTTTCGAGGCGATATACGACGCATTCGCCTCTGTGTCATAGTCTTTAGTGCAACGTGAATCACAAACCAAATTAATTCACTTCACTAAAAAATAAAAAACAAAATTCAAACATTTTTCCTTCGGGATTAATCGGAAACTATCTTTTTTTCCAGAAAAGAGTGTTGTTAAGCTTCGGTTCTACCGCAAACAAGCTAAGTCCCTAACTGCTGGAACGGATGATTAACCTTACTCGATTAACACACTTAATCAACCTGTGGTTTCGTGTTAGCCCAAACTACGTTCGCTCTGATCTATCATACCAGATGAAAGTACGTAGTTACAAGACGCGATGTCTTGGCGAGCAACCTTTCCCCCTTCTCTCTGGTAGTTAGCCGAACTACGCTGACTCTGATCTTTCATACCAGATGAAAGTACGCAGGCACAGAGCTGCGATGCTTTGCCGAGTCTCACTTTTCTTTTCTTTTTGTACCGCAAGCCTGTAACGTAGATAGTTTAAACACACCCTTAGATAGACAACAAGCATGGATCCCGTCGAGTGCGATGGACGTGGGGGTGCTAATACCTTGCGCAACCGACTCCCTTTTCGTCAGGTTTTTCCGATCATTTCCTTTCCCTCTCTGTGAGATAAATAACGAAAGGTGGCGACTCTTCTGTTTTTGCCGGGTGTTTTTCGCAGTTGCGACAGCTGGCGACTCTGCCGGGGACACTGCGATGGTTTCCTATGCGAGTCACTTCAAGCGCTTGTCTGTTGCGTCTTTGGGTGTTTATTTTTATACAGTTTTTGCTTTATGTACTTTATCTGTTGTATATTATTGCATTGCATTTCTGTTGCTGCTGTGATGTGGGTTGGGTTGTTCCACCGAGAGATAAGCCGGACCTTGACTTGAGTATACATATAGGATTAGAGTGGAGATAAACGGGAGCTTGTGATGCGTCTGGCTATGCAATAGCTCGTGTTAAATTCATATTTAGACGAGGTTTTTCTTTGGAAATATTCTATCTTGCGCGCCTGGTGCAGTTGAGGGAATGTTGACTTAGAGAGACTGTCGACTCTGGAGACCGTTCATTTGGGAAGTCAGCTAAGTGAGGCCGCTTCGTTAGACTATGATGCCAAACTGGAAATGGTAAACATATCATCATTTCTCGAAAGTCTGTGACGCTGACAACCCGCATAGGATGTTGTACCTGTCAAGACTAGAACCCACATGTGAGAGGGATGGATTTTTACAGGAAACCTGGTCTTCAACCAACCCTGGTTTTCTTGTCAGTGCAGAATTCTGATCCTGAGTGTTATATCTAGTGTGTTATCTCTCTGTTTTGATTAGAGCGGAGCTCTAGTTGAATTCAGTCAATGGCACAACAACAACTTTGAGCATTGGATGTCTTGATCCCATGTGTGCATTTGCATAATCATTCTGCATTTAACATTGCATGTTTATGTGTGTTACAGGTTCTCGTCTTTCCCTTGATTCTGGTACTGGTCTTCTTTAAATATGGAAGTTAGCAGAAAGAGGATTGTTGTGTACAAGTTTCCAGCACCTGAGTTGGGACCTTTATTTGGTTTGATTTCCATGGTTGATCCTGGTGTTCTTGCAGCTTTCAGAGAGCAGTATGGTGGAATTCTGAAGTTTGTCTGTAAGCTTACGACTTATGAGCATGGAGCTATTCATACCCTGTTGCAGTTTTATGATCCTCCACTGAGATGCTTCACCTTTCCGGACTATGTGTTGGTTCCTACTTTAGAAGAATTTGCTTACATTTTGGATGTTCCTATTCTGAACAAAGTGCCTTTCTTCAGCTCCGAAGAATAACCTAATCTCGAGAAGTTGTTTTCCGCTCTTTATTTGAGCGCCTCTGATTTGGCAGGTCATGTTATCAGTAGAAACGAAGTCTCCGGATTTGCTTTACCTTTCCTGGTCGACAAAGCCCGAGAGTATGCTGACAATGGTTGTTGGGTAGTTTTCAGTGCTATCTTGGCCCTGTGTGTCTATGGCATTGTGTTGTTTCCGACTGTACTTGACTTTGTGGATTTTGATGCTTTTTATATCTTCGCTTCCAAGAATCTCGTAACTACTCTTCTAGGAGACTTGTATCATGTAGTGTATTACAAGAATGAGAAAAGAAGAGGAAAGATGGTTTCTTGTTGTGCGCCGTTGTTGCATAAGTGGTTTGTTGATCACCTTCCTCGCTCAGGAACTTTTGTGACTTCCGCGAACTCATCCGAATGGTCGAAGAGGCTTATGGGTTTAACGGAGAAGAATATTGTCTGGTTCAATCGATACTTGTTGGGTTGTGAGCTTATCTTCAGTTGTGGTAGCTTTCCTAATGTTCCCTTGATAGGGAGGAAAGGAGGTATCAATTATAACCCTTCTCTTGCTATGAGACAATTCGGGTATGCTCCTAAGGGACCTCCGAAAGAAAAGGAAGTGCAGGAATCTCTGTACTTCACAGGTGTAGTTGATCCTTGTATCTCGGCCCGATTCGTGGACGCGTGGGGTAATATTCACAAGAAAGGAAATCTTTCTTTGGGCAAAGGAGATTATAGAGCCTATGATCCATATTTGGATTGGATTCAGAAGTTGGTTGAAGAGGTGTTGTTACCATTTCCTGTTGAAGCACCATTATATCCCTTAGTCATCGAGCCGCCTACAACGGTTGATATCTCGAGATATACCAAGCTTTAGGCAGTGAAGAAAGACTTGCGCAAAGAGAATGAAGAGTTGAAGCAAGAAATTAGTCAGCTAAAGCATGATAAGGGTGAAGCTGTATATTTGGCCAAGACAAATGCAGAATTGTTGACTAAGTTGAAGGAAGAACTTGCTGATCAGGTACAAGCACGGAAGCAAGTCGGTCTTGATCTGAAAAGCACTTGTGATGTTCAGAAGAGTAAGAAGGAGGATTTAGATAGAGCATATCTGAAGATATCCAAATTCAATGAGCAGTGGAATGCTACTGTGACTGCCAGCAAGGGGAGAGAAGATCAGCTTCGTGTTCAGGTTGATAAGCTGAAAGCGTAATTCAAGGATAAGGAGAGAGAGGTATTGCTAGAAACGTTCCGTAGGAGTACGATCGAGCTGAAATACCAAGAGACTTTGTCAGCACTTGAAGAGTTCAAGATTCGGGCAGAGGTGAAGAAACCCAGGCTTGAAGATGCCTTCGGCGAAGATGCTTGGGAAGATCATTGTCATTATCTCTGGGATGTGATACGCAAGAGGGATGTCCTTATTCGAGAGTTGATGGAGAGACCAGACCATCCAGATACGAAGGAGATGCTTGAGGAGTCTCAAGAATGGCGTAAAGATCATGGCTACTAGGAGTTTTATCTTTTGTAGTTTCATTTGATTTTGTATCTTGATCATCACTAGGGATGTTGAATGAGATCAATACCTCTTTGTATATTGATATTTCTCATTTGGTTGTATTGTTTCAGCTTTACTTGATATATGAGAAGTTTTATTATGGTGTTCTTATCCATCTCTGCTGTTCTTGTTTATTGAAACCAAAATCAAGGGGGAAGATCTCCCTGTGCATACATAGACATGTTTGCATTTTGCATCTTGTATTCTCATTTGCATTGCAGGTTGTTCTTGGTGGCCTTGTGTTCTTATCTCTGCTTGGTTTTTTTCAGTTCAGGATTGAGGAATTCAGCTTCCACAGGTACTCTACTCGAGGGAATCAGCAGAAGGTGATGGATCAGGTTCAAGCTGAATTGCAGGAGGTTAGGGATCGTATGGCCCAATTTACAGAACTGATGTAGATTGTCGCCAGTGGACGGGAACAGTTGAGAACTCTCGTTCAGCCGTTGATAGCACGGGTTGATGAAGACGGTGTTTTGCACGGAGGGGCTGGTGTTGTTCATCCTCCGGTTGGTGGGTCTATTCCTCAAGGTATTCATACTGTTGTTGTACCTCCGGGCGGAGGAGTTGGTTGTGAGAATGGTAATATTGTTGGTAATGGCAGTGTGTGCACTGTGTACGGGATTGCTGGTCCTCATTGGAAGGATAATCAGGAGGATATATTTTCTGTGAAAGATCTAGATGGCGGTATGCCAACGGAAGCTGACCGAAGGTTCAAACTGATTGAGGAGAAAATGAGATCGTTGGAGAATCAGAACTCTTTGGGGTTGGATATGTCTGATCTTGGTTTGGTTCCTGTGGTCAGGATTCCCCCCAAATTTGAGGTGCCCGATTTCGATAAGTATAAAGGGACGACTTGTCCCACAGTACACATCCGGGATTACTTTAGAAAAATGTCTGCCTATTCCAGTGACGAGAAGTTGTTGATGCATTTCTTCCAGGATAGTCTGGCAGGGGCTTCGCTGGAATGGTATATGGGGCTTGAGAGGATCCATATTCGTAGCTGGAAAGATTTGGCTGAGGCTTTCGTGTGTCATTATTAATATAATAGTGATCTGGCACCCAATCGTGTACAATTGCAGAGTCTGTCACAGAAGAAATATGAGAGCTTCAAAGAATACGCCCAGAGGGGGCGGGATCTGGCTGCAAGGGTGCAACCCCCTTTGGTTGAAAGGGAGTTGATTGACTTGTTTATGGGTTCGTTACCAGTGGTATACTTTGAGAAGATGATAGGCTGCATGTCTGTAGGGTTTTCTGATTTGTTGATTGCCGGTGAGCGAATTGAAAGTGGAATCAAGTCTGGTAAGATTTCCAATGGTGATGGATCCTCTTCAGGAGGAACGAAGAAGCCGTATTCTGCAAACCCCAAGAGAAGGGAGGGGGATGCAAATGCTATTTCGGATAAAGGTAAGGGTAGAGCTCAGTCTCATCAGCATCATCAGGTTGCTACTATGGATATCCCGGCTGCAGCTCCGCAGCAAGGCAACGCTCAACGACCTTATCCTGATAGGTGCAGAATGCCTGACAGACAATTCACAAATCCACCGATACCATATTCTCAGTTGTTACAACGGTTGTTGCAGTTACAATTGGTGCAGAAGAGGACCTTGGCTCCTCTCACAGGTATATGCCTTCTGGTTATGATGCAAACGCTCACTGTGATTTTCACTCTGGCGCCCCAGGCCATGACACTGACCATTGTAAAGTTTTTAAGCATAAGGTCCAGGATTTGCTCGATTCTAAAGCTATTAACTTCACCAATGAGGGGCCCAATATTACTCAGAACCCGATTCCGGATCATGGGGTGGTAGCAACCAATGCCGTTATTGAAGGCGAGAAGTTGAATCTGATAACTGATGTTGAGGATTTAGAAACTCAGCTGGGTTTTGTGAAGACTTGTTTGTTGAAGAAGGGAGTATTTCCTGGTTGTTCTGCTGACTACTCAGAATGTGAAGCGCGTCCTGAGGGTTGTGATATTTTTAAGCGGGGTATTCAGAGGATGATTGAAGAGGGTTGTTTGCAGTTTGACAAAGTTGTGAAGGAAGATTTCGAGCACAAAATTAGTGATGACGGAAATGAAGTTGCTATTATTTCCATTCCATATCGGACTATCAATATTCCAGCGCCTGCTAGGCCAACTCTGGTGACAATTACTATACCAGGACCCATGCCGTACGAGAGCACTAGAGCAATCCCATGGAACTATGGAGGAGAAGTGTTTTGTAATGGGAAGAAACAAGAATGGGTAGAATCGACAAGCGGAGGTTCGTCGGTTGAGAACATAGTCGGTGCCGGAGGTATTACCTGAAGTGGTAGAGTTTTCTCTTTGCCAGAGATTAATGTTGATAAGAATGACAGGGGTAAGCGTAAAGCTGTGATTGAAGAGAATGCCCAACCCCAGGTTGTTATTGATGATCTTTCAAAGGATACAGAGGAATTCATGAGGTTAATTCGGAAGAGTGACTACAAAATTGTGGACCACTTGAATCAAACTCCTTCAAAAATTTCTATCTTGTCATTGTTGATGAGTTCAGAGGTGCATCGCAATGCTCTATTGAAAGTTTTGAACGCAGCGTACGTACCTCAAGAGATTTCTATCAATCAGTTGGAGGGGGTAGTCGCTCACGTGAATGCCGGTAATGGTCTCGACTTTACTGATTTAGATCTGGCTCCTGCTGGGAGGAATCATAATCGTGCTCTGCACATATCGTTGGAGTGTAGAGGATCTATGATGTCACATGTCTTGGTTGATATAGGGTCATCTGATCCGCGGTCGCTCGCGGATCAAAAACGAGTAGTTTTGATAAAAATGTAATATAGCGACAAATGACTCGAAATATCGTTCTCACAAGGATTCTTGTATTATTTTAACCAACTAAAGAAAATTTTTATGGGGGTTTTAAGTTTTGATTTATAAAATAAGAGAAAAAATGATTAAAAAAAATGGTTATTAGATAAACTAAAACGGCTAATCCTACTGATTCGGGTTCCGACTTATCATCGGTTATTATAATATCAATCCCTAAGCGGTACCAATCCTATTCGATTATGATATTAATCAGACAAGCGCTTATCAACATCAAATGAATTATGTTCCTGTTTACCGAATTAAGCAAACGGTTAAGAATATGACGAATTAACGAATTAAGCAAACGATAATACGCAATTAAATTTAGGAACATGCATACAATCGAATTTAATCAATTCTATCCTATGAACAACAATTGAATTAAGCAAACAATTGTAATCAAATTAAGCAGATGACTTCATAGAAAAGGATTGAAAGGAATCAGAGTAAATTGACATAATAATAACCTCAAAGTGTTGAAACCGTACACAGCAGGATTTGCCCGGAGGTATTAGTTCTCCATGAAAACTATAAAACAAAGGAAAAAATTCGGAAAAATAAACTAGGTCCCCCAAGGAAAACTACATTGTCACAAGTCAAAAACTTTAACGAATTATTCGAGACTCAAGAAATCCGAATCAGCTCCTTTATGCAACATGAAAGTTGTAGATCTCTTTCTTAGCTTTCCAACGACTGGTAGAATGCCTCAATCCGATTCCTGTAGCTCCAGTTATGAATTTTTCACTAAAAGCTATTAATGCTGAAAAATAACAAACGAAAATTAAATAAAGCTTAAAATAAAATAAATTGTAAAAACATTATAAAATAGGAAATTAAATAAACTAAATGGTAGAAATTCCTAAGTCTAAACATAGAGGAAGGTACATTAAAATGCACTGATCAAATTCCCCCACACATGAACTTTTGCACTCCGAGCAAAGTATTGTCAAAACTCATGAAACACAAAAACATTCAGCTATTCAATCTAGGCTGTGAACTCCTCTTTGGTCAAGATTGCATTGATCGGTACTACTTTTACATACTAAGGATATCGTAAGAACACAAATCCGCAATTTTGCGATCATAAGACTCCCTCCTATACAAACCAATCCAAATCATGTCGTTATGCCTAAGTCTAACTTACTCATCCTCCTTTTTGCTCTCTTTCATTCTAGTGCAATCACATTAAGCCCTTTATCTATTCACACGCATGGTAACTAAGCTTGTTAGTGACTGTGATCCATATTTTTTTCAACAATTCATAATTAGACATTTTTCTTTGTCTTTTCTTTTCTTTTTTTTCTTCACTTTTTGTCTTTTTCTTTTTCTCTTTTTTTTTTCTTATTAAGCACGGGATCATTCACTTATTTGCATCAGCTCAATTACTTAGCATGTGATTTTTAGATGGTGCTGACTGCTAGATAAACTACTTAAGAGCTATTAAAAAATGAGAACTCAAGACTAAGCCATAACAAGTATCTAAATCGATTTCCATATTTTGGAGACTCAAGGTGTTAAAACAATACCGATCTTATGAATTTTTCTCAAGTCTCTACAATCTGACCTCCAATCGATCTACAACCCAAAAATTTCAAAAAATGCATTGTGTTTTTCTGAGCAAACAATTTTTTTATTAAATGAAAACAAAACAAAGAAAATTGAAAGAAATAAAACAAAGTAAATGGTTCCCTCCCCCACACTTAAAGCATACATTGTCCTCAACGAAAGAACATAAATATAAAATAAGAGTGAGAGAAAGGAAGGAACACACCCTAGGAGTCAAGGTGGATAAGTGATCACATATGCATCCTTTCCCAAAGAGAGATTTCCTGCCGTCTCCTCTTCCAAAGTGGGGAGTAACTTTGGATAGCATCCATCGCCCTTGAAATTTGTATTAGTGTCTTCGCCTTTTATTCCAGGATCAAAGAAGAATCTTCGATAAATAAAAGTGTCGAATGGACACGTGAATTTGATATCCTTTTCCACAACATCAGAGATCAATGGGTGAAGGGGTTGCTTCATTGCTTTTCTTCCCACTTCCATCGAGGTCCATCCAATTCTCTTCTTATGTTTCTTCAAAACCTGTAAAAGTTTATTATCTTCATCAAAATCAAGGTTAGAAGAAATTATAACTGGAAGCTTTTTATCCATATCTGAATAAACATAATTCAGATTGGTATGAAGTGGTTTAAGCTCCAAGGGGGAAGGTTGTTCAATGGATGGTGAGGTTGGGGCAGCCGTGATGTTAAGAGTTTTAGCTACATAAACAACTTCATCTGCATGAAAAACATCACCCTGTACGGCAGCATTAATCTCAGCACAAACAGAACAAATGTTAGTGTCGGTACATGAATCACAAGAGTAAGTATCATCATAATCTAATAAAGATGGAAAATCAGATAACAACTCAGGATGAATGTCATCAACTAAATCAAATGGTAACTCTTTTGGATTCACTACTGTTTGGGCAGATAGTTGGTTTGATTCTTGAGCTTGTTGCATGGCATTCAGTATAGTGGCAAACTGTTCAATCTGTGTCTGCAGAGCCTGAAGACTTGAATCTGTTTGTTGCTGAAACTGAAGATCATTTATAGCCATTTGCTTGACAATGTCCTCTAATGAAGGTTCAGAAGGTGTAGAGCACACAATTTCGAATTCATTCATATGCTTATTCGGATCCTCACCTGCAAGTCCATTAAACCTTGGCAACAAGTGTATTAAATCAGATTTTAATTCGAAAGGTACACTAACAACAGGATATTCCATACATAAAGCATTATAATTCGTATCATAGGCAACAAGTTCTCTAAGAGTTATTTGATTTGTCATATTAAATTTAATAGGAAAATCAACAAAGAAAATAAAACAAAGAACAAATTCGGCAATGCGGCAACAATTAGAAAAATACCAACAATGTCCCCGTTAAGAAAAAGAATGGAAAAATAGAAAACCGAATAAAATTAAATCTAAAAATTATAAAAATATAACTAAAAATCAAATAAAATCAAAATGAGTCAATAAAAAAAATTTCGGATTTTTTTGAAAATATGAAAATAGAAAAAAAATAAAATAAAATAGAAAAATAACTAATTTGCGATTTTCAGGGTCAAAATCTTTTAGAATTCTATTCTAAATGAGTATTGTTAAACGATTTATTTCTGATTTTCTGGAAAAAATTCGGAGCAAATCGGAACAATAGCTTACAAACTCACCTGATAGGCTGAAACGCTTACCACTGTACTGCAACCCTGAAAATTTACACACAAAAACAAAAAACAAAAAACAAAAAAAAAACAAAAACTCTAAAATTAAAATTTTACATTTGGCTAAAATTAATAAGAATCCCCGGCAACGGCGCCAATTTGATCTGCGGTCGCTCGCGGATCAAAAACGAGTAGTTTTGATAAAAATGTAATATAGCGACAAATGACTCGAAATATCGTTCTCACAAGGATTCTTGTATTATTTTAACCAACTAAAGAAAATGTTTATGGGGGTTTTAAGTTTTGATTTATAAAATAAGAGAAAAAAAATGATTAAAAAAAATGGTTATCAGATAAACTAAAACGGCTAATCCTACTGATTCGGGTTCCGACTTATCATCGGTTATTATAACATCAATCCCTAAGCGGTACCAATCCTATTCGATTATGATATTAATCAGACAAGCGCTTATCAACATCAAATGAATTATGTTCCTGTTTACCGAATTAAGCAAACGGTTAAGAATATGACGAATTAACGAATTAAGCAAACGATAATACGCAATTAAATTTAGGAACATGCATACAATCGAATTTAACCAATTCTATCCTATGAACAACAATTGAATTAAGCAAACAATTGTAATCAAATTAAGCAGATGACTTCATAGAAAAGGATTGAAAGGAATCAGAGTAAATTGACATAATAATAACCTCAAAGTGTTGAAACCGTACACAGCAGGATTTGCCCGGAGGTATTAGTTCTCCATGAAAACTATAAAACAAAGGAAAAAATTCGGAAAAATAAACTAGGTCCCCGTTTTGCATCACAACAACAACTTTAAATAGAAAATAATTGGGCCAGAAACCTAAACTAGGCCCGCAAGAAAAACTACATTGTCACAAGTCAGAAACTTCAACGAATTATTCGAGACTCAAGAAATCCGAATCAGCTCCTTTGTGCAACATGAAAGTTGTAGATATCTTTCTTAGCTTTCCAACGACTGGTAGAATGCCTCAATCCGATTCCTGTAGCTCCAGTTATGAATTTTTCACTAAAAGCTATTAATGCTGAAAAATAACAAACGAAAATTAAATAAAGCTTAAAATAAAATAAATTGTAAAAACATTATAAAATAGGAAATTAAATAAACTAAATGGTAGAAATGCCTAAGTCTAAACATAGAGGAAGGTACATTAAAATGCACTGATCATCATCCCTCAATGTGCTTCCGAAGAAGGCATTGATGAAGTTGGACATTCATGGTTTGTTGTGCACGCCCAGTGCTCTGGTGGTTAGGGCTTTTGATGGATCAAAGAGATCAGTATTTGGAGAAATCACACTGCCTATTCGGATAGGGCCGGAGGTCTTCGATGCAACCTTCTATATTATGGATATCCAGCCAGCATACAACTGTTTTCTCGGCCGACCTTGGATACATGCTGCTGGGGCAGCTACCTCAACGTTGCATCAAAAGCTGAAATACATGGTGGGAGGGAACATAGTTACCGTGTGCGATGAAGAGGACATTATGGTGAGCCATCTGTCATCTTTCAAGTATGTAGAAGTGGATGGTGAGATCCACGAAACGCTCTGCCAGGCATTCAAAACAGTTCAGATCCAGGGGAAGTCTCCTGTGGAAGCCAAGGGTCCAGAGGTTTCGATGTCGTCGCTCAAGGAAGCCCGTGCTATCGTAGAATCCGGCTCGTCTCAGAAGTGGGGTCAAGTTCTCGATGTTCCTGTCAAGCAAGACAAGTTTGGCTTGGGATACAAACCCTCCGGATCTTATCAGATTCCAAGATACAAGGGACCAGTGCAGTTCACCAGCAGTGGTGTGATATTTGACAGGATCAATTTGGTTGAGGACAATGAAGGTGATAGTGACTGCAACATGGAAGCATGGATTCGTCCATATACTCCCGGCCAGAAGCTGTGCAACTGGACCACCAAAGAAGTCATTCATGTTACTGCTGCAGAGTAATGTTCATTTGTTTTGATTATGTTCCGTCCTGCATTTTGCCGAAGACATAGTGACCCATTTATGGGGCCTTCTTGTTATTTACAATTTATCATTAATAAAGGATGTTTCGCATTTAAATTTTGTGATCCCTGTTTTTCTTGTTTTTGTTTTGCATTTATACTTAACAGAAAAATGGCAATCTGTTTTGTTTGTTGCATCGCATAATAAACATAACATCCTCATGCAGGTCTTCTCTATCAGATGCCATCGATTCAGGTTCAGTTATGACTTTGTATGACTTTGATAATCCCATTTATCAAGTTGAAGATGAGACTGACGAAGACTATGAACTACCCGAAGAGTTAGCCAGGCTTCTCAAGCAAGAGGAAAGGGTTATTGTAACTCATCAGGAGAATATTGAGATTATCAATCTGGGTACTGAGGACGACAAGAAAGAGGTCAAGGTAGGGGCTGCATTGAAGGACAGTGTCAAGAGAAGATTGGTTGAAATGCTCCGTGAGTATAAAGATATCTTTGCTTGGTCTTACCAAGACATGCCTGGGTTGGATACAAATATTGTGGTACACCGGTTACCTCTCAGAGAAGAATGCTCTCCAGTCTAGCAGAAATTGAGATGGACAAGGCCTGACATGGCAGTCAAGATCAAAGAAGAAGTTCAGAAGCGGTTGAACACTGGGTTTCTTGTTGTCACGAATTACCCTCTGTGGGTCGCTAATATTGTTCCTGTGCCTAAGAAAGATGGAAAGGTCAAGATGTGCGTTGATTATCGAGATCTGAATAAAGCGAGCCCGAAAGACGATTTCCCGCTCCCTCATATCGATGTGTTGGTTGATAACACCGATCAGTATTATGTGTTTTCGTTCATGGATGGCTTCTTTGGGTATAGCCAAATCAAAATGGCCCCAGAGGACATGGAGAAAACTACTTTCATCACACCGTGGGGGAATTTTTTCTATAAGGTGATGCCCTTTGGATTGAAAAATGCAGGGGCAACTTATTAGCGGGCGATGGTCACTTTGTTTCATGATATAATTCATCATGAGGTGGAATTCTATGTTGATGACATGATTGCAAAGTCACATACAGAGGAGGGACATCTGGTCGATCTTCTGAAATTGTTTGAAAGGCTGAGGAAGTTCAAGCTGAGGCTGAATCCTAACAAGTGCACCTTCGGGGTGAGATCTGGAAAGTTATTGGGTTTCATTGTCAGTGAAAAGGGTATTGAGGTAGATCCTGCCAAAATAAGAGCTATACAAGAAATGCCTGAGCCGAGAACGGAAAAAGAGGTTTGTGGTTTCCTGGGGAGATTAAACTACATTGCAAGTTTTATATCTCATCTCACAGCCACTTGTGAACCAATATTCAAATTTCTAAGAAAAGATCAAACAGACAGGTGGAATGAAAATTGCCAGAAGGCTTTCGAAAGAAAAAAGAATATCTACAGGAACCTCCAATACTCATGCCTCCAGTTGTAGGGAGACTACTGATCATGCATCTCACGGTTCTTGAGAATTCAATGGGATGTGTGCTCAGTCAACAAGACGAGTCAAGTAGAAAAGAGCACGCCATCTACTACCTAAGTAAGAAATTCACCGATTGTGAGTCGAGGTACTCGATGCTGGAGAAAACATGTTGTGTACTCGCTTGGGCCGCAAAGCGTTTGTGACAGTACATGTTAAACCATACAACCCTATTGATTTCGAAGATGGATCCAATCAAATATGTCTTTGAAAAACAAGCACTCTCCCGAAGGATTGCTGTTGCGGTGGAAATAGGATCACAAACTATTAATGAGTTTGAATCGCAATTCAATTCACAACCGCCCTTTGATTTATCCCAAGGAAAAGGTCAAAAGAGGGAAAACCTATTTTTGCATCGTAAACACAATGCGGGGAAAGATCTAGGGTTCGGGGGTTGGTTAAATTTAGGGAAGGTATTAGCACCCTAAACTTCTGTAGTACTCTACAGGAACCTTTTGTTCAAATGTTTACTATTTGCTTTATTTATTTGCTTAAGGTATATGTACAAAGGGATTAAAAGTGAGAAAGGAGACCTAAGGGGTTAATTCTAAGTTTACTTGGCAAGACATCGCATCCTGTGCCTACGTATCCTTACGGGAGTGGAATCAGAGTAATCGTAGTTCCCCTCAAAAGGGAGGTTAGAGACTTCTTGACTGCGGTCAAGGTCTCAAGGGGAATAAACGCATCTTAAGGACACGCTTACGTGGAGTGTAGAAACTCCAAATCTCTACGTTGTAAATTGTTAAGTTGTAATTAGGGTTAAATTAGGGATTCCACGGCGGGAAACCCTAAAATGAGCGCGGCGGCTCTTTGACCTAATGCTAGGGGTAAAATTGTAATCTTGCCTGCGGCGAGGCATTTGTGAAAATTAGGGTTTGTGAAGTTATAAGGGTTTGAAGTTGAGGACTATTGGCGCGGCGACCAAAAGCTAGACCTAATTCCTTCGGAGGTGTGTAGTGTGACAGAATAATTGATAAATGTGGGAGAAATTGAATCATGCAAACAGAGAATAATGACAGAAATTAAAGCCATACAAACAGAAATTTAAAGGCAGAAATTTAAAGCGCGATTATTAGATTCACGGGGTTACATATGAGAAGTGGTTACAATAGAATAATGACATTGAAATGAAATGAATAACGGTCAACGCAATAAACTGCAAAACGAGCAACCACTGTTAACGGGCAGAATTGTCAGATGGTGACGAAATAAAATTATGCATCTTTTTGTGGTTTTATTTTGTGATATACTCTTTAATTTAAAAAATGAAATTATTAATTCAATTCAAACCCTAAAACTATTTTAACTTAGTTATTATATTTTAAAAAAAAACAAAAAAAGATTTTAATGTATTTATTTAAAAAATGGTTTTTTATTTACTATTATAAAAAGGTTTTTTATCTTATAAGAAAGTTTTAAATTATTATTTTATAAAAAAAACAATTTTAATATTAGTTTTTTAAAAAAGTTTAATAATTTAATTAATTAATTATAAAAAAAAGAAAAAAAATAAAAAAATAAAATAAAAGGGGTTGGGCCGGTACTTACTTCCGGACCCAACCCGGTTGATGATGAACAAAAGTTACAACTAGGGTTTCATAACCCTGTTATCCCCTCCCGGCGCCGTTTGTCTTTCTCTCTTCCATCTCTCTCGGTTACTTCTGATCTTCTTCATTCCTTTCATTAACCTGAAACAAAACATGAAAATTGTAATGAAAATGTCTCATGGCTTACATTTACGGTGAAAACGGCCGATGATGAAGTGAGCTGAGGCCCAAAACGGTAGATTGCCCGCCGTTTGGTTAAAACGGCGCCGGTGTTCTTCCGTTTGAACGATCTGAGGTTGTAAACGCGGCCGTTTCGTGATCTATGGCATGCGTCGGTGATTCGCGAATGATGTTGATGTTCTGAGATGATTGTTGTTCGCCGTCGATGATCTTCGTCGCCGTTTCTTACAAAGACGATGATGAGGACTTCGTTTCCTCTGAGTCTCGGCCGTGCCGCCTAGGGTTTCGCTTGCGATTTGTCCGTTTCTCTTTCGCGGCTACTCGTATTCTCCGTCTAGGGTTTTTTCAGGTGAAATTGTTCCCTTTTTATATTCTTCTGATTTCATTGATATTCGTGGGCTTTTTGGATTTACGTTTCACTTTGGGCATTGATTTTTTCAGAAACCCTATTTTTAGATTTGATTGAGGTTTGATACGATTTCCTTCCTTTTCTGGTACTGATTGGATTGGATTTTCTGAATCTTCTTAACACAATCTGAATTTATTTTGATCTTCTTTGAACAAACCGGATTCGTTTTGATTTGTGGATATCCAGTTTCTTCGTTTCCTCGATTGGATTGAATTGGATTTCTCTGGATTCACGTTGGTTTTTCTGATGCAGGTCTTTCAGTATGGCTTTGATGTTCATGACAACTTTGTTGTCTACATGATTACGAACTCGGTTCTGATTGTTTGATTCGAGATGGTTTCAATTATCCCTTGACTGAGATGTGACCATGAACTGGGCCATGATGTTGATGAACTGAGCCTTGAGCTTCTGTGCCTCAATTTTCCTACGCGACCCTGGGATTACTTGACTGATATGAGCTGGTTCTGCTGTTTGAACTTGTTCTCCTCTTTTCCAGATTGAACTGTTTTTATTGCTTTCTTCTGGTATGATCTTGCGCATTCACTTGCTCCTTTTGGCATAATGTGTGATTTGGTGATTTCATTTTTGATGCCCTGTTTGGTTGTTGGAACGTTCCTTGTTGATTCTTTGTAAACATTAATGTTGACCCTGATCTTCTAGTGTGGCTTGTTCTTTTTCTTATGGGGCTGATCTTGTTCTTTTGATTGAACCTGTTCTTAGGTCCGTTATGAGTTTTGGGTACTGCTGTTTCGAATCGTTTTCTGATATGGTTTCAAGTTCAATTTACTCTTCCGGTTTTAAGTTCACTGACCGTCTTTTCTTCTTTCAGAATTGGTACTGATGCTTTGGTCGAATTAAATGCCGCCGAGGATGGTCATACGGCAATGACGACAACGTTCTGAGCCTGATGAGGGAATCTTATGATACCGCTGTTGCCTCTGCTGTGTCCTTTGCATTGTTTGAATTCAGAGTCACGGTTTCTGGGCTTATGAACTAATAAGGATTAGTAGCAGCTTTCTGTTCATACTTGGGATTTTCACGGACTCACTTATGTGGTTTAGAGTTGATGCAGTTTTGTGGTTATTCTTGTCCGTGACAGATTTGTTTGACTTGTTTTTCCCTTGTTGAACTAGTTTCACTGTTATGAACTTCTTGTTTGGTTTAGAGCTGATGCAGGTGTTCTTAGTCAGCGGTGGGTTTCTTTGAAAATTCTGATACTGTTTTGATGCTTGCATTTCAGGTGTTGACGAATTTTGAAAACAAAGTGGCTCATACCCGTCGGCATCCGGGTTTATGACCAAGCTGATTGTGCTGCTTTACCCTTGTATCAGTTTGGAAACCAAACTTGATGAATGAATCCAAATACGGAAAAAACGAATCAGTCCCGCTTCTTTTATCTCTTTTATCTCTCGGATGTCCCGCATGATAAGAACGGATGTTACTTGATCTGACGCCAACGACGCGGATTGGTAACGGGGGTAGGACGCAGCTTCGGTTGTGCCACTCCCGGCACTCGATGATGACGTTGTTCTGAGAGTGTCAAACAATTTCTAACATCTTTTCTTTTCTATTCTGTTTTGTTTTTGCTGCGCAGGTGAATCGGAGAGACTCGAAAAATGGATTTCAAACGGCGGAATGACGTGAAGCCCTTTAGTTTTTTTAGAACTTAGGATAGAAATAGTAGTGTAAATGCTTGTAAATCATATTCTCATTCTTTCCCAATTGTAACTTATAAATATTTATGAACTGAAATTCAAAAATATTCATATCCGCCTCCTGATTGTAATTTATGAATGTCTTGAATAAGCTTCGAAAATATCTAAATCCACTTCTTAATTGTAAATTAGAAATACTTGTGAATAACAATCCAAAATCATCTACAGTTACCTCTCAGTGGTAACATATAAATATTCATGAATGATACTCAACATACTTCAATTCACTTCTTTTTGATATTTGAACAACGTTATGAGTGAGACCCAATACTTTCTCCACTTAATCGATCGTTCCTTTTGCTGATCTTGATCTTACCGCAACCTGATTCGACCATGAACAAAATCGCACTAAAACCCACTTATTGTATACCCCCAGAAGCGGCGTTCTATCAATGGAACGGGAAACTGCTCAAACTGTCTTAAATAAACACAAACAACGATTGGCCCAACACTCGAATGTGCTTCTGACAAATTGTTTCAGTATTAATTGACTTGAGATCAATGCCTTGATAATCAGCCCATACAATAAATAAGTGTCCTGGATATGATAGTTCGAACGCCTTATCACTGGAGACCATCTTTTTTCCAGAATTCATCAACAGTCAGCGTAAAATGACCAAAATACCCCTGGGGTAGTTCCTGCAAAACAAAACGCACTTTATGACTGGTCAGTGGTTAGCAGATGCACAGATGAGATGCTATGCGAAATGACTGACTAAATATAAGGGTAAAATTTGGGGTATTACAGTTGCCCCTATTTAAATAACTACACCAGATGATTTGAGCGACGGAGACTCGAGGAATCATGGTGGAGAGATTTAAATATAGATAACCGAAAATTTTGCCCTTATATGCGGCGATATGCAATGCTATGGACAAAACGAGGACAGACTAATGCAGACGAGGCCGTGAATATGATATGATGCGTATGCTGGAATGATGAATGCGACAATGCTGACGAATGCGACTACACAGGGACAGACGCTACGAGAAGAGCACACTGAGGAAAACGACGCGCGGGGACACAGCACAACACCGGGGAATTCTAAAATGATGGTCAACTGGTGCGAACACGACCAATTGTCATTTTTAGAACGGGACGAGATTCTCAAATGGAGATGGCACCTATGAGACGGCCTCCACTGGGGAATCTAAAAGTAAAACTGGATCATGTACGACTGCAAGATCGATCACAGAATGCTGGAGCATTGAGCAAAGAATAACATCCAAGCTTCTATAAACTATCCCTCGTGACAGGATCAAACGGGCCTTTCGGAACTCCGTAGCAAATATACAGGGTAAAAAAACCGGCTGTATGCCAAAATAAATGGACTTTTAAGAATAAGATCCTTAAATGGAGATGGCACCTATGAGGTGACCTCCACTAGGGAATGTCTAATAATAAAACAGGATCTACACGGTTGCAAGATCGATTACAAAATGCTGGAGCATTGAGCAAAGAATAACATCCAAGCTTCTATAAACCATCCTTCGTGATAGGATCGGACGGACTTTTCGGAAATCCGTTATCAAATATACAGGGTAAAGACCGGCTGTATGCCAAAATAAATGGACTTTAATGGGAAATGCCCTGATAAGCTTCTCGAGGGAGAACTGTCACTTATCGTTGGAAGGGACTTATGCAAAAATGAATAAGTACTCGAATAAAGAGGCTGCTGCTTATCTGATATATAAATCTTCTCATATTTAAGGTCGGTGCCTGGAATACGATTCTGATTCTTCTTTTACTAAAGGATAAGTGAACTTCTTCATACTTCAAGATCGTGCTCTCCTGAATATGAAAAGGGTAAAGTGAACTTCCTCATACTTCAAGATCGTGCTCTCCTGAATATGATTCCGCTCCTTCTTTTACTAAAGGGTAAATGAACTTTTTCATACTTCAAGATCGTGCTCTCCTGAATATGAAAAGGGTAAACTGAACTTCCTCATACTTCAAGATCGTGCTCTCCTGAATATGATTCCGCTCCTTCTTTTACTAAAGGGTAAATGAACTTCTTCATACTTCAAGATCGTGCTCTCCTGAATATGATTCCGCTCCTTCTTTTACTAAAGGGTAAATGAACTTCTTCATACTTCAAGATCGTGCTCTCCTGAATATGATCCCGCTCCTTCTTTTACTAAAGGGTAAATGAACTTCTTCATACTTCAAGATCGTGCTCTCCTGAATATGATTCCGCTCAAACCTCCCCGTATTTCAAGATCGTGCTCTCCTGAATACGATTTGGTTCAAACCTCCCCATACTTCAAGACGACAGGTAAATGGAAGCCCAACTTCTCAGTGGAGATGGCCATTTGCTGCGAGTCATAACGAAGATAGGATCGGCTTCTTAGGTGAGAAATGTCGCATACCGATGCTGTAAGATGTAGGATTGTAATGATAGATTTTCCAGGCGTGAACTGGTGTGTATCTGTAAAGGCTTGTGATTGATTTTCTTGAAAGATAGTGCAAAATAAATGCACATCCGGGTATAGTGATAAGCTTCTCAGGCGAGAACAGTCGCATATCTGCCAAGGTAGGGTGAAGATTTTTAGACGGTGCAAAATAAATTCACGTCCGGTTGGGCTCGACGACCGACAAGACTGAGATTCAATCTAGGATCGAGCTAGAAAGAAGACTGGTAATCAAGACTCCATCGAGGGAATGTTCTCGAAGGGTAAATATCTTATCCTGGCGAGGAAAGATAGCTGAAGTAACTGTCATCCACGAGGATCGAGCTCTGTGGGGAAATTGGAAACACATATGTATTTTATGCTTAGGGCTGACAATCTATTTGGAGAGAATGGACGAACCCAGTTACTCGGCGGTAACAACCAATGATGGCGAGACACACTGATCCTGCGCATGCTAACGCGTATGTTAATGAATACGTGAATATATATGCAAGATGTTATGAAATGAGTATGCCATGAGTATGTAATGAATATGTAAGGAGTATGTAATGAATATGTAACGAAATAGGCATGTGATGCTTATGCCCTTGCGTATACTGACGGACAGACTAGAAACGGGACGAGAGATGAAATAAACATCTCGACGGGGATACCCTGCATTCTCTGCAACCAATACGTCAATCATGGGTAAGAAAGATCAATGGTAGAACCAAGTCTGGTTTTAAAGTTATGAATTCTCTGGGGGAGAAAGTAATCTGCTTGGGTGTACAGTGTCACGTCTTCACATGGGGAGAAGAAAACCTGAGGGACACTTTCGAATTACCCAAGAAAAAGTTGTCAGCTTATAGTCTCTCTGGGGACTGTGAGGAGGCAATAGTTTGGGAGCCTGTTGCAACACTGAGATTTACTGGGGGATGAAGGCCGCCATGAGTAAAATCCATCGGGTGCATGAGGAAAAGTTGTGAAACCACATGGTTTTGATCTTGAAGAACCTTATAGTAGTCGCCATTTGTTTCTTTAAAAACACGGTGCCCCAGAACATTTGCGTTGTGAGGTATGGTCATCTCAAGAGGATTTTATAGAGAACACGGAGTCTGGTTGCCCCACTGTTTTCAAACTCTTTGAGAGATTTGTCAGGTCTCGACGTAACTGGCACAAGTTAATCGTGTTACGACGAAATCTTTGAGAAATAGCTATTAAGAACGTCAGACTCGCGTTGGTAAGCGAATTGGGAAACTGCCTGCCCCTGTTTAGCAGGATCTTCAAGTTCCACGGGTTATGTTCATATGTAGATCTCTAAGATGTCAAGCAAAGTCGTCATGCCTGAAATGCCTATCCTGAGCTTGTCAATGCACACATATATTTGTCTTGAATTTTTGTTTTGAAAAAGATATCGCAATAACTGGTGGCCGAAATCACTAGTCAGGATATAAGTTTTAATTATAATGCCAACATGAAATTTTTCTGAGCATAGCTCGTAGGAGTCAGGAAACGTGATCTTGTCGAGTATGCTTTCAAACGAAGTCCTACTTCAATTAGGTCTTTTAAAGGTTGTATCGTGGCTTGGTTCACGGTTTAAGAAACAAAGGATATAGGCTCAAAGTTGTATTTGTACCCACCCATCTTCGTGATGTTCGCTAATCCTAATTCAGTTAATCGGATACGAACACTCGTATCTCAAGCGGATTTGCTATGGTCGAGAACTTATTAAGGCTTTGGACATGGAAGTCACTCACCTATTTCTAATGGCAATTGGTCACACGATTTTGTTCTTAACTAGGGATTATTTATTGTACCCTCTTGTTTGCTTTTATTCCCTAACTTTTGCCTGGACAACGACTTTTGGTCTGACTTTGGAGTCCAGCGGGATGCCCCGGTTTTGCCTAAGTCTCCTACACAGGTTTTGACTTAGCGGGCTCTTATTTTTTCTTTTATGCACAAGTCGTGTAAATCTCTTGAAAGGCTCGTGACTGCCCCACTCCTTAGGTAACCAAGGGATAGTCATTGTATTGGACTTTTTAAGATGCTAAGGATAAATTCTCGAAGGTTTGCTCTTCCTTGTTGAGAGTCTAAGCGCTCGATTGGTTTAACTGAAACCTACCCTGCCCCAGGTTAAGATGAGGGTTCTAAAAAAAACTCCTACTTCAAGGCTCAAAGAGGTTAACGAGGGATTATCATCCTTATATCTCTGGTGTTTGGGATTTGAAACAATGCCTTACATCATCAGCTGGTTTCAATCGAAAGCATACGACAAGAAGTCTGACGTTTTAGGTTCGTCATCCTCCTCCCAATTCTCCATCAGAGCAAGAGATCGGGTAAAGTTGGCATTATAATTTATGAAAAATATATTTTGAATGAGTGAAACGAATGGACTTATTCAAGACAAACATATGCATTGCATTAATTAAAGATAAACAAGTTCGTACATGCTAAATATGCTTAATCAAAGAGAAATGCACATAAGTAAACAAATGAACTGTCGGAAAAACCCTTCTAAATGGTTTATGAAAATCGAAAGCAACAGTTTCCTTTGGCGGGGCCTCAATGGAAAGGACGTCTGGTTTATGGTCGCTGCGAATCGTCATGGCTTGCCCCAGTTACGCTGGTCACATCTTCAACAGTTTTCAGTCGTTGCTTCAAAATAATTTTCCCAGATTCTTTGTTGATCCCGGTCATATCATCTTGAGGGTTACTGAAATGAAGTGAGCTAGGCCTTTGAATAATTACTGGATCCGGCTGATTTGCCACAGGAATAACATGCTTTGCAGAATTCGAACTCGACAAGTGAGGGGTCCCGAGAGGAGTCTCGATCTTCATCTGAGCATCGCTAAAAGACAACTTCTTCGTTTCTAGCAAATTTCTGACAACTTTCTTAAGAGCATAGCAATTCTCTAGATCATGGCCGGGCGCACCCTCATGAAATAAACAATGAGCGGCCGTGTTGTAACCTGCAGGTAACGGATTAGGCGGAGAACCCAAAGCACGGGTGGTAATCAGACCCTGTTGTACCAAATGGGGGTATAACTCAGTGAAAGCCATCGGAATTGGAGGACAAGGCTTATACTGACTCTTACGGAGGTAAGGAACCTGATCCTGTGATTGCTGGTGAACAGGAGCGTTGGGCACTCGTTGACTGTTGACAGGCACTTGCATAGGCGGATAACCGGAAGGTTGCTGATAAACTGGTGCTTGATATACTGGAGCTGACTGCACAGGCTGGTATGTAGGAAACTGCTGATCGAAAGGAGGTGTAACAGTAGCTACATAGGGTTGTTGGACATATGGAAATGGATATCCTTGAACATAACTCTGCTGATGTTGCCAAGGTTGAGGAGTAGCCATTTTGCGGTTCCTCGAACGTGTAGGTCCTTTACCATGGTCGGAGTTAGGAGTTTTGCACTTCGGAGGGGTAGCTCGTCGAACTGGTTGAGCACTAGGAGGCACCAAACTGGATTGAAGACCATGAGGAGGTACATTCTTGACAGTAACAGCTGGTTGAGATCCCATAACGGTATTAGTAGTCTCAGAAACAACAGTAGACTGAGCATCCACCTTCACACTAAGAGCTCGTAACATCTCCAAAATCTGCCCTACACTTCCTCGAGGATCTTCGAGTTCATGGCTGACACGGTTGATCTCTTGGTTTTGATCTTCCATCCTTTTGAAGGGTCGTATTGATGCAGAGAACTCAGGGTGACAAAACTGGAAGGTGAGAAAACCGCGTATGAGAAACTGGGAGACACATGCAATGCAAAAGTATGATGCTAAAATGTGAATGCAAATGAAGATTTCATGGAATTCAAATATTTACGAATATTGCGGAACACCAAAGAAACTTCTAATTTATTGAAGACAGATTACAAATAATATTCTTACAACCAAAATAGCTAAATAAAAGCCTAGAAAATCCTAGAGAAGCATCTTCCACCACTTCAGTGAGCAGACGGAGATCCGGAGGAAAATAAATATTCGTAGAGCCTTCTCTTCTTGTAGGATTGTATCTCATCATTCTTCGACTGAATCTGCTTTTGAAGTTCTTCGAACTTGCTGACCATCACATGGTATTTGTTCTTCCATGCTTCTGTTTCGTGTTGTGACCTCTTCAAAGCGATCTTCAAGGTCTCAGCCTCAGTCATGAAATACTGGACAGGTTCTTCTCTTTGAGGTACAGGATCTTGGCGAGAGTAGGGCATCTTCAACTCAATAGCTCTTCCTCGGACCCATTGAAGGTATGGTTCCATGGACACACAATTAGGTCTTCCCAAACTTTCTTTGTCCTTCCTATGCAGATGATTCCAAGAGGATAGAATCTGATCTTGAAACTTTTTGTCGTCTTTGAAAAAGATTTTCTCCACATGAATACCTTTAGGCGGTCCCTTCAAGGGGTATCCCAACTGTCGGCGAGCTAAGACTGGATTGTAGCTAATTCCTCCATCGAAACTGAGCAAAGGCACATTGTTGAAGTTTCCGCAACTATCAATGATCGATATCCCATCGTACATGCGGTTATACCAATCAATATCAGAGTGAGTTAAATCCATAACTTTTTGAGACCAACGTTCTTGATCAGATCTCCAAAAAGGACCGGACTTGGGTAAGTGAGAAATAAACCACTTGTATAGTAATGGCACACAACATGTAATCATTCCTCCACCATGAAAGTTTCGGAGATGTACTGAATGATAAGTATTACCCAATAGTGTCGGAACTGGATTTCTTCTCATGAAGGTCTTGATTGCATTAAGGTCCACAAACCCCTCAAAACTAGGAAAAAGTAGCAACCCATAAATAAGCAAGGCAAATATTGTCTCGAAGGCAAACATGTCTTTATGATCGGCATAAAATTGGGCCTTCTTAATTAGGAAGTCCCTGAGAAAACCGGAGGTCCCCCCTTTGGTGATCATATTGTTTTTGACATCGAATATCCTTAGACAAATGGCTTTCGCAATATCTCGTTCTTTAGGGTCTTCCTCCAAGAAGGGGAATGGAGACTTATCCAAGATAGGTAATCCCACCAACTGAGAGTACTCTTCTAAAGTAGGTAAAAGCTGATAATCTGGAAAAGTGAAGCAGTGATAATCTGGATCATAAAACTGTAGCAAAGTCGCAAGAAGTCCTTCGTTTACTTGAACCTTCAACAAAGACAATAGCCTTCCATATCTGTTCTGGAACTTTTCTTGATCTTGAACCAACTCTCTTAGCTTCTCTAGGACTTCCAAATTAAAACCCTTAAAAGTAAATTTCAAAGTATGCTTCCTAGAGTAATCCATGGTATCCTGCAATGTTCATAAATAGACTTTGAATTCCATGAAGTCTTAATGCAATATGATGTTTTATGAATGCAATGCATGAAAACACACAAAGTCCTAGGTTAAAGGAACGTGAGCGGAGTTAAGGTCTACCCATCCCAAAAAGGAGGGCACTATAGGTTAGTCGTACCTGCAGAACAAGGTTCTAAAAAGTGCCCAAAGTCATCAGCCCATCTTTCGGATATTATCAACTTTCCGACTGACTCGGGGGTTAATAATATTCTCAAGAGAACCTCTTTTGAGTGTAGTATCGCGTAGCAACCATTGTAGGACTACTCCCACATAGTTCCCGCACTACGTCCTAAATAAGGCCGAGGTGGTGTAAAGGTACTACGGTTCCCAATATCACAGACTCCAATCGACCATGGAAAACGTTTTCACGATTACTCGTTCAACCGAACCATTTTCGAAAAGGTCTCAACTGAGCGGTGATTCTCGAATCAGCTTGGTCGGGATTCAACTCCCTATAAGCCTCATCGAATATATCCCCATCCTATAATAATGTCACTAGTCCGGGCGTAGGACTTATCTCACTGCACAAGGAACCATCCCAAAACAGAACACAAATATATACACGCAGATGAATAGTAAAACAAATAGTAATAAATATGAACAAATTAGGGGTAACCCTCAAAAGTTAAAACGTTCCCCAGTGAAGTCGCCATTTTCTGTTGCGGTGGAAATAGGATCACAAACTATTAATGAGTTTGAATCACAATTCAATTCACAACCGCCCTTTGATTTATCCGAAGGAAAAGGTCAAAAGAGGGAAAACCTATTTTTGCATCGTAAACACAATGCGGGGAAAGATCTAGGGTTCGGGGGTTGGTTAAATTTAGGGAAGGTATTAGTACCCTAAACTTCTGTAGTACTCTACAGGAACCTTTTGTTCAAATGTTTATTATTTGCTTTATTTATTTGCTTAAGGTATATGTACAAAGGGATTAAAAGTGAGAAAGGAGACCTAAGGGGTTAATTCTAAGTTTACTCGGCAAGACATCGCATCCTGTGCCTACGTATCCTTACGGGAGTGGAATCAGAGTAATCGTAGTTCCCCTCAAAAGGGAGGTTAGAGACTTTTTGACTGCGGTCAAGGTCTCAAGGGGAATAAACGCATCTTAAGGACACGCTTACGTGGAGTGTAGAAACTCCAAATCTCTACGTTGTAAATTGTTAAGTTGTAATTAGGGTTAAATTAGGGATTCCACGGCGGGAAACCCTAAAATGAGCGCGGCGGCTCTTTGACCTAATGCTAGGGGTAAAATTGTAATCTTGCCTGCGGCGAGGCATTTGTAAAAATTAGGGTTTGTGAAGTTGTAAGGGTTTGAAGTTGAGGACTATTGGCGCGACGACCAAAAGCTAGACCTAATTCCTTCGGAGGTGTGTAGTGTGACAGAATAATTGATAAATGTGGGAGAAATTGAATCATGCAAACAGAGAATAATGACAGAAATTAAAGCCATACAAACAGAAATTTAAAGGCAGAAATTTAAAGCGCGATTATTAGATTCGCGGGGTTACATATGAGAAGTGGTTACAATATAATAATGACATTGAAATGAAATGAATAACGGTCAACGCAATAAACTGCAAAACGAGCAACCACTGTTAACGGGCAGAATTGTCAGATGGTGACGAAATAAAATTATGCATCTTTTTGTGGTTTTATTTTGTGATATACTCTTTAATTTAAAAAATGAAATTATTAATTTAATTCAAACCCTAAAACTATTTTAACTTAGTTATTATATTTAAAAAAAAAACAAAAAAAGATTTTAATGTATTTATTTAAAAAATGGTTTTTTATTTACTATTATAAAAAGGTTTTTTATCTTATAAGAAAGTTTTAAATTATTATTTTATAAAAAAAACAATTTTAATATTAGTTTTTTAAAAAAGTTTAATAATTTAATTAATTAATTATAAAAAAAAAGAAAAAAAAAATAAAAAAAAATAAAAGGGGTTGGGCCGGTACTTACTTCCGGACCCAACCCGGTTGATGATGAACAAAAGTTGCAACTAGGGTTTCATAACCCTGTTATCCCCTCGCGGCGCCGTTTGTCTTTCTCTCTTCCATCTCTCTCGGTTACTTCTGATCTTCTTCATTCCTTTCATTAACCTGAAACAGAACATGAAAATTGTAATGAAAATGTCTCATGGCTTATATTTACGATGAAAACGGCCGATGATGAAGTGAGCTGAGGCCCAAAACGGTAGATTGCCCGCCGTTTGGTTAAAACGGCGTCGGTGTTCTTCCGTTTGAACGATCTGAGGTTGTAAACGCGGCTGTTTCGTGATCTATGGCATGCGTCGGTGATTCGCGAATGATGTTGATGTTCTGAGATGATTGTTGTTCGCCGTCGATGATCTTCGTCGCCGTTTCTTACAAAGACGATGATGAGGACTTCGTTTCCTCTGAGTCTCGGCCGCGCCGCCTAGGGTTTCGCTTGCGATTTGTCCGTTTCTCTTTCGCGGCTACTCGTATTCTCCGTCTAGGGTTTTTTCAGGTGAAATTGTTCCCTTTTTATATTCTTCTGATTTCATTGATATTCGTGGGCTTTTTGGATTTACGTTTCACTTTGGGCATTGATTTTTTCAGAAACCCTATTTTTAGATTTGATTGAGGTTTGATACGATTTCCTTCCTTTTCTGGTACTGATTGGATTGGATTTTCTGAATCTTCTTAACACAATCTGAATTTATTTTGATCTTCTTTGAACAAACCGGATTCGTTTTGATTTGTGGATATCCAGTTTCTTCGTTTCCTCGATTGGATTAAATTGGATTTCTCTGGATTCACGTTGGTTTTTCTGATGCAGGTCTTTCAGTATGGCTTTGATGTTCATGACAACTTTGTTGTCCACATGATTACGAACTCGGTTCTGATTGTTTGATTCGAGATGGTTTCAATTATCCCTTGACTGAGATGTGACCATGAACTGGGCCATGATGTTGATGAACTGAGCCTTGAGCTTCTGTGCCTCGATTTTCCTACGCGACCCTGGGATTACTGTGACTTATATGAGCTGGTTCTGCTGTTTGAACTTGTTCTCCTCTTTTCTAGATTGAACTGTTTTTATTGCTTTCTTCTGGTATGATCTTGCGCATTCACTTGCTCCTTTTGGCATAATGTGTGATTTGGTGATTTCATTTTTGATGCCCTGTTTGGTTGTTGGAACGTTCCTTGTTGATTCTTTGTAAACATTAATGTTGACCCTGATCTTCTAGTGTGGCTTGTTCTTTTTCTTATGGGGCTGATCTTGTTCTTTTGATTGAACTTGTTCTTAGGTCCGTTATGAGTTTTGGGGACTGCTGTTTCGAATCGTTTTCTGATATGGTTTCAAGTTCAATTTACTCTTCCGGTTTTAAGTTCACTGACCGTCTTTTCTTCTTTCAGAATTGGTACTGATGCTTTGGTCGAATTAAATGCCGCCGAGGATGGTCATACGGCAATGATGACAACGTTCTGAGCCTGATGAAGGAATCTTATGATACCGCTGTTGCCTCTGTTGTGTCCTTTGCATTGTTTGAATTCAGAGTCACGGTTTCTGGGCTTATGAACTAATAAGGATTAGTAGCAGCTTTCTGTTCATACTTGGGATTTTCACGGACTCACTTATGTGGTTTAGAGTTGATGCAGTTTTGTGGTTATTCTTGTCCGTGACAGATTTGTTTGACTTGTTTTTCCCTTGTTGAACTAGTTTCACTGTTATGAACTTCTTGTTTGGTTTAGAGCTGATGTAGGTGTTCTTAGTCAGCGGTGGGTTTCTTTGAAAATTCTGATACTGTTTTGATGCTTGCATTTCAGGTGTTGACGAATTTTGAAAACAAAGTGGCTCATACCCGTCGGCATCCGGGTTTATGACCAAGCTGATTGTGCTGCTTTACCCTTGTATCAGTTTGAAAACCAAACTTGATGAATGAATCCAAATACGGAAAAAATGAATCAGTCCCGCTTCTTTTATCTCTTTTATCTCTCGGATGTCCCGCATGATAAGAACGGATGTTACTTGATCTGACGCCAACGGCGCGGATTGGTAACGGGGGTAGGACGCAGCTTCGGTTGTGCCACTCCCGGCACTCGATGATGACGTTGTTCTGAGAGTGTCAAACAATTTCTAACATCTTTTCTTTTCTATTTTGTTTTGTTTTTACTGCGCAGGTGAATCGGAGAGACTCGAAAAATGGATTTCAAACGGCGGAATGACGTGAAGCCCTTTAGTTTTTTTAGAACTTAGGATAGAAAGAGTAGTGTAAATGCTTGTAAATCATATTCTCATTCTTTCCCAATTGTAACTTATAAATATTTATGAACTGAAATTCAAAAATATTCATATCCGCCTCCTGATTGTAATTTATGAATGTCTTGAATAAGCTTCGAAAATATCTAAATCCACTTCTTAATTGTAAATTAGAAATACTTGTGAATAACAATCCAAAATCATCTACAGTTACCTCTCAGTGGTAACATATAAATATTCATGAATGATACTCAAAATACTTCAATTCACTTCTTTTTGATATTTGAACAACGTTATGAGTGAGACCCAATACTTTCTCCACTTAATCGATCGTTCCTTTTGCTGATCTTGATCTTACCGCAGCCTGATTCGACCATGAACAAAATCGCACTAAAATCCACTTATTGTATACCCCCAGAAGCGGCGTTCTATCAATGGAACGGGAAACTGCTCAAACTGTCTTAAATAAACACAAACAACGATTGGCCCAACACTCGAATGTGCTTCTGACAAATTGTTTCAGTATTAATTGACTTGAGATCAATGCCTTGATAATCAGCCCATACAATAAATAAGTGTCCTGGATATGATAGTTCGAACGCCTTATCACTGGAGACCATCTTTTTCCAGAATTCATCAACAGTCAGCGCAAAATGACCAAAATACCCCTGGGGTAGTTCCTGCAAAACAAAACGCACTTTATGACTGGTTAGTGGTTAGCAGATGCACAGATGAGATGCTATGCAAAATGACTGACTAAATATAAGGGTAAAATTTGGGGTATTACAATTGCCCATTGGCAAATGGTGTTAACAGAGTATGATATTCAGTATGTTTCCTAGAAAGCCATTAAGGGAAGCGTCCTGTCGGAATATCTTGCGGAACAGCCGATTGAGGATTATCAACCGATGAAGTTTGACTTTCCAGACGAAGACGTCATGTTTTTTAGAATGAAAGACTGTGATGAGCCTTTACCTGACGAGGGTCCTGAGAGAGGATCTCAGTGGAACCTGGTTTTTGACGGAGCGGTTAATTCATATGGTAATGGAATCGGCGCGTTCATTACTACTCCTCACGGTTCTCATATACCGTTCACTGCTCGGTTGACATTCGCCTGCACCAATAATGAAGCCGAGTATGAAGTTTGCATTATGGGTTTAGAAGAGGCCGTTGATATGAGGATTAAGAATCTGGATGTATACGGTGATTCAGCACTAGTCGTTAACCAAATCAAAGGAGAATGGGAAACTCGTCAAGCCAACCTGGTGCCTTATAGAGATTATGCAAGGAGACTGCTGCCTTTATTCGATAGAGTTGATTTCCATCATATGCCGAGGGCTGAGAATCAGATGGCGGATGCCTTGGCCACTCTAGCTTCGATGTATAAAGTGAATTTTTGGAATGAAACTCCTGCAATCACCATCATGCGTCTTGATAGGCCTGCTTTTGTGTTTGCCGTTGAGAAAGCATCCGATGGAAAGCCTTGGTATTTCAATATCAAGCATTTTCTCAAGACTCATGAGTACCCATTTGGGGCATCCAACAAGGATAAGAAGACTCTGAGGAGGTTAACTGGTAATTTCTTTCTGAACAAGGACGATGTGCTCTACAATAGAAATTTCGACATGGTCTTGCTGCGTTGTGTTGATGAGCTTGAAGCAAACCTGTTATGGATGAAGTCCACAAGGGTTCTTTTGGCACTCATGCCGGTGGACATGCAATGGCTAGAAAATTGTTGAGAGCTGGGTATTATTGGATGACTATGGAGTCCGATTGCTTCAAATACGCCAGAAAATGTCATAAATGCCAGATTTATGCGGATAAGGTGCATGTGCCGCCAGCTCCTCTGAATGTGTTGACATCCCCTTGGCCTTTTGCCATGTGGGGAATCGATGTGATTGGAAAGATTGAGCCAACTGCTTCTAATGGACATCGCTTCACTCTGGTCGCGATTGATTACTTTACGAAGTGGGTAGAAGCAGCGTCCTTTGCTAATGTCACGATTCAGGTGGTCACCCGATTCATAAAGAAGGACATCATTTGTCGTTATGGTATCCCGGAGAGAATCATTACTGATAATGGTTCAAATTTGAATAACAAAATGATGAAGGAACTGTGTCAGAGTTTCAAGATAGAACATCACAATTCTTCTCCATATCGTCCGAAGATGAATGGTGCTGTTGAGGCAGCCAATAAGAATATCAAGAGGATTGTGCAAAAGATGGTTGTGACCTACAAGGACTGGCACAAAATGTTGCCTTTTGCTCTTCACAGTTATCGTACTTCGGTGTGTACATCAACCGGGGCAACTCCGTTCTCACTGGTGTATGGTACGGAAGCAGTCCTGCCATTAGAAGGGGAGATTCCTTCTTTAAGGTTATTGTCGGATGTGAGGCTTGACGAAGCTGAATGGGTGCTGAGCTTGATTGACGATAAGAGATTAGCAGCCATTGCGCATGGCCGGTTGTACCAGAGTAGGATAAAGAAAGCCTTTGATCAGAAAGTGCGTCCTCGGTGCTTCCAGACGGGTGATATGGTGTTGAAAAGGAACCTTCCTCCTCAGACAGATCACAGGGGAAAATGGACTCCTAATTATGAAGGTCCGTATGTGGTAAGAAAGGTTTTCTCTGGCGGAGCCTTATTACTATCTACTATGGATGGTGAAGATTTTTCGTCCCTTGTGAACGCGGACGTGGTTAAAAAATACTTTGCTTAAAAGAGACCCACTGGACACAAAAAGAAAAGTCCAGGCAAAAAAGGGGCATCGCGGCGAACCATAAAAAGAAAAAGGTTCGGGCAAAAATTAGGGATAAAAATAAAAGATGTAAACCCGCAAAGTTGAAAACCTGAAAAGGCAACTTTGGCAAAAATGGGTATCCCGGTGGATTGAAAACCCGAAAGGCCGATCCAGGAAAAAGTTAGGGGTTTAAAAAGCAAATGATCGCAATTCGTGTTCGATCTGTAAGCTTGTGAACAGTTATCCTGAAGGAAAGGAATAAGTCCAGTCAGTGTTGTCAGAAGACGAAATATGGGGAACATCGAAGACATACAGGTCAAAGCCGAATCGACACATGGTAGTTGTCAATTTCCATATTGCCGACATTTATATTGTATTTGTTTTCTTGTTTTTGAGCAATTACCTCTTTTCAGGAATTGCATCTAAATTGTAATTTGCCTATTTACAGGCCTTTCATCAATAAAGTATTCACTTCAGTCAAAGAGCTTTCTTTTTCTTGTCCTTTTTACTGTTTTGTTTGCGAAATGTCTGTTATTTTGGTAAACATTGCAGGTAAAAGTAAAAGGTTGTACAGAGCATAACAAAAGCGCCGACTTTGCTTGATCGGCAGGTATCATGGATGGTAACTGAGGTAACCATTTCACATGTAGAACATTTCTGTTGTTTTTCTTTGTCACAGGTCAATAGAGTTATCACAGCCGGGTGAGGTTCCCTTATCCTTGGCAATTCAAGTCGCAACAAGTAGCAGTTGTTGTCAGCCGGGTATTCTCAGCGGGTTAAGTGTGATACTTTCGGTAGAATAGGCTTGTTCCCCACAGGTAAATGCAGTCAGGCATGAGCAACGAAAAGGTTGTTTCCCCTAGCAGAGATTTCGCTTCTCTAGTGAGGTTGTCATCTTATCCCCAGAAGAGCTGTGTCCTCTTCCCGGCAGATTCCGATTATCAAGTTTGAATTGTTACATCCCCAACAGAACAAAGCTTTGCCTTCGTGAGAAAGTGAGTCTCCGGCAGGGTGGAGTTTGTTCTCAGCGTAACAGGATAGAAATGATTCCCTCAGCGGTAGGATGGTTTGTAAACTAGTTTTCTTCTCCAGCGGAGGCTACGTCGGTGACGTCCTTTCTCCACGGAGTCAGTATTCAGGATTTTCTCCAGCAGAGTGCAGTGTTGATTCTCTCGATAGAGTAAGTAGTGGAATAGGAGTCTGGGATTTCCCTAGTAGATTCAATTCCCCTTAGAGTAGGAGTATCTGATATTCCTCGGCAAGACAGGTTAATATTGGGTTTAATCCCAAGCAAAGTGGATTTTCTCCCCGAGCAAGATAGAGTTTTCATGAATGCCATTCAGGGCAGGTTTCTTGAGCAGGATAAAGTCAATCTTCGGTGGTCAATTGTTTTTCCCCGCAGAGATGGTTTCCTCAATAGAAGGGGTTTGATTTAAGCACAAAATTGCTTGTGTCCCCGCAGAGTTATTCATGTTCTCCAGAAGAGTCAATCTCTGGCTGTGTGGATTTCTCTTCCCGACATGAGTTGTTCTTTCTCCCCGGCGGAGTGGGTATCTTTTCTCCCTAGCATTTATTTTGCTAGGCTGGTTCTTTTGCACTTTCATTTTTGCATTAGCATTCTCTCAAATGCGTAGCATTTCCATTTCGTATGGAGCATTACGCCATTTTCAAACATAAGCATCTGAAGCATAAGCCAGGTTTGGTGTTTTAGGACCAGATATTTCTTTCAGCAGAGATTGTTTGAATCAAGGGGTTTTCGTGTTATCCGCGTCAGGATGGATTTCTGGATCGGGTATTTTACTAGATTCTTCCCAACTGAGTAGTTTGGGTGAACGTTTTCTCTTTTCCCCAGGTAAGTCGCTTGCGAGTGTTGTCTTCCCTGGTCAAGCTTGCGGTTCTTTCCCAATGAAGTTGTTCCGACTTTTGGTTGGTCATCATTGTTTATTTCAACTTTTGGTTGATGACCCAGTGGCGTTTGGATGTTATTCCGATTGGTGGTTGTTCTTTATTTCTCTCAACAGAGTCGTGGATTCCAACTTTTGGTCGGTACCCTCCTGTGTAGTTTAGATGATTGTATTTGGTGATCCCAACTGTTGGTTGGTAATCTTTGGTTTCCCTGAGCGGAGTCTCTATTTCAACTTTTGGTTGATAATCTTTGTTGTTTTAACTCTTGGTTAGTAGTCGTTGTTCTAACTCTTGGTTAGTGGCCTTTTATTTCAACTCTTGGTTGATAATTCGGGATGATCATCTCAACTTTTGGTTGGCGGTCTTCTGTGGTGGAGCCAGCTTCGTGTAGCATCCCCCATCTATTCTAACTCTTGGTTAGTAGCTTTGGAGCAATGAGGATCTTTCCCCAGCAATCCTAACTCTTGGTTAGCAGCTTGTGTTTTGACCTTTAATCAATGGTGTTCCAAGTTGATTCTAACTGTTGGTTAGTACATTTGTTTCCCGACTTTTGGTTGGATGTTACCCCTGCGGTTGTCCCAACTCTTGGTTGGTGTTCCTGTTTTCCTCAGTAGGTTCGGACTGGTATGTCTGTTGTTGTCCCAACTTTTGGTTGGTAGTCTTCCCTTTTTTCCCGGAAGTCATTATCTCAACTTTTGGTTGATAAGAAGATCTGTTGTTTTCCAACTTTTGGTTGGTGGTTATGGTTTCTCCGGTAAGGTCAGTCGTGGACGTCGGTTCATTTTCCAACTCTTGGTTGGTTGTATTTGATTCCCCCGTGAGGTCACCATGTCCGGTGTGGTCGATTTATTGACGTTGGTTCTCTGGTTATTGATTTCGACTTTTGGTCAGTATGACTCCTCAGCTACGCCGTGTCGCCAGGTAAATTGGGGTTAGTATGGATTCCGACTCTTGGTTGGTAGGGGTGGTTTTGTCCCCAGTGAGTAACCCCCATCCCATCTCTTGGATGGTATTGCTAGATTGTTGCACTGTGATGGATGTTGACTCCCAAGCGAAGTCGTCTCGCCATGGAAGTTTCAGTTAGTGTTGTGAAAATCCCGACTCTTGGTTGGTAGTGTTTGGTTCTTTATCCCATCTCTTGGATGGTATCTTTTGATTACAGTCTTATGGTAGATGCTTGTTCTCTACAGAGTCGTCTGATTAGTCTACTCTTTCCCAGTGGAGCGGCCGCAGAGCTGTTTGGCTACTCGTTTGTTCCCCAGCAGGTTTTGTTTCAACTCTTAGTTGGTATTTCGAGTTCGCTATCCCGATTTTTGGTTGGTTTTTGTTGTCGGTTTTGTCCCAACTCTTGGTTGGTATCTTTGGTTGTTTCCCAACTTTTGGTTGGTATCCGTCGGCCTTTGGTTGTTCCGACTCTTGGTTGGTATCCTCCAGGCATTTTCCCTACTTTTGGTTGGCATCTTTTGGATGAATTTCAGATTATATTGGATGGTTATCCCCAGCGTGTCATTTTCCGACACTTGGTTAGTAGTCGCTGTTTTGCATTCCTGCGGGGTGCAAATTTCCGGGTTCTTTTGTATTCAATCACCTTGTACTTTGAATGGTTGAAAGCGGATGTTTTTCCTCCCTTCAGGTCCAAGTTATATGAATAGGGGCAGCTGTAGCACCCCAACAATTGCCTTTCGTTTTTAACCTTAACTGGCTTTTGTTTCTTTGCATTTAGCATTTAGCATTGAATAACATTCATTCTCGAGGCATGGGATCAAGGCGTTCCTGTGACTCAAGTTCATTTCGGAGCAGAAGACTGAATAACAAACAACGAGCATCAGAGGCTCGGACATTTATTTTGTCCAACGGTCAGGAAACCGATTTTATTTTTTGCAGGTTAATTTCAGATCAGAAAGCAGCACTCGGGCTCATAATAAGTATTTTCACAGTGACAACGGTCAAAAATAAGGTTCAGCAGCTAAACAGAGCTCCAGACAGTTGAAACAGGGCAAATAGACAGATTTCCCACCAAAAGGCGCCAAATTCAAAATTTTGGTGTTAATCGGTTAACACATATGGTTAACCGATTAACCATTTGAAAACTAGCCCAGAATGGAAGTTTTAACAGTGTTAACCGGTTAACGCATATGGTTAACTGATTAACCATATCAGATTTTGCCCTGTACATGATTTTGCAAGCCAATTGCACTTGGGGTCCAATTTTGATCACTTTGGGTTTCAAATTTTCATGTGGGAAGGATCTAGAACACCTTTAAATTTCATATTTCCCTCCAAAATCCCGTTCCACATTCCAAGCCTTGATTTCCAACCCAAACTCCAATCCTTGCTTTGGATCCCATACCAAGAGAGTATTTAACTGATTTACTCCAAAGCAAGCTATCCAATTTTCATTTTCTCACATTCATTTTTCAGAATTGATTAGAATCCTCTCAAATTCTCTCAATTCCCTCCATAACCAAAACTCACTCAAAACTCTTTTTTTCCTTGGAACTATTGATTCTTCATTGGAATCAATGGATTCTTGAGCATAATCCTCCATCTACCAACATCATTTGATCAATTCTCATCTTCAATTTTTGTGCAAGCTTGGATCTGAATCTGGAGTTAGATCTAGAAGTGATTATTTGAAGCTTTTTGACTCAAATTTGATGGATCTTCATTCATACAACATCAATTATTATGGATCTTGAAGTTTTCCAGAATTCTAGCATTTGATCTTCTCAAATTCAGTTGATCAACACTTACCGAAGCAAATCTCCGCTTCAAAGGTCGGAATTCTCGATCCGATTTAATTTTTTTTTGAGCTTATCATATTAATCTTCATATTCGATTGAATTTTGTTGATTTAGATCCGTTCGATTTGTGATATGAATGTGCATTTGTGTATCCATGTTTTTGGATCTGTGTTTGCTGTTGTCAATTTCGTGCTTATTTGATAAGTTGATCTGTTGGAATCTTGGATAAGTTGTTCTGTTGCTAAAAGTGCTTTTCTGTTTGTTGTTTTTGGCTTCTAGTACAGTGTTAACCAGTTAACGTATATGGTTAACCGGTTAACCAATTCAAATATTCAAATTTTTCAAAGATTACAGGGTGTTAACCGGTTAATGCCTGGTGTTAACCGAGTAACACCTACGAATTTCCAGATTTTCACTTGTTTTACACAGGTTAACCGATTAACAGTATGTGTTAGCCGATTAACACTGTGCCAGAATGTCATATTTGGTGTTTTGCTTGCATGTTCGCATACCGATTCGATTCGAATCATCATAGATCAGTGTGATGTATTAGAATTGAATTGTTTTGGTTCTTTGTCACTGTTTGTGGTTCATTAATCATGATGTTGTTGACATGTATGATCATTTTTCAATTGTTTGCATGCTTGAGTACGTGGTTCGAGTTGAGTTTTCATTTGCATGTTCGTATGCTTTCATCTCTTGTTTTTCTCACATGTTTGCATCATTCTTGCATCGCTGTTGAGGTCGAGACGCGCTTGTGGCGGCTGCTTCCCCACACATTTTTCCTCCCTCCCACCATTCTAAGTGTGCATTCTTCATGTTTGCATTTATCTACTTGTGATTGATTCTTCCTTTGTTCTTCTTGTGCTTTCTTGCCATGATCCCCATAGGATTCCTAGTCCCTCCGTTTAGGATGGGAGTAGGAGAGACATTAGGTGTTCAATCCAAGTATGCTAACATTAGGATAGATGTTTCCCCTTTTCATCCAAACTCTAGGATCACTTTGCGCGACAGCGTTAGGGCCGAGTTTCACTTAGACCTTCCGTGCGTCTTCTCTTCTCATCTCAAAATCATTCTAACTCATTTAATAAAGGCGATAAACGTTGCGCGCTACGAGCCTTAAGCTATATGGGTAATGATAAGTGAGGGGTCTCCTCTCGCTTATCTAGAATGTTTAGTATTCATCCCGTTTGGGGGCGATATACGACGCATTCGCCTCTGTGTCATAGTCTTTAGTGCAATGTGAATCACAAACCGAATTAATTCACTTCACTAAAAAATACAAAACAAAATTCAAACCTTTTTCCTTCGAGATTAATCGGAAACTATCTTTTTTTTTTCCAGAAAAGAGTGTTGTTAAGCTTCGGTTTTACCACAAACAGGCTTAGTCCCAAACTGTTGGAACGAATGTTTAACCTTACTCGATTAAAACACTTAATCAACCCGTGGTTTCGTGTTAGCCCGAACTACGTTTGCTTTGATCTTTCATACCAGATGAAAGTACGTAGGCACAAGACGCGATGTCCTGGCGAGCAACCTTTCCCCCTTCTCTCCCGTAGTTAGCCGAACTACGTTGACTCTGATCTTTCATACCAGATGAAAGCACGTAGGCACAGAGCTGCGATGCTTTTCCGAGTCTCTCTTTTCTTTTCTTTTTGTCCCGCAAGCCTGTAGCGTAGATAGTTTAAACACACCCTTAGATAGACAACAAGCGTGGATCCCGTTGAGTACGACGGACGTGAGGGGTCCTAATACCTTCCCCTTGCGTAACCAACTCCCGAATCCAGGACTTGGTTGCGATGACCTTGTCATTCCCTCTCTGTGGGATAAATAACGAAAGGTGGCGACTCTCCTATTTTTGCCGGGTGTTTTTCGCAGTTGCGACACAGAGTCTCATGGATTTCACCGTCGACTTCGACATACTTGAATGAAGATAAGTGACTATTCATTATATCTTCCTCCCTACAAACAGTGACGATGCTACCGCCCACCATGTACTTCAACTTTTGGTGCAGCGTACAGGTTACGGCGCCCTCCGCATGAATCTAGGGACGTCCAAGGAGACAGCTATAAGATGGTTGAATGTCCATGATGTAGAATACAACATCAAACAATTCAGGACAAACTTGAATTGGCAGCGTCAACTTCCCAAATACGGACCTACGAGTCCCATCAAAAGCACGTACTACCAAGTCACTTGGCGTACACGTTATACCACGGGTATCTAATTTCATCAGCGCCTTCTTCGAAAGTACATTCAAGGATGACCCTGTATTAACTAGCACGTGCGACAGAACGGCTCCTCGGCATTCAATAGATATGTGTAGCGCACAACTATGGTTTCTCCCTTTCGGGGTCAAGTCCAAATCCGTGAATCCCAGCCCATTACCTCCATTTACATGCGCTACAATCCCTTCGAGTTGATTTATAGATATTTCTTGTGGTACATAGGCGGTATTCAGGATTCTCAATAAAGCATTTCAGTGAGCTTCCGAACACAATAACAATGATAAGATGGATATCTTGGAGGGAGTTTGCTGCAAGTGATCAACAATCTTGTAATCACTCTTTCTTATCAATCTCATGAACTCCTCTGCTTCCTTCTCCAAAGAGTTCTTCTCACCAGCTCGAGAAGTTTCTTCAACCACTACTTTCTTCCCTTTATCAGCTCTGTCAGCGACCACTTCAGGTGACGAGAACACTCTTCTGCTTCGAGTAATTCCCCCAGCTCCAACTAGATTATCCACATAATCAGTCAGTAAACTCTTCAATTCCTGTTTCTATCCATTACAATATACCTCCGCTCCTTAATTCCACGAAATTGCTTTGGTACTCTCATATGGCACAGGACCAGCTCTGGTAATGATAATGGTTGGCGGCGCAGAAATAGTAATGGTTTTATACGGAATCGAGATTCTCACAACCTCATTCCTCTCTTCAGTCACTATTTCCTTAGTCTTCTTTTCAGCAGCCCTGTCAAATTGCAAGACTCCATCATTAATCATCTTCTGAATGCAGCTCTTCAGCTTGCCACATCCCTCGGGATGAATCAAACATTCAACACAAAACTCGTCACATCCCGGGAACACCCCTCCCTTCAGCAACTTGCCTTTTACGAAGCTCAGCGGCGTTCTCAACTCATTGACATCTGACACCAGATTCAAACTCTCATCTTCAATGATAGCACTGACTCCGAATGCCCCATGATTGGTAATGGGGTTTTTCACGACATTGGGCGCGTCGTGAGAAAATTTTATAGCTTTGTTATCCACCAAGTCTTGAACTTTGTGTTTAAACGCCTTACGATTGTCAATACTGTGACCCGGTGCACATGAATGAAACTCACAATGAGCATTGACATCGTACCCAGGAGTTGGTGCACCTGTCAGTGGAGCTAAGATTCTCTTTTGAATTAACTACAATTGTAACAAGTGTTGAAGCAATTGAGAATACGGCATTGGAGGTGCATCAAACTGCCTATTGACGATTCTCCTGCGATCCTGAAATTGTCTGGGTGCATAGTTTTGCTGATTCTGTTGCTGTTGTGGCTGTTGTTATGGTACGGATGGTATTGTGATACTTGCAACCTGTTGCTGCTGACGGTATTGCTGGCGTTGATTTCTGTTTTTGTTCCGAGAACTAGACACTGTGTTAGTCTCACCTTCCTTCTTTTTATTGCCAAACAGCTTCCTTCCTCCTCCAGCTGAGGATCCTTTGCCAACATGAATTTTACCAAGATTAATGCCATTTTCCACCCTTTCCCTAGTAATAATCAGATCAGAAAAGCTACCTGACATACTACTGATCAACTTCTGATAATATACATTCAGCATCATAACAACAAACATATCAATTAATTCTGGCTCCACCATGGGAGGCTGCACCCTGGCTGCTAGCTCCCGCCACCTCTGGGTGTACTCTTTGAAGCACTCGTTGTTCTTCTGGGAAAGATTTTGCAGCTGGACCCTGTTCGGTGCAAGGTCGCTATTGTACTGATAGTGTTTCACAAAGGCTTCAGCTAAGTCCCTCCAACTGCGGATATTAACCGACTCCAAGCTCATATACCACTCAAGGGAAGGTCCAGAAAGGCTGTCTTAGAAAAAATGCATCAACAATTTTTCATTATCTGAGTAAGCGGACATCTTACGATAATAAGAACGCTGATGAACCCGAGGACAAGTCGTGCCTTTGTATTTATCAAAGTCGGGAACTTTGAACTTCAACGGTACCTTCAAGTCTGGGATCAGCCCCAGATTGGCCATGTCCAGTCCCATGGAGTTATGATTTTCAAAAGATTTCATCTTCTCTTCAATCAGCCTAAACCTCTTATCAGCCTCAGAAGGAAACCCAACACCAACATCGCGCAGAGAGAATGCATCTTCCTGCTGATCTTACTCCCACTGAGGAACATTGTTGCCATGTATAACACATATCACCTCAGGGATTCCACCTGCATTACCTCCTCCTGGAGGGATAACTATTGTAGGAATAGCATAAGCATGTGGCATACCATCACCACGAGGAGGATTAGCAGCAGTTCCTCCATGAAGCACACCATTATTGTCAACTCTGGAAATCCATGGTTGCACCAAGGTCCTTAGTTGCTCCTGGCCATTTGTCACACCCTGCATTAAGTCCATAAACTGGGTCGTCCTGTCCCTAAGATCCTGCATCTCGGTCTGCATCTGTTCCATGACCTTGCGTTGATTCCCTCTGGTACTGTAACGGTGAACTGTCTGATTTTCTATCCTGAAACAAACTAATAAACCACGAGAAATAAGGTTAACAGTTCTGATGCACCTGCGATGCAAAGATGCAGACATGTATCTATGCATTAGGGAGATTTCCCCCTCGATTCTAGTTTCGAGATAACAGCACAACACTGGATAACCCATAGACAAGCATAGATCCAAAACTCCTCATACATAAACAAGAGCCCGCAAGGCAATGTACAAATACAGCACGGAGTACAATGGAATCAACAGTGACCTCAGCCAACAGGTCTGGCGATGGTCAACACACAACAATATAGCAACATACTATAAAGATAATGAAAAGCATCAAGTACAATGACGAGACTGAAAATCATCTAGCAGCTCCTTCGTCTCAGGATGATCTGGCCTGATAAGCAATCCCTAAATGAGTGAATCTCTCTAGCTAATAGTATCATGTAAGCCCTGAGTATAATCCTCCCAAGCTCCCTCTCCAAAGACCTCTTCAAGCTTCCACCTCTTCGTATCAGCTCTAGCCCTGTAATCCTTCAAGGTTTCAATAGCTTCATTCAGTCTACAATCACTGTCACGTCGAAGTGAGGCTTCTGATGCAATCTTCTCATCCTTCAAGCTAAGTTGAGTCTTCAACTTAGCAAACTTTGACTTCAATCCATCCTCACACTCCTTGTTGTTGCTAAGAGTAGCATTCCACTATGCATTGAACTTGGAGATCTCCAGATAAGCTCTATCCAACTCCTTCTTCTTAGAAGTAAGAACGTCGCTGACAACCTTCATATCTAAACCCAAACGTTCTCGAGCGCGAATCACTTTGGTCAAATTTGTACCCAACTTGTTCACCAGCTCAATTTGCTTCTTAGCTTCATAAGTAGCATCATTCTTCTCACTTCGGAGCTGGGCAATCTCTTTCTCCAACTCCTCATTAGCCTTGCGCAACTCTTCTTTCTCAAACCACAAATGATTATACCTCTGGATGTTGACAGTAGTAGGCTCCTCAATCATCAGAGGATATAGAGGCTCACGAGATGGAAAAGGCATTAATACTCTCTCTGCTCTCTCTTGGATCCAGGTGACATAAGGGTCATAGGCTCGACTATTACTCTTCCCCAAAGAAGCTTTCCCCTTCCGGTGAATGCTCCACCAAGCTATCTCGACTCTAGCCAAGGTATAACCCTCTAGCAAACCAGTGAGATACAGAGATTCCTATATCTCCTCTTCCTTAGGAGGATCTCTCAAATCGTACCCAAACTATCTGACTACCAAGGATGGGTTATAGTTGATGCATCCTTTCCTTCCAACCAACGAGACATTAGGAAATCCACCGCAACAATAAATGATCTTCATACCCAGCATGTCTCTATCAAACCAGATGATATTATCAGCAGTCAACCCCATCAACCTCTCAGACCACTCCAAAGTACCTGCAGTAGCAATGAAAGGACCAATCTTGGGAAGATGGCTAGCAAACCACCTGTAGAACAAAGGTACACAACAAGATACGTTCTTCCCTCTCTAGTTCTCATTCTTGTAGTGAACAGAATGATAGACATCGCCTAGAAGCGTAGGTACAGGATTCCCTGAGGCAAATATATGGAATGCATCCAAGTCTACCAAATCTGGAAGGTTAGGAAACAACATAATACCATAGATACACAGTGCTAAGATAGCATTAAACACAACCCAACAACCATCTTTGGCAAACTGCTGAGCTTTGTCAACCATAAAATGCAATGGAAATCTAGGCATCCCTGTTGCAGTTAGAATATGATATCAAATTATTAATTAATTTGAATCGCATATTTAGTTCACAACCGCTCTTTGATTTATCCGAAGGAAAAGGTCAAAAGAGGAAAACCTAATTTTGCATCGTAAAGACAATGCGGGGAGAGATCTAGGTAAGGGGTTGGTTAAGCTCAGGGAAGGTACTAGCACCCTAAACTTCTGTAGTACTCTACAGGAACCTTTTATTTATTGTATGCTTTTTTTTATATTTTATTATCTGTTTTAATATATATTGAGCTAAGGGATAGAGTGACCTAAAGACCTAAGGGTTAGTCCTAAGTTTACTCGGAAAGACGTCGCATCTTGTGCCTACATATCCTGACGGGAATGGAATCAGAGTAATTGTAGTTCCCCTCGAAAGGGAGGTTAGAAACTTCTTGACCGTGGTCAAAGTTTCAATGGGGAATAAACATATCTTAAGGACACGCTTACGTGGAGTCTTTGAAACTCCTATTTCTATGTTGAATTTGTTAATTGAAATTAGGGTTAAATTAGGGATTCCACGGCGGGAAATCCTAAAACAGAGTACGGCGACTCTTTGACCTAAAAGTTAGGGTAAAGGGTGTTTTTGTCCACGGCGGGACACCTAGGCGATTAGGGTTTTGAAATGGTCAAACGTTAGGGTTATTGACTCGGCGGTCAAACGGCTAGACCTAATCCTTCGGAAGGAACATAATGCTAAATCATGCAAAACATGGCAAAATATTATATGGCAGAAATAAAGTGCGGAAAGTAAAGAAAGCGTCGCGACGATCACTCGCGTAAATTACAAATCCCAAAAAGAAAAGCGAAATAAAATAAGCTGCGACCATGGCCTCGCGTAAATTACATCCATGGAATAAAATAAATTGAAATAAATAATAATAAAGCTGAAACAAACAAATTAACGAGGGTTAGACGAAAATAATGGCTAAATCGAAACTTTATTTTTTTTTGAATTTTTAATTAAAGAAAGGAATTAATTTTTGCATTTAAAAGGAGAAATTATTTTAATTTTAATATTTTTTACTTACAAAAATAATTTGTTTAATTTAATTAAAGAAAATGTTTTAATTTTAAGGTTTTGGATTAAGAAAATTTTGTTTTAGATTTTGTTGTAATTAAAGAAAAATTTAATTTTAATGTTTTAAAGAAAATGTTAGTAATTATTTTAAAATTTTGTTTTGATTAAGAAAATTGTTTCTTAAAAGAAAGGTTCTTAATTAAAAAAAGAAATGGTTTGTTTCAAAAAAAGGTTTTAATTTTTGGCTTGAGGTTTTAAAAATAAAAGAAGCATTAGTAATAAAATATAATGTGATTACTAATTACAGTTAAAAAAAAATAATATATAATAATATGATAACATAATAAAAACAGAAGAAAAAGAAATAGAAATACAAGAAGTGGGAATTGCTGGAAGGGTTGTTGGTCCTGTGTTGTTTTTAGGGTTTAGGAAAAAACCATTTCCCTTTTTATTAGGGTTTGAGTGTTGATCAGCTTGCATGTCTTCTTCTTCCTCTTTCTAATTCTTCTGTTCATCTGAAAAAGAAAGAAAAAAAAACAAAGAAGAAAGAAACAAAACATTGTTAGAGTGACTTACCTTTTTCTCTATGATAGTGACTCCTGATGAAGCCTTGAAAGTTTTTTTCAAAAATCTCCCTTCTTCTGATAAGTCGTGAGAACGACCGCCGTTTTTTTCCTTTTTTTCTCCTTCTCCTTCGGTTTGTTCCACCTGAAAATAACAGAAAAACTTTTTTATTGACAAAAAGAACTGCTCACCTCGTTCGGGGTTCGAAGCGGTTCGCGGTGGTTTTGCGTCGTTTGGTGGATTTGCTGACGCTTTCCTCTTCTGATAAGTCGTGAGAACGGCCGCCGGTTTTTCTTTTGTCTCCTTCTCCCCTTTTATCAAATGCAACTCATGTTTATATAGGTAACAAATTAGGGTTAACTCTAACCTAATGCCCACTTTAAAGCCCAACTTAAAGAATTAGTCAAAACTAACTAAAATTTAAACAAATTAAAACAAACTTAAAACCCTATTTATTTACTAAACATTAAAAATACTATAAAAAGAATAAAAGCTTTTCTAATATTTATAATTTTATAATTTTTGGATGTTTTTATGAATAATATGCAAAAAAGTGAAAAAATAATATTTTTTAAAAAATAATTTAAATAAAATACGAAAATAATAATTAAATAATAAAAAAAACTATTTTTGTTATTTTTTTTATGAAAATAGAAAAGTTAGAATAAAAATAAAAGAAAAACAAAAAGTGAAGAAGGTGGGATTCAAACTTTTGACCTCTCACACTCACAACTCCTTACACACGGTCTCTTGCCAATTGTGCCATTTTATTCATTCAAAATAAAGTGGCACTAGAAACTATGTAAAGGTAGGACAAATTTGGGGTGCAACAGATGCCCCTATTTAAATAGCTTCACCGGTGGTAGTAGCCGGTTTGAGTTCGCACCATCAAGCTTTTGGTGGTGGGTCTTTCATCTTTTTGATGTCAGATTGTGCGAGTGTTTTCCATGTCATCCCTTTGGTGATAGTAGCCAGTGTGAGTTCGCTCCATCATTCTTTTGGTGGTGGGTCTGTCATCTTGTTGATGACAGATTGTGCTAGTGTTTGTTCTATCATCCTTTTGGTGGTAGTAGCCGGTGTGAGTTTTCTTCATCATCCATTTGGTGGTGGGTATGTCATCTTGTTGATGTCAGATTGTGCGATTATTTGCTCTATCATCCTTTTGGTGGTAGTAGCCAGTGTCAGTTTGCTCCATCATCCTTATGGTGGTGTGGCTATCATCTTGTTCATATCAAACTGTGTGAGTGTTTGGTCTATCATCCTTTTGGTGGTAGTAGCCGGTGTGAGTTCACTCCATCATCCTTTTGGTGGTGAGTCTGTCATCTTGATAATGTCAAATTCTAAAAGTGTTTGCTATACAATCCTTTTCACCGTAGTAGCCGGTGTGAGTGTGCTTCGTCATCCTTTTGGTGGTGGGTCTCTCAAATTGTTGATGTTAGATTGTGCGAGTGTTTTTCTCTTTCATCCTTTTGGTTGTTGTAGCCGGCGTGAGTTCGCTCCATAATCCTTTTGGTGGTGGGTGTGCCATCTTTTTGATATCAGTTTGTGTGAGTGCTTGCTCTATCATCCTTTTGGTGGTAGTAGCCGGTATGAGTTCACTCCATCATCATTTTGGTGGTGGGTCTGTCATCTTATTGATGTTAGATTGTGCAAGTGTTTGCTCTATCATCCTTTTGGTGGTAGTAGCCGGTGTGAGTTCGCTCCGTCATCCTTATGGTGGTGTGTCTATCATCTTGTTGATGTCAGATTGTGCGAGTGTTTGACCTATCATACTTTTGGTGGTAGTAGCCGTTGTGAGTTTGCTCCATCATCCTTTTTGTGGTGGGTCTGTCATATTGTTGATGTCTGATTGTGCAAGTGTTGTCTCTATCATCCTTTTGGTGGTAGTAGCCGGTGTGAGTTTGCTCCATCATCCTTTTCGTGGTGGGTCTGTCATCTTGTTGATGACAGATTGTGTAAGTGTTTGCTCTATCATCCTTTTGGTGGTAGAAGCCGGTTTGAGTTTGGTCCATCATCCTTTTGGTGGTGGCTCTGTCATCTTGTTGATGACATATTGTGTGAGTGTTTTGCTCTGTCATCCTTTTGGTGGTAGTAGCTGGTGTGAGTTTGCTCCATAAGCCTTTTGGTGGTGGTTCTTTCATCTTTTTGATGTCACATTGTGGGAGTGTTTGCAATTTCATTCTTTTGGTGGTAGTAGCCAGTGTGAGTTTGCTCCATCATCCTTTTGGTGGTGGGTCTGTCATCTTGTTGATGACACATTGTGCTAGTGTTTGCTATATCATCCTTGTGGTAGTAGTCGGTGTGAGTTCGCTTCATCATGCGTTTGGTGATGGGTATGTCATCTTGTTGATGTCAGATTTTGCGAGTGTGTTCATCTATCATCCTGTTGGTGGTAAAAGCCAGTGTGAGTTCGCTCCATCATCCTTATGGTGGTGCGGCTATCATCTTGTTGATATCAAATTGTGCGTGTTTGCTCTATCATCCTTTTGGTGGTAGTAGCCGGTTTGAGTTCACTCCATCAAGCTTTTGGTGGTGGGTCTTTTATCTTTTTGATGTCAGATTGTGCAAGTGTTTGCCATGTCATACCTTTGGTGGTAGTAACCGGTGTGAGTTCGCTCCATCATCCTTTTGGTGGTGGGTCTTTCATCTTGTTGATGACAGATTGTGCTAGTGTTTTCTCTATCATCATTTTGGTGGTAGTAGCCGGTGTGAGTTTGCTTCATCATCCATTTGGTGGTGGGTATGTCATTTTGTTGATGTCAAATTGTGCGATTATTTGCTTTATCATCCTTTTGGTGGTAGTAGCCGGTGTAAGTTTGCTCCATCATCCTTATGGTGGTCTGGCTATCATCTTGTTTATATCAAATTGTGCGAGTGTTTGGTCTATCATCCTTTTGGTGGTAGTAGCCGGTGTGAGTTCACTCCATCATCCGTATGGTGGTGGGTTTGTCATCTTGTTGATGTCAGATTGTGCGAGTGTGTTCATCTATCATCCTGTTGGTGGTAGTAGCCGGTTTGAGTTCGTTCCATCATCCTTATGGTGGTGTGGCTATCATCTTGTTGATATCAAATTGTGCGTGTTTGCTCTATCAACTTTTTGGTGGTAGTAGCCGGTTAGAGTTTGCACCATCAAGCTTTTGGTGGTGGGTCTTTCATCTTTTTGATGTCAGATTGTGCGAGTGTTTGCCATGTCATCCCTTTCGTGGTAGTAGCCAGTGTGAGTTTGCTCCATCATCCTTTTGGTGGTGGGTCTGTCATCTTGTTGATGACAGATTGTGCTAGTGTTTGCTCTATCATCCTTTTGGTGGTAGTAGCCGGTGTGAGTTTTCTTCATCATCCATTTGGTGGTGGGTATTTCATCTTGTTGATGTCAGATTGTGCGATTATTTTCTCTATTATCCTTTTGGTGGTAGTACCAGTGTCAGTTTGCTCCATCATCCTTATGGTGGTGTGGCTATCATCTTGTTAATATCAAATTGTGCGAGTGTTTGGTCTATCATCCTTTTGGTGGTAGTAGCCGGTGTGAGTTCACTCCATCATCCTTTTGGTGGTGAGTCTGTCATCTTGATAATGTCAAATTCTAAAAGTGTTTGCTCTACAATCCTTTTAACGGTAGTAGTCGGTGTGAGTGTGCTTCATCATCCTTTTGGTGGTGGGTCTGTCAAATTGTTGATGTTAGATTGTGCGAGTGTTTTTCTCTTTCATCCTTTTGGTTGTAGATGCCGGCGTGAGTTCGCTCCATAATCCTTTTGGCGGTGGGTGTGCCATCTTATTTATATCAGGTTGTGTGAGTGTTTGCTCTATCATCCTTTTGGTGGTAGTTGCCGGTATGAGTTCACTCCATCATCATTTTGGTGGTGGGTCTGTCATCTTATCGATGTTAGATTGTGCAAGTGTTTGCTCTATCATCCTTTTGGTGGTAGTAGCCGGTGTGAGTTCGCTCCGTCATCCTTATGGTGGTGTGTCTATCATCTTGTTGATGTCAGATTGTGCGAGTGTTTGACCTAACATACTTTTGGTGGTAGTAGCCGTTCTGAGTTTGCTCCATCACCCTTTTTGTGGTGGGTCTGTCATCTTGTTGATGTCTGATTGTGTAAGTGTTGTCTCTATCATCCTTTTGGTGGTATTAGCCATCGTGAGTTTGCTCCATCATCCTTTTTGTGGTGGGTCTGTCATCTTGTTGATGTCTGATTGTGCAAGTGTTGTCTCTATCATGCTTTTGGTGGTAGTAGCCGGTGTGAGTTTGCTCCATTATCTTTTTCTTGGTGGATCTGTCATCTTGTTGATGACAGATTGTGTGAGTGTTTGCTCTATCATCCTTTTGGTGGTAGAGGCCGGTGTGAGTTTGCTCCATCATCCTTTTGGTGGTGGCTCTATCATCTTGTAGATGACATATTGTGTGAGTGTTTTGCTCTGTCATCCTTTTGTTGGTAGTAGCTGGTGTGAGTTTGCTCCATCATCCTTTTGGTGGTGGGTCTGTCATCTTGTTGATGACACATTGTGCTAGTGTTTGCTATATCATCCTTGTTGTGGTAGTATTCGGTGCGAGTTCGCTTCATCATCCGTTTGGTGGTGGGTATGTCATCTTATTGATGTCAGATTTGGCGAGTGTGTTCATCTATCATCCTGTTGGTGGTAAAGGCCAGTGTGAGTTCACTCCATCATCCTTATGGTGGTGTGGCTATCATCTTGTTGATATCAAATATTGTGTGTTTGCTCTATCATCCTTTTGGTGCTAGTAGCCGGTTTGAGTTCGCTCCATCAAGCTTTTGGTGGTGGGTCTTTTATCTTTTTGATGTCAGATTGTGCGAGTGTTTGCCATGTCATCCCTTTGGTGGTAGTAACCGGTGTGAGTTCGCCCCATCATCCTTTTGGTGGTGGGTCTTTCATCTTGTTGATGATAGATTGTGCTAGTGTTTGCTCTATCATCATTTTGGTGGTAGTAGCCGGTGTGAGTTTGCTTCATCATCGATTTGGTGGTGGGTTTGTCATCTTGTTGATGTCAAATTGTGCGATTATTTGCTTTATCATCCTTTTGGTGGTAATAGCCGGTGTAAGTTTGCTCCATCATCCTTATGGTGGTCTGGCTATCATCTTGTATATATCAAATTGTGCGAGTGTTTGGTCTATCATCCTTTTGGTGGTAGTAGCCGGTGTGAGTTCACTCCATCATCCGTTTGGTGGTGGGTATGTCATCTTGTTGATGACAGATTGTGCGAGTGTGTTCATCTATCATCCTGTTGGTGGTAGTAGCCGGTGTGAGTTCGCTCCATCATCCTTATGGTGGTGTGGCTATCATCTTGTTGATATCAAATTGTGCGTGTTTGCTCTATCATCTTTTTGGTGGTAGTAGCCGGTTTGAGTTTGCACCATCATGCTTTTGGTAGTGGGTCTTTCATCTTTTTGATGTCAGATTGTGCGAGTGTTTGCCATGTCATCCCTTTGGTGGTAGTAGCCAGTGTGAGTTCGCTCCATCATCCTTTTGGTGGTGGGTCTGTCATCTTGTTGATGACAGATTGTGCTAGTGTTTGCTCTATCATCCTTTTGGTGGTAGTAGCCGGTGTGAGTTCGCTCCATCATCCTTATGGTGATGTGGCTATCATTTTGTTGATATCAAATTCTGCGTGTTTGCTCTATCATCCTTTTGGTGGTAGTAGCCGGTTTGATTTCGCTCCATCAAGCTTTTGGTGGTGGGTCTTTTATCTTTTTGATGTAAGATTGTGCGAGTGTTTGCCATGTCATCCCTTTGGTGGTAGTAGTCGGTGTGAGTTTGCTCCTTCATCCTTTTGGTAGTGGGTCTGTCATCTTGTTGATGACAGATTGTGCTAGTGTTTGCTCTATCATTCTTTTGGTGGTAGTAGCCGGTGTGATTTTGCTTCATCATCCATTTGGTGGTGGGTATGTCATCTTGTTGATGTCAGATTGTGCGATTATTTGCTTTATCATCCTTTTGGTGGTAGTAGCCGGTGTAAGTTTGCTCCATCATCCTTATGGTGGTCTGGCTATCATCTTGTTTATATCAAATTGTGCGAGTGTTTGGTCTATCATCCTTTTGGTGGTAGTAGCCGTTGTGAGTTCACTCCATCATCAATTTGGTGGTGGGTATGTCATCTTGTTGATGTCAGATTGTGCGAGTGTGTTCATCTATCATCCTGTTGGTGGTAGTAGCCGGTTTGAGTTCGCTCCATCATCCTTATGGTGGTGTGGCTATCATCTTGTTGATATCAAATTGTGTGTGTTTGCTCTATCAACTTTTTGGTGGTAGTAGCCGGTTTGATTTCGCACCATCAAGCTTTTGGTGGTGGGTCTTTCATATTTTTGATGTCAGATTGTGCGAGGGTTTGCCATGTCATCCCTTTGGTGGTAGTAGCCAGTGTGAGTTCGCTCCATCATCCTTTTGGCGGTGGGTCTGTCATCTTGTTGATGACAGATTGTGCTAGTGTTTGCTCTATCATCCTTTTGGTGGTAGTAGCCGGTGTGAGTTTTCCGCATCATCCATTTGGTGGTGGGTATGTCATCTTGTTGATGTCAAATTGTGCGATTATTTGTTCTATCATCCTTTTGGTGGGAGTAGCCAGTGTCAGTTTGCTCCATCATCCTTATGGTGGTGTGGCTATCATCTTGTTGATATCAAATTGTGCGAGTGTTTGGTCTATCATCCTTTTGGTGGTAGTAGCTGGTGTGAGTTCACTCCATCATCCTTTTGGTGGTGAGTCTGTCATCTTGATAATGTCAAATTCTGAAAGTGTTTGCTCTACAATCCTTTTAACGGTAGTAGCCGGTGTGAGTGTGCTTCGTCATTCTTTTGGTGGTGGGTCTATCAAATTGTTGTTGTTAGATTGTGGGAGTGTTTTTCTCTTTCATCCTTTTGGTTTTAGTAGCCGGCGTGAGTTCGCTCCATAATCCTTTGGTGGTGGGTGTTGCACCCCAAAATTTGACCAACATTTATTTACCAAGCTTGTGTTCATTTTATTCATCATCTGCATCTCATTGATATGTGAGCAGTAGGTCAAGAGGTATGATTACCCAGCAGGAGTTGTATGAGACTTTGAAGCTAGCCAAGAAAGTTGTTCAAGTGTTCAAGGATTGATATCTTTGTCAGAGAACTCAAAGAGATCCTCAGAGAGATTGGTTGAAACCAAGGTTGTGTGTCTCATAACTTGAGAGTTGTGGGAGCTCCTCAGATGATTCTGAGACTATGAGGATGGACTTGAAGCTTTGAGAAAGCTTGTGAGATGTCTTGAAAGCCATCATGAAGCCTAGAGAGGTCATTGTACAAGAATTCAGAAGATTCAGCCATGAGTGGTGGAATTAGGGTTTGACTGGGTCAACCCTAGTTCAACTGATGATTTGGAAAAGGTTGAGACCTGATCCAAGAGCTATGTGATCATGGAATGATGCATTGAGATGATATAAGGATGATTCCTAGACCAACTCATCATGATTGAGGAGTTTGAGAAGTTTTAAGCTAGGGTTTCTAAGGCTTGACAGTGTAAAATCCCCTAGTTTGATCCCTATCTTCAAGGCAATTTAGCTCAAGATGTGATTGTCATCTCATCTTCCCCATAACATGAATGTTGTAGAGCTTGCTCTTAGATTTAATTTGAGTACTAGAAGTCCTTGATAGGATTTGTAGAGCTCAAGTTATGACTTTGACAAATTACAGGTCATCTGAGGTATGTGAATCTGGGTCCTTGAAAGTTACCCAACTGGCATCCAACTTTTGCCCTAGTAGGGTGATTCCTATGAACTCTTGGTCAACATGAATGTTGTATAGCATCTTCTTAGCTTTCTAGAGAGTACTAGAAGTCCTTGATAGGATTTGTAGAACTCAACTTATAGCTTTGACAAGTCAAGGGCATTTTGGTCATTTGGAGGTTATAGGTCATTTCAAGCATAAGGCCGTATCTTCTATTTCCATGCTTCAAATGGAAAAACTTCAACATCAAACTTGCTTAGAATGATGTTTTAAGGCTAGTAAGGAGGTCATGAGATGTTGAAAAGGCTTGTATCAAAAAGTGATATAAATGGCCTAAAATGGAGGCATAAGTTAAATAAGGTGAAATTGAAAATTGGAAATCACAAGTTATACATCCAAACCATGTCATATAATAGGTCATTTTGACTCCAAAGGACATTCTAAGAACAATGGTTCAGCCACAATTTTGATTTGAGGCGTAGATCATAGGGATGCTTTGGAAATGGCTTACTTGCATCTTAAGGTACCAAAGCAAAACATGAAGAAACTCAATAAACAAGTTAGTTATGCATTGTAACACATCATAAATCTCATATGGGGAGAATTTCAAGTCAGTTACAAAGGTCACAAGGACTATGGCATGAGATAGCATATGGTGAGAAGTGAAATCAAAATGTCATGACATGCGATTTCCAATTTCTCATTGGAAGGTCCTAGATGGTTCTAGATGATTCTAAACCACTCTATATAACATGTGTAACTTGCTCAGATGCAAGGTTGGTGAGAGTTGGTGCAGAGAAGAGAGAGTGATATCAAAAATCTTCCATTGCAAGTCAAGTTCCAATTCTACATTCTTCTTCATTTCCATTCCTTTTTTCAATTGAAACGCATTCCATATGGATCACTGAGGGTGTGCAGATCAAATTGGGGGCAATTCCATTGATGAATCGTGTATGAGCTTTTGGATTTTCACCTCTGTAACTCAAGATCGGTTTCCAAGAATCAAGCAGTTTCAACCCTTCTTTTTGCATACAGAAGCAAGAATACTACTCAGTGGAGGAATTGGGAAAGATTGAAGGTCTGAATTGGAAGGTTCGTGCACCTGTTCATCCCAATTACAAAGGTTTGTAACTTTCTCTCTACACTATAATTTAAGTGCTATTAGATAGAATTAATAGGTTAGAATGGTTAAGGATAACTAGGAGATCATTTCTGGAGAGTTTGAAGAGATTTGGTGATGATTTTTGCAATGGCAAGATTTCTGTGTGGACCAAGAACTCACTGAATATTGGGGGATAATCTTAGTTTGATAGCAAGAAGTGCTCAGGGAAACATGGTGATGAGATTAGGACCTTTAATTTTGAGAATTGTTAAGATTGGTTCTTGATCAGTTATTTGAAGTTGCGATCGGGTTTTAGGTTTGAGAGAGTTTCAATGAGTTCTGAGGCCATGGCTAGATTCCTGGTGAAATTTGGAGCAATCTAGGGTTTTTAATTGTTGCATTTGGTGAGGTATTAATAGAATCCGAGTTGAGGAAGATGAATGTTTGAAGCTCTGCATTTTCATGGAGTCTTCAAGAACCCTAGTTGGAGGTTGAAGATGAGTTCCATGCCCTTAGATCAAGCAAGACTGGTTGACTATTTCTAAATCCAACGGACACGATTCAATTTCATTTTGAGAGGGAATTCAGAAACGAGTGAAACGCACCGTTTCATTAAACGGTGGTTTCTTGGGCTTTAGTGAAGAACACTGTCCACACCCCTAATCCTGGCCCACTTGGATTTTACACTGCATTTGCTTACTTTTCACACCGTGGATTTTTCTTTTTCTTTATGTTTTTTGATTTAATTTCTGATGATGATTGGGCCTGGCGCGTATTATTATCTGCACCCCTATTTTCAGCCCATATGAAATTTGAACTGCATTTGTTTGCTATCCACACCACCTCCTTGCATATTTTCATTTTATTTTCTCCATTTTATTTCAAACTTAGAAAAATCATAATAAATGGAAAAATAATGATTTTTAAGTGGGAATTTTTGCTCTCACTTCATATTAATGTCTAGAAAATTATCAAATAAAAATATTTTAATTTCATGCAATTTTAGTATTTTTTGTATATTTTCTACTTTTATTGCATTTTATTTCTTTTATGTTGATACAGGAATTTGTAGAATTTTGTTTAGGTAGTTCCCTTAACAGTTTTAGGCCATTCTTTTTAAGATAGTTAGATATAATCTTTAGCTTCCCCCTGGATTTATTCCATAATTTTGTGATGAATTTTAGAGTAGTTTTGATTAAATGGAATTAGGTTGTATAGAATTAGGTTAATCCTTAACATAGGTCCATAATAACATTAGAATTTTGGGTTTCTAGGTCAAGTTAGACATTGGGGCATATAAGGGTATTAAGGGTAGGTATGTAGGATCCCTTAGAAATTATATTAGGTTTTAATATAGTAGTATACTATTTTTAGATGATTTTTGTAGTTGATGATTTTTTGTGTTGCCCTTGTGGGCTTGAATTTTTGTTTGCTTTGCTTGGAGAGCTTGGGATTGCTTGGAGTAGCATTAAGGAGCATAGTAGGAGCATTGAGGAGCATTGAGGAGCTTGAGAGCTTGTTCTTGTTTGTTTTTTTGATTGTTTTAGGGTTAGGGATTATGAAGAGTTTAGACCTAGTTAAGTTCTTTCTCAAACATGGATGGTATCTTTCACCTCCATTTCTCCCTATGATTCAAAGTCCTTCCATGGTATACACCTCTCTCCTTTGGAGGGATAAGTGATGTACCTAGGAAGTAGAACTTTTGAGGAAACCATTCCTCTGACGTTGAACCCTTATAGGCCACCTTTGGTGGTCAATAAGCAGTTCAATATCCCCAGTTTATCCAGTAAGTGATTTCCTCTGGTTTGAATATCTTGAGAGATGCTGAGCCTGAGTGTGAAGATGAAGACTTCAATGAAGAGTATGGAAGAGGATGAATCCTTGAGTATTGCCATTCCAGCTGAAGCTTGAAGAGCATCATGATCAAGTTGATATTTGAAGACCCCTGAAGATTAGGTGAAGCCTGAAGGTGGAGCTGATCAAGAAGCTGAAGCTTAAAGGAGAAGATAAGTTGAAACTTATGTTGAAGGGTTGAAACCTGGAAAAGCAAATTGATATTTGTCAAGAGTGATTGAAGTCTGAAGACTGAATTGCTGCTGGAAGAGCTGAAGCTTGGAGTTAGGAGTTGGTCTGCTTTCTTTTCTTTTTCTTTTCTGTATTGATGTGTTTTGTTTGACTTGCTTGATGCATTAGAATAAGTTCATATCTAGAATAGGTAGAATCTAGGAGCATGATTGCACTAGAAGTTGAGTTGCTCCCTCTGCTTGTATTGTTACTGCATGGCTTTGCTTGCGGGTATTCGGTGGAGCCCAGCTCCCTTGCCCATGTGGTTTGTTTGTCTGATGGCATTTCATTTCATTTTTTTCTGTATGATTGCAGTTTACTGTTATTGCTTGATAGCATGTTTTATATTTCAGTATGATTACTGTTATCCATTCTGGCTTGAGGTTGAGATGAGCTTGTGGAGGCTGAAGCCCCACACACATTTCCTCCCTCACTTGCATTGCATGCATTTTACCGTTTAAGCTGATGCTTTGTCTGTTTTGGTGTATCATTGACATGATCCCTTAGGACTCTCATTTCCTTTGATAAGGAACTGATGATAGAACTTTAGGTTGAAACTTATGCATGACAACTTCTAGGAGTTCCCTGTTCAAACCTCAACCATAGGATGAATCCATGGCATGACAACAGTAGGACTTGATAGTCTCCCTCCTAGTTGGGCCTGTTCTCTTCTCATCTCAAAACAGTTTAAGATACAGTAATCATGAATGATTTCTTTCGTATGTTACGAGCCTTAAGCTATCTGAGAAAGGGTTGTGGGAGAGTTTCTTTTCCACAGTCTGGATGTTTAGTATGGTACCCTTTGGGTGACATGCGACGCATTCACTCTCAGGTCATAGACTCTAGTGCGATTGAAATCGCAAACACAATAAAAAACACTTCTTTCGTAAAAGACAGGAAATAAACCGTAGTTTCCCGAACTACGTAAGCTCTGATCTCTCATACCTGTTGAGAGTACGTAGGCACAATACTGATGTATTGGCGAGATACCTTCCCCCATAACCCATCGTAGGTCGAACCACGTTGACTCTGATTTCTCGTTCTCTGATGAGAATATGTAGGCATAAAGTGCGACGCTTTGCCGAGTTATTTTTCTTTTCTGTTTAAGCCAGCCTTGATAGGTAGATAGAATAAAACCAACCCGTCCAAGTAAACACAACAAGCGTGGATCCCGTCGAGTACGACGGACGTGAGGGGTGCTAATACCTTCCCCTTGCGTAACCGACTCCCGAACCCAAACAATGGTTGCGACGACCTTGTCTTACCCTTTTTCGTCAGATTTTTACGATCGTTTCCTTTCCCGCTCTAAGGGATAAATAACGAAAGGTGGCGACTCTTCTATTGTGCCGGCACCTTATTTTCGCGCAAGCAACAGCTGGCAACTCTGCTGGGGACTCCAACGGTTCCATGCGAGAGTCAATCCTAACGCTTGTATGTTTACCTGATGTGTTGCGTTTATTTATCGCATTTTACTTCTCGCACTTTATTTCCCGCATTTTATTTTCAGTATAATATGATTACCTGTGCTGTTGTGGGATGGGAGTTCTGATGAGTGAGAAGCCAGACCCAGGCTTGAGTGCACTATAGACTTAGAGTGGAAATTAGTGGGCGCGTGCTTGCTTTGTAGGCACTAGTGTCTCATGAAATCCACGCTCAGACGAGGTTCATCCGGTTGGCTTCTCTTTCAACCCTTTGGGTTGAGACGGTTGCTGGTTTGGTGGATTGTCGACTCTGGGGACCGATCATTTGTGATTCAGCCGAGTGAGGCCGCTTCATGAGCTGGTGATGCCACACTTTCTGGGTATCGTATCATCCCTCTTGAATGTCTGTGACGCTGATGAACACATAGGATGCCGAACTTGAGTCAGTTTAGGTCCATACCTGTGAGCAGGGTTGGGTTTATTGCAGGAAACCGTGACCTTCAGACTACTTGGTTTTCTTGACAGTGAATCAGTTTTGTTGGTACTGGGGTTTCTCAGTTGCAGATTTGTCTGTTCTTGATAGAGCAGGTTTTGATCAGAGGATCTTATCAGCAGATGTTGTTTGTTCTTGATAGAGCAGATTTTTGATTGGGGTCTGAAGATCTCATCAGCAAATGTTATTTGTTCTTGATAGAGCAGATTTTTGAGTGGGGTCTGAAGATCTCATCAGCAGCTGTATGTTTGTTCTTGATAGGGCAGATTTTGGATTGGGGTCTGAAGACCTCATTAGCAGATATTTCTTGATCCTACATCCGAGGTCCTTATTATCAGACATTTGTTCTTGACAGAGCAAAATTATTATCCTGTGTACATGGCCCTATCAGATGGTGGTTCTTGGCAGATTAGATTTGTGGTCCGATACCAGGGTTTTCTTCTCATCAGATGCAGTGGTTGTTCTTAATAGAGCAAGATTATGGTTTTGTTGATACAGAATCTCCACAGCACCAGTTTCCCTGATCTCTTATTGCATGATTGCATTTTGCATTAGTTCGCATACTCATTTGCATTTCATTAACATGTGTCTGTGTTGCAGGTACCGTTTTCCCCAATCCAGGATTTCTTGCCTTCTATTGTATTGTTATGGGCTCTCTGAGGAAGACCGTGGCTTACAAGTTCTCTGTCCCCGATGTGGTTAAGCTGACTGGTTTGATAGCTCTAGTAGATGATTCTGTGAAGGATGAGTTCAGGAAATCTTACGGCAGGTTGCTCAGTTTGGTTCATAAACCTTCTGCATTCGAGTTGAATGGGTTGCACGCCCTGCTGCAGTTCTATGACCCTCCGCTGAGATGTTTTACTTTTCAGGACTTTGTTCTCGCACCCATGCTGGAAGAGTATGCTGATTTGCTAGGTGTGCCTATCAAGAGGCAGATGCCTTTTGTTCACATGGAGGTTGAGCCTGATCTGGCTGGTTTAGCTCCTTCACTTCACCTGGACGCCTCCGAGTTAGTATTGACTAGTTGGAACAAGGTTCCTGGGTTCTCCTTGCAGTTTCTGGTGGGTAAGGCTCAGCAGTGTGCCAAGGACGGATGTTGGGTCGCGTTCAATGCCATCCTCGCTCTATGCATATATGGCATCATCCTGTTCCCTAACATGCTCGATTTTGTAGACTTTGATGCATTTCACATCTTCGCTTCAGGGAATCCAGTCCCTACCTTGATAGGAGATGTCTATCACTCAGTCCACTACAAAAATGAGAACAGGAGGGGGAAGAATGTCTCGTGCTACGTACCCTTGCTGTACAAATGGCTTGAAAGTCATCTGCCCAAGAAGGGTCCTTTTGTCTCGTCTGCAGCCACAGCTGAGTGGCCTAAGCGTCTGATGAGTTTATCTGCAGAGGATATTGACTGGTTCGACAGAGATAGGTTGGGTACTGAGGTGATCTTCAGTTGCAGCGGATTTCCTAATGTGCCTTTGATAGGTAGGAAGGGTTGTGTAAACTACAATCCGTCGTTGCTGGTTCGACAGTTCGCGTATGCCTTGAGAACTCCGCCGAAGGATGAAGAGGTACAGGAATCTCTGTACCTCACTGGTATTCTAGAGGGGGATCTGTTGTCCAAGCTTCAGCGCGCGTGGAATGGTATCAGTAAGCGAGGAAAGCCATTGCTGGGGAAAAGCAACAATCAAGCCTACCCTCCGTATTTGGCATGGATCAGAGCCAGGGCAAATTCTATAGGGATGCCGTTTCCTCATGCCAAGCCAGAAAGCCCTCCAATGATCGAAGAGCCTACTACTGTGCCCATTCATCATCATAATCAGGTGTTAGCCGAGCGGGATGAATTGAAGCGGGCGAACGAAGAACTGGAGAAGGAATTCGCTCAGCTCCGAAGCGAGAGGAACGAAGCTGTACATGCTTTCAAAAGACAGACAGAGTTGGTGAACCAGCTGGGTACAGACCTGACTAAGCAGATAGCCGAGCGTGAACGCATGGGTCGAGACTTCAAAGCTGTCAACGACGTACTGGCTACGAAGAAGCACCACTTGGACGAGGCATATCGGAGGATATCCAAGTTCAACCAGCACTGGAAGGCTTCCCTGGCCACCAGGAAAGAGCGAGAGGATAAGCTGATGCTACAGATCTCCAAGCTGGAAGCCCAGGTGAAGGACAGTGAAAAGAGGTTTGATGAGGAAACCGCCCGCAGATACGCTGCTGAAGGCCAGCTCAACAAAGCTCTCGCTAACCTAAAGGAGCGCAAGCTGACGTTTGAGTCTAAAAAGCGGAAATTAGAAGATTGCTTCGGCAAAGGAGCATGGGAAAGTTCGGTTGAAGGACTTAAGTATACCATTGTGCAGAGGGAATTACTCGTCGAGGGGTTGCTCACTCTACCAGATCATCCAGAGACGAAGGAGTTGTTAGAAGAGTATCGCGCCCGTGTCCGTACTTGACTATTTGTATTCCTTTTGTTTTGATCATTGTTGTATGCTGACCATCACCAGGCTTGTTGGCTGAGGTCACGCTGTTGATTCATCTTGTACTCGCTGATGCTATGTACTGCCTTGATAGGCTTTCTTTATATATGAGATTGTTGTTTCCATGATTGGACTCGGACTTCTTCTTCTTATTATTATCAGCACTGGCACTCAGGCACTAGGATCGGGGGAAATCTCCCAAACACACAGACACACGCATGCATCTGCATGAAGCATTTGCATGACGAGCATTTTGTTGTTTTTCCTAACCCTTTAGTGTTTACAGGTTTTTTCAGGTTTACAGGTGTCCCAGGTTGTTCCCGGTGACTCCAGGATTGATCAGAGACTAATTCACCATTATCCGACTAGAGCTAATCAGACCAGGATCATGGATCAAGTGCAAACTGATGTTCAGGAGCTCCGCGAAAGGATGGATCGCTTCATGGAGCTCATGCAAGTGGTCGCCAATGGTCAAGATCAGCTCAGAACTTTGGTCCAGCCTTTGATCTCCAGGGTTGATAGCAACGGCATACTCCATGGTGGGACCGTGCCTACTCCCCCACCAGTTGATACTCCACAGAATGGTGTCCCCATGGCCGGGGGCAATGGCAGTGCTAATGGCAACGTGATGGCCAATATCGGACTCAATACGACGGGCGTCGGTAATGGAAGTCTGGGAGCTAATGTTAATATCGGGCCGGTCAACGGCAATGCAGGCGTTGGGAATCTGTGTGTGCCTCAGCCATGGCTTGAGGATCATCAGGATGATGTGTTCTCTCAAAGAGGTGCTGAAGGGGAGCTGAATGCTGAAGCGCGGCTTAGATTCAAGGCACTTGAAGATAAAATGAGAGATATTGAGAATCAGAATACTTTGGGCGTTGATATGTCCAAGCTGGGATTAATTGCTGATTTCAAGGTACCTCCTAAGTTCAGGGTACCTGACTTTGAGAAATATAAGGGCACCACTTGCCCTCGTGTCCACCTGAGATCGTACTACAGGAAGATGTCTGCCTATTCGGAGGACGAGAAGTTGCTGATGCACTTCTTCCAGGATAGTCTTTCCGGGCCATCCCTCGAGTGGTACATGGGTCTGGAGCCCACTAGTGTGCGCACATGGAAGGATCTCGCTGAAGCGTTTGTGCACCATTACCAGTACAACAACGACTTGGCCCCGAATCGAGTCCAGCTCCAGAACCTGTCGCAGAGGAATAATGAAGGATTTAAGAAGTACGCCCAGCGGTGGCGTGAGTTGGCATCCCGGGTTCAGCCGCCGATGGTTGAACGCGAGCTCGTGCAGATGTTTGTAGCTACCCTCCCAGGGGTTTACTATAAAAAGTTAGTCAGCGGTATGTCTGGGACGTTCTCAGCTCTCATTATCATGGGCGAGCACGTCGAGAATGGAATCAAGATCGGGAAAATTCAAGGTGAATCATCCTCAGCTGGAGGAGGGGGAAAGAAACCTTATGCTGGTAAAAGGCGAGAAGGAGATGCGAGCGTTGTGACCAACGCTCGAAGGAAGGGCAAAGGCCCCCAGCAGCAGATAGCCAGTATAAATATCCCAGCGGCTCCGCAGCAGCAGCAGCAACCGAATCAACAGGGATATAGAAAGTATCAGAATCGGGCATCTTTGACAAACCGTCACTTCGAGGCACCACCCATGTCGTACGTGCAACTCTTGCAGACTTTGCTTTAGCTTCAGTTGGTCCAGAAGAGAATGATGGCTCCCTTGACAGGGGCACCTCCACCAGGGTACGACGCTAATGCCACTTGCGACTTCCACTCAGGGGCACCAGGCCACACGATTGAGAACTGCAAAGCCTTCAAGCACAAGGTGCAGGACTTGGTGGATGCCAAGATCATTAACTTCTCCGATAATGTGCCCAATGTCACGAAGAATCCTATGCCGAATCATAGGGGAGGCGGAGTGAACGCCATTATCGAAGAAGAGAGTGCAGATCTATTGACTGATGTCAGAGACCTAAAGACGCCGCTTAGCTTCGTTAAAGCTAAGTTATTGAAAAGAGGGTTCTTTCCAGGGTGCGGAGAACTATGCATGGACTGTGCTACACATTCTGATGGATGTGAGCAGTTGGTTGAAGGAATTCAAAGTCTGATGACTGAGGGGATTTTGTAGTTTAGCCGGAAGGCTGAAAGTGTATCAGGAGAGGTAGTGTTGAAGCAGGCCGATGAAGTCGCCACCATCACCATCCCTCGCCGGCCAATAACTATTTCTGCGCCCAGGCCGCCCACGATCACTATTACCAAAGCTGGGCCGATACCATTCGAGAGCACTAACGCCGTTCCATGGCATTATGGGGCTGAAGTTTATTGCAACGGACAGAAGTTGGAGCTAGAACCGTATGGGTCGACTATGGAGAACCTCGCAGGAATCAGTGGCATTACTCGCAGCGGAAGAGTGTTTGCACCGCCAGAGGTCGTGGTAGATAAAGCGGTCAGAGCTGATGCGGCCGATAAGGGTAAAAGCAAAGTCGTCGAAGAGGCCCCGTGTGGGCTAGAAACAGATTTGCTTGTCAAAGATGCCGAGGAGTTTATGCGGTTGATTAAAAAGAGTGACTACAAGATTGTAGATCATCTCCATCAGACGCCCTCGAAGATTCCCATTCTCAACCTATTGCTGTGTTCTGAAGCACACCGCAACGCGCTGTTGAAGGTGTTGAACGCCGCCTACGTACCGCAAGAGATATCGGTGAATCAGCTAGAAGAGGTGGTGGCCCATGTTAATGCTGGCAATGGGCTAGGGTTCACAGACTTAGAGCTGACGCCAAAAGGGAGGAATCACAATAGCGCCCTGCACATCTCGATAGAGTGTAGGGGCACAATCATGTCGCACGTGTTGGTGGACACGGGTTCGTCACTGAATGTTCTTCCGAAGAAGGCATTAATGAAGTTGGACACTCGCAGATTTCTCTGCACACCCAGTGATCTGGTTGTGAAGGCGTTCGACGGAACTAAACGCCATGTTTTCGGGGAGGTGACCCTGCCAATCCAAGTCGGTCCGGAAGCGTTCGACGCGGTCTTTTATATCATGGACATCATGCCTGCCTATAGTTGTCTCTTGGGCCGGCCATGGATCCATGCGGCTGGTGTCGTGACCTCCACGTTGCACCAAAAGCTCAAATATGCTGTCGGAGGAAGCATCGTAACCGTGTGTGGCGAGGAAGACATAATGGTGAGCCATTTGTCATCCTTTAAGTATGTTGAAATGGATGGCGAAATCCATGAAACTCTTTGTCAAGCATTCGAAGCTGTCAAGGTGAAAGAAGTAGCTCTTGTAGTCACAGAAAAGCCAGAGATGAATCTCTCCTCGTTTAAGGAAGCTCGGGCCGTTGTCCAAGCCGGATCTACCCCAGGCTGGGGGCGAATTTTGGAGATACCCAACAAGCAGGATAAGTTTGGGTTGGGATATTCTCCTGGAGCTGAAGCTTCTTCTTCTTCGTCTAGCAATGCGTCTCGAGGTAAAGGGCGGATCCAATTTACCAGTGGCGGAGTGATTTTCGAAAGCATCAACGCGGCGTCTGAAGACAGCGGGGATAGCGATTGTGATCTCGATTCTTGGATATAGCCAAGCAAGCCAGGCGAGGGCCTCAACAATTGGACCATCAAGGATATCATCTAGATGACAAGTGAAGAGTAATGATTTACTTTTTCCAATCATTGTACAACCCTATGTCCTACCCGGGGCATAGCGGTTTTATTGTCAGGGCCTTGTTGGATTATGTACATGCATTTTGTTAATAAATCAAAGGCGTTTTCTTCGTATTCAAATATTGTGATCTCTGTTATTCCTGTTTTATATTTGTTTTGAAAAACAGTAAAATGACAATGGGGTTTGTGCTAACCTCCATATTCTTGTTTTAAACTTAACCCTTGTTATTGCAGGATCCACATAACAGATGACATCGACTTTGGACCTTCTACGGCTCACTTCGACTTCGATTGCCCGATCTATCAAGCCGAAGAAGAGATTGATGAAGACGAAGACCTTCCTGAGGAGTTGGTCCGCTTGTTGAAAGAAGAGGAAAAAGTTATTCTGCCTCATGAGGAGGAGATCGAAATCGTGAACCTGGGTTCTGAAGAGCTCGTTAGAAATGTCAGGATAGGGGCTGCATTGCAGAGTGATGTCAAGCAGAGATTGGTCGAGATGCTAAGAGAGTATAGTGACGTCTTTGCTTGGTCATACAAAGATATGCCCGGACTTGACACGGACATCGTGGTCCACCACTTGCCGCTGCGAGAAGATTGCCCTCCCGTTAAGCAGAAGCTTAGGAGGACGAGACCAGATATGGCTGTTAAGATCAAAGAAGAAGTGCAGAAACAGCTTGATGCTGGCTTCTTAGCGGTCACCACTTACCCTCCGTGGGTCGCCAACATAGTGCCTGTACCGAAGAAGGACGGTAAGGTACGCATGTGCGTCGATTATTGGGATTTGAATAGGGCGAGCCCTAAAGATGATTTCTCGTTGCCTCATATTGATGTGTTGGTCGACAACACATCCCAGTTCTCCGTGTTTTCGTTCATGGATGGCTTCTCCAGCTACAACCAGATCAAGATGGCGCCGGAGGACATGGAGAAAACGACGTTTATCACCCCCTGGGGAACGTTTTGCTATAAGGTAATGCCTTTCGGTCTGAAGAACGCAGGGGCCACTTACCAACGAGCAATGGTAACTTTGTTTCATGACATGATTCATCATGAGATTGAGGTATATGTTGATGACATGATTGCGAAGTCCCAAACGGAGGAAGAGCATCTGGTCAACTTATTGAAGCTTTTTGAGAGGCTTAGGAAGTTCAGGTTGAGGCTGAATCCTAACAAATGTACTTTCGGAGTACGGTCCGGAATGTTACTGGGGTTTATTGTGAGTGAACGAGGCATCGAGGTTGATCCTGCGAAAATAAAAGCCATTCAAGAAATGCCAGCGCCAAAAACAGAAAAAGAAGTTCGTGGTTTCTTGGGCAGAATAAACTACATTGCAAGGTTTATCTCTCAGCTCACGGCAACTTGTGAACCAATGTTCAAGCTTTTAAAGAAAGATAAGGCAATTACTTGGAATGAGGATTTCCAGAAGGCATTTGACAAGATAAAGCAGTATCTTCAAGAACCTCCAATCTTGATACCCCCAGTGGCTGGACGGCCATTAATCATGTACTTGACAGTTCTTGAGAATAGTATGGGGTGCGTTCTCGGTCAGCACGACGAGACGGGCAGAAAGGAGCATGCCATTTACTACTTGAGTAAAAAGTTCACTGACTGTGAATCTCGATACTCGATGCTGGAAAAGATGTGTTGTGCACTAGCCTGGGCTGCCAAATGTCTACGACAGTACATGCTCAATCACACCACTATGCTAATTTCGAAGATGGATCCGATCAAGTACATCTTCGAGAAGCAGGCTCTTTCGGGCAGGATTGCCAGATGGCAAATGGTGTTAACGGAATATGATATTCAGTACGTGTCCCAGAAGGCCATTAAGGGCAGCGTATTGTCTGATTACCTTGCCGAACAGCCGATCGAGGATTACCAGCCGATGAAATTCGAATTCCCTGATGAGGATATTATGTTTCTCAAAGCGAAGGATTGCCATGAGCCGTTGCCCGACGAGGGGCCAGATAGGAAATCCTAGTGGAAATTGATATTCGATGGGGCGGTTAATTCCTATGGAAGTGGCATCGGGGCTATCATCACGACTCCCCACGGATCCCACATCCCGTTTACTGCGAGACTGACGTTTCCAGTCACTAACAACGAGGCGGAGTACGAAGCATGCATCATGGGTCTAGAAGAGGCAATTGATTTGAGAATCAAGAACCTAGACGTATATGGTGACTCAGCGCTTGTGATCAACCAAATTAAAGGGGAGTGGGAGACTCGTCAATCGAATTTGGTGCCGTACATGAATTATGCCAGAAGGCTACTTCCGTTCTTTGATCGGGTGGAACTCCATCATGTGCCCCGGGCCAAAATCAGATGGCCGATGCCTTAGCCACGTTGGCTTCAATGTATAAAGTCAATTTTTGGAATGAGGCTCCAAGAATTTCCCTTTCGCGTCTTGATAGACCTGCATTCGTCTTTGCAATCAAGGAAGCCGCCGACGGCAAGCCATGGTTCCATGACATCTAGACCTTCCTTATGACTAAGGAGTATCCTGCGGGTGCGTCAACCCAGGATAAGAAGACTCTGAGGAGGCTGTCTGGAAACTTTTATCTCAATCCTGATGGAGTGTTGTATAAGAGAAATCACGATCTCGTGCTACTCAGATGTGTAGATGAGAAAGAGGCGAGTATGCTCATGGAGGAAGTCCATGAAGGCACATTTGGTACGCACGCCGGCGGGCACGCTATGACGAGAAAGATCCTGAGAGCAGGATACTACTGGCTGACGATGGAGTCAGATTGCTTCAGATTCGCGAAAAGATGTCATAAATGCCAGATTTATGCTGATAAAGTTCATGTGCCGCCGTGCTCGTTAAATGTCATGTCCTCCCCGTGGTCGTTCTCCATGTGGGGCATCGACATGATAGGCAAGATCGAGCCCACTGCGTCTAACGGTCATCGCTTCATTCTAGTAGCTATCGACTACTTCACCAAGTGGGTGGAGGCAGCCTCGTATGCTAATGTGACCAAGCAGGTGGTGGCTAAATTCATAAAGAGGGACATCATCTGTCGTTACAGAATTCCCGAGCGGATCATTATTGATAATGGTTCGAATCTGAATAACAAGATGATGAAGGAGCTGTGCCAGAATTTCAAGATTGTGTCGCTTGCGCGAAAATACGGTGCCGGCATGACAGAAGAGTCGCCACCTTTCGTTATTTATCCCTCAGAGCGGGAAAGGAAACAATCGGAAAAACCTGACGAAAAAATGGTAAGACAAGGTCATCGCAACCGTTGTCTGGGTTCGGGAGTCGGTTACACAAGGGGAAGGTATTAGCACCCCTCACGTCCGTCGTACTCGACGGGATCCACGCTTGTTGTGTTTACATGGACGGGTTGGTTTTATTCTATCTACCTATCAAGGCTAGCTGAAAAAGAAAAGAAAACGACTCGGCAAAGCGTCGCACTTTATGCCTACGTATTCTCATCAGAGAATGAGAAATCAGAGTCAACGTAGTTCGGCCTACGAAGGATTATGGGGGAAGGTAGCTCGCCAAGACATCGCCATCTTGTGCCTACGTACTCTCAACAAGCATGAGAGATCAGAGCATACGTAGTTCGGGAAACTACGGTTTATTTCCTGTCTTTTACGAAAGAAGTGTTTTTTATTGTGTTTGCCATTTCAACCGCACTAGAGACTATGACCTGAGAGTGAATGCGTCGCATGTCACCCAAAGGGTACCATACTAAACATCCAGACTGTGGAAAAGAAACTCTCCCACAACCCTTTCTCAGGTAGCTTAAGGCTCGTAACGTACGAAAGAAATCATTCATGATTACTGTATCTTAAACTGTTTTGAGATGAGAAGAGAACAGACCCAACTAGGAGGGAGACTATCAAGTCCTACTATTATCATGCCATGGATTCATCCTATGGTTGAGGTTTGAACAGGGAAATCCTAGAAGTTGTCATGCATAGGTTTCAACCTAAGATTCTATCATCAAGTCCTTATCAAAGGAAATGAGAGTCCTAAGGGATCTTGTCAATGATACACCAAAACAGACAAAGCATCAGCTTTAAACAGTAAAATGCATGCAATGCAAGTGAGGGAGGAAATGTGTGTGGGGCTTCATCCTCCACAAGCTCATCTCAACCTCAAGCCAGAATGAAATAACAGTAATCATACTGAAATATAAACAACATGCTATCAAGCAATAAACAGTAAACTGCAATCATACAGATAAAATGAAATAAAATGCCATCAGGCAAACAAACCACATGGGCAAGGGAGCTGGGCTCTACCGAATACCCGCAAGCAAAGCCACACAGTAACAATGCAAGCAGAGGGAGCAACTCAACCTCTAGTGAAATCATGCTCCTAGATTCTACTTATTATAGATATGGACTTAATCTAATGCATCAGACAAGTCAAACAAAACACAACAATACAGAAAAGAAAAAGAAGAAAGCAGATCAACTCCTATCTCAACTTCAAGCCTCAGCTTTTCCAACAGCAACTCAGTCTTCAGACTTCAAACACTCTTGACAAATATCAATTGCTTTTCCAGGTTTCAACCCTACAACATGAGTCTCAACTCATCTTCTCCCTTAAGCTTCAGCTTCTTGATCAGCTCCACCTTCAGGCTTCACTATCTTCAGGGATCTTCAAGTATCAACTTGCTCTTGCTGCTCTTCAAGCTTCAGCTGGAATGGCACTATTCAAGGATTCCTCCTCTTCAATACTCTTCAATGAAGTCTTCATCTTCAAGCTCAGGCTCAGCATCTCTCAAGATAATCAAAACCAGAGAAAATCACTTACTGGATAAGCTGGGGGATATTGAACTGCTTATTTGACCACCAAAGGTGACCTATAAGGGTTCAACATCAAAGGAATGGTTCCCTCAAAAGTTATACCTCCTAGGTATAGCACTTATCCCTCCAAAGGAGAGAGGTGTATACCATGGAAGGACTTTGAATCATAGGGAGGAATGGAGGTGAATGATACCATCCATGTTTGAGAAAGAAGTTATCTACATCTAAACTCTTCCTAATTCCTAACCCTAAAACAACTAAAAAGAAAATAAGAACAAGCTCTCAAGCTCCTCCATGCATCTTCAAGTCTTCTACTATGCTCCTCAATGCTCCACAATGAGATACCAAGCTTTCCAAGCCCACAAAGCAAAGCAACTAAAGCAAACATGCCCTAAAGGCAACACAAACAATCAACCAATACAAAAATCAACTAAAAATAGCATACTATTATATTAAATCCTAATATAATTTCTAAGGGATCCTACATACCTACCCTTAATACCCATATATGCCCCATAGTCTAAATTGTCCTAAAAAACCCAAAATCTAAAGTTATTATGGACCTATGTTGAAGTTTTAACCTAATCCTACACTACCTAATAGCATTTAATCAAAACTATCCTAAAGTTCATCACAAAAATATGGAATAAATCCAGGGGGAACCTAAAACATATATCTAACTACCCTAAAAAGAATGACCTAAAAATACTAAGGGAGCTACCTAAACTAAAATCTACAAAATCACGGATCAACCTAAAAGAATTAAAAAGCAATTAAAATGAAAAATATACCAAAAATATTAAAATGCATGATATGCAAAATGTTTTTATTTTATATTTTTCTAGACAAAAATATGAAAAGGGAGAAAAAACTCCCATAAAAAATATTGATTTTTCTATTTAATATGATTTTCTAAAGTTGATGAAAAATGGAGAAAATATAAAATGCACATGAATGGAGTGGGTGCAAGAAGTAATAATATTCAGTTCATTTTATGATTTGGGCCCATACTGGGGGTGCAGGAAGTAAAGCGCTTGGGCCCAGTTATTAATCCGAAAAAACAATAATAAAGCATAAAGAAATTGGAAAACGAGCGGTGCGAATAGCATGGAAATCTAGTTCAAATTTGGAATTGGACCTCAGAGGGGGTGGGAATAGAATCCAAATGTTCTTACTTCTTGGTATCAAAATGATCCTTATGTTACACTGGTTAAAATCAGCCATTAAACTAGCATTATCACTCATTAAATCACATGTTCTTACTCCATCAAGAATTGACCTCCATGAATGAAACTTCACTAAATGCTCCCAAACTCATCATACATGATCACCTAATTGTCTCTAGCAGTTCTATACTAACAATTCATCCTAACCATGCCTAAATTATGAGTTAGAAGAGCTTTTGCAAACCTGGCTTCTTGGAATGGTAGATGGTGAAGATCTTCAATTCAGGGCCTGAAACTCTTCAAGAACACTCCTTGGATGATGGATCTTCCTCTGTATGCAAAAGATTTGATGTAGCAAGCTTGTACTTCAAGATCCAATGTGATTTGCTTTTTTGCAAATTCAATGTGAACACCTTCGAATCTTCATCAATGGAGCTTCAACTCAGTATGAACACACTCAGGAATATCTATGGAGAAGGTTTGTGGAGAAAAAATGGATTGCAATGAAGAAGAATCAAGAGCTTGAATATGATTTGCAAATGAAGCTTTTGGATTTCAATCTCTCTTCTCTACACCAATTAACACCAACCTTGCCTCAATGCAAGTTGCACTTGTTATATAGAATGGATTAGAACAGTCTAGAATCATTTAGGACAATCCAATGAGAATTTGAAGATTTCATGTCATGGTATTTTGAATTATCATTTCTCCTTACATGGTATCTTATGCCAAATGCCTTGTAATCTTGGTAACCAACTTGATTTTATCCCCACATGATATTTTGGATGAGATACAATGCATATCTTCCTTGTTTGTTGAGTTTTTCCTTGTTTTGGTTTGGTATCTTATTATGCAAGCAAGACTTTTCCAAAGTAGCCCTATGATGCAAGCCTCAAATCAAAATTGTGGCTGAACCATTGTTCTTAGAATGTCATTTGGAGTCAAAATGACCTATTGCATGACATGGTTTGGACTTATAACTTGGGATTTTCATTTTTCAAATTCACTTGAATTAACTTATGCCTCATTTTTAGGCCATTTTTATCACTTTTTGATATGAGCCTTTTCAACATCTCATGACCTCCCTACTAGCCTTAAAACATCATTCTAAGCAAGTTTTATATTGAAGATTTTTCCATTTGAAGCTTGGAAGTAGGAGATATGGCCTTATGCTTGAAATGACCTATAACCTCCAAATGATCAAAATGCCCTTGGCTTGTCAAAGCCATAAGTTGAGTTCTACAAATCCTATCAAGGACTTCTAGTACTCTCTATAAAGCTAAGAAGATGATATTAAACATTCATGTTGACCAAGCATCCATAGGAATCATCTTACTAGGGCAAACGTTGTCTGCAAGTTGAGTGACTTTCAAGGACCCAGATTCACATACCTCAGATGACCTGTAATTTGTCAAAACCATAACTTGAGCTCCATAAATCCTATCAAGGACTTCCACCACTCAAAAAAAATCTAAGAACAAGCTCTACAACATTCATGGTATGGGGAAGATGAGATGACAATCACATCTTGAGCTAAACTGCCTTGAAGATAGGGATCAAACTAGGGGATTTTACACTGTTAATCCTTAGAAACCCTAGCTTGAAACTTCTCAAACTCCTCAATCATGATGAGGTTGTCTAGGAATCATCCTTATAGTATCTCAATACATCATTACATGATCACATGGCTCTTGGATTAGGTCTCAACCCTCTCCAAATCAGCAGTTGACCTAGGGTTGACCCAGTCAAACCCTAATTCTACCACTCATGGTTGAATCTTCTGAATTCTTGTATAATGGCCTCTCTAGGCTTCATGATGGCTTTCAAGACATCTCATAAGCTTTCTCAAAGCTTCAAGTCTACCCTCATAGTCTCAGAATCATCTGAGGAGCTCCCACAACTCTCAAGTTATGAGGCACACAACCTTGGTTTCAACCAATTCCTCTGAGGATCTCTTGAGCTTTCTGACAAAGGTATCAACCTTCAAACACTTGATGGGTAAATAAATGTTGGTCAAATTTTAGGGTGCAACAGATTGAACACCACAACTCATCTCCTTACCGGCCGAAGATGAATGGCGCCGTTGAAGCAGCCAACAAGAACATAAAGAAGATTGTTCAGAAGATGGTTGTGACCTACAAAGATTGGCACGAGATGCTGCCGTTTGCATTGCACGGTTATCGTACAACGGTCCGTACGTCGACCGGGGAAACTCCTTTATCCTTGGTGTACGGTATGGAAGCTGTCCTACCGCTAGAAGTGGAGATCCCTTCTTTGCGAGTTTTGGTTGATGTGAAACTCGACGAGGCAGAATGGATTACGAACCGACTGAACCAACTCAGCCTGATGGATGAGAAGAGGTTAGCATCGATTGCATTTGGTCATCTGTACCAAAGCCGAATGAAGAAAGCTTATGATAAGAAGGTGCGTCCTAGAAGCTTTCATACGGGTGATCTCGTCCTGAAGAAGATTCTTCCTCCACACTCCGATCACCGGGGCAAGTGGACTCCGAATTACGAAGGTCCGTACGTCGTCAGCAAGGTCTTCTCGGGAGGAGCTTTGTTGTTATCCACGATGGATGGTGAAGATTTTGCATACCCGGTGAACGCGGACGCAGTTAAAAAATACTTTGCTTGAAAGTGACCCGCTGGACAAAAAAAAAGAGAGTCCAGGCAAAAAAGGGGCATCCCGGCGAACCAAAAACAGAATAAAAAGGTTCGGGCAAAAATTAGGGATATAAATTGAAAAAATGTACACCCGCGAAGTCGAAAACCTACACTGGGCGGCTTCGGCAAAAAAGGGTATCCCGGTGAACTGAAAACCCGCAAAGGGCGGTTCACGCAAAAGTTAGGGATTTGAAAAAGCAAATGACTGCGTTTCGCGTGTGGACTTTCATTGTTTAGTGGTTTGGAGGACCTGAGGGCCGTTTATCTGAATCAATATCTTCCGAAGCTGAAGCGTCAGAGAAGTATCGAAGTCGAGTGGGTCATAGAGGGATCAACTCATGGTGTTTGTCTACGCCTCGTTGCCGACATTTGTATATACTGATGTATATTTATGTTTTATTTTTGTGCGGCTTCCTCATTCCAGGAGCTTGCCTCTGTTGTAAAACATTTTTTACCCATTCAGGGGTTCGTTATCAATAAAATGCATACTATTCAGCAATTCTGTTTGTCTGTTTAGCATTTATCTGTTTTGTTTGCGGAAAAGAACGCCGATGTTTTTGATAAAATGCGCATACATAAACTTACTGGTTTAGGCCACTGATTGTTGAAACAATTAATTACTTGAATATTTTCACGAGATAATAACCTTGATAGGTCCCTTTGAGAATGTATCTTGTCTGTTTGTTTGTGTTGTTACAGGTGTAGCATGTTCCAGGCAGTGCGCCGTGCGCATCCCGAAGCAGGATGACTCCTCCTTCTCCTGCAGAGTTCAGTAGCCTCTCCCCGCAGAGTCTGAACGCGAGATAATGAGCATTGATATGTCTCCCCAGGTAGAGATGATTCTCTCCCCAATCAGATGTATCCTAAAGGAATGTCATCTCCTCAGCTGAGTCAGGCGCTGAAGCGCGTGTTCATCCCCCAGCACCGGGTCACAAGTGCAGGTTTCGTAGGAAACTATTCGTACACCGAAGTATGCAGCAACTGATAGTCCAGACTGAAGTCTCCAGCGGAATTGAAATTCCCCACCAAAGTCGTACTCTCCCCCGAAGTCGGATGATTCCTTCTTCCCCAGCGGAATTGAGATTCCCCCACAGAGTCGTACTCTCCCCAGCGAAGCAGAATGATTTCTCCTTCCTCAGCCGAGTTTGCAGATACCCAAGAGAGCCGAATCCTTGGAAGTTTCTCAAGCCATGATTGGTTTTCCCCCCAGTGGAGTGTTGATCAACTGAAGTTGTTTCCCCACAGAGTCGTTATCTCCAGAGAAGTAGCCATGAAGGCCACGCAGGTTATTCCCGCGATTGACATTGTTTTCCCTCAGCAGGTCCAGGTTCCCGTAGAGCTTTGTTCCCCTGCAGCAATCAACTGAAGTTGTTTCCCCCCGCAGCAGTCAATTGAAGTTGTGTCCCCTGCGGAGTTCAATTGATATTGGCGTGACCATGTTCTCCTCAGCAGGATGATTCCTCTGTCTGAGTAGTTCTCTCTCCTTGACAGGAGAATTCTCCTTTCAACATTTATTTTGCTGACGGGATCGCATCATTGTGCATGAGTGCATAGCATTTATCATAAACGCATAGCATTTCCACCGTGTGGAGCATTGTGCCATTGCCGAAGCATACGCATAATAAACATGATCTAGCTTGCTACCGTTCTTGTTTTGCAGGTGTCCCGCCGCAGAATTGATTGCTCAGGATGATTCTTGACATTCTCCCCAACGAAGTCGCTTGCTCAAGATGATTCTTGAGATCCCCAACGAAGCCTTCGGTTCAAGATGATTCTTGAATTCCTCAGCAGGGTCGTTTGCTTAAGATGATTCTTAAGTACCCAGTGCAGTCTCCAGAGTTGGTTGCTCAAGCTGATGCTTAGAGTCCCCAGTAAAGGTTGCCCAGGATGATTCCTGAAACCCCCAACAGAGTGTTCGCTCAGGATGATTCCTGAAATCTCCAGGTTGGTTATCGGTTCAAGATGATTCTTGAAGTCCCTGGTGAAGTTATTTGTCCAAGATGATTTTTGAAGTCCTCAGCAGAGTTGATTTATCCAGAATGATTTCTGGACCCTCGGAGCGGAGTTACTTGATAGTTCTCTAGAATCCCCAGCGGCGAAGCGTCATCCCCAGCAGGTTTCTAACGGCGAAGTTGAAATCTCCCTTGAAGACTCCATGATTGAAGTCCGACCGTGTTAACGAAGCAGTTCTCTCAGCTGATGCGGAATGCCTGATGGCATGATCAACCTGATGGTTGGAGTCCGGCTGATGCCCGACAATTTCTTTGGATGCCTGATGGCATGATCAACCTGATGGTTGAAGTCCGACTGATGCCCGACAATTTCTTTGAATGCCTGATGGCGTGATCAACCTGATGGTTGAAGTCCGGCTGATGCCCGACTGTGTTCTTTGAATGCCTGGTGGCATGATCGGCTATGTATTACCGGTTACCGTGTGACCAATTCCCCAGTAGGGTTGCCGTGCAACTGTTATGATCAGTGTCGAAGATGTTCCTACCGAACCAGAGTATCGTTCACCTGTGTGTGGTATCCATACCTCCAGCAAGATCAGTGACACGTGTTCATCTTATTATTCTCTCCAACAGAGTCTGTTATTCAAGTTCATATTTCCCCAATGGATTTTCTTCACCCTGACGGCGAAGTCAGACGATGTTGAGAGTTGACGGCAAAGTCAGAAGACTATATTTGAGAACTTGACGGCGAAGTCAGATTATGTTGAGTACTTGGCGGAGATGTCAGATTCTTTATTGTCCCAGCGGCGAGGTTGGATGTTTGGCTGGCGGCGATGTCAGATTCTGTGTTGTCCCAACGGCGATGTTGGATGTTTGTTTCTGGCTGTGATGTCAGATTCTTTGTTGTCCCAGCGGCGATGTTGGATGTTTGGTTGGCGGCGATGTCAGATCCTTTGTAGTCCCAGCGGCGAGGTTGGATGTTTGTTTCTGGCGGCAATGTCAGGTGATTTAGTTCTCCAGCGGCGATGTTGGATGTTTGTTTCTGGCGGCGATGTCAGGTGATTTAGTTCTCCAGCGGCGATGTTGGATGTTTGTTTCTGGTGGCGAGGTCAGGTGATTTAGTTTTCCAGCGGCGATGTTGGGTGTTTTGGTTGTCCGACGGCGATGTCAGACGCTTTATTTTCATGAACGCCTGACGGCGAGGTCCGGTGTCTGATGACAATGTCGGAGGAATTTAATGTGGATAACTGACGACAAGGTTCAGATCAGTATGTCTCCAGCTAGTTGCCGTGCAGCTATTATTTCAGTTTTCGAAGATTCGTTCCCACCAGAGTACTGTATACTTGTGCAGTTGGAAAATTTCCGGGTTTATCGGTATTCAACCGTCTCGCACCTTGATTGGCTGAGAGCCGTTCACTCCTCACCCAGTCATGTTCAAGCCATTGGAATAGGGGCAGCTGTTGCACCTTAAAATTTGACCAACATTTATTTACCAAGCTTGTGTTCATTTTATTCATCATCTGCATCTCATTGATATGTGGGCAGTAGGTCAAGAGGTATGATTACCCAATAGGAGTTGTATGAGACTTTGAAGCTAGCCAAGAAAGTTGTTCAAGTGTTCAAGGATTGATATCTTTGTCAGAGAACTCAAAGAGATCCTCAGAGAGATTGGTTGAAACCAAGGTTGTGTGTCTCATAACTTGAGAGTTGTGGGAGCTCCTCAGATGATTCTGAGACTATGAGGATGGACTTGAAGCTTTGAGAAAGCTTGTGAGATGTCTTGAAAGCCATCATGAAGCCTAGAGAGGTCATTGTACAAGAATTCAGAAGATTCAGCCATGAGTGGTGGAATTAGGGTTTGACTGGGTCAACCCTAGGTCAACTGATGATTTGGAAAAGGTTGAGACCTGATCCAAGAGCCATGTGATCATGGAATGATGCATTGAGATGCTATAAGGATGATTCCTAGACCAACTCATCATGATTGAGGAGTTTGAGAAGTTTTAAGCTAGGGTTTCTAAGGCTTGACAGTGTAAAATCCCCTAGTTTGATCCCTATCTTCAAGGAAATTTAGCTCAAGATGTGATTGTTATCTCATCTTCCCCACAACATGAATGTTGTAGAGCTTGCTCTTAGCTTAAATTTGAGTACTATAAGTCCTTGATAGGATTTGTAGAGCTCAAGTTATGACTTTGACAAATTACAGGTCATCTGAGGTATGTGAATTTGGGTCCTTGAAAGTCACCCAACTTGCATCCAACTTTTGCCCTAGTAGGATGATTCCTATGAACTCTTGGTCAACATGAAAGTTGTAGAGCATCTTCTTATATTTCTATAGAGTACTAGAAGTCCTTGATAGGATTTGTAGAACTCAACTTATGGCTTTGACAAGTTAAGGGCATTTTGGTCATTTGGAGGTTATAGGTCATTTCAAGCATAAGGCCATATCTCCTATTTCCAAGCTTCAAATGGAAACATCTTCAACATCAAACTTTCTTAGAATGATGTTTTAAGGCTAGTAAGGAGGTCATGAGATTTTGAAAAGGCTTGTATCAAAAAGTGACAAAAATGGCCTAAAATGGAGGCATAAGTTAAATAAGGTGAAATTGAAAATTGGAAATCACAAGTTATACATCCAAACCATGTCATATAATAGGTAATTTTGACTCCAAAGGACATTCTAAGAACAATGGTTCAGCCACAATTTTGATTTGAGGCCTAGATCATAGGGCTGCTTTGGAAATGGCTTACTTACATCTTAAGGTACCAAAGCAAAACATGAAGAAACTCAATAAACAAGTTAGTTATGCATTGTAACACATCATAAATCTCATATGGGGAGAATTTCAAGTCAGTTACAAAGGTCACAAGAACTATGGCATGAGATAGCATATGGTGAGAAGTGAAATCAAAATGTCATGACATGAGATTTCCAATTTCTCATTGGAAGGTCCTAGATGGTTCTAGATGATTCTAAACCACTCTATATAACATGTGTAACTTCCTCAGATGCAAGGTTGGTGAGAGTTGGTGTAGAGAAGAGAGAGTGAGATCAAAAATCTTCCATTGCAAGTCAAGTTCCAATTCTACATTCTTCTTCATTTCTATTCCTTTTTTCAATTGAAACACATTCCATATGGATCACTGAGGGTGTGCAGATCAAATTGGGGGCAATTCCATTGATGAATCGTGTATGAGCTTTTGGATTTTCACCTCTGCAAATCAAGATCGGTTTCCAAGAATCAAGCAGTTTCAACCCTTCTTTTTGCATACAGAAGCAAGAATACTACTCAGTGAAGGAATTGGGAAAGATTGAAGGTCTGAATTGGAAGGTTCGTGCACCTGTTCATCCCAATTACACAGGTTTGTAACTTTCTCTCTACACTCTAATTTAAGTTCTATTAGATAGAATTAATAGGTTAGAATGGTTAAGGATAACTAGGAGATCATTTCTGGAGAGTTTGAAGAGATTTGGTGATGATTTTTGCAATGGCAAGATTTCTGTGTGGACCAAGAACTCACTGAATATTGGGGGATAATCTTAGTTTGATAGCAAGAAGTGCTCAGGGAAACATGGTGATGAGATTAGGACCTTTAATTTTGAGAATTGTTAAGATTGGTTCTTGATCAGTTATTTGAAGTTGCGATCGGGTTTTAGGTTTGAGAGAGTTTCAATGAGTTCTGAGGCCATGGCTAGATTCCTGGTGAAATTTGGAGCAATCTAGGGTTTTTAATTGTTGCATTTGGTGAGGTATTAATAAAATCCGAGTTGAGGAAGATGAATGTTTGAAGCTCTGCATTTTCATGGAGTCTTCAAGAACCCTAGCTGGAGGTTGAAGATGAGTTTCATGCCCTTAGATCAAGCAAGACTGGTTGACTATTTCTAAATCCAACGGAAACGATTCAATTACATTTTGAGAGGGAATTCAGAAACGAGTGAAACGCACCGTTTCATTAAACGGTGGTTTCTTGGGCTTTAGTGAAGAACACTGTCCACACCCCCAATCCTGGCCCACTTGGATTTTACACTGCATTTGCTTACTTTTCACACCGTGGATTTTTCTTTTTCTTTATGTTTTTTGATTTAATTTCTGATGATGATTGGGCCTGGCGCGTATTGTTATCTGCACCCCTATTTTCAGCCCATATGAAATTTGAACTGCATCTGTTTGCTATCCACACCACCTCCTTGCATATTTTCATTTTATTTTCTCCATTTTATTTCAAACTTAGAAAAATCATAATAAATGGAAAAATAATGATTTTTAAGTGGGAATTTTTGCTCCCACTTCATATTAATGTCTAGAAAATTATCTAATAAAAATATTTTCATTTCATGCATTTTTAGTATTTTTTGTATATTTTCTACTTTTATTGCATTTTATTTCTTTTATGTTGATACATGAATTTTTAGAATTTTGTTTAGGTAGTTCCCTTAACATTTTTAGGCCATTCTTTTTAGGATAGTTAGATATAAGCTTTAGTTTCCCCCTGGATTTATTCCATAATTTTGTGATGAATGTTAGAGTAGTTTTGATTAAATGGCATTAGGTTGTATAGAATTAGGTTAATCCTTAACATAGGTCCATAATAACATTAGAATTTTGGGTTTATAGGTCAAGTTAGACATTGGGGCATATAAGGGTATTAAGGGTAGGTATGTAGGATCCCTTAGAAATTATATTAGGTTTTAATATAGTAGTATACTATTTTAAGATGATTTTTGTAGTTGATGATTGTTTGTGTTGCCCTTGTGGGCTTGAATTTTTGTTTGCTTTGCTTGGAGAGATTGGGATTGCTTGGAGTAGCATTAAGGAGCATAGTAGGAGCATTGAGGAGAATTGAGGAGCTTGAGAGCTTGTTCTTGTTTGTTTTGTTGATTGTTTTAGGGTTAGGGATTAGGAAGAGTTTAGACCTAGTTAAGTTCTTTCTCAAACATGGATGGTATCTTTCACCTCCATTTCTCCCTATGATTCAAAGTCCTTCCATGGTATACACCTCTCTCCTTTGGAGGGATAAGTGATGTACCTAGGAAGTAGAACTTTTGAGGGAACCATTCCTTTGATGTTGAACCCTTATAGGCCACCTTTGGTGGTCAATAAGCAGTTCAATATCCCCAGCTTATCCAGTAAGTGATTTCCTCTGGTTTGAATATCTTGAGAGATGCTGAGCCTGAGTGTGAAGATGAAGACTTCATTTAAGAGTATGGAAGAGGATGAATCCTTGAGTATTGCCATTCCAGCTGAAGCTTGAAGAGCATCATGATCAAGTTGATATTTGAAGACCCCTGAAGATTAGGTGAAGCCTGAAGGTGGAGCTGATCAAGAAGCTGAAGCTTAAAGGAGAAGATAAGTTGAAACTTATGTTGAAGGGTTGAAACCTGGAAAAGTAAATTGATATTTGTCAAGAGTGATTGAAGTCTGAAGACTGAATTGCTGCTGGAAGAGCTGAAGCTTGGAGTTGGGAGTTGGTCTGCTTTCTTTTCTTTTTCTTTTCTGTATTGATGTGTTTTGTTTGACTTGCTTGATGCATTAGAATAAGTTCATATATAGAATAGGTAGAATCTAGGAGCATGATTGCATTAGAGGTTGAGTTGCTTCCTCTGCTTGTATTGTTACTGCATGGCTTTACTTGCGGGTATTCGGTGGAGCCCAGCTCCCTTGCCCGTGTGGTTTGTTTGTCTGATGGCATTTCATTTCATTTTTTTCTGTATGATTGCAGTTTACTGTTATTGCTTGATAGCATGTTTTATATTTCAGTATGATTACTGTTATCCATTCTGGCTTGAGGTTGAGATGAGCTTGTGGAGGCTGAAGCCCCACACACATTTCCTCCCTCACTTGCATTGTATGCATTTTACCGTTTAAGTTGATGCTTTGTCTGTTTTGGTGTATCATTGACATGATCCTTTAGGACTCTCATTTCCTTTGATAAGGAATTGATGATAGAACTTTAGGTTGAAACCTATGCATGACAACTTCTAGGAGTTCCCTGTTCAAACCTCAACCATAGGATGAATCCATGGCATGACAACAGTAGGACTTGATAGTCTCCCTCCTAGTTGGGCCTGTTCTCTTCTCATCTCAAAACAGTTTAAGATACAGTAATCATGAATGATTTCTTTCGTACGTTACGAGCCTTAAGATATTTGAGAAAGGGTTGTGGGAGAGTTTCTTTTCCACAGTCTGGATGTTTAGTATGGTACCCTTTGGGTGACATGGGACGCATTCACTCTCAGGTCATAGTCTCTAGTGCGATTGAAATCGCAAACACAATAAAAAACACTTCTTTCGTAAAAGACAGGAAATAAACCGTAGTTTCCCGAACTACGTAAGCTCTAATCTCTCATACCTGTTGAGAGTACGTAGGCACAATACTGATGTATTGGCGAGCTACCTTCCCCCATAACCCGTCGTAGGTCGAACTACGTTGACTCTGATTTCTCGTTCTCTGATGAGAATACGTAGGCATAAAGTGCGACGCTTTGCCGAGTCATTTTTCTTTTCTGTTTAAGCCAGCCTTGATAGGTAGATAGAATAAAACCAACCCGTCCAAGTAAACACAACAAGCGAGGATCCCGTCGAGTACGACGGACGTGAGGGGTGCTAATACCTTCCCCTTGCGTAACCGACTCCCGAACCCAGACAATGGTTGCGACGACCTTGTCTTACCCTTTTTCGTCAGGTTTTTTCGATCGTTTCCTTTCCCGCTCTGAGGGATAAATAACGAAAGGTGGCGACTCTTCTGTTGTGCCGGCACCTTATTTTCGCGCAAGCGACAGTGGGTGTGTCATCTTGTTGATATCAGGTTGTGTGAGTGTTTGCTCTATCATCCTTTTGGTGGTAGTTGCCGGTATGAGTTCACTCCATCATCATTTTGGTGGTGGATCTGTCATCTTATTGATGTTAGATTGTGCAAGTGTTTGCTCTATCATCCTTTTGGTGGTAGTAGCCGGTGTGAGTTCGCTCCATCATCCTTATGGTGGTGTGTCTATCATCTTGTTGATGTCAGATTGTGCGAGTGTTTGACCTATCATACTTTTGGTGGTAGTAGCCGTTGTGAGTTTGCTCCATCATCCTTTTTGTGGTGGGTCTGTCATCTTGTTGATGACAGATTGTGTGAGTGTTTGCTCTATCATCCTTTTGGTGGTAGAGGCCGGTGTGAGTTTGCTCCATCATCCTTTTGGTGCTGGCTCTGTCATCTTGTTGATGATATATTGTGTGAGTGTTTTGCTCTGTCAAACTTTTGGTGGTAGTAGCTGGTGTGAGTTTGCTCCATAAGCCTTTTGGTGGTGGTTCTTTCATCTTTTTGATGTCACATTGTGTGAGTGTTTGCAATATCATTCTTTTGGTGGTAGTAGCCAGTGTGAGTTTGCTCAATCATCCTTTTGTTGGTGGGTCTGTCATCTTGTTGATGACACATTGTGCTAGTGTTTGCTCTATCATCCTTGTTGTGGTAGTAGTCGGTGTGAGTTTGCTTCATCATCTGTTTGGTGGTTGGTATGTCATCTTATTGATGTCAGATTTTGCGAGTGTGTTAATCTATCATCCTGTTGGTGGTAAAAGCCAGTGTGAGTTCGCTCCATCATCCTTATGGTGGTATGGCTATCATCTTGTTGATATCAAATTGTGCGTGTTTGCTCTATCATCCTTTTGGTGGTAGTAGCCGGTTTGAGTTCGCTCCATCAAGCTTTTGGTGGTGAGTCTTTTATCTTTTTGATGTCAGATTGTGCGAGTGTTTGCCATGGCATCCCTTTGGTGGTAGTAACCGGTGTGAGTTCGCTCCATCATCCTTTTGGTGGTGGGTCTTTCATCTTGTTGATGACAGATTGTGCTAGTGTTTGCTCTATCATCATTTTGGTGGTAGTAGCAGGTGTGAGTTTGCTTCATCATCCATTTGGTGGTGGGTATGTCATCTTGGTGATGTCAAATTGTGCGATTATTTGCTTTATCATCCTTTTGGTGGTAGTAGCCGGTGTAAGTTTGCTCCATCATCCTTATGGTGGTCTGGCTATCATCTTGTTTATATCAAATTGTGCGAGTGTTTGGTCTATCATCCTTTTGGTGGTAGTAGCCGGTGTGAGTTCACTCCATCATCCGTTTGGTGGTGGGTATGTCATCTTGTTGATGTCAGATTGTGCGAGTGTGGTCATCTATCATCCTGTTGGTGGTAGTAGCCGGTGTGAGTTCGCTCCATCATCCTTATGATGGTGTGGTTATCATCTTGTTGATATCAAATTGTGCGTGTTTGCTCTATCATCTTTTTGGTGGTAGTAGCCGATTTGAGTTTGCACCATCAAGCTTTTGGTGGTGGGTCTTTCATCTTTTTGATGTCAGATTGTGCGAGTGTTTGCCATGTCATCCCTTTGGTGGTAGTAGCCAGTGTGAGTTCGCTCCATCATCCTTTTGGTGGTGGGTATGTCATCTTGTTGATGACTGTTGCACCCCAAAATTTTACCAACATTTATTTACCCATCAAGTGTTTGAAGGTTGGCACCTTCATCAGAAAGTTCAAGAGATCCTCAGAAGAATTGGTTGAAACCAAGGATGTGTCTCTCATAACTTGAGAGTTGTGGATGCTCCCCAGATGATTTTGAGACCATGAGAGTGAACTTGATGCTTTGAGAAAGTTTATGAGATGTCTTGAAAGCCATTATGAAGCCCAGAGAGGTCATTATGCAAGAATTCAGAAGATTCAACCATGAGTGGTAGAATTAGGGTTTTGACTAGGTCAACCCTAGGTCAACTGCAGATTTGGAGAAGGTTGAGACCTAATCCAAGAGCCATGAGATCATGGAATGATGTATAGAGATGTTATAAGGATGATTCCTAGACTAACTCATCATGATTGAGGAGTTTGAGAAGTTTTTAGCTAGGGTTTCTAAGGATGGACAGTGTAAAATCCCTAGTTTGATCCCTATCTTCCAGGCAGTTTTAGCTCAAGATGTGATTGTCATCTCATCTTCCCCATAACATGAATGTTTTAGAGCTTGTTCTTAGCTTTAACTTGAGTTGTAGAAGTCCTTGATAGGATTTGCAGAGCTCAAGTTATGGTTTTGACAAATTACAGGTCATCTGAGGTGTGTGAATCTGGGTCCTTGAAAGTCACCCAACTTGCAGACAACTTTTTCCCTAGTAGGATGATTCCTATGATCTCTTGGTCAACATGAATGTTGAAGAGAATCTTCTTATCTTTCTAGAGAGTACTAGAAGTCCTTGATAGGATTTGTAGAACTCAAGTTATGGCTTTGACAAGCCAAGGGCATTTTGGTCATTTGGAAGTTATAGGTCATTTCAAGCATATGGCCATATCTCCTACTTCCAAGCCTCAAATGAAAAAACTCAAAACATAAAAGTTGTTCAAAATGACATTTTAAGCCTAGAAAAGTGGTCATGAGTTGTTGTAAAATCTTGTAGCAAGAATTGACAAGAATGGGTGAAAATGACCTAAAAAAGGCATATAAGTTAAATAAAGTCAAGTTGGAAATTGGTTTGGGAGATCTATGAATCCAAAATAGGTCATCCAATATATCATTTTGAGTGAAAATATCATTTTAAAAACAATGGTTTAGGCACAATTTTGATTTGAGGCCTAGAAATTGGACTTGCTTTGTAATCATGTGACTTGCATATTAAGGTAACTTGGGAAAACTTCACATAAGGCAAGATTGGGCTGTTTTTTTGTACATTCCATCTCAATATCTCACAAGAGGAGATTTTGGCACCAAAACAAAGGCTTAATGCATGAGATGAGATAATACAACATGTCATCAAAAGAGAAATTCCAAGGCATTCTAGCTCATTCTAGAAGCATCTAGGCTTTTCCATTGATTGCTATATATTGAGTGGCTCATGAGGAGAATAGGGGTTTGGTGAATTCATTGGTGAAGAGTGAAGGAGAAAGTGGTATTCAAAGTTTCTTCAAAAGCAAGCAAGGTCACGAATTCACCTTTAGAGGTTTCTTCCATCAAAACTCTTGCAAACAGAAATCATTACTCCATTAGAGGATCATCTTGGAGAAAGAACAAGCTCTGAATCAAGCTCTGCATACATCCACCATTACAACTTGACAGGTTGGATTTCTTCTCCATATCCTTTTATTTATGTACATTCAATTAGATTCTTAGGTGTAGAATGGTTAGGTTTTATTAGGTGATTAATTCCTGAGGATTAGAGGAAGTTTCATAAGGTTTCATGGCAGGATGCAGTTTCTTTCAAGTTCAAGAATGAGTTGTAGGTTGAGTTTTAATACACGAATTATAGCTTAATATGATCAGGATAATATAATAAACAAGATTACACCATTAGATTTGAGCTTTAGCAAGACTGATCTCAGAAGAATATGGTTGAGCCAAGACCTTTAGGCATTCTGTTGGAGTGATACACGAGGTTTTAGGAGAAGCTATTGGTACCATCATGATCAGGGAAGAAAATGGCACGTTTTTGATTTTGGAATTTTTGATTTTCATTGAATATTGAGAGAGCACGAGGCTGAAGAAGATTCGTGCATGGATTCTGTTAAACTGAAAACCCTAGGTGTGTTGGAGACGATGACCCTCCACCGTCAGATCATCTCGAGTATTTGACCATTTAAGCCAATCTAACGGCCAACATTTAAATCAGAAAACGGAGGGAATTGCCTAAACCAAAACGCGTCGTTTAACTAAAGCTGCAACCCTGGGCCTAACATAACATTACTATGCACACCCCCACCAGCGAGCCCAATGAAAATAACGCTGAAACCTCTTGCTATCCGCACCGCGTTCTTAATCTTTTTCTTTTGTTTTTTTATTCCAATTTCTGATAACATGTGGGCCTAACGAATTTGATATTCGCACCACCCATTCCCTGACCCACCTTTGAATGAACTGGGTGCGTTCATTTTCACACCCCCTCCCCCATTTAATTCAATTCTTTTATTTTAGTTTCTTTTATATTTTCTTGCCTATTAAATAAATCATAGAAAATTGAAAAATCATTGTTTTTTAATTCTTGTTTTTTCTATAGACTCATAATTTTGTGTAGAAAATTAACAAAAATAAAAATGGAATTTTATTTTTAGTTTGATATTTTTAGTATATTTTTCTCTTAAGTAGCTCTTAATAAGGTTTAGGTGTATACTCAATTTTGTAGAATTTAGTTTAGGACCTTCCCTTAATCTTTTTGATTCATTCTTTTTAGTGTGATTAGATATTGAATCATAGTTTCCCCTGGATTTTATTACATGATTTTTAGATCAAAATTTGATTAGTTTAATTAGGTTAGCATTAGGGTACCAAATTAGGGTTTTAGGTTTAACATAGGTGAAGTAAATCATTTTCTTTTAGGAGTTTTTGACTTGATTTTTGGGTATGGGACTATAGGGATATTATGGGTAAGTATAATAGACCCTTGTGAATAAGCATTAGATTTTTCCCTGTGACTTTAGTATTTTCAGAGTATTTTTTGAATGGTCTGTTTGTGTGGCATGTTTTGTGTTGATTGTCTATCTTTGGGGTCATCTTTGGGGAATGGTTGTGGGGCTTGGTTTGCTTTGAAGACCTTGTTGAAGGAGCATGATGAAGGAGAAGATTGAAGATCAAGACCCAGAGGTTGAGAGGTTAGAGCTTGCAAGGATGCATGGATTGAGGTCCTAGTCTAGGAGCTTGTTCTCTGTTTGTGAGGTTCGAGATCCTGAAGTTTGAGGGAAATTCATGGTACTTTCCTGAGGAAGGCACTATGGATGTCTTTCATTCTTTCTTCTCACCTCTTTCCCAAGTATCCAATGATGTTGGAGCCTTCATGTGAGTTTAGTTTCTCCTGAGGAGGAATGTAAACTGATCACAGTTGTTGAGCCACATGGGATATGATTCCTAAGTGGAAGCCCCCTAGTACTTTCCTGAGGAAGGCACTATGGGTCTGTTCACTTAGTTCCCTTAGTTCATGTAGGATTTCTCAAGTATCCAATGATGTTGGAGCCTTCATGTGAGTTTAGTTTCTCCTGAGGAGGAATGTAAACTGATCACAGTTGTTGAGCCACATGGGATATGATTCCTAAGTGGAAGCCCCCTAGTACTTTCCTGAGGAAGGCACTATGGGTCTGTTCACTTAGTTCCCTTAGTTCATGGAGGATTTCTCAAGTATCCAATTATGTTGGAGCCTTCATGTGAGTTTAGTTTCTCCTGAGGAGGAATGTAAACCAATCACAGTTGTTGAGCCACATGGGATATGATTCCTGAGTATGAGCCTCCTAGTGCTTTCCTGAGGAGGGCACTATGAGTCTGCCTACTTAGCTCCCTTTCTTTGGTAAGCTTGTTTTGAAGCTTGAAGACTGGGATTGATTTCTTTTGATTAGGGTTTTGCTTTAGGGCTTTGCTTAGAGGCAGATTAGGGTTTTGTTTTTAGGGTTAGGATTAGGGAGAGCTTAGATAATTTCTTTCTCAAGCATGGATGGTATTTCATTTCTTTTATCTGTATGACTGCAGTTTACTGTTTATTGCTTGATAGCATGTTGTTTATTTTTCAGTATGATTACTGTTATTTCATGACTGGCTTGAGGTCGAGACGAGCTTATGGAGGCTGAAGTCCCACACACATTTCCTTCTTCACTTGCATTGCATGCATTTTACTGTTAAGCTAACGCTTTGTCTGTTTTGGTGTATCATTGACATGATCCCTTAGGACTCTCATTTCCTTTTGATAAGGATTTGATGATAGACTTTTAGGTTGAAACCTATGCATGACAACATCTAGGAGTTCCCTGTTCAAACCTCAACCATAGGATGAATCCATGGCATGATAACAGTAGGACTTGATAGTCTCCCTCCTAGTTGGGCCTGTTCTCTTCTCATCTCAAAACAGTTTAAGATACAGTAATCATGAATGATTTCTTTCGTACGTTACGAGCCTTAAGCTATCTGATAAAGGATTGTGGGAGAGTTCCTTTTCCACAGTCTGGATGTTTAGTATGGTACCCTTTGCGTGACATGTGACGCATTCACTCTCCGGTCATAGTCTCTATTGCGGTTGAAATCGCAAACACAATAAAAAACACTTCTTTCAAAACAGGAAATAAACCGTAGTTTCCCGAACTACGTGAGCTTTGATCTCTCATGCCTGTTGAGAGTACGTAGGCACAAGATGGCGAAGTCTTGGCGAGCTACCTTCCCCCATAAGCCTTCGTAGGCCGAACTACGTTGACTCTGATTTCTCATTCTCTGATGAGAATACGTAGGCATAAAGTGCGACGCTTTGCCGAGTCATTTTTTCTTTTCTTTTTCAGCCAACCTTGATAGGTAGATAAATTATAACCAACCCGTCCAAGTAAACAAACAAGCGTGGATCCCGTCGAGTACGACGGACGTGAGGGGTGCTAATACCTTCCCCTTGCGTAACCGACTCCCGAACCCAGACAATGGTTGCGATGACCTTGTCTTACCCTTTTTCGTCAGGTTTTTCCGATCGTTTCCTTTCCCGCTCTGAGGGATAAATAACGAAAGGTGGCGACTCTTCTGTCATGCCGACACCTTATTTTCGCGCAAGCAACAGCTGGAGACTCTGCTGGGGACCGAACCCAGAGTCTCTGGTTCTCCGGTTCCCTATGAGAGTCAATCCTACCGCTTGTATGTTTACTTGTTGGGTTGCGTTTATTTATCGCATTTTTACTTCTCGCACTTTATTTCCCGCATTTTATTTCTAGTTTGATATGATTATCTGTGCTGCTGTGGGAGAGGGAGGTTACTATGAGTGAGAAGCCGGACCTGGGCTTGAGTATGCACCTAGACATAGTTGCGGAGAGTAGTAGACGGACCTGTCTGCTGAGCAGGCACAGTTCCCTACGAAATTTGCGCTCAGACGAGGTTCTCGCAGAGGATCTCCTTTCCGGTCCTGAGGATCTGAGGGGAGTCCAGACGTGAGGATTGTCGACTCTGGAGACCGATCATTTGGAAGTCAGCTAAGTGAGGCCTCTTCATGACTTGATGATGCCACTCCTTCTGGGAATCGTATCGTCACTCATGAAAGTCTGTGACGCTGATGACCGCATAGGATGCCGTACCTTTGTCCGTGGATTAGGTCCATACCTGTGAGCGGGATTGGGTTTATTGCAGGAAACTTTGACCTCCAGACCACCTGGTTTTCTTGACAGTGGATCAGTTATGTTGGTACCAGGTTTCTCAGTTGCAGAATTGTCTGTTCTTGACAGAGCAAGTTTTGATCAGAGGACCTTATTATCAGGTGTATGTCTGTTCTTGATAGAGAAGGTTTTGATCAGAGTATTGTCATCAGTGGTTTGTTCTGGATAGAGCAGATTTTGAGTGGGGTCTGAAGATCTCATCAGCAGTTGTATGTTTGTTCTTGATAGGGTAGATTTTTGATTTGGGGTCTGAAGACTTCATCAGCAGATATTTCTTGATCATACATCAGGGGTCCTTATTATCAGACATTTGTTCTTGACAGAGCAAAATTTTGATCCTATGTATAAGGTCCTATCAGATGATTGTTCTTGGCAGATCAGATCTGTGGTCCTCCACCGGGGTTTTCTTCTCGTCAGTGATTGTTGATACAGAACCTCCACAGCAGTTACCTGGATATATTATTGCATGACTGCATTTTGCATTAGCTCGCATATTCATGGTTGCATTCCATTAGCATGTGTCTGTGATGCAGGCGCGTTTCGTACCCTGATTCTGGTGTCCCGAGCAATATGAGATATTTTCTTCCATGAATGGATCCCGTCTTATCATTGCATTGACACTATGTTGGCACGTTGACACCAGAATTAGGGGTGATCTCCTAAACATACAGACACCCATGGCATTAGCATAATTCATCTTGCATGACAGAAGCCGAGGCTTGTCTTCTAACCCTTGTGTTTGCAGGTTTGACTCAGAATCGAGCAACTCAGACTAATGGAGCAGGTACAAGCTGAGTTGGGGAAAATCCAAAGCCAGTTGGGGCAGGTCATGAATGACGTACAGGTAGTGCGCTTGGACCAGCAAGTACTCAGAGAAGAGAATCAGCAGCTGCAGAATCAGTTGAGCTTTCTCATGGGAGTGGTGAGAAGTATGCTAAAAAAGGAGAGTGATCGAGCACCCGAGGTGGAGACCAAAGTGCTTCCTCCATTGCCGCCAGTGCCACCTGTGCTGAAGCCAAATGGACTTCGTGGATCCGCTACACAGCATGACGCTCGAGACCTGACTCGTCAGCAGCCGCGCCAGGCATCTCAGAATAACCCTGAAGGTCGTAATCAAAAGAAGAGGCTACTTGATAGAGCTGTGGACCCAATACCTGTGAGTTATGCCCAACTGTTGCCATTGTTAGTTTAGAACCGTGTCCTCAAGCTTCGGACTTTGGATCCACCAGATGACGTGTCACCAGACGTCGATCTCAGCACACATTGTGATTTCCACTCAGGAGCACCGGGGCACCATGTCGAAACATGTAAGGCTCTCAAGAATAAGATTCAAGACCTTATTGACTCAAGGACAATTAGGCTTGTGTCGGGCGGCATGAGAGCATCGGGAAAGTTTATCCCGTACCCTGCAGGAGAGGTGAATGATTCCACTCCTTTGCCTGAAGCTGAGAAAGATCTTGAATATGTCCCGCGACCTTTGGTGACTGAATCGCCTCGCTCGCAGTTTCTACCTGGATCAAGTTCAAGGACGCAAGCGCCTAAACAAGAGACCGTTGCCATGCAGAAACGACGACCTCTTGCTCCTGGGCGGAAAGAATACCAGCACCAGGATCAAAAGAGGCCTCGCAACCACTTAAAACGAAGGAATGCTTCTTTCCATCCAGTGCCTGTGCCGTATAGCCAGATTCTTCCACAGTTGATTCAAAATTCTTTGGTGGAACCGAAAGCTCTCAAGCCCGTGCCAGAGCCTTACCCTCTAGGGTACAATCCTCATGCTCAGTGTGGTTACCATGGTGGATCTCCGGGGCATTCAACTGAAGATTGCAAGGCTTTCCAGGCGAAAGTGCAACAATTGATCGACAAAGGGTGTATTTCCTTTCCAGATGGAGTTTTGGTTGTACGTGACAACCTCTCAGCTGTTTGAGCTCGCAGGTTTAGAGGGTTATTTCCAGAAGCCAGTGATCCAGATAGGCAGACGTCCTCAGCATTGGCAGTCGTCGGACTTTTTATCATTTGTATTTGTAGTTTCTCTTCTGTTAGTTACTACTTGCTGTTAAACATTGTATGTTTCGAATGGTAATATTAATAAAGCGACTATGCATTTTTTCTGAACTAATCATGTCGTTGTCACTCATTTACTGCATTGCACTGACACTTGCATTTTATTTACTCCACTTTATTACTATGATTAGCAATGAGTGGAGGGAGGATGATGAAACTGAATACTCATAACCAATGATCGTATTACTTTCAGATAAAATCTTGTCGATGACGTATAAGGCATTGTTTCAAATCCCTAAACACCGGAGAGATAAGGAAGAGAATCCCTTGTTAACCACTTCGAGCCGAGAAGTAGGAGTTTCTTTCAGACTTTTAAACCCTCACATCTTAACCCGGGGCAGGGTAGTTGTCAGTTAGCTTGACCGAGCATTCAAGTCTTACAGAGGAGTGTTGTCTTTCGAGGACCAATCACATCATATTCCTCCCCCAGAGGTCGTACCTCGTCAACCACAATGGTTAAACCTCACCAATCAGGAGTGAGACGGTTATAATCCTTTCGGAGCAATCAAGACAGCCAGTGTCACACGACTGGTTCCAAGAAAAAGAAAAAAGGAATACGAAAGCCCGCTAAGTAAAAAAGAAAAGCTAGAAAGCAAATACTTAGGCAAAAATCAGGGCATCCCGCTGGACTTCAAAAGAAAAAATCGAAAAGAACTCAAAAGGAGTCAGTCCAGGCAAAAATTAGGGAATCAAAAAAAAAAAGAAAAAGAAAAAGAAAGGATATAAAAAAAGAAAAATCCTCAAACAAGGACGAAGTCGTGTAGACACAGACGCCGAAAACGAAAAAAGAGTAACTGTCACTCCGAAACACCTTGTGAATTCTTTAACCAGTGTTCCCAATATCCAACATACCTCTCGAAGAGGCGAGCGCTCGAGCTAAGTTAGCTGAACTTTAGGATCGGAGATCATCACGAAGAAGGGGTGGGTACAAATCATAATTTGAGCCGAATATCCTTTGTTTCACGAACCGTGAACCCGACCACGATACAACCCTTAAAAGACCTAATTGAGGCAGGGTTTATTCTGAAAGTGCATTACGATAAGGTTGAGTAACCTGACTCCTCCATGATTTGCTAATCATATCCTTATTGTATTTTCCACTGATCACATCAGCACTACGTTTGAACCCTTTGGTTCATTCGTCACTCACTAGCATGACACGTAAATGAGTGACAGTACAACATTTTTTCGAAATCTGCATGAACACTGCATTAAAATTACCATTCGTGAATAAACAATTTTAATTGTAGGTCAGTAGCTGATGCGGAGGAACTTCAACAGGGAATAGTCAATCAGGACTGAATCGTCAGAGGTCTGGATCAGAACGGTATGCTGCGAAGCCCGGTGAATTTGGGGCAATGACTTCCTGTGAGTGTGGAATCAGTTTGTCTGAGGACAAGTCCCGGAGTATCAGTTGATTATGGGGCAGTTTATGCAAGAAGCGGTTGGTCGGAAGTGAATCTTCTCGAGACCCAATCAGGGGCAGTTATCCAGAATTCTTGCGATTTGGGGGCAAATCCCTCCAGTGTTCGATCAGAGCATGTTGAGTCGCTCATCGCTCGTTCAGGGGCAAACTACTTCAGAGATATTGAAGCCAACCATGCTGAGAGTTGATTAGTGGGGGATGAATCCTTCCATTGTACAGATGTTGGGGCGAGCCATCTGAAGATTGTCTTGTTGCCAGCTATTTTCTGTTCAGAGCGAATTATTCCCGAGAGTCGGATCGGGGCAAGTTGAATTGCACCGGGGCAAGTTGTCCAAATGAGTTTGTTCACCCTAGCAAGAATTGTGTGTCGGGGAATTGCGCCATTACCCTGCCACAACCTGAGCCTTCTGGAGAAGCCTTGCTGTCATGGGATTGTTATCCCGCAGCCTAACCTGTTACTCGGCTCCATGATTGGTAGTCTGTATTCCCTGTATTGACGTTGTTGAATCAGGAGTATTTTCTCAGCAGAGATGTACAGTTTGAGGTTGTTTCCCCTGAGCAGTTTGAGACTGCGGCAAATCGAGGTGGCATTCATCCCTTATCAGAATAGGATCAAGATTATCCTCAGCAGACCAGGATTGATATCCCCGAAGCAGGACGATTCCTCTTTCTCCAGCAGAGTTCAGTGGCTTCTCCTCCACAGAGTATGAATGCGAGGCCGTGAGCATTGATATGTCTCCCCAGGCAGAGATGATTCTCTTCCCCAAGCAGACGTGTCCCGAAGGAACGTCACTTCATCAGCTGAGTCGCGTGCCGAAGCTCGTATGTCCCCAGCACCGGGTTACAAGTACAGATTTTATAGAAATGTTCGGGTGCCGAAGCTCGTGTCTTCCCCAGTAAAGTCGCCGAAGCAGGATTCTTTCCCCAGCACCGGGTCACAAGTGTAGGTCTCGTAGGAAGCTATTCGTACGCCGAAGTATGCCGTAACTGATGGTGCCAGACTAAAGTCTCCAACGGAATTGAGATTCCCCGCCAAAGTTGTATTCTCCCCCGAAGCCGAATGATTCCTTCTTCCCCGGCGGAATTGAAATTCCTCATCAAAGTCGTACTCTCCAGTGAAGTAGAATGATTTCTCTCTCCCCGGATGAGTTCGCAAACCCCAAGAGAGCCGAATCCTTGGAAGCAGTTGGGACCATGAGTGGATTTTCCCTAGCAGAGTATTGAACAGCCGATGCGGTATTTCCCCAGAGTCGCACTCTCTCCAGCGAAGCAGAATGATTTCTCCTGCCTCAGCCGAGTTTGCAGATGTCCAAGAGAGCCGAGTCCTTGGAAGTTGACCAGACCATGTTTAAGTTGTTTCCCCAGTGGAGTGTTGAGCAGCTGAAGTTGTTTCCCCACAGAGTTATCATCCCCAGAAGAGTAGCCGAGACGGCCACGCAGTTTATTCTCGCGATTGATATCACTTTCTCTCAGCAGGTCCAGGGTCTCGTGGAGCTTCGTTCCCCTGCGGTAGTCAACTGAAGTTGTTTTCCCTGCAGCAGTCAACTGAAGATCATTTCCCTAGACAGAGTCCAATTGGTATTGGCGTGTCCACGCTCTCTTCAGCAGGATGATTCCTCTATCTGAGTAGTTCTTTCTCCTTGGCAGGAGGATTTCCCCCTCGGCATTTATTTTGCTGACGGGACCGCATCATTGTGCATGATTGCATAGCATTTAGCATAAACGCATAGCATTTCCACCGTGTGGAGCATGGCGCCGAAGCATATGCATAATAAACATGATCTAGGTTGTTACCGTTCGTGTTTCACAGGTGTTCCGCCGAAGGATCAGTTGCTCAGGACGATTCCTGACATTCTCCCCAGCGAAGTCTTCAGTTCAAAATGATTCTCGAATCCCTCAGTAGGGTCGTTTGCTTAAGATGATTCTTAAGACCTCAGTGCAGTCTCCCGAGTTGGTTGCTCAAATTGATACCTAGAGTCCCCGGCGAAGATCGCCCAGGACGATTCCTGAAACTCCAAGAGAGCCGAGTCCTTGGAAGCTGCTCAAGCCGTGATTGGTTTGTCCCCAGCGAGAGTTGCCCAGGATAGTTCCTGGAATCCCCAACAAAGTGTTTGCTCAGAACGGTTATCAGTTCAAGATGATTATTGCAGTCCTCAGCAGAGTTGATTTACCCAGAAGGAGTTCTGGACCCCCGGAGCGGAGTTACGTGATAGTTCTCCAAATTCCCCAGCGGCGAAGCGTTATCCCCAGCAGGTTTTCCAACGGCTAAGTTAGAATCTCTCCTGAAGACTCCATGATTGAAGTCTGACCGTGAAGCGGTATGATCGACTATGTACTACCGGTTACCGTGTAACCAATTCCCCAATGAAGTTTCTTCATCCTGACGGCGATGTCAGCCCCTTTGTAGTTTTCCGGCGGTGAGGTTGGATGTTTGCTTTGACGGCGAGGTCAGATTATGTTTGTTTTCGGCGGTGAGGTTGGATGGTTGTTTGACGGCGAGGTCAGATTATGTTTGTTTCCAGCGATGATGTTGGATGGTTGTTTGACGGCGAGGTCAGATTATGTTTGTTTCCGGCGGTGATGTTGGATGTTTGTTTGACGGTGAGTTTAGATTATGTTTTTTTTCTTTCCGGCGGTGAGGTTGGATGTTTGCTTTGACAGCGAGGTCAGATTATGTCTGTTTTGGCGGCGATGTCAGAAGATTATGTTCGACGGCGATGTCAGACTCTTTAAATCCCCAGCAGAGATGATGTTTGTACGACGACAATGTCGAGTGTCTCTCAGAGTGATGGTTGTTTCCGACGGTCATGTCAGATTTAGTTCTCCAGCGGTGATGCGGGGTATTTTGATTGTCCGACGGCGATGTCAGATTTAGTTCTCCAGCGGTGATGCGGGGTATTTCGATTATCCGACGGCGATGTCAGATTTAGTTCTCCAGCGGTGATGCGGGGTATTTCGATTGTCCGACGGCGATGTCAGATTTAGTTCTCCAGCGGTGATGCGGGGTATTTTGATTGTCCGACGGCGATGTCAGATTTAGTTCTCCAGCGGTGATGCGGGGTATTTTGATTGTCTGACGGCGATGTCAGATTTAGTTCTCCAACGGTGATGCGGGGTATTTCGATTGTCCGACGGCGATGTCAGATTTAGTTCTCCAGCGGTGATGCGGGGTATTTTGATTGTCCGACGACGATGTCAGATTTAGTTCTCCAGCGGTGAGGTTGGGTATTTTGGTTGATCGACGGCGATGTCAGATTTAATTCTCCGGCGGTGATGTTGGATGTTTGTTTCCCCGAGTTATGGTTGTTCTTGACGGTGATGTCAGGTGATTTGGTGTTCCAGCGGCGATGTTGGGTGTTCCTCAGAATTTTGTTTGCTTCTGACGGTGATGTCAGGTGGTTTAGTCTTCCAGCGGTGATGTTGGGTGTTTGGTTGTCTGATGACAATGTTAGAAGAATTTAATGTGGATGACTGACGGTGATGTCAGATCAGTATCTCTCCAGCTAGTTGTCGCGCAGCTAGTATTGCAGTATTCGAAGATTTGTTCCCCGCAGAGTATCGTGTGCTCGTGCAGTTGGCAAATTTTCGGGTTTACCGGTATTCAACCGTCTCGCACCTTGAGTGGCTGAGAGTCGTTCGCTTCTCACCCAGCCAGGTTCAAGCCGTTTGAATAGGGGCAGCTGTTGCACCCCAAAATTTGACCAACATTTATTTACCCATCAAGTGTTTGAAGGTTGGCACCTTCATCAGAAAGTTCAAGAGATCCTCAGAAGAATTGGTTGAAACCAAGGATGTGTGTCTCATAACTTGAGAGTTGTGGATGCTCCCCAGATGATTTTGAGACCATGAGAGTGAACTTGATGCTTTGAGAAAGTTTATGAGATGTCTTGAAAGCCATTATGAAGCCCAGAGAGGTCATTATGCAAGAATTCAGAAGATTCAACCATGAGTGGTAGAATTAGGGTTTTGACTGGGTCAACCCTAGGTCAACTGCAGATTTGGAGAAGGTTGAGACCTAATCCAAGAGCCATGAGATCATGTAATGATGTATGGAGATGTTATAAGGATGATTCCTAGACTAACTCATCATGATTGAGGAGTTTGAGAAGTTTTAAGCTAGGGTTTCTAAGGATGGACAGTGTAAAATCCCTAGTTTGATCCCTATCTTCCAGGAAGTTTTAGCTCAAGATGTGATTGTCATCTCATCTTCCCCATAACATGAATGTTGTAGAGCTTTTTCTTAGCTTTAATTTGAGTGGTATAAGTCCTTGATAGGATTTGCAAAGCTCAAGTTATGGTTTTGACAAATTACAGGTCATCTGAGGTGTGTGAATCTGGGTCCTTGAAAGTCACCCAACTTGCAGACAACTTTTTCCCTAGTAGGATGATTCCTATGATATCTTGGTCAACATGAATGTTAAAGATCATCTTCTTATCTTTCTAGATAGTACTAGAAGTCCTTGATAGGATTTGTAGAACTCAAGTTATGGCTTTGACAAGCCAAGGGCATTTTGGTCATTTGGAAGTTATAGGTCATTTCAAGCATATGGCCATATCTCCTACTTCCAAGCCTCAAATGAAAAAACTAAAAACATCAAAGTTGTTCAAAATGACATTTTAAGCCTATAAAAGTGGTCATGAGTTGTTGGAAAAGCTTGTAGCAAGAATTGACAAGAATGGGTGAAAATGACCTAAAAAAGGCATATAAGTTAAATAAAGTCAAGTTGGAAATTGGTTTGGGAGATCTATGAATCCAAAATAGGTCATCCAATATATCATTTTGAGTGCAAATATCATTTTAAAAACAATGGTTTAGGAACAATTTTGATTTGAGGCCTAGAAATTGGACTTGCTTTGTAATCATGTGACTTGCATATTAAGGTAACTTGGGAAAACTTCACATAAGGCAAGATTGGGCTGTTTTTTTGCACATTCCATCTCAATATCTCACAAGGGGAGATTTTGGCACCAAAACAAAGGCTTAATGCATGAGATGAGATAATACAACATGTCATCAAAAGAGAAATTCCAAGGCATTCTATCTCATTCTAGAAGCATCTAGGCTTTTCCATTGATTGCTATATATTGAGTGGTTCATGAGGAGAATAGGGGTTTGGTGAATTCACTGGTGAAGAGTGAAGGAGAAAGTGGTATTCAAAGTTTCTTCAAAAGCAAGCAAGGTCATGAATTCACCTTTAGAGGTTTCTTCCATCAAAACTCTTGCAAACAGAAATCATTACTCCATTAGAGGATCATCTTGGAGAAAGAACAAGCTCTGAATCAAGCTCTGCATACATCCACCATTACAACTTGACAGGTTGGATTTCTTCTCCATATCCTTTTATTTATGTACATTCAATTAGATTCTTAGGTGTAGAATGGTTAGGTTTTATTAGGTGATTAATTCCTGAGGATTAGAGGAAGTTTCATAAGGTTTCATGGCAGGATGCAGTTTCTTTCAAGTTCAAGAATGAGTTGTAGGTTGAGTTTTAATACACGAATTATAGCTTAATATGATCAGGATAATATAATGAACAAGATTACACCATTAGATTTGAGCTTTAGCAAGACTGATCTCAGAAGAATATGGTTGAGCCAAGACCTTTAGGCATTCTGTTGGAGTGATACACGAGGTTTTAGGAGAAGCTATTGGTACCATCATGATCAGGGGAGAAAATGGCACGTTTTTGATTTTGGAATTTTTTATTTTCATTGAATATTGAGAGAGCACGAGGCTGAAGAAGATTCGTGCATGGATTCTGTTAAACTGAAAACCCTAGGTGTGTTGGAGACGATGACCCTCCACCGTCAGATCATCTCGAGTATTTGACCATTTAAGCCAATCTAACGGCCAACATTTGAATCCAAAAACGGAGGGAATTGCCTAAACTAAAACGCGCCGTTTAACTAAAGCTGCAACCCTGGGCCTAACATAACATTACTATGCACACCCCCACCAGCGAGCCCAATGAAAATAACGCTGAAACCTCTTGCTATCCGCACCGCGTTCTTAATCTTTTTCTATTGTTTTTTTATTCCAATTTCTGATAACATGTGGGCCTAACGAATTTGATATTCGCACCACCCATTCCCTGGCCCACCTTTGAATGAACTGGGCGCGTTCATTTTCACACCCCCTCCCCCATTTAATTCAATTCTTTTATTTTAGTTTCTTTTATATTTTCTTTCCTATTAAATAAATCATAGAAAATTGAAAAATCATTGTTTTTTAATTCTTGTTTTTTCTATAGACTCATAATTTTGTGTAGAAAATTAAAAAAAATAAAAATGGAATTTTATTTTTAGTTTGATATTTTTAGTATATTTTTCTCTTAAGTAGCTCTTAATAAGGTTTAGGTGTATACTCAATTTTGTAGAATTTAGTTTAGGACCTTCCCTTAATCTTTTTGATTCATTCTTTTTAGTGTGATTAGATATTGAATCATAGTTTCCCCTGGATTTTATTACATGATTTTTAGATCAAAATTTGATTAGTTTAATTAGGTTAGCATTAGGGTACCAAATTAGGGTTTTAGGTTTAACATAGGTGAAGTAAATCATTTTCTTTTAGGAGTTTTTGACTTGATTTTTGGGTATGGGACTATAGGGATATTATGGGTAAGTATAATAGACCCTTGTGAATAAGCATTAGATTTTTCCCTGTGACTTTAGTATTTTCAGAGTATTTTTTGAATGGTCTGTTTGTGTGGCATGTTTTGTGTTGATTGTCTATCTTTGGGGAATGGTTGTGGGGCTTGGTTTGCTTTGAAGACCTTGTTGAAGGAGCATGATGGAGGAGAAAATTGAAGATCAAGACCCAGAGGTTGAGAGGTTAGAGCTTGCAAGGATGCATGGATTGAGGTCCTAGTCTAGGAGCTTGTTCTCTGTTTGTGAGGTTCGAGATCCTGAAGTTTGAGGGAAATTCATGGTACTTTCCTGAGGAAGGCACTATGGATGTCTTTCATTCTTTCTTCTCACCTCTTTCCCAAGTATCCAATGATGTTGGAGCCTTCATGTGAGTTTAGTTTCTCCTGAGGTGGAATGTAAACTGATCACAGTTGTTGAGCCACATGGGATATGATTCCTAAGTGGAAGCCCCCTAGTACTTTCCCGAGGAAGGCACTATGGGTCTGTTCACTTAGTTCCCTTAGTTCATGTAGGATTTCTCAAGTATCCAATGATGTTGGAGCCTTCATGTGAGTTTAGTTTCTCCTGAGGAGGAATGTAAACTGATCACAGTTGTTGAGCCACATGGGATATGATTCCTAAGTGGAAGCCCCCTAGTACTTTCCTGAGGAAGGCACTATGGGTCTGTTCACTTAGTTCCCTTAGTTCATGGAGGATTTCTCAAGTATCCAATGATGTTGGAGCCTTCATGTGAGTTTAGTTTCTCTTGAGGAGGAATGTAAACCAATCACAGTTGTTGAGCCACATGGGATATGATTCCTGAGTATGAGCCTCCTAGTGCTTTCCTGAGGAGGGCACTATGAGTCTGCCTACTTAGCTCCCTTTCTTTGGTAAGCTTGTTTTGAAGCTTGAAGACTGGGATTGATTTCTTTTGATTAGGGTTTTGCTTTAGGGCTTTGCTTAGATGCAGATTAGGGTTTTGTTTTTAGGGTTAGGATTAGGGAGAGCTTAGATAATTTCTTTCTCAAGCATGGATGGTATTTCATTTCTTTTATCTGTATGACTGCAGTTTACTGTTTATTGCTTGATAGCATGTTGTTTATTTTTCAGTATGATTACTGTTATTTCATGACTGGCTTGAGGTCGAGACGAGCTTGTGGAGGCTGAAGTCCCACACACATTTCCTCCCTCACTTGCATTGCATGCATTTTACTGTTAAGCTGACGCTTTGTCTGTTTTGGTGTATCATTGACATGATCCCTTAGGACTCTCATTTCCTTTTGATAAGGATTTGATGATAGACTTTTAGGTTGAAACCTATGCATGACAACATCTAGGAGTTCCCTGTTCAAACCTCGACCATAGGATGAATCCATGGCATGATAACAGTAGGACTTGATAGTCTCCCTCCTAGTTGGGCCTGTTCTCTTCTCATCTCAAAACAGTTTAAGGTACAGTAATCATGAATGATTTCTTTCGTACGTTACGAGCCTTAAGCTATCTGAGAAAGGATTGTGGGAGAGTTCCTTTTCCACAGTCTGGATGTTTAGTATGGTACCCTTTGGGTGACATGTGACGCATTCACTCTCCGGTCATAGTCTCTAGTGCGGTTGAAATCGCAAACACAATAAAAAACACTTCTTTCAAAACAGGAAATAAACCGTAGTTTCCCGAACTACGTGAGCTCTGATTTCTCATGCCTGTTGAGAGTACGTAGGCACAAGATGGCGAAGTCTTGGCAAGCTACCTTCCCCCATAACCCTTCGTAGGCCGAACTACGTTGACTCTGATTTCTCATTCTCTGATGAGAATACATAGGCATAAAGTGCGACGCTTTGCCGAGTCATTTTTTCTTTTCTTTTTCAGCCAGCCTTGATAGGTAGATAGGTTATAACCAACCCGTCCAAGTAAACAAACAAGCGTAGATCCCGTCGAGTACGACGGACGTGAGGGGTGCTAATACCTTCCCCTTGCGTAACCGACTCCCGAACCCAGACAATGGTTGCGATAAACTTGTCTTACCCTTTTTCGTCAGGTTTTTCCGATCGTTTCCTTTCCCGCTCTGAGGGATAAATAACGAAAGGTGGCGACTCTTCTGTCATGCCGACACCTTATTTTCGCGCAAGCGACAATGACAGATTGTGCTAGTGTTTGATCTATCATCCTTTTGGTGGTAGTAGCCGGTGTGAGTTTGCTTCATCATCCATTTGGTGGTGGGTATGTCATCTTGTTGATGTCAGATTGTGCAATTATTTGCTCTATCATCCTTTTGATGGTAGTAGCCGGTGTCAGTTTGCTCCTTCATCCTTATGGTGGTGTGGCTATCATCTTGTTGATATCAAATTGTGCGAGTGTTTGGTCTATCATCCTTTTGGTTGTAGTAGCCGGTGTGAGTTCACTCCATCATCCTTTTGGTGATGAGTCTGTCATCTGGATAATGTCAGATTCTGAAAGTGTTTGCTCTACAATCCTTTTAACGGTAGTATCTGGTGTGAGTTTGCTTCGTCATCCTTTTAGTGGTGGGTCTGTCAAATTGTTGATGTCAGATTGTGCGAGTGTTTTGCTCTTTCATCCTTTTGTTTGTAGTAGCCGGCGTGAGTTCGCTCCATCATCCTTTTGGTGGTGGGTCTGTCATCTTGTTGATATCAAATTGTGTGAGTGTTTGCTCTATCATCCTTTTGGTGGTAGCTGCCGGTATGAGTTCACTCCATCATCATTTTGGTGGTGGGTCTGTCATCTTATTGATGTTAGATTGTGCAAGTGTTTGCTCTATCATCCTTTTGGTGGTAATAGGCGGTATAATTTTGCTCCATCATCCTTATGGTGGTGTGGCTATCATCTTGTTGATATAAAATTGTGCGTGTTTACTCTATCATCTTTTTGGTGGCAGTAGCCGGTTTGAGTTCGCACCATCAAGCTTTTGGTGGTGGGTCTTTCATCTTTTTGATGTCAGATTGTGCGAGTGTTTGCCATGTCATCCCTTTGGTGGTAGTACCCAGTGTGAGTTTGCTCTATCATTCTTTTGGTGGTGGGTCTGTCATCTCGTTGATGACAGATTGTGCTAGTGTTTGCTCTATCATCCTTTTGGTGGTAGTAGCCGGTGTGAGTTTGCTTCATCATCCATTTGGTTGTGGGTATGTCATCTTGTTGATGTCAGATTGTGCGATTATTTGCTCTATCATCCTTTTGGTGGTAGTAGCCGGTGTCAGTTTGCTCCATCATCCTTATGGTGGTGTGGCTATCATCTTGTTGATATCAAATTATGCGAGTGTTTGGTCTATCATCCTTTTGGTGGTAGTAACCGGTGTGAGTTCACTCAATCATCCTTTTGGTGGTGAGTCTGTCATCTTGATAATGTCAGATTCTGAAAGTGTTTGCTCTACAATCCTTTTAACGGTAGTAGCCGATGTGAGTTGGCTTCGTCATCCTTTTGGTGGTGGGTCTGTCAAATTGTTGATGTCAGATTGTGCGAGTGTTTTGCTCTTTCATCCTTTTGGTTGTAGTAGCTGGCGTGAGTTTGCTCCATCATCCTTTTGGTGGTGGGTCTGTCATCTTGTTAATATCAGATTGTGTGAGTGTTTGCTCTATCATACTATTGGTGGTAGTTGCCGTTGTGAGTTCACTCCATCATCATTTTGGTGGTGGGACTGTCATCTTATTGATGTTAGATTGTGCAAGTGTTTGCTCTATCATCCTTTAGGTGGTAGTAGCCGGTGTTAGTTCGCTCCTTCATCCTTATGGTGGTGTGTCTATCATCTTGTTGATGTCAGATTGTGCGAGTGTTTGACCTATGATACTTTTGGTGGTAGTAGCCGTTGTGAGTTTGCTCCATCATCCATTTTATGGTGGGTCTGTCATCTTGTTGATGTCTGATTGTGCAAGTGTTGTCTCTATCATCCTTTTGGTTGTAGTAGCCGGTGTGAGTTTCCTCCATCATCCTTTTGGTGGTGGGTCTGTCATCTTGTTGATGACAGATTGTGTGAGTGTTTTCTCTATCATCATTTTGGTGGTATTCGCCGGTGTGAGTTCACTCCATCATCATTTTGGTGATGGGTCTGTCATCTTATTGATTTTAGATTGTGCAAGTGTTTGTCTATCATCCTTTTGGTGGTAGTAGCCGGTGTGAGTTCGCTCCGTCATCCTTTTGGTGGCGGGCCTGTCATCTTAGTGATGTCAGATTAAGCGAGTGTTTGCTCAATCATTCTATTGGTGGTAGTAGCCGATGTGAGTTTGCTCCATCATCCCTATGGTGGTGTGACTATCATCTTGTTGATATCAGATTGGGTGAGTATTTGGTCTATCATCCTTTTGGTGGTAGTAGCCGGTGTGAGTTGACTTAATCATCATTTTGGTGGTGAGTATGTCATCTTGTTAATGTAAGATTGTGAAAGTGTTTGCTCAATCATCCTTTTGGTTGTAGTAGCCGGTGTGAGTTCGCTCCGTCATCCTTTTGGTTGTGGGTCTGTCATCTTGTTGATGTCAGATTGTGGGAGTGTTATGCTCCATCATCCTTTAGGTGGTTGGTCAGTCATCTTGTTGATATCAGATTGTGTGAGGGTTTTTCTCTATCATCTCTTTGGTGGTAGTAGCCAGTGTGAGTTTGCTCCATCATCCTTTTGGTGGTGGGTCTGTCATCTTGTTGATGTCTGATTGTGCGAGTTTTGCCTCTATCATCCTTTTGGTGGTAGTAGCCGGTGTGAGTTTGCTCCATCATCCTTTTGGTGGTGGGTCTATCATTTTGATGATGACAGATTGTGTGAGTGTTTGCACTATCATCCTTTTGGTGGTAGTAGCCGGTGTGAGTTCACTCCATCATCATTTTGGTGGTGGGACTGTCGTCTTATTGATGTTGGATTGTGCAAGTGTTTGCTCTACATTATTTTTGGAGGTAGTAGCTGGTGTGAGTTCGCTCCGTCATCCTTTTCGTGGCGGGTCTATCATCTTAGTGATGTCAGATTGTGCTAGTGTCTGCTCTATCATCCTTTTAGTGGTTGTAGCCGGTGTGAGTTCGCTCCATCATCCTTTTGGTGGTGGGCCTGTCATCTTGTTGATGACAGATTGTGTGAGTGTTTTTCTCTATCATCCTTTTGGTGGTAGTAGCCGGTGTGAGTTCGCTCCATAAGCCTTTTGGTGGTGGGTCTTTCATATTTTTGATGTCAGATTGTGGGAGTGTTTGCAATATCATCCTTTTGGTGGTAGTAGCAGGTGTGAGTTTGCTCCATCATCCTTTTGGTGGTGGTAGCCGGTGTGAGATCGCTTCATCATCCGTTTGGTGGTGGGTATGTCATCTTGTTGACGTCAGATTGTACGAATGTATTCATCTATCATCTTGTTGGTGTTAGTAGCCGGTGTGAGTTCGCTCCATCATCCTTATGTTTATGTGGCTATCATCTTGTTGATATCAAATTATGCGAGTGTTTTTTCTATCATCCTTTTGGTGGTAGTACCCGGTGTGAGTTCGCTCCATCAGGCTTTTGGTGGTGGGTCTTTCATCTTTTGATGTCAGATTGTGCGGGTGTTTTCAATATCATCCTTTTGGTGGTAGTAGCCGGTGTGAGTTTGCTCCATCATCCTTTTGGTGGTGGGTCTGTCATCTTGTTGATGACAGATTGTGCTAGTGTTTTCTCTATCATCCTTTTGGTGGTAGTAGCCAGTGTGAGTTCGCTTCATCATCTATTTGGTGGGGGGTATGTCATCTTGTTGATGTCAGATTGTGCGATTATTTGCTCTATCATCCTTTTGGTGGTAGTAGCCGGCGTGAGTTCGCTCCATCATCCTTATGGTGGTGTGGCTATCATCTTGTTGATATCAAATTGTGCGAGTGTTTGGTCTATCATCCTTTTGGTGGTAGTAGCCGGTGTGAGTTCACTCCATCATCCTTTTGGTGGTGAGTCTATCATCTTGATAATGTCAGATTCTGAAAGTGTTTGCTCTACAATCCTTTTGATGGTAGTAGCCGGTGTGAGTTTGCTCCCTCATCCTTTTGGTGGTGGGTCTGTCATCTTGTTGATGTCTGATTTGTGGGAGTCTTTTGCTCTATCATCCTTTTGGTGGTAGTAGCCGGCGTGAGTTCTTTCCATCATCCTTTATGTGGTTGGTCTGTCATCTTATTGATGTCAGATTGTGCGAGTGTTTTTCTCTATCATCTCTTTGGTGGTAGTAGCAAGGGTGAGTTAGCTCCATCATCCCTATGGTCGTGTGTCTATCATCTTGTTGATGTCAGATTGTGCGAATGTCTTACCTATCATCCTTTTGGTGGTAGTAGCCGGTGTGAGTTTGCTCCATCATCCTTTTGGTGGTGGGTCTGTCATCTTGTTGATGTATGATTGTGCGAGTTTTGCCTCTATCATCCTTTTGGTGGTAGTAGCCGGTGTGAGTTTGCTCCATCATCCTTTTGGTGGTGGGTCTGTCATTTTGTTGATGACAAATTGTGTGAGTGTTTGCTCTATCATCCTTTTGGTGGTAGTAGCCCGTGTGAGTTCACTCCATCATCATTTTGGTGGTCGGTCTGTCATCTTGTTGATGTTAGATTGTGCAAGTGTTTGCTCTATCATCTTTTTGGTGGTAGTAGCCGGTGTGAGTTTGCTTCATCATCCTTATGGTGGAGTGGCTATGATCTTGTTGATATCAGATTGTGCGAGTGTTTGGTCTATCATCCTATGTATGGTAGTAGCCAGTGTGAGTTCAGTCCATCATCCTTTTTGTGGTGAGTTTGTCATCTTGTTAATGTCAGATTGTGAATGTGTTTGCTCTATCATCCTTTTGTTTATAGTAATCGGTGTGAGTTCGCTCCGTCATCCTTTTGGTGGTGGGTCTGTCATCTTGTTGATGTCAGATTGTGCGAGTATTTTGCTCTATCATCCTTTTAGTGGTAGTAGCCGGCGTGAGTTCGCTCCATCATCCTTTTGACGGTGGGTCTTTCATCTTGTTGATGTCAGATTGCGCGAGTGTTTTTCTCTATCATCTCTTTGGTGGTAGTAGCCAGTGTGAGTTAGCTCCATCATCCTTACGGTGGTGTCTCTATCATCTTGTTGATGTTAGATTGTGCGAGAGTTTGATCTATCATCCTTTTGGTGGTAGTTGTCGCTACTGTGAAAATCGGCGCCGGCTATGACAGAAGAGTCGCCACCGTGCGTTATTTATCCCACAAGAGGGAAAGGAAACGCTCAGAGTAAACCTAACGCAAAGAGGGAAAGGAATGGTCATCGCAACCAAATCCTGGATTCGGGAGTCGGTTACGCAAGGGGAAGGTATTAGCACCCCTCACGTCCGTCATACTTGACGGGATCCACGCTTGGTTTCTATCAAAAGGTATGTTATTCTATCTATTCTACATGTCTGGGTTAAAAAGAGAAGAAAATGACTCGGCAAAGTATCGCATTTTATGCCTACGTATTCCCGTCTGGAACGAGAAATCAGAGTCAACGTAGTTCACCTAACTACGGGTTATGGGGGAAGGTTGCTCGCCGAGATATCGCATCTCGTGCCTACGTACTTTCATACGGTATGAAAGATCAGAGCAAACGTAGTTCTGGCTACGGAAGACACAAGCTTGTCTGACAGTTTTTTATCTCCTTCTGAAAAGGGTTTTCCTGATTAAAGGTCCAAGAGGACAAAAACAGAGTTTGAATGCTTGTTTGAGTTTTTTACGAAAGAACTATTTTTTAGGATATTTGCAATCTCAGTCGCACTAGAGACTATGACCCGGGAGTGAACGCTTCGTATGTCACCCAAAGGGTACCACACTAACATCCAGATTACTAGAGAGAGACCCTCCACCAACCTTTTCCCAGATAGCTTAAGGCTCGTAACGCACGACTTCAATTAACCTTATTACTGTGTTTTTGAAGTTGTTTTGAGAGGAGGAGAGAGACACCCTAAAACTATGGTTGAAAGGGGAATCTACCTACAGTTATCATGCATGGGTTAAAACCTAATGTCTGTCATAATTCCCTCTTGCACAGAGGAAATCAGATATCCTAGGGGAAACAGCAAAAGAAAGCAAGTAGTAAACAGTAAACAGTAGAATGCATGCTATGCAACAGTACCAGTGAGGCAAGAGAGAAAACACCAGGCAAGAGGAGACGAGCTCCACCTCAAACCTAAGGATAATCAACACAAGCAAAAAGACAATACAGAGAAAAACAAAAGATACAGAGGAGGCAACCCAAGCAGCAGCAACAAACTCCTACAGCAGACAGCAACAGCAAGCTCTAAACAGCATAGTTGAAAAGACAGCAAAGTTGACAGCAAGACTTCATCTTCAAGCTAGCTTCTATCTTCAAGCTTCTTCAACTTCATCTTCAACCTCTAGAAAGCACCTCCAATCAAAGGATTAATCATCAAGATCAAGGTTGTAATGTTGAAAACTTAATGAAAACCAAAGGAAATCATCAAGTACCAACATTGAAATGGAAAGATATCCTCAAAGTTCTACTCAACTATGGGCATACCACACATCCCTCCAAAGGAGAGATGGAGTTTCCCTAGGAGGAATTTACATCATTGGATGGAATAGAAGCACACAATGCATTCTATGTTTAATGAAGAAATCAAAACTAGCTCTAATGGCTCTTCCTAAAACCCTAATTTCCTAAGCTCCTAAAACAACTCCTAAAAGAAAAGGAAACTTCAACTACAAGCTCCAATCTTCAATACATAGCAACTACACCAAGTCCAGAAGACCTCCCAAAAAGGATTCCAAGCTAAGCAAGCTCTAAAGTCACTAACCAAGCCAAACAAGCAAAGACACTCAAGAGAGAACAACACAAACACAAGCAACTTGCAAAATTCAACAAAAATAGGAAACAAAGTTGTAAAATTCTAAGTAAATTCCTAGGGGAATATACATGTTTGAATAGCCTAGGGTAAAAATATTAAAGCCTAATTAAACTTCTAAGTCACCTAAGTAATTTCTAGATTGAAAGGTATCAAGGTAATCCACAAGTTTGGGAATGCTCTAATCTCAACACCTAAAACAGAACCTAAATTTGTTCTAAAATTCAAATAAAAATCCTAACGGAACATGACTATCTACCCTAAAACATACTAAAAAATTAAAGCCAAATTCAACACCAATTGGATGAACAAAATTCTACAAAACAGATGGTCAAATATGTAAAACAATGGACATTAGCACAAAAGAAAAATCGCAATTAATTCAGATTAAATCCTAAAAATGTAAAATCAACGCCTAAAATTTCTTAAGACATTCAGGAATCATGAGAAAAAATTTCGTCATTTTTTGATCAATTTTACTATTTTTAAACAATTAAAAGCAAACAGGCAATAAAACAGAAAAAAAAATAAGAGAAAATAAAGAAAGTGAAAGGAGAGGGTGTAATCAACAGGAATTTCATGTTGTAATTCTGCTTAGGCCTGAAGGGAGGGGGTGCACGTAGCACATTAAACCATGGCCCACACGCATAATGCACATAATCAGTTAATCAGAATTAAAAGAAAAAAAACACCACACGGTGGGAATCGAACTGAGGTTCCCTGGGTTAATATAGCGCTGCATTTCACTTGGCATCTCCACTGCATTTCGCGAGGGACACGTGGCGCACTACGTGCGCTTGGATGCGCGGAAGATGTCAACAAATGAGTAGCGATCGGATGGTGCACACTCGTCTTCTTCCTTGGACTCGCCGGAACAGCTCCGGCCGGCCTCTCCTCCGTCATGTTCCCCGGACATCCAACAACAACAACAACTTCCACAAAACTCAACCGTTTCGCATGAAACTTACGTTGAAATTCAACTACTTCTCACGAGGATTCCAAATCCATCAACAAAAATCATTAATAATGCAAGATCAAAGAGAAACGAAGTAAACAAAGTTTGGTACCAAAAACTCAAATTCATCAAAACCTCTCCAAATTAATTTTAGACTAAACCTTATGTCATGGAGGTTATAGATCAATCAAAAACTAAGCAAAATCAGGCCAAAACAGTCCATACAAAATCTCACAAGTTTGGAGCTCCAACTTTCGAACATCATAAACATCAACAATTATCATCCAGAAATGATCTACATGCTTCAAGGAGTGCAAAGAAACAAAAATGGCAAAGAATCATCAAGTATTAAGAGAGATATGTTGAAATTCAAGTACCTAGTGGAGAACTTCCACTGAGCCTTTAATCCTTGATGAAGCTTCGCAAATCTCTCCAGAATCGTTCAATGATCTTCAATAAAGTTTTCTCAATTCACAATTTGGCTTGAAACGACCTAGATCTGAGAATTCACTTTTTGAGTTTTCTTCACTTTTTCAAGCTTGTTCTTGAACAATTCTGCTCCAATTTCCAAAACTGATGATTTGTGAAGGTTGGAAATGTTATATACAATGGATATGGATCCAAAGAAAGTCCAATCCTTTCCTCTAGGCCCAAAATGAATTTTCAAAATTTCACCACTTTTTGCTCTCGAGTGTACACAAAAATGGCCATGTTTTGACTCCAAAATGGTTCAATTCAACTAATAGCAGCATGTGGAGTGTGAATGGCTGGGATTTGATCCTTGTATCTGATCCAATGGCTATTTTTGATTATGTAACTTCATGGTGAAGTAATCTAAATGACACCTCCCAAAACTTGGCCTATGCTCAAAATTCTGCCAATGCCAATGTGCTTAGAGTGTGATTTCCATTCAAAAAATGTACTCACATGACATGTTTTGGTCCTTTAACTCAAAAAGTCAATTTTCCCTCCTTAATCCATTTGAAAAATTCCCTTTTTTAGGCCATTTTAAGTGACTTTTTGCTACAAGCCAAACCAATCCCAAATGATCACTTGGTTGCACTTAAAATCATGTTTTGAGCAAGTTCCATGTTGAACAAATCTTCATTTAAAGAGTGCAAGTTGGAGATTTTTACCTATGATTGAAAATGGCATATAATCTCACTTTCCCAAAATACCCCTGACTTGTAAACCTTATAACTTGAGTTCTACAAATAAGATGGAAGACTTCTAGTATATTTTAGAAAGCTAAGATCATGAGGAACAACTTTCATGTTAGCCAAAAGTTCAGGTGAAACATCCTTCTAGGTCAAAATTAGCTTTGAAGTCAGATGATTTTCACAGACAAATTTCAGAAGCATCTGAGGACTTGTAACTTGTCTGGGTCATAACTTGAGTTCTATAAATCCACTTGAGGACTTCTAGTACTCAAATTAAAGGTATTGAGATGCTCTACAAGTTTCATTTGAAACTTGTATCTTGACTTATGTGGCCTTGAAGTTAGGCACTAAACAGGGGATTTTACACTAAAACCCTAATTTAGCAACTTCCCACACTCTTGAATCTTCTTGATTTTATCTTGGCACAACACCACAAGTGTCTTAACATATCATTTCATGAACTCCATGACCTAAAAGTAGGCCTTGATACTCTTCAATTGCACAGTTGACCTAGGATTAACCCAGATGAAACCCTAATTGCTTGCACCTCAACTGTGGCTCTTGCACTTGACACAATGGCTTGATTAAACTCTCCCATGGCCCTCTAGGCATTCTATGAGCTCCATACACATCCTCTTCTCACATTCAACATTTCATAACCCTCTGATGGTCTTCAATTGATCCTCAAGTTAGGAGAAGATTCACACTCAAACATATAAACCCTTAGGCTCTCAAATCCCCTCTTGAGGACTTTGATAACTCTCAATCTTGAATGAGACCTCTTGCTAGGCTTCTCTTGAGAAGAAACATATTTGATCCCCTGCTATATGAATTATATCATGATATGCAAACGATATAATTATGCAAATGATAATGCAATGAAACATAAACCAGGTAAGAAAAGGTTGAGCAAATTTTGGGGTGCAACAGCTGTCCCTATTCAAACGGCTTGGACTCGACTGGGTGAAGAGCGGACGACCTTCAAACAATCGAGGTAGAAGACGGTTGAATACTAAGAAACCCGGAAATTTGCCAACCGCAGAAATACACAGCAAAAACTGCTTGGGGAACAACATTCGTTGTGCTGAACCCAGTTGTTACGGCAACAACTGATCAATCATGTGATAAAACTTGGGATTTCAACATTAACCTCCTGTGTGACGCCACAGGTATCGAATTAACCTTGAAAGAAACAAATCCGTCCACAACTGGGCTAAACTTCGTCAACACGAGGAAAGATCTCTGTCAATCACAGGTAATGACTCCGTCAACACGGATACCATTTCGTCCATAATTGGAATAACGATCTCTGTGAATCACAGGTAATGACTCTGTCAACACGGATAATAATCATTGTTAACTTTACTGGGGACAACTCCGTCCATCACGGGTAATAACTTCATCCCTACGGGTAACAATCACTGTCAACACAGGTAACACTTCCGTCAAAACGGACAACAATCACTGTCAACACAGGTAACAAATCCGTCAACACGGACAACAATCACTGTCAACACAGGTAACAAATCCGTCAACACGGATAACAATCTCCGGAGATTTAACTGGGACAACTCCGTCAATCATGGGTAACGACTCCGTCCCTACGGGTAACAATTACTGTCAACACAGGTACGATCTCTGTCAGCCACAGGTAACAATTCCGTCAACACGGATAACAATCTCCGTCCGCACGGGTACGATTCCATCAATACAGATAACAATCACCGTCAGCACGATGAAACATCACTGTCAACACAGGTACAATTCCGTCAACACGGACAACAATCACTGTCAACACAGGTACTATTCTGTCAACACGGATAACAAACTCTGTCCATCACAGGTAACAATTTCTGAATACTTTGCTGGAGACTACGAGAAACTTAACCAAACAGCTCTGTGGGAAATCACTAGTAACAACTCCGGAAGTTTAAGGCATGAAGTCTTCTAATGCTGACGTAACAACAACCTGAGAATAATCTTACTGAGGATGAAAAGTTACTTAACCAAGCAACCCTATTAGGGGACAAATGTTATCATCACCTATCTCACGCTGAGAATTTGAATATCTAGAAATCCTTCTGAGCAAGAATCCCACTCCTCTGCAAGGGATAACACCTGAAACCAAAAAGGTAACCAACCTGGCTTATGTTTCAAAATGCGTATGCTCGACAATGGCGTAATGCTCCATGCGGCATGGAAATGCTACGCATTTGGGTGGATGCAAATATGATGATATATGCAAAATGCAATGATGCCAAGAGGCGCTTCAGCAAAATAAATGCCGAAGACAAGACCCAATCCGCTGGGGATAACCGGGTATCTCAAAGCATTCCAACAAAGTAAATGCTGGAACGGTGAAACCAACTCCGCTGGGGATAACCCTCCTGTCGGGGGAAAGCTCACAAGTTTGAAATTACGAGCCCGGTTAATGATGTTCATCATGTCGGAGGAAAAACAAACTGCTGGGGAGAAGGAGAAACAATCCTGCGCGGGGATAATCCTTTTGAACGAAAGACGACTTGGTTATACTCGACGGGAGTTACCCACGCTGGGTATGGAGTGTGCACATACTCACTGCTAGGAATGCACCTTCTGTTGGGGACATTCAAATCCACTGAGGATACTCTCTTGGCAGTTTTCCTGGGGAATATTCTTCTGGGGAGGACCACCCACATCCAATAAGGATAAGTGCCATCTCAAATCTTCTGAGATAAGATGTGACTTCCGTCTGCTGAGGAATGATACAATCACTAGGTCACGGGACTCTGGCTGGGGAACACAACTTCCTTGAATGTTTGCTTCAAAGGTGAGAACCTGCAAAACACAAACGAGGCAAAACAAATCTATACAACAAGATCTATCCCGGTTAGTATTCGTGACGTTCATTCAGTCAATTCGAAGTTTTAGCAATTATTGGCAAGGGCCAGCAAGTTTCTGCACATGCAAGTTTATCAAAAGCGTCAGCGTTTTTTCACAAACAAAACAGTAAAGAACAAGCATCAAGTACTAAATAACATGCTTTATTGATAACGGGCCTGTAAATAGGCAAAATTTTGTACACTGGATGCAAATCCTGAAAAGAGGAAGTCACGCACAAATAAAATACAAATATATAGAAATACAAAGAAAATTTGTATACATGTCGGCAACGTGTTACAGACGAACACCATGAGCTGATCCTCCTATGACTCGCCTGACTCTGACGCTTTCCCGATACTCGACCTTCGGAAGAGATTGTTTTGGATACCCGACCCTCAGGTACTCCCAAACCACTAAGCAACGCAGTATCAAACTCGGACCGCAGTTATTTGCTTTTTCAAATCCCTAACTTTTGCGTGAACCCCCCTTTGCGGGTTTTCAATTCATCGGGATACCCCTTTTTGCTGAAGTTTCCCTTTTCAGGTTTTCAACTTCCCAGGTGTACATTTTTCAATTTTATCCCTAACTTTTGCCCGAACCTTTTATTCCTTTTTTATGGTTCGCCGGGATGCCCCATTTTTGCCTGGACTTTCTTTTTTTTTGTCCAGCGGGTCTCTTTAAGCAAAGTATTTTTTAACTGCGTCTGAGTTCACATGGGATGTAAAATCCTCACCATCCATGGTGGACAAGAATAAGGCTCCTCCAGAGAAAACCTTTCTAACGACATATGGACCTTCATAGTTGGGAGTCCATTTGCCCCTGTGATCTGATTGTGGTGGGAGAATCTTTTTCAACACAAGATCGCCCGTCTGAAAGCTTCGAGGACACACCTTCTTATCATAAGCTTTCTTCATCCGGCTCTGATACAACCGACTATATGCTAGAGAAGCCAGTCTCTTCTCATTCATTAAACTGAGCTGATTCAATCTATCTTTCACCCATTCTGCCTCATCTAATTGAACATCACGCAAAACCCTCAGAGAAGAAATCTCAACCTCCAATGGTAGGACAACCTCCATACCATACACAAGTGAAAAAGGAGTTGCCCCGGTTGATGTGCGTACCGTCGTACGATAACCGTGCAGAGCAAAAGGCAACATCTCATGCCAGTCCTTGTATGTCATAACCATCTTCTGAATGATCTTCTTTATGTTTTTATTGACCGCTTCAACAACGCCATTCATTTTGGGCCGATAAGGAGAAGAGTTGTGATGTTCAATTTTGAAATTCTGGCACAATTCCTTCATCATCTTATTATTCAAATTTGAACCGTTGTCAGTGATAATCCACTCCGGGATTCCATATCTGCAGATAATATCTTTCTTGATAAATCTGGCTACCACCTGCTTGGTAACATTAGCATACGATGCCGCTTCAACCCATTTGGTGAAGTAATCAATAGCTACCAAGATAAAACGATGTCCGTTGGATGCCGTGGGCTTGATTTTCCCAATCACATCAATTCCCCACATGGAAAACAGCCAAGGTGACGACATAACATTCAAAGCGCTCGGAGGCACATGAATCTGGTCCGCATAAATCTGGCATTTATGACACTTCTTTGCAAATTTGAAACAATCTGTTTCCATTGTTAGCTAGTAGTACCCTGCTCTTAATAGCTTTCTTGTCATTGCATGTCCACCGGCATGCGTGCCAAATGTACCCTCGTGGATTTCTTCCATTAGCAACTTAGCCTCTTTCTCGTCTACACACCGCAACAACACCAAGTCGTGGTTTCTCTTATACAAAACCCCATCCGGATTCATATAGAAATTGCCATCCAATCTCCTAAGAATCTTCTGATCACAACTGGATGCCCCAGCCGGATACTCTTAGTTCTTCAGGAAATTCTGGATATCATAATACCACGGTTTACCATCGGAAGCTTCCTCAATGGCGAATATGAAGGCGGGCCTATCAAGGCGAGAAATAACTATCCTGGGAGCCTTATTCCAAAAGTTAACGTTATACATCGAAGACAAAGTCGCGAGAGCGTCTGCCATCTGATTTTTCGCTTGTGGTACATGGTGCAATTCCACCTTGTCAAAGAAAGGCAACAACCTCCTTGCATAATTCATATAGGGTATCAGATTGGGCTGACGAGTCTCCCACTCTCCCTTGATCTGATTCACAACTAGAGCAGAGTCTCCGTATACATCAAGATTTTTAATTCTCAGATCGATAGCTTCTTCGAGCCCCATAATGCACGCTTCATATTCGGCCTCATTGTTTGTAACTGGAAAGGTCAATCTAGCAGTGAATGGGATGTGCGACCCATGGGGAGTAGTAATGATTGCCCCTATTCCACTTCCATACGAATTGACGGCACCGTCAAATATCAATTGCCATTTAGAACCTAACTCTGGACATTCATTCGGCAACGGCTCCTCACAGTCCTTCATTTTTAAGTACATAATATCCTCGTCAGGAAAATCAAAACTTATCGACTGGTAATCATCAATTGGCTGCTCAGCTAGGTATTCTGACAGAACACTACCTTTAATATCCTTTTGAGAGACGTACTAAATATCATATTCTGTCAATACCATCTGCCATCGGGCAATCCTTCCGGAAATTGCTTGCTTTTCATATACGTATTTGATCAGATCCATCTTTGAAATTAGCATGGTTGTATGATTTATCATGTATTGCCTCAAACGTTTGGCAGCCCAGGCTAGCGCACAACACGTTTTTTCAAGCATTGAGTAACGGGACTCACAGTCTGTGAACTTTTTACTCAGCTAGTAAATCACATGCTCTTTACGTCCAGTCTCGCCATGCTGACCGAGAACACAACCCATACTTTTCTCAAGAACCGTCAAATACATAATCAATGGTCTCCCGGCTACTGGGGGTATCAATATTGGAGGTTCCTGCAAATATTATTTTATTTTCTCAAACGCCTTTTGACAATCTTCATTCCAGATCACAACCTGATCTTTTTTCAACAACTTGAAAAATGGCTCGCACGTGGCCGTTAGATGAGATATGAACCGGGCAATGTAGTTCAACCTCCCTAAAAAGCAACGAACCTCTTTTTCTCTTTTCGGCGTTGGCATTTCTTGTATTGCTTTTATCTTAGCAGAATCAACCTCAATTCCTTTTTCGCTCACAATAAACCCCAATAGCTTACCAGATCTCACCCCGAAGTTGCACTTGTTAGGATTCAGCCTCAGCCTGAATTTCCTAAGCCTCTTGAACAATTTCAGAAGATTGACCAGATGCTCTTCCTCCGTTTGGGATTTGGCAATCATATCATCAACGCAGACTTCGATCTCTTTATGCATCATGTCATGAAAGAGTGTCGTCATAGCTCGCTGATATGTTGCCCCGGCGTTCTTCAAACCAAAGGGCATCACTTTGTAGCAGAACGTTCCCCACGAGGTAATAAAAGTTGTTTTCTCCATATCATCTGGCGCCATCTTTATCTGATTATAGCCCGAAAAGCCGTCCATGAAGGAAAACACAGAGAATTGAGCGGTGTTGTCGACCAGCACATCAATATGAGGAAGCGGAAAGTCGTCCTTTGGGCTCGCCCTATTCAAATCGCGATAGTCCATGCACATCCGCACCTTACCATCCTTCTTTGGTACAGGTACTATATTGTCGACCCATGAGGGATAAGTTGTGACAACTAGGAAACCGGCGTCCCACTGTTTCTGAACTTCCTCTTTAATTTTCACAGCCATATCTGGTCGAGTTCTTCTGAGTTTCTGCTTAACCGGCGGACAATCCTCACGCAATGGCAGACGGTGAACCACCATATCAGTATCCAACCCAGGCATGTCTTCGTAAGACCAAGCAAAGATATCACTATACTCATGTAGCATCTCAATAAGCCTTTGCTTGATATCACTCTGCAATGCAGCCCCTATCCGGATATTCCTGACAACCTCTTCGGACCCCACGTTGATGATTTCAATTTCCTCCTGATGAGGCAGAATGATTCTCTCTTCTTGTTTCAAAAGTCGAGTCAGCTCTTCTGATAAGTCACTATCCTCAACAATCTCTTCTTCTGCTTGAAATATCATGTGCTCGATGTCGAAGCGAGTCATAGGAAGTTCGTGATCGGTGTCATGATCGGTGTCGTCTGAAATATGAATCCTGCAATGAGAATGGTTAAATGTTTCAAATAATGCAAACAAAGCACGTAACCACGTTGCCATTTTATTGTTAAACAAAAACAGGAAAAACAAGGATCACAAAATTTGTATGAGAAAAACGCCTTTATTAATGATTAAACAAAGTACACACATAAGTAGGTAGCCCTAAAAACAAAATCACTATGCCCCAGGTAGGACACAGGATTATACAATAATTGAGAAAACAAATCATTACTGTTTTGTAGTCACTGGGACAAGTTCCTGGATAGACCAGTTGCACAGATTCTGTCCTGGCACACCGGGCTTGATCCACGAGTCCATATCGTATTCACTATCTCCGTCTTCAGCATCGGAAAAAGCATTGATCGTTTCATAACAGACCCCACCTAGAGTGATCACCACTGGTCCTTTGAACTTTGGCACGCCTAATGTGGAAGGTGACGATGTCGGGCAATACCCCAACCCAAACTTGTCCATCTTGACCGGAATTTCCAAGACTTGGCCCCATCCTTTGGTTACTCCAGCCTGAACCACTGCCTGAGCGTCTTTGTAGGAAGACATGGCCACCTCTAGCCCTTTGCTAGGAACATGAGACTTGTCCTTGATCTGCAACCCCTCGAAGGCTTGGCATGGCGTCTCATGGATCTCCCCATCCACTTCGACGTACTTGAATGACGAAAGATGACTAACCAGAATGTCCTCCTCTCCTCAAATAGTAACAACACTGTCCCCAACCATGTACTTAAGCTTCTGATGCATCGTGGACGTCACAACCCCTGCAGAATGTATCCATGGTCGTCCAAGTAAACAGCTGTAAGCGGGATGTATATCCTTGATATAGAACACAGTGCCAAACACTTCCGGCCTGACTTGGAGCGGCAACGTTATGGACCCAAACACCGACCTTATGGTCCCATCAAAAGCCCTCACGACCAAATCACTTGGCGTGCATACGATTCTTCGGACATCTAGCTTCATCATAGCCTTCTTCGGCAACACATTCAAAGATGATCCGGTGTCTACAAGAACGTGCGACATAACAGTGCCCCGACACTCCACTGAAATGTGCAAAGCCATATTATGGTCCCGACCTCTAGGCGTCAAATCAAAGTCCGTAAATCCCAAGCTGTGGCCAACATTCACGTGCGCCAGTACCCCCTCAAGCTGATTAACAGTTACTTCCTGAGGTACAAAAGACGTGTCCAAGATTTTCAACAAGGCATTCTGATGGGCCTCGGAACAAAGCAACAAAGATAGTATCGAAATGTTGGAGGGCGTCTGCTGCAAGTGCTCCACAATCTTATAATCACTTTTGCGAAGCAACCTCATAAACTCTTCTACATCCTTGACTAATGTTTCCTTCTCTTTTGACTGGGAAGGTCCTTCCTCATTCACTTTGGCTTTGCCTCTAACAATCCTTTCAGCCTCAATTTTGGGTGAAGTGAAGATTCTACCATTTCGGGTCATACCTCCCGCTTCAACAATACTGCCCACTGCCCCTGCTGGCTGGCTATCCACATTAATCTTTTCCCTGTTGCAAAAAGCTTCCAACCCATAATTCCATGGAATGGCTTTCGTACTCTCATAAGGAACAGGCCCTGCTTTCGTTATCGTGATAGTTGGCCGCTTGGCGGGCGTTGATATCGTAATAGTCTTTGGTGGAATTGTAATTGTTGCGATCTCACCCTGCTTTTCACATGTTACCTCATCAGGTTTCTCGACAGCAGTGCGGTCAAACTGCAAAGTTCCCTCATCAATCATGGCCTGAATACCTCTCTTCAAATCAATACAGCCCTCTGGTCGGATCCAACAATCCAAACAGTACTCATCACATCCGTGGAAGACGCCTCCTTTCCACAATCTGCTTTTAACGTAGCTTAAAGGCGTCTTCAGATCATTTATGTCCATAACCAAATCCAAATCCTCTTCTGTCAAAATAGCATTCGCTCCATGATTCGGCATTGGTTTCTGTACAATGTTGGGACCATCATTACTGAAGTTAATGACTTTACTATCAATCAAATCTTGGACTTTATGCTTAAAAGCATGACAACTCTCGATATCATGTCTGGGTGCCCCGGAATGAAATTCACACTGCTTACTAGTATCATACCCGTAAGGAAGTGCTCCCGTGGGTGGGTTCAACATTCTCTTCTCAACCAGATTCAAACTTAACAGCGTCTGAAGCAGCTCTGCATACATTGACGGAGGTGTATCAAATACCCTTTTCGGCTTCCCATTCTGGATCCTTCTCTGAGCAGGATTATACCTTTGTTGTTGTTGCTGCTGCTGTTGTGGTTGTTGTCGTTGTTGTGGTAGAGGGATCGTCACACTAGCAACCTGTTGTTGAAGATACTGATTCTGACCTCTACCTCGTCCTCGACCACCATACACTGCACTAGCGTCTCCTTGTCTTTTACCACCAAAGACCTTTTTTGCACCTCCAGCTGAGGTCGATTCACCGGCTTGAATCTTACCAATTTTGATGCCATTTTCAATTCTTTCTCCCATGAGTATCATGTCAGAGAAACTACCCATCGAGCAATTGAGCAATTTATCATAATACATCCCAGAGAATGTTCCAACAAAAATATCAATCAATTCCCTTTCCACCATAGGGGGGTGGACTCTTGCAGCCAGATCCCGCCAACGCAGGGCATACTCCTTGAAACTTTCCCCGTTCTTCTGTGAAAGACTTTGCAGCTGGACCCTATTTGGTGCAAGGTTACTATTGTATTGGTAATGTTTGACGAAAGCATCAGCCAATTCTTTCCAACTTCTGACCTGTGCAGGCTCTAGTCCCATGTACCATTCCAGCGAAGGTCCTAACAAACTATCTGTGAAAAAATGCATAAGCATCTTCTCATCATCAGAGTAAGCCGACATCCTCCGGTAGTATGAACGCACATGAACCCGGGGACATGTATCCCCTTTATATTTATTGAAAGTGGGAGCTTTAAACTTCAATGGCACTCTCAGCCCAGGAACTAGCCCCATGGTAGCCATGCCCAACCCTGCAGAATTTTGATTGGCTATACCTCTCATATGTTCCTCTAACATTTTAATCCTCCGATCACTATCAGTGGGACCCTCAAAACCCATGCCTTGCCCAGAAAAGGCATATTCCTGACGATCTCTATTCCAGTACGGCCCCTCATTACCATATCCGTCATAAGCAGCATTACGACCATGACCATGACCGCTTTGGAAGAACCTGGGATCATACCTCAGATTGCCAAGCTCTTGATTAACAGCTACTGTCCCAAAACCAGTATTGAAAGGACCCATCCCAGCACCATTGGTATTCACATTGCCAAACCCAGCATTTCCGTAGCCATTATTACCAAAACCTTGATTGTTATCACCGAACCCTCAGTTGCCGAGGCCCTGATTATTGAAACCATCATTGCCATCCCGATTGCCAAAGCCAAGGCCCTGATTGTTGTCACCGAAACCAGTATTGATACCAACATTACGGTTGGTTTCCACGTTCCCATTAGCATTATCAGCATTTCTGTTACCAGCGTTGCCGTTGCCGTTGCTAATACCAGTCTCACCAGCATTTGGTATCACTTCCTCCCTGCGAGGAGTCTCAACATGAGCAGAGTTGTATTCAGTATTACCAGCCGCTCGCGCCAGCAGCGGTTGCACCAGAGTTTGAAGATGTTCCTGGCCTTTAGCCACAACCTCCATGGTCTACATGAATTGGGACAACCTATCTCGGATCTCCTGCATCTCAGACTGTACCTGATCCATGATCTTCTTACTGTTGGTTCTTGTAGCGTACCGGTGAGTTCTCTGTTCGTCAATCTTGAAACAACCTGTAAGATGCAGGAGATAAGATTTGAACTCAAAAATGTACCTGCCATGCGATATGAATATGCAAATGCACACGTGTAAATATGCAACAGGTTAATTTCCCCCCTGATTCTAGTTCCGGAGAAGAAGCCATAATGACAATGGAGTCCCAAGTAAGCAAGCGCAGAATCAGAAACCTCATACATAAACAAATGCCATGAGGCAGAGTACAAAGATACAAATGAATACAACTGAACAGACCTCGGCCAACAAGCCTGGCGATGGTCAAAATACAAGTGTGAATAACAAAAGCAAAGCAAAGATAAATTAGGCCAAATGGCGCGCTCTGACATCTTCTAATATCCTCAACGTCTCCGAATGACCTAGTCTGGAGATTAGCTCCTGTATCAGTAATGTATGCCGCTCAATAGTGGATCTCAGCTTTTTGGCGTCCTCTTCACAGGCTCGCCTGCCAGAACACTCATCAACCCTGCATCTCTTGGAGCCAGCCTTCAACTCACCACCCTTAGTCTCTTTGACCACGTTGCTTACTCTAGACTCAGCGTCACGTCTAAGAGATACCTCTTCAGCAACCTTCGCATCCTTAGCACTGAGTTGTTCCTCTAACTGGGAAATCTGAAGCTTCAACTCATCTTCACGCTCCTTCCGGCTAGTAAGCGTGGCATTCCACAAAGATTCCCACTTGGAAAGTCTAGAATAAGCCTTGTTCAGAAGTTCTTTCTTAATAGCAAGTACACTACTAACACCATTCAGGGCTACTCCTACTTTCTCTCTTTTACTGGTCTCTTCGGTCAAATCTGAACCCAACCTATTAATCATCTCTGTCTGCTTCTTCAAAGTGAAAGTTGCCTCATTCTTCTCATGCCGAAGCTGGAAAATCTCTTTCTCTAGCTCTTCATTCGCTATTTGCAACTCTTCCTTCTCAGCCAGCAGCTTGTTATACTTCTCAATCTCTACTGAAGCAGGTTCCTCGATCACCGGAAGATACAAAGGCTCTGCGGCAAGATATGGCATCAAAGAAGTCCTAACTCTCTCATGGATCCAGAGTCGATAAGGATTATAAGCTCGATTGTCACTCTTACCAAGCAACGCCTTTCCTCTTCTGTGAGTATTACCCCAAGCACGCCTCAATCTGACCAAAACATCTTCGTCTAATAAACTCGTGATACACAGAGATTCCTGTATCTCATCTTCAACCGGAGAGTCCCTCAAAGCATAGCCAAACTGCCTCACAAGCAGAGAAGGGTTATAGTTAATACAACCTTTCCGTCCAATCAAAGGAATGTTCGGAAAGCCACTGCAACTATATGTAATATCCACTCCGAGCAAGTTCCGATCAAACCAAACAATGTTCTCAGCATACAATCCCATCAATCTGGAAAACCAATCTAAAGTACCAGCCGTATCAACAAAAGGTCCCGTCTTAGGAAGATGTTCCTAAAACCACCTGGATAGAAGAGGTACACAGCAAGAAACATTCTTTCCCCGACGCTTCTCATTCTTATAATGAATAGAATGATAAACGTCACCCAAGAGAGTAGGCACCGGATTCTTCGAGGCAAGAATAAAGAAAGCATCTGAATCAACAAAATCAGGCAAGTTAGGGAACAGTATAATCCCATAAATGCAAACAGCCAGAATAGCACTGAAGGCAATCCAACATCCATCCTTCGCACACTGCGTAGCTTTCTCAACCAAGCAAGAAAGATGAAAACCATAAGCTCCATTCAACTTGACCAAACCTTTGGGGAACTCAGATGCATCTAAATTGACAATCTCAGCAAGCTTAGCCAACTCAGGCTCAATATCCTCATGAACAAAAGGCATCTGATCTAACACAAGAACTCCCAGCATATCAGAATACTCCTCCAAAGTAGGAGCCAGAATAAAATCAGGGAACAAGAAGCATCTCAACTGAGGCTCGTAAAACTGCATCAAGGTAGATAATCCAGTCATCTCAAACATAGAAGGTTTGTACAACAAACTGAGCAGTTTCCCATAAGACTCTCTGAACTCAGCCCTCACTCTCTGATCTGCTAGAGCAACCGACTACAATAAGGAACTGATATCTAGAGAAGGCAACCTGTAAGCAACTGTCTTCTTCATGGACTCCATGTCTGGCAAGAAGAACACTAGAATCTGAGGGGAAAAAGCACACCTGCAACATAAATACACGTTAATGAAATGCAGACATGAAAATGCAGATGCATATGCAACAGGGGATCAAGTGCAATGATGAAGAACTGTGCTGTGATGTACTGCCACTTGAGAACCAATCAGATCTTCTCCTCAATCCAAACCAACCACAAAAGAACCCTCACAACCAATTCTCACTGACAGAGACAAACCAGGTATTCGGATGTTAGAGTTTTCCTGCAAAAAGACCCACCTACCCTCTCACAGGTATGTACTTAACTCGCAGACGAGGTACGACATCCTATGCGGTCATCAGCGTCACAAACTTTCAAGAGCGATGATACGATACCCAGAAGGTGTGGCAGCATCATCCCATGAAGAGGCCTCACTTAGCCGAGTCCCAAATGATAGGTTCCCAGAGTCGACAACCCTCAAATCCAACAACCTGTCGAGCCCAAAGGGCCAGGCAAGATGCCATCAAAGAGAATCTCGTCTGAGTGCATATTTCGTAGCTAGCTGGTGCGAGCAAAGCAAGCAGGCTAACCACTACTCTCTACTTCTAAGTCTATGTGCATTCAAGTCCAGGTCCGGCTTATCTCTCAAATTAACCCTCTACCCACAGCACAATAACAAATATATACAGTACTGAAAGTAAAGACAGAAAAATAAATACAAAACCCCAGACGAGAAAACAAGCGCTAGAATTGACTCGCATAGGGAACCAGAACATCCCCAACAGAGTCGCCAGCTGTCGCTACTGCGAAAATCGGCGCCGGCTATGACAGAAGAGTCGCCACCGTTCGTTATTTATCCCACAAGAGGGAAAGGAAACGCTCAGAGTAAACCTAACGCAAAGTGGGAAAGGAATGGTCATCGCAACCAAATCCTGGATTCGGGAGTCGGTTACGCAAGGGGAAGGTATTAGCACCCCTCACGTCTGTCATACTCGATGGGATCCACGCTTGTTTTCTATCTAAAGGTATGTTATTCTATCTACTCTACAGGTCTGGGTTAAAAAGAAAAGAAAATGACTCGGCAAAGTATCGCACTTTATGCCTACGTATTCTCGTCTGGAACGAGAAATCAGAGTCAACGTAGTTCGCCTAACTACGGGTTATGAGGGAAGGTTGCTCGCCGAGATATCGTATCTCATGCCTACGTACTTTCATACGGCATGAAAGATCAGAGCAAACGTAGTTCGGGCTACGGAAGACACAAGCTTGTCTGACAGTTTTTTATCTCCTTCTGAAAAGGGTTTTCCTGATTAAAGGTCCAAGAGGACAAAAACAGAGTTTGAATGTTTGTTTGAGTTTTTTACGAAAGAACTGTTTTGTAGGATATTTGCAATCTCAGTCGCACTAGAGACTATGACCCGGGAGTGAACGCTTCGTATGTCACCCAAAGGGTACCACACTAACATCCAGATTACTGGAAAAAACCCTCCACCAACCTTTTCCCAGATATCTTAAGGCTCGTAACGCACGACTTCAATTAACCTTATTACTGTGTTTTTGAATTTGTTTTGAGAGGAGGAGAGAGACACCCTAAAACTATGGTTGAAAGGGGAATCTACCTACAGTTATCATGCATGGGTCAAAACCTAATGTCTGTCATAATTCCATCTTGCACAGAGGAAATCAGAGATCCTAGGGGAAACAACAAAAGAAAGCAAGCAGTAAACAGTAAACAGTAGAATGCATGCTATGCAACAGTACTAGTGAGGCAAGAGAGAAAACACCAGGCAAGAGGAGACGAGCTCCACCTCAAACCTAAGGATAATCAACACAAGCAAAAAGACAATACAGAGAAAAACAAAAGATACAGAGGAGGCAACCCAAGCAGCAGTAACAAACTCCTACAGCAGACAGCAACAACAAGCTCTAAACAGCACAGTAGAAAAGACAGCAAAGTTGACAGCAAGACTTCATCTTCAAGCTAGCTTCTATCTTCAAGCTTCTTCAACTTCATCTTCAAGCTCTAGAAAGCACCTCCAAGAAAAGGATTAATCATCAAGATCAAGGTTGTAATGTTGAAAACTTAATGAAAACCAAAGGAAATCATCAAGTACCAACATTGAAATGGAATGATATCCTCAAAGTTCTACTCAACTATGGGCATACCACACATCCCTCCAAAGGATAGATGGAGTTTCTCTAGGAGGAATTTACATCATTGGATGGAATAGAAGCACACAATGCATTCTATGTTTAATGAAGAAATCAAAACTAGCTCTAATGGCTCTTCCTAAAACCCTAATTTCCTAAGCTCCTAAAACAACTCCTAAAATAAAAGAAAACTTCAACTCCAAGCTCCAATCTTCAAGGCATAGCAACTACACCAAGTCCAGAAGACCACCCAAAAAGGATTCCAAGCTAAGAAAGCTCCAAAGTCACCAACCAAGCCAAACAAGCAAAGGCACTCAAGAGAGAACAACACAAACACAAGCAACTTGGAAAATTCAACAAAAATAGGAAACAAAGATGTAAAATTCTAAGTAAGTTACTAGGGAAACATACATATTTGAACAACCTAGGGTTAAAATATTAAAGCCTAATTCAACTTCTAAGTCACCTAAATAATTTCTAGATTGAAAGGTATCAAGGTAATCCACAAGTTTGGGAAGACTCTAATCTCGACACCTAAAACAGAACCTAAAGTTGTTCAAAATTTTTAATAAAAATCCTAAGGGAACATGAATATCTACCTTAAAACATACTAAATAATCAAAGCCAAATTCATCACCAATTAGAAGAACAAAATTCTACAATACAGATGGTCAAATATGCAAAACAATGGACATTAGCACAAAAGAAAAATCGCAATTAATTCAAATTAAATCCTAAAAATGTAAAATCAACGCCTAAAATTTCTTAAGACATTCAGGAATCTTGGGAAAAATTTCGTAATTTTTTTTATCAATTTTACTATTTTTAAACAATTAAAAGCAAACAGGCAATAAAACAGAAAAAAAAGAGAAAATAAAGAAAGTGAAAGGAGAGGGTGTAATCAGCAGGAATTTCATGTTGTAATTCTGCTTGGGCCTGAAGGGAGGGGGTGTGCGTAGCACATTAAACCAAGGCCCACACGCATAATGCACATAATCAGTTAATCATAATTAAAAGAAAAAAAACGCCACACGGTGGGAATCGAACTGAGGTCCCTGGGTTAATATAGCGCTGCACTTCACTTGGCATCTCCACTGCGTTTCGCGAGGGACACGTGGCGCGCTACGTGCGCTTGGATGCGCGGAAGATGTCAACAAATGAGTAGCGATCGGATGGTGCACGCTCGTCTTCTTCCTTGGACTCGTCGGAATAGCTCCGGCCGGCCTCTCCTCCGTCATGTTCGCCGGACATCCAACAACAACAACAACAACAACTTCCACAAAACTCAACCGTTTCGCATGAAATTTACGTCGAAATTCAACTACTTCTCGCGAGGATTCTAAATCCATCAACAAAAATCATTAATAATGCAAGATCAAAGAGAAACGAAGCAAACAAAGTTTGGTACCAAAAACTCAAATTCATCAAAACCTCTCCAAATTAATTTTAAACTCAACCTTATGTCATGGAGGTTATAGATCAAGCAAAAACTAAGCAAAATCATGCCAAAACAGTCCATACAAAATCTCACAAGTTTGGAGCTCCAAATTTTAAACGTCATAAACATCAACAATTATCATCCAGAAATGATCTACATGCTTCAAGGAGTGCAAAGAAACAAAAATGGCAAAGAATCATCAAGTATTAAGAGAGATATGTTGAAATTCAAGTACCTAGTGGAGAACTTCCACTGAGCCTTTAATCCTTGATGAAGCTTCGCAAAACTCTCCATAATCGTTCAATAATCTTCAATAAAGCTTTCTCAATTCACAATTTGGCTTGAAACGATCTAGATTTGAGAATTCACTTTTTGAGTTTTCTTCACTTTTTAAAGCTTGTTCTTGATCAGTTCTGCTCCAATTTCCAAAACTGATAATTTGTGAAGGTTGTAAATGTTATATACAATGGATATGGATCCAAAGAAAGCCCAATCCTTGCCTCTAGGCCCAAAATAAAATTTCAAAATTTCACCACTTTTTGCTCTTGAGTGTACACGAAAATGGCCATGTTTTGGCTCCAAAATGGTTCAATTCAACTAATAGCAGCATGTGGAGTGTGAATGGCTGGGATTTGATCCTTGTATCTGATCCAATGGCTATTTTTGATTATGTAACTTCATGGTGAAGTAATCTAAATGACAACAGCCAAAACTCGGCCTATGCTCAAATTTCTGCCAATGCCAATGTGCTTAGAATGTGATTTCCATTCAAAAAATGTACTCACATGACATGTTTTGGTCCTCTAACTCAAAAAGTCAATTTTCCCTCCTTAATCCATTTGAAAAATTCCCTTTTTTAGGCCATTTTAAGTGACTTTTTGCTACAAGCCAAACCAATCCCAAATGATCACTTGGTTGCACTTAAAATAATGTTTTGAGCAAGTTCCATGTTGAACAAATCTCCATTTGAAGAGTGCAAGTTGGAGATTTTTACCTATGATTGAAAATGACCTATAATCTCACTTTCCCAAAATACCCCTGATTTGTAAACCTCATAACTTGAGTTCTACAAATCAGATGGAAGACTTCTAGTACATTTTAGAAAGCTAAGATCATGCGGAACAACTTTCATGTTGGCCAAAAGTTTAGGTGAAACCTCCTTCTAGGTCAAAAATAGCTTTGAAGTCAGATAATTTTCACAGACAAATTTCAGAAGCATCTAAGGACTTGTAACTTGTCTGGGTCATAACTTGAGTTCTATAAATCCACTTGAGGACTTCTAGTACTCAAATTAAAGGTATTGAGATGCTATACAAGTTTCATGTTGGCCAAAGATCCATTTGAAACTTGTATCTTGACTTATGTGGCCTTGAAGTTAGGCACTAAAGAGGGGATTTTGCACTGAAACCCTAATTTAGCAACTTCCCACACTCTTGAATCTTCTTGATTTGATCTTGGCACAACACCACAAGTGTCTTAACATATCATTTCATGAACTCCATGACCTAAAATTAGGCCTTGATACTCTTCAATTGCACAGTTGACCTAGGATTAACCCAGATGAAACCCTAATTGCTTGCACCTCAACTGTGGCTCTTGCACTTGACACAATGGCTTGATTAAACTCTCCCATGGCCATCTAGGCATTCTATGAGCTCCATACACATCCTCTTCTCACATTCAACATTTCATAACCCTCTGATGGTCTTCAATTGATCCTCAAGTTAGGAGAAGATTCACACTCAAACATCTAAACCCTTAGGCTCTCAAATCCCCTCCTAATGTCTTTGATAACTCTCAATCTTGAATGAGACCTCTTGCTAGGCTTCTCTTGAGAAGAAACACATTTGATCCCCTGCTATATGAATGATATCATGATATGCAAATGATATAACTATGCAAATGATAATGCAATGAAACATAAACCAGGTAAGAAAAGGTTGAGCAAATTTTGGGGTGCAACAGTAGTAGCCGGTGTGAGTTTGCTCAATCATCCTTTCGGTGGTGGGTTTGTCATCTTGTTGATGTCTTATTGTGCGAGTGTTGTCTCTATCATCCTTTTGGTGGTAGTAGCCGGTGTGAGTTTTCTCCATCATCCTTTTGGTGGTGGGTTTGTCATCTTGTTGATGACAGATTGTGTGAGTGTTTGCTCTATCATCCTTTTGGCGGTAGTAGCCGGTGTGAGTTTGCTCTGTCATCCTTTTGGTGGCAGGTCTGTCATCTTAGTGATGTTAGATTGTGCGAGTGTTTTGCTCTATCAACCTTTTGGTGGTAGTAGTCGGTGTGAGTTTGCTCCATAAGCCTTTTGGTAGCGGGTCTTTCAACTTTTTGATGTCAGATTGTGCGAGTGTTTGCAATATCATCCTGTTGGTGGTAAAAGCCGGTGTGAGTTTGCTCCATCATCCTTTTGGTGGTGGGTCTGTGATCTTGTTGATGACACATTGTGCTAGTGTTTGCTCTATCATCCTTTTGGTGGTAGTAGCCGGTGTGAGTTTGCTTCATCATCCATTTGGTGGTGGGTATGTCATCTTGTTGATGTCAGATGAGCGAATGTGTTCATCTATCATCCTATTGGTGGTAGTAGCTGGTGTGAGTTTGCTCCATCATCCTTATGGTGGTGTGGCTATCATCTTATTGATATCAAATTGTGTGAGTGTTTGCTCTATCATCCTTTTGGTGGTAGTAGCCGGTGTAAGTTCGCTCCATCAGACTTTTGGTCGTGGGTCTTTCATCTTTTTGATGTCATATTGTGCGAGTGTTTCCAATATCATCCTTTTGGTGGTAGTAGCCGGTGTGAGTTTGCTCCATCATCCTCTTGGTGGTGGGTCTGTCATCTTGTTGATGATAGATTGTGCTAGTGTTTGCTCTATCATCCTGTTGGTGGTAGTAGCCGGTGTGAGTTCGCTTCATCATCCATTTGGTGGTGGGTATGTCATCTTGTTGATGTCCGATTGTGAGAATATTTGCTCTATCATTTTTTGGGTGGTAGTAGCCAGTGTGAGTTTGCTCCATCATCCTTATGGTGGTGTGGCTATCATCTTGTTGATATCAAATTGTGCGAGTGTTTGGTCTATCATCCTTTTGGTGGCAGTAGCCGGTGTGAGTTCACTCCATCATCTATTTGGTGGTGAGTCTGTCATCTTGTTAATGTTAGATTGTGAAAGTGTTTGCTCTACAATCCTTTTGGTGGTAGTAGCCGGTGTGTGTTTGCTCCGTCATCCTTTTGGTGGTGGGTCTGTCATCTTGTTGATGTAAGATTGTGCGAGTGTTTTTCTCTATCATCTCTTTGGTGGTAGTAGCCAGTGTGAGTTAGCTCCATCATTCTTATGGTGGTGTGTCTATCATGTTGTTGATGTCAGATTGTGCGAGTGTTTGACCTATCATCCTTTTGGTGGTAGTAGCCGGTGTTAGTTTGCTCCATCATCCTTTTTGTGGTGGGTCTGTCATCTTGTTGATGTCTTATTGTGCGAGTGTTGTCTCTATCATCCTTTTGGTGGTAGCAGCCGCTGTGAGTTTGCTCCATCATTCTTTTGGTGGTGGGTCTGTCATCTTGTTGATGACAGATTGTGTGAGTATTTTCTCTATCATCCTTTTAGTGTAGTAGCCGGTGTGAGTTCACTCCATAATCATTTTGGTGGTGGGTCTGTCATCTTATTGATGTTATATTGTGCAAGTGTTTGCTATATCATCCTTTTGGTGGTAGTAGCCGGTGTGAGTTCGCTCCGTCATCCTTTTGGTGGCGGGTCTGTCATCTTGTTGATGATAGATTGTGCTAGTGTTTTCTCTATCATCCTGTTCGTGTTAGTAGCCGGTGTGAGTTAGCTTCATGATCCATTTGGTGGTGGGTATGTCATCTTGTTGATGTCAGATTGTGCGATTATTTGCTTTATCATCCTTTTGGTGGTAGTAGCCGGTGTGAGTTTGCTCCATCATCCTTATGGTGGTGTGTCTATCATCTTGTTGATATCAAATTGTGCGAGTGTTTGGTCTATCATCCTTTTGGTGGTAGTTGCCGGTGTGAGTTCACTCCATCATCTATTTGGTGGTGAGTCTGTCTTCTTGTTAATGTCAAATTGCAAAAGTGTTCGCTTCTTCATCCTTTTGGTGGTGGGTCTGTCATCTTGTTGATGTCAGATTGCGCGAGTATTTTGCTCTTTTATCCTTTTGGTGGTAGTAGCCGGCGTGAGTTTGCTCCATCAACCTTTTGGTGGTGGGTCTGTCATCTTGTGTATGTCAGATTGTGCGAGTATTTTTCTCTATCATCTCTTTGGTGGTAGTAGCCAGTGTGAGTTAGCTCCATCATCCTTATGGTGGTGTGTCTATCATCTTGTTGATGTCAGATTGTGCGAATGTTTGATCTATCATCCTTTTGGTGGTAGTAGCCGGTGTGAAAATCATCTGTCTAAACACAGGAAACTTCATCCGCCTATCCATACGGGAAAATCATCTGCCTAAACACATGAAACTTAATCAGCCTATCCATACGGGAAAATCATCTTCCTAAACACAGGAGACTCCATCCGCCTATTCACACGAAAAAATCATCTGTCTAAACACAGGAAACTTCATCCGCCTATCCATACGGGAAAATCCTCTGAATACAGTTTCTCTGCCTATCTCTGCAGTAGCTAACTCCATCGGTCCCAACCCACAAACCTTCCAGCGCTGACGTGACAACGACTTTGAGGAGGACTCTACTGGGGATAATATTTCGTCAACACGAAGAAATCATGGCGGCTTCATTGGGGATAGAACTCTTCCACCCAATAGGCATTCAATTCTGTCAATCATACTGGACAATAACTCCGCCTTATCTTTGCAGTAGCCAAACCCACTAGGGATGCTCTGAAATTAACTGCCAGGCACCTATTTTGACAACAGGCGACAACTCCTGAAATTTTGATTATGAAACCCTGTGACGCTGACGGAACAACAAACTTGAAGAAAATACCGCGATGGCCGGATAAAAGAAACTTCAACAAGAAACTCTGTGGGGAAAAATCTGGCAACAACTCCAAAGTCTAATTACGAAGTCGTTTGATGTTGACGACAACTCCAAGGTCTAATTATGAAGCTGCTCAATTCTGACGTAACAGCTGCTATAGAAAACTCTGTTGGGAAATTGCTAACGACGACTCCAAAGTCTAATTATGAAGTCGTGTAACGCTGACGTAACAGCCACTCGAAGAAAACTGTGCCGACCTCCAAAGCCAAATCATGAAGTCTGCAATGCTGACATAACAGCTACGCAAGGAAAATCCGCTAGGGAACTCCTACCAACAACTCCAAAGTCTAGTTACAAACTTGTTTAACACTGACAATAACTCCAAGGTCGAATCATGAAGCCGTATAAACTGATAATAACTCCAAGGTCTAATTATGAAGCCATCCACTGCTTCTAACAACTTCAAAGTCTAATTATGAAGCAGTGACACCAAGTAACGATTTCAGCCGTCTAATCGCTGAAATCTCCCTTTAAAAATGTCAACAACCACTCCAAAGTCGAATTACGAATCTGTAACAACAAGTAACGACTTCAAACGTCTAATCGCTGAAATCTTCCTTTCACAACAACTTCAAAGTCTAATCGTGAAGCCGTTGACCGCTGAAAGCAACTGACAATGACTTCAAAGTCAGATTATAGAGCCACATCATGATGGTAACACCTTCAAAATCTAATTATGAAGCCATAACAACAAACCGGGAAGAACCCTGCCGGGGGAATTCTGACGTCAACTGCTAGACATTCAACTTGATGACGAGTAATGACCTCAGATGTCTAATCCCTGAAATCTTTTATGAAAATGCTGACGTGACAGCAACCCGAGGGAACACTCCGCCGGGGAATCTTTGACAATAACTCCAAATTCCAATTATGAAGCCATGTAAAGAACACCCCGCTGAGGAGGAACAGAAGTTAATCAAGCACCTCTGATAAGGGAACACATGGCAGGACGAACATCATCATCACATATCTTATGCCGCAAATCTGAATATCTGAAAACGATCCTGAACAAGAAGTCCAATTACCTGCAAGGGAGAACACCTGAAAACAAAGAGGTAACCAACCTGACTTACGTTTCAAAATGTGTATGTTTGAAAATGGCGTAATGCTCCGTACGGCACGGAAATGCTACGCGTTTGAGTAGATGCAAATATGACGATACATGCAAATGCAAATGTAGGATTAAGCTGCTGGGAAACTCTGGTGGTGTTGTCTCAACAACATGAATGCTGAGGATAAAGCCAACTCCACTGGGGAGAACAAGTATCATAAGGTATTCCGGCAATAAATGCCAGAAGCACAACCAACTCTGCCGAGGAGCGATTAAACACCAATTTTCACTGGGAGGAAAGAACAAACACCCTGCTGGTGAACAAACTTAGCTGGGGAAGAAGCGACACTTCTAGGAAAAGCACACTGTCTGGGCACAGTTTACAAACTCGAAGCCTCGGACTCTACTGTGGATCAACATCCTGTCAATGGCATGACGACCTATGGGGGAGCAAGAGAAACCCACCCTTCGCGGATATAAACCTTTCGAACCAACAACCTAGTTAACTATTGCGGGAATCTCCCATGCTGGAGATTGAACGCGCATACCTTCGATTCGCTAAGGAGCGCAAGCTCTGCAGGGAACATTGATTTCGACTTGCTGGGGATATCCTGTGGACAACTTCCCTGAGGATACTCTTCTGGGAAAAATAATCGCTCATTTGGTAAGGGATAACGTCATTCCAACTCTCTGGGAATAAGCTGCGACTAGCTGGGGAATGACATCGACTGGAGTCAGGTCTTACGTCAAGAGATTCTGGCTGGGGAATACAATCCCTTACTGTTTGCTCCAAAGGTAAGAACCCTGCAAAACACAAACGAGACAAAACAAGCCTATACAACATAATCTACCCGGGTTAGCATCCGTGACATTACTTCAGTCAATTCGAAGTTTTATCGATTATTGGCAAGGGCCAGCAAGATTATGTAAGTGCAAGTTTATCAAAAGCATCGGCGTCTTTCACAAAAAAAAACAGTAAAGAACAAGCATCAAGTACTGAATAACATGTTTTATTGATAACGGGCCTCTGAATAGGCGAAGTTTTGTACACTGGATGCAACTCCTGAAAAGAGGAAGTTACGCACACACATACATACATATATGCACAAGAAGCATAAATAAAATACAAAACAATATTTGTATACATGTCGGCAACGTGCCACAGACAAACACCATCAGCTGATTCTCCTATGACTCGCCTGACTCTGCGCTTTCCCGGTACTCGATCTTCGGAAGAGATTGTTTTTGGACAGACGACCCCCAGATACTCCCAAACCACTAAGCAATGTTGTATCAAATCCGGACCACAGTCATTTGCTTTTTTCAATCCCTAACTTTTGCGTGAACCGCCCTTTGCGGGTTTTCAATTCACCGGGATACCCTTTTTTGCCGAAGTCGCCCTTTTCAGGTTTTCGACTTCGCGGGTGTACATTTTTTCAATTTTATCCCTAACTTTTGCCTGAACCTTTTATTCATTTTTTATGGTTCGCCGGGATGCCCCATTTTTGCCTGGACTCTCTTTTTACTGTCCAGCGGGTCACTTTCAAGCAAAGTATCTTTTAACTGCATCCGAATTCACAGGAGACGTAAAGTCTTCACCATCCATGGTGGATAGTAACAAGGCTCCTCTAGAGAAGACTTTTCTGACAATGTAGGGACCTTCATAATTAGGAGTCCACTTACCCCTGTGATCTGTTTGTGGTGGGAGAATCTTTTTCAAAACAAGATCGCCCGTCTGAAAGCTTCGAGGGCATACCTTCTTGTCGTAAGCTTTCTTCATCCGGCTCTGATATAACCGACCGTATGCTAAAGAAGCCAGTCTCTTCTCATCCATTAAACTGAGCTGATTCAGTCTATCTTTAACCCATTCTGCCTCGTCAAGTTGGACATCACGTAAAACCCTCAGGGAAGGAATCTCGACTTCCAACGGTAACACCGCCTCCATCCCGTATACCAATGAGAAAGGGGTTGCCCCGGTTGATGTGCGTACTGTCGTACGATAACCGTGCAAAGGGAAAGGTAGCATCTCGTGCCAATCCTTATATGTCACAACCATCTTCTGAACAATCTTCTTTATGTTCTTATTGGCCGCCTCAACAGCGCCATTCATTTTGGGCCGGTAAGGAGAAGAGTTGTGATGTTCAATCTTAAAGTTCTGACACAGCTCTTTCATCATTTTATTATTCAAATTTGAACCGTTGTCGGTGATAATCCGCTCAGGGATTCCATATCTGCAGATAATATCTCGTTTGATAAATCTGGCTACCACTTGTTTGGTGACATTGGCATATGATGCTGCTTCCACCCATTTGGTGAAGTAATCGATTGCCACCAAAATGAACCGGTGTCTGTTGGATTCCGTGGGCTCAATCTTGCAAATCATATCAATTCCCCACATATACAACAAAGGCACACAGAAAGAGACGTTCTTGCCCCTCCTATTCTCATTCTTATAATACAGTGAGTGATAGAAATCTCCAATCAGAGTAGGCACAAGATTGCCTGAAGCAAATATATGGAATGCATCCAAATCAACAAAGTCAGGCATATTCGGGAACAGTACAATGCCATAGATACACAAAGCGAGGACGACATTAAACACAACCCAACAACCACTCTTGGCGTACTCTTGTGCTTTCCCAACCAAGAACTTGAGAGAGAAACCAGACACTCTGTTCCACGAGGTTAACAGCAACTCCGAGGAGTCTAAGTGCAAAGCAACAGCCAAATCCTCCATCTTGGGCTCAACACCCATATGAATGAAGGGTACCCTGTTCTGAATAGTCAACTCCAAGATCTCAGCATATTCCTCCATGGTCGGAGCCAGAATGAAGTCAGGGAAAGTAAAACACCTCAGCGGGGGGTCATAGAACTGCATCAACGCGTACAATCCGTTCCGCTCATACATGGATGGTTTACAAACCAACCTAAGCAGTTTCCCATAACTTTTCCTGAAGCTTCTCTTCACATCCTCATCAGCTAGAGATATCAAACCAAGCAGAGAAGAAACATCTGGAGTAGGCAACTTGTATGCTACAGTCTTCTTCAGAGTATCCATAATAGCAGACAGAAATCTGGGCAACTAGAATCAGAAGGTATGAAATGCACCTGCAGCACAGACACACGTTAAAGATATGCAAAATGAGTATGCAACAATGCAATATGCAAATCATGCAATAGGGATCAAGTGATATATTGATGAAGAGATCCATCCACAATATCTGTCTCAACAAACCCACAATACTGCTCAACCCTGGTCTCAACAGACCCATAACAACGCTCCACTTTGATCTCAACAGACCTATAACAAAGCTCCAACCTGGTCTCAACAGACCTATAACACTGTCCTGATGAAGAAACCCCAAGTAACCACGCATACTGATCCACTGTTAAGAAAACCGGGTAGTCTGGAGGTCAAGTTTCCTGCATGTCCCAATCCCTCCCACAGGTAGGTGTCCTATCAACTGACACAAGGTACGGCATCCTATGCGGTCGTCGGCGTCACAGAATTTCAAGACTGATGATACGATACCCAGAAGGTGTGGCATCATCATGTCCTGAAGAGGCCTCACTTAGCCAACTTCCAATTGATCGGTCCCCAGAGTCGACAATCCAACTAACCAACAACCCCCTCAACCCAAAGGGTTGAAAAAGAAGTCAACCAGAAGAACCTCGTCTGAGCGTGGATTTTGCAGGACACTAGTACATGCAAAGCATGCACGCGCCCACTACTTTCCACAACTAACTCTAGGTGCACTCAAGCCCAGGTCCGGCTTATCTCTCAACAGATCACCCCTACCCAGCATAACAACAATAATATAATGCTGAAAGTAAATACGAAAAAGTAAATCCATACAAAACCCACGATGGGAAAACAAGCGCTAGGATTGACTCGCGTAGGGAACCGTTGGAGTCCCCAACAGAGTCGCCAGCTGTCGCTACTACGAAAATCGGCGCCGGCTATGATAGAAGAGTCGCCACTATGCGTTATTTATCCCACAAGAGGGAAAGGAAACGCTCAGAGTAAACCTAACGCAAAACGGGAAAGGAATGTTCGTCGCAACCAAATCCTAGATTCGGGAGTCGGTTACGCAAGGGGAAGGTATTAGCACCCCTCACGTCCGCCGTACTCGACGGGATCCACGCTTGTTTTCTGGTACAGATTGTTATTCTATCTACTCTAAAGGTTTGGTTTAAAAATAAAAGAAAATGACTCGGCAAAGTATCGCACTTTATGCCTACGTATTCCCGTCGGAAACGAGAAATCAGAGCCAACGTAGTTCGCCTACCTACGGGAAAGGAGGGGAAGGTTGCTCGCTAGGATACGGCATCCTATGCCTACGTACTTTCATACAGCATGAAAGATCAGAGCAAACGTAGTTCGGGCTACGGAAGACACAAGCTTGTCTGACTGTTTTTTATTACCTTATGAAAGGGTTTTTCTTGATTAAGAGTCCAAGCGGACAAAAATGACACTTTGATATTTGTTTTGAATCTTTTACGAAAGAAGTGTTTTTTAGTTTGTTTGTGTCATACCCTAAATTTGTCCCAGCAATTTTTTTTCTTGTATACCATGTTTTGTGGCCTATGGCCTTGATTCGTTAAGATTTAATCATAAGATTTTACATGGATTAAGGCATCCTTATCCTCTTGGTCAAAGCACAGTCAATTACGTCATAGGCCAAGTTTTTACGATAAAATCCATTATAAAGAAATTCATGACTCCAAATGGTTTCAGAATTGGTTAAGTTACTCCCGGGGTTTTCTTTTAATTAATTCAAGACTGAAAAATGCTTTAGGAACGGCTGCAAATGTTGAGATAGGCATGGCAAGGGGATAAATGCTATTGTTTTGAAAAGGTTATTTCAAGTTTTATCTCAAGTCTTATTCCAATCTAAATTCTAACCGGTTTTAGAATCGGGTTCACGTGAACTTTGTTTTATATTATTTGTAAGAGTTAAAGGGGTGTGATGGGAGACACTTTTGTCAAAACATAGCCAAACTTCTAGCTGTGAATAAGCTTGTTTAAGCATGGATTATGATCAAATTTGAGCAAAGTTTTTTACACCGAAGGAAAAGGTAATAATGTGGGGAGAGCACCAAGTTACAAGCAAGCCACCATAGGCTATGAGAAGCATGAATGTTTGTTTCACCAAAATATCATAATGTTACCATTATGTATCTCAATCTATCATCATTAACTAATGGAATTTTTTTGAAAGGGTGTTACAAAATGAAGAATTGTGCTGCTACTGAAAAGTTGAAAATGGTGGTTATATTACAATTACATAACCCACCCCCCTCTTCTACATTAAATAAGAAAACTAAAAAGGGAGCAGAACATCTTGGAACATCCCACTTTCATACTAGCTATGGCAGGCCACGTCCTGGTTGATACTTCCGCAAATGCTTCACGTTGGCCCCGCACCAAATCCTCACAGTCCCCCACCTGCACCATACAAGACAACATTTGCAATGAATAAATCAAAGGGAAATTGCAGAACAGAAAAGGACAATACAATAACAATGTTTTCAAATAATAACACGATGTAATGGCTCATTGTAATACCCTGCTACTTTTTCTACAAAGCAAAATAACTTTCACACCAATTGAAAAGTTTTCTCACAGAAACCAATTCAAAAACTTGGCCCACAGCAGCTGCACGACTCCCACACTTCAACATTTCTCACCAGTACTATCTCCACACACCCACTTGCAAAAAAGTGAAAGAAAAAAAAACAAAATCTTTCTACATCAGACAAAAGGACAGCAGGTCCTTAATTCATTTCATGGCCACGCCTTGAACAAGTAATACTAACCTGCAAACGACAGTACAGAAAAGAAAACCATTTCCTCCAACCTACTTCATAACCGGTTGTACCTACACAGAAAATGACGGGAAATTACCACAAAGCACCCACCAACCTATGTCTGCAGCAGGCATCACCATCACTTTTGTAATAGTCCAAAACTCTGCAATAAGGACAACCCATAAGCATGTTGTAGCGACATCCACAAAACTCCCAACAAATCTGATGCACCACAGAGTGGTCCCAAGCATTTTTTACGACCATGCATCTACCTGCAAAAAAAAAGGAAGAAGAAAACCACAGTGAGAATTACATACATCCACCTGCATAAAAAATAAAAACCAGCAAGAAAGTTACAAATTGGTATTAAACAACCAACACAAAATTGTGGTTTGTATCACTACAAAACAAACTGTCAAAGCTCTAGACAGGGGTCACACACAATCAGTAGACACAACCAAGGCAGAAAATAATTTATACGCACCATTTCATTATTCTGGTACAACACTAACAAAGAGCCACTACAAAAGACCACTTCATGACCCTGCATTTGGTACCAACATTTTCCTCTAGAAATACCAAAGTGAAATCACTCCTGATTTTGGCTCCTCCATTTCTAAACTAAGAGTAAACACCAGAACTTGACTTTTTCTTCCCTTCTTCAAACGTTTCCAACGAAAAAATCCCATCCTTTTCTTTCAATCATCTGAAACTGAAATCCATAAACCCCAATACACTCCAATCTCCATCACCTTCATTCAACTTTAATTTCACACTTCAACTACCTTCAACACTATTCTACCTTCAATACTCTTTCAACATCTTTGAACCTTCTTCTTTTTTTTTTCAACACATGTCTTCACCAACCTTTTAAACTTCATCAAACTATCGTTAACAGAACCTCATCTCCAAACTTCAATCAAACTCAACACCTCCAACCGTTTTCCATTTTCGACCAGAAATGCTCATCACCTAATCAAACAAACTCAATAAAAAAACATCAACCAACAACCTCTATCAACCTTCTAACACTCAACCTCGTTTCATCGTCAATCCACCGAAAACCCCTTAACCCAGAATCATAACCGAAATCACTCCCCATAACCTCTCCATAAACAGAAACAGAAAAAACCAGAACTCAGAAAAACAGTGTAAGAGTTTTACTTCAAATGTCATGCCATGGAAGTTCCGTTGCCGTTACCGTCAATATCTTCATCACATCGAGTTGTTCGCATCAATGTTTGGAACTCTTCAACAACCATCCATAACCTTCACTATTAAACACCTTCCAACTTCATCACAATCATTACCGAAACCTCATTCTTTAGCCGAAACTAGAACACCTGTAAAACAAACTGTGACAATCTCAAACTCTCAAAGCAATACTTTCATCGAACATGTGGGGGGCGACTTTTGCGTCTCTGTTCATCACCAGCTTCACCACCATCATGACTTTCCATTAATCTCCACCGTGAAAAATCAATCAAAAATCGTAACCGGAAACCTGTCTTCTCCTTCAAACCGAACAACAACCATTAACACTCTTCTACAACAACCATAGCTCGTTCTGTTATCTCTCTCACCCTCTTGCAATTCCTTATCAAACTCATTAAAACACGATTATTTTCCCGATCCACCATAACAACTCGCATCACCGACCAATCATCCACCGCCGCACCGTCAAAGAGAACACAGAAAGGAATAGAGTGAAAGAGTCGAGAAGCCACGAGCACAAGATAGTGGGGGAGACAAAACGAGGAAGTTTCAGAATGATTGAAGCGTGAGAACAAGGAATGTGTGGAAAAGATGAGAGAGCTCTTGGTTTCGCGAGTTCACTGGCGGTTAGGGTATCTTTTACTTTTTTTAGCATTGAAGATCAGACGGGTCATAGTGAATTGACCCAGACTGATCCACGACCCATCCATTTGGTTTTTCTTCTTCTTTCATTTGTTTCAAAATATTATATTAAATATTCTCTTTTATTTTGTTTAATTTTAAATTTAATTTAATTTAATTTTTAGATTAATCTTTTTTATTTTAAATTCATGTTGAAAATGTAGATATCATATTTTATTTTTTACTAATATTTTCTTTTGCAAACTTTTATTATGTATATTGTTTTGTTATGTAAATATATTGTATTTTGTTAAGTTGTATATATATATATATTTTGCTTTGTCTTTTAAAAATTTTTTTTATTAATATTCTTTTATTAACTTTTGCATATATTTTATTTAGAAGTTTGTTATTATATATTTTGTTCATAACTTTATTTTATTTTTATATATAGTTTTATAATATTAATACATGTAGAGTTATATTTTATTTTCTTTTTAGAAGTTGGATTCCACTTCGCATTTGTTATTGGACATTCTTGCCTTTTGAGTCGATGACGATACCCCAAAGTTATTTTTCTGTCAAATTATTGATGAAGAATAACAAACCCGAGACCTACCTTTTTCAAACTTTTTATTTTCTATTCTCATCGATTTTTATCCATTTTTCATATTATCATATTTATCTTACTATGTATTATTGTCATATTCATATTATCATATCTCATTATTCATATTCATTCACCCATATTCGAAAATACCTAATAAATTATCGAAACTCCTAAAAGCCAAATTGGTGGACTGTTGGATCTTTGGTCATTTGCAGGTATCTTAACTTTGAGTCGTGCCCGACTTTTCTCAAGGCGTAGTTTAGGACACAAATGCACACACACGACTTTCTCTTGGGCTACCTTACAATAAGACCCCTTTATTTCGTGTAATCCCGTGTAAATTACATGTACCCCTCTCCCATTCTGATGTATGTTTCGCATTTCTTTGATTATTAGTTTATCTCCTAGGAGCATCCATAGGGACTAGAGCAGATTCAAACTATTTTTAAACTAATTCTCGATTCATCATCGAGCCGCTTTCGAACTACCCGTAAGTCGAGTGCTCATACGCATTCGCCATCAACCTATTACAACCCGACCCTTGATGCGTAAGTCAAGTCGGTCTCTTTTTCAAACAATTTCATTTTCAACACGCTTTGCACGCGATAACGAGTCCAAACCCTTGATCCAACGTCAAGCGGATTTTTGAAACAAAACATCAATCAATTAACAACTATTTAATTCTTTTCAAGGTGTAAAGAGCAAGTTCAAGTCTTTGATCTTGCTTTCAGTTGTTTACATGCGAGTTGTCTTATTCGGGTGTGAACAATTGACGCCTCTAAATAACATTAACAACTCGACATCGTTCAACTATCTCCAACTCAAACAACTTTCCTTTCACGATGAAAAAGAGAGTGTACCAAGTCTTTGGTCCGCTCTCCCGATTATTTGGAGTATGAGAAGTCTTTCTTAAGCTTCAATTAATCGTCATCATTTCAACCTCATCCTTTCAAACACAACTTCTCTTACGATGAAAAAGGGTGCGTTCCAAGTCTTTGGTTCGTCCTCCCGATTATTTTGGTCCGAGAAATCTTTCTTAAGCTAAAGTAATCGTCATCAGTTCAAACACCATTCAAACATAACATTATTCTTCAAGATGAAAAAGAGAGTGTTCCAAGTCTTTGGTTTGCTCTCTCGATTACTTGGGTACGAGAAGTCTTTCTCAGACTGCGAGTAATCGTCATCCGTACCCACTTCAAATCCAATTCCAATCCAGTTTCTTTCGTGGTCGTTACCACGAACTACGAACGCTCTGATTCTTCATTCATTCTTGAATGTAAGATACGTAGGCACAAGATTGCGATGATCTTGGCGAGCACAATCCCCACCATATCCCATTTCCCCCTATCCTTTCTCGTAGTCGAACTACGACGCTCTGATTCCTCATTCTCGTCCAAATGAGCATACGTAGGCACAAGGGCCCCAATCCTTGGCGAGCACCCTATCCTCTAACCATCCCCTTTCCCCTAGTGTCTTTATCCCTTTATAGTATCCTTTAGCATTTAGTAGCGAGAAGAGAAGAATTAAGTTTAGCTAACATCCTTTAACTCGAATTAAGAGGTTTCCGTTGAGTACAACGGACGTGAGGGGTGCTAATACCTTCCCCTCGCGTAACCGACTCCCGAACCCAGGAATATGGTTGCGACGACCGTGTTCCTTCCGCGTTTATGAGGTTTTCTCGATATTTTCCTCTCTCGTCTATTCGGGAAAAATAAAGTTCGGTGGCGACTCTGTCGAACCGCAATTTCCGCGCCTTTCGCGAGAGTGTCGTATGTTCAAAATGAATTTTTCGAGGTGCGACAGGTGGCGACTCGTCTGGGGAATGTTGCTCCGTGCAAGAGAGAGTCAAGCCTATCTTAGTTTGAGTTGTTAGCTTTTTGTTTTTATTTTCTTCTCGCTTATTTATTTGTATCCTTATCTTGGTTACTTGTGCTTGAGGCATTGTGGGGTTGTTCTACTTATGGGTATGTTGTGAGATGGCTTTACACCCGAGTCCGAGTATAACCCTAGGATTAGGATGGTGGTTGTGTAGTGGAGACTTGCGTGGAGTCTTTCACGTTGAGTTGAAGCGAAAACCCCGCTTGGAGTAGATTCCTTGGAGATATTGTTGTTGTGGTCAGTCTTTGCCATGACAATAATGTTTTCAAGTCTGAATCGTTGATCCCAAGGACCATTAACCGTTTTATCCATGGTGGTTGGTAGTGTTAATTCTTTGTGAATTAGTACGAACACCCCAATCAGATGAGATCCCTTGAACGTATTACTTTCTTACAGTAATATTTTCAACCTCGATCTATGACTCTGAGAACCTTTTCTAGAATCCGTGTGTCGATGGTTATGTAGTTGATGCCACCGAAAAGTCTTTCTCGCGTGGAAGATACGAGAACCTCACCTAGAGGAGATTCTGTTGAGGATATTATCGTCGTGATGAGGCTTTGTCATGGCAGTAATATCTTTGAAAGATGTCCATGACTCTAGGCACCTACCCGTTTTAGAAGCCTACCTGTGGGGGTTTCTTTGAGCAGTGACTGTGATCCTTGAACCGTCCACCCGGCTAATCTCAGAATTACTTGAACTTGTGATCCTGTGATCCTGGATCTTGCATCTTGCATTGCATATCATTCGCATTGCATCTTATTTGTTCTGCATCTTGCATTCTCCTTCTATCAGCAGTTTCTCATGTTTCTCTTTCCTTCATATCCAGTAAATCAAGTTGAGTCCTCGACACCAGTACGCAACTAGAGCCAATACAAGACGAATGATGGAGCAGATTCAACAGGAGCAAGCTACCTTCAGGGAAGAGTTGGATTCTATGAAAGGAAAGATCGACCAGATCCTCGAAGCCATCCTCACGGCCAGAAGAGAGGAAGAACAGCGTGAAGCCGCTGCTGTCGTCAACAACAATGGTCAAGGACAAGGGTCTACTGCCATCCCTTTGGTTCCAATTCCAAATCCTCATGGGATGCCGTTGAACTTCAATAACGCAGCCGAAGGGAACACTTCTCATCCAACCCCAGCACCCGGAGTTACCATTGGAGCTATCCTGCAGGCCCAACCTACTGTTGTGCAAATCCCAGTTCCTCATATCGAAGATACTTTGATGGATCATTATGACGACGTTCAGAACTATCATGCTGCTATCCCCATTTCCAGTCCTGTTGCTGCTCAGGATTCAGAAGCCATGAAGATGTGCCGAGATCTAGCCGAGAAACTCCGAGCCATGGAGGGGCACAGTTCAAATTCCTTCAGTGCTTTGGAATTATGCTTGGTGCCTGATGTTGTCATTCCTCCCAAGTTCAAGGTGCCTGAGTTTTCGAAGTACAAAGGTCTCAGTTGTCTAAACATTCATTTGAAGATGTATTGCCGTAAGATGGCTACCTATGCCAGAGACGAAAAGCTCATGTTCCATTGCTTCCAAGACAGCTTGTCTGGGGCATCACTCGAATGGTATATGCAGCTGGAACGAAACAGTGTGCGCACTTGGGCCGAGCTAGCCGATGCATTTGTCAAGCAGTACAAATACAACACTGATCTTGCTCCAAATCGTACTCAGCTTCAGAGTATGACTCAAAAGGATAGCGAATCCTTCAAGGAGTACGCGCAACAATGGAGAGAGCTAGCCGCAAGGGTGCATCCACCTCTTGTTGACCGTGAACTGATCGACATCTTCATGGGTACCTTGCAAGGCCAGTACTACGAAAAGCTGATCGGTAGTGTCTCTGCTGGATTCTCTGACCTAGTGATCGTTGGTGAAAGAATTGAAGAAGGGCTGAAAAGCGGAAAGATACCAGGAGGTTCCAACAACCACGCCAACGCCAAGAAGCCTTTAAATGGATACAAGAAGAAGGAGGGTGAAACAAATGCCATCTTTTTGCAGAAAGGGGAAGCTTCTCAACAAGCTCCTGCTCCTATGCCTTATCAAGTTCCTTATTATCAATATCCGTATGTTGCTGCTGCGCAATATGCTCCAACGCCTTATCAGCCAGCTGTTCAAGCGGCACAAGCTCAGATGCCACGACAACAGGCTCCTCAGCAACAAGCCTACAACTAGCAAGGATATCGATATCCTCCTCAGCAACAGCAGATGCAAGCTACTCAGCAACGACAAGGTGCTCGCCCACAGCGTCCGCAGAGAACATGGAGACCAGATAGGGTCTTTGATCGTCTACCAATGACATATGCCAAAATCTTTGCTCAGTTGATGGAGAAGAAAGCTGTTGTTCCGAGAGATTTGGCTCCTCCAACTGTCATTCCTGCCAATTACGATGCAAATGCTCATTGTGAGTTTCATAAGGGCGCTCCAGGTCACACCATTGAGGACTGCAGGGCTTTCAAGCACATAATTCAAGACATGATCGACAGGGATGCTATAAACTTCAATGGGAAGTCTCCAAATATCCTCAACAATCCGATGCCACCAGTCAACTAGTGCCAACGTCAGATCGATTCCAGTCAAGTTCATTCCTCGAAGAAGGCAGTCATGTTGCCATTTCATTATTCACAGTTCTTATGTTTTGTCTTTGTTTATTTAAGTATTGTATGCTTTGAACAATTGTCATTTGTACTTGGTTTTCATTAATGTATCGTTTATGCATGCTTTGAATTAGTTATGTCGTATTCACCCATTTTTCATTTATCACCGACACATTTATTCACATTCTATTCACTGTTGTTTAGCTTGATTTGAGGGAGGATGATGAAAACGAGATACCCATAATTGCAAATCGTATGCTTTCAGACCAAATCTCGTCAATGATGTACAGGCATTGCTTCAAATCCCCAAACACTGGAGACATAAGGAGTTAATCCCTAGTAAACCATTTCGAGCCTAGAGGTAGCAGTTTCCTTCGGATATTCAAACCTTTACACTCAACCTGGGGCAGAGTAGTGTTCAGTCAATTCAAGTCCGCACTCGAATCAACAAGCAATGACCCATGCTATGGCAGTCACAACCTTCCAACAAAATCCAAAAAAAACATCAAAAGCCTGCTAAGTCGGACACCTTAGAGGGGACTTAGGAAAAATCAAGGCAATCCCGATGGATCTGACAAGCAAAGTCAATCCATGCAAAACTTAGGGATCAAAAACAAAGCAAAAGAGGACCCCAAAACCCTCAACAAAAAAAGCGAAAAAGATTCAGTGGCCACCCAGATCAAAGGGGCACTGGCATCCATCAGAATAAGGTGACTGCCACGTCAAGCAAACCTTGAGTCATCAAGTTTACACCGTCAAGACAAGTGCAGAATTAACTGAGCGTAGGACTGGAGATCATTAAGAAGAATGGGTGGGTACAAATTATACTTTGAGCCTAGCATCCTTTGTTTCATAACCGTGAACCATACCACGTTACAACCCTCGAAAGACCTAATTGAGGCGAGGTTTATTCTGAAAGCATACTATCGCAAGGTTGCGTAACCTGACTCCTCACATGATTTCTAATCACCATCATTGGTGTCATTATCCTTGCTTTATCTTTTACACCAATCAACTTAGCACTACGTCTGGGCTAACAGTCCATTCGTCTCACTATCACGACACTCTCAAATAAACGATACTTTTTCAAACTTGCATTAAACTTGCATTAATTATTACCATTTGTGAATGTACAATTTTAATTGCAAATCAATGCTAGGTATTCAAAGACATCTCAACGAGGGGGCAATTAAGGAGGAACTTGACTTTCAGTGGCTGACACGAAGCAAGACTACCTCAGAACCCACAGGCTGGGGCAAATCACTCAACAGCTCGAGCAGGGGCAAGTCATCCGAGTTCAACTTCCACATGTCAGAACTGGTTAATCTGGGGCAGACCATTGTCGTGTTCAAACTGGGGCAAGACCGGGTCGTCCTGACCATAAGCAGAGTTGTAACCCTCTCTGAAGCGAATATCCCAAACATGGGGCATCAAGGACATCTTCTGCTCCAATCATGACGTCTTCAACAAACTACGTGTCGAGGAAGTCAATCCCTCCCACCACCCAAAGTCCAATTTGCATTGGCAACTACCAAAAGATCCACCACGCTGGCATTTCCACCTGCATTTCCAATCACCTGTCTACAGTCATGTGCATCATACGCATGGCATTCACTATCATAAGTATCCTGCATCATATACATACCCAACCATATCATACTTCCCCAGTTCTTGCATCTCCGCGCGTCAGCATTTGCATTTACATTTCCACTCATATGGAATATCATATCATCAAGCATTCACATATGCAAGTCAAGGTCCAGGATCAATCCCGAAGATTTCCGAGACCATCGGCAGCCCAATCAGGGGAATCTCCCACAGAGGTCATGGATTTCTCCCACGAATTTCAGGCTTCAAAACAGTCATCATCCTAGTCAGGGGCAATCTTCTGCAATCGTGGGTTTCTCCCACAAAATTCGAAGTCATTCAAAGCAAGATTCAGCCCAGTCAGGGGCATCTTTTTCAAGACCATGGGCACCTCCCATGACGTATTTCAACCTCGTGTTCAATCAGATCTTCAAATCAAGATCCAACCCGAGCAGGGGCATCTTCAGCAAAGCCGTGAGCAGCCTTTTGTTGAGCAAGACAAGACATCAAGACAAACTCAGCCCAGTCAGGGGCATCCTCTTCAGAATTCATGGGCGTAACCATGAAATCATTTCAACAAAATTATGATCTCCAAGCAAGACGGTGGGCGTACCCCGTTGATTCATTTCAATCCAATCTTCCTCTTGGGCGTTCCCTAATGATTTGTATTCAGCAAGCGTGACCGTTGTCAATTGCCTTACTATCATCCTTTTGGTGATAGTCGAACCTTGTCAGTTCAACCTAGCTGGCATCCTTTTGATGTTGGTAAACTTCAGATCTATGTTGTCCTATCATCCTTTTGGTGATAGCGACCTGTTGGTGTGTGTTTCGCTCCGTCATCCTTTTGGTGGGGGGTCTATCATGGTCATTAATGATAGATTGTGCGATATTGTTTGGCGTGTGTTTTGCTCCGTCATCCTTTTGGTGGGGGGTCTATCATGGTCATTAATGATAGATTGTGCGATGTGTTTATTTGTGTTTCGCTCTGTCATCCTTTTGGTGGGGGGTCTATCATGGTCATTAATGATAGATTGTGCGATGTGTTTATTTGTGTTTCGCTCTGTCATCCTTTTGGTGGGGGGTCTATCATAGTCATTAATGATAGATTGTGCGATAGTTTGTTTGTGTTTCGCTCCGTCATTCTTTTGGTGGGGGGTCTATCATAGCCATTAATGATAGATTGTGCGATATTGTTTGGCGTGTGTTTCGCTTCGTCATCCTTTTGGTGGGGGGTCTGTCATAGTCATTAATGACAGATTGTGCGATAGTTTGTTTGTGTTTCGCTCCGTCATCCTTTTGGTGGGGGGTCTATCATAGTCATTAATGATAGATTGTGCGATAGTTTGTTTGTGTTTCGCTCCGTCATCCTTTTGGTGGGGGGTCTATCATAGCCATTAATGATAGATTGTGCGATATTGTTTGGCGTGTGTTTCACTCCGTCATCCTTTTGGTGGGGGGTCTGTCATAGTCATTAATGTCAGATTGTGCGATAGTGTTTGGTGTGAGTTTCTCTCCGTCATCCTTTTGGTGGTGGGTCTGTCATAGTCATTAATGTCAGATTGTGCGATTTGTTTTGCGTGAGTTTCGCTCCGTCATCCTTTTGGTGGGGGGTCTATCATAGTCATTAATGATAGATTGTGCGATATTGTTTGTGTTTCGCTCCGTCATCCTTTTGGTGAGGGATCTGTCATAGTCATTAATGTCAGATTGTGCGATTTGTTTTGTGTGAGTTTCGCTTCGTCACCCTTTTGGTGGGGGGGTCTGTCATAGTCATTAATGTCAGATTGTGCGATAATGTTTGGTGTGAGTTTTGCTCCGTCATCCTTTTGGTGGGGGGTCTGTCATAGTCATTAATGTCAGATTGTGCGATAGTGTTTGGTGTGAGTTTCTCTCCGTCATCCTTTTGGTGGTGGGTCTATCATAGTCATTAATGATAGATTGTGCGATAGTTTGTTTGTGTTTCGCTCCGTCATCCTTTTGGTGGGGGGTCTATCATAGTCATTAATGATAGATTGTGCGATAGTTTGTTTGTGTTTTGCTCCGTCATCCTTTTGGTGGGGGGTCTATCATAGCCATTAATGATAGATTGTGCGATATTGTTTGGCGTGTGTTTCGCTCCGTCATCCTTTTGGTGTGGGGTTTGTCATAGTCATTAATGATAGATTGTGCGATAGTTTGTTTGTGTTTCGCTCCGTCATCCTTTTGGTGGGGGGTCTATCATACTCATTAATGATAGATTGTGCGATATTGTTCGATGTGAGTTTTGCTCCGTCATCCTTTTGGTGGTGGGTCTGGCGTTTCGTCGATGTCAGATTGTGTGAATGTGTTTGCTCTATCATCCTTTTGGTGGTAGTAGCAGTGTATGTTTCATCCCATCATCTTTTTGGTGATGGCGACCGTTTGCTATTTATCTGCGGTTTACTCAGAGGTTTACATTTATCCAGTATTTCAATTCCCAGGCACTTCTTTTCTTTATATCTTTTTGTCTTCCACCTTGAAAGAGTGAGTGTCATAGCAATTCATCTTACTCAGTTTAGGCCAATTAGATAGGGGCATCTGTCATACCCTAAATTTGTCCCACCAATTTTTTTCTTGTATACCAAGTTTTGTGGCCTATGGCCTTGATTCGTTAAGATTTAATCATAAGATTTTACATGGATTAAGGCATCCTTATCCTCTTGGTCAAAGAACAGTCAATTACGTCATAGGCCAAGTTTTTACGATAAAATCCATTATAAATAAATTCATGACTCCAAATGGTTTCAGAATTGTTCAAGTTACTCCCGGGGTTTTCTTTTAATTAATTCAAGACTAAAAAATGCTTTAGGAACGGCTGCAAATGTTGAGATAGGCATGGCAAGGGGATAAATGCTATTGTTTTGAAAAGGTTATTTCAAGTTTTATCTCAAGTCTTATTCCAATCTAAATTCTAACCGGTTTTAGAATCGGGTTTACGTGAACTTTGTTTTATATTATTTGTAAGAGTTAAAAGGGTGTGATGGGAGACACTTTTGTCAAAACATAGCCAAACTTCTAGCTGTGAATAAGCTTGTTTAAGCATGGATTATGATCAAATTTGAGCAAAGTTTTTTACACCGAAGGAAAAGGTAATAATGTGGGGAGAGCACCAAGTTACAAGCAAGCCACCATAGGCTATGAGAAGCATGAATGTTTGTTTCACCAAAATATGATAATGTTACCATTATGTATCTCAATCTATCATCATTAACTAATGGAATTTTTTTGAAAGGGTGTTACAAAATGAAGAATTGTGCTGCTACTGAAAAGTTGAAAAGGGTGGTTATATTACAATTACACAACCCAGCCCCCTCTTCTACATTAAATAAGAAAACTAAAAAGGGAGCAGAACATCTTGGAACATCCCACTTTCATACTAGCTATGGCAGGCCACGTCCTGGTTGATACTTCCGCAAATGCTTCACGTTGGCCCCGCACCAAATCCTCACAGTCCCCCACCTGCACCATACAAGACAACTTTTGCAATGAATAAATCAAAGGTAAATTGCAGAACAGAAAAGGACAATACAATAACAATGTTTTCAAATAATAACACGATGTAATGGCTCATTGTAATACCCTGCTACTTTTTCTACAAAGCAAAATAACTTTCACACCAATTGAAAAGTTTTCTCACAGAAACCAATTCAAAAACTTGGCCCACAACAGCTGCACGACTCCCACACTTCAACGTTTCTCACCAGTACTATCTCCACACACCCACTTGCAAAAAAGTGAAAGAAAAAAAAAACAAAATCTTTCTACATCAGACAAAAGGACAGCAGGTCCTTATTTCATTTCATGGCCACGCCTTGAACAAGTAATACTAACCTGCAAACGACAGTACAGAAAAGCAAACCATTTCCTCCAACCTACTTCATAACCGGTTGTACCTACACAGAAAATGACGGAAAATTACCATAAAGCACCCACCAACCTATGTCTTCAGCAGGCATCACCATCACTTTTGTAATAGTCCAAAACTCTGCAATAAGGACAGCCCATAAGCATGTTGTAGCGACATCCACAAAACTCCCAACAAATCTGATGCACCACAGAGTGGTCCCAAGCATTCTTTACGGCCATGCAGCTACCTGCAAAAAAAAAGGAAGAAGAAAACCATAGTGAGAATTACATACATCCACCTGCATAAAAAATAAAAACCAGCAAGAAAGTTACAAATTGGTATTAAACAACCAACACAAAATATTGGTGTATCACTACAAAACAAACTGTCAAAGCTCTAGACAGGGGTCACACACAATCGGTAGACACAACCAAGGCAGAAAATAATTTATACACACCATTTCATTATTCTGGTACAACACTAACAAAGAGCCACTACAAAAGACCACTTCATGACCCTGCATTTGGTACCAACATTTTCCTCTAGAAATACCAAAGTGAAATCACTCCTGATTTTGGCTCCTCCATTTCTAAACTAAGAGTAAACACCAGAACTTGACTTTTTCTTCCCTTCTTCAAACGTTTCAAACGAAAAAATCCCATCCTTTTCTTTCAATCATCTGAAACTGAAATCTATAAACCCCAATACACTCCAATCTCCATCACCTTCATTCAACTTTAATTTCTCACTTCAACTACCTTCAACACTATTCTACCTTCAATACTCTTTCAACATCTTTGAACCTTCTTCTTTTTTTTTTCAACACATGTCTTCACCAACCTTTTAAACTTCATCAAACTATCGTTAACAGAACCTCATCTCCAAACTTCAATCAAACTCAACACCTCCAACCGTTTTCCATTTTCGACCAGAAATGCTCATCACCTAATCAAACAAACTCAATAAAAACCTTTAACCAACAGCCTCTATCAACCTTCTAACACTCAACCTCGTTTCATCGTCAATCCACCGAAAACCCCTTAACCCAGAATCATAACCGAAATCACTCCCCATAACCTCTCCATAAACATAAACAGAAAAAACCAGAACTCAGAAAAACAGTGTAAGAGTTTTACTTCAAATGTCATGCCATGGAAGTTCCGTTGCCGTTACCGTCAATATCTTCATCACATCGAGTTGTTCGCATCAATGTTTGGAACTCTTCAACAACCATCCATAACCTTCACTATTAAACACCTTCCAACTTCATCACAATCATTACCGAAACCTCATTCTTTAGCCGAAACTAGAACACCTGTAAAACAAACTGTGACAATCTCAAACTCTCAAAGCAATACTTTCATCGAACATGTGGGGTGCGACTTTTGCGTCTATGTTCATCACCAGCTTCACCACCATCATGACTTTCCATTAATCTCCACCGTGAAAAATCAATCAAAAATCGTAACCGGAAACCTGTCTTCTCCTTCAAACCGAACAACAACCATTAACACTCTTCTACAACCACCATAGCTCGTTCTGTTATCTCTCTCACCCTCTTGCAATTCCTTATCAAACTCATTAAAACACGATTATTTTCCCAATCCACCATAACAACTCGCATCACTGACCAATCATCCACCGCCGCACCGTCAAAGAGAACACGGAAAGGAATAGAGTGAATGAGTCGAGAAGCCGCGAGCACAAGATAGTGAGGGAGAAAAACCGGGGAAGTTTCAGAATGATTGAAGCGTGAGAACAAGGAATGTGTGGAAAAGATGAGAGAGCTCTTAGTTTCGCGAGTTCACCGGCGGTTAGGGTATCTTTTACTTTTTTTAGCATTGAAGATCAGACGGGTCATAGTGAACTGACCCAGACTGATCCACAACCCATCCATTTGGTTTTTCTTCTTCTTTCATTTGTTTCAAAATATTATATTAAATATTCTCTTTTATTTTGTTTAATTTTAAATTTAATTTAATTTAATTTTTAGATTAATCTTTTTTATTTTAAATTCATGTTGAAAATGTAGATATCATATTTTATTTTTTACTAATATTTTCTTTTGCAAACTTTTATTATGTATATTATTTTGTTATGTAAATATATTGTATTTTGTTCAGTTGTATATATATATTTTTTGCTTTGTCTTTTAAAAAAAAGTTTTATTAATATTCTTTTATTAACTTTTGCATATATTTTATTTAGAAGTCTGTTATTATATATTTTGTTCATAACTTTATTTTATTTTTATATATAGTATTATAATATTAATACATGTAGAGTTATATTTTATTTTCTTTTTAGAAGTTGGATTCCACTTCGCATTTGTTATTGGGCATTCTTGCCTTTTGGGTCGATGACGATACCCCAAAGTTATTTTTCTGTCAAATTATTGATGAAGAATAACAAACCCGAGACCTACCTTTTTCAAACTTTTCATTTTCTATTCTCATCGATTTTTATCCATTTTTCATATTATCATATTTATCTTACTATGTATTATTGTCATATTCATATTATCATATCTCATTATTCATATTCATTCACCCATATTCGAAAATACCTAATAAATTATCGAAACTCCTAAAAGCCAAATTGGTGGACTGTTGGATCTTTGGTCATTTGCAGGTATCCTAACTTTGAGTCGTGCCCGGCTTTTCTCAAGGCGTAGTTTAGGACACAAATGCACACACACGGCTTTCTCTTGGGCTACCTTACAATGAGACCCCTTTATTTCGTGCAATCCCGTGTAAATTACATGTACCCCTCTCCCATTCTGATGTATGTTTCGCATTTCTTTGATTATTAGTTTATCTCCTAGGAGAACCCATAGGGACTAGAGCAGATTCAAACTATTTTCAAACTAATTCTCGATTCATCATCGAGCCGCTTTCGAACTACCCGTAAGTCGAGTGCTCATACGCATTCGCCATCAACCTATTACAACCCGACCCTTGATGCGTAAGTCAAGTCGGTCTCTTTTTCAAACAATTTCATTTTCAACACGCTTTGCACGCGATAACGAGTCCAAACCCTTGATCCAACGTCAAGCGGATTTTTGAAACAAAACATCAATTAACAACTATTTAATTCTTTTCAAGGTGTAAAGAGCAAGTTCAAGTCTTTGATCTTGCTTTCAGTTGTTTATATGCGAGTTGTCTTATTCGGGTGTGAACAATTGACGCCTCTAAATAACATTAACAACTCGACATCGTTCAACTATCTCCAACTCAAACAACTTTCCTTTCACGATGAAAAAGAGAGTGTACCAAGTCTTTGGTCCGCTCTCCCGATTATTTGGAGTATGAGAAGTCTTTCTTAAGCTTCAATTAATCGTCATCATTTCAACCTCATCCTTTCAAACACAACTTCTCTTACGATGAAAAAGGGTGCGTTCCAAGTCTTTGGTTCGTCCTCCCGATTATTTTGGTCCGAGAAATCTTTCTTAAGCTAAAGTAATCGTCATCAGTTCAAACACCATTCAAACATAACATTATTCTTCAAGATGAAAAAGAGAGTGTTCCAAGTCTTTGGTTTGCTCTCTCGATTACTTGGGTACGAGAAGTCTTTCTCAGACTGCGAGTAATCGTCATCCGTACCCACTTCAAATCCAATTCCAATCCAGTTTCTTTCGTGGTCGTTACCACGAACTACGAACGCTCTGATTCTTCATTCATTCTTGAATGTAAGATACGTAGGCACAAGATTGCAATGATCTTGGCGAGCACAATCCCCACCATATCCCATTTCCCCCTATCCTTTCCCGTAGTCGAACTACGACGCTCTGATTCCTCATTCTCGTCCAAATGAGCATACGTAGGCACAAGGGCCCCAATCCTTGGCGAGCACCCTATCCTCTAACCATCCCCTTTCCCCTAGTGTCTTTATCCCTTTATAGTATCCTTTAGCATTTAGTAGCGAGAAGAGAAGAATTAAGTTTAGCTAACATCCTTTAACTCGAATTAAGAGGTTTCCGTTGAGTACAACGGACGTGAGGGGTGCTAATACCTTCCCCTCGCGTAACCGACTCCCGAACCCAGGAATATGGTTGCGACGACCTTGTTCCTTCCGCGTTTATGAGGTTTTCTCGATATTTTCCTCTCCCGTCTATTCGGGAAAAATAAAGTTCGGTGGCGACTCTGTGGAACCGCAATTTCCGCGCCTTTCGCGCGAGGGTCGTATGTTCGAAATGAATTTTTCGAGGTGCGACAGTTTGCAATCTCTTACGCACTAGAGACTATGATTTGAGAGTGACTACGTCGCGTGTCACCTAAAGGGTGCCACACTAAGCAGCCAGACTACTGGAAAGAAGCTCTCCAGCAACCCTTTCTCAAATAGCTTAAGGTTTGTAACGTACGACATCGATTAACCTTATTACTGTATTTTTGAGTTGTTGTGAGATAAGAAGAGAAAGAAGCTCTAAAAAGCCTAGGGTTGAAAAGGGAATAAAACTAACCTAATGTTGTCATGCATGGATAAGAATCCTAATGTCTGTCATAATTCCCTCGTGCACAGAGGAAATCAGAGATCCTAGGGGATAAACAGAAAAAAAGCAAGCAAATACAGTAAAATGCATGCAATGCAGCAGTACAAGCGAGGCAAGGGAGTCCCACTCAACCACGAACCTGGGAAAACAACAGGCAAAGTGAATCAACATTCACCTCAAACCTAGGGGGCAAGCTACACAAGCCAACAAACAATACAGAAAACAAAACCCAAAGGAGGCAACCCAAGCAGCAGCACCAAACTCCTACAGCAAACAGCAGCTCTGACAGCAAGAGTTGGTTAAACAGCAAGAAGTTGACAGCAACAACTTTCATCTTCAAACTTCAATAAACTTCAATCTCAAACTTCCAGGGAAGAGAAAGCACACTTCGAATAAGGCTCCTCAATACCTAAACAGTTAAGCTCCACAGTTACAGAAAACTCCAGCTTAAAAGCAACAGTAAACCCTAGCTTCAATCCTCCAGCAAGCTCTTGACAGCAAAGTTGACAGTAACCTAACTCCATCTTCAAGCAAACCTTATGAAAGGCATCTTCAACATCTTAGATCTTCATCCCCAAGATCTAGAAAGCTCCACCAAGAAAGATTAGTTATTGAGATCAATTTATAATGAATGGAAACCAATGAAAACCAAAGGAAATCACTAGAAACCATCATTTGCAAAGAAGGGTATCCTCAAAAGTTCTACTCTTTAAGGCATACCACTCATCCCTCCAAGGGAGAGACGGGGCTTCCTTAATAGTACTTTGAATCATAGGATAGGATGGAAGCAAACAAAGCATTCCATGTTTGAGGAAAGATATGAACTAAGTCTAAAAAGCTCTTCCTAAAACCCTAATTTTCCTAAGCTCCTGACAAGCATTCCAACAAATGAGAAATCTTCAACTCCAAGCTCCTTCAAGCTATCCAAAGAAACTTAAATTGGTCCTCCAATTCATCCAAGCAGAGTCCAAGCCAAAAGCCCACCCAAAATAGCCCCACACAAAATGAATAAACCAAGCATCCAAGGGAGAAACCCACAAACATCACACCAATTGCAAAATACAAATAAAATGCTAAAATAGATCATAAAATCCTAATTAAATTTCTAAGGGAACCTAAGCCTATACCCAATACCCCATATAAATCCCAGAACCTAAATCAAAAACTAAGTCCCCAAACTATGCCCTAAACTACAATTAGTTGTTTTGAAACCCTAAATCTAACACTCCTTATGTTCACCACTCAAATTGGCCTAAAATTTATTCACAAAATTATGATAAAATTTCTAAGGGTACATGCTTCTCTAAGCTAACTAATCCAACAAGAACCAACTCAAAATCGTGCACCAACTGGTCACAATAAAATCAGCAAAAACAAATGTCAAACAAATCAAAAATAAAACCAATTAAAATACAAAAAAATGCAAATAAAATAAAATAAAAAATGCATGAAAATGGGATTTATTAATTTCAGAAAATCACAATTAAATCCAAGATCATGGAGATATGATTACTATGGATTTAATATGGATTTTAGAAATCAAATGGAATAAAAGAAAATACTAAAATGATTAAAAGAAAATAAAAAGCTAGAATAAACGAGGGCCATGAGATTAAGAGACTGGTAAGTGCATCTGAGAGTCATAATCATGTCCACGTGAGGGTCCAGTCACCAGCTGACTGGATAAATGAAACGCTGCGTTTAGCAGCCAAAGTCAGCTAAATCAAAAACAAGTCGTGGCCATTGGATGAGTTGAAAGAGTCAAGGTCCAAGCAAGATCCAACGTCTAAGAGGTCGTCTCCTACCTCTGAACTCTGGTGAGGCCAACTGTTCAGGTGTGGTGGTCCGGTGACTGCACCACCTCCTTCTCCGGTGAGTTCATGATCCAATGATCCAGAAAATGCAAACTCCATACCAATTCTACTCAAAATTTCACCAGGATTCCCAATCTCCTATCCAAATCTCCTAACTCTCAATGGATTTTAGAATTCGAATCAAAGTTCAGAAGGTGTCACAATTTCAAACATCACCATTTGCAAAATTGAATCCACAGAAATGATCCTCATGTTGTGTACATCATAATGATCTATCCAAATCAGTTCATAGCCTTAGGATCAACTCAATTCGTGCTCAAATAGAAATCACATGTCATCTTGGAATGTCTCTAACGGCTCAAATTTCTATCCAAAAACGACCTAGGTTCCATCTAAACCCTAATCACATGCAAGAATCTACCTAGTTCAGCCTAGATCATGAGGAAACTTGAGAGTTACATACCTGAGAAAAATGAATCAACAGAGGTAGAAGATGATGGATTCAAGCTTCACAACTCTGCAGACACGACCAGTGAAGCAAGAGGAAGCTTTTCCAACCTTCAATTGTGGTTGATTATGCCTTGAAATTCAAAACCGTTTTCAGTTAGAAACCTTGAAAGCTAAACTTCAATCTTCACTCTATCCACAAAATCATCACCAACCTCAATCTGAAATCATTGAAATGAATATATAGAAGCTTCTCATGGGCTTCTAAGTCCAAATTAAGGCCCAATTCAGTTGATCCAAAATTCTGTCATGGCCATGAAATTCCAATGCTACAACCACGATTCTGAGCTCTCATCTTGCTCTAGAATGTTCCTTTCAATTGCAAATTGGCTTGTGAATGTGTTTGGATAGCTAGCTTGGCCTGAATTGCCCTGATTTTTGCTTTGGAATTGTAACTTGTAAATGAAGTAATCACTTTTCAAAGCAACTCATGAAATTGAACCTCAAATCAAAATTGTGACATTTCCAATGTGTTTGAAATGCAATTTCTGGTCAAAATGACTACTCACATGATGTGTTTAGGACCAACAACTCAAAAAATGATTTTTCCCTCCTTTGCATCATTTGAAAAATCCTTCTTTTTAGGCCATTTTGAAGCAATTCATGATATAAACCAATTCAATCCACCATGACTTCACATCTGACCTAAAAACATCATTCTAAGCATATTTCATGTTGAACAATTTTCCATTTGAGGAGTGGAAGATGGAGATTTTGTCACATTCTTGAAAATGACCTATAATTCAACTTTCCCAAAATACCCCTGGATTGCCAAGATCATAACTTGAGTTCCACAAATCTTTATGAGGACATCTAGTACCCAAATTAAAGCTAAGATCAATACCTACAACTCTTATGTTGGCCAAGAATCCATTTGAAAACTCCTTGAGGGGAAAAAGTTGCTTGGAAGTCAAGTGACTTTCACAGATAAATTTCAATGTCCTCTGGTGACTTGTAATTTGCAAAGACCATAACTTGAGTTCTATAAATCCCCTTGAGGACTTATAGTACTCAAATTAAAGGTATTGAGATGCTCTACAAGTTTCATGTTGGCCAAAGATCCATTTGAAACTTGTATTTTGACTTATGTGGCTTTGAAGTTAGGCACTAAACATGGGATATTACACTGAAACCCTAATTTAGCAACTTCCCACATTCTTGATCTTTCTTTGCTTAACCTTGGCACAACACCACACATGTATCAACATACCAATTCATAAATCCCCTGACCTCAAGATAGGCTTTGATGCTCTCCAATTACTCAATTGAATTAGTGTTGACCCAGATAAAACCCTACTTGACTGCACCTCAAATGTGGCTCTTGTACTTGAATCAATGACTTGTCTCAGCTTCAATAAGGCCCTCTAGGCATTCCATGAGATCCATACACACCTCAAGTTCACATTCCCTGTTGATGATCTTCAATACACCTCATATTAAGAGAGAAATCCACCTATGGGCACTCAAACTTCCCAAGACTCCAAATCCTTTCTTGATGGCCTGGATGACTTCTCTTGGATAACACGCCTTGCTAGGCTCTTCTCTTAATAGACACCCTTGATCCCTTGTTGGGTGCATGTTATGCTATGATATGCCAATGATCAGAACTATGTGAATGATGTAACAATGAAAATGAAATGCAATGAAACATAACTCAGGCAAGAAAAGGCTGAGCAAATTTTGGGGTGCAACAGCCAGTTTGCTACATCATCCTTTTGTTGGTGGGTCTATCATCTTGCTGATGTCTGATTGTGTGAGTGTTGTCTCTATCATCCTTTTGGTGGTAGTAGCCGGTGTGAGTTCGCTCCATCATTCTTTTGGTGGTGGGTCTATCATCTTGTTGATGACAGATTGTGTGAGTGTTTGCTCTATCATCCATTTGATGGTAGTAGCCGGTGTGAGTTCACTCCATCATCATTTTCGTGGTAGGTCTGTCATCTTATTGATGTTAGATTGCGCAAGTGTTTGCTCTATCATCCTTTTGGTTGTAGTAGCCGGTGTGAGTTAGCTTCATCATCCTTTTGGCGGTAGTAGCTGGTGTGATATCGCTTCATCATCCGTTTGTTGGTGGGTCTGTCATCTTGTTGACGTCATATTGTACGAGTGTTTGCTGTATCATCCTATTGGTGGTAGTAGCCGGTGTGAGTTCGCTCCATCATCCTTTTGGTGGTGGGTCTGTCATCTTGTTTATGTCAAATTGTGCGAGTGTTTGCTCTATCATCCTTTTAGTGGTAGTTGCCAGTGTGAGTTTGCTCCGTCATCCTTATGGTGGTGTGTCTATCATCTTGTTGACGTCAGATTGTGCGAGTGTTTGCTCTATCATCCTATTGGTGATAGTAGCCGGTGTGGGTTTGCTCCATCAGTCTTTTGGTGGTGTGTCTTTCATATTTTTGATGTAGGATTGTGCGAGTGTTTGCAATATCATCCTTTTGGTGGTAGTAGCCGGCGTGAGTTTGCTCCATCATCCATTTGGTGGTGGGTATGTCATCTTGTTGATGTCAGATTATGCGAGTGTATGCTCTATCATCCTATTGGTGGTAGTAGCTGGTGTGAGTTTGCTCCATCATCCATTTGGTGGTGGGTCTGTCATCTTGTTGATGACAGATTGTGCGAGTGTGTTAATCTATCATGCTTTTGGTGGTAGTACCCGGTGTGAGTTTGCTCCATCAACCTCTGGGTGATGGGTCTGTCATCTTGTTTATGTCACATTGTGCGAGTGTTTGCTCTATCATCCTTTTGGTGGTAGGAGTCAGTGTGAGTTCACTCCATCATCCGTTTGGTGGTGGGTCTTTCATCTTGTTTATGTCAGATTGTGTGAGTGTTTGCTCTATCATCCTTTTGGTAGTAGTAGCCGGTGTGAGTTTGCTCCATCATCCTTGTGACGATGTGTCTATCATCTTGTTGATGTCAGATTGTGCGAGTGTTTGCTTTATCATCCTTTTGGTGTTAATAGTCGGTGTGAGTTTGCTCTATCATCCTTTTGGTGGTAGTATCCGGTGTGAGTTCGCTTCATCATCCGTTTGTTGGTGGGTGTGTTATCATTTTGATATCAGATTCTATGAGTGTTTGCTCTATAATCCTATTGGTGGTAGTAGCCGGTGTGAGTTGACTCCATCATCCTTTTGGTGGTAGGTCTTTCATCTTTCTGATGTCAAATTATACAACTATTTTGCTCTATAATCCTTTTGGTGGTAGTAGCAGGTGCGAGTTTGCTACATCATCCTTTTGTTGGTGGGTCTGTCATCTTCCTGATGTCTGATTGTGCGAGTGTTGTCTATATCACCCTTTTAGTGGTAGTAGTCGGTGTGAGTTCGCTCCATCATCCTTTTGGTGGTGGATCTGTCATCCTGTTGATGACAAATTGTGGGAGTGTTTGCTCTATCATACTTTTGGTGGATGTAGCCGGTGTGAGTTCACTCCATCATCATTTTGGTGGTGGGTCTATCATCTTATTGATGTTAGATTGAGCAAGTGTTTGCTCTATCCTCCTTTTGGTGGTAGTAGCCGGTGTGAGTTTGCTCCATCATCCTTTTGGTGGTAGTAGCCGGTGTGAGTTTGCTTCATCATCCGTTTGTTGGTGGGTCTGTCATCTTGTTGGTATCAGATTCTACGAGTGTTTGCTCTATAATCCTATTGGTGGTAGTAGCCGGTGTGAGTTTGCTCCATCATCCTTTTGGTGGTGGGTCTGTCATCTTGTTGATGTCAAATTGTGCGAGTGTTTGCTCTATCATCCTTTTGGTGGTAGTAGCTGGTGTGAGTTCGCTCCATCATCCTATTGGTTGTGGGTATGTCATCTTGTTGATGTCAGCTTTTGCGAGTGATTGCTCTAACATCCTTTTGATGGTAGTAGCATGTGTGAGTTTGCTCCATCATCCTTATGGTGGTGTGTCTATCATCTTGTTGATGTCAGATTGTACGAGTGTTTGCTCTATCATCCTTTTGGTGGTAGTAGCCAGTGTGAGTTTGCTCCATCATGTGTTTGGTGGCGGGTCTGTCATCTTTTTGATGTCAGATTGTGCAAGTGTTTTTCTCTATCAACTCTTTGGTGGTAGTAGCCAGTGTGAGTTAGCTCCATCATCCTTATGGTGGTGTGTCTATCATCTTGTTGATATTAGATTGTGCGAGTGTTTGATCTGTCATCCTTTTGGTGGTTGTAGCTGGTGTGAGTTTGCTCCATCATCCTTTTGGTGGTGGGTACGTCATCTTATTGATGTTAGATTGTGCAAGTGTTTTCTCTATCATCCTTTTGGTGGTAGTAGTTGGTGTGAGTTTGCTCCATCATCCTTTTGGTGGTAGTAGCCAGAGTGAGTTCGCTTTATCATCCATTTGGTGGTGGGTCTGTCATCTAGTTTATGTCAGATTGTGCGAGTGTTTGCTTTATCATCCTATTGGTGGTAGTACCCGGTGTGAGTTCACTCCGTCATTCTTTTGGCGGTGGGTCTGTCATCTTGTTGATGTCAGATTGTGCGAGTGTTTTCTCTATCATCCTTTTGGTGGTAGTATCCGGCGTGAGTTCGCTCCGTCATCCTTTTTGTGGCGGGTCTGTCATCTTAGTGATGTCAGATTGTGCGAGTGTTTTGCTCTATCATCCTTTTGGTGGTAGTAGCCGATGTGAGTTTGCTCCATCATCCTTTTGGTTTTGGGTCACTCATCTTGCTGATGTCAAATTGTGCGAGTGTTTGCTCTATCATCCTTTTGGTTGTAGTAGCCGGTGTTAGTTTGCTCCATCATCCTTTAGGTTGTGGGTCTGTCATCTTGTTGATGTCAGATTATGCGAGTGTTTTCTATATCATCCTTTTGGTGGTAGTAGCCGGTGTGAGTTCGCTTCATCATCCGTTTTGTAGTGGGTATGTCATCTTGTTGATGTCAGATTGTGTGAGTGTTTGCTCTATCATCCTATTGGTTGTAGTAGCCGGTGTGAGTTTGCTCCGACATTCTTTTCGTGGTGGGTCTGTCGTCTTGTTGATGACAGATTGTGCGAGTGTGTTCATCTATCATCCTTTTGGTGGTAGTACTCAGTGTGAGTTTTCTCCATCAACCATTTGGTGGTTGGTCTGTCATCTTGTTGATGTCAGATTGTGCGAGTGTTTGCTTTACCATCCTTTTGGTGGTAGGAGTCGGTGTGAGTTCACTCCATCATCAGTTTGGTGGTGGGTCTTTCATCTTGTTGATGTAAAATTGTGTGAGTGTTTGCTCTATCATCCTTTTGGTGGTAGTAGCCGGTGTGTCTATCATCTTGTTGATATCAGATTGTGCGAGTGTTTGCTCTATCATCCTTTTGGTGGTAGTAGACGGTGTGAGTTTGCTCCATCATTCTTTTCGTGGTGGGCCTGTCATCTTGTTGATGTCTGATTGTACGAGTGTTGTCTCTATAATCCTTTTGGTGGTAGTAGCCGGTGTGAGTTCGCTCCATCATCCTTTTGATGGTGGGTCTATCATCTTGTTGATGACAGATTGTATGAGTGTTTGCTCTATCATCCTTTTGGTGGTAGTAGCCGGTGTGAGTTCGCTCCACAATCCTTTTTGTTGTGGGTCTGTCATCTTGTTGATGTCGGATTGTGCGACTGTTTTCTCTATCATCCTTTTGGTGGTAGTAGCCGGTGTGAGTTCACTACATCATCATTTTGGTGGTGGGTCTGTCATCTTATTGATGTCAGAATGTATGAGTGTTTGCTCTATCATCCTTTTGGTGGTAGTAACCGGTGTGAGTTTGCTCCATCAACCATTTGGTGGTGGGTCAGTCATCTTGTTGATGTCAGATTGTGCGAGTGTTTGCTCTATCATCCTTTTGGTGGTAGGAGTCGGTGCGAGTTCACTCCATCATCAGTTTGGTGGTGGGTCTTTCAACTTGTTGATGTAAGATTGTGCGAGTGTTTGCTCTATCATCCTTTTGGTGGTAGTAGCCGGTGTGTCTATCATCATGTTGATGTCAGATTTTGCGAGTATTTACTCTATTATCCTTTTAGTGGTAGTAGACGGTGTCAGTTTGCTCCATCATTCTTTTGGTGGTGGGTCTGTCATCTTGTTGATGTCTTATTGTGCGAGTGTTATCTCTATCATTATTTTGGTGGTGGTAGCCGGTGTGAGTTCGCTCCATCATCCTTTTGGTGGTGGGTCTATCATCTTGTTGATGGCAGATTGCATGAGTGTTTGCTCTATCATCCTTTTGGTGGTAGTAGCCGGTGTGAGGTCGCTCCATCATCCTTTCGGTTGTGGGTCTGTCATCTTGTTGATGTCTGATTGTACGAGTGATGTCTCTATCATCCTTTTGGTTGTAGTAGCCGGTGTGAGTTCGCTCCATCATTCTTTTGTTGGTGGGTTTATCATCTTGTTGATGACAGATTGTATGAGTGTTTGCTCTATCATCCTTTTGGTGGTAGTAGTCGGTGTGAGTACGCTCCATCATCCTTTTTGTTGTGGGTCTGTTATCTTGTTGATGTCGGATTGTGCGAGTGTTTTCTCTATCATCCTTTTATTGGTAGTAGCCGGTGTGAGTTCACTTCATCATCATTTTGGTGGTGGGTCTGTCATCTTATTGATGTCAGATTGTATGAGTGTTTGCTCTATCATTCTTTTGGTGGTAGTAGCCGATGTGAGTTTGCTCCATCATCCTTTTGGTTGTGGGTCTGTTATCTTGTTGATGTCGGATCGTGCGAGTGTTTTCTCAATCATCCTTTTGATAGTAGTAGCCGGTGTGAGTTTATTGCATCACCATTTTGGTTGTGGGTCTGTCATCTTATTGATGTTAGATTGTGCAAGTGTTTTCTCTATCATCCTTTTGGTGGTAGTAGCCAGTGTGAGTTTCCTCCATCATCCTTTTGGTGGTAGTAACAAGTGTGATTTTCCTGGATCATCTTTTTTGTGATGGGTATGTCATTTTGTCGATGACAGATTGTGCGAGTGTGTTCATCTATCATCCTTTTGGTGGTAGTACCCGGTGTAAGTTTGCTCCATCAACCTTTTGGTGGTGGGTCAGTCATCTTGTTGATGTCAAATTATGCAAGTGTTTTCTCTATCATCATTTTGGTGTTAGTAGCCGGTGTGAGTTTGCTTCATCATCCTCTTTGTTGTGGGTCTGTCATCTTGTTGACGACAGATTGTGCGAGTGTGTTCATCTATCATCCTTTTAGTGGTAGTAGCCGGTGTGAGTTAGCTCCATCAACCTTTTGGCGGTGGGTCTGTCATCTTGTTGATGTCAGATTGTGCGAATGTTTGCTCTATCATCCTTTTGGTGGTAGTAGCCGGTGTGAGTTAGCTCCATCATCCTTATGGGTGTGTGTCTATCATCTTGTTGATGTCAGATTGTGCGAGTGTTTGATCTGTCATCTTTTGGGTGGTAGTAGCCGGTGTGTGTTTGCTCCATTATGCTTTTGGTGATGGGTCTGTCATCTTGTTGATCTCTGATTGTGCGAGTGTTGTCTCTATCATCCTTTTGGTGGTAGTAGCCGGTGTAAGTTTGCTCCATCATCCTTTTGGTGGTGGGTCTGTCATCTTGTTGATGACAGATTGTATTAGTTTTTGCTCTATCATCCTTTTGATGGTAGTAGCCGGTGTGAGTTTCCTTCATCATCATTTGGGTGGTGGGTCTGTCATCTTATTGATGTTACATTGTGCAAGTGTTTGCTCTATCATCCTTTTGGTGGTAGTAGCCGGTGTGAGTTCGCTCCATCACCCTTTTGTTGGTAGCAGCCGGTGTGAGTCTGCTCCATCATCCGTTTGGTGGTGGGTCTGTCATCTTGTTGATTTCAGATTGTGCGAGTGTTTGCTCTATCATCCTTTTGGTGGTAGTAGCCGGTGTGAGATCGCTCCATCTTCCTTTTTGTGGTGGTTCTGTCATATTGTTGTTGACAGATTGTGCGAGTGTGTTCATCTGTCATCCTTTTGGTGGTAGTCCCCAGTGTGAGTTTGCTTCATCATCCGTTTGTTGGTGGGTCTGTCATCTTGTTGACGTCATATTGTACGAGTGTTTGCTGTATCATCCTATTGGTGGTAGTAGCCGGTGTGAGTTCGCTCCATCATCCTTTCGGTGGTGGGCCTGTCATCTTGTTGATGTCAAATTGTGCGAGTGTTTGCTCTATCATCCTTTTAGTGGTAGTTGCCAGTGTGAGTTTGCTCCGTCATCCTTATGGTGGTGTGTCTATCATCTTGTTGACGTCAGATTGTGCGAGTGTTTGCTCTATCATCCTATTGGTGATAGTAGCCGGTGTGGGTTTGCTCCATCAGTCTTTTGGTGGTGTGTCTTTCATATTTTTGATGTAGGATTGTGCGAGTGTTTGCAATATCATCCTTTTGGTGGTAGTAGCCGGCGTGAGTTTGCTCCATCATCCATTTGGTGGTGGGTATGTCATCTTGTTGATGTCAGATTATGCGAGTGTATGCTCTATCATCCTATTGGTGGTAGTAGCTGGTGTGAGTTTGCTCCATCATCCATTTGGTGGTGGGTCTGTCATCTTGTTGATGACAGATTGTGCGAGTGTGTTAATCTATCATGCTTTTGGTGGTAGTACCCGGTGTGAGTTTGCTCCATCAACCTCTGGGTGATGGGTCTGTCATCTTGTTTATGTCACATTGTGCGAGTGTTTGCTCTATCATCCTTTTGGTGGTAGGAGTCAGTGTGAGTTCACTCCATCATCCGTTTGGTGGTGGGTCTTTCATCTTGTTTATGTCAGATTGTGTGAGTGTTTGCTCTATCATCCTTTTGGTAGTAGTAGCCGGTGTGAGTTTGCTCCATCATCCTTGTGGCGATGTGTCTATCATCTTGTTGATGTCAGATTGTGCGAGTGTTTGCTTTATCATCCTTTTGGTGTTAATAGTCGGTGTGAGTTTGCTCTATCATCCTTTTGGTGGTAGTATCCGGTGTGAGTTCGCTTCATCATCCGTTTGTTGGTGGGTGTGTTATCATTTTAATATCAGATTCTATGAGTGTTTGCTCTATAATCCTATTGGTGGTAGTAGCCGGTGTGAGTTGACTCCATCATCCTTTTGGTGGTAGGTCTTTCATCTTTCTGATGTCAAATTATACAACTATTTTGCTCTATAATCCTTTTGGTGGTAGTAGCAGGTGCGAGTTTGCTACATCATCCTTTTGTTGGTGGGTCTGTCATCTTCCTGATGTCTGATTGTGCGAGTGTTGTCTATATCATCCTTTTAGTGGTAGTAGTCGGTGTGAGTTCGCTCCATCATCCTTTTGGTGGTGGATCTGTCATCCTGTTGATGACAAATTGTGGGAGTGTTTGCTCTATCATACTTTTGGTGGATGTAGCCGGTGTGAGTTCACTCCATCATCATTTTGGTGGTGGGTCTATCATCTTATTGATGTTAGATTGAGCAAGTGTTTGCTCTATCCTCCTTTTGGTGGTAGTAGCCGGTGTGAGTTTGCTCCATCATCCTTTTGGTGGTAGTAGCCGGTGTGAGTTTGCTTCATCATCCGTTTGTTGGTGGGTCTGTCATCTTGTTGGTATCAGATTCTACGAGTGTTTGCTCTATAATCCTATTGGTGGTAGTAGCCGGTGTGAGTTTGCTCCATCATCCTTTTGGTGGTGGGTCTGTCATCTTGTTGATGTCAAATTGTGCGAGTGTTTGCTCTATCATCCTTTTGGTGGTAGTAGCTGGTGTGAGTTCGCTCCATCATCCTATTGGTTGTGGGTATGTCATCTTGTTGATGTCAGCTTTTGCGAGTGATTGCTCTAACATCCTTTTGATGGTAGTAGCATGTGTGAGTTTGCTCCATCATCCTTATGGTGGTGTGTCTATCATCTTGTTGATGTCAGATTGTACGAGTGTTTGCTCTATCATCCTTTTGGTGGTAGTAGCCAGTGTGAGTTTGCTCCATCATGTGTTTGGTGGCGGGTCTGTCATCTTTTTGATGTCAGATTGTGCAAGTGTTTTTCTCTATCAACTCTTTGGTGGTAGTAGCCAGTGTGAGTTAGCTCCATCATCCTTATGGTGGTGTGTCTATCATCTTGTTGATATTAGATTGTGCGAGTGTTTGATCTGTCATCCTTTTGGTGGTTGTAGCTGGTGTGAGTTTGCTCCATCATCCTTTTGGTGGTGGGTACGTCATCTTATTGATGTTAGATTGTGCAAGTGTTTTCTCTATCATCCTTTTGGTGGTAGTAGTTGGTGTGAGTTTGCTCCATCATCCTTTTGGTGGTAGTAGCCAGAGTGAGTTCGCTTTATCATCCATTTGGTGGTGGGTCTGTCATCTAGTTTATGTCAGATTGTGCGAGTGTTTGCTTTATCATCCTATTGGTGGTAGTACCCGATGTGAGTTCACTCCGTCATTCTTTTGGCGGTGGGTCTGTCATCTTGTTGATGTCAGATTGTGCGAGTGTTTTCTCTATCATCCTTTTGGTGGTAGTATCCGGCGTGAGTTCGCTCCGTCATCCTTTTTGTGGCGGGTCTGTCATCTTAGTGATGTCAGATTGTGCGAGTGTTTTGCTCTATCATCCTTTTGGTGGTAGTAGCCGATGTGAGTTTGCTCCATCATCCTTTTGGTTTTGGGTCACTCATCTTGCTGATGTCAAATTCTGCGAGTGTTTGCTCTATCATCCTTTTGGTTGTAGTAGCCGGTGTTAGTTTGCTCCATCATCCTTTAGGTTGTGGGTCTGTCATCTTGTTGATGTCAGATTATGCGAGTGTTTTCTATATCATCCTTTTGGTGGTAGTAGCCGGTGTGAGTTCGCTTCATCATCCGTTTTGTAGTGGGTATGTCATCTTGTTGATGTCAGATTGTGTGAGTGTTTGCTCTATCATCCTATTGGTTGTAGTAGCCGGTGTGAGTTTGCTCCGACATTCTTTTTGTGGTGGGTCTGTCGTCTTGTTGATGACAGATTGTGCGAGTGTGTTCATCTATCATCCTTTTGGTGGTAGTACTCAGTGTGAGTTTTCTCCATCAACCATTTGGTGGTTGGTCTGTCATCTTGTTGATGTCAGATTGTGCGAGTGTTTGCTTTACCATCCTTTTGGTGGTAGGAGTCGGTGTGAGTTCACTCCATCATCAGTTTGGTGGTGGGTCTTTCATCTTGTTGATGTAAAATTGTGTGAGTGTTTGCTCTATCATCCTTTTGGTGGTAGTAGCCGGTGTGTCTATCATCTTGTTGATATCAGATTGTGCGAGTGTTTGCTCTATCATCCTTTTGGTGGTAGTAGACGGTGTGAGTTTGCTCCATCATTCTTTTCATGGTGGGCCTGTCATCTTGTTGATGTCTGATTGTACGAGTGTTGTCTCTATCATCCTTTTGGTGGTAGTAGCCGGTGTGAGTTCGCTCCATCATCTTTTTGATGGTGGGTCTATCATCTTGTTGATGACAGATTGTATGAGTGTTTGCTCTATCATCCTTTTGGTGGTAGTAGCCGGTGTGAGTTCGCTCCACAATCCTTTTTGTTGTGGGTCTGTCATCTTGTTGATGTCGGATTGTGCGACTGTTTTCTCTATCATCCTTTTGGTGGTAGTAGCCGGTGTGAGTTCACTACATCATCATTTTGGTGGTGGGTCTGTCATCTTATTGATGTCAGAATGTATGAGTGTTTGCTCTATCATCCTTTTGGTGGTAGTAACCGGTGTGAGTTTGCTCCATCAACCATTTGGTGGTGGGTCAGTCATCTTGTTGATGTCAGATTGTGCGAGTGTTTGCTCTATCATCCTTTTGGTGGTAGGAGTCGGTGCGAGTTCACTCCATCATCAGTTTGGTGGCGGGTCTTTCAACTTGTTGATGTAAGATTGTGCGAGTGTTTGCTCTATCATCCTTTTGGTGGTACTAGCCGGTGTGTCTATCATCATGTTGATGTCAGATTTTGCGAGTATTTACTCTATTATCCTTTTAGTGGTAGTAGACGGTGTCAGTTTGCTCCATCATTCTTTTGGTGGTGGGTCTGTCATCTTGTTGATGTCTTATTGTGCGAGTGTTATCTCTATCATTATTTTGGTGGTGGTAGCCGGTGTGAGTTCGCTCCATCATCCTTTTGGTGGTGGGTCTATCATCTTGTTGATGGCAGATTGCATGAGTGTTTGCTCTATCATCCTTTTGGTGGTAGTAGCCGGTGTGAGGTCGCTCCATCATCCTTTCGGTTGTGGGTCTGTCATCTTGTTGATGTCTGATTGTACGAGTGATGTCTCTATCATCCTTTTGGTTGTAGTAGCCGGTGTGAGTTCGCTCCATCATTCTTTTGTTGGTGGGTCTATCAACTTGTTGATGACAGATTGTATGAGTGTTTGCTCTATCATCCTTTTGGTGGTAGTAGTCGGTGTGAGTACGCTCCATCATCCTTTTTGTTGTGGGTCTGTTATCTTGTTGATGTCGGATTGTGCGAGTGTTTTCTCTATCATCCTTTTATTGGTAGTAGCCGGTGTGAGTTCACTTCATCATCATTTTGGTGGTGGGTCGGTCATCTTATTGATGTCAGATTGTATGAGTGTTTGCTCTATCATTCTTTTGGTGGTAGTAGCCGATGTGAGTTTGCTCCATCATCCTTTTGGTTGTGGGTCTGTTATCTTGTTGATGTCGGATCGTGCGAGTGTTTTCTCAATCATCCTTTTGATAGTAGTAGCCGGTGTGAGTTTATTGCATCACCATTTTGGTTGTGGGTCTGTCATCTTATTGATGTTAGATTGTGCAAGTGTTTTCTCTATCATCCTTTTGGTGGTAGTAGCCAGTGTGAGTTTCCTCCATCATCCTTTTGGTGGTAGTAACAAGTGTGATTTTCCTGGATCATCTTTTTTGTGATGGGTATGTCATTTTGTCGATGACAGATTGTGCGAGTGTGTTCATCTATCATCCTTTTGGTGGTAGTACCCGGTGTAAGTTTGCTCCATCAACCTTTTGGTGGTGGGTCAGTCATCTTGTTGATGTCAAATTATGCAAGTGTTTTCTCTATCATCATTTTGGTGTTAGTAGCCGGTGTGAGTTTGCTTCATCATCCTCTTTGTTGTGGGTCTGTCATCTTGTTGACGACAGATTGTGCGAGTGTGTTCATCTATCATCCTTTTAGTGGTAGTAGCCGGTGTGAGTTAGCTCCATCAACCTTTTGGCGGTGGGTCTGTCATCTTGTTGATGTCAGATTGTGCGAATGTTTGCTCTATCATCCTTTTGGTGGTAGTAGCCGGTGTGAGTTAGCTCCATCATCCTTATGGGTGTGTGTCTATCATCTTGGTGATGTCAGATTGTGCGAGTGTTTGATCTGTCATCTTTTGGGTGGTAGTAGCCGGTGTGTGTTTGCTCCATTATGCTTTTGGTGATGGGTCTGTCATCTTGTTGATCTCTGATTGTGCGAGTGTTGTCTCTATCATCCTTTTGGTGGTAGTAGCCGGTGTAAGTTTGCTCCATCATCCTTTTGGTGGTGGGTCTGTCATCTTGTTGATGACAGATTGTATTAGTTTTTGCTCTATCATCCTTTTGATGGTAGTAGCCGGTGTGAGTTTCCTTCATCATCATTTGGGTGGTGGGTCTGTCATCTTATTGATGTTACATTGTGCAAGTGTTTGCTCTATCATCCTTTTGGTGGTAGTAGCCGGTGTGAGTTCGCTCCATCACCCTTTTGTTGGTAGCAGCCGGTGTGAGTCTGCTCCATCATCCGTTTGGTGGTGGGTCTGTCATCTTGTTGATTTCAGATTGTGCGAGTGTTTGCTCTATCATCCTTTTGGTGGTAGTAGCCGGTGTGAGATCGCTCCATCTTCCTTTTTGTGGTGGTTCTGTCATATTGTTGTTGACAGATTGTGCGAGTGTGTTCATCTGTCATCCTTTTGGTGGTAGTCCCCAGTGTGAGTTTGCTCCATCAACCTTTTGGTGGTGGGTCTCTCATCTTGTTGATGTCAGATTGTGCGAGTGTTTGCTCTATCATCCTCTTGGTGGTAGTAGACGGTGTAAGTTTGCTCCATCATTCTTTTGGTGGTGGGCCTGTCATCTTGTTGATGTCTGATTGTGCGAGTGTTGTCTGTATCATTCTTTTGGTGGTGGTAGCCGGTGTGAGTTTGCTCCATCATCCTTTTGGTGGTGGGTCTATCATCTTGTTGATGACAGATTGTATGAGTGTTTGCTCTATCATCCTTTTGGTGGTAGTAGTCGGTGTGAGGTTGCTCCATCATCCTTTTGGTTGTGGGTCTATCATCTTATTGATGATAGATTGTGCAACTGTTTGCTCTATCATCCTATTGGTGGTAGTAGCCAGTGTGAGTTTGCTACATCATCCTTTTGGTGGTAGTAGCAGGTGTGAGTTTGCTTCATCGTGTTTTTTGTGGTGGGTATGTCATCTTGTTGATGACAGATTGTGTGAGTGTGTTCATCTATCATCCTTTTGGTGGTAGTACCTGGTGTAAGTTTGCTCCATCAACCTTTTGGTGGTGGGTTTGTCATCTTGTTGATGTCAAATTATGCAAGTGCTTTCTCTATCATCGTTTTGGTGGTAGTAGCCGGTGTAAGTTCACTTCATCATCCTCTTTATTATGGGTCTATCATCTTTTTTATGACAGATTATGCGAGTGTGTTCATCTATCATCCTTTTGGTGTTAGTAGTCGGTGTGAGTTTGCTCCATCAACCTTTTGGCGGTGGGTCTGTCATCTTGTTGATGTCAGATTGTGCGAGTGTTTGCTCTATCATCCTTTTGGTGGTAGTAGCCGGTGTGAGTTGGCTCAATCATCCTTATGGTGGTGTGTCTATCATCTTGTTGATGACAGATTGTGCGAGTGTTTGATCAGTCATCCTTTTGGTGGTAGTAGCCGGTGTGTGTTTGCTCCATCATGCTTTTGGTGGTGGGTCTGTCATCTTGTTGATGTCTGATTGTGCGAGTGTTGTCGCTATTATCCTTTTGGTGGTAGTAGCCGGTGTAAGTTTGCTCCATCATCCTTTTGGTGGTGGGTCTGTCATCTTGTTGATGACAGATTGTATTAGTTTTTGCTCTATCATCCTTTTGGTGGTAGTAGCCGGTGTGAGTTTCCTTCATCATCATTTTCTTGGTGGGTATGTCATCTTATTGATTTTAGATTGTGCAAGTGTTTGCTCTATCATCCTTTTGGTGGTAGTAGCCGGTGTGAGTTCGCTCCATCATCCTTTTGGTGGTAGTAGTCGATGTGTGTTCGCACCATCATCCGTTTGGTGGTGGATCTGTCATCTTGTTGATCTCAGATTGTGCGAGTGTTTGCTCTATCATCCTATTGGTGGTAGTATCCGGTGTGAGTTCGCACCATCATCCTTGTGGTGGTGGGTCTATCATCTTGTTGATGTCAGATTGTGCGAGCGTTTGCTCTATCATCCTTTTGGTGGTAGTAGACGCTGTGAGTTTGCTCCATCATTCTTTTGGTGGTGGGCCTGTCATCTTGTTGATGTCTGATTGTACGAGTGTTGTCTCTATCATTCTTTTGGTGGTGGTAGCCGGTGTGAGTTCGCTCCATCATCCTTTTGGTGGTGGGTCTATCATCTTGTTGATGACATATTATATGAGTGTTTGCTCTATCATCCTTTTGGTGGTAGTAACCGGTGTGAGGTCGCTCCATCATCCTTTTGGTTGTGGGTCTGTCGTCTTATTGATGATAGATTGTGCAACTGTTTGCTCTATCATCCTTTTAGTGGTAGTAGTCAGTGTGAGTTTGCTACATCATCCTTTTGGTGGTAGTAGCAGGTGTGAGTTTGCTTCATCGTCTTTTTTGTGGTGGGTATGTCATCTTGTTGATGACAGATTGTGCGAGTGTGTTCATCTATCATCCTTTTGGTGGTAGTACCTGGTGTAAGTTTGCTCCACCATCCTTTTGGTGGCGGGTCTGTCATCTTGTTGATGTCAAATTATGCAAGTGCTTTCTCTATAATCGTTTTGGTGGTAATAGCCGGTGTAAGTTCGCTTCATCATCCTCGTTGTTGTGGGTCTGTCATCTTGTTGATGACAGATTGTGCGAGTGTCTTCATCTATTATCCTTTTGGTGTTAGTAGTCGGTGTGAGTTTGCTCCATCAACCTTTTGGCGGTGGGTCTGTCATCTTGTTGATGTCAGATTGTGCGAGTGTTTGCTCTATCATCCTTTTGGTGGTAGTACCCGGTGTGAGTTCACTCCGTCATTCTTTTGGCGGTGGGTCTGTCATCTTGTTGATGACAGATTATGCGAGTTTTTGATCTGTCATCCTTTTGGTGGTAGCAATCGGTGTGTGTTTGCTCCATCATGCTTTTGGTGGTGGGTTTGTCATCTTGTTGATGTCTGATTGTGCGAGTGTATGCTCTATCATCCTTTTGGAGGTAGTCCCCGGTGTGAGTTTTCTCCATCAACCTTTTGGTGGTGGGTCTCTCATCTTGTTGATGTCAGATTGTGCGAGTGTTTGCTCAATCATCCTTTTGGTGGTAGTAGACGGTGTGAGTTTGCTCCATCATTCTTTTGGTGGTGGGCCTGTCATCTTGTTGATGTCTGATTGTGCGAGTGTTGTCTCTATCATTCTTTTGGTGGTGGTAGCCGGTGTGAGCTCGCTCCATCATCATTTTGGTGCTGGGTCTATCATCTTGTTGATGACAGATTGTATGAGTGTTTGCTCTATCATCCTTTTGGTGGTAGTAGCCGGTGTGAGGTCACTCCATCATCCTTTTGGTTGTGGGTCTGTCATCTTGTTGATGTCTGATTATACGAGTGTTTGCTCCATAATCCTTTTTGTTGTGGGTCTGTCATCTTGTTGATGACGGATTGTGCGATTGTTTTCTCTATCATCCTTTTGGTGGTAGTAGCCGGTGTGAGTTCACTCCATCATCATTTTGGTGGTGGGTCTGTTTTCTTATTGATGTCAGATTGTATGAGTGTTTGCTCTATCATCCTTTTGGTGGTAGTAGCCGGTGTGAGTTTGCTCCATAAACCATTTGGTGGTGGGTCAGTCATCTTGTTGATGTCAGATTGTGCGAGTGTTTGCTCTATCATCCTTTTGGTGGTAGGAGTCGGTGTGAGTTCACTCCATCATCCGTTTGGTGGTGGGTCCTTCATCTTGTTGATGTAAGATTGTGCGAGTGTTTGCTCTATCATCCTTTTGGTGGTAGTAGCCGGTGTGTCTATCATCATGTTGATGTCAGATTGTGCGAGTGTTTGCTCTATCATCCTTTTAGTGGTAGTAGACGGTGTGAGTTTGCTCCATCATTCCTTTGGTGGTGGGTCTGCATCTTGTTGATATCTGATTGTGCGAGTGTTGTCTCTATCATTCTTTTGGTGGTGGTAGCCAGTGTGAGTTCGCTCCATCATCCTTTTGGTGGTGGGTCTATCATCTTGTTGATGACAGATTGTATGAGTGTTTTCTCTATCATCCTTTTGGTGGTAGCAGTCGGTGTGAGGTCGCTCCATCATCCTTTCGGTTGTGGGTCTGCCATCTTGTTGATGTCTGATTGTACGAGTGTTGTCTCTATCACCCTTTTGGTTGTAGTAGCCGGTGTAAGTTCGCTCCATCATCCTTTTGTTGGCGGGTCTATCATCTTGTTGATGACAGATTGTTGAAGTGTTTGCTCTATCATCCTTTTGGTGGTAGTTGCCGGTGTGATTTCGCTCCATCATCCTTTTTGTAATGGGTATGTTATCTTGTTGATGTCGGATTGTGCGAGTGTTTTCTCTATCATCCTTTTGGTGGTAGTAGCCGGTGTGAGTTCACTTCATCATCATTTTGGTGGTGGGTCTGTCATCTTATTGATGTCAGATTGTATGAGTGTTTGCTCTATCATTCTTTTGGTGGTAGTAGCCAGTGTGATTTTGCTCCATCATCCTTTTTGTAATGGGTCTGTTATCTTGTTGATGTCGGATTGTGCGAGTGTTTTCTCTATCATCCTTTTGGTGGTAGTAGCCGGTGTGAGTTTACTTCATCATCATTTTCGTGGTGGGTCTGTCATCTTATTGATTTCAGATTGTATGAGTGTTTGCTCTATCATTCTTATGGTGGTAGTAGCCGGTGTGAGTTTGCTCCATCATCCTTTTGGTTGTGGGTCTGTCATCTTGTTGATGTCGTATCGTGCGAGTGTTTTCTCTATCATCCTTTTGATAGTAGTAGCCGGTGTGAGTTCATTGCATCATCATTTTGGTGGTGGGTCTGTCATCTTATTGATGTTAGATTATGCAAGTGTTTTCTCTATCATCCTTTTGGTGGTAGCAGCTAGTGTGAGTTTCCTCCATTACCCTTTTGGTGCTAGTAGCAGGTGTGAGTTTCTTGGATCATCTTTTTTGTGATGGGTATGTCATCTTGTCGATGACGGATTGTGCGCATCTGTTCATCTATCATCCTTTTGGTGGTAGTACCCGGTGTAAGTTTGCTCCATCAACCTTTTGGTGGTGGGTCTGTCATCTTGTTGATGTCAAATTATACAAGTGTTTTCTCTATCATCATTTTGGTGGTAGTAGCCGGTGTGAGTTCGCTTCATCATCCTCTTTGTTGTGGGTCTGTCATCTTGTTGATGACAGATTGTGCGAGTGTGTCCATCTATCATCCTTTTAGTGGTAGTAGCCGGTGTGAGTTAGCTCCATCAACCTTTTGGCGGTGGGTCTGTCATCTTGTTGATGTCAGATTGTGCGAATATTTGCTCTATCATCCTTTTGGTGGTAGTAGCCGGTGTGAGTTAGCTCTATCATCCTTATGGGTGTGTGTCTATCATCTTGTTGATGTCAGATTGTGCGAGTGTTTGATCTTTCATCCTTTGGGTGGTAGTAGCCGGTGTGAGTTTTCTCCATCATGCTTTTGGTGGTGGGTCTGTCATCTTGTTGATGTCTGATTGTGCGAGTGTTGTCTCTATCATCCGTTTGGTGGTATTAGCCGGTGTGCGTTCGCTCCATTATTCTTTTGGTGGTGGGTCTGTCATCTTGTTGATGACAAATTGTATTAGTTTTTACTCTATTATCCTTTTGGTTGCAGTAGCCGGTGTGAGTTCGCTCCATCATCCTTTTGGTTGTGGGTCTGTCATCTTGTTGAAGTTTGATTGTACGAGTGTTGTCTCTATTATCCTTTTGGTTGCAGTAGCCGGTGTGAGTTCGCTCCATCATCCTTTTGGTTGTGGGTCTGTCATCTTGTTGAAGTTTGATTGTACGAGTGTTGTCTCTATCATCCTTTTGGTGGTAGTAGCCGGTGTGAGTTTTCTCTATCATCCTTTTGATGGTAGTAGCCGGTGTGAGTTTCCTTCTGTCATCTTATTGATGTTAGATTGTGAAACTGTTTGCTCTATCATCCTTTTGGTGGTAGTAGACAGTGTGAGTTTGCTACATCATCCTTTTGGTGCTAGTAGCAGGTGTGAGTTCGCTTCATCGTCTTATTTGTGGTGGGTATGTCATCTTGTTGATGACAGATTATGCGAGTGTGTTCATCTATCATCCTTTTGGTGTTAGTAGTCGGTGTGTGTTTGCTCCATCATGCTTTTGGTGGTGGGTCTGCCATCTTGTTGATGTCTGATTGTGCGAGTGTTGTATCTGTCATCCTTTTGGTGGTAGTAGCCGGTGTGAGTTTGCTCCATCATCCTTTTGGTGGTGGGTCTGTCATCTTGTTGATGACAGATTGTATTAGTTTTTGCTCTATCATCCTTTTGGTGGTAGTAGCCGGTGTGAGTTTCCTTCATCATCAGTTTGGTGGTGGGTCTGTCATCTTATTGATGTTAGATTGTGCAAGTGTTTGCTCTATCATCCTTTTGGTGGTAGTAGCTTGTGTGAGTTCGTTCCGTCATCCTTTTGGTGGTAGTAGCCGGTGTGAGTCCGCTCCATCATCCGTTTGATGGTGGGTCTGTCATCTTGTTGATCTCAGATTGTGTGAGTGTTTGCTCTATCATCCTATTGGTGGTAGTAGACGGTGTGAGTTCGCCCCATCATCCTTTTGGTGGTAGGTCTGTCATCTTGTTGATGTCAAATTGTGCGAGTGTTTGCTCTATCATCCTTTTTGTGGTGGGTCTGTCATCTTGTTGATGACAGATTGTGCGAGTGTGTTCATCTATCATCCTTTCGGTGATAGTCCTCGGTGTGAGTTTGCTCCATCAACCTTTTGGTGGTGGGTCTCTCATCTTGTTGATGTCAGATTGTGCGAGTGTTTGCTCTATCATCCTTTTGGTGGTAGGAGTCGGTGTGAGTTCACTCCATCATCAGTTTGGTGGTGGGTCTTTCATCTTGTTGATGTCAGATCGTGCGAGTGTTTGCTCTATCATCCTTTTGGTGGGAGTAGCAGGTTTGAGTTTGCTCCATCATCCTTTTGGTGTTGGGTCTGTCATCTTGTTGATGTATGATTGTGCGAGTGTTGTCTCTATCATCCTTTTGGTGGTAGTAGCCGGTGTGAGTTTGCTCCATCATCCTTTTGGTGATGGGTCTATCATCTTGTTGATGACAAATTATATGAGTGTTTGCTCTATCATCCTTTTGGTGGCAGTAGCCGGTGTGAGTTCGCTCCATCATCCTTTTGGTTGTGGGTCTGTCATCTTGTTGATGACAAATTGTACGAGTGTTGTCTCTATCATCCTTTTGGTGGCAATACCCGGTGTGAGTTTGCTCCGTCATCCTTTCGGTTGTGAGTCTGTCATCTTGTTGATGTTTGATTGTACGAGTGTTGTCTCTATCATCCTTTTGGTGGTCGTAGCCGGTTTGAGTTCTCTCCATCAACCTTTTGGTGGTGGGTCTATCATCTTGTTGATGACAGATTGTATGAGTGTTTGCTCTATCATCCTATTGGTGGAAGTAGCAAGTGTGAGTTTGCTCCATCATCCTTTTGGTGGTAGTAGCCGGTGTGTGTTTGCTTTATCATCTTTTTTGTGGTGGGACTGTCATCTATCGTCCTTTTAGTGGTAGTACCCGGTGTATGTTTGCCCCATCAACCTTTTGGTGGTGGGTATGTCATCTTGTTGATGTCGGATTATGCGAGTGTTTGCTCTATCAACCTTTTGGTGGTAGTAGCCGGTGTGAGTTCGCTTCATCATCCTTTTTGTGGTGGGTCTATCATCTTGTTGATGACAGATTGAGCGAGTGTGTTCATCTATAACCCTTTTGGTGGTAGTAGCCGGTGTGAGTTTGCTCCATCAACCTTTTGGTGGTGGGTCTATCAACTTGTCTATGTCAGATTGTGCGAGTGTTTGCTCTATCATCCTTTTGGTGTAGTAGCCGGTGTGAGTTTTCTCCATCATCCTTTTGGTGGTGGGTCTGGCGTCTTGTTGATGTCTGATTGTGCGAGTGTTTTCTCTATCATCCTTTTGGTGGTAGTAGCCGGTGTGAGGTTGCTCCATCATCCTTTTGGTGGTGGGTCTAATATCTTGTTGATGACAAATTGTATGAGTGTTTGCTCTATCATCCTTTTGGTGGTAGTAGCCAGTGTTAGTTTACTCCATCATCCTTTTGGTGGTAGTAGGCGGTATGAGTTCAATTCATCATCTTTTTTGTGGTGGGTTTGTCATCATGTTAATGACAGATTGTGCGAGTATTTTCATCTATCATCCTTTTGGTGGTAGTACCCGGTGTAAGTTTGCTCCATCAACCTTTTGTTGGTAGGTCTGTCATCTTGTTGATGTCGGATTATGCGAGTGTTTGCACTATCATCCTTTTGGTGGTAGTAGCCGGTGTGAGTTCGCTTCATCATCCTTTTTGTGGTGGGTCTATCATCTTGTTGATGACAGATTGTGCGATTGTTTTCATCTATCATCCTTTTGGTGGTAGTAGCCGGTGTGAGTTAGCTCCATCAACCTTTTGGTGGTGGGTCTATCAACTTGTTGATGTCAGATTGTGAGAGTGTTTGCTCTATCATCCATTTGGTAGTAGTAGCCGGTGTGTGTTTGCTCCATCATCCTTTTGGTGGTGGGTCTGGTCATCTTGTTGATGTCATATTGTGTGAGTGTTTGCTCTATCATCCTTTAGGTTGTAGTAGCCGGTGTGAGTTAGCTCCATCATCCTTATTATGGTGTGTCTATCATCTTGTTGAAGTGAGATTGTGCGAGTGTTTTCTCTATCATCCTTTTGGTGGTAGTAGCTGGTGTGAGTTTGCTCCACCATCCTTTTGGTGGTGGGTCTGTCATGTTGTTGATGTCTGATTGTGCGAGTGTTGTCTCTATCATCCTTTTGCTGGTAGTAGCCGGTGTGAGTTCTCTCCATCATTCTTTTGGTGGTGGGTCTATGATCTTGTTGATGACAAATTGTATGAGTGTTTGCTTTATCATCCTTTTGGTGGTAGTAGCCAGTGTGAATATACTCCATCATCCGTTTGGTTGTGGGTCTGCGATCTTGTTGATGTCTGATTGTACGAGTGTTGTCTCTATCATCCTTTTGGTGGTAGTAGCTGGTGTGAGTTCGCTTCATCATCCTTTTTGTGGTGGGTCTATCATCTTGTTGATGACAGATTGAGTGAGTGTGTTTATCTATCACCCTTTTGGTGGTAGTAGCCGGTGTGAGTTTGCTCCATCAACCTTTTGGTGGTGGGTTTATCAACTTGTCTATATCAGATTGTGCGAGTGTTTGCTCTATCATCCTTTTGGTGTTGTAGCCGGTGTGAGTTTTCTACATCATCCTTTTGGTGGTGGGTCTGGCATCTTGTTGATGTCTGATTGTGCGAGTGTTTTCTCTATCATCCTTTTGGTGGTAGTAGCAGGTGTGAGTTTGCTCCATCATCCTTTTGGTGGTGGGTCTTTCATCTTGTTGATGACAGATTGTATTTGTGTTTGCTCTATCATCCTTTTGGTGGTAGGAGCCTGTGTGAGTTCACTCAATCATTATTTTGGTGGTGGGTCTGTCATCTTAATGATGTTAGATTGTGCAAGTGATTGCCCTATCATCCTTTTGGTGGTAATAGCCGGTGTGAGTTCGCTCCATCATCCTTTTGGTGGTAGTAGCCGGTGTGATTCTTCTTAATCATCCGTTTGGTGTTGGGTCTGTCATCTTGTTGATGTCAGATTATGCGAGTGTTTGCTCTATCATCCTTTTGGTGGTAGTAGCCGGTGTGAGTTTGCTCCATCATCCTTTTGGTGGTGGGTCTGGTCATCTTGTTGATGTCAGATTATGTGACTGTTTGCTCTATCATCCTTTTGATGGTAGTAGCCGATGTGAGTTAGCTTCATCATCCTTATGATGGTGTGTCTATCATCTTGTTGATGTCAGATTGTGCGAGTGTTTGCTCTATCATCCTTTTGGTGGTAGTAGCCGGTGTGAGTTTGCTCCATCATCCTTTTGGTGGTGGGTCTATCATCTTGTTGATGACAAATTGTATGAGTGTTTGCTCTATCATCCTTTTGGTGGTAGTAGCCAGTGTGAGTTTACTCCATCATCCTTTTGGTTGTGGGTCTACCATCTTGTTGATGTATGATTGTACGAGTGTTGTCTCCATCATCCTTTTAGTGGTAGTAGCTGGTGTGAGTTCGATCCATCAACCTTTTGGTAGTGGGTCTGTCATCTTGTTGATGCCAGATTGTATGAGTGTTTGCTCTATCATCCTTTTGGTGGTAGTAGCCAGTGTGAGTTTGCTCCATCATCCTTTTGGTGGTGGGTCTATCATCTTGTTGATGACAAATTGTATGAGTGTTTGATCTATCATCCTATTGGTGGTAGTAGCCAGTGTGAGTTTGCTCCATCATCCTTTTGGTGGTAGTAGCCGGTGTGTGTTCGCTTCATTATCTTTTTTGTGGTGGGTCTGTCATCTTGTTGATGACAGATTGTGCGAGTGTGTTCATCTATCGTCCTTTTAGTGGTAGTACCCGGTGTATGTTTGCCCCATTAACCTTTTGGTGCTGGGTATGTCATCTTGTTGATGTCGGGTTATGCGAGTTTTTGCTCTATCATCATTTTGGTGGTAGTAGCCGGTCTGAGTTCGCTTCATCATCCTTTTTGTGGTGGGTCTATCATCTTGTTGATGACCGATTGAGTGAGTGTGTTCATCTATCACCCTTTTCGTGGTAGTAGCCGGTGTGAGTTTGCTCCATCAACCTTTTGGTGGTGGGTATATCAACTTGTCTATGTCAGATTGTGCGAGTGTTTGCTCTATCATCCTTTTGGTGTATTAGCCGGTGTGAGTTTTCTCCATCATCCTTTTGGTGGTGGGTCTGGCATCTTGTTGATGTCTGATTGTGCGAGTGTTTGCTCTATCATCCTTTTGGTGGTAGTAGCCAGTGTGAGTTTACTCCATCATCCTTTTGGTTGTGGGTCTGCCATCTTATTGATGTCTGATTGTACGAGTGTTGTCTCCATCATCCTTTTGGTGGTAGTAGCCGGTGTGAGTTCGCTCCATCAACCTTTTGGTGGTGGGTCTATCATCTTGTTGATGCCAGATTGGATGAGTGTTTGCTCTATCATCCTTTTGGTGGTAGTAGCCGGTGTGAGTTTGCTCCATCATCCTTTTGGTGGTGGGTCTATCATCTTGTTGATGACAAATTGTATGAGTGTTTGCTCTATCATCCTATTGGTGGTAGTAGCCAGTGTGAGTTTGCTCCATCATCCTTTTGGTGGTAATAGCCGGTGTGTGTTCGCTTCATCATCTTTTTTGTGGTGGGTCTGTCATCTTGTTGATGACAGATTGTGCGAGTGTGTTCATCTATCGTCCTTTTAGTGGTAGTACCCGGTGTAGGTTTGCCCCATTAACCTTTTGGTGGTGAGTATGTCATCTTGTTGATGTCGGATTATGCAAGTGTTTCCTCTATCATCCTTTTGGTGGTAGTAGCCGGTGTGAGTTTGCTTCATCATCCTTTTTGTGGTGGGTCTATCATCTTGTTGATGAAAGATTGAGTGAGTGTGTTCATCTATCACCCTTTTCGTAGTAGTAGCCGGTGTGAGTTTGCTCCGTCAACCTTTTGGTGGTGGGTGTATCAACTTGTCTATGTCAGATTGTGCGAGTGTTTGCTCTATCATCCTTTTGGTGTATTAGCCGGTGTGAATTTTCTCCATCATCCTTTTGGTGGTGGGTCTGGCATCTTGTTGATGTCTGATTGTGCGAGTGTTTGCTCTATCATCCTTTTGGTGGTAGTAGCCAGTGTGAGTTTACTCCATCATCCTTTTGGTTGTGCGTCTGCCATCTTGTTGATGTCTGATTGTACGAGTGTTGTCTCCATCATCCTTTTGGTGGTAGTAGCCGGTGTGAGTTTGCTCCATCAACCTTTTGGTGGTGGGTCTATCATCTTGTTGATACCAGATTGTATGAGTGTTTGCTCTATCATCCTTTTGGTGGTAGTAGTCGGTGTGAGTTTGCTCCATCATCCTTTTGGTGGTGGGTCTATCATCTTGTTGATGACAAATTGTATGAGTGTTTGCTCTATCATCCTATTGGTGGTAGTAGCCAGTGTGAGTTTGCTCCATCATCCTTTTGGTGGTAGTAGCCGGTGTGTGTTCGCTTCATCATCTTTTTTGTGGTGGGTCTGTCATCTTGTTGATGACAGATTGTGCGAGTGTGTTCATCTATCGTCCTTTTAGTGGTAGTACCCAGTGTATGTTTGCCCCATTAACCTTTTGGTGGTGGGTATGTCATCTTGTTGATGACGGATTATGCGAGTGTTTCCTCTATCATATTTTTGGTGGTAGTAGCCGGTGTGAGTTCGCTTCATCATCCTTTTTGTGGTGGTTCTATCATCTTGTTGATGACAGATTAAGTGAGTGTGTTCATCTATCACCCTTTTCATGGTAGTAGCCGGTGTGAGTTTGCTCCATCAACCTTTTGGTGGTGGGTCTATCAACTTGTCTATGTCAGATTGTGCGAGTGTTTGCTCTATCATCCTTTTGGTGTATTAGTCGGTGTGAGTTTTCTCCATCATCCTTTTGGTGGTGGGTCTGGCATCTTGTTGATGTCTGATTTTGCGAGTGTTTTCTCTATCATCCTTTTGGTGGTAGTAGCCGGTGTGAGTTTGCTCCATCATCCTTTTGGTGGTGGGTCTGTCATCTTGTTGATTACAGATTGTATTTGTGTTTGCTCTATCATCCTTTTGGTGGTAATAGCCGGTGTGAGTTCGCTCCATCGTCCTTTTGGTGGTAGTAGCCGGTGTGATTTTCCTTAATCTTCCGTTTGGTGTTGGGCCTGTCATCTTGTTGATGTCAGATTGTGCGAGTGTTTGCTCTATCATCCTTTTGGTGGTAGTAGCCGGTGTGAGTTAGCTCCATCAACCTTTTGGTGGTGGGTCTATCAACTTGTTGATGTCAAATTGTGCGAGTGTTTCCTCTATCATCCTTTTGGTGGTTGTAGCCGGTGTGAGTTTGCTCCATCATCCTTTTGGTGGTGGGCCTGTCATCTTGTTGATGTCTGATTGTGCGAGTGTTCTCTCTGTCATCCTTTTGGTGGTAGTAGCCGGTGTGAGTTTTCTCCATCATCCTTTTGGTGGTGGGTCTATAATCTTGTTGATGACAAATTGTATGAGTGTTTGCTTTATCATCCTTTTGGTGGTAATAGCCGTGTGAGTTTGCTCCATCATCCTTTTGGTTGTGGGTCTGTCATCTTGTTGATGTCTGATTGTACGAGTGTTGTCCCTATCATCCTTTTGGTGGTAGTAGCCGGTGTGAGTTCGCTCCATCATCCTTTTGGTGGTGGGTCTATCATCTTGTTGATGACAGATTGTATGAGTGTTTGCTCTATCATCCTTTTGGTGGTAGTATCCAGTGTGAGTTTACTCCATCATCCTTTTGGTGGTAGTAGCCGGAGTGAGTTCACTTCATCATCTTTTTTGTGGTGGGTCTGTCATCTTTTTAACGACAGATTGTGCAGGTGTGTTCATCTATCATCCTTTTGGTGCTAGTACCCGGTGTAAGTTTGCTCCATCAACCCTTTGGTGGTGGGTCTGTCATCTTGTTGATGTCGGATTATACGAGTGTTTGCTCTATCATCCTTTTGGTGGTAGTAGCCGGTGTGAGTTCGCTCCATCATCCTTTTGGTTGTGGGTCTGTCATCTTGTTGATGTCTGATTGTACGAGTGTTGTCTCTGTCATCCTTTTGGTGGTAGTAGCCGGTGTGAGTTCGCTACATCATCCTTTTGGTGGTGGGTCTATCATCTTGTTGATGACAGATTGTATGAGTGTTTGCTCTATCAACTTTTTGGTGGTAGTAGCCAGTGTGAGTTTACTCCATCATCCTTTTGGTGGTAGTAGCCGGTGTGAGTTCACTTCATCATCTTTTTTGTGGTGGGTCTGTCATCTTGTTAATGACAGATTGTGCGAGTGTGTTCATCTATCATCCTTTCGGTGGTAGTACCCGATGTAAGTTTGCTCCATCAACCTTTTGGTGGTGGGTCTGTCATCTTGTTGATGTCGGATTATGCGAGTGTTTGCTCTATCATCCTTTTGGTGGTAGTAGTCGGTGTGAGTTTGCTTCATCATCCTTTTTGTCGTGGGTCTGTCATCTTGTTGATGACAGATTGTGCGATTGTGTTTATCTATCATCCTTTTGGTGGTAGTAGCCGGTGTGAGTTTGCTCCATCAACCTTTTGGTGTTAGGTCTATCAACTTGTTGATGTCAGATTGTGCGAGTGTTTCCTCTATCATCCTTTTGGTGGTAGTAGCCGGTGTGAGTTTGCTCCATCATCCTTTTGGTGGTGGGTCTATCATCTTGTTGATGTCTGATTGTGCGAGTGTTCTCTCTATCATCCTTTTGGTGGTAGTACCCGGTGTGAGTTTGCTCCATCATCCTTTTGGTGGTGGGTCTATAATCTTGTTGATGACAAATTGTATGAGTGTTTGCTCTATCATCCTTTTGGTGGTAGTAGCTGGTGTGAGTTTGCTCCATCATCCTTTTGGTTGTGGGTCTGTCATCTTGTTGATGTCTTATTGAACGAGTGTTGTCCCTATCATCCTTTTGGTGGTAGTAGCCGGTGTGAGTTTGCTCCATCATCCTTTTGGTGGTGGGTCTGTCATCTTGTTGATGACAGATTGTATGAGTGTTTGCTCTATCATCCTTTTGGTGGTAGTATCCAGTGTGAGTTTACTCCATCATCCTTTTGGTGGTAGTAGCCGGAGTGAGTTCACTTCATCATCTTTTTTGTGGTGGGTCTGTCATCTTGTTAACGACAGATTGTGCAGGTGTGTTCATCTATCATCCTTTTGGCGGTAGTACCCGGTGTAAGTTTGCTCCATCAACCCTTTGGTGGTGGGTCTGTCATCTTGTTGATGTCGGATTATACGAGTGTTTGCTCTATCATCCTTTTGGTGGTAGTAGCCGGTGTGAGTTCGCTCCATCATCCTTTTGGTTGTGGGTCTGTCATCTTGTTGATGTCTGATTGTACGAGTGTTGTCTCTGTCATCCTTTTGGTTGTAGTAGCCGGTGTGAGTTCGCTACATCATCCTTTTGGTGGTGGGTCTATCATCTTGTTGATGACAGATTGTATGAGTGTTTGCTCTATCATCTTTTTGGTGGTAGTAGCCAGTGTGAGTTTACTCCATCATCCTTTTGGTGGTAGTAGCCGGTGTGAGTTCACTTCATCATCTTTTTTGTGGTGGGTCTGTCATCTTGTTAATGATAGATTGTGCGAGTGTGTTCATCTATCATCCTTTCGGTGGTAGTACCCGGTGTAAGTTTGCTCCATCAACCTTTTGGTGGTGGGTCTGTCATCTTGTTGATGTCGGATTATGCGAGTGTTTGCTCTATCATCCTTTTGGTGGTAGTAGTCGGTGTGAGTTTGCTTCATCATCCTTTTTGTCGTGGGTCTATCATCTTGTTGATGACAGATTGTGCGATTGTGTTTATCTGTCATCCTTTTGGTGGTAGTAGCCGGTGTGAGTTTGCTCCATCAACCTTTTGGTGTTAGGTCTATCAACTTGTTGATGTCAGATTGTGCGAGTGTTTCCTCTATCATCCTTTTGGTGGTAGTAGCCGGTGTGAGTTTGCTCCATCATCCTTTTGGTGGTGGGTCTGTCATCTTGTTGATGTCTGATTGTGCGAGTGTTCTCTCTATCATCCTTTTGGTGGTAGTACCCGGTGTGAGTTTGCTCCATCATCCTTTTGGTGGTGGGTCTATAATCTTGTTGATGACAAATTGTATGAGTGTTTGCTCTATCATCCTTTTGGTGGTAATAGCCGTGTGAGTTCGCTCCATCATCCTTTTGGTTGTGGGTCTGTCATCTTGTTGATGTCTGATTGTACGAGTGTTGTCCCTATCATCCTTTTGGTGGTAGTAGCCGGTGTGAGTTCGCTCCATCATCCTTTTGGTGGTGGGTCTATCATCTTGTTGATGACAGATTGTATGAGTGTTTGCTCTATCATCCTTTTGGTGGTAGTATCCAGTGTGAGTTTACTCCATCATCCTTTTGGTGGTAGTAGCCGGAGTGAGTTCACTTCATCATCTTTTTTGTGGTGGGTCTGTCATCTTTTTAACGACAGATTGTGCAGGTGTGTTCATCTATCATCCTTTTGGTGCTAGTACCCGGTGTAAGTTTGCTCCATCAACCCTTTGGTGGTGGGTCTGTCATCTTGTTGATGTCGGATTATACGAGTGTTTGCTCTATCATCCTTTTGGTGGTAGTAGCCGGTGTGAGTTCGCTCCATCATCCTTTTGGTTGTGGGTCTGTCATCTTGTTGATGTCTGATTGTACGAGTGTTGTCTCTGTCATCCTTTTGGTGGTAGTAGCCGGTGTGAGTTCGCTACATCATCCTTTTGGTGGTGGGTCTATCATCTTGTTGATGACAGATTGTATGAGTGTTTGCTCTATCATCTTTTTGGTGGTAGTAGCCAGTGTGAGTTTACTCCATCATCCTTTTGGTGGTAGTAGCCGGTGTGAGTTCACTTCATCATCTTTTTTGTGGTGGGTCTGTCATCTTGTTAATGATAGATTGTGCGAGTGTGTTCATCTATCATCCTTTCGGTGGTAGTACCCGGTGTAAGTTTGCTCCATCAACCTTTTGGTGGTTGGTCTGTCATCTTGTTGATGTCGGATTATGCGAGTGTTTGCTCTATCATCCTTTTGGTGGTAGTAGTCGGTGTGAGTTTGCTTCATCATCCTTTTTGTCGTGGGTCTATCATCTTGTTGATGACAGATTGTGCGATTGTGTTTATCTGTCATCCTTTTGGTGGTAGTAGCCGGTGTGAGTTTGCTCCATCAACCTTTTGGTGTTAGGTCTATCAACTTGTTGATGTCAGATTGTGTGAGTGTTTCCTCTATCATCCTTTTGGTGGTAGTAGCCGGTGTGAGTTTGCTCCATCATCCTTTTGGTGGTGGGTCTATCATCTTGTTGATGTCTGATTGTGCGAGTGTTCTCTCTATCATCCTTTTGGTGGTAGTACCCGGTGTGAGTTTGCTCCATCATCCTTTTGGTGGTGGGTCTATAATCTTGTTTATGACAAATTGTATGAGTGTTTGCTCTATCATCCTTTTGGTGGTAGTAGCTGGTGTGAGTTTGCTCCATCATCCTTTTGGTTGTGGGTCTGTCATCTTGTTGATGTCTGATTGAACGAGTGTTGTCCCTATCATCCTTTTGGTGGTAGTAGCCGGTGTGAGTTTGCTCCATCATCCTTTTGGTGGTGGGTCTGTCATCTTGTTGATGACAGATTGTATGAGTGTTTGCTCTATCATCCTTTTGGTGGTAGTATCCAGTATGAGTTTACTCCATCATCCTTTTGGTGGTAGTAGCCGGAGTGAGTTCACTTCATCATCTTTTTTGTGGTGGGTCTGTCATCTTGTTAACGACAGATTGTGCAGGTGTGTTCATCTATCATCCTTTTGGCGGTAGTACCCGGTGTAAGTTTGCTCCATCAACCCTTTGGTGGTGGGTCTGTCATCTTGTTGATGTCGGATTATACGAGTGTTTGCTCTATCATCCTTTTGGTGGTAGTAGCCGGTGTGAGTTCGCTCCATCATCCTTTTGGTTGTGGGTCTGTCATCTTGTTGATGTCTGATTGTACGAGTGTTGTCTCTGTCATCCTTTTGGTGGTAGTAGCCGGTGTGAGTTCGCTACATCATCCTTTTGGTGGTGGGTCTATCATCTTGTTGATGACAGATTGTATGAGTGTTTGCTCTATCATCTTTTTGGTGGTAGTAGCCAGTGTGAGTTTACTCCATCATCCTTTTGGTGGTAGTAGCCGGTGTGAGTTCACTTCATCATCTTTTTTGTGGTGGGTCTGTCATCTTGTTAATGACAGATTGTGCGAGTGTGTTCATCTATCATCCTTTCGGTGGTAGTACCCGATGTAAGTTTGCTCCATCAACCTTTTGGTGGTGGGTCTGTCATCTTGTTGATGTCAGATTATGCGAGTGTTTGCTCTATCATCCTTTTGGTGGTAGTAGTCGGTGTGAGTTTGCTTCATCATCCTTTTTGTCGTGGGTCCATCATCTTGTTGATGACAGATTGTGCGATTGTGTTTATCTATCATCCTTTTGGTGGTAGTAGCCGGTGTGAGTTTGCTCCATCAACCTTTTGGTGTTAGGTCTATCAACTTGTTGATGTCAGATTGTGCGAGTGTTTCCTCTATCATCCTTTTGGTGGTAGTAGCCGGTGTGAGTTTGCTCCATCATCCTTTTGGTGGTGGGTCTATCATCTTGTTGATGTCTGATTGTGCGAGTGTTCTCTCTATCATCCTTTTGGTGGTAGTACCCGGTGTGAGTTTGCTCCATCATCCTTTTGGTGGTGGGTCTATAATCTTGTTGATGACAAATTGTATGAGTGTTTGCTCTATCATCCTTTTGGTGGTAGTAGCTGGTGTGAGTTTGCTCCATCATCCTTTTGGTTGTGGGTCTGTCATCTTGTTGATGTCTGATTGAACGAGTGTTGTCCCTATCATCCTTTTGGTGGTAGTAGCCGGTGTGAGTTTGCTCCATCATCCTTTTGGTGGTGGGTCTGTCATCTTGTTGATGACAGATTGTATGAGTGTTTGCTCTATCATCTTTTTGGTGGTAGTAGCCAGTGTGAGTTTACTCCATCATCCTTTTGGTGGTAGTAGCCGGTGTGAGTTCACTTCATCATCTTTTTTGTGGTGGGTCTGTCATCTTGTTAATGATAGATTGTGCGAGTGTGTTCATCTATCATCCTTTCGGTGGTAGTACCCGGTGTAAGTTTGCTCCATCAACCTTTTGGTGGTGGGTCTGTCATCTTGTTGATGTCGGATTATGCGAGTGTTTGCTCTATCATCCTTTTGGTGGTAGTAGTCGGTGTGAGTTTGCTTCATCATCCTTTTTGTCGTGGGTCTATCATCTTGTTGATGACAGATTGTGCGATTGTGTTTATCTATCATCCTTTTGGTGGTAGTAGCCGGTGTGAGTTTGCTCCATCAACCTTTTGGTGTTGGGTCTATCAACTTGTTGATGTCAGATTGTGCGAGTGTTTCCTCTATCATCCTTTTGGTGGTAGTAGCCGGTGTGAGTTTGCTCCATCATCCTTTTGGTGGTGGGTCTATCATCTTGTTGATGTCTGATTGTGCGAGTGTTCTCTCTATCATCCTTTTGGTGGTAGTACCCGGTGTGAGTTTGCTCCATCATCCTTTTGGTGGTGGGTCTATAATCTTGTTGATGACAAATTGTATGAGTGTTTGCTCTATCATCCTTTTGGTGGTAGTAGCTGGTGTGAGTTTGCTCCATCATCCTTTTGGTTGTGGGTCTGTCATCTTGTTGATGTCTGATTGAACGAGTGTTGTCCCTATCATCCTTTTGGTGGTAGTAGCCGGTGTGAGTTTGCTCCATCATCCTTTTGGTGGTGGGTCTGTCATCTTGTTGATGACAGATTGTATGAGTGTTTGCTCTATCATCCTTTTGGTGGTAGTATCCAGTGTGAGTTTACTCCATCATCCTTTTGGTGGTAGTAGCCGGAGTGAGTTCACTTCATCATCTTTTTTGTGGTGGGTCTGTCATCTTGTTAACGACAGATTGTGCAGGTGTGTTCATCTATCATCCTTTTGGCGGTAGTACCTGGTGTAAGTTTGCTCCATCAACCCTTTGGTGGTGGGTCTGTCATCTTGTTGATGTCGGATTATACGAGTGTTTGCTCTATCATCCTTTTGGTGGTAGTAGCCGGTGTGAGTTCGCTCCATCATCCTTTTGGTTGTTGGTCTGTCATCTTGTTGATGTCTGATTGTACGAGTGTTGTCTCTGTCATCCTTTTGGTGGTAGTAGCCGGTGTGAGTTCGCTACATCATCCTTTTGGTGGTGGGTCTATCATCTTGTTGATGACAGATTGTATGAGTGTTTGCTCTATCATCTTTTTGGTGGTAGTAGCCAGTGTGAGTTTACTCCATCATCCTTTTGGTGGTAGTAGCCGGTGTGAGTTCACTTCATCATCTTTTTTGTGGTGGGTCTGTCATCTTGTTAATGACAGATTGTGCGAGTGTGTTCATCTATCATCCTTTCGGTGGTAGTACCCGATGTAAGTTTGCTCCATCAACCTTTTGGTGGTGGGTCTGTCATCTTGTTGATGTCGGATTATGCGAGTGTTTGCTCTATCATCCTTTTGGTGGTAGTAGTCGGTGTGAGTTTGCTTCATCATCCTTTTTGTCGTGGGTCTATCATCTTGTTGATGACAGATTGTGCGATTGTGTTTATCTATCATCCTTTTGGTGGTAGTAGCCGGTGTGAGTTTGCTCCATCAACCTTTTGGTGTTAGGTCTATCAACTTGTTGATGTCAGATTGTGCGAGTGTTTCCTCTATCATCCTTTTGGTGGTAGTAGCCGGTGTGAGTTTGCTCCATCATCCTTTTGGTGGTGGGTCTATCATCTTGTTGATGTCTGATTGTGCGAGTGTTCTCTCTATCATCCTTTTGGTGGTAGTACCCGGTGTGAGTTTGCTCCATCATCCTTTTGGTGGTGGGTCTATAATCTTGTTGATGACAAATTGTATGAGTGTTTGCTCTATCATCCTTTTGGTGGTAGTAGCTGGTGTGAGTTTGCTCCATCATCCTTTTGGTTGTGGGTCTGTCATCTTGTTGATGTCTGATTGAACGAGTGTTGTCCCTATCATCCTTTTGGTGGTAGTAGCCGGTGTGAGTTTGCTCCATCATCCTTTTGGTGGTGGGTCTGTCATCTTGTTGATGACAGATTGTATGAGTGTTTGCTCTATCATCCTTTTGGTGGTAGTATCCAGTGTGAGTTTACTCCATCATCCTTTTGGTGGTAGTAGCCGGAGTGAGTTCACTTCATCATCTTTTTTGTGGTGGGTCTGTCATCTTTTTAACGACAGATTGTGCAGGTGTGTTCATCTATCATCCTTTTGGCGGTAGTACACGGTGTAAGTTTGCTCCATCAACCCTTTGGTGGTGGGTCTGTCATCTTGTTGATGTCGGATTATACGAGTGTTTGCTCTATCATCCTTTTGGTGGTAGTAGCCGGTGTGAGTTCGCTCCATCATCCTTTTGGTTGTGGGTCTGTCATCTTGTTGATGTCTGATTGTACGAGTGTTGTCTCTGTCATCCTTTTGGTGGTAGTAGCCGGTGTGAGTTCGCTACATCATCCTTTTGGTGGTGGGTCTATCATCTTGTTGATGACAGATTGTATGAGTGTTTGCTCTATCATCTTTTTGGTGGTAGTAGCCAGTGTGAGTTTACTCCATCATCCTTTTGGTGGTAGTAGCCGGTGTGAGTTCACTTCATCATCTTTTTTGTGGTGGGTCTGTCATCTTGTTAATGATAGATTGTGCGAGTGTGTTCATCTATCATCCTTTCGGTGGTAGTACCCGGTGTAAGTTTGCTCCATCAACCTTTTGGTGGTGGGTCTGTCATCTTGTTGATGTCGGATTATGCGAGTGTTTGCTCTATCATCCTTTTGGTGGTAGTAGTCGGTGTGAGTTTGCTTCATCATCCTTTTTGTCGTGGGTCTATCATCTTGTTGATGACAGATTGTGCGATTGTGTTTATCTATCATCCTTTTGGTGGTAGTAGCCGGTGTGAGTTTGCTCCATCAACCTTTTGGTGTTAGGTCTATCAACTTGTTGATGTCAGATTGTGCGAGTGCTTCCTCTATCATCCTTTTGGTGGTAGTAGCCGGTGTGAGTTTGCTCCATCATCCTTTTGGTGGTGGGTCTGTCATCTTGTTGATGTCTGATTGTGCGAGTGTTCTCTCTATCATCCTTTTGGTGGTAGTATCCGGTGTGAGTTTGCTCCATCATCCTTTTGGTGGTGGGTCTATAATCTTGTTGATGACAAATTGTATGAGTGTTTGCTCTATCATCCTTTTGGTGGTAATAGCCGTGTGAGTTCGCTCCATCATCCTTTTGGTTGTGGGTCTGTCATCTTGTTGATGTCTGATTGTACGAGTGTTGTCCCTATCATCCTTTTGGTGGTAGTAGCCGGTGTGAGTTCGCTCCATCATCCTTTTGGTGGTGGGTCTATCATCTTGTTGATGACAGATTGTATGAGTGTTTGCTCTATCATCCTTTTGGTGGTAGTATCCAGTGTGAGTTTACTCCATCATCCTTTTGGTGGTAGTAGCCAGAGTGAGTTCACTTCATCATCTTTTTTGTGGTGGGTCTGTCATCTTTTTAACGACAGATTGTGCAGGTGTGTTCATCTATCATCCTTTTGGTGCTAGTACCCGGTGTAAGTTTGCTCCATCAACCCTTTGGTGGTGGGTCTGTCATCTTGTTGATGTCGGATTATACGAGTGTTTGCTCTATCATCCTTTTGGTGGTAGTAACCGGTGTGAGTTCGCTCCATCATCCTTTTGGTTGTGGGTCTGTCATCTTGTTGATGTCTGATTGTACGAGTGTTGTCTCTGTCATCCTTTTGGTGGTAGTAGCCGGTGTGAGTTCGCTACATCATCCTTTTGGTGGTGGGTCTATCATCTTGTTGATGACAGATTGTATGAGTGTTTGCTCTATCATCTTTTTGGTGGTAGTAGCCAGTGTGAGTTTACTCCATCATCCTTTTGGTGGTAGTAGCCGGTGTGAGTTCACTTCATCATCTTTTTTGTGGTGGGTCTGTCATCTTGTTAATGACATATTGTGCGAGTGTGTTCATCTATCATCCTTTCGGTGGTAGTACCCGGTGTAAGTTTGCTCCATCAACCTTTTGGTGGTGGGTCTGTCATCTTGTTGATGTCGGATTATGCGAGTGTTTGCTCTATCATCCTTTTGGTGGTAGTAGTCGGTGTGAGTTTGCTTCATCATCCTTTTTGTCGTGGGTCTATCATCTTGTTGATGACAGATTGTGCGATTGTGTTTATCTATCATCCTTTTGGTGGTAGTAGCCGGTGTGAGTTTGCTCCATCAACCTTTTGGTGTTAGGTCTATCAACTTGTTGATGTCAGATTGTGCGAGTGTTTCCTCTATCATCCTTTTGGTGGTAGTAGCCGGTGTGAGTTTGCTCCATCATCCTTTTGGTGGTGGGTCTATCATCTTGTTGATGTCTGATTGTGCGAGTGTTCTCTCTATCATCCTTTTGGTGGTAGTACCCGGTGTGAGTTTGCTCCATCATCCTTTTGGTGGTGGGTCTATAATCTTGTTGATGACAAATTGTATGAGTGTTTGCTCTATCATCCTTTTGGTGGTAGTAGCTGGTGTGAGTTTGCTCCATCATCCTTTTGGTTGTGGGTCTGTCATCTTGTTGATGTCTGATTGAACGAGTGTTGTCCCTATCATCCTTTTGGTGGTAGTAGCCGGTGTGAGTTTGCTCCATCATCCTTTTGGTGGTGGGTCTGTCATCTTGTTGATGACAGATTGTATGAGTGTTTGCTCTATCATCCTTTTGGTGGTAGTATCCAGTGTGAGTTTACTCCATCATCCTTTTGGTGGTAGTAGCCGGAGTGAGTTCACTTCATCATCTTTTTTGTGGTGGGTCTGTCATCTTGTTAACGACAGATTGTGCAGGTGTGTTCATCTATCATCCTTTTGGCGGTAGTACCCGGTGTAAGTTTGCTCCATCAACCCTTTGGTGGTGGGTCTGTCATCTTGTTGATGTCGGATTATACGAGTGTTTGCTCTATCATCCTTTTGGTGGTAGTAGCCGGTGTGAGTTCGCTCCATCATCCTTTTGGTTGTGGGTCTGTCATCTTGTTGATGTCTGATTGTACGAGTGTTGTCTCTATCATCCTTTTGGTGGTAGTAGCCGGTGTGAGTTCGCTACATCATCCTTTTGGTGGTGGGTCTATCATCTTGTTGATGACAGATTGTATGAGTGTTTGCTCTATCGTCTTTTTGGTGGTAGTAGCCAGTGTGAGTTTACTCCATCATCCTTTTGGTGGTAGTAGCCGGTGTGAGTTCACTTCATCATCTTTTTTGTGGTGGGTCTGTCATCTTGTTAATGATAGATTGTGCGAGTGTGTTCATCTATCATACTTTCGGTGGTAGTACCCGGTGTAAGTTTGCTCCATCAACCTTTTGGTGGTGGGTCTGTCATCTTGTTGATGTCGGATTATGCGAGTGTTTGCTCTATCATCCTTTTGGTGGTAGTAGTCGGTGTGAGTTTGCTTCATCATCCTTTTTGTCGTGGGTCTATCATCTTGTTGATGACAGATTGTGCGATTGTGTTTATCTATCATCCTTTTGGTGGTAGTAGCCGGTGTGAGTTTGCTCCATCAACCTTTTGGTGTTAGGTCTATCAACTTGTTGATGTCAGATTGTGCGAGTGTTTCCTCTATCATCCTTTTGGTGGTAGTAGCCGGTGTGAGTTTGCTCCATCATCCTTTTGGTGGTGGGTCTGTCATCTTGTTGATGTCTGATTGTGCGAGTGTTCTCTCTATCATCCTTTTGGTGGTAGTACCCGGTGTGAGTTTGCTCCATCATCCTTTTGGTGGTGGGTCTATAATCTTGTTGATGACAAATTGTATGAGTGTTTGCTCTATCATCCTTTTGGTGGTAGTAGCTGGTGTAAGTTTGCTCCATCATCCTTTTGGTTGTGGGTCTGTCATCTTGTTGATGTCTGATTGAACGAGTGTTGTCCCTATCATCCTTTTGGTGGTAGTAGCCGGTGTGAGTTTGCTCCATCATCCTTTTGGTGGTGGGTCTATCATCTTGTTGATGACAGATTGTATGAGTGTTTGCTCTATCATCCTTTTGGTGGTAGTATCCAGTGTGAGTTTACTCCATCATCCTTTTGGTGGTAGTACCCGGAGTGAGTTCACTTCATCATCTTTTTTGTGGTGGGTCTGTCATCTTGTTAACGACAGATTGTGCAGGTGTGTTCATCTATCATCCTTTTGGTGGTAGTACCCGGTGTAAGTTTGCTCCATCAACCCTTTGGTGGTGGGTCTGTCATCTTGTTGATGTCGGATTATACGAGTGTTTGCTCTATCATCCTTTTGGTGGTAGTAGCCGGTGTGAGTTTGCTCCATCATCCTTTTGGTTGTGGATCTGTCATCTTGTTGATGTCTGATTGTACGAGTGTTGTCTCTGTCATCCTTTTGGTGGTAGTAGCCGGTGTGAGTTCGCTACATCATCCTTTTGGTGGTAGTAGCCGGTGTGAGTTCACTTCATCATCTTTTTTGTGGTGGGTCTGTCATCTTGTTAATGATAGATTGTGCGAGTGTGTTCATCTATCATACTTTCGGTGGTAGTACCCGGTGTAAGTTTGCTCCATCAACCTTTTGGTGGTGGGTCTGTCATCTTGTTGATGTCGGATTATGCGAGTGTTTGCTCTATCATCCTTTTGGTGGTAGTAGTCGGTGTGAGTTTGCTTCATCATCCTTTTTGTCGTGGGTCTATCATCTTGTTGATGACAGATTGTGCGATTGTGTTTATCTATCATCCTTTTGGTGGTAGTAGCCGGTGTGAGTTTGCTCCATCAACCTTTTGGTGTTAGGTCTATCAACTTGTTGATGTCAGATTGTGCGAGTGTTTCCTCTATCATCCTTTTGGTGGTAGTAGCCGGTGTGAGTTTGCTCCATCATCCTTTTGGTGGTGGGTCTGTCATCTTGTTGATGTCTGATTGTGCGAGTGTTCTCTCTATCATCCTTTTGGTGGTAGTACCCGGTGTGAGTTTGCTCCATCATCCTTTTGGTGGTGGGTCTATAATCTTGTTGATGACAAATTGTATGAGTGTTTGCTCTATCATCCTTTTGGTGGTAGTAGCTGGTGTAAGTTTGCTCCATCATCCTTTTGGTTGTGGGTCTGTCATCTTGTTGATGTCTGATTGAACGAGTGTTGTCCCTATCATCCTTTTGGTGGTAGTAGCCGGTGTGAGTTTGCTCCATCATCCTTTTGGTGGTGGGTCTATCATCTTGTTGATGACAGATTGTATGAGTGTTTGCTCTATCATCCTTTTGGTGGTAGTATCCAGTGTGAGTTTACTCCATCATCCTTTTGGTGGTAGTACCCGGAGTGAGTTCACTTCATCATCTTTTTTGTGGTGGGTCTGTCATCTTGTTAACGACAGATTGTGCAGGTGTGTTCATCTATCATCCTTTTGGTGGTAGTACCCGGTGTAAGTTTGCTCCATCAACCCTTTGGTGGTGGGTCTGTCATCTTGTTGATGTCGGATTATACGAGTGTTTGCTCTATCATCCTTTTGGTGGTAGTAGCCGGTGTGAGTTTGCTCCATCATCCTTTTGGTTGTGGGTCTGTCATCTTGTTGATGTCTGATTGTACGAGTGTTGTCTCTGTCATCCTTTTGGTGGTAGTAGCCGGTGTGAGTTCGCTACATCATCCTTTTGGTGGTAGTAGCCGGTGTGAGTTCACTTCATCATCTTTTTTGTGGTGGGTCTGTCATCTTGTTAATGATAGATTGTGCGAGTGTGTTCATCTATCATCCTTTCGGTGGTAGTACCCGGTGTAAGTTTGCTCCATCAACCTTTTGGTGGTGGGTTTGTCATCTTGTTGATGTCGGATTATGCGAGTGTTTGCTCTATCATCCTTTTGGTGGTAGTAGTCGGTGTGAGTTTGCTTCATCATCCTTTTTGTCGTGGGTCTATCATCTTGTTGATGACAGATTGTGCGATTGTGTTTATCTATCATCCTTTTGGTGGTAGTAGCCGGTGTGAGTTTGCTCCATCAACCTTTTGGTGTTAGGTCTATCAACTTGTTGATGTCAGATTGTGCGAGTGTTTCCTCTATCATCCTTTTGGTGGTAGTAGCCGGTGTGAGTTTGCTCCATCATCCTTTTGGTGGTGGGTCTGTCATCTTGTTGATGTCTGATTGTGCGAGTGTTCTCTCTATCATCCTTTTGGTGGTAGTACCCGGTGTGAGTTTGCTCCATCATCCTTTTGGTGGTGGGTCTATAATCTTGTTGATGACAAATTGTATGAGTGTTTGCTCTATCATCCTTTTGGTGGTAGTAGCTGGTGTGAGTTTGCTCCATCATCCTTTTGGTTGTGGGTCTGTCATCTTGTTGATGTATGATTGAACGAGTGTTGTCCCTATCATCCTTTTGGTGGTAGTAGCCGGTGTGAGTTTGCTCCATCATCCTTTTGGTGGTGGGTCTATCATCTTGTTGATGACAGATTGCATGAGTGTTTGCTCTATCATCCTTTTGGTGGTAGTATCCAGTGTGAGTTTACTCCATCATCCTTTTGGTGGTAGTAGCCGGAGTGAGTTCACTTCATCATCTTTTTTGTGGTGGGTCTGTCATCTTGTTAACGACAGATTGTGCAGGTGTGATCATCTATCATCCTTTTGGTGGTAGTACCCGGTGTAAGTTTGCTCCATCAACCCTTTGCTGGTGGGTCTGTCATCTTGTTGATGTCGGATTATACGAGTGTTTGCTCTATCATCCTTTTGGTGGTAGTAGCCGGTGTGAGTTTGCTCCATCATCCTTTTGGTTGTGGGTCTGTCATCTTGTTGATGTCTGATTGTACGAGTGTTGTCTCTGTCATCCTTTTGGTGGTAGTAGCCGGTGTGAGTTCGCTACATCATCCTTTTGGTGGTGGGTCTATCATCTTGTTGATGACAGATTGTATGAGTGTTTGCTCTATCATCTTTTTGGTGGTAGTAGCCAGTGTGAGTTTACTCCATCATCCTTTTGGTGGTAGTAGCCGGTGTGAGTTCACTTCATCATCTTTTTTGTGGTGGGTCTGTCATCTTGTTAATGACATATTGTGCGAGTGTGTTCATCTATCATCCTTTCGGTGGTAGTACCCGGTGTAAGTTTGCTCCATCAACCTTTTGGTGGTGGGTCTGTCATCTTGTTGATGTCGGATTATGCGAGTGTTTGCTCTATCATCCTTTTGGTGGTAGTAGTCGGTGTGAGTTTGCTTCATCATCCTTTTTGTCGTGGGTCTATCATCTTGTTGATGACAGATTGTGCGATTGTGTTTATCTATCATCCTTTTGGTGGTAGTAGCCGGTGTGAGTTTGCTCCATCAACCTTTTGGTGTTAGGTCTATCAACTTGTTGATGTCAGATTGTGCGAGTGTTTCCTCTATCATCCTTTTGGTGGTAGTAGCCGGTGTGAGTTTGCTCCGTCATCCTTTTGGTGGTGGGTCTGTCATCTTGTTGATGTCTGATTGTGCGAGTGTTCTCTCTATCATCCTTTTGGTGGTAGTACCCGGTGTGAGTTCGCTACATCATCCTTTTAATGGTGGGTCTATCATCTTGTTGATGACAGATTGTATGAGTGTTTGCTCTATCATCTTTTTGGTGGTAGTAGCCAGTGTGAGTTTACTCCATCATCCTTTTGGTGGTAGTAGCCGGTGTGAGTTCACTTCATCATCTTTTTTGTGGTGGGTCTTTCATCTTGTTAATGACAGATTGTGCGAGTGTGTTCATCTATCATCCTTTCGGTGGTAGTACCCGGTGTAAGTTTGCTCCATCAACCTTTTGGTGGTGGGTCTGTCATCTTGTTGATGTCGGATTATGCGAGTGTTTGCTCTATCATCCTTTTGGTGGTAGTAGTCGGTGTGAGTTTGCTTCATCATCCTTTTTGTCGTGGGTCTATCATCTTGTTGATGACAGATTGTGCGATTGTGTTTGTCCATCATCCTTTTTATGGTAGTAGCTGGTGTGAGTTTGCTTCATCAACCTTTTGGTGGTGGGTCTATCAACTTGTTGATGTCAGATTGTGCGAGTGTTTCCTCTATCATCCTTTTGGTGGTAGTAGCCGGTGTGAGTTTGCTCCATCATCCTTTTGGTGGTGGGTCTGGCATCTTGTTGATGTTTGATTGTGCGAGTGTTTTCTCTATCATCCTTTTGGTGGTAGTAGCCGGTGTGAGTTTGCTCCATCATCGTCTTGGTGGTAGTAGCCGGTGTGATTCCGCTTAATCATTCGTTTGGTGGTGGGCCTGCCATCTTGTTGATGTCATATTATGCGAGAGTTTTCTCTATCATCCTATTGGTGGTAGTAGCCGGTGTGAGTTCGCTCCATCATCCTTTAGGTGGTGGGTCTGTCATCTTGTTGGTGTCAAATTATGCGAGTGTTTGCTCTATCATCCTTTTGGTGGTAGTAGCCGGTGTGAGTTCGCTCCATCATCCTTTTGGTTGTGGGTCTGTCAACTTGTTGATGTCAGATTGTGCGAGTGTTTTCTCTATCATCCTTTTGGTGGTAGTAGCCGGTGTGAGTTTGCTTCATCATCTGTTTGGTGGTGGTTATGTCTTCTTGTTGATGTCAGGTGGTTCGAGTGTATGCTCTATCATCCTAATGGTGGTAGTAGCCGGTGTGAGTTTGCTACATCATCCTTTTTGTGGTGGCTCTGTCATCTTATTGATGAAAGATTGTGTGAGTGTGTTCATCTATCGTCCTTTTGGTGGTAGTACCCAGTGTGAGTTTGCTCCATCAACCTTTTGGTGGTGGGTCTGTCATCTTGTCGATGTCAGATTGTGAGAGTGTTTGCTCTATCATCCTTTTGGTGGTAGGAGTCGGTGTGAGTTCACTCCATCACCCGTTTGGTTGTAGGTCTTTCATCTTGTTGATGTCAGATTGTACGAGTGTTGTCTCTGTCATCCTTTTGGTGGTAGTAGCCGGTGTGAGTTTGCTACATCATCATTTTGGTGGTGGGTCTATCATCTTGTTGATGACAGATTGTATGAGTGTTTTCTCTATCATCTTTTTGGTGGTAGTAGCCAGTGTGAGTTTACTCCATCATCCTTTTGGTGGTAGTAGCCGGTGTGAGTTTACTTCATCATCTTTTTTATGGTGGGTCTGTCATCTTGTTAATGACAGATTGTGCGAGTGTGTTCATCTATCATCCTTTCGGTGGTAGTATCCGGTGTAAGTTTGCTCCATCAAACTTTTGGTGGTGGGTCTGTCATCTTATTGATGTCGGATTATGCGAGTGTTTGCTCTATCATCCTTTTGGTGGTAGTACTCGTTGTGAGTTTGCTTCATCCTCCTTTTTGTCGTGGGTCTATCATCTTGTTGATGACAGATTTTGCGATTGTGTTTATCTATCATCCTTTTGGTGGTAGTAGACGGTGTGAGTTTGCTCCATCAACCTTTTGGTGGTGGGTCTATCAACTTGTTGATGTCAGATTGTGCGAGTGTTTCCTCTATCATCCTTTTGGTGGTAGTAGCCGGTGTGAGTTTGCTCCATCATCCTTTTGGTGGTGGGTCTGGCATCTTGTTGATGTCTGATTGTGCGAGTGTTTTATCTATCATCCTTTTGGTGGTAGTAGCCGGTGTGAGTTTGCTCCATCATCCTTTTGGTGGTGGGTCTGTCATCTTGTTGATGACAGATTGTATTAGTGTTTGCTCTATCATCCTTTTGGTGGCAGTAGCCGGTGTGAGTTTACTCCATCGTCATTTTGAGGGTCTGTCTGTCATCTTAATGATGTTAGATTGTGCAAGTGTTTGCTCTATCATCCTTTTGGGGGTAGTAGCCAGTGTGAGTTCGCTCCATCATCCTCTTGGTGGTAGTAGCCGGTGTGATTCCGCTTAATCATCCGTTTGGTGGTGGGCCTTTCCTCTTGTTGATGTCAGATTGTGCGAGTGTTTTCTCTATCATCCTATTGGTGGTAGTAGCCGGAGTGAGTTCGCTCCATCATCCTTTAGGTGGTGGGTCTGTCATCTTGTTGGTGTCAAATTGTGCGAGTGTTTGCTCTATCATCCTTTTGGTGGTAGTAGCCGGTGTGAGTTCGCTCCATCATCCTTTTGGTTGTGGGTCTATCATCTTGTTGATGACAGATTGTGCGATTGTGTTTGTCCATCATCCTTTTTATGGTAGTAGCTGGTGTGAGTTTGCTTCATCAACCTTTTGGTGGTGGGTCTATCAACTTGTTGATGTCAGATTGTGCGAGTGTTTCCTCTATCATCCTTTTGGTGGTAGTAGCCGGTGTGAGTTTGCTCCATCATCCTTTTGGTGGTGGGTCTGGCATCTTGTTGATGTTTGATTGTGCGAGTGTTTTCTCTATCATCCTTTTGGTGGTAGTAGCCGGTGTGAGTTTGCTCCATCATCGTCTTGGTGGTAGTAGCCGGTGTGATTCCGCTTAATCATTCGTTTGGTGGTGGGCCTGCCATCTTGTTGATGTCATATTATGCGAGAGTTTTCTCTATCATCCTATTGGTGGTAGTAGCCGGTGTGAGTTCGCTCCATCATCCTTTAGGTGGTGGGTCTGTCATCTTGTTGGTGTCAAATTATGCGAGTGTTTGCTCTATCATCCTTTTGGTGGTAGTAGCCGGTGTGAGTTCGCTCCATCATCCTTTTGGTTGTGGGTCTGTCAACTTGTTGATGTCAGATTGTGCGAGTGTTTTCTCTATCATCCTTTTGGTGGTAGTAGCCGGTGTGAGTTTGCTTCATCATCTGTTTGGTGGTGGTTATGTCTTCTTGTTGATGTCAGGTGGTTCGAGTGTATGCTCTATCATCCTAATGGTGGTAGTAGCCGGTGTGAGTTTGCTACATCATCCTTTTTGTGGTGGCTCTGTCATCTTATTGATGAAAGATTGTGTGAGTGTGTTCATCTATCGTCCTTTTGGTGGTAGTACCCAGTGTGAGTTTGCTCCATCAACCTTTTGGTGGTGGGTCTGTCATCTTGTCGATGTCAGATTGTGAGAGTGTTTGCTCTATCATCCTTTTGGTGGTAGGAGTCGGTGTGAGTTCACTCCATCACCCGTTTGGTTGTAGGTCTTTCATCTTGTTGATGTCAGATTGTACGAGTGTTGTCTCTGTCATCCTTTTGGTGGTAGTAGCCGGTGTGAGTTTGCTACATCATCATTTTGGTGGTGGGTCTATCATCTTGTTGATGACAGATTGTATGAGTGTTTTCTCTATCATCTTTTTGGTGGTAGTAGCCAGTGTGAGTTTACTCCATCATCCTTTTGGTGGTAGTAGCCGGTGTGAGTTTACTTCATCATCTTTTTTATGGTGGGTCTGTCATCTTGTTAATGACAGATTGTGCGAGTGTGTTCATCTATCATCCTTTCGGTGGTAGTATCCGGTGTAAGTTTGCTCCATCAAACTTTTGGTGGTGGGTCTGTCATCTTATTGATGTCGGATTATGCGAGTGTTTGCTCTATCATCCTTTTGGTGGTAGTACTCGTTGTGAGTTTGCTTCATCCTCCTTTTTGTCGTGGGTCTATCATCTTGTTGATGACAGATTTTGCGATTGTGTTTATCTATCATCCTTTTGGTGGTAGTAGACGGTGTGAGTTTGCTCCATCAACCTTTTGGTGGTGGGTCTATCAACTTGTTGATGTCAGATTGTGCGAGTGTTTCCTCTATCATCCTTTTGGTGGTAGTAGCCGGTGTGAGTTTGCTCCATCATCCTTTTGGTGGTGGGTCTGGCATCTTGTTGATGTCTGATTGTGCGAGTGTTTTATCTATCATCCTTTTGGTGGTAGTAGCCGGTGTGAGTTTGCTCCATCATCCTTTTGGTGGTGGGTCTGTCATCTTGTTGATGACAGATTGTATTAGTGTTTGCTCTATCATCCTTTTGGTGGCAGTAGCCGGTGTGAGTTTACTCCATCGTCATTTTGAGGGTCTGTCTGTCATCTTAATGATGTTAGATTGTGCAAGTGTTTGCTCTATCATCCTTTTGGGGGTAGTAGCCAGTGTGAGTTCGCTCCATCATCCTCTTGGTGGTAGTAGCCGGTGTGATTCCGCTTAATCATCCGTTTGGTGGTGGGCCTTTCCTCTTGTTGATGTCAGATTGTGCGAGTGTTTTCTCTATCATCCTATTGGTGGTAGTAGCCGGAGTGAGTTCGCTCCATCATCCTTTAGGTGGTGGGTCTGTCATCTTGTTGGTGTCAAATTGTGCGAGTGTTTGCTCTATCATCCTTTTGGTGGTAGTAGCCGGTGTGAGTTCGCTCCATCATCCTTTTGGTTGTGGGTCTTTCAACTTGTTGATGTCAGATTGTGCGATTGTTTTCTCTATCATCCTTTTGGTGGTAGTAGCCGGTGTGAGTTTGCTTCATCATCTGTTTGGTGGTGGGTATGTCATCTTGTTGATGTCAGTTTGTTCGAGTGTATGCTCTATCATCCTAATGGTGGTAGTAGCCGGTGTGAGTTTGCTACATCATCCTTTTTGTGGTGAGTCTGTCATCTTATTGATGAAAGATTGTGCGAGTGTGTTCATCTATCATCCTTTTGGTGGTAGTACCCGGTGTGAGTTTGCTCCATCAACCTTTTGGTGGTGGGTCTGTTATCTTGTTGATGTCAGATTGTGAGAGCGTTTGCTCTATCATCCTTTTGGTGGTAGGAGTCGGTGTGAGTTCACTCCACCATCTGTTTGGTTGTAGGTCTTTCATCTTGTTGATGTCAGATTGTACGAGTGTTGTCTCTGTCATCCTTTTGGTGGTAGTAGCCGGTGTGAGTTCGCTACATCATCCTTTTGGTGGTGGGTCTATCATCTTGTTGATGACAGATTGTATGAGTGTTTGCTCTATCATCTTTTTGGTGGTAGTAGCCAGTGTGAGTTTACTCCATCTTCCTTTTGGTGGTAGTAGCCGGTGTGAGTTCACTTCATCATCTTTTTTGTGGTGGGTCTGTCATCTTGTTAACGACAGATTGTGCAGGTGTGTTCATCTATCATCCTTTCGGTGGTAGTACCCGATGTAAGTTTGCTCCATCAACCCTTTGGTGGTGGGTCTGTCATCTTGTTGATGTCGGATTATGCGAGTGTTTGCTCTATCATCCTTTTGGTGGTAGTAGTCGGTGTGAGTTTGCGTCATCATCCTTTTTGTTGTGGGTCTATCATCTTGTTGATGACAGATTGTGCGATTGTGTTTATCTATCATCCTTTTGGTGGTAGTAGCCGGTGTGAGTTTGCTCCATCAACCTTTTGGTGGTAGGTCTATCAACTTGTTGATGTCATATTGTGCGAGTGTTTCCTCTATCATCCTTTTGGTGGTAGTAGCCGGTGTGAGTTTGCTCTATCATCCTTTTGGTGGTGGGTCTGTCATCTTGTTGATGTCTGATTGTGCGAGTGTTCTCTCTATCATCCTTTTGGTGGTAGTAGCCGGTGTGAGTTTGCTCCATCATACTTTTGGTGGTGGGTCTATAATCTTGTTGATGACAAATTGTATGAGTGTTTGCTCTATCATCCTTTTGGTGGTAGTAGCTGGTGTGAGTTTGCTCCATCATCCTTTTGGTTGTGGGTCTGTCATCTTGTTGATGTCTGATTGTACGAGTGTTGTCCCTATCATCCTTTTGGTGGTAGTAGCCGGTGTGAGTTTGCTCCATCATCCTTTTGGTGGTGGGTCTATCATCTTGTTGATGACAGATTGTATGAGTGTTTGCTCTATCATCCTTTTGGTGGTAGTATCCAGTGTGAGTTTACTCCATCATCCTTTTGGTGGTAGTAGCCGGAGTGAGTTCACTTCATCATCTTTTTTGTGGATGGTCTGCCATCTTGTTAACGACAGATTGTGCAGGTGTGTTCATCTATCATCCTTTTGGTGGTAGTACCCGGTGTAAGTTTGCTCCATCAACCCTTTGGTGGTGGGTCTGTCATCTTGTTCATGTCGGATTATGCGAGTGTTTGCTCTATCATCCTTTTGGTGGTAGTAGCCGGTGTGAGTTCGCTCCATCATCCTTTTGGTTGTGGGTCTGTCATCTTGTTGATGTCTGATTGTACGAGTGTTGTCTCTGTCATCCTTTTGGTGGTAGTAGCCGGTGTGAGTTTGCTACATCATCCTTTTGGTGGTGGGTCTATCATCTTGTTGATGACAGATTGTATGAGTGTTTGCTCTATCATCTTTTTGGTGGTAGTAGCCAGTGTGAGTTTACTCCATCATCCTTTTGGTGGTAGTAGCCGGTGTGAGTTCACTTCATCATCTTTTTTGTGGTGGGTCTGTCATCTTGTTAATGTCAGATTGTGCGAGTGTGTTCATGTATCATCATTTCGGTGGTAGTACCCGGTGTAAGTTTGCTCCATCAACCTTTTGGTGGTGGGTCTGTCATCTTGTTGATGTCGGATTATGCGAGTGTTTGCTCTATCATCCTTTTGGTGGTAGTAGTCGGTGTGAGTTTGCTTCATCATCCTTTTTGTCGTGGTTCTATCATCTTGTTGATGACAGATTGTGCGATTGTGTTTATCCATTATCCTTTTTATGGTAGTAGCTGGTGTGAGTTTGCTTCATCAACCTTTTGGTGGTGGGTCTATCAACTTGTTGATGTCAGATTGTGCGAGTGTTTCCTCTATCATCCTTTTGGTGTTAGTAGCCGGTGTGAGTTTGCTCCATCATCCTTTTGGTGGTGGGTCTGGCATCTTGTTGATGTCTGATTGTGCGAGTGTTTTCTCTATCATCCTTTTGGTGGTAGTAGCCGGTGTGAGTTTGCTCCATCATCCTTTTGGTGGTGGGTCGGTCATTTTGTTGATGACAGATTGTATTAGTGTTTGCTCTATCATCCTTTTGGTGGTAGTAGCCGGTGTGAGTTTACTCCATCATCATTTTGGTGGTGGGTTTGTCATCTTAATGATGTTAGATTGTGCAAGTGTTTGCTCTATCATCCTTTTGGGGGTAGTAACCAGTGTGAGTTTGCTCCATCATCCTCTTGGTGGTAGTAGCCGGTGTGATTCCGCTTAATCATCCGTTTGGTGGTGGGCCTGCCATCTTGTTGATGTCAGATTGTGCGAGTGTTTTCTCTATCATCCTATTGGTGGTAGTAGCCGGTGTGAGTTCGCTCCATCATCCTTTAGGTGGTGGGTCTGTCATCTTGTTGGTGTCAAATTGTGCGAGCGTTTGCTCTATCATCCTTTTGGTGGTAGTAGCCGGTGTGAGTTCGCTCCATCATCCTTTTGGTTGTGGGTCTTTCAACTTGTTGATGTCAGATTGTGCGATTGTTTTCTCTATCATCCTTTTGATGGTAGTAGCCGGTGTGAGTTTGCTTCATCATCTGTTTGGTGGTGGGTATGTCATCTTGTTGATGTCAGTTTGTTCGAGTGTATGCTCTATCATCCTAATGGTGGTAGTAGCCGGTGTGAGTTTGCTACATCATCCTATTTGTGGTGGGTCTGTCATCTTATTGATGAAAGATTGTGCGAGTGTGTTCATCTATCATCCTTTTGGTGGTAGTACCCGGTGTGAGTTTTCTCCATCAACCTTTTGGTGGTGGGTCTGTTATCTTGTTGATGTCAGATTGTGAGAGTGTTTGCTCTATCATCCTTTTGGTGGTAGGAGTCGGTGTGAGTTCACTCCACCATCTGTTTGGTTGTGGGTCTTTCATCTTGTTGATGTCAGATTTTACGAGTGTTGTCTCTGTCATCCTTTTGGTGGTAGTAGCCGGTGTGAGTTTGCTACATCATCCTTTTGGTGGTGGGTCTATCATCTTGTTGATGACAGATTGTATGAGTGTTTGCTCTATCATCTTTTTGGTGGTAGTAGCCAGTGTGAGTTTACTCCATCATCCTTTTGGTGGTAGTAGCCGGTGTGAGTTCACTTCATCATCTTTTTTGTGGTGGGTCTGTCATCTTGTTAACGACAGATTGTGCAGGTGTGTTCATCTATCATCCTTTCGGTGGTAGTACCCGATGTAAGTTTGCTCCATCAACCCTTTGGTGGTGGGTCTGTCATCTTGTTGATGTCGGATTATGCGAGTGTTTGCTCTATCATCCTTTTGGTGGTAGTAGTCGGTGTGAGTTTGCTTCATCATCCTTTTTGTTGTGGGTCTATCATCTTGTTGATGACAGATTGTGCGATTGTGTTTATCTATCATCCTTTTGGTGGTAGTAGCCGGTGTGAGTTTGCTCCATCAACCTTTTGGTGGTAGGTATATCAACTTGTTGATGTCAGATTGTGCGAGTGTTTCCTCTATCATCCTTTTGGTGGTAGTAGCCGGTGTGAGTTTGCTCTATCATCCTTTTGGTGGTGGGTCTGTCATCTTGTTGATGTCTGATTATGCGAGTGTTCTCTCTATCATCCTTTTGGTGGTAGTAGCCGGTGTGAGTTTGCTCCATCATCCTTTTGGTGGTGGGTCTATAATCTTGTTGATGACAAATTGTATGAGTGTTTGCTCTATCATCCTTTTGGTGGTAGTAGCTGGTGTGAGTTTGCTCCATCATCCTTTTGGTTGTGGGTCTGTCATCTTGTTGATGTCTGATTGTACGAGTGTTGTCCCTATCATCCTTTTGGTGGTAGTAGCCGGTGTGAGTTTGCTCCATCATCCTTTTGGTGGTGGGTCTATCATCTTGTTGATGACAGATTGTATGAGTGTTTGCTCTATCATCCTTTTGGTGGTAGTATCCAGTGTGAGTTTACTCCATCATCCTTTTGGTGGTAGTAGCCGGAGTGAGTTCACTTCATCATCTTTTTTGTGGTGGGTCTGTCATCTTGTTAACGACAGATTGTGCAGGTGTGTTCATCTATCATCCTTTTGGTGGTAGTACCCGGTGTAAGTTTGCTCCATCAACCCTTTGGTGGTGGGTCTGTCATCTTGTTGATGTCGGATTATGCGAGTGTTTGCTCTATCATCCTTTTGGTGGTAGTAGCCGGTGTGAGTTCGCTCCATCATCCTTTTGGTTGTGGGTCTGTCATCTTGTTGATGTCTGATTGTACGAGTGTTGTCTCTGTCATCCTTTTGGTGGTAGTAGCCGGTGTGAGTTCGCTACATCATCCTTTTTGTGGTGGGTCTATCATCTTGTTGATGAAAGATTGTATGAGTGTTTTCTCTATCATCTTTTTGGTTGTAGTAGCCAGTGTGAGTTTACTCCATCATCCTTTTGGTGGTAGTAGCCGGTGTGAGTTCACTTCATCATCTTTTTTGTGGTGGCTCTGTCATCTTGTTAATGACAGATTGTGCGAGTGTGTTCATGTATCATCATTTCGGTGGTAGTACCCGATGTAAGTTTGCTCCATCAACCTTTTGGTGGTGGGTCTGTCATCTTGTTGATGTCGGATTATGCGAGTGTTTGCTCTATCATCCTTTTGGTGGTAGTAGTCGGTGTGAGTTTGCTTCATCATCCTTTTTGTCGTGGGTCTATCATCTTGTTGATGACAGATTGTGCGATTGTGTTTATCCATTATCCTTTTTATGGTAGTAGCTGGTGTGAGTTTGCTTCATCAACCTTTTGGTGGTGGGTCTATCAACTTGTTGATGTCAGATTGTGCAAGTGTTTCCTCTATCATCCTTTTGGTGGTAGTAGCCGGTGTGAGTTTGCTCCATCATCCTTTTGGTGGTGGGTCTGGCATCTTGTTGATGTCTGATTGTGCGAGTGTTTTTCTATCATCCTTTTGGTGGTAGTAGCCGGTGTGAGTTTGCTCCATCATCCTTTTGGTGGTGAGTCTGTCATTTTGTTGATGACAGATTGTATTAGTGTTTGCTCTATCATCCTTTTGGTGGTAGTAGCCGGTGTGAGTTTACTCCATCATCATTTTGGTGGTGGGTTTGTCATCTTAATGATGTTAGATTGTGCAAGTGTTTGCTCTATCATCCTTTTGGGGGTAGTAGCCAGTGTGAGTTCGCTCCATCATCCTCTTGGTGGTAGTAGCCGGTGTGATTCCGCTTAATCATCCGTTTGGTGGTGGGCCTGCCATCTTGTTGATGTCAGATTATGCGAGATTTTCTCTATCATCCTATTGGTGGTAGTAGCCGGTGTGAGTTCGCTCCATCATCCTTTAGGTGGTGGGTCTGTCATCTTGTTGGTGTCAAATTATGCGAGTGTTTGCTCTATCATCCTTTTGCTGGTAGTAGCCGGTGTGAGTTCGCTCCATCATCCTTTTGGTTGTGGGTCTGTCAACTTGTTAATGTCAGATTGTGCGAGTGTTTTCTCTATCATCCTTTTGGTGGTAGTAGCCGGTGTGAGTTTGCTTCATCATCCGTTTGGTGGTGGGTATGTCTTCTTGTTGATGTCAGGTTGTTCGAGTGTATGCTCTATCATCCTAATGGTGGTAGTAGCCGGTGTGAGTTCGCTACATCATCCTTTTTGTGGTGGCTCTGTCATCTTATTGATGAAAGATTGTGTGAGTGTGTTCATCTATCCTCCTTTTGGTGGTAGTACCCAGTGTGAGTTTGCTCCATCAACCTTTTGGTGGTGGGTCTGTCATCTTGTCGATGTTAGATTGTGAGAGTGTTTGCTCTATCATCCTTTTGGTGGTAGGAGTCGGTGTGAGTTCACTCCATCATCCGTTTGGTTGTAGGTCTTTCGTCTTGTTGATGTCAGATTGTACGAGTGTTGTCTCTGTCATCCTTTTGGTGGTAGTAGCCGGTGTGAGTTCGCTACATCATCATTTTGGTGGTGGGTCTATCATCTTGTTGATGACAGATTGTATGAGTGTTTGCTCTATCATGTTTTTGGTGGTAGTAGCCAGTGTGAGTTTACTCCATCATCCTTTTGGTGGTAGTAGCCGGTGTGAGTTCACTTCATCATCTTTTTTGTGGTGGGTCTGTCATCTTGTTAATGACAGATTGTGCGAGTATGTTCATCTATCATCCTTTTGGTGGTAGTACCCGGTGTAAGTTTGCTCCATCAACCTTTTGGTGGTGGGTCTGTCATCTTATTGATGTCGGATTATGCGAGTGTTTGCTCTATCATCCTTTTGGTGGTAGTACTCGGTGTGAGTTTGCTTCATCCCCCTTTTTGTCGTGGGTCTATCATCTTGTTGATGACAGATTTTGCGATTGTGTTTATCTATCATCCTTTTGGTGGTAGTAGCGGGTGTGAGTTTGCTCCATCAACCTTTTGGTGGTGGGTCTATCAACTTGTTGATGTCAGATTATGCGAGTGTTTCCTCTATCATCCTTTTGGTGGTAGTAGCCGGTGTGAGTTTGCTCCATCATCCTTTTGGTGGTGGGTCTGGCATCTTGTTGATGTCTGATTGTGCGAGTGTTTTCTCTATCATCCTTTTGGTGGTAGTAGCCGGTGTGAGTTTGCTCCATCATCCTTTTGGTGGTGGGTCTGTCATCTTGTTGATGACAGATTGTATTAGTGTTTGCTCTATCATCCTTTTGGTGGTAGTAGCCGGTGTGAGTTTACTCCATCGTCATTTTGGTGGTCTGTCTGTCATCTTAATGATGTTAGATTGTGCAAGTGTTTGCTCTATCATCCTTTTGGGGGTAGTAGCCAGTGTGAGTTCGCTCCATCATCCTCTTGGTGGTAGTAGCCGGTGTGATTCCGCTTAATCATCCGTTTGGTGGTGGCCCTTTCATCTTGTTGATGTCAGATTGTGCGAGTGTTTTCTCTATCATCCTATTGGTGGTAGTAGCCGGTGTGAGTTCGCTCCATCATCCTTTAGGTGGTGGGTCTGTCATCTTGTTGGTGTCAAATTGTGCGAGTGTTTGCTCTATAATCCTTTTGGTGGTAGTAGCCGGTGTGAGTTCGCTCCATCATCCTTTTGGTTGTGGGTCTTTCAACTTGTTGATGTCAGATTGTGCGATTGTTTTCTCTATCATCCTTTTGGTGGTAGTAGCCGGTGTGAGTTTGCTTCATCATCCGTTTGGTGGTGGGTATGTCATCTTGTTGATGTCAGTTTGTTCGAGTGTATGCTCTATCATCCTAATGGTGGTAGTAGCCGGTGTGAGTTTGCTACATCATCCTTTTTGTGGTGGGTCTGTCATCTTATTGATGAAAGATTGTGCGAGTGTGTTCATCTATCATCCTTTTAGTGGTAGTACCCGGTGTGAGTTTGCTCCATCAACCTTTTGGTGGTGGGTCTGTTATCTTGTTGATGTCAGATTGTGAGAGTGTTTGCTCTATCATCCTTTTGGTGGTAGGAGTCGGTGTGAGTTCACTCCACCATCTGTTTGGTTGTGGGTCTTTCATCTTGTTGATGTCAGATTGTACGAGTGTTGTCTCTGTCATCCTTTTGGTGGTAGTAGCCGGTGTGAGTTCGCTACATCATCCTTTTGGTGGTGGGTCTATCATCTTGTTGATGACAGATTGTATGAGTGTTTGTTCTATCATCTTTTTGGTGGTAGTAGCCAGTGTGAGTTTACTCCATCATCCTTTTGGTGGTAGTAGCCGGTGTGAGTTCACTTCATCATCTTTTTTGTGGTGGGTCTGTCATCTTGTTAATGACAGATTGTGCGAGTGTGTTCATCTATCATCCTTTCGGTGGTAGTACCCGGTGTAAGTTTGCTCCATCAACCTTTTGGTGGTGGGTCTGTCATCTTGTTGATGTCGGATTATGCGAGTGTTTGCTCTATCATCCTTTTGGTGGTAGTAGTCGGTGTGAGTTTGCTACATCATCCTTTTTGTCGTGGGTCTATCATCTTGTTGATGATAGATTGTGCGATTGTGTTTATCTATCATTCTTTTGGTGGTAGTAGCCGGTGTGAGTTTGCTCCATCAACCTTTTGGTGGTGGGTCTATCAACTTGTTGATGTCAGATTGTGCGAGTGTTTCCTCTGTCATCCTTTTGGTGGTAGTAGCCGGTGTGAGTTTGCTCCATCATCCTTTTGGTGGTGGATCTGGCATCTTGTTGATGTCTGATTGTGCGAGTGTTTTCTCTATCATCGTTTTGGTGGTAGTAGCTGGTGTGAGTTTGTTCCATCATCCTTTTGGTGGTGGGTCTGTCATCTTGTTGATGATAGATTGTATTAGTGTTTGCTTTATCATCTTATTGGTGGTAGTAGCCGGTGTGAGTTTACTCCATCATCATTTTGGTGGTGGGTGTCGCTTGCGCGAAAATAAGGTGCCGGCATGACAGAAGAGTCGCCACCTTTCGTTATTTATCCCTCAGAGCGGGAAAGGAAACGATCGGAAAAACCTGACGAAAAAAAGGGTAAGACAAGGTCGTCGCAACCATTGTCTGGGTTCGGGAGTCGGTTACGCAAGGGGAAGGTATTAGCACCCCTCACGTCCGTCGTACTCGACGGGATCCTCGCTTGTTTGTTTACTTGGACGGGTTGGTTTTAATCTATCTACCTATCAAGGCCGGCTGAAAAAGAAAAGAAAAATGACTCGGCAAAGCATCGCACTTTATGCCTACGTATTCCCATCAGAGAATGAGAAATCAGAGTCAACGTAGTTCGGCTAACTACGGGGGATTATGGGGAAAGGTTGCTCGCTAGGATATCGCATCCTATGCCTACGTACTTTCGTCTGGTATGAAAGATCAGAGCAAACGTAGTTCGGGAGACTACAGGAAAAATGGCTCAACTAGGAGGGAGACTATCAAGTCCTACTGTTATCATGCCATGGATTCATCCTATGGTTGAGGTTTGAACAGGGATCTCCTAGAAGTTGTCATGCATAGGTTTCAACCTAAAAGTCTATCATCAGATCCTCATCTGAGGAAATGAGAGTCCTAAGGGATCATGTCAATGATACACCAAAACAGACAAAAGCATCAGCTTTAACAGCAAAATGCATGCAATGCAAGTAAGGGAGGAAATGTGTGTGGGGCTTCAGCCTCCACAAGCTCGTCTCGACCTCAAGCCAGTCATGAAATAACAGTAATCATACTGAAAATAAACAACATGCTATCAAGCAATGAACAGATAAAAGAAATGAAGTGCCATCAGGCAAACAAAACACATGCTTGAGAAAGAAAGAATCTACTCTCTAATCCTAACCCTAACACAGAATCTAAATCGAATCTAAGCAAAGCCCTAAAGCAAAACCCTAAACAAGAGAAATCAATCCCAGTCTTCAAGCTTCAGAACAAGCTTACCAAAGACAGGGAGCTAAGTAAGCAGACTCATAGTGTCTTCCTCAGGAAAGCACTAGGAGGTGTATACTCAGGAGTCATACCCTATGTGGCTCAACCACTGTGATCAGTTTACGTTCCTCCTCAGGAGAAATTAAACTCACAAGCAGGCTCCAACATCACTGGATATTTAGGAAATCCTATCTGAACTAGTGGAACTAAGTGAACAGACTCATAGGACCTTCCTCAGGAAAGTACTAGGAGGCTTCCACTTAGGAGTTGTATCCCATGTGGCTCAACAACATGTGATCAGTTTACATTCCTCCTCAGGAGAAATTAAACTCACAAGTTGGCTCCAACATCATTGGATACTTGAGAAATCCTAGATAAACTAATGAAACTAAGTGAATAGACCCATAGGACCTCCCTCAGGAAAGTACTAGGAGGCTTTCACTTAGGAGTTGTATCCCATGTGGCTCAACAACAGGTGATCAGTTTACATTCCTCCTCAGGAGAAATTAAACTCACAAGTTGGCTCCAACATCATTGGATACTTGAGAAAGAGGTGAGAAGAAAGAATGAAAGTCATTCATAGTGCCTTCCTCAGGAAAGTACCATGAACTTCCTTCAAACTTCAAGATCTCAAACCTCACAGACAGGGGACAAACCAAGCTCTGGGTCTCTGAATCTTGATCTTCAATCTTCTCTTCATCATGCTCTCCAACAAGGTCTTCAAGACAACACAAGCCCCACAACAAACTCCTCAAAATAAACCCCCGGGATGAACAGATAATCACAGAACAGACAAAATCAGCAGCCAACTTCAGAAAATACCTAAAAATACTAAAACAATGGGGAAAAATCTAACAATTATTCACAAGGGTCTTCAACACCTACTCATAACATCTACATAGGCCTCTGCCTAAAAATCAAGACAAAACTCAAGCAAAGAAAGGAATTCATCACCTAAACACAATTTAAACCCTAATTAGGATACCCTAAGTCTACCCTAATTAAACTAATCAGAACTTAATTCTAAAATTCTAGAAAAAATCCTATGGGGAACTATGATTCATCATCTAATTGCACAAAAAAGAATGGATTACAAACCCTAAGGGAAGGTCCTAAAATAATTCCTACAAAATCATGATATAAAACTAAACAATATAAAAGCTATTTAAAAGAAAAATCTATTAAAAATATAAAATGAAAATAAAATGGAATTTTATTGTTTATTAATTTTCTAGACAGAAATGCTAACATGATGCAAAAACAAGCAATTAAAAATATTAATTTTCCTAATTAATATGAATTTTTAATATGCAAGAAAAATAAAAGAAATAAAAATAACATGAAATGGGAGAGGGGTGTGATCAGTAGAGATATTAGATGTGTTACGCGTGTGGGCTTGAATTGGGGGGTTCCATTAGCATAGCGCGCAGGCCCATGATGATCAGAAAACAAAACTACAATGAGAATGCACGGGGGGGTGAGTTCTAGTAAGGATATCATGCTATACGGAATTGGGCCTCCAATACACGGGTGCGAAAAGCAAAAAATGAAGGCCCACTCCCCCCACTTAAATGAAACGCAGCGCTTAAGGGGGGAGGGAAAGTCTCACCAAATTCATCTTTCAATCTCGGCCGTGGGATCATCCTAGGAGTCCATAGTCAACATGCTTTTGGATGGTGGAGATTATCTCTTCTCCAAATGAGTATGAAACTTAGGGTTTGCTTCCATTAAAATACCATGCACATACACAACTTCCACCATGCGGTTCTCCTTCCACACTCAACGAAATCACACGATTCAAACACCAAAGTCACTCCAAATCTTCCCCTCTGCACGACTATACCATTGGATCGTATTGAAACTCCCTCTACCATGAAAACCGCGCGCAACAAGCTCTTGCATCCATGGAAATGGTCTGAAATTTTTCATCAAGATTCTCACTCAAACTTACATCAAACTAAACTACACTCCATGGTGATGATTCTGAACTATAAACCTAAGCTTCTAACGCCCTAATCATGGAGTTCTATGCCAATCAAGATTCGAGCACCTGCACTAAGTTGTCTCTAAACAACACCAAAGTTATCTAAACTAACCTCCTAACATCCTAGATCAAGATTATGCTAATGAATCTACACGAATCTACTTAAATTAAGCAAGTGGAAGCAAAATGCACCTTGAGCAAAATGTGATGGATGATGAGGAATCTCTTGGATCTTGATCTTGTGAGGCTTGGATCTTGCTCTCCTTTTGCTCTAGATGATTCTGTATGCACGAGTTTGTTGAATTTCCTCTTGAATCTTGATCTTCAAATCAATTTGCACTTTGGTGTATTCTTGATGAAGCACACGAAATTGATCACTTTGCACCACAAACTTCACCAACCTTTGATCACTCTCTGATGCACTCTTTATAATGATCATTGGATGTGTCTAGATTCATCTAGAATGTGGTGGAAACTTCTTGAAATTCTCATGTGATGACAAGTTGGATTTCTCATATTCCATATGTTATGCCTTGCAATTTAGTCTTAAAATATCCTTACATGAGTTATTGAGAAGGGATGAGTGAAAAACAAGTTCATCTTTGGCTTGTGTAGGGTTTTTCAACATTGCCTTCTTTTTCAAGTAACAACTTTTCAAAGCATCACCCATTTTTAGACCTCAAATGAAAATTCTAGCTAAACCAATGTTCTCAAAATGATTTTTCCAATCAAAATGATATATTAGATGACCTATTTTGGATTTGTGGATCTTCCAAATCACTTTTCAATTTCAACTTTTCAAAGTTATAAGCCTTTTTTAGTTCATTTTTGACCAATCATGTAATCTCATGCTATGAGCTTTTCCAACAATTTGTGACCTTCTTTCTAGACTTAAAATCACATTTTGAGCAACTTTCATGTTTTGAGTTTTTCCATTTGAGGCTTGGAAATAGGAGTTTTAGGCATTGGCTAAAATGACCTATAACTGACAAATGACCAAAATACCCCTGTCTTGTTCAAACCATAAGTTGAGTTCCACAAATCCAATCAAGGACTTCTACCACTCAAATTAAAGCTAAGAAGATCCTCTTCAACATTCATGTTGACCAAGAAATCATAGGAATCCTCCTACTAGGGCAAAAGTTGTCTGCAAGTTGGGTGACTTTCAAGGACCCAGATTCACACACCTCTGCTGACCTGTAACTTGTCAAAACCATAACTTGAGCTCTGTAACTCCTATCAAGGACTTCCACCACTCAAATTAAAGCTAATAACAAGCTCCACAACATTCATTTTATGGGGAAGATGAGATATCCATCACATCTAGAGCTAAAACTGCCTGGAAGATAGGGATCAAATTAGGGTTTTTCCACTGACAATCCTCAGAAACCCTAACTCAAAACTTCTCAAACTCCTCAATCATGATGAGTTGGTCTAGGAATCACCTTTACAACATCTCTATGCATCATTCCATGATCTCATGGCCCTTGGATTAGGTCTCAACCTTCTCCAAATTTTCAGTTATCCTAGGGCTGACCCAGTCAAAACCCTAATTCTACCATTCATGGTTGAATCCTCTGAACTCTTGCATAATGACTTCTCTGGACCCCCTGATGTCTTTCAAGACATCTCATAGGCTTTCTCAAAACATCAAATTCATTCTCAAAGTCTCAGACTTATCTGAGGGGCACCCACAACTTTCAAACTGTGAAGCACACAACCCTGGTTTCAACCACTTCCTCTGAGGATCTCTTGAACTTTCTGATGAAGGTATCAACTTTCAAACACTTAATGAGTGAATAATTGTTGGTCAAATTTTGGGGTGCAACAGCTGCCCCTATTCAAACGGCTTGAACCTGACTGGGTGAGAAGCGAACGGCCCTCAACCAATCAAGGTACGAGACGGTTGAATATCGGTAAACCCGAAAATTTGCCAACTGCACGAGCACACAGTACTCTGCGGGGAACAAATCTTTGAATACTGCAACACTAGCTGCTCAACAACTAGCCGGAGACATATCGACCTGACATCACCGTCAGTTATCCACATTAAATTCTTCTGATATTGCCTTCAGACAACCACCACCCCCAACCTCGCCGCTGGAAAACTGAATCTGACATCGCCGTCGGAAGCAAACATCGCTCTGAGAGACACTCGACATCGCCGTCGCACAAACATCATCTCTGCTGGGGATTTAAAGAGCCTGACATTGCCGTCGAACAAATCATAATCTGACCTCGCCGTCAAACACAAACATACTCTGCATCACCGCTGGAGAACTACAACACTGAACAACTCTGACCTGGGGCTCACCCCTGGTAAATGAAACAAATGGTACACTTGCGTATCTGAACCTATTCCGCTGGGAATGAGAGACTTAACCGAGCACACTCTGATCTGGGGTTCACCCTCAGAACCATAACGAACATCGGAATACTACTGCACACTACCCGCCGTAGAACTTCAACGTTAAAGATATATGAAACTCTGGCCCCTGGCCACTCCAGATCCGCAGGAGAATCTTCAAGTATTTCTGAAGATAGATGGAACCCTGGCCCCTGGCCATTCCAGCTTCAGCTAGAAACAACACCCTTGGCCTTCAAGGATGTAAACTTTGCCCGTCGGCAACTCTGCAGGAGGTATCCTCGACTTCAGTCTGAAGAAATGGTCCTTGGCCTTCAAGGATACATGAATCTGCCTTCAGGCAACTCCATCTCTGCTATAGAGCATCCGAGACTTCAGTCAGGGATATACTTCGGCCTTCAGTCCGAAAAATGAATCCTAGGTCATTCATGACCTTGGGGATAACCTTGCCCTCCAGGCACCTTCGTTTCAGCTTGGGAAATCTATGACTTCAGTCAGAGAAATGGTATCCTGAGCCATTCATGACTCTTCGGGGATTCAAATACTTTGCCTTCAGGCAAAACTCCGCTTCAGCTGGAGAAACATCTTCGACTTCAATCAGAAGACGTATCATTCACTTGATCGCGCTCAATCATCACCTCAGGATAACTGACTTGGTCTTCAGACACACACGAATTACTTTGTTGTATCTACAACTCCGGAACCTTGTCTTCAGCTACCCGTTGATTCTTCAACACGGAAATCTGGACCTGCAGGAACCTTCTGATATCGCCATCGGGCGCTTACGAAATCCATCTTCAGTTTAGACATCGTTGTTGGAGCAGACATATCATGCTGCTCAGGGCTTCAAGAATCATCTTGACCAAACAGATCCATCGAGCATCTTCAAGAATCGACCTGAAATAATAACCTTTCTGGAGCAAACATTCTGTTGGGTATTCCGGGAATCTTCCTGGGCAACTCTTGCTGGAGGTGCTATTGGGGAGCTCAAGAATCATCCTAAGCAGACAACTCGGGAAGCTGTACTGGGGTCTTAAGAATCGTCTTAAGCAAATGGCCCTGCTGAGGGACTTGAGAATCATCTCGAATTGAAGACTTTGCTGGGGATCTCAAAAATCATCTTGAGCGAGCAGCTGCGGGGATCACACCGGGGTCTTTTAGAATCATCTAAGAAAACAACCTTGCTGGGGAGAACATCAAGAATCGTCCTGAGCAACCGGTCTTTTGGTGGTACACCTGTACAACAAGGATGATAATGACCTAGGTCATGCTTATGATGCGTATGCTTTTGCGCTATGCCCTACATGGGAATGATAGGTGGTTATGCTAAATGCCATGCAATCATGCACAATGCTATTGCAACGTCAGATGCCATGCAGTCATGCACAATGCGATCCCGTCAGCAAAATAAATGCCGAAGGGGAATTCTCCTGTCAAGGAGAAAGAACTACTCGGACAGAGGAATCATCCTGCTGAGGAGAATGTGAACACGCCAATATCAATTAGGCTCTGTCTGGGGAAATGATCTTCCATTGACTGCTGCAGGGAAAACAACTTCAGTTGATCTGCTGCGGGGGACGAAGCTCTACGAGAACTTGGACCTGCTGATATCAATCGCGAGAATGAACTGTGCGGCCGTCTCGGCTACTCTTCTGGGGATGACCACACTGTGGGGAACCAACTTCAGCTGTTCAACACTCCACTGGGAAAAACCAATCATGATCTGATCAACTTCCAAGGATTCAGATCTCTTGGACATCTGCAAACTCGGATGAGGAAGGAGAAATCATTCTGCTTCGAGTGCGATTCTGGGGAAATACAACGCTAGTTGCCCCACGCTCTGCTGGGGAAAATCAATCATGATCCGGTCAACGTCCAAGGATTCTGCTTTTCTGCGGACTCAGCCGGGGAGAGAAATCATTCTACTTTACTGGAAAGTACGACTCTGATGAGGAATTCGACTCCACTGGGGAAGAAAGAATCAACTGACTTCGGGGGAGAGTACAACTCTGCAGAGGAATACAACATCGGTTGTTCCAACACTCTACTGGAGAAGAGGGAATCATCGAACTTCAGGAGAGAGCCTGACTCTGGTGAGGAATCTCAATTCCGCGGGAGACTTCAGTCTGGCATCATCAGTTACTGCATACTTCGGTATACGACTAGCTTCCTACGAAACCTGCACTTGTGACCCGGTGCGGGGGAGACACTTGCTTCGACGACTTTACTGGGGAAACACGGGCTTCGGTACCCAAACATTTCGATGAACTCTGCACTTGTGACCCGGTGCCGGGGATGACGACATTATTCTTCGGTGCTTGGCTCAGCTGATGGGGGTGACGCTCCTTCAGGACGCGTCTGCTTGGGGAAGAGAACCGTCTCTGCCCGGGGAGACATATCAATGCTCACTATCCTGCGTTCAGATTCTGCGGAGGAGAGACTACTGAACTCTGCCGGAGAAGGAGGACTCGCTCCGCTTCGGGGATATCAACCCTGGTCTGCTGAGGGTAATCTTGACCCTAATCTGATGAGGGGTAAACGCCATCTCAATCTGCTGCAGTCTCAAACTGTACAGGGGGAACAACCTCAAACTGTACGCCTCTGCTGAGAAATGATCTTGATTCAACAACGTCAACACAGGGAATACAGGCTACCAAGCATGGAGTCAAGTAACAGGTTATGCTGTAGGATAGCAATCCAATGACTGCCAGGCTTCTTCAGAAGGTTCAGGTTTCGGCAGGGTAATGACACGATTCCCTGATACTCAATTCTTTCCAGGGTGAACAAACTCATTTGAACAACTTGCCCCAGCGCAATTCAACTTGCTCCAATCCGACCTTTGGGAATAATTCATTCTGAGCCGAAAACAACTGGCAACAAGACAATCTTCAGAGGGCTTGCCCCAGCATCTGCACAACGGGAGGATTCATCCTCAACTGATCAACTCTCAGCATGGTCGGCTTCAATATCTCTGAAGTAGTTTGCCCCTGAACGAGCGATGAGCGACTCAACATGCTCTGATCGAACACGGGAGGGATCTGCCCTTAAACCGCAAGAATTTCGGATAACTGCCCCTGATTGGGTCTCGAGAAGATTCACTTCCGGCCAACTGCTTCTTGCCTAACCTGCCCCAAAATCAACTGATGCTCCGGGACTTGTCCTCAGACAAACTGATTCCAAACTCGCAGGAAGTCATTGCCCCAGATTCACAGGGTTTCACAGCATACCATTCTGACCCAGACCTCTGACGATTCAGTCCTGATTGACTACTCCCTGCTGAAGTTCCTTCGTATCAGCTACCAACCTGCAACTAAAATTGTTTATTCACGAATAGTAATTTTAATGCAGTGTTCATGCAAATTTCGAAAAAATGTTGTACTGTCACTCATTTACGTGTCATGCTAGTGAATGAACTCAAGAGTTCAAACGTAGTGCTGATGCGATCAGTGAAAAATGCAATAAGGATATGATTAGCAAATCATGAAGGAGTCAGGTTACTCAACCTTATCGTAATGCGCTTTCAGAATAAACCCTGCCTCAATTAGGTCTTTTAAGGGTTGTATCGTGGTCGGGTTCACGGTTCGTGAAACAAAGGATATTTGGCTCAAATTATGATTTGTACCCACCCCTTCTACGTGATGTTCTCCGATCCTAAAGTCCAGTTAACTTAGCTCGAGCGCTCGCCTCTTCGAGAGGTATGTTGAACATTGGGAACAACTGGTTAAAGAATTCTCAAGGTGTTTCGGAGTGACAGTTACTCCTTTTCGTTTTCGGTGTCTGCATCTACACGACTTCGTCCTTGTTCGAGGATTTTTCTTTTTTATATCCTTTCTTTTTCATTCTTTTGATTCCCTAACTTTTGCCTGGACTGACACCTTTTGAGTTCTTTTCGATTTTTTCTTTTGAAGTCCAGCGGGATGCCCTGATTTTTGCCTAAGTATTTGCTTTCTAGCTTTTCTTTTTTACTTAGCGGGCTTTCTTATTTCTCTTTTTTTTCTTGGAACAAGTCGTGCGACACTGGTTGTCTTGATTGCTCCGAAAGGATTATAACTGTCTCACTCCTGATTAGTGAGGTTTAACCATTGCGGTTGATGAGGTACGACCTCTGGAGAGGAATATGATGTGATTGGTCCTCGAAGGACAACACTCCTTTATAAGACTTGAACGCTCGATCAAGCTAACTGACAACTACCCTGCCCCGGGTTAAGATGTGAGGGTTAAAAAGTCCGAAAGAAGCTCCTACTCCTCGGCTCGAAGTGGTTAACAAGGGATTCTCTTCCTTATCTCTCCGGTGTTTAGGGATTTGAAACAATGCCTTGTACGTCATCGGCTAGGTTTTATCAGAAAGCAATACGATCATTGGCTATGAGTATTCAGTTTCATCATCCCCCCTCCGCTCATTGCTAATCATAGTAAGAAATCGGAGTAAATAAAATGCAAGTGTCAGTGTAATGCAGTAAATGAGTGACAACGACATAATTAGTTCAGAAAAAATGCATAGTCACTTTATTAACATCACCATTCGAAACATACAATGTTTAACAGCAAGTAGTAACTAACAGAAAAGAAACTACAAATGCAAATGGTAAAAAGTCCGAGGACTGCCAATGTTGAGGACGTCTGCCTGTCTGGATCACTGGCTTCTGGAAATAACCCTCTGAATTTGCGAGCTCAAACAGCTGAGAGGTTGTCACGCACAACCAAGACTCCATCTGGAAAGGAAATACACCCTTGGTCGATCAATTGTTGTACTTTCGCCTGGAAAGCCTTGCAATCTTCAGTTGAATGCCCCGGAGATCCACCATGGTAGCCACACTGAGCATGAGGATCGTGCCCTGGAGGGTAAGGCTCTGGCACGGGCTTGAGAGCTTTCGGTTCCACCAAGGAATTCTGAATCAACAGTGGAAGAATTTGGCTATACGGCACAGGCACTGGATGGAAAGAAACATTCCTTTGTTCCACGTGGTTGCGAGGTCTCTTGTGATCCTGGTGCTGGTATTCTATCCGCCCAAGAGCAAGAGGTCGTCGTTTCCGAATGGCAACGATCCCTTGTTTAGACGCTTGCGTCCTTGAACTTGATCCAGGTAGGAACTGCGAGCGAGGCGATTCAGTCACCAAAGGTCGCGGGACATATTCCAGATCTTTCTCAGCTTCAGGCAAAGGAGTGGAATCATCCACCTCTTCCGCAGGGTAAGGGATGAACTTTCCCGATGCTCTTATGCCGCCCGACACAAGCCTAATGGTCCTTGAGTCAATAAGGTCCTGAATCTTATTCCTGAGAGCCTTGCATGTTTCAACATGGTGCCCTGGTGCTCCTGAGTGGAAATCACAACGCATGCTTAGATCAACGTCTGGTGACACGTCATCTGGTGGATTTGAGGTTCGAAGCTTGAGAACACGGTTCTGAACCAACAGCGGCAGCAGCTGGGCATAACTCACAGGTAGTGGGTCCACAGCTCTATCAAGTAGCTTCTTCTTTTGACCATAACCTTCAGGGTTATTCTGAGATGCTCGGCGCGGCTGATGACGAGACAGGCCTCGAGCTTCATGCTGTGTAGAGGGTCCATGAGGTCCACTTGGCTTCGGCACAGGTGGCACTGACGGTAACGGAGGAAGCACTCTGGTCTCTTCCTTGGGTGCTTGACCACTCTCCTTATTTAGCATACTTCTCACCACTCCCATGAGAAAGCTCAACTGATTCTGCAGCTGCTGATTCTCCTCTCTGAGTACTTGCTGGTCCAGACGCACTGCCTGTATGTCATTCATGACCTGCCCCAGCTGGCTTTGGACTTTCCCCAGTTCAGCTTGTATCTGCTCCATTAGTCTGAGCTGCTAGATTCTGAGTCAAACCTGCAAACACAAGGGTTAGAAGACAAGTCCCGGCTTCTGCCATGCAAGATGAATTATGCTAATGTCATGGGTGTCTGTACGTTTAGGAGATCACCCCTAATTCTGGTGTCAACGTGCCAACATAGTGTTAATGCAGTGATAAGACTGGATCCATTCATGGAAGAAAATATCTCATATTGCTCGGGACACCAGAATCGGGGTACGAAACGTGCCTGTAGCACAGACACATGCCAATGGAATGCAAACATGAATATGCGAGCTAATGCAAAATGCAGGGATGCAACAATATATCCAGGTGGCTGCTGTGGAGATTCGGTATCAACAGTCACTGATGAGAAGGAAACCCCGGTGTAAAACCACTGATCTGATCTGCTGAGAATAACCATCTGATAGGATCGAGATCAGCATTCTGCCCTGTCAAGAGTAAGTGACTGATAATAAGGACCCCGGGTGCGAGATCAAGGAACACCTGTTGATGAAGTCTTCGGACCCCAAATCACAAATCTGCCCTCTCAAGAACAAATGCACAGCTGCTGATGAGATCTTCAAACCCCACTCAAAATCTGCCCTATCAAGAACAAACAACAACTGCTGACGAGATCCTCAGACCTCACTCAAAAATCTGCTCCGTCCAGAACAAACCACTGATGATAATACACTGATCAAAGCCTGCTCTATCAAGAACAGACAAAACACCCGATAATAAGATCCTCTGATCAAACCCTTGCTCTATCAAGAACATCTCTGCAACTGAGAACCCAACATAACTGATTCACTGTCAAGAAAACCAGGTAGTCTGGAGGTCAAAGTTTCCTGCAATATCCCAACCCCACTCACAGGTATGATGGACCTAATCCACGGACAAAGGTACGGCATCCTATGCGGTCGTCAGCGTCACAGACTTTCACGAGTGACAATACGATTCCCAGAAGGAGTGGCATCGTCAAGTCATGAAGAGGCCTCTCTTAGCTGACTTCCAAATGATCGGTCCCCAGAGTCGACAATCCTCACGTCTGGACTCCCCTCAGATCCTCAGGACCGGAAAGGAGCACCTCTGCAAGAATCTCGTCTGAGCGCAGATTTTCGTAGGGAACTGTGCCTGCTCAGCAGACAGGTTCGTCTACTACTTCTCCGCAACTATATCTAGGTGTGTACTCAAGCCCAGGTCCGGCTTTTCACTCACAGTAACATCCCTCTCCCACAGCAGCACAGATAATCATATCAAACTGGAAATAAAATGCGGGAAATAAAATGCGGGAAGTAAAGTGCGGGAAGTAAAAATGCGATAAATAAACGCAACCCAACAAGCAAACACACAAACGATAGGATTGACTCGCGTAGGGGATGGGAAACGGTCCCAGCATAAGGGATGGGAAAAGTCCCTAGATGCTGTATGTTCCCCAGCTGAGTCGCCAGCTGTCGCTTGCGCGAAAATAAGGTGCCGGCATGACAGAAGAGTCGCCACCTTTCGTTATTTATCCCTCAGAGCGGGAAAGGAAACGATCGGAAAAACCTGACGAAAAAAAGGGTAAGACAAGGTCGTCGCAACCATTGTCTGGGTTCGGGAGTCGGTTACGCAAGGGGAAGGTATTAGCACCCCTCACGTCCGTCGTACTCGACGGGATCCTCGCTTGTTTGTTTACTTGGACGGGTTGGTTTTAATCTATCTACCTATCAAGGCCGGCTGAAAAAGAAAAGAAAAATGACTCGGCAAAGCATCGCACTTTATGCCTACGTATTCCCATCAGAGAATGAGAAATCAGAGTCAACGTAGTTCGGCTAACTACGGGGATTATGGGGAAAGGTTGCTCGCTAGGATATCGCATCCTATGCCTACGTACTTTCGTCTGGTATGAAAGATCAGAGCAAACGTAGTTCGGGAGACTACAGGAAAAATGGCTCAACTAGGAGGGAGACTATCAAGTCCTACTGTTATCATGCCATGGATTCATCCTATGGTTGAGGTTTGAACAGGGATCTCCTAGAAGTTGTCATGCATAGGTTTCAACCTAAAAGTCTATCATCAGATCCTCATCTGAGGAAATGAGAGTCCTAAGGGATCATGTCAATGATACACCAAAACAGACAAAAGCATCAGCTTTAACAGCAAAATGCATGCAATGCAAGTAAGGGAGGAAATGTGTGTGGGGCTTCAGCCTCCACAAGCTCGTCTCGACCTCAAGCCAGTCATGAAATAACAGTAATCATACTGAAAATAAACAACATGCTATCAAGCAATGAACAGATAAAAGAAATGAAGTGCCATCAGGCAAACAAAACACATGCTTGAGAAAGAAAGAATCTACTCTCTAATCCTAACCCTAACACAGAATCTAAATCGAATCTAAGCAAAGCCCTAAAGCAAAACCCTAAACAAGAGAAATCAATCCCAGTCTTCAAGCTTCAGAACAAGCTTACCAAAGACAGGGAGCTAAGTAAGCAGACTCATAGTGTCTTCCTCAGGAAAGCACTAGGAGGTGTATACTCAGGAGTCATACCCTATGTGGCTCAACCACTGTGATCAGTTTACGTTCCTCCTCAGGAGAAATTAAACTCACAAGCAGGCTCCAACATCACTGGATATTTAGGAAATCTTATCTGAACTAGTGGAACTAAGTGAACAGACTCATAGGACCTTCCTCAGGAAAGTACTAGGAGGCTTCCACTTAGGAGTTGTATCCCATGTGGCTCAACAACATGTGATCAGTTTACATTCCTCCTCAGGAGAAATTAAACTCACAAGTTGGCTCCAACATCATTGGATACTTGAGAAATCCTAGATAAACTAATGAAACTAAGTGAATAGACCCATAGGACCTCCCTCAAGAAAGTACTAGGAGGCTTTCACTTAGGAGTTGTATCCCATGTGGCTCAACAACAGGTGATCAGTTTACATTCCTCCTCAGGAGAAATTAAACTCACAAGTTGGCTCCAACATCATTGGATACTTGAGAAAGAGGTGAGAAGAAAGAATGAAAGTCATTCATAGTGCCTTCCTCAGGAAAGTACCATGAACTTCCTTCAAACTTCAAGATCTCAAACCTCACAGACAGGGGACAAACCGAGCTCTGGGTCTCTGAATCTTGATCTTCAATCTTCTCTTCATCATGCTCTCCAACAAGGTCTTCAAGACAACACAAGCCCCACAACAAACTCCTCAAAATAAACCCCCGGGATGAACAGATAATCACAGAACAGACAAAATCAGCAGCCAACTTCAGAAAATACCTAAAAATACTAAAACAATGGGGAAAAATCTAACAATTATTCACAAGGGTCTTCAACACCTACTCATAACATCTACATAGGCCTCTGCCTAAAAATCAAGACAAAACTCAAGCAAAGAAAGGAATTCATCACCTAAACACAATTTAAACCCTAATTAGGATACCCTAAGTCTACCCTAATTAAACTAATCAGAACTTAATTCTAAAATTCTAGAAAAAATCCTATGGGGAACTATGATTCATCATCTAATTGCACAAAAAAGAATGGATTACAAACCCTAAGGGAAGGTCCTAAAATAATTCCTACAAAATCATGATATAAAACTAAACAATATAAAAGCTATTTAAAAGAAAAATCTATTAAAAATATAAAATGAAAATAAAATGGAATTTTATTGTTTATTAATTTTCTAGACAGAAATGCTAACATGATGCAAAAACAAGCAATTAAAAATATTAATTTTCCTAATTAATATGAATTTTTAATATGCAAGAAAAATAAAAGAAATAAAAATAACATGAAATGGGAGAGGGGTGTGATCAGTAGAGATATTAGATGTGTTACGCGTGTGGGCTTGAATTGGGGGGTTCCATTAGCATAGCGCGCAGGCCCATGATGATCAGAAAACAAAACTACAATGAGAATGCACGGGGGGGTGAGTTCTAGTAAGGATATCATGCTATACGGAATTGGGCCTCCAATACACGGGTGCGAAAAGCAAAAAATGAAGGCCCACTCCCCCCACTTAAATGAAACGCAGCGCTTAAGGGGGGAGGGAAAGTCTCACCAAATTCATCTTTCAATCTCGGCCGTGGGATCATCCTAGGAGTCCATAGTCAACATGCTTTTGGATGGTGGAGATTATCTCTTCTCCAAATGAGTATGAAACTTAGGGTTTGCTTCCATTAAAATACCATGCACATACACAACTTCCACCATGCGGTTCTCCTTCCACACTCAACGAAATCACACGATTCAAACACCAAAGTCACTCCAAATCTTCCCCTCTGCACGACTATACCATTGGATCGTATTGAAACTCCCTCTACCATGAAAACCGCGCGCAACAAGCTCTTGCATCCATGGAAATGGTCTGAAATTTTTCATCAAGATTCTCACTCAAACTTACATCAAACTAAACTACACTCCATGGTGATGATTCTGAACTATAAACCTAAGCTTCTAACGCCCTAATCATGGAGTTCTATGCCAATCAAGATTCGAGCACCTGCACTAAGTTGTCTCTAAACAGCACCAAAGTTATCTAAACTAACCTCCTAACATCCTAGATCAAGATTATGCTAATGAATCTACACGAATCTACTTAAATTAAGCAAGTGGAAGCAAAATGCACCTTGAGCAAAATGTGATGGATGATGAGGAATCTCTTGGATCTTGATCTTGTGAGGCTTGGATCTTGCTCTCCTTTTGCTCTAGATGATTCTGTATGCACGAGTTTGTTGAATTTCCTCTTGAATCTTGATCTTCAAATCAATTTGCACTTTGGTGTATTCTTGATGAAGCACACGAAATTGATCACTTTGCACCACAAACTTCACCAACCTTTGATCACTCTCTGATGCACTCTTTATAATGATCATTGGATGTGTCTAGATTCATCTAGAATGTGGTGGAAACTTCTTGAAATTCTCATGTGATGACAAGTTGGATTTCTCATATTCCATATGTTATGCCTTGCAATTTAGTCTTAAAATATCCTTACATGAGTTATTGAGAAGGGATGAGTGAAAAACAAGTTCATCTTTGGCTTGTGCAGGGTTTTTCAACATTGCCTTCTTTTTCAAGTAACAACTTTTCAAAGCATCACCCATTTTTAGACCTCAAATGAAAATTCTAGCTAAACCAATGTTCTCAAAATGATTTTTCCAATCAAAATGATATATTGGATGACCTATTTTGGATTTGTGGATCTTCCAAATCACTTTTCAATTTCAACTTTTCAAAGTTATAAGCCTTTTTTAGTTCATTTTTGACCAATCATGTAATCTCATGCTATGAGCTTTTCCAACAATTTTTGACCTTCTTTCTAGACTTAAAATCACATTTTGAGCAACTTTCATGTTTTGAGTTTTTCCATTTGAGGCTTGGAAATAGGAGTTTTAGGCATTGGCTAAAATGACCTATAACTGACAAATGACCAAAATACCCCTGTCTTGTTCAAACCATAAGTTGAGTTCCACAAATCCAATCAAGGACTTCTACCACTCAAATTAAAGCTAAGAAGATCCTCTTCAACATTCATGTTGACCAAGAAATCATAGGAATCCTCCTACTAGGGCAAAAGTTGTCTGCAAGTTGGGTGACTTTCAAGGACCCAGATTCACACACCTCTGCTGACCTGTAACTTGTCAAAACCATAACTTGAGCTCTGTAACTCCTATCAAGGACTTCCACCACTCAAATTAAAGCTAATAACAAGCCCCACAACATTCATGTTATGGGGAAGATGAGATATCTATCACATCTAGAGCTAAAACTGCCTGGAAGATAGGGATCAAATTAGGGTTTTTCCACTGACAATCCTCAGAAACCCTAACTCAAAACTTCTCAAACTCCTCAATCATGATGAGTTGGTCTAGGAATCACCTTTACAACATCTCTATGCATCATTCCATGATCTCATGGCCCTTGGATTAGGTCTCAACCTTCTCCAAATTTTCAGTTATCCTAGGGCTGACCCAGTCAAAACCCTAATTCTACCATTCATGGTTGAATCCTCTGAACTCTTGCATAATGACTTCTCTGGACCCCCTGATGTCTTTCAAGACATCTCATAGGCTTTCTCAAAACATCAAATTCATTCTCAAAGTCTCAGACTTATCTGAGGGGCACCCACAACTTTCAAACTGTGAAGCACACAACCCTGGTTTCAACCACTTCCTCTGAGGATCTCTTGAACTTTCTGATGAAGGTATCAACTTTCAAACACTTAATGAGTGAATAATTGTTGGTCAAATTTTGGGGTGCAACAGTGGGTCTGTCATCTTAATGATGTTAGATTGTGCAAGTGTATGCTCTATCATCCTTTTGGGGGTAGTAGCCAGTGAGAGTTCGCTCCATCATCCTTTTGGTTTTAGTAGCCGGTGTGATTCCGCTTAATCATCCGTTTGGTGGTGGGTCTGTAATCTTGTTGATGTCAGATTGTGCGAGTGTTTGCTCTATCATCCTTTTGGTGGTAGTAGCCAGTGTGAGTTCGCTCCATCATCCTTTTGGTTGTGGGTCTGTCATCTTGTTTATGTCAGATTGTGCGAGTGTTTTCTCTATCATCCTTTTGGTGGTAGTAGTCTGTGTGAGTTTGCTTCATCATCCGTTTGGTGGTGGGTATGTCATCTTGTTGATGTCTGGTTGTTCGAGTGTATGCTCTATCATCCTGTTGGTGGTAGTAGCTAGTGTGAGTTTGCTCCATCATCCTTTTTGTGTTCGGTCTGTCATCTTATTGATGAAAGATTGTGCGAGTGGTTCATCTATCATCCTTTTGGTGGTAGTACCCGATATGAGTTTGCTCCATCAACCTTTTGGTGGTGGGTCTGTCATCTTGTCGATGTCAGATTGTGAGAGTGTTTGCTCTATCATCCTTTTAATGGTAGGAGTCGGTGTGAGTTCACTCCATCATCCGTTTGGTTGTGGGTCTTTCATCTTGTTGATGTCAGATTGTACGAGTGTTGTCTCTATCATCCTTTTGGTGGTAGTAGCCGGTGTGAGTTCGCTACATCATCCTTTTGGTGGTGGGTCTATCATCTTGTTGATGACAGATTGTATGAGTGTTTGCTCTATCATCCTTTTGGTGGTAGTAGCCAGTGTGAGTTTACTCCATCATCCTTTTGGTGGTAGTAGCCGGTGTGAGTTCACTTCATCATCTTTTTTGTGGTGGGTCTGTCATCTTGTTAATGACAGATTGTGCGAGTGTGTTCATCTATCATCCTTTCGGTGGTAGTACCCGGTGTAAGTTTGCTCCATCAACCTTTTGGTGGTGGGTCTGTCATCTTGTTGATATCGGATTATGCGAGTGTTTGCTCTATCATTGTTTTGGTGGTAGTAGTCGGTGTGAGTTTGCTTCATCATCCTTTTTGTCGTGGGTCTATCATCTTGTTGATGACAGATTGTGCGATTGTGTTTATCTATCATCCTTTTTGTGGTAGTAGCCGGTGTGAGTTTGCTCCATCAACCTTTTGGTGGTGGGTCTATCAACTTGTTGATGTCAGATTGTGCGAGTGTTTCCTCTATCATCCTTTTGGTGGTAGTAGCCGGTGTGAGTTTTCTCCATCATCCTTTTGGTGGTGGGTCTGGCATCTTGTTGATGTCTGATTGTGCGAGTGTTTTCTCTATCATCCTTTTGGTGGTAGTAGCCGGTGTGAGTTTGCTCCATCATCCTTTTGGTGGTGGGTCTGTCATTTTGTTGATGACAGATTGTATTAGTGTTTGCTCTATCATCCTTTTGGTGGTAGTAGCCGGTGTGAGTTTACTCCATCATCATTTTGGTGGTGGGTTTGTCATCTTAATGATGTTAGATTGTGCAAGTGTTTGCTCTATCATCCTTTTGGGGGTAGTAACCAGTGTGAGTTTGCTCCATCATCCTCTTGGTGGTAGTAGCCGGTGTGATTCCGCTTAATCATCCGTTTGGTGGTGGGCCTGCCATCTTGTTGATGTCAGATTGTGCGAGTGTTTTCTCTATCATCCTATTGGTGGTAGTAGCCGGTGTGAGTTCGCTCCATCATCCTTTAGGTGGTGGGTCTGTCATCTTGTTGGTGTCAAATTGTGCGAGCGTTTGCTCTATCATCCTTTTGGTGGTAGTAGCCGGTGTGAGTTCGCTCCATCATCCTTTTGGTTGTGGGTCTTTCAACTTGTTTATGTCAGATTGTGCGATTGTTTTCTCTATCATCCTTTTGGTGGTAGTAGCCGGTGTGAGTTTGCTTCATCATCTGTTTGGTGGTGGGTATGTCATCTTGTTGATGTCTGGTTGTTCGAGTGTATGCTCTATCATCCTAATGGTGGTAGTAGCCGGTGTGAGTTTGCTACATCATCCTATTTGTGGTGGGTCTGTCATCTTATTGATGAAAGATTGTGCGAGTGTGTTCATCTATCATCCTTTTGGTGGTAGTACCCGGTGTGAGTTTTCTCCATCAACCTTTTGGTGGTGGGTCTGTTATCTTGTTGATGTCAGATTGTGAGAGTGTTTGCTCTATCATCCTTTTGGTGGTAGGAGTCGGTGTGAGTTCACTCCACCATCTGTTTGGTTGTGGGTCTTTCATCTTGTTGATGTCAGATTTTACGAGTGTTGTCTCTGTCATCCTTTTGGTGGTAGTAGCCGGTGTGAGTTCGCTACATCATCCTTTTGGTGGTGGGTCTATCATCTTGTTGATGACAGATTGTATGAGTGTTTGCTCTATCATCTTTTTGGTGGTAGTAGCCAGTGTGAGTTTACTCCATCATCCTTTTGGTGGTAGTAGCCGGTGTGAGTTCACTTCATCATCTTTTTTGTGGTGGGTCTGTCATCTTGTTAACGACAGATTGTGCAGGTGTGTTCATCTATCATCCTTTCGGTGGTAGTACCCGATGTAAGTTTGCTCCATCAACCCTTTGGTGGTGGGTCTGTCATCTTGTTGATGTCGGATTATGCGAGTGTTTGCTCTATCATCCTTTTGGTGGTAGTAGTCGGTGTGAGTTTGCTTCATCATCCTTTTTGTTGTGGGTCTATCATCTTGTTGATGACAGATTGTGCGATTGTGTTTATCTATCATCCTTTTGGTGGTAGTAGCCGGTGTGAGTTTGCTCCATCAACCTTTTGGTGGTAGGTATATCAACTTGTTGATGTCAGATTGTGCGAGTGTTTCCTCTATCATCCTTTTGGTGGTAGTAGCCGGTGTGAGTTTGCTCTATCATCCTTTTGGTGGTGGGTCTGTCATCTTGTTGATGTCTGATTATGCGAGTGTTCTCTCTATCATCCTTTTGGTGGTAGTAGCCGGTGTGAGTTTGCTCCATCATCCTTTTGGTGGTGGGTCTATAATCTTGTTGATGACAAATTGTATGAGTGTTTGCTCTATCATCCTTTTGGTGGTAGTAGCTGGTGTGAGTTTGCTCCATCATCCTTTTGGTTGTGGGTCTGTCATCTTGTTGATGTCTGATTGTACGAGTGTTGTCCCTATCATCCTTTTGGTGGTAGTAGCCGGTGTGAGTTTGCTCCATCATCCTTTTGGTGGTGGGTCTATCATCTTGTTGATGACAGATTGTATGAGTGTTTGCTCTATCATCCTTTTGGTGGTAGTATCCAGTGTGAGTTTACTCCATCATCCTTTTGGTGGTAGTAGCCGGAGTGAGTTCACTTCATCATCTTTTTTGTGGTGGGTCTGTCATCTTGTTAACGACAGATTGTGCAGGTGTGTTCATCTATCATCCTTTTGGTGGTAGTACCCGGTGTAAGTTTGCTCCATCAACCCTTTGGTGGTGGGTCTGTCATCTTGTTGATGTCGGATTATGCGAGTGTTTGCTCTATCATCCTTTTGGTGGTAGTAGTCGGTGTGAGTTCGCTCCATCATCCTTTTGGTTGTGGGTCTGTCATCTTGTTGATGTCTGATTGTACGAGTGTTGTCTCTGTCATCCTTTTGGTGGTAGTAGCCGGTGTGAGTTCGCTACATCATCCTTTTGGTGGTGGGTCTATCATCTTGTTGATGAAAGATTGTATGAGTGTTTTCTCTATCATCTTTTTGGTTATAGTAGCCAGTGTGAGATTACTCCATCATCCTTTTGGTGGTAGTAGCCGGTGTGAGTTCACTTCATCATCTTTTTTGTGGTGGCTCTGTCATCTTGTTAATGACAGATTGTGCGAGTGTGTTCATGTATCATCATTTCGGTGGTAGTACCCGATGTAAGTTTGCTCCATCAACCTTTTGGTGGTGGGTCTGTCATCTTGTTGATGTCGGATTATGCGAGTGTTTGCTCTATCATCCTTTTGGTGGTAGTAGTCGGTGTGAGTTTGCTTCATCATCCTTTTTGTCGTGGGTCTATCATCTTGTTGATGACAGATTGTGCGATTGTGTTTATCCATTATCCTTTTTATGGTAGTAGCTGGTGTGAGTTTGCTTCATCAACCTTTTGGTGGTGGGTCTATCAACTTGTTGATGTCAGATTGTGCAAGTGTTTCCTCTATCATCCTTTTGGTGGTAGGAGCCGGTGTGAGTTTGCTCCATCATCCTTTTGGTGGTGGGTCTGGCATCTTGTTGATGTCTGATTGTGCGAGTGTTTTTCTATCATCCTTTTGGTGGTAGTAGCCGGTGTGAGTTTGCTCCATCATCCTTTTGGTGGTGAGTCTGTCATTTTGTTGATGACAAATTGTATTAGTGTTTGCTCTATCATCCTTTTGGTGGTAGTAGCCGGTGTGAGTTTACTCCATCATCATTTTGGTGGTGGGTTTGTCATCTTAATGATGTTAGATTGTGCAAGTGTTTGCTCTATCATCCTTTTGGGGGTAGTAGCCAGTGTGAGTTCGCTCCATCATCCTCTTGGTGGTAGTAGCCGGTGTGATTCCGCTTAATCATCCGTTTGGTGGTGGGCCTGCCATCTTGTTGATGTCAGATTATGCGAGATTTTCTCTATCATCCTATTGGTGGTAGTAGCCGGTGTGAGTTCGCTCCATCATCCTTTAGGTGGTGGGTCTGTCATCTTGTTGGTGTCAAATTATGCGAGTGTTTGCTCTATCATCCTTTTGCTGGTAGTAGCCGGTGTGAGTTCGCTCCATCATCCTTTTGGTTGTGGGTCTGTCAACTTGTTGATGTCAGATTGTGCGAGTGTTTTCTCTATCATCCTTTTGGTGGTAGTAGCCGGTGTGAGTTTGCTTCATCATACGTTTGGTGGTGGGTATGTCTTCTTGTTGATGTCAGGTTGTTCGAGTGTATGCTCTATCATCCTAATGGTGGTAGTAGCCGGTGTGAGTTCGCTACATCATCCTTTTTGTGGTGGCTCTGTCATCTTATTGATGAAAGATTGTGTGAGTGTGTTCATCTATCCTCCTTTTGGTGGTAGTACCCAGTGTGAGTTTGCTCCATCAACCTTTTGGTGGTGGGTCTGTCATCTTGTCGATGTTAGATTGTGAGAGTGTTTTCTCTATCATCCTTTTGGTGGTAGGAGTCGGTGTGAGTTCACTCCATCATCCGTTTGGTTGTAGGTCTTTCGTCTTGTTGATGTCAGATTGTACGAGTGTTGTCTCTGTCATCCTTTTGGTGGTAGTAGCCGGTGTGAGTTCGCTACATCATCATTTTGGTGGTGGGTCTATCATCTTGATGATGACAGATTGTATGAGTGTTTGCTCTATCATGTTTTTGGTGGTAGTAGCCAGTGTGAGTTTACTCCATCATCCTTTTGGTGGTAGTAGCCGGTGTGAGTTCACTTCATCATCTTTTTTGTGGTGGGTCTGTCATCTTGTTAATGACAGATTGTGCGAGTGTGTTCATCTATCATCCTTTCGGTGGTAGTACCCGGTGTAAGTTTGCTCCATCAACCTTTTGGTGGTGGGTCTGTCATCTTGTTGATGTCGGATTATGCGAGTGTTTGCTCTATCATCCTTTTGGTGGTAGTACTCGGTGTGAGTTTGCTTCATCCCCCTTTTTGTCGTGGGTCTATCATCTTGTTGATGACAGATTTTGCGATTGTGTTTATCTATCATCCTTTTGGTGGTAGTAGCGGGTGTGAGTTTGCTCCATCAACCTTTTGGTGGTGGGTCTATCAACTTGTTGATGTCAGATTGTGCGAGTGTTTCCTCTATCATCCTTTTGGTGGTAGTAGCCGGTGTGAGTTTGCTCCATCATCCTTTTGGTGGTGGGTCTGGCATCTTGTTGATGTCTGATTGTGCGAGTGTTTTCTCTATCATCCTTTTGGTGGTAGTAGCCGGTGTGAGTTTGCTCCATCATCCTTTTGGTGGTGGGTCTGTCATCTTGTTGATGACAGATTGTATTAGTGTTTGCTCTATCATCCTTTTGGTGGTAGTAGCCGGTGTGAGTTTACTCCATCGTCATTTTGGTGGTCTGTCTGTCATCTTAATGATGTTAGATTGTGCAAGTGTTTGCTCTATCATCCTTTTGGGGGTAGTAGCCAGTGTGAGTTCGCTCCATCATCCTCTTGGTGGTAGTAGCCGGTGTGATTCCGCTTAATCATCTGTTTGGTGGTGGGCCTTTCATCTTGTTGATGTCAGATTGTGCGAGTGTTTTCTCTATCATCCTATTGGTGGTAGTAGCCGGTGTGAGTTCGCTCCATCATCCTTTAGGTGGTGGGTCTGTCATCTTGTTGGTGTCAAATTGTGCGAGTGTTTGCTCTATAATCCTTTTGGTGGTAGTAGCCGGTGTGAGTTCGCTCCATCATCCTTTTGGTTGTGGGTCTTTCAACTTGTTGATGTCAGATTGTGCGATTGTTTTCTCTATCATCCTTTTGGTGGTAGTAGCCGGTGTGAGTTTGCTTCATCATCCGTTTGGTGGTGGGTATGTCATCTTGTTGATGTCAGTTTGTTCGAGTGTATGCTCTATCATCCTAATGGTGGTAGTAGCCGGTGTGAGTTTGCTACATCATCCTTTTTGTGGTGGGTCTGTCATCTTATTGATGAAAGATTGTGCGAGTGTGTTCATCTATCATCCTTTTAGTGGTAGTACCCGGTGTGAGTTTGCTCCATCAACCTTTTGGTGGTGGGTCTGTTATCTTGTTGATGTCAGATTGTGAGAGTGTTTGCTCTATCATCCTTTTGGTGGTAGGAGTCGGTGTGAGTTCACTCCACCATCTGTTTGGTTGTGGGTCTTTCATCTTGTTGATGTCAGATTGTACGAGTGTTGTCTCTGTCATCCTTTTGGTGGTAGTAGCCGGTGTGAGTTCGCTACATCATCCTTTTGGTGGTGGGTCTATCATCTTGTTGATGACAGATTGTATGAGTGTTTGTTCTATCATCTTTTTGGTGGTAGTAGCCAGTGTGAGTTTACTCCATCATCCTTTTGGTGGTAGTAGCCGGTGTGAGTTCACTTCATCATCTTTTTTGTGGTGGGTCTGTCATCTTGTTAATGACAGATTGTGCGAGTGTGTTCATCTATCATCCTTTCGGTGGTAGTACCCGGTGTAAGTTTGCTCCATCAACCTTTTGGTGGTGGGTCTGTCATCTTGTTGATGTCGGATTATGCGAGTGTTTGCTCTATCATCCTTTTGGTGGTAGTAGTCGGTGTGAGTGTGCTACATCATCCTTTTTGTCGTGGGTCTATCATCTTGTTGATGATAGATTGTGCGATTGTGTTTAACTATCATTCTTTTGGTGGTAGTAGCCGGTGTGAGTTTGCTCCATCAACCTTTTGGTGGTGGGTCTATCAACTTGTTGATGTCAGATTGTGCGAGTGTTTCCTCTGTCATCCTTTTGGTGGTAGTAGCCGGTGTGAGTTTGCTCCATCATCCTTTTGGTGGTGGATCTGGCATCTTGTTGATGTCTGATTGTGCGAGTATTTTCTCTATCATCATTTTGGTGGTAGTAGCTGGTGTGAGTTTGTTCCATCATCCTTTTGGTGGTGGGTCTGTCATCTTGTTGATGACAGATTGTATTAGTGTTTGCTTTATCATCTTATTGGTGGTAGTAGCCGGTGTGAGTTTACTCCATCATCATTTTGGTGGTGGGTCTGTCATCTTAATGATGTTAGATTGTGCAAGTGTATGCTCTATCATCCTTTTGGGGGTAGTAGCCAGTGAGAGTTCGCTCCATCATCCTTTTGGTTTTAGTAGCCGGTGTGATTCCGCTTAATCATCCGTTTGGTGGTGGGTCTGTCATCTTGTTGATGTCAGATTGTGCGAGTGTTTGCTCTATCATCCTTTTGGTGGTAGTAGCCAGTGTGAGTTCGCTCCATCATCCTTTTGGTTGTGGGTCTGTCATCTTGTTTATGTCAGATTGTGCGAGTGTTTTCTCTATCATCCTTTTGGTGGTAGTAGTCTGTGTGAGTTTGCTTCATCATCCGTTTGGTGGTGGGTATGTCATCTTGTTGATGTCTGGTTGTTCGAGTGTATGCTCTATCATCCTGTTGGTGGTAGTAGCTAGTGTGAGTTTGCTCCATCATCCTTTTTGTGTTCGGTCTGTCATCTTATTGATGAAAGATTGTGCGAGTGGTTCATCTATCATCCTTTTGGTGGTAGTACCCGATATGAGTTTGCTCCATCAACCTTTTGGTGGTGGGTCTGTCATCTTGTCGATGTCAGATTGTGAGAGTGTTTGCTCTATCATCCTTTTAATGGTAGGAGTCGGTGTGAGTTCACTCCATCATCCGTTTGGTTGTGGGTCTTTCATCTTGTTGATGTCAGATTGTACGAGTGTTGTCTCTATCATCCTTTTGGTGGTAGTAGCCGGTGTGAGTTCGCTACATCATCCTTTTGGTGGTGGGTCTATCATCTTGTTGATGACAGATTGTATGAGTGTTTGCTCTATCATCCTTTTGGTGGTAGTAGCTAGTGTGAGTTTACTCCATCATCCTTTTGGTGGTAGTAGCCGGTGTGAGTTCACTTCATCATCTTTTTTGTGGTGGGTCTGTCATCTTGTTAATGACAGATTGTGCGAGTGTGTTCATCTATCATCCTTTCGGTGGTAGTACCCGGTGTAAGTTTGCTCCATCAACCTTTTGGTGGTGGGTCTGTCATCTTGTTGATATCGGATTATGCGAGTGTTTGCTCTATCATCGTTTTGGTGGTAGTAGTCGGTGTGAGTTTGCTTCATCATCCTTTTTGTCGTGGGTCTATCATCTTGTTGATGACAGATTGTGCGATTGTGTTTATCTATCATCCTTTTTGTGGTAGTAGCCGGTGTGAGTTTGCTCCATCAACCTTTTGGTGGTGGGTCTATCAACTTGTTGATGTCAGATTGTGCGAGTGTTTCCTCTATCATCCTTTTGGTGGTAGTAGCCGGTGTGAGTTTTCTCCATCATCCTTTTGGTGGCGGGTCTGGCATCTTGTTGATGTCTGATTGTGCGAGCGTTTTCTCTATCATCCTTTTGGTGGTAGTAGCCAGTGTGAGTTTGCTCCATCATCCTTTTGGTGGTGGGTCTGTCATTTTGTTGATGACATATTGTATTAGTGTTTGCTCTATCATCCTTTTGGTGGGAGTAGCCAGTGTGAGTTTACTCCATCATCATTTTGGTGGTGGGTCTGTCATCTTAATGATGTTAGATTGTGCAAGTGTTTGCTCTATCATCCTTTTGGGGGTAGTCTCTAGTGTGAGTTTGCTCCATCATCCTTTTGGTGGTAGTAGCCGGTGTGATTCCGCTTAATCATCCGTTTGGTGGTGGGTCTGTCATCTTGTTGATGTCAGATTGTGTGAGTGTTTGCTCTATCATCCTATTGGTGGTAGTAGCCGGTGTGAGTTCGCTCCATCATCCTTTAGGTGGTGGGTCTGTCATCTTGTTGATGTCAGATTATGCGAGTGTTTGCTCTATCATCCTATTGGTGGTAGTAGTTGGTGTGAGTTTGCTCCATCATCCTTTTGGTTGTGGGTCTGTCATCTTGTTGATGTCAGATTGTGCGAGTGTTTTCTCTATCATCCTTTTGGTGGTAGTAGCCGGTGTGAGTTCGCTTCATCATCTGTTTGGTGGTGGGTATGTCATCTTGTTGATGTCAGGTTGTTCGAGTGTATGCTCTATCATCCTATTGGTGGTAGTAGCCGGTGTGAGTTTGCTCCATCATCCTTTTTGTGGTGGGTCTGTCATCTTATTGATGAATGATTATGCGAGTGTGTTCATCTATCATCCTTTTGGTGTTAGTACCCGGTGTGAGTTTGCTCCATCAACCTTTTGGTGGTGGGTCTGTCATCTTGTCGATGTCAGATTGTGAGAGTGTTTGCTCTATCATCCTTTTGGTGGTAGGAGGCAGTGTGAGTTCACTCCATCGTCCGTTTGGTTGTGGGTCTTTCATCTTGTTGATGTCAGATTGTGCGAGTGTTTACTCTATCATCCTTTTGGTGGTAGTAGCCAGTGTGATGGAGTGGCATGGGAATTGGAAAGCAGGATGCGAGAAGTGTATCCAGAAATTTTTCCATCAGGTATTTTCGAGGACGAAAATAATTAAAGTGGGGGAGAGTTGTAACGCCCATTTTAATTATTCGAGTTTTTCGATGTATTTATTTTCGACATGCTTGCGTGGAATTTGTTTGAGAAATTAAGATCCATAATATTAGAAATATATGATTAATAATAATGATAATATGCTGATTAATAGTGTTGTTACTATTATTATTAATATTATTGTTATTATTATTCTATTTAAAAATATTATTGGAATTAATTTTGGATTAAAAGAAAATAAGAATATTAGTTTTGGGAATTAAATAGAGGATTATTTGGGATGAAGGGCATGTTTGGCATTTGGATAAAGGGAAATGAGAAAGAAACACGCTTGAGAAAGAGAAACACGAGAGCACGGTGAAGAAGAGGAACAAAGTCTGAAGCAAGAGAAAGAGGAAGCTTGGCTGTGGGAATTTCGTGTGGATTCTTGAAGTTCTCCATCATCAGAATCACAATTGAGGTAAGAGGGGGGGGGGGGGGGGGGGGGGCGGGGGAATCGGTTAAATTTCAGTAAATGCATGAATAATAGGTAGAAGGGGTTTTCCCTTAACCACACTAGGTTGTGATGAATGTTTTTGATTTGTGTTGTGATTCTGAAGGTTGATAATGTGTAGAAATCATTGCATGTGCTATTTTGGTTGATTTGGTGGTTTCCGGGTAGTTCGAAGTTATGCCGGAACTGAGTAATTGTATAGAGCTAAAAACTAATCGGGTTAAATCAAGGATAGATGTTGTAGTTAGGTTGTGGAACAATTGTCTGGTATGATGGGGTTTGGCTTGTATTAGAATTGGCTGAGTTCGGAGCGTGTTGCCGACTCTGAGTTGTGGCTTTATTTTCTGAGATCGCAGGTATTCGCTGGGCAAATGAGGGGGCGAGCCTTCGCCAGGCTTCGCCGAGCGAACTGGGCAGTGAGTGCTGCCAGTAGCCTCTGTTTGGATTCGCCAGGCGAATGGTCAGCGAATGTTCTCTGCGGGGTTTCGCCAGGCGAATGTGCCAGCGAGCTCGACAATAGTTTGTGTTTTGCTGCTGTTTTGTGTTGTTTCCTTTGTGGTTTTGGACCCTTGTTGGTCATCTTTGATGATGAACTTATTAGTGAGCTGTGGTGAGTGTATGTATGGTGTCGGAGCATGATTTCGTGATATCCGTGTGATTATGATAATTGAATTGGTGTATGTTATAATGTATGACCGTGGTGATGGGTGAGACACATTTGATATACGATAAATTATGATCAGTAGGATCGTGTGCATCTTGTGTGCTTAGGTTTGTATGTTATATAATGATGGATCAGTAGGATCGTATGCACCTTGTATGCTTGATGTGTATGTGATATATGAGGAAATGGATCAGTAGGATCGTGTGCACAGTGAGTGCTTGTGTTGTTGTGGATGGTGTCTGCATAGCATGTGGACGGGAAGGAATCATGGCTCAGATGGGGCATATGTGATTCACCCGTGCTCCAAATGGGGAGCGTGGACGGGAGTTGAATCGTTGCTCAAATGGAGTGTATGCGATTCACCCGTGCTCCAAGTGGGGAGCATGGACGAGAGTTGAATCGTTGCTCAGATGGAGTGTATGCGATTCACCCATGCTCCAAGTGGGGAGCATGGACGGGAGTTGAATCGTTGCTTAGATGGAGTGTATGCGATTCACCTGTGCTCCAAGTGGGGAGCGTGGACGGGAGTTGAATCGTTGCTCAGATGGAGTGTATGCGATTCACCCGTGCTCCAAGTGGGGAGCGTTGGTAGGGGTAGATCGTTTCTCAGATGGAGTGTATGTGATCTATCCTGAGATTTGATTAAATGGGCTCAGGAGGAGCGTGGTAGGGATAGTTTGTTGCTCAGATAGAGTGTATGCGGTCTATCCTGAGTTGAGTCGGTATCGCATATCATTGTGTCAAGTTGCATGTGTTGCATTGTGATGTGTTATGTGTTGGCATGGGACAGTAGGTCCGGATTTGATGTATATGAAAAATGATGTTTATATGTTTCTGCCTTTTATTTCATGTACATTATTACCGTTATATTTGATCGTGATTTCTCACCCCTTGTTGTTGTTGTGGTCTGTGCTTCTTCGGAAGTACAGACAATTCAGGTGCTTAGCTAGCTTGGATTGTGGCGAGTCGTAGGGATGCTATGATACGTAACATCAGGGCTTTTGGGAGTATTTGTGTCTATATGATGATTTTGTGTGCCCCTGTGGTGTATCTTGTTTTGTTGGGATTCGATGATAATTTTTTGTGTACTTTGGGCAGATGGCCGACTTTATGTATATGATGATGTGTGTGTATGTGTGTGTGTGTGTGTGTGTGTATATATATATATATATATATATATATATATATATATATATATATATATATATATATATATATATATATATATATATATATATATATATATATATATATATATATATATATATATATATATATATATATATATATATATATATATATATATATATATATATATATATATATATATATATATATATATATATATATATATATATATATATATATATATATATATATATATATATATATATATATATATATATATATATATATATATATATATATATATATATATATATATATATATATATATATATATATGTTTATGACAGATTCATTTTCCGCTGCAATTTTGTTGAAAATTATTTTTAAGAAATGTCTTGTGGAATTTTGGTGGAAATGTGACATCCTGTTTTTGGTGTGGAAACTCTAATGATTGTTTATTTAATTGTTTTATTTTATTTTAGGGAACGGGGTGTTACAAGTTGTTATCAGAGTAGGTCGGTCCGTCCGGCCAGTGTAGTGTTTTGAGTATGTCTGTAGGATAGAGTTTGGTTGTTTTTCTGTTAACCTATGTGGTGGTTGTTGAGCAGTATGGTGGGGAGGAATGATGTTGGGTTGGCTGCAACTATGTAAGCAATGGCACAGGTGGTGGCCAATCAGAATCTGGCTGTGGGCGCACAGTTCAGAGACTTGACGCAGTTCCAGTGTAGCAAGCCACAAAAGTTTGAAGGTGGGATTTTGGATCCGGAAGCTGCACAGAAGTGGCTGAAGGCGATAGAGAAGATCTTTAGAACCATGGGGGTGCAGTGATTAGCAGAAGGTGAGGTTCGGTACTCACATGTTGGAGGGTGAAGCCGAGGCTTGGTGGGACAACTGTCGCTAGAGGTTGGAGGCTTCGAGAACTCCGATTACTTGGGAGGTGGTTCGAACGGGTTTTCTGGAAAAGTATTTTCCGGAGGATATCAGGAGTGCTAAAGAGGTTAAATTTCTAGAGCTGAAGCAGGGCAATATGTCGGTGGCCGAGTATGCGGCCAAGTTTGAAGAGTTGGCACAGTATTGTCCCCATTACAATACTGAAGAGGCCATGACTTCTAAGTGTCTGAAGTTTGAGAATGGGTTGCAACCGGAGATCAAGATGGGAATAGCTTGTCAGAAGATCCGGAGTTATCCTGAGTTGGTGAGTAGAAGCCGAATTTATGATAATGACAATCGAGCAAGGATTGCACACTATAAGGCGGTGAACGACCGTAAGGGTAAGAAAAGATTCGGTGGTACACCTTACAGCGTGCCGACCGATAAGGGAAAGCAGAAGGTTGTGGCTGATAAGAAGTTCAGAGAGAGGAAAACAACGATGGATTTGAAATGTTACCGGTGTGGTGTTGTGGGGCATCGTGTTAGCGATTGTCCTCATGAGCGAAGAAGTGCTTTATGTGTGGGAAGTCGGGCAATGTGATGGCGGATTGCAGGACTAGTATGCCTACTTGCTATAACTGCAGTGAGAAAGGCCATATTAGTACTCATTGGGAGAAACCGAAGAGGACTCATGCGCCTCATGTTAGCGGTAAAGTGTTTGCTATGGTGGGGGCTCAGTCGGCGGACGAGGAGTGTTCGATCAAAGGTACTTGTTTTATCAATAATGTTCCCTTGAATGCTATGATTGATACCGGTGCGATCCACTCGTTTATCTCTGTTGATTGTGTGAAGAGGTTAGGTTTGGTACCGTCTACTCTTGAGCGGCGGATGACTATTGAAACTCCCTCGATTGATTCAGTGACTACTTCGTTAGTGTGTTTGAAGTGTCCATTGACTATTTTTGGTCGAGATTTTGGAGTGGATCTGATTTGTTTACCACTTGGCGGTTTGGATGTTATTCTGGGTATGAACTGGTTGGAGTTCAACCGAGTCTACATCGATTGTTATCGGAAGGTGTTATTGTTTCTGACTGCAGAAGAGGAAGCTTTGGCAGATTCCTTATGTAGTAAGGAATTGAGAACTTTGTTGGCAGATGACGCTAAGGTGTTTGCTTTATTTGCATCGTTGTCGGTGGACAACAGGGCATTGTTAGATGAGTTAGCCGTGGTGAATGAGTTTCCGGAGGTGTTCCCTGATGATATTACAGAGTTGCCTCCGAAGAGAGAAATTGAGTTTAGCATCAACCTTGTTCCTGGTACGAGGCCTATTTCTATAGCGCCGTACAGGATGTCGGCAACGGAATTGGCCGAGTTGAAGTCTCAGATTGGAGAGTTGTTGGACAGGAAGTTTATCAGACCAAGTGTGTCGCCTTGGGAGCTCCAGTGTTGTTAGTGAAGAAGAAGGATGGTAGCATGCGGTTGTGCATCGATTACCGTCAGTTGAATAAAGTGACCATCAAGAACAAATATCCTCTTCCAAGGATTGATGATTTGATGGATCAGTTGGTGGGAGCTCGTGTGTTTAGTAAGATTGACTTGAGGTCGGGTTATCATCAGATCAGAGTGAGAGAAGGTTGTCGCTACCGCGAAAATAAGGTGTAAGACAAGGTCATCGCAACCATGTCTGGGTTCGGGAGTCGGTTATGCAAGGGGAAAGTATTAGTACCCCTCACGTCCATCATACTCAATGGGATCCACGCTTGTTGTGTTTATCTGACGGGTTAGTTATCTATCCACGCTAAAAGTCTGGTCTGAAAAGAAAAGAAAATGACTCGGCAGAATACAACAGTTCTATGCCTATGTATTCCTGTCTGGAACGAGAAATCAGAGTCAATGTAGTTCGCCTAACTACGGGTTACGGGGGAAGGTTGCTCGCCGAGATATTGCATATCGTGCCTACTTACTTTCACACGGCATGAAAGATCAGAGAAAACGTAGTTCGGGACAGCAAGACCACAAGTTTGGTTCAAAAGTTTTACCCGAGTCGGGTTAACAGACGATTCCTGCAGTTGGTGTATGCAGCTCGCTCGTTGGAGACTTAGGCGTTTACCGTTTGCGGTAGAACCGAGAGTTAACAAAACTCTCCTTAAGAAAAGGGTTTCCAAGGATTAAAGGTCCAAGAGGACAAAAAGATGTTTGATCTTTGTTTTCTGTCTTTTACGGAAGAAGTGTTTTTTATGGATGTCTGCAACTAATATCACACTAGAGACTATGACCTGAGAGTGAATGTGTCGCATGTCACCCAACAGGTACCATACTAAACATCCAAGTTGTTGAAAAGAAACTCTCCAACAACCCTTTCTCAAGTAACATAAGGCTCGTAGCGTACGACATCAATTAACCTTTACTATTGTATCTTGATTTGTTTGAGGATGAGAAGATAAAGGACGCACTAAAGGGGACTAATCCAATCCTAAAGTTGTCATGCAAAGTTGATCCTATGATTGAGGTTAGGAGGGAGCTACCTAATGTTATCATTCAAAGGTTAGAACCCTAATGTTTGTCATAACTTCTCTTGAACAAGAGAAGTTAGAGTCCCTACGGGAACATGGCAAAGAAAAGCAACAACAACAGAAATAAACTAAAAGAAACAACTATAAGTAAAATGCATGCAATGCAACAATACAAGCAGAAGGAGCCAAACTCAACTTCTAGAGCACACAAGCAAGAACAATACAAAACACAGGCGAGGGAGACTACACTCAACCTTAAGCCAACAAGCAAAGCCAAACAGTAACAGACAAGCATAGGGAGACAGACTCAACCTCTAATGCAGACAAGCAAAGGGAGCAAGGATCAACCTCTCAATGCACTTAGGCCTAAACAAACTATATGAAAGCCTATTCTAATGCAACACACAATCACACAAATACAGTCAACCAGCAAACACAGCAGACAAAACAACAAACCAACAGCTCAACAGCAAAGCAGACTAACAGCAGCACAATCCAACAGTCTGTAGTTTGATCTCCAAGCCCAAGCTATCTTCAAGAGAAGACTTCATCTTCAAGCTTCAAATGATACACCAAGAGAGATGATAATCAACATCCAGATGATTGCATGATGATGGGAAGCATGATGGAAACCAAGGGAATCCATCATGGCACTCAACCATACATCTAAGATAGGCATCCTCAAAGGTTCTACCTTTTGTGATATGCCACACATCCTTCCAAAGGAGGGATGAGGCTTCCACATAGGGACCTTGTATCATAGGATGGGAATGGAATCCACACAAAGCAAACCATGTTTGTGAAAGAAGAAAACAACTTCTAAGGCTCTACAAAACCCTAATCTTACAAGCTCAAAGAAAGGTACCAAAAGGGAACCAAAACACCAAATCAAGCATTACAATTAAGCACACAGAAGCTCTAACAAGTCTAAAGCACTATCCAAAAGGAATGGGAAATTTATTTCATGCTATGGGTCACCATTGAGGTCATTCTAAAGGAAAGGTCATGTTAGAAGCTTCATAAAACTAGTCCAATTGTTAATTCTAAGAAAAATATGAAATCAAGTCCTAAAATTCTAGGTAATTTTCTAAGGGATCCTAAGAGGGTTAGGGACCTATGGTAGAAATCTCAGGGACTGAATCTAAAGGGAGGATCACTAAAGAAATTCTAAACCCTAATGCACTAAAAGGGAAGTCAAATGGGGAAGCTCCTAAAAGTCTAGTTCAAAACAGAACTTAAATCATCTAAAAATCACCCTAAAAATTACACAAGCTACTTAACATGTCTATAACCAGCCAGCAAAAGATTAGGTCCAAACTCTATACCAAAAAGGAGAACAAAAATCATCAAATAACAAGCATAAAATTGCAAATTAAATGAAATCAATAAAATGGAAAAAATGCAAATAAATTGGAAATTGCACAAATAAAATCCAAGAATGCCAAAAAATCAGAAATAAAATCAGGAGCATCCACATATTTTTATTATATTTTTCTGATGATTATTCAATTTATTATGAATTTAAAATGGAAAAAGCAATTAAAGAAATTATAAAAAAACAAATAAGAAAATAAAATGCAAGAAATAATCAGGGGCGCAGAATTGGGAGACTAAGTCCACGCATCTGAAGGCTCTAAGACTGCCAGCGCATAAATGAAGCACTGCGTTTTGCTTGGTCAAAGTCAATTCTTAGAGTGTATCCCATGTGTTGGATTTGGAGACTAAGTCTTCTCTTTCAACTCAATCCAAAGGCTGCTGGTCATCGTCCCCATTCAAACTGATCTTGGAACAAAGAGGCTCACGGTGGCTCCGGTGGCTGAGCAACCGTCTTCTCCGGTGAGGTGCCAGTTACAGGTCATGATAACAAGTCAAGTCTTATACCAATCTTCTCCATTTTCCACGCTGAATCCAAATATGCCATTAGTTTCTCCTAATTCTCACTAGATTTTAAAACACGATCAAGATCCTAAAATATGTCATCTGATCAAACATTACCAAATCTCAATCTCTTGCCATGAATCTACCCCTCATTCATCATAGATCAACCTAATCCATCTAAATCATGATATCACTCCGTGATCAGGCAGTTACAAGTCTCAACAGAAATTGTGCCTCCTCTCGAATTGTCATCAAACCTCACAAAACCTATCCTAAAAGGATCTAGTCCTCTTCCTAATTCTTAACCTCATTTCAATTCATGCTATATCATCCTAAAACTAGAGCAATTGTGAAAGTTACCAACCTGAGTTGCAGCTTAAAATTGGAGCAGTTGTGATGCGATCCTTACATCAATCTTGTGCAGATCCACTCAAAGAACTATGCTGAAGATGATAGAAGCTTCAATTTGCCTTGGATTGCTCTGAATCTGAAATCATGATTTTCACTTTTGCTCTTCAAACTCAACCTCCAATCTCTGGCTCTAGCTCCAAATGATCACCAACCTTGCACTGAATCTCCTTCTGAACTTATATAGAGGTGAATGGAAGGTTCTAGAGGCCCATGGAAAGCCCAAACTGTGATAACCAAATTTTCAATTTTGCTTGAAAACTCAAACATGGCATACACGATTCTGAGCTAGTTCCTTCTCCAAGAAGCTTCACATGTAATGTCTATGGCCTGTTGAGAATGAAGGGACCAGATTTCACCCTTGTTTGTATCCTATGGCCAAGATTTGAGGTGTAACTTCCTCATGAAGTAACAAAGTAAAACACCAGGAAATAAACCTCAAATTGAAATTCAATTAATTCCAAAGTGTTCCAAATAATTTTCCTAGTCAAAATGAGTACTCATATGCATTTTCTTGACCTCTCATGATTAAATTTGAATTTTTCAACTTAAATACCTTTTAATTTCCCCTTTGTCAAGCTTCCATGAACCAAGTCTTGCCCTACGCCAAATCAATGCCTCATGGATACATGGTTGACCTTAAAATCCCATTTTGAACAAGTTTCATGTTGGACAAAACTTCATTTGAGGCTCACAAGATAGTGAAAATGACCCATAGTCCAAAATGACCTATAATCTCACTTTCCCAAAATGCCCCTGACTTGTAAACCTCATAACTTGAGTTCTACAAATCATATGGAATACCTAAAGTACAATTTCGAAAGCTAAGATCAAGAACTACAACTTTCATGTTGGCCGAAAGTTGAGATGAAACACCCTTCTAGGTCAAAAGTTCCTTGGAAGTTGGTTGACTTTTGCAGACAAATTTCACATTCATCTGATGACCTGTAACTTGTCTGGATCATAACTTAAGTTCTATAAATCCAATGCAGGACTTCTAGTACTCAAATTAAAGCTAAGAACATTCTATACAAGTTTCATGTTAGCCAAAAGTTGAGATGAAACTTGCATCTTGAGATAAGTGGTCCTGAAGTCAGTCACTAAATAGGGAATTTTACCCTGAGAACCCTAGTTAGCAACTCCTCACACTTTGAATTCTTCTTGTATTGATCTTGGAATATCACCTCATGTATCTTAACACAACTTTCCATGAACACAAAGACTTAGAAATAGGCTTTGATCCTCTTCAATTACACAGCTGACTCAAGGTTGCTGAGATGAACCCTAATTGTAACACCTTCAACTGTGGCTCTTCACTCTTGGCATAATGACTTGACTGAGCTCCACCATGACCTTCAAGTCACTCCATGAGCTCTATCCACATACCCTATCCATGATCAAGGCTTCACAACCCACTGATGGTCTTCAATTGGCCCCCAAGTTAGAAGATGAACCACATACTAGCATCCAAACTTCTCAAGAACACAACCCCCTTTCTGATGACCTTGGTGACCTCTCAAGCTTGAATAAGACCTCTACATAGGCTCTTCTTGATATAAACCACACTTGATCCCCTGCTAAATGAATAATGATATGCTATGCAAATGCTAGACCAATAATATGATAATGCAGTGGAACATAAACCTAGTAAGAAAAGGTTAGGCAAATTTTTGGGTGCAACAGCTGCCCTTATTCAAGAGGCTTGGACCTGATTGCGTGAAAAGCGAACGACTTTCAAACAATCGAGGTAGAAGGCGGTTGAATACCAAAGAGCCCGGAAATTTGCGAGCCGAAGAAATAAACTACAACAAAACTGCTTGGGGAAAACCATCAAGAAAATTGAATCTGGTTGTCACAGCGACAAACTAGTCAGTCATCTGATAAGGAACACCTAAGTTCACCATCAAACACCTACGTGACACCACATGCATTGAATCCACAATCAATCTTCAAATATACGCTACAATAAGCGGGCACCGGGCCACAGGACCGTATCAAAATACCATCCTTTACTTTCATATCCGAAAAACGGGCAAGCGCTATGTAAAAGTGTGAACTGTCAATATGACGATATTGACCTTCCATTTACGCAGAAACGGGCGAAGTGTTGCACCCCAAAATTTTCCTAACCTTTTCTTAGTTGGTTTATGATTCATTTGCATTAGCATATCATTGATCTAACATTTGCATTGCATAGCATTGTTCATTTGTGTAGGGGATCAAGTGTGGTTTATATCCAGAGGAGCCTATCTAGAGGTCTTATGCAATCTTGAGAAGTCACCAAAGTCATCAGGAAGAGGGTTGGGTTCTTGAGGAGATCATTTGTTTGTATGGGGTTAGTCTCCTAATCTAAGGACTAATTGAAGATCATCAATGGATTATGAGGTCTTGATCAAGGAGAGAGGGTGTGGATAGAGCTCATGGAGTTCCTAGAGGGTCATGGTGGAGCTCAATCAAGTCATTGTGCCAAGTGCAAGAGCCACAGTTGAAGTTGGTGCCACTAGGGTTTCATCTGGTCAACCCTAGGTCCAATGTGCAAATTGAAGAGATTCAAAGCTTACTTCTAGGTCATGGAGATCATGAAATGATGTGTTGAAGTAGGTGAGATGTTGTTTCAATACAAATCAAGAAGAATCAAGAGTGGTTGAAGTTGCTAAGTTAGGGTTCCTAGGGTAAAATCCCCTATTTAGTGCCTAACTTCAAGACCACTTATCTCAAGATGCAAGTTTCATTTCCACTTTTGGTAAATATGAAACTTGTAGAGCATGCTCTTAGCTTTAATTTGAGTACTAGAAGTCCTCCATTGGATTTGTAGAACTCAAGTTATGGTCCAGACAAGTTACAGGTCATCTGAGGAATGTGAAATTTCTCTATGAAAGTCAACCAACTTCTAAGGAACTTTTGACCTAGAAGGATGTTTCTCTTGACCTTTTGGATAACATGAAAGTTGTAGGTCTTGATTGTATCTTTCCAAATTGTACTAGACATCTTCCATCTGATTTGTAGAACTCAAGTTATGAGGTTTACAAGTTAGGGGTATTTTGGGAAAGTAAGATTATAGGTCATTTTCTCCATCTTGCAAGCTTCAAATGCAATTTTGTTCAACACAAAACTTGCTCCAAATGATGTTTTTAGGTCAACCATATACTCATGATGAATTGATTTGGTCTAGGATGATACTTGGTTTGAGAAATTTTGCAAAAGGAAGATTTTAAAGGCATTTGATTGGAAAATTCATGATTAATTCATTTGTGCTCAAAATGGACCATATGAATATTCATTTTGATCAGAAAAAACATTCTAAGCACTTTGGCATTTTTATAATTTCCATTTGAGGTCAATTTCATGGTGATATGGTTTGTTACTTCACAAGTAAGCAACACTTCATAATTTGATTATGTGATGGATTTAAGCACTCAAATCACTCTAGACTCTCTCACCAGACTACAAGGAGAAGATTGAAAGCTTCCAAGAGAAGTTTCAAGTCAGAACACGTGCACACCATGGTTAGTTCTTTGAAAGAAAATTGAAAAGTGGATTTGCTGGTTTGGGCCTCAATTGGACCTCAAAAGCCCACAAACTAGTTGTATTTAAGCTCAGAAGAAGATTTTGCTCCATTTTGGTGATCAATTCGTGCTGGAAGCAGAGATAGAAAGTTGAGTTTCAAGAGCTCTAAGTGAAATCGTGATTTCCATTTCAAGCCAGATCCAAGCAAATTGAAGTTACAAAAGCGTTCCTCATCAAGCATTGAAGAGATCTGCAGTGTTTGTAAGCTAGAATCGTGCCCTAGATACCTTAATTCAGAGCTCAAAGTCAGGTATGCAACTTTCAAATTTACACTGATTATAGCATGATCTAGGCATGATTAGTATGTGGATAGGCTTTGGATTGAGATATAGATGGAATTTGGATAAGAATTTGGTTGACTAGAGACAAATTAGGTGATGACATAATTTCTGTTGAGGTTCGTTTCCCCTTGATCTTGAGGCTTTGATGCAATTGGAATAGCATGTGATGATCAGTGATAGATGAGGATTACATCCATACCAATAGTTTGAGTTTTGGTGAGAGTTCAGATTGAAGTGAATTTTAGGATCTGCTTCGTGTTTCATTTTCTGTTGAGAGTTGAGAGATTTGGATGTTATATTTGAGATCAGGAGGAAATTTGGAGTGAGATGATGTTAAGTTTGTTTAGTTTCCATGACCTGTAATCACCTGCTCACCGGAGAAGATGACCGGAGGTCATCTCAGGCCACCATGCTGAACTTTCCATCCACTTGCCTTTCAAATGAAGAAGATGACCTGGTTACCATTGGATTTGGCTTGGACCTTGACAAACTCTCCTCATCGTGTGGTTGTGTTTTATTCTGAGGATTTGAATTTTTGAACATGAAACAAAGTCGTTTCATTAATTGACCTGGCAGCTACGTGGCATGTGAGTTGGATAGCCTGAGAGCCTTTAGATCAGTCTACTGAGTCAACCCATCCAACGCGTTATTTGATTTTCTTAATTCATTTTTTCTATTATTTTAATTCCATTTTTTCTACTTTAATTCATTTTAATTTCATTATTTGTTATAAAAATAAAATAAAAATATCTCCATGATCCTCTCTTCATTTGTGATTTTTCTATGCTGTTAGATTTAATTTTTGATGATTTTGCAATTTAATTTGATTTTTCTCATTTTATTGAATTCTTTAATTTTTCACATTTGATACATGTTTTTGTTGATTTTTGTTCTTGCAATTGATTTGGAATCTTGACCTAATTTTTTGCTAGATTGTAGATTAGAGATGTATGTTCCCTTAGGAATTTTATTTTGATTTTTAGATAATCATAGATGTTGTTTTGGATTAGGGTTTTAGAGCCTCCCCTTTCATGGTATCCCTTTGACACTTTAGAATTTAGGATTTTATTAGTTGCCTTAGAAATTGAGTTAGGCTCTGATATTTGGACTATAGGTTCTTAACATTTGCATGTTCCCTTAGGAAAATTTATAGATTTTTAGAATCTAGTTTTCTATTTTAGATAGAATATACAATTAGGTTGTTCAATTGGTGCTCTTAATTTGGTGTTTGTTTTGTATTGCTTTCAATGGTGGCTTTTTGTGGATGATAAGCTTGTGATTTTTCTTGGATGTTGTTGTGGGCATGTTGTAGCTTCTGTGGAGTTGATTGTGGAGCTTGGTTTGGAGTTATTTTTTCCTTTTGGTAGCTTTCTTGTAGCTTATATGAATTAGGGTTTAGGAAAGAGCTTAGAAGTAGTTTTCTTTCTTCCTCGAACATGGATTGCTTTGATTGCTTTCCATTTTCATCCTATGATTCAAGGTCCCTATCTGAAAGTCTCATCTTTCCTTTGGAAGGATGTGTGGAATTTTGCAATAGGTAGAACCTTTGAGGATGCCTTTCTCAGATGACTGGTTGAGTGTCAGGAGGGATTCCTTTGGTTTCCTTCCGGCTTCCCATCATCAATCCAATATTCTTGATGTTACTTCTTTTCTCTTGTGTTGGAGATTGTGGAGCATGAAGATTAAGACCTCTCTTGGTTTGGATTGAAGAAGTTTGTTTGCATCTGTTTGTCTGTTTGCTATTTATCTGCTCTGTTGTTGAGTTATTTTGCCTGCTGTTTCTTCTGACTGCTCTGCTTTGCTTGTGTGACTGATTGACTGTGTGTTGCATTAGAAGTAGGTTTCATGTAGATGATCATAGGCTTAAGAGCATCTTAAGGGTTGAGCTTCTCCCCTTTCTTGTATTGCATTAGAAGTTGAGTGGGACTCCTTCTGCTTGTATTTTTACTGTGTGGCTTTGCTTGCTGGTATTTGGTTGAGCCTAGCTCCCATGCCTATGTGGTGTGTGGCCTTTGTGCGTTGTTTGTTTAAAAGTTGAGTGCGACTCCTTCTGCTTGTGTGATGCATAGCATGTATTTTACTTACAACATTTTTTTTACAGTAATTTCTTTACAGTTATTTCTTTTGCTGTTTGTTTTCCTTTGCCATGTTCCCCTAGGAACTCTGACTTCTCTTGTTCAAGAGAAGTTATGACAGACATTAGGATTCTAACCATGCATGATAACATTAGTTAGTTTCCCTCCTAACCTCAACCATAGGATCAATTTTGCATGACAACTTTAGGATTGGATCAGTTCTCCTTTAGTGCGTCTTTTCTCTTCTCATCTGCAAACAAATCAAAATACAGTAATAAAGGTTAATTGACGTCGTACGCTATGAGCCTTAAGTTTCTTTTCAACAGTCTGGATGTTTAGTATGGCACCCTTTGGGTGACATGCGACGCATTCACTCTCAGGTCATAGTCTCTAGTGCGATATCAGTTGCAAACATCCATAAAAGACACTTCTCTAAAAAACAGAAAACAAAGATCAAACTCTTTTTATCCTCTTGGACCTTTAATCCCTTCTAAACCCTTTTTCAGAAGGAGAGTTCTGTTAACTCCCAGTTCTACCGCAAACGGTAACGCCTAAGTCTCCAATGGTCGAGCTGCATACACCAACTACTGGAACCGTCTGTTAACCTTACTTGGATAAAAAAGACAAACCTGTGTCTCTCGTGTCCCGAACTACGTTTTCTCTAATCTTTCATACTGTGTGAAAGTACGTAGGCACAAGATGCGATATCTTGGCGAGTAACCTTCCCCCGTAGTTAGGCGAACTACGTTGACTCTGATTTCTCGTTCCAGACGAGAATACGTAGGCATAAAGTGCGACGCTTTGCCGAGTCATTTTCTTTTCTTTTCAGACCAGACTTTTAGTGTAGATAGATAAACACAACAAGCGTGGATCCCATCGAGTACGATGGACGTGAGGGGTGCTAATACCTTCCCCTTGCGTAACCGACTCCCGAATCAAGAATATGGTTGCGATGACCTTGTCTTATACCTTTGCGTCAGGTTTTTTCCGATCGTTTCCTTTCCCGCTCTGAGGGATAACTAACAAAAGGTGGCGACTCTTCTGTCTTGCCGGCCTCGTTTTTCGCAGTAGCGACAGCTGGCGACTCTGCTGGCGACTCTGGTTCCCTATGCGAGTCAATCCTAGCGCTAGTGTGTTTACCTGTTGGGTTTTATTTATTGTATTTTATTTTCAGTATGATATTATTATTATGCTATTGTGGGAAGGGGTTCTGATGAGTGAGAAGCCAGACCTAGGCTTGAGTGTACTTAGAATTAGTTGTGGAAATTAGTGGGCGCGTGCTTGCTTTGCAGGAACTAGTGTCTCATGAAATCCACGCTCAAATGAGGTTCTCCCGGTTGACTTTTTTTCCGACCCTTTCGGCTTGAGGGGTTGTTGGTTTGGAGGATTGTCGACTCTGGGGACCGATCATTTGTGACTCAGCAGAGTGAGGCCACTTCAAGGGATGATAATGCCACACCTTCTGGGTATCGTATCATCGCTCTTGAAAGTCTGTGACACTGAGAAACGCATAGGATGCCATACCTTGTCTGTGATTAGGTCCATACCTGTGAGTGGGGTCGGGTTATTGCAGGAAACCTTAACCTTCAGACTACTTGGTTTTCTTGATAGTGAATCAGTGTTGTTGGGTTCAGAGGTTCTGATCATCAGAGATATGGTTGTTTTCGACAGTGTGTATTTATTGGTCCTCTTCAGGGTTGTGTTATCAGAGCAGTGTTGTGATTGTGTTGGATCAGAGCTTTGATCTTCTCAGCAGCCATCTTGATCCCCTGTTGCTTGTTTGCATTTTGCATTTTGCATACTCATTTGCATATCATTAACGTGTGTCTGTGTTGCAGGTACATCATCCCCCGGTTCAGGTCTTCTTTCCTTCTGTTGTGCTATTATGGATTCTCTGAGGAAGACTGTAGCTTATAAGCTCCCCACTCTAGATGTTGCTCAGTTGTCCAGTTTGATTGCTTTGGCAGATGATACTATGAGAGGTGAATTCAGAAAGTCTTATGGGAAGCTGATCAGTTTGGTCCGTAAACCTTCTGTGTATGAGTTGAATGGGTTGTATGCCTTGCTGCAGTTCTATGATCCTCCTTTGAGATGCTTCACTTTACCAGACTTCATTTTTGCATCTACATTAGAGGAGTATGTTGATTTATTGGGTGTGCCTATCAAGAGTCAGATGCCATTTGTTCATATGGATGTTATGCTTAATCTGGCTAATCTAGCTCTTTCTCTTCATCTGGATGCCTCTGAGTTGATATTGTCTAGTTGGAACGGGGTTCCTGGATTTTCTCTGCAGTTCCTAGTTGGGAAAGCCCAACAGTGTGCCAAAGACAGTTGTTGGATTGTGTTCAATGCCATTCTTGCTCTCTGCATATATGGTATCATTTTGTTTCCTAACATGCCTGATTTTGTAGACTTGGATGCCTTTCATATCTTTGCATTAGGGAATCCAGTTCCTACCTTGATTGGCGATGTGTATCATTCTGTCCACTACAAGAACGAGAATAGAAGGGGTAAGAATGTATCATATTGTGTGCCCTTACTCTACAGATGGTTTGATAGTCACCTACCCAAGAAGGGTCTCTTTGCTTCATCTGCAGCCACAACTGAGTGGTCTGAGCGATTGATGGGTTTATCCGCAGAGAGTGTTGTTTGGTTTGAGAGAGATATGTTGGGTTCCGAAGTTATATTCAGTTACAGTGGGTTTCCGAATGTGCCTTTGATTGGAAGAAAGGGTTGTATCAACTATAATCCATCTCTACTTGTCCAACAGTTTGCTTACGCTTTCAGAGCTCCGCCAAAGGATGAAGAGGTGCAGGAATCTTTGTACCTCACCGGTCTTCTAGAGGGGGATATGTTATCTAAGCTTCAGCATGCTTGGAATGATATCAGTAGACGAGGAAAGTCATTATTGGGCAAAAGTAATAGCCAAGCCTAAATTCCGTATGTGACCTGGATCAGAGCCAGAGCAGAGATTATAGGGATGCCTTTTCCACCTACTAAGCAGGAATGCCCTCTAGTGGTGGAAGAACCTACTACCGTGCCTATTCAGCAGTATAATCAGGTGTTAGCTGAGAGAGAAGAGCTGAAGAAGGCAAATGAAGAGTTAGAGAAAGAGTTGGCACAGATCAGAAGCGAGAGAAGTGAAGCCGTCCACTCCTTCAAGAGGCAAACAAAGTTGGTGAACAGGTTAGGTACGGACTTGACCAAGCAGATAGCTGATCGTGAGCGCTTGGGTCTAGACTTCAAATTTGTCAACGATGTATTGGCTACTAAGAAGAAGCACTTGGATGAAGCATACCGAAGAATATCCAAGTTTAATCATCAGTGGAATGCCACCATAGCCAACAACAAAGAAAGGGAGGATAAACTGAAACAGTAGATCTCCAAACTGAAGGCTCAGGTGAAGGCTAGTGAGAAGAGGTTTGATGAGGAAATTGCTCGTAGATATGCCGCTGAAGACATGCTGAACAAAGCTCTCGCTAACTTGAAAGATCGCAAGCAGAGGTTCGAGTCTAAGAAGCGAAAGTTAGAAGATTGCTTTGGCCAAGGAGCATGGGAAGATTCAGTTGAGGGTCTCCAGTGTACTATTATTCAGAGAGAGTTGCTCATTGAAGGGTCACTCGCTCGTCCTGATCACCCCGAGACTAGAGAGTTGCTAGAGGAGTTCCGTGCCCGCTGTCGCACTTGATTATCTTTAAAGCTCTTTGTATTTTTATGATTCTTGCTGTAGGCTGACCATCACCAGGCCTGTTGGTTGAGGTCATGCTATTGATTCCCATTATTTTCATTGACTTTGTACTGCTGCCTTGTTGGCCCATCTATATATGAGATGTTATTCAGTGACTAGATATGGATTTCTTATTATCAGCACTTGCACTCTGGCACTCGAATCGGGGGAAAAATCTCCCTAACACACAGACACACGTTTGCATTTGCATAAATCATTTGCATAGCAGGTACCTTGTACTGTTCTCCTAACCCTCTGTTGATGCAGGTTCCAGGATTGCCGACCAGCGAATTCATCGCTATTCTACTAGAAGCAACTGTAAGAAAGCCATGGATCAGATGCAGACCGAGATGCAGGAGATGCGCGATAGAATGACGCAGTTCATGCAGGTGATGGAGACTGTTGCCAAGGGATAGGAGCAGCTGCAAACTCTGGTGCAGCCTCTGAATGCTAGGGTTAATAGTCAGGGTGTGCTACATGGCGGATTTGCTAATCATCCTTCTCGAGTCGGGACTCCTCGAGCAGATGACACGGTACCGGTGGTTATCCTCAATACGACTGAGAATGATAACAGAGCTGAGAATATGGATGTAACGGGGAATGCTGGTTTCAATGTTGGAACTGGGAACGCTGGTCTTGGTGTTGGGAATACTGGTATGGGTATTGGTATTGGCAACGCTGGTTTTGGTGGTAATCAAGGCTATGGAAGTCAGGGTTATGGCAATCAAGGCTTCGGTAACGCAGGTTTCGGCAATGCAAGCCACAATGGTTTCGGAATGCGTGCTCGCAATGCTGGTTTTGGGCCAGGCGCTGGAAATCAAGGTTTTGGTAATATGGGATACGGTCCTAGGATCAATCAGGCTGGTTTTGGTCCTCATACTGCTTATGCTGAGTATGGTAATGAGGATTCTCACTAGGGCGAAGATCGCCAGGAAGATGCTTTCCCTCTGCCAGGCAGGGATCTTGAGGCACCCGCTGACAATGATAGAAGGTTCAGGTTGTTGGAAGAATAGATGAGGAATCTTGCTAATCAGAACTCCACGGGGCTGGACGTGGCTAACATGGGGTTGGTCCCTGGCTTGAGGGTACCAATCAAATTTAAAGCGCCCACATTTGACAAGTATAAGGGGGATACTTGCCCGAGAGTTCACGTGCGATCTTACTACCGGAGAATGTCCGCCTACTCTGATGACGAAAAGATGCTGATGCATTTTTTCCAAGACAGCTTGTCGGGACCGTCATTGGAATGGTACATGGGGTTAGAGCCTACTTAAATCGGTAGCTGGAAGGAATTAGCAGAGGCTTTTGTCAAGCATTACCAATACAACAGCGACCTTGCGCCGAACAGGGTCCAACTCCAAAATCTCTCTCAGAAGAATAACGAGTTTCTAAGAATACGCCCAGAGATGGCGCGAGTTGGCTGCCAGGGTGCACCCGCCCATGGTTGAGCGTGAGTTGGTGGACATGTTTGTGGGCACTTTCTCTGGGTTGTACTATGACAGGCTTATCAATTGTACAACGGCTAATTTTTCCGAGCTGATACTCTTGGGGGAACGTATCGAGAATGGTGTTAAGATTGGTAAGATTCAAGCGGGTGAGTCAACCTCAGCTGGAGGTGGTAAAAAGGCTTTTGGGAACAAGAGACAGGGAGATACCAATTCGGTATGTAGTGATTGGAGGAGGGATAGAAGTCGGAATTGGCACAGGCAGCAGGTCACCAGTGTAACAATTCTTGTACCTCAACAGCAACAACAACATCCACAACAGCAACAGAGACAACAGAACGCTGCTCCACAGAGATATCAAGGTCAGGATAGGGCTGTGAAAAGAGTCTTTGATGCACCTCCGCTACCGTATGCTCAGCTTCTTCCAACTCTGTTACAGTTGCAGCTCATTGAGAAAAGGACGCTAGCTCCGCCGAAGGGCACGCCTCCTTATGGGTATGACGTTAATGCACATTGCGATTTCCACTCCGAGGCACCCGGTCATACCATCGAGAATTGCCAAGCATTCAAACACAAGGTGCAAGATTTGATAGATAGCAAGGCTATAAACTTTGGTAACGAAGCGCCTAATATTGAGAAGAATCTGATGTCGTCTCATGGAACTGCAAAGGTGGGTGCTGTATTGGAAGATGCTAGTCTGAATCTGGTTATTAAGGTGGATGAGTTGAACACGCCTTTGGGTTATGTCAAGAGCAAATTACTGAAAGGGGGGGTGTTCCCTGGTTGTGATGCTGATTATATTGATTGTTTGGCCAAGTTTGAGGGTTGTCATAACTTGAGAAGAGGTATTCAAAGGCTGATCGACGAAGGTACGCTGCAATTTGATCGCACTGCTGAAGATAAGTTTGTTGAGGCAAAAGCTGAGAAGCAGGGTGAAGTTGCAATGAATACAATACCGTTTAAAACTATCACGATATCGGCACCTCCCAAGAGGCCGACTACCACAATTACCAAAGAAGGACCTATTCTGTATGAGAGTACTAAAGCCATCCCCTGGAATTATGGGGCGGAAGTTTATTGCAATGGGGAGAAGATTAACTAGCCAAACCCGCCTGTAGGGTCCGCTGATAATCTTGTGGGGGCAGGGGGCGTAACCCGCAGTGGTAGAATCTTTACATCGCAGGAGAGAGCTGCCAGAGGAAAAGGTAAAGTCGATGGAGAAGGACCGTCGCAGGAGAAGGAAAAAGAGGCTTTGACCAAAGACGTAGAAGAATTCATGAGATTAATTCGGAAGAGCGATTATAAAATTGTCGATCATCTGCAGTAGACGCCTTCCAAAATATTAATCTTGTCATTGCTGTTTTGTTCCGAGGCTCACCGGAACGCGTTGTTGAAAGCTCTGGACGCTGCCTATGTACCCCATTAGATATCCGTGAATCAGCTCGAAGGATTGATTGCACACGTGAATGCGGGACATGGCCTTGGCTTTACTGACTTTGATTTGACGCCCAGGGGCCGCAACCATAACAGTGCGTTGCATATTTCTGTCGAGTGTGGGGGCACTGTTATGTCTCATGTCCTTGTTGTCACTGGCTCATCCCTAAACATCTTACCCAAGAAAGCATTGCTGAAGCTAGATTCTCGAGGTGTAATATGCATGCCAAGTGACTTGGTGGTGAGGGCATTTGATGGGACTAGAAGGTCCGTATTTGGAGAATTGACTTTGCCGATCCAGGCCGGTCCAGAAGTGTTTGATATTGTGTTCTATATCATGGACATACAGCCAGCTTATAGTTGTTTGCTTGGACGACTGTGGATTCATGCTGCAGGGGCTGTAACATCAACGTTGCACCAAAAGCTTAAGTATGCGGTCGGTGGTAGCATTGTCACCATATGTGGGGAGGAAGACATTCTGGTCAGTCACCTGTCATCGTTTAAATATGTCGAAATGGATGGAGAGATCCATGAGACTTTGTGCCAAGCCTTTGAAGGAGTGCAGATCACAGAAAAATCTCCTGTCATCAGCAAGGGGCCAGAGGTAGCTATGTCATCGTACAAAGAAGCCCAAGCGGTAGTTCAGGCGGGGGGGGGGGGGGGGACCAAAGGTTAGGGTCAAGTTCTGGAGACTCCTGTTAAGCAAGACAAGTTCGGCTTAGGGTACCGCCCATCATCGTCATCTTCTTCACAGAGCGCTCCGAAGTTCAAAGGGCGGATTGTGTTCACTCCGGGAGGAGTCATTTTCGAGCAGATTAATGTTGTGTCTGACAGTTAAGAAGGAGATAGCGACTGCGACATGGATTCATGGATCAAGCCCAGCGAGCCAGGACAGAGCCTCTGCAACTGGTCTATCCAGGACTTTTTCCAAGTGATGCCGAAACAATAATGCCCTGTTTTTTGATTATTGTACAATCCTATGTCCTACCCGGGGCATAGCGATTTTATTTCAGGGACTATTTGCTTATGTGTATGCTTTGTTTTAATCATCAAATAAAGGCGTTTTCCTCATACAAATGTTGTGATCCCTGTTTTTCTGTTTTTATTTTTACAATAAAATGGCAATGTGGTAGTGTGCTTCGTTTGCATACCACTTGAAGCATTAAACCCTTTCTCTTGCAGGATGATCCATATTTCAGATGACACCGATCAAGATCTCCCTATGACTCGCTTCAACTTTGAGCACCCGATATTCCAAGCCGAAGAAGAGATTGTTAAGGACGACGACATACTAGAAGAACTGACTCGTCTGTTGAAACAAGAAGAGAGAATCATTCTGCCTCATCAAGAGGATATCAAGGTCATTAATTTGGGTTCGGAAGAGATTGTCAGGAATGTCCGAATAGGGGCAGCGCTGCAAAATGATATCAAGCAGAGACTTGTCGAGATGCTGCGAGAGTATAGTGACATCTTTGCTTGGTCTTATGAGGATATGCCTGGGCTAGATACAGATATTGTGGTCCACCGCTTACCATTGCGTGAAGATTGTCCGCCGGTCAAGCAGAAACTCAGGAGAACTAAACCAGATATGACCGTAAAGATTAAAGAGGAAGTACAGAAACAATGGGATGTTGGTTTCCTGGCTGTTACAACATACCCTCCTTGGGTCACCAATATAGTACCTGTACCGAAGAAAGATGGTAAGGTGCGCATGTGCATTGGCTATCGGGATCTGAACAAGGCAAGCCCTAAGGACGACTTCCCGCTTCCTCATATTGACGTGTTGGTCGACAACACTGCTCAATTCTATGTGTTTTCCTTCATGGAAGGCTTTTCGGGCTATAATCAGATTAAAATGGCGTCGAAGGATATGGAGAAAACAACTTTTATTACCCCGTGGGGAACTTTCTGCTACAAAGTGATGCCCTTTGGTTTGAAGAACGCTGGGGCAACATATCAACGTGCTATGACGACGCTCTTTCATGATATGATGCATAAAGAGATTGAGGTCTATGTTGACGATATGATTGCCAAATCCCAGATGGAGGAAGAGCATCTGGTGAATCTTCTGAAATTGTTTGAGAGGCTTAGGAAGTTCCGGCTGAGGCTGAATCCTAATAAGTGCACCTTCGGGGTGATATCTGGTAAGCTACTGGGGTTCATTGTTAGCGAAAAAGGAATAGAGGTTGATCCTGCTAAAATAAAAGCAATACAAGAAATGTCAGCGCCAAAAACAGAGAATGAGGTTCGTGGTTTTTTGGGGAGGTTGAACTACATTTCCCGGTTCATATCTCACCTAACTGCCATGTGTGAGCCAATGTTTAAACTGTTGAAAAAAGACCAGGAAATTGACTGGAATGAAAATTGTCAGAAGGCGTTTGAAATAATAAAAGAATACTTGCAGGAACCTCCGATTTTGATACCCCTAATAGCCGGGAGACCACTGATCATGTACTTGACGGTTCTTGAGAACAGTATGAGTTGTGTTCTCGGTCAACAAGACGAGACTGGACGAAAAGAGCATGCGATCTACTACTTGAGTATAAAGTTCACAGATTGTGAGTCCCGTTACTCAATGCTAGAAAAGACGTGTTGTGCACTTGCTTGGGCTGCCAAACGTCTGAGACAATACATGCTAAACCATACAACCATTCTGATTTTGAAGATGGATCCGATCAAATACGTCTTTGAGAAGCAGACACTTTCGGGAAGGATTGCCCGATGGAAAATGGTACTGACAGAGTACAATATACAGTATGTCTCGCAAAAGGCTATCAAAGGTAGCGTACTGTCAGAGTACCTGGCAGAGCAGCCCATCGATGATTACCAGCCGATGAATTTTGATTTTCCTGACGAGGGTATCATGTACTTCAAGATGAAAGATTACGAAGAGTCGTTGCATGGTGAAGGTCCTGAGCTGGGTTCCTAGTGGCAATTGATTTTTGACGGTGCTGTGAATTCATATGGAAGTGGAATTGGGGCAATCATCACAAATCCCCATGGGAAGCACTTACCGTTCACTGCCAGATTGACCTTCCCAGTTACTAATAATGAAGCTGAATATGAGGCGTGTATCATGGGTCTCGAGGAGGCTATTTATTTGAGGATAAGAATCTTGATGTGTATGGAGACTCCACGCTAGTCGTGAACCAGATCAAGGGTGAACGGGAGACCCGTCAGCCCAATCTGATACCATATATGAATTATTCAAGGAGACTATTGCCTTTCTTTGACCGGGTAGAGTTCCATCATGTGCCACGGGCAGAAAATCAGATGGTTGAGGCTCTTGCGACATTGTCTTCCATGTACAAGGTTAACTTCTGGAATGAGGCTCCCAGGATAGTTATCTCTCGCCTTGATAGGCCCGCCTTCATATTCGTCATTGAGGAAGCTTCCGATGGCAAGCCGTGGTATTTTGATATCCAGAATTTCCTAAAGAACCAAGAGTATCCGACTGGGGCATCCAACCATTATAAGAAAACTCTTAGAAGATTAGGTGGCAATTTCTACTTGAATCTAGATGGTGTTCTGTATAGGAGAAACCATGATTTGGTGCTTTTGCGATGTGTTGTTGAGGAAGAAGCTAATCTACTTATGAAGGAGGTCAACGAGGGAACCTTTGGCACGCACGCCGGAGGACACGCTATGTCTCGAAAGTTATTATGGGCAGGGTATTATTGGTTGATGATGGAAAGAGACTGTTTTAAGTTTGCAAAGAAATTCCATAAATGCCAGATTTATGAAGACAAGATTCAGGTGCCGCCGAGCCCTTTGAACGTTATGGCGTCCCCGTGGCCTTTCTCCATGTGGGGCATCGATATGATTGGGAAAATTGAGCCCACCGCATCCAATGGACACCGGTTCATCTTGGTAGCTATCGATTACTTCACCAAATGGGTGGAAGCAGCGTCCTACGCTAATGTTACCAACCAAGTGGTAGCCCGATTTATTAAAAAAGATATTATCTGTCGTTACGGCATTCCCGAAAGAATCATTATTGATAATGGTTCGAACCTGAATAACAAGATGATGAAAGAATTGTGCCAGAAGTTCAAGATTGAGCATCATAATTCATCTCCCTATCGGCCCAAGATGAATGGCACAGTTGAGGCGGCCAATAAGAACATCAAGAGGATAGTTCAGAAGATGGTTGTGACATTCAAAGACTGGCACGAGATGTTGCCCTTCGCATTGCATGGTTATCATACGACGGTACGCACCTCAACCGGGGCAACACCTTTCTCATTGGTGTATGGTATGGAGGATGTCCTACCATTAGAAGTTGATATTCCTTCCTTGAGAGTATTGCTCGATGTCCAACTTGATGAGGCAGAGTGGGTAAGGAATAGATTGAATCAACTCAGTTTGATGGATGAGAAGAGACTTGCATTTATCGCTTTCAGAAGGGCGATCTTGGGCACATTCCAGATGTTAACCTTGTACATGGAAGACAATGTCCCAAGAGCATCAGCCATCTGATTTTCTGCCCGTGGCACATGGTGAAACTCTACTCTGTCAAAGAAAGGCAACAACCTCCTTGCATAATTCATGTATGGTATCGGATTAGGCTGACGAGTCTCCCATTCTCCCTTGATCTGGTTCACGACTAGCGTGGAGTCTCCATACACATCAAGATTTTTAATCCTCAAATCAATAGCCACCTCGAGACCCATGATACACGCCTCATATTCAACTTCATTGTTGGTAACTGGAAATGTCAATCTGGTAGTGAACGGGATGTGCGTCCCATGGGGAGTAGTAATGATTGCCCCAATTCCACTTCCGTATGAATTAACAGCCCCGTCAAAAATCAATTGCCATTAGGAACTCCGCTCAGGACCTTCACCATGAAATGGTTCCTCGCAATCTTTCATCTTTAGGTACATGATATCCTCGTCAGGAAAATCAAACCTCATCAGCTAGTAATCATCGATTGGCGGCTCGGCCTGGTACTCTGACAGCAAGCTACCTTTGATAGCCTTTTGTGAAACATACTGTATATCATACTCTGTCAGTACCATCTGCCATCGGGCAATCCCTCCTGAAAGCGCCTGTTTCTTGAAGACATATTTGATCGGATCCATCTTCGAAATCAGCATGGTTGTATGATTTAGCATGTATTGTCTCAAACGTTTGACAGCCCAAGCAAGTGCACTACACGTCTTTTCGAGCATTGAGTAACGGGACTCGCAACCTGTGAACTTTTTACTCAAATAATAGATTGCATGCTCTTTTCGTCCAGTCTCGTCATGTTGACCGAGAACACAACTCATGTTGTTCTCAAGAACCGTCAAGTACATGATTAGTGGTCTTCCGACTACTGGGGGGGATCAATATCGGAGGTTCCTGCAAGTACTCTTTTATTCTTTCAAACGCCTTTTGACAATTTTCATCCCAGACAATCGCCTGATCTTTTTTCAACAATTTAAACATTGGTTCACACGTGGCTGTGAGATGAGATATGAACCGAGCAATGTAGTTCAATCTCCCCAAAAAGCCACGAACCACTTTCTCTGTTTTTGGCGCTGGCATTTCTTGTATAGCTTTTATTTTTGCAGGATCAACCTCAATTCCTCTTTCACTAATAATGAACCCCAATAACTTTCCAGATCTCACCCCAAAGGTGCACTTGTTAGGATTCAGCCTCAGCCTGAACTTCCTAAGCCTCTCAAAATTTTTTAGAAGATTCACCAGATGCTCTTCCTCCGTCTGGGATTTGGCAATCATATCGTCAACATAGACCTCAATCTCTTTATGCATCATGTCATGAAAGAGCGTTGTCATAGCACGCTGATATGTTGCCCCAACGTTCTTCAAACCAAAGGGCATCACTTTGTAGCAGAACGTTCCCCACGGGGTAATGAAAGTTGTTTTCTCCATATCCTTCGGCGCCATCTTAATCTGATTATAGCTTGAAAAGCCGTCCATGAAGGAAAACACAGAGAATTGAGCAGTATTGTTGACCAATACGTCAATATGAGGAAGCGGGAAGTCATCCTTAGGGCTCGCCTTGTTCAGATCCCGATAGTCAACGCACATCTGTACCTTACCATCTTTCTTTGGTACAGTTACTATATTGGCGACCCAAGGAGGGTAAGTCGTAACAGCTAGAAAACCAGCGTCCCACTGTTTCTGTACTTCCTCTTTAATCTTTACGACCATATCTGGTTTCGTTCTTCTGAGCTTTTGCTTGACCGGCGGACACTCTTCATGCAATGGCAAGCGGTGGACCACAATATCAGTGTCTAACCCAGGCATCTCATCATAAGACCAAGCAAAGATGTCACCATACTCTCGAAGAATCTCGACAAGTCTATGCTTGATATCGCTTTGCATCGCAGCCCCTAACCGGACATTCCTGACAACTTCTTCCGAACCCAAATTAACGACCTCAATTTCCTCCTGATGAGGCAGAACGATTTTCTCTTCTTGTCTCAAAAGTCGAGTCAGCTCTTCTTGTAAGTCGTCATCCTCAACAATCTCTTCCTCGGCTTGAAGTATCGGGTGCTCAAAGTCGAAGCAAGTCATAGGGAGTTCTTGACCGGTGTCATCTGAAATGTGGATCCTGCAAGAGAAATGGTTAAATGCTTCAAATTATATGCAATCAAAGCACACAACCACGTTGCCATTTTATTGTTAAAATTAAAAATAGAAGAACAAGGATCACAAATTTTGCATGAGAAAAATGCCTTTATTTGATGATTAAAGTAAAGCATGCACATAAACAAGTAGGCCCTGAAATAAATCCACTATGCCCCGGGTAGGACATAGGATTTGTACAATAATCGGAAAAAAAAAGGCATTACTGTTTCGTTGTCCCTTGAATAAAGTCCTGAATAGACCAATTGCATAGGATTTGTCCTGGCTCGCTGGGCTTGATCCATGAATCCATGTCACAGTCGCTATCTCCATCTTCACCGTCAGACACAACATTAATCCTTTCAAAACTGACCCCTCCTGGAGTAAACACAATCGGCCCCTTGAACTTTGGCGTGCTCTGTGATAACGATGACGATGACGAGCGATATCCCAAGCCGAACTTGTCCTGCTTAATAGGAATCTCCAGAACTTGACCCCAAACTTTAGTCTCCCCGGCCTGAACTACCGCTTGGGCTTCTCTGTATGAAGACATAGCCACCTCTGGCCCATTGCTTGTGATAGGAGATTGGTCTCTGATCTGCACCCCTTCAAAAGCTTGGCACAATGACTCATGGATCTCACCATCCACTTCGACATATTTGAATGATGACAGGTGACTTACCAGGATGTCTTCCTCCCCACACACAGTGACAACGCTACCACCGACCATATATTTGAGCTTTTGGTGCAACGTAGACGTCACAACCCCTGCAGAGTGAATCCAAGGTCGTCCCAGCAAACAGCTGTAAGCTGGCTGAATGTCCATGATGTAGAACACATTATCTAACACCTCTGGACCGACCTGGATTGGCAAAGTCAATTCTCCAAACACGAACCTTCTAGTCCCGTCAAAAGCTCTCACCACCAAGTCAATTGGCGTGCATATTATGCCTCGGGTATCCAACTTCAACAGTGCCTTCTTGGGCAACACATTCAAGGATGAACCAGTGTCAACAAGGACATGAGACATAACGGTGCCCCTACACTCAATTGAAATATGCAATGCACTATTGTGGTTGCGGCCCTTGGGTGTTAAATCAAAACCTGTAAAGCCATGGCCATGCCCCGTGTTCACGTGTGCAATCACTCCTTCGAGCTGATTCACAGATATCTCCTGGGGTACATAAGCAGTGTCAATAGTTTTCAGCAAAGCGTTCTGATGGGCCTCGGAACAAAGCAATAATGACAAAATCGAGATTTTGGAAGGCGTCTGCTGCAGATGATCAACAATTTTATAATCACTCTTCTGGATTAGTCTCATAAATTATTCCACATCTTTAGTCAAAGCCTCTTTTTCCTTCTCTTGAGAAGGTCCTCCTTCATCGACTTTACCCTTTCCTTTGGCGATTCTCTTAGCCTCTACTTCTGGTGACGCAAAAATTCTACCGCTGTGGGTTATGCCCCCTGCCTCCACAAGGTTATCAACTGACCCAACCGATGGGCTTTCTAGGTTAATCTTTTCTCCATTGCAGTAAACTTCCGCCCCATAGTTACAAGGGATGGCTTTAGTGCTTTCGTATGGAACAGGTCCAGCTCTGGTTATGGTGATAGTCGGTCGCTTTGGAGGCGCCGATATCGTGACAGTCTTAAACGGGATCGTAACCGTTGCAACTTCGCCCTGCTTTTCAGCTATTGCCTCGACAGGCTTCTCTTCAGCAGTACGGTCGAATTGCAGCGTTCCTTCATCAATCAGACCTTGAATACCTCTTCTTAAACTATCACATCCCTCAGGCCGGGCTAAACAGTCAACACAATCTGCACCATAACCAGGGAAAACTCCCCCTTTCAGCAACCTGCTCTTTACACAACCCAGAGGCGTCTTCAGTTCATCCACATTCATAACAAAATTTAGACCGGTATCTTCCAAGATTGCACCCACCTGTGCAGATCCGTGAGACGGCATCGGTTTTTTTCTCAATGTTGGGTGCCTCATTACCAAAGTTTATAGCTTTACTATCTATCAAGTCCTGCACTTTGTGCTTGAATGCATGACAATTCTCTATACTGTGACCGGGTGCCCTGGAGTGTAAATCACAATGTGCATTGGTATCATAACCAAAAGGAGGCGTGCCCTTCGGCGGAGCTAACGTCCTTTTGTCAACAAGCTGCAGTTGTAACAAAGTTGGAAGAAGCTGAGCATACGGTAATGGAGGCAAATTAAATACTCTTTTCACGGCCCTATCTTTGTCCTGAATTCTTCGCTGAGCAGGATGTTGCTGGCTCTGCTGCTGCTACGGCTGTTGTTGCTGAGGTACGGGAATTGTCACACTAGCAATTTGTTGCTGACGATATTGGTTTCGACCTCTACCTCTTCCTCGGGAGCTGTATACTGAATTAGTATCCCCCTGCTTCTTATTCCCAAAAACCTTTTTGCCACCTCCAGCTGAGGTTGATTCTCCTGCTTAAATCTTACCGATCTTGACGCTGTTCTCTATACGTTCTCCCAAGAGTATCATATCAGAAAAACTATTTGTTGTACAATTGAGAAACCTGTCATAATACAAACCAGAGAAAGTGCCCACAGAAAGATCCACCAACTCACGCTCTACCATGGGTGGGTGCACCCTAGCTGTAAGCTCGCGCCACCTCTGGGCGTACTCTATAAAACTCTCGCCATTCTTTTGAGAAAGATTTTGAAGTTAGACCCTGTTTGGAACAAGGTCGCTGTTATATTGATAACGCTTTACAAAGGCTTCCGCCAACTCTTTCCAGCTACCAATCTGAGTGGGCTCCAACCCCATATACCATTCAAGTGACGGTCCAGACAAGCTATCTTGGAAAAAATTGCATCAGCATCTTTTCGTCATCAGAATAGGCAGACATTCTTCGATAATAAGACCGTACATGAACTCTTGGGCAAGTATCCCCCTTATACTTGTCGAAAGTAGGCGCTTTGAACTTGAGTGGCACCCTCAAGCCAGGAACCAACCCCATATTAGCCATGTCCAACCCCATGGAATTCTGATTGGCCAGACCTCTCACTTGTTCCTCCAACAGCTTGAATTTCCCCTTTTAATTTCCCCTTTGTCAAGCTTCCATTAACCAAGTCTTTCCCTAAGCCAAATCAATGCCTCTTGGATACATGGTTGACCTTAAAATCCCATTTTGTAAAAGTTTCATGTTGGAAAAAACTTCATTTGAGCCTCAAAGGATAGTGAAAATGACCCATAGTCCAAAATGACCTATAATCTCACTTTCCCAAAATGCCCCTGACTTGTAAACCTCATAACCTGAGTTATACAAATCAGAAAGAAGACTTCTAGTACAATTTGGAAATATAAGATCAAGACCTAAAACTTTCATGTTGGGCAAAAGTTGAGATGAAACACCCTTCTAGGTCAAAAGTTCCTTGGAAGTTGGTTGACTTTTGCAGACAAATTTCACAATCATTTGATGACCTGTAACTTGTCTGGATCATAACTTAAGTTCTATAAATCCAATGCAGGACTTCTAGTACTCAAATTAAAGCTAAGAACATGATCTACAAGTTTCATGTTGGCCACAAGTTGAGATGAAACTTGCATCTTGGGATAAGTGGTCTTGAAGTCAGTCACTAAATAGGGGATTTTACCCTGAGAACCCTAGTTAGCAACTCCTCACACTTTGAATTCTTCTTGTATTGATCTTGGAATATCACCTCATGTATCTTAACATAACTTTCCATGAACACAAAGACTTAGAAATAGGCTTTGATCCTCTTCAATTACACAGCTGACTCAAGGTAGCTCAAATGAACCCTAATTGTAACACCTTCAACTGTGGCTCTTCACTCTTGGCATAATGACTTGACTGAGCTCCACCATGACCCTCAAGGCACACCATGAGCTCTATCCACATACCCTATCCATGATCAAGGCTTCACAACCCACTGATGGTCTTCAATTGGCCGCCAAGTTAAGAGATGAACCACATACTAGCATCCAAACTTCTCAAGAACACAACCCCTTTTCTGATGATCTTGGTGACCTCTCAAGCTTGAATAAGACCTCTATATAGGCTCCTCTTGATATAAACCACACTTGATCCCCTGCTAAATGAATAATGCTATGCTATGCAAATGCTAGACCAATGATATGCTAATGCAATGAAACATAAACCAAGTAAGAAAAGGTTAGGAAAATTTTGGGGTGCAACAAAGGTGATGTAAGAACAGAGTATGCCTAAGAGGGGGGGGGGGGGGTGAATTAGGACTATTGAAATTTTCCGGTTTTTATGGTATCTTGAAATATTACTGGTTTGTGTTTTTGGTTATGAAAGTAGAAGAAGAAAAATAAAAGAACAATGGACACCAGGATTTATAGTGGTTCCCCTCACAATCCGAGAGTACTCCACTCCCCTTTCAACATGAAAGAGAATTTTCACTATTGTTTAATAAAGTACAACCTATCACACCATCAACCGGTGAGGCCTACTATCAAACAATAAAACTAACAAGTGTACAAGAACAATCCTCTTGTAAACACTCACCCTTGTGTCCAACAATCCTGGATCACAAGTCAATATACACAAGTTTGTAAAGATTTGAATTTGAGAGTAATGATATCAAAGTTGATCTTCTCCAAATGATCAGAATTCACTCTTACAATTTTCAATACAAGTGTTCAAGGATGAATATGAAATTTATGCACATATGAACACTTAATGAAAGTTTTTGAAAATGGTGAATTTGATTCTAAGGCAATTTGAAAATGAATGTAGAAAGTGTTTGGAGATTGAAAAGTTTTTGTGTTATGTTCTATATTTTTCAAAATTGAAAAACTCAGAATTTATATGAGTAAAATACCCTTTCAAAAAGGTACATTGAGTAGACATCAAAAATATGAAATGGTATAATTTTTAAATAATTTTTGAACTTGAAACAAAGCAATTTTTCACTGCACGTTCAGTGTTAATCGGTTAACCCATATGGTTAATCGGTTAACACTGGTACGTTAGCCTAGAAATTTCAAAATTCAAATTGGTTAACCGGTTAACCTATATGGTTAATCGGTTAACACTGCTAATTTTCAGAAAAATGCTTTTTAAAATTAATGTTATACCATTTTTAAGATTTCAAAAACATGCTTATGTATTATGCAAAAATGCTTGATGTTTTTGAACACTTGTATATCAAATTATAAGGGTAGAATTTGATATACCAGTAATGCAGCCAAGTCTGGAAGAATCATAGTTCCATATGTAGCTTGACTTGAAAGATAGCTTGACTTGATCTTGATAACTTTGAACGGCTTGTCTTTTTGCAATCAAGAGATGACCTTGAGTAGTATTGACATCATCAAAACTTGAGACTGAAGCATGCTTCTACATTCTCCCCCTTTTTGATGATGGCAATCAAAAATGTTGTGCGATATCTCTTGGTTCTTGATCTGGTTCTCCCCCTATGTCTAGCAACTCCCCCTATCTTAACGGAGGAAAAAAAATCTGCACACAGAGAGACATTAACAGAACCAAGCTCTTCTCCCCCTTTGACATCAGCAAAAAGGAAGAGCTTTCAAAGAAATCACAAGATAGCAGCATATATAGTAATAAGCACATGCAAAGTCAAGTAAACATAAAGCACAAACAGTAGTACATATAAAATGCAGCAAATAGAAATTGTACTTGTTACAATAAAACATAGTTCAAATGAAAGCATAAAAACTTAAGACTAGAAAGCAAAGCAATAAAAACAACAGCAGCAACATATTCTCTAAAAATCCTCATCCGCCATATCCTCCTCCTCTTCTTCTTCTTGTCCTTCATTTTCTTCATCAGATACAACAGGGCTGTCAGGGTTGGTGTGGTGAGAAGAAAGTACAAGGTTCCGTAGAGAAGAAATGGCCCGAGAGGTTTCTCTATGCTGAGTCATGATAGTTTGGTAAAGGAACTCATTTGTGATGCCTCCTTCAGGTACGGGAAAGGCCTGGTTAGCATTGGCTCCTTCTTCTGAATACTTGTAAGTACCGTCATTATCCTTAAAAATTCCAGTATTCTTGACAATTGTAATCTCGTTGATCTCATTGGTGGTTGATTTCATCTTGATGGTTGGTTCACGGTTAAGATCCAAAGTAGTCAATTCCAAGATTCTTGATACCAGCCGTGCATAAGGAAGACGGGTCGACAGAGATAGTTGTTGTTGAAGGTGATACATGATGGTCAAAATCCAATTGACACGAATCTTGTTCTTGATGGCGAAAATAAGTTGCATTTCCAGATCATTAATTTGTGCATGATTCGAATCCTTGGGAATCAGCACATAGCAGATTATGTAGTGAAGCATCCGATCAGAGACGGTAAGATTCTTTGCATAGCACAACAGACGAGCAGTACGTTGGTTGGCGATAATCATCTCCTTTGGAAATATGCAGATCTGATAATAGAACTCCATCTTGTCGTAGTTGGACCACGGCCCTTCCACGTGGTTAACTCCCTTTCTCAGAAAGTACCCAGATGATGGTATGTTCAGCATTGAGCAACATCAGACAGATTTTCTTCAACAACACAGTCTCTAACAATTGTTTTCATAATATGCTCATCATTTGCATTTAGAAACACAGACAGTTTATGCAAAAAGGATTTGACAAGATCCGGGTAGCAGTTTCCAGAATCAGACACAAATTTATCTATCCTCTGATATTTGAGCAAAGCAGGAAAATCAAAAGATGATGCGGGAAAAGCCTTAAGATTCACATACTTTACCGGAAGGATAGAACGAACTCGGACTTTGAAATCCATTTTGCGCTTCTTGGTTGTTTCCATAGGAATATCTTCATCAGATGCAGAGTGATGTTCTGGAAGTTTTCCCTTGCCGCGGTTTGATGCTGAAGCCATGGATGGAGGTTGAGAGAACTGGGGTTGTGGGTTCTGAGGAAGTTAGGGTTTGAGAAGTTGTGGGGAGTTTTTCCAACTTTTGAGAGTGGGAGAGAGAAGTTAGGATTTTAAGAGGGAATATGGATTTTGGATATGGATTTGGATATTTAAGAGAATATGGACCACACAAAATATATTAAAAAATATACAATTTTTCAAAAATTTTAATTAATTTTCGTTTCTAATTTTTTTAAGAAAAATTAACAGTGTTAATCGGTTAACCATATAGGTTAATCGGTTAACACATTAAAAAATTTAATCAGAATTGAAAATTCAACAGTATTAATCGGTTAACCCATATGGTTAATCGATTAACATGCTCGAATTTTTGAAAAATACATAAAAACAGAATGCATACACATGAAAACATATCACAAATAATGCATACATATGATAGAGAAAAAGATCAGATGTCACCTTCATCAAGAATCCCAAGTTCTCTCCGAATTTTGTAGAATGGTTCTTTTGCCAAAGGCTTGGTGAAGATGTCGGCGAGTTGGTTGTGTGTGTCGACGAAAGTAACATCAACATCTCTGTTTAATACGTGATCTCGAAGGAAATGATGCCGGATATCGATGTGCTTTGTTCTAGAATGCATAACCAGATTCTTTGTGATATTTATGGCACTAGTATTGTCACATCGTAGAGGAATGCATCCGAGGTCAACACCATAATCCATAAGTTTTTGTTTCAGCCATAAAATTTGTGCACAGCAACTTCCTGCGGCGATGTATTCTGCTTCGGCGGTGCTGAGTGCTACACAAGCTTGCTTCTTGCAGGCCCATGATACTAGAGCATTTTCGAGAATATGACATGTACCACTTGTACTTTTTCTATCGGTTTTGCATCCTGCATAGTCAGCGTCAGAATAACCAACTAAAGAACAAGTACTACCTTTAGGATACCATAATCCGACGTTGGTCGTTCCTTTGAGATACTTGATAATTCTCTTCACAGCAGTGAGATGCGATTCCTTCGGATTTGCTTGGAAGCGCGCACACAAACAAACACTAAACATAATGTCAGGACGGCTTGCCGTCAAATATAGTAATGAACCAATCATACCTCGATATTTAGTAATATCAATTGGAGTACCAGATTCATCTTGATCAACATACGTTCCGGATCCCATAGGAGTAGACATCATCTTGCAACTATCCATATCGAATTTCTTTATTAATTCCTTACAGTACTTGGATTGGTTGAGAAAAATTCCATCCTTGGTTTGCTTGATTTGTAGTCCAAGAAAATAATTTAACTTTCCCATCATGGACATCTCGAATTCTTCTCGCATCATGAGTGAGAATTCTTTGCAGAGTTCTTTGTTTGTTGATCCAAAAATGATGTTGTCGATGTAGACTTGTACTAACAAGGTGTTACCCTTGATCTTCTTAATAAACAGCGTCTTGTCAACCTTTCCTTTTGTAAATCCTTTCTCACATAAGAAGTTGCTAAGGCGATCATACCATGCTCGTGGTGCTTGTTTTAAACCGTAGAGAGCCTTCTTCAGTTTGAAAACATGTGAGGGATTTTTGAAGTCTTCAAAACCCGGAGGTTGTTTGACGTAGACTTCCTCATTAATGTACCCATTCAGGAAAGCGCTTTTGACATCCATCTGGAATAACTGAAAATTCATAGAACAAGCGTAAGCAAGTAGTAATCTAATTGCTTCTAACCTTACTACCGGAGCGAATGTTTCATCAAAATCAATTCCTTCCTCCTGGTTGTAGCCTTGTGCGACCAATCTTGCCTTGTTACGAACTATAATCCCATTTTCGTCAAGTTTGTTCTTGAACACCCATCTGGTTCCTATAATATGCTTATTGTCTGGTCTTGGTACAAGGGTCCAAACTTGATTTCTTTCAAATTGATTAAGTTCTTCTTGCATTGCTATAATCCATTGGTCGTCGCCTAAAGCTTCATCGATCTTTGATGGTTCAATTTGAGATACAAACGCCATGTTGAGACAAGCATCCTTTAAATTAAGTCGAGTTGCAACGCCTTGACTAATATCACCAATAACTTTATCAATTGGGTGATCTCTGTGTGTTTTCCATTCTTACGGAAGATCTTGATTTTCTTGAGTAACATCTTCACGTAATATTGTTTGATCATTTGAAACAATTTCTTCATTTTGTGGAGTATCTACAAAATCATCATCATCATCCAAAACAATATTATCCTCTTTCGAGGGGTTAGTCTCATCAAACGAAACATGAATGGACTCTTCAATGGTAAGAGTTCTTTTATTAAAAATTCTAAAAGCTTTACTATAAAGAGAGTAACCAAGAAAGATACCTTCGTCGGACTTCTCATCAAACTTACCGAGATTGTCCTTATTGTTGTTGAGAACGAAGCATTTGCAGCCAAATATGTGGAAGAATGATATATTCGGTTTCCTTCCCTTGAACAACTCATACAGAGTCTTTTTGAGTAGCGGTCGAATATTCACGCGGTTGCTTATAAAGCATGCCGTGCTTACTGCTTCTGCCCAAAAATATTTTGGAAGATTTGTGTCGCTGAGCATTGTTCTAGCAAGTTCAACTAGTGAACGATTCTTCCGTTCTACGACGTCGTTTTGTTGAGGAGTTCTTGGTGCCGAAAAATTATGAGAAATTCCATGTTCTTCGCAAAATTCTTCAAAGTCTGAATTTTGAAATTCTCCACCGTGGTCGCTTCTTATGGAGGCTATAGTGAGTGACTTCTCGTTTTGAATTCGTTTTGCATACTTTTTGAATGCTTTAAACGCATCATTTTTCTGCACTAAAAACATTGTCCAGGTATATCGAGAAAAATCATCAACAATAACTAAATCATAAATACTACCTCCAAAGCTCTTCGTTCTTGATGGACCAAAAAGATCCATGTGCAACAATTGAAGTGGTCTTGATGTAGAAACCACTTGCTTGGATTTGAAAGTTGTCTTGGTCTGTTTTTCCTTTTTACATGCATCGCATAATTTATCCTTGATGAATTTTATCTTCGGAAGCCCAACAACCAAATCATGCTTGATTAATTTGTTTAAATGCTCCATGTGAATGTGAGCAAATCTTTTATGCCAAAGCCATGCCTCGTTGTTGTTCGCCATAAGACACTTTACCTTCAAGGAAGAGTCATCAAAAGAAATCATAAAAATGTTATTATATCTTTTACCTTTTAGCAGAATCTCATGAGTGACTTCGTGTTCGATCAAGCATTCCTCCTTTGTGAAGTTGATTTTGAACCCTCTGTCACACAATTGACTGATGCTAAGCAGGTTATGCTTAAGGCCTTCAACAAAAAGAACGTCTTCGATAATTGTACATGGAGGTGCACCAATGGTTCCAACTCCAAGGATTTTTCCTTTATTATCATCACCGTAAGTGACGTATCCTTTGGCCTTTAATGATAGACTTGAAAATTTGTTTATATCTCCCGTCATATGCTTCGAGCAGCCACTATCAAGATACCATTGATTTGTGGTTGTCTTCAAGCATACCTACAAAACAAAATTAGGTAGTGTTAGGTACCCAAATTGCTTTGGGTCCTTGATAGTTAGTACCCTTTTACACCCACACATAATGCCCCTTTGCAATACCAATATTACGTACATAGCAGGCATTAGGTGTGTGCCCTTTAATACCACAATAAAAACATGTAGGTTGAAAATGACTTCTATATCTAGGAATATAATTCTTTTCCTTATTAATTCTTTTCTTGTTATGATTTTGATGCTGAATTTTAGAAGTGCTTGTCTCTTCCTTAACAATTTGTTCACTTGCTCTTACGAAAATGGTCTTATTGGTGCTTGGTTTTGAAAATTTAGAATATCCCAATCCACTTTTATCATTAGGATACCTTTGATGTTTAAGAATCTCTTCCAAGTCAATTTGACCTTTTTCGTATCTTTCTAAAACTCTTTTAAGTTGAACAATTTGAAAAGACAAAGACTCACAATTCTTACATACAAGACTTTGTTTTTCATCCATCACTTTTTGTTTTTCATCTTCAATATTTTTTAAGAGATCAGAATTTTGTTTTTCTAAAATTAAAATTCTTTTCTTTTGTGATGAGATGTCTTTATAGAAAGTCTTGCACTCTTTTAGAAGTTCATCTATAACTTCTTGTGCATCATTATCATAGACAGAAAAATTACTACTAACCTCATTTTCGTCATCGGAATGGTGAGAGGCCATTAAGGCAATATTTGCGCTTTCATCGCTATCTGATTTCGATGATGAACTCACTTCGTTGTCGTCCCATGCGACATAAGCCTTCTTTGTTTTGAAATCCTTCTTGCCCTTGAATTTTCCTTTATTTGCGAGTTTTGGGCAATCTGGCTTTATGTGACCTTGTTTTCCACATTCGTAACATGTAATTTCTTGGTTTGATGTGGATGCCTCCTTTTTCCTGAAATGTCTATTCTTTTTAGAAAAAGAAGAAGTTTTATTATTATTAAAAAAACTTACCAAGCTTCTTTACTAGAAGCATGAAATTTTCGTCTTCGGAAGATTCGTCAATTTTGTCATCCTTTGTGTCAGTCTTCAAGGCAATTCCTTTGGACTTCTTGTCTTGACTTTCATGTTTCTCAAGCCTTCGAAGTTCCAGTTCATGCTCTTGAAGTTTCCCGAATAATGAAGCGGATGTCATTGTTGAAAGACTTTTCTTTTCCGAAATGGTGGTCACCTTTGGTTGCCATTCTCTTGTCAAGGATCTTAGGACTTTTAAGTTGAGATCATCGTTGGTGAAGGTCTTCCCAAGAGCAATCAGGTGATTTGTTAGATGAACGAACCTCTTTTGCAAGGCAATAATAGATTCACCGGGCTGCATACGGAACATCTCATATTCTTGACTTAACGTGTTAAGTCTTGATCTTTTTACTTCTGCTGTTCCTTCATGCGTTTCTACCAAGGTATCCCAAATTTGTTTTGCCGATTGACACTGTGATATGCGAAAGAATTCATCCATACTGAGAGCGCTTTGAAGTATGTTGATTGCTTTCTTCTCATCCAAGATTCTCTTCTTGTCATCTTCATCATATGAGGATTTAATCTTTGGGGTTCCAACACCATTTACCACACTTGTAGGAACATGTGGACCAATTTCAACGGTTTCCCATATACCATCACCTTGAGCCTCAAGATGTGCCTTCATACGGATTTTCCAAAAATCAAAGTATTCTCCAGAAAAGAGTGGTGGCTTGTTACTACTTCCACCATCTTTGAAAACCGGGTTGGTACTTGCGGAAGCCATACTGAATCGTTAGGAACAGGTTACCTTAACCTGCTCTGATGCCAATTGTAAGAACAGAGTATGCCTAAGAGGGGGGGTGAATTAGGACTATTGAAAATTTTCCGGTTTTTATGGTATCTTAAAATATTACTGGTTTGTGTTTTTGGTTATGAAAGCAGAAGAAGAAAAATAAAAGAACAATGGACACCAGGATTTATAGTGGTTCCCCTCACAATCCGAGAGTACTCCACTCCCCTTTCAACATGAAAGAGAATTTTCACTATTGTTTAATAAAGTACAACCTATCACACCATCAACCGGTGAGGCCTACTATCAAACAATAAAACTAACAAGTGTACAAGAACAATCCTCTTGTAAACACTCACCCTTGTGTCCAACAATCCTGGATCACAAGTCAATATACACAAGTTTGTAAAGATTTGAATTTGAGAGTAATGATATCAAAGTTGATCTTCTCCAAATGATCAGAATTCACTCTTACAATTTTCAATACAAGTGTTCAAGGATGAATATGAAATTTATGCACATATGAACACTTAATGAAAGTTTTTGAAAATGGTGAATTTGATTCTAAGGCAATTTGAAAATGAATGTAGAAAGTGTTTGGAGATTAAAAAGTTTTTGTGTTATGTTCTATAATTTTCAAAATTGAAAAACTCAGAATTTATATGAGTAAAATACCCTTTCAAAAAGGTACATTGAGTAGACATCAAAAATATGAAATGGTATAATTTTTAAATAATTTTTGAACTTGAAACAAAGAAATTTTTCACTGCACGTTCAGTGTTAATCGGTTAACCCATATGGTTAATCGGTTAACACTGGTACGTTAGCCCAGAAATTTCAAAATTCAAATTGGTTAACCGGTTAACCTATATGGTTAATCGGTTAACACTGCTAATTTTCAGAAAAATGCTTTTTAAAATTAATGTTATACCATTTTTAAGATTTCAAAAACATGCTTATGTATTATGCAAAAATGCTTGATGTTTTTGAACACTTGTATATCAAATTATAAGGGTAGAATTTGATATACCAGTAACGCAGCCAAGTCTGGAAGAATCATAGTTCCATATGTAGCTTGACTTGAAAGATAGCTTGAGTTGATCTTGATAACTCTGAACGACTTGTCTTTTTGCAATCAAGAGATGACCTTGAGTAGTATTGACATCATCAAAACTTGAGACTGAAGCATGCTTCTACAGGTGATATTTAGAAGACGATGTTTAGGACTCGATATGGACATTACGAGTATGCAGTAATGCCTTTCGGAGTGTCTAGTGCGTCGGGAGTGTTCATGGAGTATATGAACCGTATCTTCAATTCTTATTTGGATCAGTTTATTGTCGTGTTCATTGATGATATACTGATTTATTCTAAGTCTGAGGAGGAGCATGCAGATCATTTAAAGATTGCTTTGCAAGTGTTGAAGGATATCAAGTTGTTTGCTAAGTTATCGAAGTGTGAGTTCTGGTTGAAGACGATGAGTTTCTTGGGGCATGTTATTTCTGGTGATGGTGTTTCGGTAGACCCATCGAAGGTGAGTGCGGTGTTACAGTGGGAACCACCAAAGACGGTAACTGAAGTTAGAAGATTTTTGGGTTTGGCAGGGTATTCCGAAGATTTATTGAAGGATTTTCTAGATTGGCGTTACCATTGACTCAGTTGACGAGGAAAGACCAAGTATTTGTGTGGGATGCTGCTTGTGAAGAGAGTTTTGAAGAGCTGAAAAAGAGATTGACTTCAGCGCCGGTGTTGGTGTTACCGAATCCGAGTGAGCCTTTTGTGGTGTATTGTGATGCGTCTAAGATGGGATTAGGCAGAGTTCTTATGCAGAATGGGAAGCTGGTAGCTTATGCTTCGCGGCAATTGAGGGTACATGAGCGAAATTATCCTACTCATGACCTTGAATTGGCTGTGGTGGTTTTTGTTATGAAGATCTGGAGACACTATTTGTACGGTTCGAGGTTTGAGGTGTTCAGTGATCACAACAGCTTGAGGTATATGTTTGATCTGAAAGAATTGAATATGAGGCAAAGAAGGTGGTTGGAATTCCTGAAAGATTATGATTTTAGTTTTAGTTATCACCCAGGAAAAGCAAATGTTGTTGCAGATGCCTTGAGCAGGAAAGCGATTCATATGTCAGCTTTAATAGTGAAAAAGATGGAGCTTATTGAGCAGTTTAGAGATTTGAGCATGGTTTGTGAATTCATGACAGATGGTGTGATGTTGGGTAAATTGCAAGTGAAGAATGATTTCCTGATTATAATTAGAGAACGCCAGAAGTTGGATGTGAAACTTGTGGATTTGATGCGAGGAGCCGAAGGTGACTCCAGTAGTGATTTCAAGTTGGATGGTGCTGGTGTGTTTAGGTTTCGGGGCAGAATTTGTGTGCCGGATAATGACGAGCTTAAGAAGTCAATTTTGGACGAAGGACATTGTAGTAGCCTGAGTGTTCATCCAGGAGCTACGAAGATGTATCAAGATTTGAAAAAGTTATTTTTGTCGTCCGGAATGAAAAGATATATCGCTTGTTTTGTTTATGCTTGTTTGACATGTCAGAAATCGAAAGTGGAGCATTAGAGACCATCTGGGATGATGCAACCGTTAGAGATTCTGGTTTGGAAATGGGATTGTATTGCCATGGATTTTGTTACAGGATTTCCGAATACGGCGAGAGGATTTGATGCGATTTGGGTAATTGTAGATCGGCTTACGAAGTCTACACATTTTGTGCCGATTAGTATCAGTTTTCCGTTGGAGAAGCTGGCAGAGATCTATATTCGGGTGATTGTGAAGTTGTATGGTGTGCCGTTGAGTATTGTGTCGGATAGAGATCCGAGGTTCACTTCAGAAGTTTGGAAGAGTTTGCAAGAGGCTTTTGGTACCAAGTTGAAGCTGAGTTCAGCCTATCATCTGCAGACGGATGGACAGTCAGAGAGGACTATTCAGACGTTAGAGGATTTGTTACGGGCATGTGTTTTGGAGAAAGGTGGTACGTGGGATACTCATTTGCCATTGGTAGAGTTCCCATATAACAACAGTTAGCATTCTAGTATTGGAATGGCACCGTTTGAGGCTCTTTATGGTCGGAGGTGTAGGAATCCTCTGTGGTGGTACGAATCAGGTGAAATGTTATTTTAGGGCCAGAGTTGGTGCAGCAAACTACTAAGACAATGCAGATGATCCGTGAGAAGATGAAAGCATTGTAGGATAGGCAGAAGAGTTATTATGATAACCGAAGGAAAGAATTGAAATTCAGTGAAGGTGACCATGTGTTCTTGAGGGTTAACCCAGTGACTGGTGTAGGATGTGTATTGAAGTCCAAGAAGTTGGATCCAAAGTTTATCGGGCCGTATCAGATTTTGCAGAGGATTGGTGTTGTGGCATATAGGGTGGTGTTGCCGCCGGAGCTTTCGAACTTGCATGAAGTGTTTCATGTGTCGCAACTTCGAAAGTATGTACCAGATCCGTCTCATGTGATTCAGAGAGATGAAGTTCAAGTTAGAGAAAATATAACTGTGGAGACGACGCCGTTGAGAATCGAGGATCGCAAGATGAAGCGACTCAGAGGAAAGGAGATACCTTTGGTGAGAGTGGCTTGGGGAGGTGCTGCAAGAGGCAGTGTGACATGGGAATTGGAAAGCAGGATGTGGGAAGTGTATCCAGAATTGTTTCCATCAGGTATTTTTAAGGACGAAAATAATTAAAGTGGGGGAGAGTTGTAACACCCATTTTAATTATTCGAGTTTTTCGATGTATTTATTTTTGGCATGCTTGCGTGGAATTTGTTTGAGAAATTAAGATCCATAATATTAGAAAAATATGATTAATAATAATGATAATATGATGATTAATAGTGTTGTTACTATTATTATTAATATTATTGTTATTGTTATTGTATTTAAAAATATTATTGGAATTAATTTTGGATTAAAAGAAAATAAGAATATTAGTTTTGGGAATTAAATAGAGGATTATTTGGGATGAAGGGCATGTTTTGCATTTGGAAAAAGGGAAAAGAGAAAGAAACACGCTTGAGAAGGAGAAACACGAGAGCACGGTGAAGAAGAGGAACAAAGTCTGAAGCAAGAGCAAGAGGAAGCTTGGCTATGGGAATTTCGTGTGGATTCTTGAAGTTCAGTAAATGCATGAGTAATAGGTAGAAGGGGGTTTCCCTTAACCCCACTAGGTTGTGATGAATGTTGTTGATTTGTGTTGTGATTCTGAAGGTGTATAATGTGTAGAAATCATTGCATGTGCTGTTTTGGTTGATTTGGGGTTTTCCGGGTAGTTCGAAGTTATGCCGAAACTGAGTAATTGTGTAGAGCTAACAATTAATCGGGTTAAATCGAGGATAGATGTTATAGTTAGATTGTGGAACAATTGTTTGGTATGATGGGGTTTGGCTTGGAGTAGAATCGGCTGAGTTCGGAGCATGTCGCCGACTCTGAGTTGTGGCTTTATTTTTCTGAGATCGCAGGTATTCGCTTGGCGAATGAGGGGGCGAGCCTTCGCCTGGCTTCGTCGGGCGAACTGGGCAGCAAATGCTGCCAGTAGCCTCTGTTTGGATTCGCCAGGCGAATGGTCAGCGAGCGTTCGCTGCGGGGTTTCGCCAGGCGAATGTGCCAGCGAGCCCGACAACAGTTTGTGTTTTGCTGCTATTTTGTATTGTTTCCTTTGTGGTTTTGGACCCTTGTTGGTCATGTTTGATGATGAACTTATTAGTGAGCTGTGGTGAGTGTATGTATGGTGTCGAAACATGATTCTGTGATATCCGTGTGATTATGATATTTGAATTGGTGTATGTTATGATGTATGACCGTGGTGATGGGTGAGACATTTTTGATATATGATAAATTATGATCAGTAGGATCGTGTGCACCTTGTGTGCTTAGGTTTGTGTGTTGTATAGCGATGGATCAGTAGGATCGTATGCACCTTGTGTGCTTGATGTGTATGTGATATATGAAGAAATGGATCAGTAGGATCGTGTGCACCGTGAGTGCTTGTGTTGTTGTGCATGGTGTCTGCATAGCATGAGGACATGATGGAATCATGGCTCAGATGGGGCGTATGTGATTCACTTGTGCTCCAAATGGGGAGCATGGACGGGAGTTGAATCGTTGCTCAGATGATTCTGAAGCCAAGAATGTGGACTTGAAGCCTTGAGAGAGCTTATGAGATGTCTTGAAAGCCATCATGAGGCCTAGACAGGTCATTGTGCAAGGATAAGAAGACTCAGCCATGAGTGGTGTAATTAGGGTTTGACTGGGTCAACCCTAGGTCAACTGATGATTTGAGGAAGGTTGAGACCTAATCCAAGAGCCATGTGATCATGAATTGATGCATTGAGATGTTATAAGGATGATTCCAAGGTCAACTCATCATGATTGAAGAGTTTGAGAGGTTTCAAGCTAGGGTTTCTAAGGCTTGATAGTGTAAAATCCCCTAGGTTGACCCCTATCTTCAAGGCAGTTTAGCTCAAGATGTGATTGTCATCTCATCTTGCCCCCAACATGAATGTTTTAGAGCTTGATCTTAGCTTTAATTTGAGTTATAGAAGTCCTTTATAGGATTTGTAGAACTCAAGTTATGACTTTGACAAGTTACAGGTCATCTGAGGTATGTGAATTTGGGGGCTTAAAAGTTACCCAACTTGCATCAAACATTTTCCCAAGAAGGATAATTCCTATGGACTTTTGGTCAACATGAATGTTGTTCCTTATCCCCTTAGCTTTCTAGAGAGTACTAGAAGTCCATGATTGGATGTGTAGAACTCAAGTTATGGCTTTGACAAGTCAAGGGCATTTTGGTCATTTGGAGATTACAGGTCATTTCAAGCATAAGGCCATAACTCCTATTTCCAAGCTCCAAATGAATTTTTTTTCAACATGAAAGTTGTTCAAAATGATGTTTTTAGCCTGTCTAAACATCAGGTGTCTATTGATATGGGTTATATCAAGCATTGGTTGAAGAAACTTCACATGAAAGCCATTTTAATGAATTAAATTGAGAAAATTCAAAAGAAATGAGAGTAACATGTTTCCAGGTCTAATTTGTGGTCAATTTGAATGGAATTAATGTTTTAGAAAGATTGGCATTGCTACATTTTGAATTTGAGGTCCATAGCATGGTCATTTGGATGGTTACTTCACATTTAAGAAACATATCATATACACTCCCTATGTTAAAACCAAAGGAAAAAAACCATTATATCACACTCCTTAATGATTAAGTGGATGGTTTGGATTGAGTTTAGAGCATGAGTAAGGCTTGAAGGCACACTTTCATGTTGAAATTTGGAAGGAAAGGTGAACATCCAAAATCAATAATTGGGCCTAGTTTGGGCTTGATATCCATCTGAACACACTATAAGTAAGAATTAGAACGAATTTGGAAGTTTCTGGAGCAGAATTCTGTTGAGAATCCATTGATGTGAAGTGAAGAAAAGCTTGAAAATTGGAAATGCGTTTTGGAGAATCAAGAGGTTGCAGCAAGAACTGAGCATCAAGAATTGTCCACCATTATTCCTTGAAGGATTCTGCGTAATTTGAGAAAGAATTGAAGCACATAACCACTACAATCCAAGCTTCAAGGTTGGTTCTAAGATTTTGAAATATCTCTTTAATTATGCACTCTTAATCCATTAGAATCATGTGGTTAGGTTCCCCTTAACATGTAGATGAATTCTGGTTAGTTAATTTGATGGTTAGAGACAAGTTAGGGTTCCTTCCATTTTCGGTTGAGATTTGGTTTTGGCGAATCACGCGTTTTCAGTATAAACTAATGGCATGGTTAGATTCCTGAGAAAATTCTGATCAATTTTCATTAAGACATCGTGACCAATGGTTGAGTATAGAAGGATCTAGGGTTGCGCAGGGGTGGCCGAAAAAGCCACCGGCGGTTTGGGCTTGCGCGCGTGAGTTGCAGGTTTGAAACGAGGAAGATACAATCCTCACCGTTCGTTCACGTGGAGAATTTGACTTGGTCTGTGGATCCCAGGGCTCACGTTGAGCCACGCGTCCCTAGCCTTAAACGCATCGTTTTGTTTATTGACCTGAGAAGCTTCGCTGCATAGACCATGGGTGAGCAAGTTCGAACATTGGTGTGTGACATTTCTGATTTTGTGAATTGAAGACTGAAGCGTTGGTCTTGGATGCACTTGATACTGACACCCCCCTCTTCAGCCCAGTCTGAATTTGAATTGATTTTTCTTGCTATTTGCCACACACGCCTATTAATTTCCATTGATTTTCTTTATTTTTTTCATTTTATTCATGGTTCTTGATTAAATCATATAAAATTGAAAAATGATCCAATTAATCCCATTCTTTTTGCATTATACTCATGATTGAGTCTAGTATTTTTTAGAAAAAAAATATTTGCATTCCATGCATTTTCTGATTTTATGGGAATTTTGTATTTTAATTGATATTAAAATAGTTATGTTTGATACTTAATTTTGTGGAATTTTGTGTGATAATGTGGTGATGATTTTGATCCTGATTTTTTGTGTGTAATTAGGTTAGACATGTATGCTCCCATAGATTTTTTCTCACATTTTTGTGATGAAAATAGGTGTGTTTTCTAGATTGAGATTTAGGCGCCTCCTTTTAGGGTTTAGGTTTAGTACCTTGTAGTGTAGAATTTATTTCTAGATCTTATTTGATGATTTGATCTCTGGAATTAATATGGTAGAGTCATGATTGACTTAGGTTCCCATAGTTATTTTTGTAGGATTTTACAATTGGTTTTAGTATTTTAGTAAGGACTAACTTTAGTACTAGGTTTTAGGTGATCCTAACCTACTAACTCAAATAGATTAATTTCTTTAGTTCCCTTAGGTTAGGGTTTTTGCTTTGTTTGCCTTTGGTTGAGATTGAAGACAAGTTGAAGACAAGGTGAGGATGCTTGAAGTTGCTTGAAGTTGCTTGGAGCTAGGAGTTGCTTGTGCCTGAAGGTGTCTGATGAAGGTTTAGGAGGTAGGAGACATAGGGAGAGCCTTAGAATTAGAATGATTTCTTTCACAAATATGGAAAGTATGTTGTGCTTCCATTCCTCCCAATGACTAAAAGTCCTTCCAAGATATTCACATCCCTCCTTTGGAGGGATGAATGGCTTTATCTGGGAAGTAGAACTTTGAGGGAACCAGTCTCTCATAATAATGAACCCTTACAGGCTTCCTTTGGTTGTCAATAAGCTGTTTATCATTTCCACTCATTCTGTTAAATCAATTGTCCTCTGGGTGGAGTATCTTGAAAGATGTTGGACTTGAGTTTGAAGATGAGAACTTCATTGAAGAGTGTGGAAGAGGATGATTCCTTGAGCATTTCCAGTGTAGCTAAAGCTTGAAGAGCAAGAAGAACAAGTTGATACTTGAAGAACCAATTGAGATTGAGTGAAGAGCTGAGGCTTAAAGAATTGAAGGATGGAGTTGACACTTCCAGGTGATTGAAGACTACTCTGAGAAGCTGAAGCTTGTAGGAGAAGAAGACCAAGTTGATACTGGTGAAGCAAAGAGAACTGAAGCTTGAAGACTAAGTTGATACTTATGAAGAGGATTCAGTTGAGATTAATTGAAGAGCTGAAGCTTGAAGAATAAAGGATAAGTTGACACTTACACTGATGCTTGGAGAGCCTGAAGGAATCAAGTTGATACTTGTAGTTAGAAGTGAAGCCTGAAGGTGGAATTGACTGAAGAGCTGAAGCTTGGAGAAGAGAGAATAAGCTAATACTTATGTTTGATGGATTGAAACCTTGGAGAAGCAAGTTGATACTTATCAGGAGGATGATAGCCTTGAAGGGTGGTTGAAGTATGAAGACTGGATTGCTATCAGAAGAGCTGAAGCTTGAAATAGAGAGAGGGAGTTGTTGATCTTCTTTCTTGCCTGTTTTCTTTTCTGTGCTGATGTGCCTTGGTTGACTTGCTTGATGCATTAGAATAAGTTCATATCTAGACTGACTTTAATCTAGGACCATGATTGCACTAGAGGTTGAGTTGCTCCCTCTGCTTGTATTGTTACTGTATGGCTTTGCTTGCGGGTATTCGGTAGAGCCCTGCTCCCTTGCCCATGTGGTTTGTTACTTTTCTTGACAGCAATTTATTTCCTCTGTATGATTACAGTCATTTATATTTTGCTTGGTAGCATGTTATTTCTTCTGTATGATTGCAGTTGTTATTCTATTTTGCTTGATAGCATGTTATTTCTTCTGTATGATTACAGTTATTCATATCTGGCTTGAGGTTGAGATGAGCTTGTGGATGCTGCTGCCCCACACACATTTGCTCCCTCACTTGCATTGCATGCATTTTACAGTCGTTTCCTGTTTCCTGTTTAAGCTGATGCTTTATCTGTTTCTGTATATCATTGACATGATCCCTTAGGAATCTCATTTCCTTTGATAAGGAAGTGATGATAGAACTTTAGGTTGAAACCTATGCATGATAACTTCTAGGAGTTCCCTGTTTCAAACCTCAACCATAGGATGAATCCTTGGCATGACAACAGTAGGACTTGATAGTCTCCCTTTAGTTGAGCCTGTTCTCTTCTCATCTCAAAACAGCTTAAGATACAGTAATCATGAATGATTTCTTTCGTACGTTACGAGCCTTAAGCTATCTGAGAAAGGATTGTTGGAGAGTTTCTTTTCAACAGTCTGGATGTTTAGTATGGCACCCTTTGGGTGACATGCGACGCATTCACTCTCAGGTCATAGTCTTTAGTGCGATTGAAATTGCAAACACAATAAAAAACAGTTCTTTCGTAAAAGACAGAAAACAAACTGCAAACCTTTTTGCCCTGTGGGCCCGTAATTCAAAGGAAGCTTTTCTGAAGAAAAGAGTGTCGTTAAACTTCAGCGCCACCGCAAACAGGCTTTGTCACTAACTGTTGGAACTGCTGTTTAACCCTACTCGATAAAACAGATGAAGCTGAATCCCCGTAATCGTCGTAGCCCGAACTACGTAAGCTCTGATCTCTCAAGCCTGTTGAGAGTACGTAGGCACAATACTGACGTATTGGCGAGCCACCTTCCCCGTAACCCGTAGTTAGTCGAACTACGTTGACTCTGATTTCTCATTCTCTGATGAGAATACGTAGGCATAAATCGCGATGCTTTGCCGAGTCAGTTTCTTTTCTTTTTAAGCCAGCCTTGATAGGTAGATAGATAAACCAACTCATCCAGTAAACACAACAAGCGTGGATCCCGTCGAGTACGACGGACGTGAGGGGTGCTAATACCTTCCCCTTGCGTAACAGACTCCCGAACCCAGACAATGGTTGCGATGACCTTGTCTTATACCTTTTCGTCAGATTTTTCCGATCGTTTCCTTTCCCGTTCTGAGGGATAAATAACGAAAGGTGGCGACTCTTCTGTTTTGCCGGCAGCTTATTTTCGCGGAAGCGACAGGTGGGTATGTCATCTTGTTGATGTCAGATTGTGCGAGTGTTTGCTCTATTATCCTTTTGGTGGTAGGAGTCAGTGTGAGTTCACTCCATCATCCATTGGGTGGTGGGTCTTTCATCTTGTTGATGTCAGATTGTGCGAGAGTTTTCTCTATCATCCTTTTGGTGGTAGTAGTCGATGTGAGTTTGCCCCATCATCCTTATGGTGTTGTGTCTATCATCTTGTTGAAGTCAGATTATGCGAGTGTTTGCTCTATCATCCTTTTGGTGGTAGTAGCCGGTGTGAGTTTGCTCCATCATGCTTTTGGTGGTGGGTTTGTCATCTTTATGATGTGAAATTATACGAGTATTTTCCTCTATAATCCTTTTGGTGGTAGTAGCAGGTGCGATTTTGCTCCATCAGCCTTTTGTTGGTGGGTCTGTCATCTTGCTGATGTCATATTGTACGAGTGTGTTCATCTATCATCCTTTTGGTGGTAGTACGAGGTATGAGTTTGCTCCATCAACCTTTTGGTGGTGGGTCTGTCATCTCGTTGATGTCAGATTGTGCGAGTGTTTGCTTTATCATCCTTATGGTGGTAGGAGTCGGTGTGAGTTCACTCCATCATCCGTTTGGTGGTGGGTCTTTCATCTTGTTGATGCCAGATTGTACGAGTGTTTGCTCTATCATCCTTTTGGTGATATTAGCCGGTGTGAGTTAGCTCCGTCATCATTTTGGTGGTGGGTCTATCATCTTGTTGATGTCAGATTGTGCGAGTGTTTTGATCTATCATCCTTTTGGTTGTAGTAGCTGGTGTGTGTTAGCTCCATCAACCTTATGGTGGTGTGTCTATCATCTTGTTAATGTCAGATTTTGCGAGTCTTTGCTCTATCATCCTTTTGGTGGTAGTAGCTGGTGTGAGTTTGCTCCATCATCCTTTTAGTGGTGGGTTTTTCATCTTTATGATGTCAAATTAAACGACTATTTTCCTCTATAATCCTTTTGGAGATAGTAGCAGGTGCGAGTTTCCTCCATCATCTTTTTGTTGGTGGGTCTGTCATCTTGCTGTTGTAAGATTGTGCGAGTGTTCGCTCTATCATCCTTTTGGAAGTAGTAGTCGTTGTTAGTTCGCTCCATCATTGTTTTGGTGGTGGGTCTGTCATCTTGTTGATGTCAGATTGTGCAAGTGTTTGCTCTATCATCCTTTTGGTGGTAGTAGCCAGTGTGAGTTCACGCCGTCATCCTTTTGGTGGCGGGTCTGTCATCATAGTGATGTCAGATTGTGTGAGTGTTTTGCTCTATCATCCTTGGTGGTGGGTCTGTCATCTCGTTGATGTCAGATTGTGCATGTGTATTGCTCTATCATCCCTTTGGTGTTGGTAGCCAGTGTGAGTTAGCTCCATCATCCTTATGGTAGTGTGTCTATCATCTTGTTGACGTTAGATTATGCGAGTGTTTGCTCTATCATCCTTTTGGTGGTAGTACTCGGTGTGAGTTTGCTACATCAACCTTTTGGTGGTGGATCTGTCATCTTGTTGATGTCAGATTGGGCGAGTGTTTGCTCTATCATCCTTTTGGTGGTAGGAGTCGATGTGAGTTCACTCCATCATCCGTTGGATGGTGGGTCTTTCATCTTGTTGATGTTAGATTGTGCGAGTGTTTGCTCTATCATCCTTTTGGTGGTAGTAGCCGATGTGAGTTCGCTCCATCATCCTTTTGGTTATGGGTCTGTCATCTTGTTGATGTCAGATTGTGCGAGTGTTTTCTCTATCATCCTTTTGGTGGTAGTAGCCGGTGTGAGTTTGCTTCATCATCCGTTTGGTGATGGGTATGTCATCTTGTTGCTGTCAGATTGTGCGAGTGTTTGCTCTATCATCCTATTGGTGGTAGTAGCCAATGTGAGTTCGCTCCATCATCCTTTTTGTGGTGGGTTTGTCATCTTGTTGATGACATATTGTGTGAATACATTCATCTATCATCCTTTTGGTGGTAGTACTCAGTGTGAGTTTGCTACATCAACCTTTTGGTGGTGGGTCTGTCATCTTGTTGATGTCAGATTGTGCGAGTGTTTGCTCTATCTTCCTTTTGGTGGTAGGAGTCAATGTGAGTTCACTCCATCATCCGTTGGGTGGTGGGTCTTTCATCTTGTTGATGTTAAATTGTGCGAGTGTTTGCTTTATCATCCTTATGGTGGTAGTAGTCGATGTGAGTTTGCTCCATCATCCTTATGGTGATGTGTCTATCATCTTGTTGATGTTAGATTGTGTTAGTATTTGCTCTATCATCCTTTTGATGGTAGTAGTCGGTGTGAGTTGGCTCCGTCATCCTTTTGGTGGTGGGTCTGTCATCTTTTTGATGTCAGATTGTGAGAGTGTTTTGCTTTATCATCCTTTTGGTGGTAGTTGCCGGTGTGTGTTAGCTCCATCAACCTTATGGTGGTGTGTTTATCGTCGTATTGATGTTAGATTGTGCGAGTGTTAGCTCTATCATCCTTTTGGTGGTAGTAGCCGGTATACTTTCCATCATCCTATTGGAGGTGGGTTTGTCATCTTTATGATGTCAAATTATACGACTATTTTCCTTTATAATCCTTTTGGTGGTAGTAGCAGGTGCGAGCTTGCTCCATCATCCTTTTGTTGGTGGGTCTGTCATCTTGCTGATGTCAGATTGTGCGAGTGTTTGCTCTATCATCCTTTTGGTGGTAGTAGCGGGTGTGAGTTCGCTCCATCATCCATTTGGTGGTGGGTCTGTCATCTTGTTGATGTCAGATTGTGCAAGTGTTTTGCTCTATCATCCCTTTGGTGGTGGTAACCGGTGTGAGTTAGCTCCATCATCCTTATGGTAGTGTGTCTATCATCTTGTTGACATCAGATTGTGCGAGTGTTTTCTCTATCATCCTTTTGGTGGTAGTAGCCGGTATGAGTTCGCTCCATCAGCCTTTGATGGTGGGTCTTTCTGCTTTTTGATGTCAGATTGTGCAAGTTTTTGCAATATCATCCTTTTGGTGGTAGTAGCTGGTGTGCGTTCACTCCATCATCCTTTTTGTGATGTGTCTGTCATCTTGTCAATGTCAAATTGTGCGAGTGTTTGCTCTATCATCCTTTTGGTGGTAGTAGCCGGTGTGAGTTCGCTCCATCATCCTTTTTGTTGTGGGTCTGTCATCTTGTTGATGTCAGATTGGGCGAGTGTTTTGTCTAACAACCTTTTGGTGGTAGTAGCCGGTGTGAGTTTGATTCATCATCCTTTTGGTGGTGGGTATGTCATCTTGTTGATGTCAGATTATGCGAGTGTTTGCTCTATCATCCTATTGGTGGTAGTAGCCAGTGTGAGTTTGCTCCATCATCCTTTTTGTGGTGGGTCTGTCATCTTGTTGATGACAGATTGTGCGAGTGTGTTCATCTATCATCCTTTTGGTGGTAGTACCCGGTGTGAGTTTGCTACATCAACCTTTTGGTGGTGGGTCTGTCATCTTGTTGATGTCAGATTGTGCGAATGTTTGCTCTATCATCCTTTAGGTGGTAGGAGTCGGTGTGAGCTCACTCCATCATCCCTTTGGTGGTGGGTCTGTCATCTTGTTAATGACAGATTGTCCTAGTGTTTGCTCTATCGTCCTTTTGGTAGAAGTAGCAGGTGTAAATTCGCTTCATCATCCGTTTGGTGGTGGTTATGTCATCCTGTTGATGTCAGATTGTGCGAGTGTTTGCTCTATCATCCTTTTGGTGGTAGTAGCCGGTGTGAGTTGGCTCCGTCATCCTTTTGGTGGTGGGTCTGTCATCTTGTTGATGACAGATTGTACGAGTGTGTTGATCTATTATCCTTTTGGTGGTAGTACCCGGTGTGAGTTTGCTACATCAACCTTTTGGTGGTGGGTCTGTTATCTTGTTGATGTCAGGTTGTGCGAGTGTTTGCTCTATCAACCTTTTGGTGGTAGGAGTCGGTGTGAGTTCACTCCATCATCCGTTTGGTGGTGGGTCTTTCATCTTGTTGATGTCAGATTATGCGAGTGTTTACTCTATCATCCTTTTGGTGGTAGTAGTCGGTGTGAGTTTGGTCCATAATCCTTATGGTGGTGTGTCTATCATCTTGTTGATGTCAGATTGTGCGAGTGTTTTCTCTATCATCCTTTTGGTGGTAGTAGCCGGTGTGAGTTTGCTCCATCATCCTTTTGGAGGTGGGTTTGTCATCTTTATGATGTCAAATTATCCGACTATTTTCCTCTATAATCCTTTTGGTGGTAGTAGCAGGTGCGAGTTTGCTCCATCATCCTTTTGTTAATGGGTCTGTCATCTTGCTGATGTCAGATTGTGCGTGTGTTTTTCTCTATCATTCTTTTGGTGGTAGTAGCCGATGTAAGTTTGCTCAATCATACGTTTGGTGGTGGGTTTGTCATCTTGTTAATGTCAGATTGTGCAAGTGTTTTGTCTATCATCCCTTTGGTGGTGGTAGCCGGTGTGAGTTAGCTCCACCATCCTTATGGTGGTGTGTCTATCATCTTGACGTCAGATTGTGTGAGTGTTTGCTCTATCATCCTTTTGGTGGTAGTAGTTGGTGTGAGTTTTCTCCATCAGCCTTTTGGTGGTGGGTCTGTCATCTTGTTAATGACAGATTGTGCTAGTGTTTGCTCTATCGTCCTTTTGGTAGTAGTAGCAGGTGTAAATTCGCTTCATCATCCGTTTGGTGGTGGTTATGTCATCTTGTTGATATTAGATTGTGTGAGTGTTTGCTCTATCATCCTATTGGTGGTAGTATCCGGTGTGAGTTTGCTCCATCATCCTTTTTATGGTAGGTCTGTCATCTTGTTGATGACAGATTGTGCGAGTGTGTTCATCTATCATCCTTTTGGTGGTAGTACCCGGTGTGAGTTTGCTACATCAACCTTTTGGTGATGGGTCTGTTATCTTGTTGATGTAAAGTTGTGCGAGTGTTTGCTCTATCAACCTTTTGGTGGTAGGAGTCGGTGTGAGTTCACTCCATCATCCGTTTAGTGGTGGGTCTTTCATCTTGTTGATGTCAGATTGTGCGAGTGTTTACTCTGTCATCCTTTTGGTGGTAGTAGCCGGTGTGAGTTTTCTCGATCATCCTTATGATGGTATGTCTATCATCTTGTTGATGTCAGATTGTGCGAGTGTTTTCTCAATCATCCTTTTGGTGGTAGTGGCCGGTGTGAGTTGGCTCCGTCAACCTTTTGGTGGTAGGTCTGTCATCTTCTTGATGTCAAATTGTGCGAGTGTTTGCTCTATCATCCTTTTGGTGGTAGTAGCCAGTGTGAGTTTGCTCCATCATCCTTTTGGAGGTGGGTTTGTCATCTTTATTATGTCAAATTATATGACTATTTTCCTCTACAATCCTTTTGGTGGTAGTAGCAGGTGCGAGTTTGCTCCATCATCCTTTTGTTAATCGGTCTGTCATCTTGCTGATGTCAGATTGTGCGAGTGTTTTGCTCTATCATCCTTTTGGTGGTAGTAGCCGATGTGAGTTCGCTCAATCATACCTTTGGTGTTGGGTCTATCATCTTGTTAATGTCAGATTGTGGAAGTGTTTTGCTCTATCATCCATTTGGTAGTTGTAGCCGGTGTGAGTATGCTCCATCATCCTTATTGTGGTGAATCTATCATCTTGTTGACGTCAGATTGTGTAAGTGTTTGCTCTATCATCCTTTTGGTGGTAGTAGCCGGTGTGAGTTGGCGCCGTCATCATTTTGGTGGGTCTGTCATCTTCTTGATGTCATATTATGCGAGTGTTTTGATCTATCATCCTTTTGGTGGTAGTAGCCAGTGTGTGTTAGCTCCATCTATCTTGTTGATGTAAAGTTGTGCGAGTGCTTGCTCTATCAACCTTTTGGTGGTAGGAGTCGGTGTGAGTTCACTCCATCATCCGTTTGGTGGTGGGTCTTTCATCTTGTTGATGTCAGATTGTGCGAGTGTTTACTCTATCATCCTTTTGTTGGTAGTAGCCGGTGTGAGTTTGCTCCATAATCCTTATGGTGGTGCATCTATCTACTTGTTGATGTCAGATTATGCGTGTGTTTGCTCTATCATCCTTTTGGTGGTAGTAGCCAGTGTGTGTTAGCTCCATCAACCTTTTAGTGGTGGGTCTGTTATCTTGTTGATGTCAGGTTGTGCGAGTGTTTGCTCTATCAACCTTTTGGTGGTAGGAGTCGGTGTGAGTTCACTCCATCATCCGTTTGGTGGTGGGTCTTTCATCTTGTTGATGTCAGATTGTGCTAGTGTTTGCTCTATCGTTTTGGTGGTAGTAGCCGGTGTGAGTTGGCTCCGTCAACCTTATGTTGGTGGGTCTGTCATATTGTTGATGTCAAATTGTGCGAATGTTTTCTCTATCATCCTTTTGGTGGTATTAGCCAGTGTGAGTTCGCTCCATCATCCTTTTGGAGGTGGGTTTGTCACCTATATGATGTCAAATTATACGACTATTTTCCTCTATAATCCTTTTGGTGGTAGTAGCAGGTGCGAGTTTGCTCCATCATCCTTTTGTTAATGGGTCTGTCATCTTGCTGATGTCAGATTGTGCGAGTATTTTGCTCTATCATCCTTTCGGTGGTAGTAGCCGATGTGAGTTCGCTCAATCATACGTTTGATGGTGGGTCTGTCATCTTGTTAATGCCAGATTGTGCAAGTGTTTTGCTCTATCATCCCTTTGGTGGTGGTAGCCGGTGTGAGTTCGCTCCATTATCCTAATGGTGGTGTGTCTATCATCTTGTTGACATCAGATTGTGTGAGTGTTTGCTCCATCAGCCTTTTGGTGGTAGGTCTTTCATCTTTTTCATGTCAGATTATATGAGTGTTTGCAATATCATCCTTTTGGTGGTAGTAGCCGTTGTGAGTTAGCTCCATCATCCTTTTGGTGGTGGGTCTGTCATCTTGTTAATGATAGATTGTGCTAGTGTTTGCTCTATCGTACTCTTGTTGGTAGTATCAGGTGTAAATTCGCTTCATCATTCGTTTGGTGGTGGGTATGTCATCTTGTTGATGTTAGATTGTGCGAGTGTTTGCTCTATCATCCTATTGGTGGTAGTAGCCGGTGTGAGTTTGCTCCATCATCCTTTTTATGGTGGGTCTGTCATCTTGTTGATGACAGATTGTGTGAGTGTGGCCATCTATCATCCTTTTGGTGGTAATACCCGGTGTGAGTTTGCTACATCAACCTTTTGGTGGTGGGTCTATTATCTTGTTGATGTCAAGTTGTGCGAGTGTTTGCTCTATCAACCTTTTGGTGGTAGGAGTCGGTGTGAGTTCACTTCGTCATCCGTTTGGTGGTGGGTCTTTCATCTTGTTGATGTCAGATTGTGCGAGTGTTTACTCTATCATCCTTTTGGTGGTAGTAGCCGGTGTGAGTTTGCTCCATCATCCTTATGGTGGTGTGTCTCTCATCTTGTTGATGTCAGATTGTGCGAGTGTTTGCTCTATCATCCTATTGGTGGTAGTAGCCGGTGTGAGTTTGCTCCATCATCCTTTTTATGGTGGGTCTGTCATCTTGTTGATGACAGATTATCCGAGTGTTTTCTCTATTATCCTTTTGGTGGTGGTTGCCGGTGTGAGTTGGCTCCGTCAACCGTTTGGTGGTGGGTCTGTCATCTTGTTAATGTCAGATTGTGCAAGTGTTTTCTCTATCATCCCTTTGGTGGTAGTACCCGGTGTGAGTTTGCTACATCAAGCTTTTGGTGGTGGGTCTGTTATCTTGTTGATGTCAAGTTGTGCGAGTGTTTACTCTATCAACCTTTTGGTGGTAGGAGTCGGTGTGAGTTCACTCCATCATCCGGTTGGTGGTGGGTATTTCATCTTGTTGATGTCAGATTGTGCGAGTGTTTACTCTATCATCCTTTTGGTGGTAGTAACCGGTGTGAGTTTGCTCCATCATCCTTATGGTGATGTGTCTATCATCTTGTTGATATCAGATTGTGCGAGTGTTTGCTCTATCATCCTATTGGTGGTAGTAGCCGGTGTGAGTTTGCTCCATCATCCTTTTTATGGTGGGTCTGTCATCTTGTTGATGACCGATTGTGCGAGTGTGTTCATCTATCATCCTTTTGGTGGTAATACCCGGTGTGAGTTTTCTACATCAACCTTTTGGTGGTGGGTCTGTTATCTTATTGATGTCAAGTTGTGCGAGTGTTTGCTCTATCAACCTTTTGGTGGTAGGAGTCGGTGTGAGTTCACTCCGTCTTCCGTTTGGTGGTTGGTCTTTCATCTTGTTGATGTCAGATTATGCGAGTGTTTACTCTATCATCCTTTTAGTGGTAGTAGACGGTGTGAGTTTGCTCCATCATCCTTATGGTGGTGTGTCTATCATCTTGTTGATGTCAGATTGTACGAGTGTTTTCTCTATTATCCTTTTGGTGGTAGTGGCCGGTGTGAGTTGGCTCCGTCAACCTTTTGGTTGTAGGTCTGTCATCTTCTTGATGTCAAATTTTGCGAGTGTTTGCTCTATCATCCTTTTGGTGGTAGTAGCCGGTGTGAGTTCGCTCCATAATCCTTTTGGAGGTGGGTTTGTCATCTTTATGATGTCAAATTATACGACAATTTTCCTCTATAATCCTTTTGGTGGTAGTAGCAGGTGCGAGTTTGCTCCATCATCCTTTTGTTAATCGGTCTGTCATCTTGCTGATGTCAGATTGTGCGAGTGTTTTTCTCTATCATACTTTTGGTGGTAGTAGCTAATGTGAGTTCGCTCAATCATACGTTTGGTGGTGGGTCTGTCATCTTGTTAATGTCAGATTGTGCAAGTGTATTGCTCTATCATCCCTTTGGTGGTTGTAGCCGGTGTGAGTTTGCTCCATCATGCTTATGGTGGTGTGTCTATCATCTTTTTGACTTCAGATTGTGTGAGTGTTTGCTCTATCATCCTTTTGGTGGTGGTAGCTGGTGTGAGTTTGCTCCATCAGCATTTTGGTGGTGGGTCTTTCATCTTTTTGATGTCAGACTATGCGAGTGTTTGCAATATCATCCTTTTGGTGGTAGTAGCCTTTGTGAGTTAGCTCCATCATCCTTTTGGTGGTGGGTCTGTCATCTTGTTAATGACAGATTGTGCTAGTGTTTGCTCTATCGTCCTTTTGGTGGTAATAGCAAGTGTAAATTCGCTTCATCATCCGTTTGGTGGTGGGTAAGTCATCTTGTTGATGTCAGATTGTGGGAGTGTTTGCTCTATCATCCTATTGCTGGTAGTAGCCGGTGTGAGTTTGCTTCATCATTCTTTTTATGGTGGGTCTGACATCTTGTTGATGACAGATTGTGGGAGTGTGTTCATCTATCATCCTTTTGGTGGTAGTACCCGGTGTGAGTTTGCTACATTAAAGCTTTTGGTGGTGGGTCTATTATCTTGTCGATGTCAAGTTGTGCGAGTGTTTACTCTATCAACCTTTTGGTGGTAGGTATCAATGTGAGTTCACTCCATCATCCGGTTGGTGGTGGGTATTTCATCTTGTTGATGTCAGATTGTGCGAGTGTTTACTCTATCATCCTTTTGGTGGTAGTAGCCGGTGTGAGTTTGCTCCATCATCCTTATGGTGGTGTGTCTATTATCTAGTTCATGTCGGATTATGCGAGTGTTTGCTCTATCATCCTTTTGGTGGTAGTGGCCGGTGTGAGTTGGCTCCGTCAACCGTTTGGTGGTGGGTCTGTCATCTTGTTAATGTCAGATTGTGCAAGTGTTTTCCCTATCATCCCTTTGGTGGTAGTACCAGGTGTGAGTTTGCTACATCAAGCTTTTAGTAGTGGGTATGTTATCTTGTTGATGTCAAGTTATGCAAGTGTTTACTCTATCAACCTTTTGGTGGTAGGAGTCGGTGTGAGTTCACTCCATAATCCGGTTGGTGGTGGGTATTTCTTCTTGTTGATGTCAGATTGTGCGAGTGTTTACTCTATCATCCTTTTTGTGGTAGTAGCCGGTGTGAGTTTTCTCCATCATCCTTATGGTGGTGTGTCTATCATCTTGTTGATGTCAGATTGTGCGAGTGTTTTCTCTATCATCCTATTGGTGGTAGTAGCCGGTGTGAGTTTGCTCCATCATCCTTTTTATGGTGGGTCTATCATCTTGTTGATGTCAGATTGTGCGAGTGTTTTCTCTATTATCCTTTTGGTGGTAGTGGCCGGTGTGAGTTGGCTCCGTCAACCGTTTAGTGGTGGGTCTGTCATCTTGTTAATGTCAGATTGTGCAAGTGTTTTGCTCTATCATCCCTTTGGTGGTTGTAGCCGGTGTGAGTTTGCTGCATCATCCTTATGGTGGTGTGTCTATCATCTTTTTGATGTCAGATTGTGTGAGTGTTTGCTCTATCATCCTTTTGGTGGTAGTAGCTGGTGTGAGTTAGCTCCATCATCCTTTTGGTGGTGGGTATGTCATCTTGTTAATGACAGATTGTGCTAGTGTTTGCTCTATCGTCCTTTTGGTGGTAGTAGCAAGTGTAAATTCGCTTCATCATCCGTTTAGTGGTGGGTATGTCATCTTGTTGATGTTAGATTGTGCGAGTCTTTGCTCTATCATCCTACTGGTGGTAGTAGCCGGCGTGAGTTTGCTCCATCATCCTTTTTATGGTGGGTCTGTCATCTTGTTGATGACAGATTGTGCGAGTGTGTTCATCTATCATCCTTTTGGTGGTAATACCCGGTGTGAGTTTGCTACATCAACCTTTTGGTGGTGGGTCTGTTATCTTGTTGATGTCAAGTTGTGCGAGTGTTTGCTCTATCAACCTTTTAGTGGTAGTAGTCGGTGTGAGTTCACTCCGTCATCCGTTTGGTGGTGGGTCTTTCATCTTGTTGATGACAGATTATGCGAGTGTTTACTCTATCATCCTTTTGGTGGTAGTAGCCGGTGTGAGTTTGCTCCATCATCCTTATGGTGGTGTGTCTATCATCTTGTTGATGTCAGATTGTGCGAGTGTTTTCTCTATAATCCTTTTGGTGGTAGTGGCCGGTGTGAGTTGGCTCCGTCAACCTTTTGGTGGTAGGTCTGTCATCTTCTTGATGTCAAATTTTGCAAGTGTTTGCTCTATCATCCTTTTGGTGGTAGTAGCCTGTGTGAGTTCCCTCCATCATCCTTTTGGAGGTGGGTTTGTCATCTTTATGATGTCAAATTATACGACAATTTTGCTCTATAATCCTTTTGGTGGTAGTAGCAGGTGCGAGTTTGCTCCATCATCCTTTTGTTAATCGGTCTGTCATCTTGCTGATGTCAGATTGTGCGAGTGTTTTGCTCTATCATCCTTTTGGTGGTAGTAGCTAACGTGAGTTCGCTCAATCATACGTTTGGTGGTGGGTCTGTCATCTTGTTAATGTCAGATTGTGCAAGTGTTTTGCTCTATCATCCCTTTGGTGGTTGTAGCCGGTGTGAGTTTGCTCCATCATCCTTATGGTGGTGTGTCTATCATCTTTTTGACTTCATATTGTGTGAGTGTTTGCTCTATCATCCTTTTGGTGGTGGTAGCTGGAGTGAGTTTGCTCCATCAGCCTTTTGGTGGTGGGTCATTCATCTTTTTGATGTCAGACTATGCGAGTGTTTGCAATATCATCCTTTTGGTGGTAATAGCCGTTGTGAGTTAGCTCCATCATCCTTTCGGTGGTGGGTCTGTCATCTTGTTAATGATAGATTGTGCTAGTGTTTGCTCCATCGTCCATTTGGTGGTAGTAGCAAATGTAAATTCGCTTCATCATTCGTTTGGTGGTGGGTAAGTTGTCTTGTTGATGTCAGATTGTGCGAGTGTTTGCTCTATCATCCTATTGCTGGTAGTAGCCGGTGTGAGTTTGCTTCATCTTCCTTTTTATGGTGGGTCTGTCATCTTGTTGATGACAGATTGTGCGAGTGTGTTCATCTATCATCCTTTTGGTGGTAGTACCCGGTGTGAGTTTGCTACATCAAGCTTTTGGTGGTGGGTCTGTTATCTTGTGGATGTCAAGTTGTGCGAGTGTTTACTCTATCAACCTTTTGGTGGTAGGAGTCGGTGTGAGTTCTCTCCATCATCCGGTTGGTGGTGGGTATTTCATCTTGTTGATGTCAGATTGTGCGAGTGTTTACTCTATCATGCTTTTGGTGGTAGTAGCCGGTGTGAGTTTGCTCCATCATCCTTATGGTGGTGTGTCTATCATCTTGTTGATGTCAGATTGTGCGAGTGTTTGTTCTATCATCCTTTGGTGGTAGTGGTCGGTGTGAGTTGGCTCCGTCAACCTTTTGGTGGTAGGTCTGTCATCTTCTTGATGTCAAATTGTGCGAGTGTTTGCTCTATCACCCTTTTGGTGGTAGTAGCCAGTGTTAGTTCGCTCCATCATCCTTTTGAAGGCGGGTTTGTCATCTTTATGATGGTAAATTATACGACTATTTTCCTCTATAATCCTTTTGGAAGTAGTAGTAGATGCGAGTTTGCTCCATCATCCTTTTTTTAATGGGTCTGTCTTCTTGATGTTTGATTGTGTTAGTGTTTTGCTCTATCAACCCTTTGGTGGTGGTAGCTGGTGTGAGTTAGCTCCATCATCCTTATGGTGGTGTGTCTATCTTCTTGTTGACGTCAGATTGTGTGAGTGTTTGCTCTATCATCCTTTTGGTGGTAGTAGCTGGTATAAGTTCGCTCTATCAGCCTTTTGGTGGTGGGTCTTTCATCTTTTTGATGTCAGATTATACGAGTGTTGCAATATCATCCTTTTGGTGGTAGTAGCCGGTGTGAGTTAGCTCCATCGTCCTTTTGGTGGTGGGTCTGCATCTTGTCAATGATAGATCCGTTTGGTGGTGGGTATGTCATCTTGTTGATGTCAGATTCTGCGAGTGTTTGCTCTATCATCCTATTGGTGGTAGTAGCCGGTGTGAGTTTGCTCCATCACCCTTTTTGTGGTGGGTCTGTCATCTTGTTGATGACAGATTGTGCGAGTGTGTTTATCTATCATCCTTTTGGTGGTAGTACCTGGTGTGAGTTTGCTCCATCAACCTTTTGGTGGTGGGTCTGTCATCTTGTTGATGTCAGATTGTGCGAGTGTTTGCTCTATCATCCTTTTTGTGGTAGGAGTCGATGTGAGTTCACTCCATCTTCCATTTGGTGGTGGGTCTTTCATCTTGTTGACGTCAGATTGTGCGAGTGTTTACTCTATCATTCTTTTGGTGGTAGTAGCCTGTGTCTGTTTGCTCAATCATCCTTATGGTGGTGTGTCTATCATCTTGTTGATGTCAGATTGTGCGAGTGTTTGCTCTATCATCCTTTTGTTGGTATTAGCCGGTGTGAGTTCACTCCGTCATCCTTTTGGTGGTGGTGTTACACTCCAAAATTTGCTCAACCTTTTCTTTCCTGATTTGTGTTTCATTGCATTTCATTTGCATAGTTACATCATGTACATAGTCCAATCATTTGTATAGCATGCATCCAACAAGGGATCAATGGTGTCTATCAATAGAAGATCCTAGAAAGAGGTCTTATCCAAGTTTGAGAGATCATCCAAGCCATCAAGAAATGATTTGAGGTCTTGAGAAGTTTGAGTGCCTACATATGGGTTTTGCTCCTATCTTGAGGAATATTGAGAATCATCAGTGGGATGTGAGCAGGGAATGTGAATTTGAGGTGTGTATGGATCTCATGGGATGCCTAGAGGGCCATATTGAAGCTGATACAAGCCATTGATTCAAGTACAAGAGCCACAGTTGAGGTGCAGTCAACTAGGGTTTCATCTGGGTCACCCTAGGTCAATTATGCAAATTGGAGAGCATCAAAGCCTACTTAGAGGTCATGGGATTCATGGATTGGTATGTTGATACATGTGTGGTGTTGTGCCAAGGTTAAGCAAAGAAGAATCAAGGATGTGGGAAGTTGCTAAATTAGGGTTTCAGTGTAAAATCCCTTGTTTAGTGCCTAACTTCAAAGCCACATAAGTCAAAATAAAAGTTTCAAATGGATCTTTGCCCAACATGAAACTTGTAGATCATCTCAATACCTTTAATTTGAGTACTAGAAGTCCTCAAGGGAATTTATAGAACTCAAGTTATGGTCCTTGCAAATTACAGGTCATCAGATGACTATGAAATTTATCTGTGAAAGTCACTTGACTTCCAAGAACCTTTTGCACTTCAAGGAGTTTTCAAATGGACTTTTGAGCAACATAAAAGTTGTTCCTCTTGATCTTAGCTTTCCATAGAGTACTAGAAGTCCTCAATGGGATTTGTAGAACTCAAGTTATGATCTTTGCAAGCCAGGGGTATTTTGGGTATTGGTGATTATAGGTCATTTATGATCATGGGTCCATAACTCCAACTTGAAAGCTTCAAATGGAAAATTGTCCAACATGAAACTTGTTCAAAAGGGTGTTTTGAGTGCAACCAAGTGGTTATGAGAGCTTGTATTGGCTTGTAACAAGAAGTTGCTTGAAATGGCTTAGAAAGGAAGAAAAATAAGTCATTTAAAGGCCAAAAAATGGAATTCTTGGTTTTATGGTCAAACAAGGTCATGTTGCATATCATTTTGATCATAAATGACATTCTAAGAGTGATGGAAACATTAAATTTGGCATTTTAGGTCATTTACATGTGGTTCCCTTTTTGTAACTTAAGGATGAAGCATCACTTCAATTCACATCCATGGGATCAAAAACAAGGAAGATACACATCCCTTTCAATTCAAAATGTCATAAGGTGAGAAATTCAGGTGAAATCAAGGCCAAGAACAGAGCTGTACATGAGCTATGCATATGAGATTTTCAAGGAGAATGAGAAATTCAAAATCTCATTGTGGTTGTTACAGAAGTTTCTAGAGGTTTCCAACACATTCTATATATTCATTGTAACTGATTCAGATCAATTTTTGGGAGGAATTGAGCAAGGAACCAGAGCAAGCCATTGAAAATTCTCAAGCTGCATCAGAAATCGTGATTGGAGATTAAGGGGATTTCAAAGCAAATTGATCATTGGAAAAGCTTTAGGAGTGGTTCTTGAATGAATCTGGAGAAGATTGAGGGCTGAATCGAGCAAAACCATCATTTGTTCATCCATTTTTACCAGGTTTGCATTCTTCAAATTTTAGCATAATTGGTAGTGAATTGCTTAGGTTTTGATATATGGTTAGGTTAGTGATGATGCTAGGTTGGTTTTAGGCACAAGAATTGGACAATTAGAGACCAAACTAGGTGTGATGCAATTTCTGTTGAAACATATATCTTGAGATTCTTGAGGTATTAATGGAGTTTGGATAGCAAGTTTTAATCAGTGAAAGGTGTAGAGGAGATTAGGATCATTAATTTCAAGAATCGTGACAATTGAAGTTGGATGAATATTCTGAAACTTGGATCGGTTTTGGAGTTGGAGTGAGAATCAATAAATTCTGAGGTCATTTTCGTGCTCAGGATGAAATTTTGAGGGAGATAGGGTATTTAGTTGGCTTGCTTGATACACTTTTGGATATGCCACGCCGGAGAAGACGGTGGTGCAAAGCTCAGGCCACCCACCGTCTGAGTTTCCCTCTCAAATTCAAAGCAATTGGTGACGATGACTCCCAGACCCTAGGATCAGGTATTGACCTCAACGCTGCGTTTCATTAAACATTTGGTTGTGGGTTGAATGAATTCTTTGCTAACCACACCCCAGATTTAGGCCCATTGGTGATTTGCACGTGAATCTATTGCTATTCAGCACACATATTTCTCAATTTCTATTTTATTTTCTGTTATGTTTTAATGTTGTTTTGGGCTTATGAGATACTTGATACACGCATCCCCCACTTTGGGCCCAGTATGGATTACAACTGGATTTTAATTGCTAATTGTCACATAGGTTTTATCATTTTTCATTATTTTCTTTTATTTTTATGTTTTGCGTATAGGTTAGAAATTAATTCATAATAATTAGGAAAATTAACATTTTTAGGCTAGATTTTTTTCCCCTGACTCCTTTAAGAGTCTAGAATTTAATAGGATTAAAAAATTCATAATTCATGCATTTTATATTTTAATTGCATTTTTATAGTTTAATTGCTTTTATTTTGAATTTGGTTGATATGTGATTTTGCTGATTTTAGTATTGATGATTGGTGTGGAATTTTGAGGTGATTCTTTTTGGACTAGATAGCTTAGATATGCATGTACCCCTAGTAAATTTCGTACATTTTTGTGAGAGTATTTTAGGCTAGTTTGAGCATTGAACATTAGGTGTTGTAATCTTAGGGTTTTAAGATAGTACCCTTAGGTTTAGGGCATAGTTTTAAGTCTTAATGGTTGATTAACCCCTTGGTTTTGTATGGAGATTTTCTTAAGAGGTTTAGGAACCCTTATAATTTTTTGTAGGATTTTACAATCATGTTTGGTATTTTAATTAGATTTAGTTTTAAGACTAACTTTTAGGTGTTTCTAACACACTAACTTGACTAGTTTCACTCAATAGTTCCCCTTAGATTAGGGTGGTGGTGCTCTTGTGCTTGGGTGAAGATGAAGAACAATTGAAGATGCTTTAGAGAGCTTGAAGGAGCTTGGATGTGAAGATTTTATCCTCTTGTGGAGTGCTTGTCAGGAGCTTAGGAAAACTAGGGTTTTAGGAAGAGCATTAGACTAGTTTTGCTTGTTTCTTCAAACATGGAGTATATTGTTCATCTCCATCCAATCCAATGACATAAAGTCCTCTTAAAGAAGTCACATCTCTCCTTTGGAGGGATGAGTGGCATGCTTTAAGAGTAGAACTTTGAGGATGCCTTCCTATTACAGTGTTAAGATCTTAATGGCTTCCCTTGGTTGTCATTTAGTTTCTTAATACTTCAACTTGATCTTGTTGAATGATTCTCCCTTGGAGGTGCTTGTTGAAGCTTGGTAAAGAGAAGTTTAGTTGCTTGTTGAAGCTTGGTGAGGGTGAAGTTTGTGCTTGTTGAAGCTGGTTGCTTGTTGAAGCTAGGGTTTTGCTGCTTGTTGAAGATGAAGTTAGGAGCTTGTTGAAGCTGTTTACTGGTTGAAGTTTGCTGGTGTGAGCTGGTTCCTTGTTGAAGTTTGAAGCTTGTTGAAGCTTGGTGCTTGTTGAAGATTGAAGGTTTAGTGAGCTTGAGGATAGGGGCTATTCATGAAGATGAAGGTTGTTGCTGTCAACTTTTTGCTGGTTAATCAACTGTGGGAGTTTGGTGCTGCTGCTTGGGCTGCTGCTTGGGCTGCCTCCTCTGTTTGGGGTGTTTGCTGTATTGTTTGTTGGCTTGTGTAGCTTGCCCCCTAGGTTTGAAGTGAATGTTGATTCACCTTGCCTGTTGTTTTCCCAGGTTCGAGGTTGAGTGGGACTCCCTTGCCTCGCTTGTATTGCTGCATTGCATGCATTTTACCGTATTTGCTTGTTTTCTTTTTTGTTTATCCCCTAGGATCTCTGATTTCCTCTGTGCAGGAGGGAATTATGATAGACATTAGGATTATTATCCATGCATGACAACATTAGGTTAGTTTTTATTCCGTTTTTAACCCTAGGATTTTTAGAGCTTCTTTCTCTTCTTATCTCAAAACAACTCAAAAACACAGTAATAAGGTTAATCGATGTCGTACGTTACGAGCCTTAAGCCATTTGAGATAGGGTTCCTAGAGAGCTTCTTTCCAGTAGTCTGGCTGCTTAGTGTGGTACCCTTTGGGTGACACGCGACGTAGTCACTCTCAAATCATAGTCTCTAGTGCGTCAGAGATTGCAAACAAACTAAAAAACACTTCTTTCGTAAAAGATTCAAAACAAACATCAAAGTGTCATTTTTGTCCGCTTGGACCCTTAATCAAGAAAAACCCTTTTTGAAGGTAATAAAAAACAGCCAGACAAGCTTGTGTCTTCCGTAGCCCGAACTACGTTTGCTCTGATCTTTCATGCTGTATGAAAGTACGTAGGCATAGGATGCCGTATCCTAGCAAGCAACCTTCCCCTCCTTTCGTAGGTAGGCGAACTACGTTGACTCTGATTTCTCGTTCCAGACGGGAATACGTAGGCATAAAGTGCGATACTTTGCCGAGTCATTTTCTTTTCTTTTTAACCCAGACCTCTAGAGTAGATAGAATACAATCCGTACCAGAAAACAAGCGTGGATCCCGTCGAGTACGACGGAAGTGAGGGGTGCTAATACCTTCCCCTTGCGTAATCGACTCCCGAATCCAGGAATTCGGTTGCGATGACCATTCCTTTCCCGTTGTGCGATAGGTTTACTCTGAGCGTTTCCTTTCCCTCCTGTGGGATAAATAACGCACGGTGGCGACTCTTCTATCATAGCCAGCGCCGATTTTCGTAGTAGCGACAGCTGGCGACTCTGCTGGGGATTCCAACGGTTCCCTACGCGAGTCAATCCTAGTGCTTGTTTTCCCGTCGTGGGTTTTGTATGGATTTACCTTTCTGTCTTTACTTTCCGCATTTTTATTTAGCTTTATATTGTTATTGCTGTTGTGGAAGGGGGTGATCTGCTGAGAGATAAGCCGGACCTGGGCTTGAGTGCACCTAGAATTAGTTGTGGAAAGTAGTGGGCGCGTGCATGCTTTGCATGTACTAGTGTCCCGCAAAATCCATGCTCGGACGAGGTTCTTATGGTTGACTTCTTTTTCAACCCTTTGGGTTGAGGGGGTTGTTGGTTAGTTGGATTGTCGACTCCGGGGACTGATTAATTAGAAGTTGGCTAAGTGAGGCCTCTTCAGGACATGATGATGCCACACCTTCTGGGTATCGTATCATCAGTCTTGAAAGTCTGGGACGCCGACGACCGCATAGGCTGCCGTACCTTGTGTCAGTTGATAGGACACCTACCTGTGAGAGGGATTGGGGCATGCAGGAAACTTAACCTCCAGACTACCCGGTTTTCTTAATATTGGATCAGTATGTGTGGTTACTTAGGGTTCTTCATCAGGACAGTGTTTTAGGTCTGTTGAGACCAAAGTGGAGCATTGTTATGGGTCTGTTGAGACCAGATTTGAGCAGTATTGTGGGTCTGTTGAGACAGGATTATGGATGGATCTCTTCAGCAATATATCACTTGATCCCTGTTGCATGTTTGCATATTGCATTGTTGCATACTCATTTTGCATATCATTAACGTGTGTCTGTGCTGCAGGTGCATTTCATACCTTCTGATTCTAGTTGCCCGGATTTCTGTCTGCTGCTATTATGGATACTTTGAAGAAGACTGTGGCTTACAAGTTTCCTACTCCAGATGTTTCTTCTTTGCTTGGTTTGATGTCTTTAGCTGATGATGATGTGAAGAGAATCTTCAGGAAGAGTTATGGGAAACTGTTTAGGTTGGTCTGCAAACCATCCACGTATGAGCTGAACGGGTTGTACGCGCTGATGCAGTTCTATGATCCCCTGCTGAGGTGTTTTACTTTCCCTGACTTCATTCTGGCTCTGACCATGGAGGAATATGCTGAGTTCTTGGAGTTAACCATTCAGAACAGGGTACCCTTCATTCATATGGGTGCTGAGCCCAAGCTGGAGGATTTGGCTGTTGCTTTGCATTTAGACTCCTCAGAGTTACTGTTAACCTCGTGGAATGGAGTTCCTGGTTTTTCTCTCAAGTTCTTGGTTGGGAAAGCACAAGAGTATGCCAAAAGTGGCTGTTGGATTGTGTTTAATGCTATCCTTGCTTTGTGTATCTATGGCATTGTACTGTCCCCTAATATGCCTGACTTTGTTGATTTGGATGCATTCCATATATTTGCTTCAGGCAATCCTGTGCCTACACTGATTGGAGACTTCTATCACTCCCTGCATTATAAGAACGAGAATAGGAGGGGAAAGAACGTCTCTTGTTGTATGCCTTTGTTATATATGTGGTTTGATAGTCACCTGCCCAAGAAGGGTATCTTTGCTGAGTCTGCAGCTACGGTGGAATTGTCTGAGTGTCTGATGGGGATTTCTTCAGAAGATGTTGTCTGGTTTGATAGGGATTTACTGAGATCTGAGATTATCTTCAGCTGCACAGGATATCCTAACGTTCCTCTGATTGGGAGGAAAGGGTGCATTAACTACAATCTGTCATTGTTGATCAAGCAATTCGGTTATGCTTTGAGAAGCCCGCCAAAAGAGGAGGAAGTGCAGGAATCTCTGTACTTCACAGGGGATTTGAAGGGAGAACTGTTATCCAAGCTTCAGCATGCTTGGAATAACATCTGTAAGAAGGGTAAGCCATTGTTGGGTAAGAATGATTGTCAAGCCTATCCTCCGTACCAAGTCTGGGTCCAAGATAGGGCAAAGCAGGCGCTGATGCGGTTTCCTGCGGTATTACCTCCTGCTCCCCTCGTGGTTGAGGAACCAACTATTGTGTCTATTGAGAGATACGAGCAGGTTGTGAAGGAGAAAGAAGAGCTGATGAAAGCCAACGAGAAGTTGGAAGAAGAGCTAGTTCAGCTCAGAAGCGAAAGAAATGAAGTCGTGTATTCCTTCGAGCAACAAACAAAGCTGGTGAACCAGTTAGGTGCAGAACTGACTGAACAACGAAAGAAGCGTGAACGTTTGGGGATAGATTTCAAGAGCTCTCATGACATGCTGGAGTCTAAGAAGAAAGCACTTGATATAGCCTACCGGGAGATCTCCACATTCAACAAAACCTAGAATGCTACACTGACCAATAATAAAGAAAGAGAAGACAAACTGAAGCAGCAGATCTCTAAACTGGAAGATCAGTTGAAGGCTAGCCAGAAAAAGTTTGAAGAAGAGGTTATGCAGAGATACAACGTTCAGAATTCGTTGAACAAAGTTATCAAGTGCAAGAAAGAGTCTGCATCCCAGAAGCGGAAGCTGGAGGAGTGCTTTGGAGAGGGTGTTTGGGAGGAATCCATTGGGGATCTCCAGCGTGTTATCAGGCAAAGAGACTCGCTCGTTGAAGGGTTGCTTTCTTAGCCGGACCATCCCAAGACTAAGAAGTTGTTAGAGGAGTATCGGGCATATGGTCACACGTGATTACCTTATGCACTGTTGTATATGCTTTATTTGCATTGTGCTGGCCATCACCAGGATTGTTGGTTGAGGTCATGCCTTCTTGTCATTGTACACTTAGTGATATTGTATTCCTGCCTTGTTGGGCTCTTTTCAGCATTATATGAGGAACTTTATCCCAGTGAATGGATCCAAGCTTCTTATCACTATCACTGTCACTACACTGGCACTTTGGCACTAGAATCAGGGGTTGATCTCCCTAACGCACAGACACGCATTGCGCTGCATATTCATTTTGCATTGCCAGTTACGTGTTGAATTTGTATCTTATTTCCTGCATCTCATAGGTTTTTCAGGATTAACGACCAAAGAATCCACCGCTACTCAACCAGAAACAACTGTAAGAAAGTAATGGATCAAGTTCAGAATGAGATGCAGGAGATGCGCGGCAACATGACGCAGTTCATACAAGCAATGGAAACCATGGTCAAGGGCCAGGAGCAGCCGCAGGCTATTGTACAACCTCTGATTGCACGGGCTAATGATAGTACTGCTGATATTACTCTTCGTGACCGTCAGGGTTTCCTCCAGAGTTCGGGACGCCGACTTGCAGAGATAGACACGGAGCATGTTCAAGCTGAGTTAATTGAAGTTCGAGGCCAACTGGGGCAATTCATGGAAGACATGCACGCGTTGCGCTCGAATCAAGAGACGCTCGAAGAGGAGAATTACCGATTGAAGGCTCAGGTAGGATTGATTGCTGAAATATTGAGGAATGTACTCAGAAGAGAAGGTGAGCAAATGTCCGAAGTTGCGGTCGGTTTACTTGCCCCACAGGGGTCGGAAGAACCGGTGCCCAAGCATGATAGGCCTAAGAGACCCTCTACACAATTCGAAGCTCGGGATTCTCCTCGTTGGCAGTCGCGACTGATTTCTCAGGGTAACTCAAGGGGGTATAGTAAAAGAATGAAGCTCTCTGGCAGGGTATTTGATGAGATTCCGGTGGATCATGATCAGTTGGTGCAACTCTTGTTCCAACTTCAACTGATTAAACCCCGCACTTTGGCTCCATTGACTGGGCAACCACCACCAGGCTATGATATGAACTCCCATTGTGTCTTCCACTCCGGTGCACCGGGGCATAACATCGCGAACTGCAAGTCGTTCAAGCAGAAGATGCAAGATTTGCTGGATGAGAAGGCAATTGAATTTGTGTCGGGCGGTATAAAGGTCTTAGGGACCGATATTCCTATTTCCCCACCGGAAGTTGCAAAAGAATCGAGGCATATCCTGGGATCATTGGAAACTGAATCCCCAGGTCCACAACAGTTGCCAATGCCTGGGCTGAATTTGAGGATGACAGTGCATGAGCCTAAGGAACGGGTTGATCAAAACCAGCAGCGCATGAAACGCCAGCATCCGGCTCAGCGAAGAATTTAGGAGGGGAAGTCGAAGAGGGTATTTGAGGTACCTCGATCAACGTATGCTGAACTCTTTCAGACCTTGTTAGAGTTGCACCTTGTTGAGAAGAGAATGTTGGCCCCACCAATGGGCGCACCTCCATTTGGTTTCGACGCCAGTAAGCATTGTGAGTTTCATTCCGGGGCACCCGGACATAATATTGAGGGTTGCCACGCTTTCAAGTATAAAGTCCGAGATTTGATCGACAACAAGGCTATCAGCTTTTCTGATAGGGTCCCCAATGTGGTGCAGGACAACGGACAAGCAAAGGTCGGGTTGATGAAAAAGGTTCCTAAATTTGGTCGGGCCGTGGAAAACAGGTCAAGACAGCAGCAGGCTACCTCCACCAATTGTTTCTAAGGATGGTCGACTCGTCAATAAGTCAAAATGCAAGAAGTCCGGTTCTGAGACACCGGCATTTTTCATGTTATCTTGTTCATGTCTTTGCATTTGTAGTTGCCTTTCCGTTCAATTGCAAATTTCGTTTGTAAAACTTGTTGTTTTTTCAACTGATATTGATAAATGAAATAAATATGCATGTTTGAATTAATCCAGTCGTATTCACTCTTTGTGTTTTCATTTATTTCAAACGCTTGTTAAGTGGAATCCGGGGAGGATGACGAAAACCAATGACGAATAAGCTTCCGATTGTTTGCTTTTGGATAAAAACCTGTTGATGATGTACATGCATTGTTTCAATCCATAAACACCGGAGATATAAGGAAGATAATCCCTTGTTAACCCCTTTGAGCCTAGTAGTAGGAGTTTCTTTCTGCAAATGAAAAAACCCTAAATCTTAACCCGGGGCAGGGTAGGTGTCAGTCAGTTTGACCAAGCATTCAAATTACAAAAGGAGTGTCCGTTCGAGGATCAATCACACCTATATAGGTCGTGCCTAAAAACCCGCAATGGTTGACCGTCAGGAGTGAGACAGTCACATTATCCCCCAAAGTTGGACAACCAGTGTCCCACGACTTGTTCAAAAAGAAGAAGAGAATCCAAAGCCCGCTAAGTCGAAACTGCAAAACAAGCGGCTTAGGCAAAAAAATTAGGGCATCCCGCTGGACTTTAGAATCAAAAGAAGCTCCAAAGAGTCAGTCCAGGCAAAATTTTGGGAACGAAAAGAAAAAACAAAAGACGAAAAGGATTACCAAAGAAAAATCCTCGAAAAGGACAAAGTCGTGTGACTCTAGGCACCCAGAGACGATAAGCGAATGACTTTCACTCCGAAAAGCAAGTGGTATCCTGAACCATCACTCCTATCACTCCACCTTTAATAGGTGAACGCTAAGGTCGAATTAGCTGAACATAGGATTGGAGAACATCAAGGAGAATGGGTGGGTGTAATACCCCAAATTTTACCCTTATATTTAGCCAGTCATTTCGCATAGCATCTCATATGTACATTTGCTAACCACTAACAAGTTATGGAGGTGTTTTGTTTTGCAGATTTGGTTCCAGGGGTATTCTGGTCATTTTACGTGGATTCTGTTAATTCCATGAAGACGGGCTGTCATTAAGTTTTGAGGCATTTGAGACACTATTTCTGAGGCATTTACCTATCACCAGGTCTGATTGTATCAAGGTGCCAATTTGATGTGGTCGGTATTAAAACTTGTCGAGCACAACTGGATTTAAGATCCATTCCATCGCTCATGGTTTATTTCCAAAGCGCTTCCGTTTCTGTTATTAAGGCACAGTCGTAATTGGGTATTATTGGATTGTGGCTCTTGGCATTTGGTCAATGGGATTTAATTACGAGTAGTGTTATTGTTGATGCTGAAACTGTTGTGATTACGGTGCACATCCGTGTTCGGTTATGAAATGGTTGGTTGGCATTTAAATTGGATTTTAATCAGATGATGAGACAAGTGCACAAATAAGAATATCATTTGGGAGTGTTTATGTTTTATGACTATGTTAATGAATTTAAATATTTGTGGATTTATTCACAAATGTTTATAATTTTTAACTAAGAACAAAATATAAATAGATTCAATTTTTGGGAATTTTATTTCATAAAGACCTCATCATACAAGAAATGGAGATTGCTTCACATTTTAGAAATACTGTTACAAGGAATTACATTAATCCTAAAAGTTCTAAATCCTAAGTCCTAGAACTTCTAAGTGTCTTCGTGGTGTCCTTGAGCTTCTCCTCAGAATCTCCAATTCACCTGCACATCAAAACAGAACAAACAGTATAGAAAAATGTTAGAAGCTGCTTTTGACACTCTCAGAACAGTGTCATCATCGAGTGCCGGGAGTGGCACAACCGAAGCTGCGTCCTACCCCCGTTACCGATCCGCGCCGTTGGCGTCAGATCAGGTAATACCTGTTCTTATCGTTACGGGACATCCGAGAGACAGAAGTAATAAAAGAAGCGGGCGGGACTGATTCGTTTTGCCGCAATTGGATTTCCAAACTGATACGAGAATAAGGCGACATAGGCAAGTTTGGACTCAGACCCGGATGCCGGCAGGTCTGAGTCGCTTTGGTTTCGAAATTTCCAACACCTGAAAAGCCACAAACATCATCAGTACAACAGAACTCAAAGCATAAACCAGCTGCATAAACAAAAATAGGCAAGAAGGAGCTCGCGCCAGTACAAGTATGAAGAGGCACCGAAGAAACAAATCTGTTACAAAGGTACAGAACAAAAACCAAGCCTAAAACAGAACACCAAATACAAATTGCATCAAAACAATGTATCAGAAGGCAAATTCATGCGCAAAGGGCCATAAGAAAACATCCTACAAATCTGTCGTGACAGAAAAGTATTCAGCAGGATCCAAAGAAACACAACAGCATCAAACATGGTTTAGCAGCGAGGCTATCACGAAGTTCAGAATGCAAACAGCACAAAACCATGACAGAAAGCAAGATAGACCAAAAGAGCGGGCACATTGGAGAAACAAATTACCAAACATCATAGCCCAAATCATCATCACCAATTCAATCAGAAGCAACAATATAATCGAAAGCCAGGATTGTAGTATCCTGTTCCAATGGTTCAGACAAACGTCATCATTACCGCGTACTCTTCTCGGCGGAAAATACCAAGGCAAAGCGTCCATCCTGAAAGAAGAAGAAGAAAAGTAGGTGTTAATAATCAAGTTGAATGAAAACAGATCGCAATATCCAATCAGGTTTAGTCCCAAAACAGATCAAAACAAAATCTCATCAGAAAGGAACCAAATCGGTATCCAAATTCCCCAAAGGCAATCCGTTCCACATCTGAAAAATAAGCATATCAGAGAAACCCAATTAGATCCAATCAAGGAAACGAAGAAACTGGATATCCACAAATCAAGACAAAGCCATTCAGTTATCAAAATCAAATGAAAACCCGGGCAAATCCATATCAGAGAATAGGGAATCCTGAAAAAGGAAGGTTCAAATCATGAGATCAAACATATCAGAAAAATGAAATCCAATCTCACCAAAATCCCAATCAAATTCTAAAAGAGGAAATACGATCCAAAACATTCAATTGGAACTCAATCAGTATCTGAAAAACCCAACAAAATCAAATCGAATCATCAAATTCAATCTCAGAAAAGTAACGCAAATCCAACATCCAAGGCCCAAAAGATAAATCAGAGTATATATAAAAGGGAAGATACAACCTGATGGAAAGGGGGGACGAATCGCAGAAACCCTAACGGAGATCGCAAGCGAACGCTAACGAACGAGGAAGGATCGTAGAAACCCTAACAGAGACGGAACGGCGAAGCCCTAACGGACCATCGCGAGCCAACCCTAGTATCCGAGAGAGAGAGAGAGATCGGTGGGACAAGTTCACCAGCGCCGTTCATCCAACGACGGGCAAACCTCCCGAAGGCTCAGCAACATCATCGCCTCTGCGAACGAAGAATGTAAGCCACCGCATGATAACATTTGTTTTGCTCTGTTTTCAGGATAGGGTGACATTAACAAAGGCCATCAACGGAGAAGAAGATTATGGTGAACGGAAGAGAAGCGAGAGAGAGATGGAGAAGAAAGTGAAACGGCGCCGCGAAGAAGTCTGGGTTTGGAAACCCTAAAAAACCTTCCATCTTATGACTAACAACTGGGTTGGGTCCGGGTGTGGTTACCGGCCCAACCCCCTCCCTTTATTTATTTTTTATTTTTTTTTGTTTTGTTTTTAAAAAATTTGTTTTTATGTTTTTAAATTGTTTTTTTTTACTTTTATAATTCAAAAAAAACTGTTTTAAAAAAATAAATAAAAAACATTTTTATGTAAATATTAAAAATAAATAAAAAAATTTTTTAAAATAAAATAAGAAAAACTTTTCTTAAAAATATTATAAAATAAAACCTTTTTTTAAAAAAAAAAGTAAAACATCTTTAAATTAAACCTTTTCTTTTTTTGCAAGCTAATATTAAAATTTTTAAATAAAACAATAATAAAATCTCGAATTTGCGTCTTTTTCTTCATTGTCTCGTAACTCATTCGATTGCTGCCTCACCCTGCCCACTAACGCCGTTTGTTCATTTTGCAGCTCATTACTTATTTCATCTTATTTTTTCATTCAGAGTTTCACTACTATATTGTAACTGCTTCTCATATGTAACCCCGCGAATCTAATAATCGCGCTTTAAGTTTTCGCCTTTAAATTTCTGTTTGCATGGCTTTAACTTCTGTCTTATTTCCTGTTGGCATAACTCAATCACCTCACGCATTTATCAATATTCCAGTCACACTGCGCACCGCCGAAGGAATTAGGTCTAGCTTTTGACCGCCGTGTCAATAGTCCTCACCTTCAACCCCTATAAACTACAAACCCTAATTTTCACAAATGCCTCGCCGCAGGCAAGATTACAATTTTACCCCTAGCATTAGGTCAAAGAGCCGCCGCGCTCATTTTAGGGTTTCCCGCCGCGGAATCCCTAACCTAACCCTAATCAACTTAACAATTCAACGTAGAGATTTGGAGTTTCTACACTCCACGTAAGCGTGTCCTTAAGACATGTTTATTCCCCTTGAGACCTTGACCACAGTCAAGAAGTCTCTAACCTCCCTTTTGAGGGGAACTACGATTACTCTGATTCCACTCCCGTAAGGATACGTAGGCACAAGATGCGATGTCTTGCCGAGTAAACTTAGAATTAACCCCTTAGGTCTTCTTTCTCACTTTTAATCCCTTTGTACATATACCTTAAGCAAATGAATAAAGCAAATAGTAAGCATTGAACAAAAGGTTCCTGTAGAGTACTACAGAAGTTTAGGGTGCTAATACCTTCCCTAAATTTAACCAACCCCCGAACCCTAGATCTTTCCCCGCATTGTGTTTACGATGCAAAATAGGTTTTCCCTCTTTTGACCTTTTCCTTCGGATAAATCAAAGAGCGGTTGTGAATTGAATTGCGATTCAAACTCATTAATAGTTTGTGATCCTATTTCCACCGCAACAGAAAATGGCGACTTCACTGGGGACTGTCTTAATTTTTGAGGGTTATCCCTAACTTGTTCATATTTATTACTATCTGTGTTACTATTCATTTACATGTATATATTTATGCTTTCATGGTGGGACCGTTCCTTGTGCTGTGAGATAAGTCCTACGCCCGGACTAGTGACATTACTATAGGATGGGGATATATTCGATGAGGCTTATAGGGAGTGAATCCCGACCAAGCTGATTCGAGAATCACCGCTCAGTTGAGACCTTTTCGAAAATTGTTCGGTTGAACGAGTAATCGCGAAAACTTTTTCCATGGTCGATTGGAGTCTGTGATATTGGGAACCGTAGTACCTTTACACCACCTTGGCCTTATTTAGGACGTAGTGCGGGAGCTATGTGGGAGTAATCCTACAACGGCTGCTACGCGATACTACACTCAAAAGAGGTTCTCTTGAGAATATTATTCACCCCCGAGTCAGTCGGAAGGTTGATAATATCCGAAAGATGGGCTGATGACTTTGGGCACTTTGTAGAACCTTGTTCGGCAGGTACAACTAACCAATAGTACACTCCTTTTGGGATGGGTAGACCTTGACTCCGCTCACGTTCCTTTAACCTAGGACTTTGTGTGTTTTCATGCATTGCATCCATAAAGCATCTCATTGCATTTCATGGAGTTCAAATATCATTTATGGATATCGCGGGATACCATAAATAAGAAAATAAAATGAAAAAACAAGAAAAAGATTTCCTTGGTACCCCACGACATTCGTAAATGTTTGAATTCCATGAAATCTTCATTTGCATTTGCATCATAGCATCATGTACTTTCTTGCATTGCATGTGTCTTCCGTTTTCTCATGTTCGGTTCTCTCGCCTTCCAGTTTCGTCACCCTGAGTTCTCGGCACCAGTACAACACCAGAGCTCAAACTCGGAAAAGAATGGAGGATCAGGCAAAAGAGATTGATCGCCTTAGCAATGAACTTGAAGACCTTCGAGGGGGTATGGGGCGTATGATGGAATTGTTACATGTCATGAATGCTAAGATGGATACCCAGCCCACTGTTGTTTCCGAGATTACCGGCGTTACTGTGGACCCTCCACCAAGTGTGACCGTAGCAAGGGACCCACCTTATGGTCTTGCTCCCGGTTTTGTGCCTCCTCAAGCCACTGTTCCGATCAATCAGCCTGTTCAGCAAGCCGTGCCTTTATTTTCTGAAGTTCCTAGAGGGGCTCCTATCTTTACACCACCTGTTGTACACACCCATGCGCAACCGTACTTCAATGAGACAGTTTTTGATAATCTTGATGAGAATGTTGAAGGTTATGAGAAACGTGATAAGCTTCGTGAGGAAGTAAACACCATCATCCAGAGATTGAAAAAAGTAGAGGGTGATCAAATTTTTGGGACTGCTGCAAGGGATGTTTGTTTGGTCTCGGGTTTGGTTATTCCCCCGAAGTTCAAAACTCCGAACTTCGATCGTTATGAAGGTGCCACCTGTCCTAAGAGTCATCTGATCATGTATTATCGCAAAATGGCTGCCCATGTTGAGAATGATAAACTGATGATTCATTGCTTCCAAGATAGTTTGAAGGGTGCTTCTTCCAAGTGGTATTTAACTTTGGACCAGTCTCGCGTTAAGAGCTTCCAGGATTTATCTGACGCTTTCATCAAACACTACAAGTACAATATGGATCTGGCTCCTGACAGAAGACAGTTGTTGAGTATGTCACAAAAGAATTCTGAGTCATTCAAAGAGTATGCTCAAAGGTGGAGAGAGATTGCTTCGCAGGTAGAACCTCCTTTGACCGAGAAAGAGTTAGCTGATGGGCTTGTCGATACGGTTCGTCCAGAATTTTACGAGAGAATGGTGGGTAGTGTGACTTCAAATTTCTCTGACATCGTTGCTGTGGGTGTCAAGATTGAATTGGGTATGAAAAGTGGTAGAATGACGAATAATCATGGTGCTTCTAAGGATCAGCCGAAGAAACCTCCGTATAGTTCCCAGAAGAAGAAAGAGGGCGAGACAAATGCTATATCCTCTGGTAGACTAAGAGACCCATTTTATCGATATCCGCAAGGTTATGCTCAACCTCAAGGGTACCCAATCCAATATGCTCAACAACCCTATGTGGCAGCTGTTACACCTTCTTTCAATCAACAGGTTCCTATGTATCAACCTATGCAACAACCTCCTGTTTATCCGCCTCCTATCAACTACTTACAGGCGCCCAACGCTCCTGCTCCTCAACAGCCAAAGAGTCCGGCTCCTCGCCAGAATGTTCTGAACAGAAGAACGTATAAGCCTTGTCCGCCGATTCCGATGACTTTCACCGAGTTGTATCCCTCTTTGGTCAAGCAAGGTCTAATCACTACTCGGGCTTTGGGTCCGCCTCCTAATCCTCTACCCGCCAATTACAACGCTGCCGCTCATTGTTTATTTCATGAGGGTGCGCCTGGTCATGATCTGGAGAATTGTTATGCTCTCAAAAACCTTGTCAGGGATTTATTGGAAAAGAAGATTTTGTCATTTGAAGATCCTCAACCGAATGTTAAGAAGAACTCTTTTCCTAACCATGAGAGTGTCAATGCCATTAGTGCTGATTCGGAGGAAGGTTATGTCCTTGATGTTGAACAGATTAAGACTCCTCTCAAGATGTTCCATTCGAAACTATTTGAAGCTGGTCTGGTAGATACTTCCCACGTTGCATGCGTAAGTTGTGAAGCCAGTATTGAGGGTTGTGTGTTGGTTCAGAATGATGTTCAGAGGTTGATTGATGAGGGTATTTTACAAGTGACAGGCCAACCCAAGAAAGATGAGGTCGCTGTGGTTGAGCCAGTCTTCCATCAGCCTGGATCAAAAGGAAAGGTACCAGTGTTTAATCTATCAGGGGCAGGTTCTGCCAATCTCGTGTTCGATATACCAAAGTCGTCTATCCCTAAGGTGAATCAGCATAAGCCAATAATTATTCGAAGACCAGGTCCGTTTCCTTTCAGTGATCCTAAAGCTGTGCCTTGGAAATACGACGTGACGATGATTGACAAGGAGTCTGGGAAGGTTATTCCAAATGAAGAGGTTAAGGACACTGTGACCAATATCGCAGAGGCAAGCAGGATGACTCGCAGTGGTCGTGTGTATACTCCCCGTTCTAATGAGGTTCCACCTAAGGAAACCACTAGTATCCTTGTTCCTGCCAAAGACAAAGGTAAGGGAGCCGTTACGAATGATGAAGATGCTGAGTTTTTGAGGATCATTAAGAAAAGTGACTATAAAGTTATCAATCAACTTCATCAGACTCCTTCCAAGATTTCAATTTTATCTCTGTTGATGAGTTCACCCGCTCATAGGATGGCCTTGCAGAAAGTTTTGACTCAAGCACATGTGGATCAAGATATCAGCACCAGTCGGTTCGATAGTGTGATTGCCAATTTGACCACCTGTAACACCCTTAGTTTCAGCAACGAAGAGTTACCAAAGGAGGGTCTGAATCATAATCGTGCTTTACATATATCGGTGAAATGTCAGGAGGACAATTTAGCAAGAGTACTAGTAGACACCGGCTCTTCTCTGAATGTTCTACCCAAGAGGGTTCTTGATAAGTTGGTTTTCAAGGAGACTGAGTTGAAACCTACTCCTTTGATCGTCAAGGCTTTCGATGGTTCTCGCCGGTCGGTAATGGGGGAGGTTGAGCTTCCTATCCTGATTGGTCCGCAAGTTTTTAATATTACATTTCAAGTCATGGACATTAATCCCAATTACAGTTGTTTACTTGGAAGGCCGTGGATTCATGCCGCTGGGGCAGTAACCTCAACGTTACATCAGAAGATGAAGTTCGTGATCGATGGAAAGTTGGTTATTATACACGGTGAGGAGGATCTGATGGTCAGTAACCTGTCTTCTTTCCGTTACATCGAGGCCAATGAGAATGCTTTGGAAATCCCATTTCAAGCACTTGAGATCGCCAATGCTGTCCTGCTAGAAGTCGAAGAGACAGTGGGTCAGGGTAATCCATCTTTTGCATCTCTGAAGAGTACCAAATCAACAATTGACAGGGGCATTCCTGAAGGTTGGGGAGAGGTAATTGATGTCAAGACCAAGACTGATCGCTCTGGGTTGGGTTACAAACCAACTCAGAATGGGGCTGCCACAACTGTCGAAGGACGTCCGAAGGTTATCCAAGAGGTATTTGTCAGCGGAGGTTTCCAAGTCAATGCCATCAGTGACTGTGAGGAAAACGAAGATCTGAGCAACCTGGTGTTTAAGGGTGATGCAGTTTTGAACAACTGGGAGGCCGTAGAGATCCCTGTTATTTTTCCCTTGTCAAAGTAATTCTTTTTTAAAGTTTCATTTACATTTTCAAATAATAATCCATAGCTCTGCCCAAGGCTATAGGGTCGCTTTCATTGGGCCACCTTTCATTTCTAAAAAGATATTAATAAAGGCATTTTGTTCAATTCCACTTTGGTTCATTTGCGTTTTTCGTTTTCACCTTTAAAAATGAAATTGGCAACCTTTTTTCCAAAAAATAAAAAAACAGCATTTCATTCTTACATATCTTCGAGCATTTTAATTAAGTAAGCCTTCCATCATGCAGAGATATCGTAAACCTTGTTGGATCCAATGACTTTACTGACACTCCTGACTGGGATGCACCCATCAATCAAGCTGAGGACGAGGGTGAAGAAGATTTTGAAGTACCCGCTGAACTGACAAGATTGATTGAGTACGAGTACACAGAGCTTCAACCGTATAAAGAGCAGGTAGACTTAATTAATCTCGGTACAGATGAGAACAAGAAAGAGGTCAAGATTGGTGCAATGCTTGGGACAGAGGTTAAGCCGAGGTTGATTGAGTTGTTAAAAGAGTATATTGATGTGTTTGCGTGGTCGTATCAAGATATGCCGGGTCTAGACACAGATATTGTTGTTCACAAGTTGCCACTTAAGCCAGATTGTCCACCTATCAAGCAAAAACTTCGAAGAACGAGACCCGACATGGCTTTGAAGATTCGAGATGAGGTTAAAAAGCAGTTGGATGCAGGTTTCTTGGCAGTCGCAAAATATCCAGATTGGGTTGCCAACATTGTGCCAGTGCCTAAGAAGGACGGTAAAGTTAGGATGTGTGTGGATTACAGGGATCTGAACAAAGCAAGTCCGAAAGACGACTTCCCTCTGCCACATATTGATACACTTGTAGACAATACAACCAGTTTTGCGTTATTCTCATTTATGGATGGTTTCTCTGGCTATAATCAGATCAAAATGGATCCCGACGATCGAGAGAAGACTACTTTCATTACTCCTTGGGGGACCTTCTGCTACAAAGTCATGCCCTTTGGTTTGAAGAACGCAGGGGCAACTTACCAACGCGCTATGACCACTCTTTTTCATGATATGATGCACAAGGAGATCGAGGTGTATGTGGACGATATGATAGCCAAGTCTCAGAGTGAAGAGGAGCATCTAGACCATTTGGTGAAGTTGTTTGAACGACTCAGGAAATATCAGTTGAAATTGAATCCTGCTAAATGTACCTTCGGTGTCAGATCCGGAAAATTGCTTGGTTTCATTGTTAGCCAGCGAGGGATTGAGGTGGATCCTGACAAAGTCCGAGCCATTCAAGATATGCCAGCTCCGCACACCGAGACGCAAGTTAGAGGTTTTCTGGGACGTTTGAATTATATTTCCAGGTTTATCTCCAACATGACCGCTACTTGTGAGCCGATATTCAAGTTACTTTGGAAGGGGTAGACGGTTGAGTGGAACCCCGATTGTCAGAAAGCGTTTGAGAAGATTAAGGGTTATTTGCAAGACCCCCTATTCTGATTCCTCCCATGCCTGGAAGACCGTTGTTTATGTACCTTACCGTTCTTGAGAAGTCTATGGGTTGTGTGCTTGGACAACATGATGAGACTGGGAAAAAGGAACATGCGATTTATTACCTGAGCAAGAAGTTTACCGATTGTGAAAACAGATACTCACCATTGGAGAAAACTTGTTGTGCATTGGCATGGGCCGCTAGGCGCCTTCGGCAATATATGGTCTGTCATACCACATTGTTGATTTCTAAAATGGATCCGATCAAGTATATTTTTGAAAAACCTGCTCAAACCGGGAGGCTAGCCCGTTGGCACATGTTGTTATCCGAATATGACATCCATTATGTACCCCAGAAGGCGATTAAGGGTAGTATTTTATCTGATTATCTTGCAGACCAGCCAGTTGAAGATTATGAACCTCTTAAGTTTGATTTTCCTGATGAGGATATTTTGTTAATTAAAAGAGATTGTGAAGAGCCAGATCCGAGCGAAGGTCCAGAACCAGGTCTTTGGTGGAGGATGATGTTTGATGGTTCCTCGAATTTCAATGGGCATGGTATAGGCGCCGTTTTGATGAACCCAAAGGGTGGATTCACTCCATTTACAGCAAGGTTGGACTTTGAGTGTACTAATAACGTCGCAGAATATGAAGCATGTATTCTTGGCCTCGAAGCAGCAATTCACCTTCGAATCAAACTTCTTAAAGTAAGTGGTGACTCAGCCTTGGTTATTTACCAGGTACAAGGCAAATGGGAAACGAAGAATGAGAAGTTAATCCCTTATAAGGACTATATTATTGAGCTGATCAAGTATTTCGACGAGATAGAGTTCGAGCATGTTCCTAGATCCGAGAATCACGTTGCTGATGCTTTAGCCATGTTAGCATCCATGTGGAAAGTTAAATTCGTTAATGAAGCACCTCTTATCCATATTGAGCGCAAAGTTGAGCCCGCTTATTGTCAGGTGGTCGAAGAAGTTGGGGTGGATGAAAAGTCTTGGTTTCATGATATCAAGAACTATCTCGTCAAGCAAGAGTATCCCGATGGTGCTACTGGTCTGGACAAGAAAACATTGAGAAGACTGGCGTCCAAATTCTTTATCAGTAATGGTGTGTTATACAAGAGAAATCACGACATGGTCCTGCTCAGATGTGTTGATAAACGGGAAGCAGGCATGTTACTACAGGAAATTCATGAGGGGACCTTCGGAACTCATGCCAATGGTTATGCTATGTCCAAGAAGATGTTAAGGGCTGGGTATTATTGGTTAACCATGGAAGCTGACTGCATCCAATACGCTAGAAAATGCCATAAGTGCCAAATTTATGCTGATAAAATGCATGTACCTCCATCACCGTTGAATGTTTTGTCGTCACCATGGTCGTTCTCTATGTGGGGCATTGACATGATTGGGGCAATCGAGCCGAAGGCTTCTAACGGTCATCGTTTTATCCTTGTTGCTATTGATTATTTCACCAAGTGGGTAGAGGCTGCCTCCTACACCAACGTGACCAAGCAAGTGGTTGCCCGATTCATCAGGAAAGAAATCATCTGCCGTTATGGAATCCCAAGCCGGATAATAACTGACAATGGCACCAATATGAATAACAAGACTATGAAAGAACTGTGTGATAGTTTCAAGATCACTCATCACAATTCTTCTCCGTACCGTCCTAAGATGAATGGGGCCGTTGAAGCTGCGAATAAGAATATCAAGAAAATCCTGCAAAAGATGGTTGTGACTTACAAAGATTGGCATGAGATGTTACCGTTTGCTTTGCATGGATACAGAACCTCAGTGAGAACTTCGACAGGGGCAACACCTTTCTCATTGGTGTATGGAATGGATGCCGTGCTCCCCATCGAAGTAGAGATACCTTCTTTAAGAGTGTTGATGGAGGTTGAACTTGAGGAAGCTGAGTGGGTTCAAGACAGACTGGATCAGTTGAATCTCATTGACGAGAAGCGCTTGACAGCCATGTGCCATGGGCAATTATATCAGAAACGGATGAAAAGAGCGTTTGATAAGAAGATTCGTATCCGTGAGTTCCGTCAAGGAGAGCTCGTACTCAAAAAGATCTTGCCAGTACATAAAGATATGCGTGGAAAGTGGATGCCCAATTATGAAGGCCCATTCGTCGTAAAGACCATTTTCTCCGGAGGATCTCTGATACTTACAACGATGGACGGTGAAGAACTAGCACACCCCGTGAATTCTGATGCAGTCCGAAAATATTATGCCTAAAAACCCGCTAAGTCGAAAACCTGCAAAAGGCGACTTAGGCAAAAGTAAGGGTTGAAAAAAAGAAATAATAATAAAAAGCTCGCTAAGTTGAAAACCCGAAAGGGCGGCTTAGGCAAAAAGGAGCGTCCCGGTGGATTGAAAACCCGAGAGGGCGGTCCAGGCAAAAGTTAGGGACAAAGGCATTTCATTGCATCAGAGGACACTGATCTTCGCGAACACACTTTCCGCATGAGAGCCATGTTTCAGTTCTTTCATCATTGCCCAAAGCAGGACTCTGGGTTAGTCTTAGTTATTAGTGTCAGTAGGTGTCATTGGATTCAATGTAACCTTTTCCCATGTTGCCAATTTCAAAACATAATCATCTGTGGAGCTATGCCTTCAGTGAGCTGCCACCCTTTAATAAAAGATACCATTTTGTTACTTACATTCCTTGGTGCATTGCTCTTTTGTTTTCTATTGTTATGCAAAATGCGTTTATTCTTAAAATTTGAAAATGAAAGGTGCATTGTAGATTTTTCAAAAAAATTGTTCTTCAAAAAAAAAAACAAATTTGAAATATAAGAAATTACTTTGACTAGTGGAAATTTCGGAAGGATCTCTTCACCCCCCGAAAATATCATTATTGCAGAAACACTTTCAAATCATTGCTCTAACACAGTCCCCAGTGAGACTATAAGCTGACAACCTTTTCTTGGGTAACTCGAAAGTGTCCTTCAGGTTTTCCTCTCCCCATGAAAAGACGTGATACTGTGCACCTAAGCAATTACCCTCTCCCCAGAGAATTCAGAATTTTGAAACCAGATTTGGTCCTACCATTCCCTCCCATGATTGACGTATTGGTTGCAGAGAACGCAGGGTATCTCCGTCGAGATGTTTATTTCATCTCTCGTCCTGTCTCTAGTCAGTTTCGTCAGCATACGCAAGGGCATAAGCATCACATGCCTATTTCATTACATATTCATTACATATTCATTACATATTCATTACATACTCATTACATACTCATTTCATAACATCCTGCATACATAGACATCAACATACATTCATATTAACATATTCATTAACATACGCGTTAGCATGCACAGGTTCATTGTGTCTCTATCATTGGTCGTTACCGCCAAGTAACTGGGTTCGTCCGCTCTCTCCAAATAGATTGTCAGCCCTAAGCATAAAATATTGATTTGTTTCCAGTTTCCCCACAGAGCTCGATCCTCGTGGATGACGGTTACTTCAGCTATCTTTCCTCGCCAGGATAAGATATCTACCCTTCGGGTTCATTCCCTCGATGGAGTCTTGATTACCAGTCTTCTTTCTAGCTCGACCCTAGATTGAATCTCAGTCTTGTCGATCGTCGAGCCCAACCGGACGTGCATTTATTTTGCACCATCTAAAGACCTTCACCATATCATGACAGATACGCGACTATTCTCGCCCGAGAAGTTTATCACTGTACACGGATGTGCATTTATTTTGCACTATTCTTCAAGAAAATCAACTACAATCCATTACAGATACACGCCAGTTCACGCCTGGAAAATCTAACAGTACAACACTTTACATCTTACAGCATCGATATACAACATTTCTCACCTAAGAAGCCGATCCTATCTTCATTATGACTCGCAGCAAATGGCCATCTCCATGGAGCAGTTGGGCTTCCATTTTCCCTGTCGTATTGAAGTATAGAAGGTTTTGAACCAAATCGTATTCAGGAGAGCACGATCTTGAAATACGGGGAGGTTTGAGCGGAATCATATTCAGGAGAGCACGATTCTGAAGTATGAAGAAGTTCATTTATCCTTTAGTAAAAGAAGAAACCAAATCGTATTCAGGAGAGCACGATCTTGAAGTACGGGGAGGTTTGAGCCGAATCATATTCAGGAGAGCACGATTCTGAAGTATGAGGAAGTTCAGTTTACCCTATTCATATTCAGGAGAGCACGATTCTGAAGTATGAAGAATTTCATTTACACAAAAGAGCCGAATCATATTCAGGAGAGCACGATTCTGAAGTATGAGGAAGTTCAGTTTACCCTTTTCATATTCAGGAGAGCACGATTCTGAAGTATGAAGAATTTCATTTACCCGAAAAAGCCGAATCATATTCAGGAGAGCACGATTCTGAAGTATGAGGAAGTTCAGTTAGCCATTTTCATGTTCAGGAGAGCACGATCTTGAAACATGAAGAAGTTTATTTATCCTTCAATAAGAGAAGAATCAGAATCGTATTCCAGGCGCCGACCTTGAATACGAGAAGATTTATTTATCAGATAAGCAGCAGCCTCTTTATTTGAGTGCTTATCCATTTTGGCACGTAAGCCCCTTCCAACGATCAGGGCATTTCCCATTAAAGTCCATTTATTTTGACATACAGCCGGTCTTTACCCTGTATATTTGTTACGGAGTTCTGAAAAGTCCGTTTGATCCTGTCACGAGGGATAGTTTACAGAAGCTTGGATGTTATTCTTTGCTCAATGCTCCAGCATTCTGTAGTCGATCTTGCAATCGTACGTGATCCAGTTTCATTTTCCCCAGTGGAGGCCGTCTCACAGGAGTCATCTCCATTTTAGAATCTCGTTCCCAAAATGGCAATTGGTCGTGTTCGCACCAGTTGACCATCATTTTTAGAATCCCCCAGTGTTGTACTGTGTCCCAGCGCGTCGTTTTCCCCAGTGTGTTCTTCTCGTAGCGTCTGTCCCTGTGTCGTCGTATTCGTCAGCATTTTCGCATTCATCATTCCAGCATACGCATCATATCATATTCATGGCATCATCTGCATTAAGCTGTCCTCGCTTTGTCCAATAGCATTGCATATTGTGGCATATAAGGGCAAAATTTTCGGTTATCTATATTTAAATCTCTCCACCACGATTCTTCGAGTCTCTGTCACTCAAATCGTCCAGTGTAGCTATTTAAATAGGGGCAACTGTAATACCCCAAATTTTACCCTTATATTTAGTCAGTCATTTCGCATAGCATCTCATATGTACATTTGCTAACCACTAACAAGTTATGGAGGTGTTTTGTTTTGCAGATTTGGTTCCAGGGGTATTCTGGTCATTTTACGTGGATTCTGTTAATTCCATGAAGACGGGTTGTCATTAAGTTTTGAGGCATTTGAGACACTATTTCTGAGGCATTTACCTATCACCAGGTATGTTTGTATCAAGGTGCCAATTTGATGTGGTCGGTATTAAAACTTGTCGAGCACAACTGGATTTAAGATCCATTCCATCGCTCATGGTTTATTTCCAAAGCGCTTCCGTTTCTGTTATTAAGGCACAGTCGTAATTGGGTATTATTGGATTGTGGCTCTTGGCATTTGGTCAATGGGATTTAATTACGAGTAGTGTTATTGTTGATGCTGAAACTGTTGTGATTACGGTGCACATCCGTGTTCGGTTATGAAATGGTTGGTTGGCATTTAAATTGGATTTTAATCAGATGATGAGACAAGTGCACAAATAAGAATATCATTTGGGAGTGTTTATGTTTTATGACTATGTTAATGAATTTAAATATTTGTGGATTTATTCACAAATGTTTATAATTTTTAACTAAGAAAAAAATATAAATAGATTCAAGTTTTGGGAATTTTATTTCATAAAGACCTCATCATACAAGAAATGGAGATTGCTTCACATTTTAGAAATACTGTTACAAGGAATTACATTAATCCTAAACGTTCTAAATCCTAAGTCCTAGAACTTCTAAGGGTCTTCGTGGTGTCCTTGAGCTTCTCCGCAGAATCTCCAATTCACCTGCACATCAAAACAGAACAAACAGTATAGAAAAATGTTAGAAGCTGCTTTTAACACTCTCAGAACAGTGTCATCATCGAGTGCCGGGAGTGGTACAACCGAAGCTGCGTCCTACCCCCGTTACCGATCCGCGCCGTTGGCGTCAGATCAGGTAACACCTGTTCTTATCGTTACGGGACATCCGAGAGACAGAAGTAATAAAAGAAGCGGGACTGATTCGTTTTGCCGCAATTGGATTTCCAAACTGATACGAGAATAAGGCGACATAGGCAAGTTTGGACTCAGACCCGGATGCCGGCAGGTCTGAGTCGCTTTGGTTTCGAAATTTCCAACACCTGAAAAGCCACAAACATCATCAGTACAACAGAACTCAAAGCATAAACCATCTGCATAAACAAAAATAGGCAAGAAGGAGCTCGCGCCAGTACAAGTATGAAGAGGCACCGAAGAAAAAAATCTGTTACAAAGGTACAGAACGAAAACCAAGCCTAAAACAGAACACCAAATACAAACTGCATCAAAACAATGTATCAGAAGGCAAATTCATGCGCAAAGGGCCATAAGAAAACATCCTACAAATCTGTCGTGACAGAAAAGTATTCAGCAGGATCCAAAGAAACACAACAGCATCAAACATGGTTTAGCAGCGAGGCTATCACGAAGTTCAGAATGCAAACAGCACAAAACCATGACAGAAAGCAAGATAGACCAAAAGAGCGGGCACATTGGAGAAACAAATTACCAAACATCATAGCCCAAATCATCATCACCAATTCAATCAGAAGCAACAATATAATCGAAAGCCAGGATTGTAGTATCCTGTTCCAATGGTTCAGACAAACGTCATCATTACCGCGTACTCTTCTCGGCGGCAAAGACCAAGGCAAAGCGTCCATCCTGAAAGAAGAAGAAGAAAAGTAGGTGTTAATAATCAAGTTGAATGAAAACAGATCGCAATATCCAATCAGGTTTAGTCCCAAAACAGATCAAAACAAAATCTCATCAGAAAGGAACCAAATCGGTATCCAAATTCCCCAAAGGCAATCCGTTCCACATCTGAAAAATAAGCATATCAGAGAAACCCAATTAGATCCAATCAAGGAAACGAAGAAACTGGATATCCACAAATCAAGACAAAGCCATTCAGTTATCAAAATCAAATGAAAACCCGGGCAAATCCATATCAGAGAATAGGGAATCCTGAAAAAGGAAGGTTCAAATCATGAGATCAAACATATCAGAAAAATGAAATCCAATCTCACCAAAATCCCAATCAAATTCTAAAAGAGGAAATACGATCCAAAACATTCAATTGGAACTCAATCAGTATCTGAAAAACCCAACAAAATCAAATCGAATCATCAAATTCAATCTCAGAAAAGTAACGCAAATCCAACATCCAAGGCCCAAAAGATAAATCAGAGTATATATAAAAGGGAAGATACAACCTGATGGAAAGGGGGGACGAATCGCAGAAACCCTAACGGAGATCGCAAGCGAACGCTAACGAACGAGGAAGGATCGCAGAAACCCTAACAGAGACGGAACGGCGAAGCCCTAACGGACCATCGCGAGCCAACCCTAGTATCCGAGAGAGAGAGAGATCGGTGGGACAAGTTCACCAGCGCCGTTCATCCAACGACGGGCAAACCTCCCGAAGGCTTAGCAACATCATCGCCTCCGCGAACGAAGAATGTAAGCCACCGCATGATAACATTTGTTTTGCTCTGTTTTCAGGATAGGGTGACATTAACAAAGGCCATCAACGGAGAAGAAGATTATGGTGAACAGAAGAGAAGCGAGAGAGAGATGGAGAAGAAAGTGAAACGGCGCCGCGAAGAAGTCTGGGTTTGGAAACCCTAAAAAACCTTCCATCTTATGACTAACAACTGGGTTGGGTCCGGGTGTGGTTACCGGCCCAACCCCCTCCCTTTATTTATTTTTTATTTTTTTTTTGTTTTGTTTTTAAAAAATTTGTTTTTATGTTTTTAAATTGTTTTTTTTTACTTTTATAATTAAAAAAAAACTGTTTTAAAAAAATAAATAAAAAACATTTTTATGTAAATATTAAAAATAAATAAAAAACTTTTTTAAAATAAAATAAGAAAAACTTTTCGTAAAAATATTATAAAATAAAACCTTTTTTTAAAAAAAAAAGTAAAACATCTTTAAATTAAACCTTTTCTTTTTTTGCAAGCTAATATTAAAATTTTTAAATAAAACAATAATAAAATCTCGAATTTGCGTCTTTTTCTTCATTGTCTCGTAACTCATTCGATTGCCGCCTCACCCTGCCCACTAACGCCGTTTGTTCATTTTGCAGCTCATTACTTATTTCATCTTATTTTTTCATTCAGAGTTTCACTACTATATTGTAACTGCTTCTCATATGTAACCCCGCGAATCTAATAATCGCGCTTTAAGTTTTCGCCTTTAAATTTCTGTTTGCATGGCTTTAACTTCTGTCTTATTTCCTGTTGGCATAACTCAATCACCTCACGCATTTATCAATATTCCAGTCACACTGCGCACCGCCGAAGGAATTAGGTCTAGCTTTTGACCGCCGTGTCAATAGTCCTCACCTTCAACCCCTATAAACTACAAACCCTAATTTTCACAAATGCCTCACCGCAGGCAAGATTACAATTTTACCCCTAGCATTAGGTCAAAGAGCCGCCGCGCTCATTTTAGGGTTTCCCGCCGCGGAATCCCTAACCTAACCCTAATCAACTTAACAATTCAACGTAGAGATTTGGAGTTTCTACACTCCACGTAAGCGTGTCCTTAAGACATGTTTATTCCCCTTGAGACCTTGACCACAGTCAAGAAGTCTCTAACCTCCCTTTTGAGGGGAACTACGATTACTCTGATTCCACTCCCGTAAGGATACGTAGGCACAAGATGCGATGTCTTGCCGAGTAAACTTAGAATTAACCCCTTAGGTCTTCTTTCTCACTTTTAATCCCTTTGTACATATACCTTAAGCAAATGAATAAAGCAAATAGTAAGCATTGAACAAAAGGTTCCTGTAGAGTACTACAGAAGTTTAGGGTGCTAATACCTTCCCTAAATTTAACCAACCCCCGAACCCTAGATCTTTCCCCGCATTGTGTTTACGATGCAAAATAGGTTTTCCCTCTTTTGACCTTTTCCTTCGGATAAATCAAAGAGCGGTTGTGAATTGAATTGCGATTCAAACTCATTAATAGTTTGTGATCCTATTTCCACCGCAACAGTGGGTTAAAATGAATTTTGAGCCTTATATCCTTCCTTGTTAACCGTGAACCTGACCACGTTACAACCCGAAAAAGTCCTAATTGAAACAGGTTTAGTTCAAGAGCATACTTCGGTAAAGATCGTACCGAAACTGACTCCTAAAAGGATTCCTCTTGCGGCATGGTATTAATGTCGATATGTTGATGATCGATTCGTTGTAGGTCATAAAACTTTTCCATCAAATCGGACTAGATTTTCAAAACTGTCATGTGCATTGCATTTAATATATCTTTTATGCATAACAACTTTTTTTACTTGGGAGTAAGCGCATGCAGCAGGAAAGTTTCCTACAGTGGGAAGTCTGATCAGGATAGAATGCAGAATGTTTGAATGTTTCGTGAGCCGGAGCAGGATATATCAATTAATCCCCAGTGGGAGTCAGCCATCCAAGAATTAGTTAATCTGGGGCAATTAGGTCGAGATTTGGCAGATCTCTCGCAGCTAGGGGCATCGCTTCACGAATCGACCGATCAGGGGCAAAGGATCATTGCAAGACTGGGGAAGGTCACCCTAAGAACAAAAGATTTTGTCGGGACATCCTTTTGGGGTTTGATGTGCAGAAACAATTCATATCTAACCGTCAGGGTACAAAAATCGAAGAGCCTTTATCAGGAAGTTGGTGCCGGTTCAGGTGCAAGGTATTGTGAGGTAGCACCATGACTAGCTTTTCCTTTCAAGACGAAGTGTTCAGACTGGGGCATGTTGGTATTTTTGGGGCAAATTTTCGAGAAGGTGGATGGAACTCGTGTTTCGCCAGCCAAAATCTCTTGATGGAGAGCCTGATTTCAGTTGATATCATTCCTCGTCCAGTCGCACCTTATCCCCAGAGAGTTGGAATGACGTTATCCCTTACCGAATGAGGGATTATTCTCCCCAGAAGAGTGTCCTCAGGGATGTTGTCCACAGGATATCCCCAGCAAGTCAAAATCAATGTCCCCTGTAGAGGTTGCGCTCCTCAGCGAATCGAAGATATGCACGTTCAATCTCCAGCATGGGAGATTCCAGCAATAGTTAACCAAGTTTTTGGTTCGAAAGGTTGGTATCCGCGAAGGATGGTTTTCTTGCTCCCCCCACAAGTCGTCATGCCATTGACAAGATGTTGATCCTCAGCAAAGTGGTAACTCTAAATGTGTAAACTGTGCCGAGACAGCGTGCGTTGCCCAGAAGTGTCGCTTCTTTCCCAGCTAAGTTTGTTCACCAGCAGGATGTTTTGTCCTTTCCTCCCAGTGGAAATTGGTGTTTAATCTCTCCCCGACAAAGTTGACTGTGTTTCCGGCATTTATTTTACCGGAATACCTTATGATACTTGTTCTCCCCAGCGGATTTGGCTTTATCCTCAGCATTCATGTTGTTGAGACATCACTATCAGAGTGGCCCCGGCAGCTTGAGCCTGCATTTGCATTTGCATATATCGTCATATTTGCATCTGCTCTAACGCGTAGCATTTCCATGTCGTACGGAGCATTACGCCATGTTCAAACATACGCATTTTTGAAACATAAATCAGGTTGGCTAACCTTTTGCTTTCAGGTGTGTTTTCTCAGCAGGAGTATGGATTTCTAGCTCAGACCTATTACCAGGTATTCGAGGTCTCGCCGCGAAATGTGTGATGATATGGTTCATCTTACTATCCGACCAGCGGATTATTTTCTTCAAATTTGTTTTTACGTCAGCGTCAAAGGGTTTCATGAATCAAGATTTCAGAAGCTGCCGTCAGTTATTGAAACAGGCGTCCGACAGTTTGGTTTCTAAATGTCCCCAGTAGAGTCCTCCTCCAAGTCGCTGTCACGTCAGTACTAAAAGGTTTGTGGGTTGGGACCAATGGAGTTAGCTACTGCAGAGATCAGCATAGAAATTGTATTCAGAGTATCTTCCCGTATGGATAAATAGATGTATTTTCCTACTGGTTGACGAAAGTATTTCCCCGGAAGTCGCCAAAATTTTATTGCCTATGTTGATAGGAGTTCCTCGTGTTGACGAGATATGAGTCCTGATGAGGACAAATTTACCTTTCTCCGTGTTGACGGAATGTGGATTCCTGATGAGGACATGTTTTTATTCCTATGATGATAGGATTTCTTCATGTTGACGAAATGATTTCTCCGTGTTGACGGAATGTGGAGTTCTGATGAGGACAAATTTACCTTTCTCCGTGTTGACGGAATGTGGAGTCCTGATGAGGATAAGTTTTATTTCTATGATGATAGGATTTCTTCGTGTTGACGAAATGATTTCTCCGTGTTGACGAAATGTGGAGTCCTGATGAGGACGAGTTTTATTCTTATGATGATAGGATTTCTTCGGGTTGACGAAATGATTTCTCCGTGTTGACGGAATATGGAGTCCTGATGAGGACAAATTTACCTTTCTCCGTGTTGACGGAATGTGGAGTCCTGATGAGGACAAGTTTTATTCCTATGATGATAGGATTTCTTCGTGTTGACGAAATGATTTCTCCGTGTTGACGGAATGTGGAGTCCTGATGAGGACAAGTTTTATTCCTATGATGATAGGATTTCTTCGTTTTGATGAAATGATTTCTCCGTGTTGACGGAATGTGGAGTCCTAATGAGGACGAGTTTTATTCCTATGATGATAGGATTTCTTCGTGTTGACAAAATGATTTCTCCGTGTTGACGGAATGTGGAGTCCTGATGAGGACGAGTTCTACTCCTGGGATGATATGATTTTTTCTTCGAGTTAACGAGATGATTTCTCCGTGTTGACGGGATATGGACTCCTGATGAGGACAAGTGTTGTTCCTATGATGGATAGGATTTCTTCGTGTTGACGAAATTTGAGTTCAGATATGTGCAAGAATGGTATTCCTATGATGATAGGATTTATTCGTGTTGACGAACCTATTTCTTTTCGTGTTGACGAAACGTGAGGCCTGACGTGGACAAAAGTAGGGTTCCTATGATGATAGGGTTTATTCGTGTTGACGAATTTATTTCTGTTCGGGTTGATAAAATATGTGTCCGGATGAGGACTAGTTTTATTCCTATGACGATAGGATTTCTTCGAGTTGACGAAATTTGAATCCTAACGTGGACAAGTTTATGATGGGATTTCTTCGTGTTGACGAAGTGTGCGTCCTAAGGTGGACAAAGTTGTGCTCAAGTTTACGTTGAGATTTCTTCGTGTTGACGAAACAAGCGTCCTAACGTGGACAAAGTTCTATTCCTGTGTTGTTGAGATTTCTTCGGGTTGACGAAACGTGAGCCCTGACGTGGACAGATTTGTATTCGTGATTTGACGAAATTTGGGTCCAGATGTGGACAAGGTTACTCCTGTGACGACAGAATCTCTATTCGTGTTGACGAATTTGTTTCTCTTCTTGTGTTGACAAGGTTAGTCCAGTTGTGGACGGAGGTGTTTTTGCAACAAATTGTTCAGTACCTGTGGCGTTACATGGGTGGTTGAAGTTGAAATCAGAATTATTATCAGACGTTGGATCAGTTGTTGTCGTAACAACCGGATTCAGATAGGGTATGTTGATTCCCAAGCAGTGCAGTTTATTTATGCAGTTCGCAAATTTCCGGGTTTCTTGGTATTCAACCGTCTCGTACCTCGATTGTTTGAAGGTCGTTCACTCTTCACCCAGTCGGGTCCAAGCCGTTGGAATAGGGGCAGCTGTTGCACCCCAAAATTTGCTCAACCTTTTCTTGCCTGATTTGTGTTTCATTGCATTTCATTTGCATAGTTACATCATGTACATAGTCCAATCATTTGCATAGCATGCATCCAACAAGGGATCAAGGGTGCCTATCAAGAGAAGAGCCTAGCAAGAGGTCTTATCCAAGTTTGAGAGATCATCCAAGCCATCAAGAAATGATTTGAGGTCTTGAGAAGTTTGAGTGCCTACATATGGGTTTTGCTCCTATCTTGAGGAATATTGAGAATCATCAGTGGGATGTGAAGCAGGGAATGTGAATTTGAGGTGTGTATGGATCTCATGGGATGCCTAGAGGGCCATATTGAAGCTGAGACAAGTCATTGATTCAAGTACAAGAGCCACAGTTGAGGTGCAGTCAACTAGGGTTTCATCTGGGTCACCCTAGGTCAATTATACAAATTGGAGAGCATCAAAGCCTACTTAGAGGTCATGGGATTCATGGATTAGTATGTTGATACATGTGTGGTGTTGTTCCAAGGTTAAGCAAAGAAGAATCAAGGATGTGGGAAGTTGCTAAATTAGGGTTTCAGTGTAAAATCCCTTGTTTAGTGCCTAACTTCAAAGCCACATAAGTCAAACTTCAAGTTTCAAATGGATCTTTGGCCAACATAAAACTTGTAGAGCATATCAATACCTTTAATTTGGGTACTATAAGTCCTCAAGGGGATTTATAGAACTCAAGTTATGGTTCTTGCAAATTACAGGTCATCAGATGACTATGAAATTTATCTATGAAAGTCACTTGACTTCCAAGAAAATTTTTCCCTTCAAGGAGTTTTAAAATGGATTTTTGGCCAACATAAAAGTCGTTCCTATTGATCTTAGCTTTCTATAGAGTACTAGAAGTCCTCAAGGGGATTTGTAGAACTCAAGTTATGATCTTTACAAGCCAGGGGTATTTTGGGTATTAGTGATTATAGGTCATTTGTGATCATGGGTCCATAACTCCAACTTGCAAGCTTCAAATGGAAAATTGTCCAACATGAAACTTGTTCAAAAGGGTGTTTTGAGTGTAACCAAGTGGTTATGAGAGCTTGGATTGGCTTGTAACAAGAAGTTGCTTGAAATGGCTTAAAAAGGAAGAAAAATAAGCCATTTAAAGGCCAACAAATGGAATTCTTGGTTTTATGGTCAAACAAGGTCATGTTGCATATCATTTTGATCAGAAATGGCATTCTAAGAGTGATGGAAACATTAAATTTGGCATTTGAGGTCATTTACATGTGGTTCCCTTTTTGTAACTTAAGGATGAAGCAACACTTCAATTCACATCCATGGGATAAAAAACAAGGAAGATACACATCCCTTTCAATTCAAAATGTCATAAGGTGAGACATTCAGGTGAAATCAAGGCCAAGAACAGAGCTGTACATGAGCTATGTGTTACACCCCAAAATTTGCCCAACATTTCTTTACCTAGCTTATGTTTCATTTCATTCACATTAGCATTATCATTTGCATTTCATTGACATGTATGCAGGAGATCAAGAGGTATGATTACCAGTCAAAGGCTACACAAGAGTTTGAAGCTAGCTAAGAAGGTTATTCAAGCATTCAAGGGTTGATATCCTTGTCATAGAAGTTAGAAGATCCTCAGATAGGGTGGTTGAAACCAAAAGAGTGCGTGCCTCCTAACTTGAGGGTGGAGAGGAGCCATCAGATCATTCTGAGACCATGAGGATAGACTTGAGGTCTTGAGAGAGCTCATGAGAAGTGTTGAAGATCACTTTGAGGCCTAGACAGGTCATTGTGCAAGATCAAGAAGACTCAGCCATGAGTGGTCCAATTAAGTCAACTGATGATTTGGAGAAGGTTGAGACCTAATTAAAGAGCCATGTGATCATGGATTGATACATTGAGATGTGATAAGGATGATTCCAAGGTCAACTCATCATGATTGAAGAGTTTGAGAAGTTTCAAGCTAGGGTTTCTAAGGCTTGACAGTGTAAAATCCCCTAGTTTGACCCCTGTCTTCAAGGCAGTTTAGCTCAAGGTGTGATTGTTATCCCATCTTACCCCCAACATGAATGTTGTAGAGCATAAGCTTAGCTTTAATTTGAGTGCTATAAGTCCTTGATAGGATTTGTAGAACTCAAGTTATGACTTTCACAAGTTACAGGTCATCTGAGGTATGTGAATTTGGGGGCTTGAAAGTTGTCCAACTTGCATGGAACGTTTTCCCAAGAAGGATGATTCCTATGAACTTTTGGTCAACATGAATGTTGTTCCTTATCCTCTTAGATTTCTAGAGAGTACTATAAGTCCTTGATAGGATTTGTAGAACTCAAGTTATGGCTTTGACAAGTCAAGGGCATTTTGGTCATTTGGAGATTATAGGTCATTTCAACCATAAGGCCATAACTCCTATTTCCAAGCTTCAAATGGGAAAATGTCCAACATCAAACTTGTTAAAAATGATGTTTTAAGGCTAGTCAATAGGTCATGAGATGTTGGAAATTCTTGTAGCTCAAGGTTACAAAAATGACCTAAAAAGAGGGTATAAGTTAAATGAACCAAAGTTGGAAATTGATACTTTTGATCTACACATCCAAACCAAGGCATGTAATAGGTCATTTTGACTCTAAAAAGCATTTTAAGAACATTGGTTTAGCCACATTTTTGAATTGAGGTCTAATTTGTGGACTTGCTTTGAAAAGTAGTTACTTACATCTTAAGTAACATTTGCAAAACTCAAATTCAAGGCATGATCAAGATCCCTTGCAAGCCAAACACTTCCAAAATGTCATGAGGGGAGAAATTGGAAGGGAATGGGATTGATTTCAAGTTGTTTGCAGAGTTGTGCACATCATGGCATATAAGTGAACTTCTCATGTCATGAGAGATTGGATTTCTCATTAGAAGGATCTAGAGGGTTCTAGATCATCCATACGTGTTCTATATATTGAGTAGAAGAGGTTCAGATGAAAGTTTGGTGATGATTGAAGGAGAGACCAGAGATTGAGATTGAGATTTCATTGCTTGCAACTGAATTCGGTTACATCATTTCACTCACTTTCCATCCATTTTCTTGATTGCAATCTCTTCCATGGATGCTAGGGAATGATTCCAGATCATAATCAAAGGGAATTCGTGGCTGATTGGTGTTCTTGAGCTCAGATTTCTCCACCTGCAACTCAGATTCGAATCCAAGAGTTGAAGCCATTTCAATCAATTATATTGCATACAGAAGCTTGGAAGTGATTCACTGAAGGAGTCTGGAGCATTTGAGGGCTTGATTTGAGGTCCTGCTACTTTTGTGCACGCGAAATTTTCAGGTTGGTAACCTTTGATCTCTGGCTTGTTGTAGGTAGAATCAATAGGAATTAGGATGTTAGATGCATTGTAGAACGGTGTAGGAAGGTTTTCAGATAGTTAATTTGAGAATTAGTGACCAATTAGGGATGTTGCCATTTTCGGTTGAGAATTGGTTATTGTGAATCTTGAGGTTTCAGAGAGAATAAAGGGCATGAATGAATTCGTGAGGAAATTTGGGACAAGTTTCATGTATAGACCACTTGCAATGGAGGATCCTAGAGAGAGTTAGGGTTGGGGACGATGACCGGAGCACCACCGGTGGTGGCCGGAGCTGCGCGCGAGTTTCAAAGATTCAAAAGGTTGAAGATGATCCCAGAGCCCTTGGATCAGGGTAGGACCTTTGACCAGATGAAGATCCAATGGCCACAAATGGATTTCAATTTGTGAAGAATCTGAGTTTTAATGAAACACATCGTTTCATTTAGTTGCTGATTTTGGGCTTAGTGAATTGGTTGATACCTGCACCCCCCTGATGGCCCAATCCATGATATGAACTGGATTTTATTTCTATCTGCACCGTGGTTTTGTCATTTTACTTGGATTTTCTTTAATTTCTTCATTTTATTCATGGTTCATGATTAAATCATAAAAAATGGAAAAATGATCCAATTAATCCCATTCTTTTTGCATTAGATTCATGATAGGGTCTAGTATTTTGTAGATAAAAAATATTTTTATGTCATGCATTTTCTGATTTTATGGGAATTTTTACATTTTAATTGATATTAAAATAGTCATGTTTGATGCTTGATTTTGTAGAATTTTGTGTGATCATGTGATGATGATTTTGATCTTGATTTTTTGTGAGTAGTTAACATAGATATGCATGCTCCCCATAGATTTTTCTCACATTTTTGTGATGAACATAGGTGGTAGTTTAGGTTGAAACCTTTAGAAGCTCGATTTTTAGGGTTTATGGTTGATACCTTTGGATTTAGGACTTAATTTTAGGACTTAATAGATGATCTAGTCCCTGGTTTTCGTATGAGGAATTCTTAATTGAATTAGGATCCCTTAGGAATTTTTGTAGAAATTTATAAGATAGTTTACTATTTTTGATTGATTTTAGTTTAGGTGCTAGTTTTAGATGATTCTAAGGCACTAATTCAACTAGATTAACTTCTTTAGTTCCCTTAGATTAGGGTTTTGCTTTGCTTGTTCTTGGATGATGATGAAGACAAGTTGAAGATGCATTGGATGGCTTGAAGAGGCTTCGATTTGAAGATCTTCCCTTCTTTTGGTGCAGTGTTGATTAGGTTAAGATTAGGGTTTGCAGGCAGAGCTTCTAGATAGTTCTCTTCCTTCATAAACATGGATGATGTTGATCACTTCCATTCTTCCCTATGATGAAAGGTCCCTTTGTAAAGGCCTCATCCCTCCTTTGGTAGGATGTGTGGCTCTTTGCAAGTTGGTAGAACCTTTGAGGGTCCCTTTCTCTGATGACAGGATGCTTAGTGGTGACCTTTGGTCTTCACTCTGCTACCAATCATCCAAACTTTGCTCTTGATAGATGAATCTTTCTCCCTTGTTAGATGATGGAGTTCCTTGCTTGAAGAAGATTGAAGGATGAAGTTGATACTTCTTTGTGTTTGAAGATTACTCTGAGAAGCTGAAGCTTGTAGATGAAGAGGAACAAGTTGATACTGGTAAAGCAAAGAGAGCTAAAGCTTGAAGACCAAGTTGACACTTGTGAAGAAGATCAAATGGAGATTGAGTGAAGAGCTGAGGCTTGAGGAATAAAGGATAAGTTGACACTTATGTTGATGCATTGAGATCCTGAAGGAGTTAAGTTGATACTTGCAGTTATGAGTGAAGCCTAAAGGTGGAGTTGACTGAAGAGCTGAGGCTTCGAGAAGGAAGAACAAGTGGCTACTTATGTTTGATGGGTTGAAACCTTGGAGGAGCAAGTTGATACTTGTTATTGAGGATGATAGCCTTGAAGGGTGATTGAAGTCTGAGGACTGAGCTGCTGTCAGAAGATTGCTTTGTTGTGAAGCTGTGGGAGTGGTTGATCTGCTTTCTTTTCTTGTCTGTTTGCTTTCTGTGCAACTGTATTGATGTGCCTTGTTTGACTTGCTTGATGCATTAGAATAAGTCCATATCTAGACTGATGTAAGCTAGGAGCATGATTGCACTAGAGGTTGAGTTGCTCCCTCTGCTTGTATTTTTACTGTTTGGCTTTGCTTGCGGGTATTCGGTAGAGCCCAGCTCCCTTGCCTATGTGGTTTATGTCTGCTTGATAGCATTTTATTTCTTCTGTATGATTGCAGTTACTTCTATTTTGCTTGACAGCATGTTATTTCCTCTGTATGATTGCAGTTATTCATATCTGGCTTGAGGTTGAGATGAGTTTGTGGAGGCTGATGCCCCACACACATTTCCTCCCTCACTTGCATTGCATGCATTTTACAGTCGTTTACTGTTTACTGTTTAAGCTGATGCTTTATCTGTTTCTGTTTACCATTGACATGATCCCCTAGGAATCTCACTTCCTTTGATAAGGAAGCGATGATATAACTTTAGGTTGAAACCTATGCATGATAACTTCTAGGAGTTCCCTGTTTCAAACTTCAACCATAGGATGAATCCTTGGCATGACAATATTAGGAATTGATAGTCTCCCTTTAGTTGAGCCTGTTCTCTTCTCATCTCAAAACAGCTTAAGATACAGTAATCATGAATGATTTCTTTCGTACGTTACGAGCCTTAAGCTATCTGAGAAAGGATTGTTGGAGAGTTTCTTTTCAACGGTCTGGATGTTTAGTATGGCACCCTTTGGGTGACATGCGACGCATTCACTCTCAGGTCATAGTCTCTAGTACGATATTAATTGCAAACACAATAAAAAACAGTTCTTTCGTAAAAGACAGAAAACAAACTTCAAACCTTTTTGCCCCGTGGGCCCATAATTCAAAGGAAGCTTTTCTGAAGAAAAGAGTATCGTTAAACCTCAGTGCCACCGCAAACATGCTTTGTCCATAACTGCTGGAACTGTTGTTTAACCCTACTCGATAAAATAGATGAATCTGAATCCCCGTAATCCGTATTATCCCGAACTACGTAAGCTCTGATCTCTCATATCCGTTGAGAGTACGTAGGCACAATACTGACGTATTGGCGAGCCACCTTCCCCGTAACCCGTAGTTAGCCGAACTACGTTGACTCTGATTTCTCATTCTCTGATGAGAATATGTTGGCATAAAGCGCGACGCTTTGCCAAGTCATTTTTCTTTCCTTTTTCAGCCAGCCTTGATAGGTAGATAGATAAAACCAACTCGTCCAGTAAACACAACAAGCGTGGATCCCGTCGAGTACGATGGACGTGAGGGGTGCTAATACCTTCCCCTTGCGTAATCGACTCCCGAACCCAGACAATGGTTGCGACGACCTTGTGTTATACCTTTTCGTCAGGTTTTTCCGATCGTTTCCTTTCCCGCTCTGAGGGATAAATAACGAAAGGTGGCGACTCTTCTGTTTTGCCGGCACCTTATTTTCGCGGAAGCGACAACTGGCAACTTTGCTGGGGACTTGATAGTTTCCTGGGATCCAACGTCTCGTATGCGAGTCAATTTGGGGACCCAACGTCCCCTGCGAGAGTCAATCCTAGGGCTTGTATGATTACTTGTTGGGTTGTATTTATTTATCGCACTTTATTTCCCGCATTTTATTTTCAGTATGATATGATTATCTGTGCTGTTGTGGGAGGGGCATTCTGATGAGTGAGAAGCCAGATCCAGGCTTGAGTGAACATAGCATTAGTTGTGGAAATTAGTGGGCGCGTGCTTGCATGGCAGGCACTAGTGTCTCATGAAATCCACGCTCAGACGAGGTTCTCCCGGTTGACTTCTTTTTCAACCCTTTGGGTTGAGGGGGTTGTTGGTTTGGAGGATTGTCGACTCTGAGGACCGATCATTTGGGATTCAGCCGAGTGAGGCCACTTCATGAGCTGGTGATGCCACGCCTTCTGGGTATCGTATTACCCCTCTTGAATGTCTGTGACGCTGATGACCGCATAGGATGCCGAACTTGTGTCAGTTTAGGTCCATACCTGTGAGCAGGGTTGGGTTTGTTGCAGGAAACCTTAACCTTCAAACTACCTGGTTTTCTTGATAGTGAATCAGTTTTGTTGGTACCAGAGGTTCTCATCATCAGATATGATTGTTCTTGATAGAGCAGGTTTTTGATTGGGATGAGAGGATCTCATCAGCAGATGTATGTTTGTTCTTGATAGAGCAGAGTTATGGTCCTGTATCAGAGGACCTTATCTTCAGAGATGTTTGTTCTTGACAGAGCAGAGTTATGGTCCTGTATCAGAGGACCTTATCTTCAGAGATGTATGTTCTTGACAGAGCAGATTGATGGTCCTGTATCAGAGGTCCTTATTATCAGATATGCGTTTGTTCTTGACAGAGCTGATTGATGGTCCTGTATCAGAGGTCCTTGTTATCAGATGTTTGTTCTTGACAGAGCAGATCTATGGTCCTATGTGTGTGTGTTCTTGACAGAGCAGATTTGTGGTCAGATACCCGGGTTTTCTTCTTATCAGATATAGTGGTTGTTCTTGACAGAGCAGGATTATGGTTTTGTTGATACAGAATCTCCACAGCACAGTCGTCTTGATCTCCTGCTGCATGATTGCATTTTACATTGCTTTGCATACTCATTTGCATTTCATTAACGTGTGTCTGTGTTGCAGGTACCGTTTTCCCCGATTCAGGATTTCTTGCCTTCTATTGTGTTATTATGGGTTCTCTGAGGAAGACCGTGGCTTACAAGCTCCCTGCTTCTGATGTTGTTCAGCTGACTGGTTTGATTGCTTTAGCAGATGATTCTGTGAGAGACGAGTTCAGAAAGTCTTACGGTAAATTGCTCAGTTTGGTTCGTAAACCCTCTGTGTCTGAGCTGAATGGGTTGCACGCTCTGCTGCAGTTCTACGATCCTCCGTTGAGATGCTTTACTTTCCAGGACTTCGTTCTCGCACCCACGCTAGAGGATTATGTTGATTTGTTAGGTGTGCCTATCAAGAGTCAGATGCCCTTTGTCCATATGGATGCTGAGCCTGACCTGGCTAGTCTAGCTCCCACACTTCATCTGGACGCCTCTGAGTTGGTCTTGTCTAGTTGGAACAGGGTTCCCGGTTTCTCTTTGCAGTTCTTGGTGGGAAAAGCTCAGCAGTGCGCCAAAGACGGATGTTGGGTCGTGTTCAACGCCATTCTCGCTCTGTGCATATATGGCATCATTTTGTTCCCCAATATGCCCGATTTTGTAGACTTCGATGCCTTCCACATTTTTGCTTCAGGGAATCCAGTCCCTACCTTGATAAGAGATGTCTACCATTCCGTCCACTACAAAAACGAGAACAGAAGGGGTAAGAACGTCTCGTGTTGTGTGCCCTTGCTCTATAAATGGCTTGATAGTCATCTACCCAATAGGGGTCCCTTTGCTGCGTCTGCAGCCACAGCTGAGTGGTCTGAGCATTTGATGAGTCTATCAGCGGAGGATATTGACTGGTTTGACAGAGATAGGTTGGGTACTGAGATTATCTTCAGCTGCAGCGGGTTTCCGAACGTGCCTTTGATAGGCAGAAAGGGCTGTATAAACTATAATCCATCTTTGCTGGTCCGACAGTTTGCTTACGCTTTGAGAGCTCCGTCGAAGGATGAAGAGCAGGAATCTCTGTACCTCACTGGTCTTCTAGAGGGGGATATGTTATCTAAGCTTCAGCGCGCTTGGAATGGTATCAGTAAGAGGGGAAAACCATTGCTGGGGAAAAGTAATAGCCAAGCCTACGCCCCATATGTGACTTGGATCAGAGCCAAAGCAGATGCTATAGGGATGCCGTTTCCTCCTGCCAAGCCAGAAAGCCCTCCAGTGATTGAAGAGCCTACCACCGTGCCTATTCAGCAGCATAATCAGGTGTTAGCTGAGAGAGATGAGTTGAAGAAGGAAAATGAAGAATTGGAGAAAGAATTGGCTCAACTCAGAAGCGAGAGAAGCGAAGCCGTTCATTCCTTCAAGAGGCAGACAAAACTGGTGAACCAGTTAGGGACAGATTTGACTAAGCAGATAGCTGAGCGCGAGCGCATGGGTCGAGACTTCAAAGTTGTCAACGATGTGCTGGCCATGAAGAAGCAGCACTTGGACGAAGCGTATCGGAGGATATCCAAGTTTAACCAGCATTGGAAGGCCACCCTAGCCAACAGGAAAGAGCGGGAGGATAAGCTGATGCAACAGATCTCCAAGCTGAAAGCCCAGGTGAAGGCCAGTGAGAAAAGGTTTGATGAAGAAACCGCTCGCAGATATGCCGCTGAAGGCCAGCTCAACAGGGCTCTTGCTAACCTGAAGGAGCGCAAACTGACGTTTGAGTCCAAGAAACGGAAGCTAGAAGATTGTTTCGGCGAAGGAGCATGGGAAGATTCGGTTGAAGGTCTTCAGTACACCATTATGTAGAGGGAGTTACTCGTCGAAGGGTTACTCACTCGGCCTGATCATCCAGAAACGAAGGGGTTGTTAGAAGAGTTTCGCGCCCGTGGCCGTACTTGACTATTTGTATTCCTTTTGTTTTGATCATCGTTGTATGCTGACCATCACCAGGCCTGTTGGTTGAGGTCATGCTATTGATTCAGCTTGTACTCACTGGCGTTGTGTACCGCCTTGATGGGCTTTCTTCATATATATGAGATGTTATTTCCATGACTGGACTCGGACTTCTTATTATCAGCACTGGCACTCAGGCACTAGGATCAGGGGATACCTCCCTAACACACAGACACACGTTTGCATTTGCATGAAGCATTTGCATAACGAGCACTTTGTCGTTTTTTCCTAACCCTTTTGTGTTTTCGGGTTGTTTCAGGTTATTCTAGGATTGGTCAGAGACCCATCCACCGCTATCTGACCAGAGCAAATCAAACCAGAATCATGGAGCAAGTGCAAACTGATGTTCAAGAACTCCGCGAAAGAATGGACCGCTTCATGGAGCTCATGCAAGCGGTCGTCAATGGCCAGGATCAGCTCAGAACCTTGGTTCAGCCTCTGATTTCAAGGGTCGATAGCAATGGCGTACTCCATGGTGGGACTGGGCCTACCCCTCCACCAGTTGAAACTCCTCAGAATGGCGTCCCCGTGACCGGGGGGAATGGCAGTGCCAACGACAATGTGATAGCTAACATGGGACTCAACGGCAATACGACGAGCGTCGGTAATGGGAATTTCGAAGCTAATGTCAATGTTGGGCTGGGCAACGGCAACACAAGTGTTGGGAATCTGTATGGGCCTCAGCCATCGTTAGAAGACCGTCAAGACGATGTATTCTCGCAGAGAGGTGCTGAAGGTGAGCTGACTGCTGAAGCACGGCTAAGGTTCAAGGCACTCGAGGACAAGATGAGGAATATCGAGAACCAGAACACCCTGGGCGTTGATATGTCCAAGTTGGGACTGATTGCTGATTTCAAGGTGCCTTCCAAGTTCAAGGTACCTGACTTTGAAAAGTACAAGGGCACCACTTGCCCTCACGTCCACCTGAGATCATACTACCGGAAAATGTCAGCTCATTCTGAGGATGAGAAATTGCTGATGCACTTCTTTCAGGACAGTCTGTCCAGACCCTCCCTCGAATGGTACATGAGTCTGGAACCTACCAGTGTGCGAACGTGGAAGGAACTTGCTGAAGCATTTATGCACCACTACCAATACAACAGTGACTTGGCCCCGAACCGAGTCCAACTGCAGAATCTGTCGCAAAGGAACAATGAAGGGTTCAAGGAATACGCCCAGCGGTGGCGTGAATTGGCAGCCAGGGTTCAGCCGCCGATGGTTGAACGTGAGCTTGTGAAAATGTTCGTAGCCACCCTCCCAGGGGTTTATTATGAGAAATTGGTCAGCGGTATGTCTGGAACCTTCTCAGATCTCATTATCACGGGTGAGCACATTGAGAATGGGATCAAACTGGGGAAAATTTAAGGTGATTCATCCTCAGCTGGAGGAGGCAAGAAACCTTATGGTGGTAAAAGACGGGAAGGAGAAATGAGCGCCGTGACCAACGCTCGAAGGAAGAGTAAAGGCCCTCACCAATAGGTGGCCAGCATAACTATCCTAGCAGTTCAACAGCCACAGCAGCCGCAGCCGCAGCAGCAGCAGCAGCCGAATCAACAAGGGTAGAGAAAGTATCAGAATCGGGCACCTCTGTCGAGCCGTCACCTCGAGACACCGCCCATGTCGTACGCTCAACTATCGCAGACTCTGCTCCAGCTACAGTTGATCCAGAAGAGAACCCTGGCTCCCTTGACAGGGGCACCTCCGCCAGGTTATGACGCGAATGCAACTTGCGAGTTTCACTCAGGGGCACCAGGCCACACAATAGAGAATTGCAAAGCCTTCAAGCATAAGGTGCAGGACATGGTGGACGCCAAGATCATCAACTTCTCAGATAATGTGCCAAACGTCACGAAGAACCCTATGCCGAATCATAGGGGAGGTGGAGTAAACGCCATTATTGAAGACGAGAGTTTGGATTTGTTGACTGACGTCAGAGATCTGAAGACACCGCTTAGCTTCGTTAAAGCTAAGCTGATGAAAAGAGGTTTCTTTCCAGGTTGCGGAGAGCTGTGTATGGGCTGTGCGACAAGTCCTGATGGATGTGAACCGTTGAGAGAGGGGATTCAAAGTCTGATGACCGAAGGAATCCTGCAATTTAGCCGAAGGGCCGAAAGCGGATCAGGAGAGGTAATGCTGAATCAAGATGATGAGGTTGCCACCATCACCATCCCTCGCCAGACGATAACTATTTTTGCACCCAGGCCGCCCATGATTACCATCACCAAAGCTGGGCCAATACCGTTCGAAAGCACTAATGCTGTCCCGTGGCACTATGGGACAGAGGTTTACTGCAACAGACAGAAGTTGGAACTAGAACCGTTTGGGTCGTCTGTAGAGAACCTAGTGGGCGTTAGTGGAATCACTCGCAGCGGAAGAGTGTTTGCACCACCTGAGGTCGTTACGGATAAAGCGGATAGAGCTGATGCAACTGATAAAGGTAAAAGTAAAGTCGTTGAAGAGATCCCTCGTGGGGTAGACAAAGACTTACTTGTTAAAGACGCTGAGGAATTTATGAGGTCGACTAAAAAGAGTGACTACAAGATCGTGGATCATCTCCACCAAACACCCTCGAAAATTTCCATCCTGAATTTGTTGCTGTGTTCTGAAGCACACCGCAACGCACTGCTGAAGGTGTTGAACGCCGCATATGTACCGCAGGAAATATCGGTAAACCAGTTGGAAGAGGTCGTAGCCCACGTAAATGCTGGAAATGGGTTAGGGTTCACTGACCTAGAGCTGACGCCGAAGGGGAGGAACCACAATAGCGCCCTGCACATCTCGATAGAGTGTAGGGGAACAATTATGTCGCACGTGTTGGTGGACACAGGGTAGTCACTCAATGTTCTTCCGAAGAAGGCATTGATGAAGTTAGATACTCGCGGAGTGATTTGCACACCCAGTGATCTGGTTGGGAAAGCGTTCGATGGAACCAAACGCCATGTTTTCGGGGAGGTGACGTTGCCGATCCAAGTTGGGCTGGAAACGTTTGACGCGATCTTTTACATTATGGACATCATGCCTGCCTACAGCTGTCTCTTAGGCCGGCCGTGGATCCATTCTGCTGGTGCCGTGACCTCCACGTTGCACCAGAAGCTCAAGTACGTTGTCGGAGGTAGCATCATGACTGTTTGTGGCGAGGAAGACATAATGGTGAGCCATTTGTCGTCCTTCAAGTATGTTGAGATGGATGGGGAAATCCATGAAACCCTATTCCAAGCGTTCGAAGCTGTTAAAGTCAAGGACGTAGCTCCTGTAGTCACTGAGAAGCCAGAGATGACTCTCTCCTCCTTCAAGGAAGCCCGAGCCGTTGTCCCAGCCGGATCTACCCCAGGCTGGGGGCGAATTTTGGAGATACCTAACAAGCAAGACAAGTTTGGGCTGGGGTATTCTCCTGCGGCTGAAGCCTCCTCTTCTTCTAGTAGTGCGTCGCGAGGTAAAGGGCCGATCCAGTTTACTAGCGGCGGGGTGATATTTGAAAGTGTCAACGCGGTGTCTGAAGATAGCGGAGACAGCGACTGCGATCTGGACTCTTGGATCCAGCCAAGCAAGCCAGGCGAGAGCCTCAACAACTGGTCCGTCAAGGGTATCATCCAGATGACAAGCGAAGAGTAATGATTTACTTTTCCCAATCATTATACAACCCTATGTCCTACCCGGGGCATAGTGGTTTTATTGTCAGGGCCTCGTTTGATTATGTACATGCATTTTACCAATAAATCAAAAGGCGTTTTTCTTCGTATTCAAATATTGTGATCTCTGTTATTCCTGTTTTATATTTTTTTTGAAAAATAGTAAAATGGAAATGAGGTTTGTGCTAACCTGCATATCCTTGTTTTAAGCTTAACCCTTGTTATTGCAGGATCCACATAACAGATGACATCGACTCTGGACTTTTTACGACTCACTTCGACTTCGATTGCCCGATCTATCAAGCCGAAGAAGAGATTGATGAAGACGAAGACATTCCCGAAGAGTTGGCCCGCTTGTTGAAACAAGAAGAGAAAGTTATTATGCCTCACGAAGAAGAGATCGAGATTGTGAATCTGGGTTCTGAAGAACTTGTCAGGAACGTCAGGATAGGGGCTGCATTGCAGAGTGATGTCAAGCAAAGATTGGTCGAGATGCTAAGAGAGTATAGTGACATCTTTGCTTGGTCATATGAAGATATGCCCGGACTTGATACTGACATCGTGGTCCACCACTTGCCGCTGCGAGAAGATTGTCCTCCCGTTAAGCAGAAGCTTAGAAGGACACGACCAGATATGGCCGTTAAGATCAAAGAAGAAGTGCAAAAGCAGCTTGATGCTGGCTTCTTAGTGGTCACTACTTACCCTCCGTGGGTGGCCAACATAGTACCTGTACCGAAGAAGGACGGTAAGGTGAGAATGTGCGTCGATTATCGGGATTTGAATAGGGCGAGCCCTAAAGATGATTTCTCGCTGCCTCATATTGATGTGGTGGTCGACAATACAACCCAGTTCTCCATATTTTGGTTCATGGATGGCTTCTCCGGTTACAATCAGATCAAGATGGCGCCGGAGGACATGGAGAAAACTGCGTTTATTAATCCCTGGGGAACATTTTGCTATAAGGTAATGCCTTTCGGTCTGAAGAACGCGGGGGCCACTTACCAACGAGCAATGGTTACTTTGTTTCATGATATGATTCATCATGAGATTGAAGTCTATGTTGATGACATGATTGCGAAGTCCCAAACGGGGGAGAGGCATCTGGTCAATTTGCTGAAGCTTTTTGAGAGGCTTAGGAAGTTCAGGTTGAGGCTGAATCCTAACAAGTGTACTTTCGGAGTACGGTCCGGAAAACTACTGGGGTTTATCGTGAGTGAAAGAGGCATTGAGGTTGATCCTGCGAAGATAAAAGCGATACAAGAAATTCCAGCGCCAAAAACAGAAAAAGAAGTTCGTGGTTTCCTGGGCAGAATAAACTACATTACAAGGTTTATTTCTCAGCTCACGGCCACGCGTGAACCGATGTTCAAACTGCTGAAAAAAGATCAGGCGATTATCTGGAATGAGGATTGCCAGAAGGCGTTCGATAAGATAAAACAGTATCTGCAGGAACCTCCAATCTTGATTACCCCAGTGGTCGGACGACCCTTAATCATGTACTTGACAGTTCTTGAGAATAGTATGGGGTGTGTTCTCGGTCAGCACGACGAGACAGGCAGAAAGGAGCATGCCATTTACTATTTGAGTAAAAAGTTCACAGACTGTGAATCTCGCTACTCGATGCTGGAGAAGACGTGTTGTGCGCTAGCCTGGGCTGCCAAACGTTTACGACAGTACATGCTCAATCACACCACCATGCTAATTTCGAAGATGGATCCGATCAAGTACGTCTTCGAGAAGCAAGCGCTTTCGGGCAGGATTGCCAGATGGCAAATGGTGTTGACGGAATATGATATTCAGTATGTTTCCCAGAAGGCCATTAAGGGCAGCGTATTGTCTGATTACCTTGCCGAACAGCCGATCGAAGATTACCAGCCGATGAAATTTGTATTCCCTGATGAGGATATCATGTTTCTCAAAGTGAAAGATTGCGATGAACCGTTGCCCGACGAGGGTCCAGCCAGGAAATCCCAGTGGAAATTGATATTTGACGGGGCGGTTAATTCTTATGGAAGTGGCATTGGAGCGATCATCACGACTCCCCACGGATCCCATATCCCGTTCACTGCGAGACTGATGTTTCCGGTCACCAATAACGAAGCGGAGTACGAAGCATGCATCATGGGTCTAGAAGAAGCAATTGATTTGAGAATCAAGAACCTAGACGTATATGGTGACTCAGCGCTTGTGATCAACCAGATTAAAGGAGAGTGGGAGACTCGTCAATCGAATTTGGTGCCGTACACGAACTATGCCAGAAGGCTGCTTCCGTTCTTTGATCGAGTGGAACTCCACCATGTGCCCAGGGCCGAAAATCAGATGGCTGATGCCTTAGCCACGTTGGCTTCGATGTATAAAGTCAATTTTTGGAATGAAGCTCCAAGGATTGTCCTTTCCCGTCTTGATAGACCTGCATTCGTCTTTGCAATCGAGGAAGCCTCCGACGGCAGGCCATGGTTCCATGATATCCAGAACTTCCTTATGACTAAGGAGTATCCTGCGGGAGCGTCAACCCAGGATAAGAAGACTCTGAGGAGGCTGTCTAGAAATTTTTAGCTTAATCCTGATGGAGTTTTGTATAAAAGAAACCACGATCTCGTGCTACTCAGATGTGTAGATGAGAAAGAAGCGAGTATGCTCATGGAAGAGGTCCATGAAGACACATTTGGTACGCACGCCAGCGGGCATGCTATGACGAGAAAGATCCTGAGAGCAGGATACTACTGGCTGACGATGGAATCGAATTGCTTTAAATTCGCGAAGAGATGTCATAAATGCCAGATTTATGCTGATAAGATTCATGTGCCGCCGTGCCCGTTAAATGTCATGTCCTCCCCGTGGCCGTTCTCCATGTGGGGCATCGACATGATAGGAAAGATCGAGCCCACTGCATCTAATGGTCATCGCTTCATTCTAGTAGCTATCGAATACTTCACCAAGTGGGTGGAGGCAGCCTCGTATGCTAACGTGACCAAGCAGGTGGTGGCTAGATTCATAAAGAGGGACATCATCTGTCGTTACGGAATTCCCGAGCGGATCATTACTGATAATGGTTCAAATCTGAATAACAAGATGATGAAGGAGTTGTGTCAGAGTTTCAAGATTGAACACCACAACTCATCTCCTTACCGGCCGAAGATGAATGGCGCCGTTGAAGCAGCCAATAAAAACATTAAGAAGATTGTACAGAAGATGGTTGTGACCTATAAAGACTGGCACGAGATGCTGCCATTCGCATTGCACGGTTATCGTACAACGGTACGTACATCAACCGGGGCCACTCCTTTCTCCTTAGTGTACGGTATGGAAGATGTCCTACCGTTAGAAGTGGAGATCCCTTCTTTACGAGTTTTGGTTGACGTGAAACTCGATGAGGCAGAATGGATCAAGGACCGACTAAACCAACTCAGCCTGATGGACGAGAAAAGATTAGCATCGATTGCATATGGTCCTCTGTATCAAAGCCGAATGAAGAAAGCTTATGATAAGAAGGTGCGTCCTAGAAGCTTTCAGACGGGTGATCTCGTCTTGAAGAAGATTCTTCCTCCACACTCCGATCACCGGGGCAAGTGGACTCCTAATTACGAAGGTCCGTACGTCGTTAGCAAGGTCTTCTCGGGAGGAGCCTTGTTGTTATCCACGATGGATGGCGAAGATTTTGCATCCCCGGTGAACGCGGACGCAGTTAAAAAATACTTTGCTTAAAAAACGACCCGCTGGAAAGAAAAAGAATATCCAGGCAAAAAGGGGCATCCCGGCGAATCGTAAAAAAGGAAAAAGGTTCGAGCAAAAATTAGGGATATAAAAAAAAGAATGTACACCCACAAAGTCGAAAACCCGGATGGGCGACTTTGGCAAAAAAGGGTATCCCGGTGAATCGAAAACCCGGAAGGGCGATTCAGGAAAAAGTTGGGGATTTGAAAAAGCAAATGACTGCGTTCCGCATGTGGACTTTCATTGTTTAGTGGTTTGGAAGACCTGAGGGCCGTTTATCTGAATCAATCTCTTCTGAAGCTGAAGCGGCGGAGAAGTATCGAAGTCGAGTGGGTCATAGAGGGATCAACTCATGGTGTTCGTCTATGCCTCGTTGCCGACATGTGTATATACTGATGTATATTTATGTTTTATATTTGCGCGGCTTCCTCATTCCAGGAGCTTGCATATGTTGTAAAACATTTTTACCCATTCAGGGGTTCGTTATAAATAAAATGTATACTATTCAGCAATTCTGTTTTATTTGTTTAGCATTTACCTGTTTTGTTTGTGAAAAAGAACGCTGATGTTTTTGATAAAATGCAAATACATAAACCTACTGGCTTAGGCCACTGATTGTTGAAACAATAAATTACTTGAACATTGTCACAAGATGATAACCTTGATAGGTCCCTTTGAGAAGGGTGTCTTGTCTGTTTGTTTGTGTTGTTGCAGGTGTAGCATATACCAGGCAGTATGTCGTATGCATCCCCGAGCAGGATGATTCCTTCTTCTCCAGCAAAGTTCAGCAGCCTCTCCCCACAGAGTCTAAACATGAGATCGTCAAGCATTGATATGTCTCCCCAGGCAGAGAAGATTCTCCCCCCAATCAGATGTATCCTGAAGGAACGTCATCTCCCCAGCTGAGTCACATACTGAAGTGTGCAGCAATTGATAGTTCCAGACTGAAGTCTCTAGGAGAATTGAAATTCCCCACAGAGTCGTACTCTCCCCAGTAAGTAGGATGATTTCTTCCTCCCCAGCCGAATAGGCAAACCCCCAAGAGAGCCGAGTCCTTGGAAGCCGGGGGACCATGATTGGTTTTCCCCAGTAAAATGTTGAATAGCTGATGCTGTGTTTACCCACCGGAGTCATTATCTCCAGGAAGGTTTTGTTGCGAATGTCGTGCAGTTTATTTCTGCGATTGACATCGCTTTCCTCAGCAGGTCCAAGTTCTCGTAGAGCTTCGTTCCCCTGCAGCAGTCGACTGAAGTTCATTTCCCCAGGCGGAGTCCGATTGAGATTGGTGTTCCTCTACAGAGTCGCTTGCTCAAGATGATTCTTGAATCCCCCAGCAAAAGTCGTTTGCCCAAGATGATTCTTGCATTCTCCAGCGAAGGCGCTCGTTTAAGATGATTCCTAAAATCCCCAGTGAAGTCGCAAGAGTTGGTCGCTCAAGTTGATGGTTAGAGTCCCCGACAGAGTGTTTGCTCAGGATGATTTCTGAAATCTCCAGCAGAGTTATTGGCACAGGATGATTCCTGAAGTCCCCACAAAGTTATTTGTTCAAGATGATTCTTGATTTCCTCAGTTGAGTTTATTTGTCAGAATGATTTCTGGACCCCGAAGCATAGTTACTTGATAGTTCTCCAGAATCCCCAGCGGAGATGTGTCATCCCCAGCAGGGTTCCAAACAGCGAAGTTGAAACTTCCCTCGAAGACTTGACGATTGAAGTCCAACCGTATTAACGAAGCAGTTCTCTCAGCTGATGCGGAGTGCCGAATGGTAGAAGTTTGGATATCCCCAATTGGTTCATGATTGACTGAGAATTCTATTCCCGACTTAGTGACGAAGTTAGGTTGACGCCCAAATTTCTTTGAATGCCCGATGGCATGATTAACTTGATTGTTGACTTGAGGAGTCCCGCGGAATCCTGATGCCCGACGGCATGATCGACCATGTATTACCGGTTACCATGTGACCAATTCCCCAGCTAGTTGTCGTGCAGCTAATATTTCAGTTTCTGAAGATTTGTTCCCATCAGAGTACCGTGTACTTGTGCAGTTAGCAAATTTCCGGGTTTGTTGGTATTCAACCGTCTTTTACCTTGACTGTTTGCGAGCCGTTCGCTTCTCACCCAATCAGGTCCAAGCCGTTTGAATAGGGGCAGCTGTTGCACCCCAAAATTTTCCCAACATTTCTTTACCTAGCTTATTTTTCATTTCATTCACATTAGCATTATCATTTGCATTTCATTGACATGTATGCAGGAGATCAAGAGGTATGATTACCAGTCAAAGGCTACACAAGAGTTTGAAGCTATCTAAGAAGGTTATTCAAGCATTCAAGGGTTGATATCTTTGTCATAGAAGTTAGAAGATCCTCAGACAGGGTGGTTGAAACCAAAAGAGTGTGTGCCTCCTAACTTGAGGGTGGAGGGGAGCCATCAGATGATTCTGAGACCATGAGGATGGACTTGAGGTCTTGAGAGAGCTCATGAGAAGTTTTGAAGATCACTTTGAGGCCTAGACAGGTCATTGTGCAAGATCAAGAAGACTCAGCCATGAGTGGTGCAATTAGGGTTTGATTGGGTCAACCCTAAGTCAACTGATGATTTGGAGAAGGTTGAGACCTAATTCAAGAGACATGTGATCATGGATTGATACATTGAGATGTGATAAGGATGATTCCAAGGTCAAGTCATCATTATTGAAGAGTTTGAGAAGTTTCAAGCTAGGGTTTCTAAGGCTTGACAGTGTAAAATCCCCTAGTTTGACCCCTGTCTTCAAGGCAGTTTAGCTCAAGGTGTGATTGTTATCCCATCTTACCCCCAACATGAATGTTGTAGAGCATAAGCTTAGCTTTAATTTGAGTGCTAGAAGTCCTTGATAGGATTTGTAGAACTCAAGTTATGACTTTGACAAGTTACAGGTCATCTGAGGTATGTGAATTTGGGGGCTTGAAAATTGTCCAACTTGCATGAAACTTTTGCCTTAGAAGGATGATTCCTATAAACTTTTGGTCAACATGAATGTTGTTCCTTATCCTCTCAGTGTTCTAGAGAGTACTAGAAGTCCTTGATAGGATTTGTAGAACTCAAGTTATAGCTTTGACAAGTCAAGGGCATTTTGGTCATTTGGAGATTATAGGTCATTTCAACCATAAGGCCATAACTCCTATTTCCAAGCTTCAAATGGGAAAATGTCCAACATCAAACTTGTTCAAAATGATGTTTTAAGGCTAGTAAAGAGGTCATGAGATGTTGGAAATGCTTGTAGCTCAAGGTTACAAAAATGACCTAAAAAGAGGGTATAAGTTAAATGAACCAAAGTTGGAAATTGATACTTTTGATCTACACATCCAAACCAAGGCATGTAATAGGTCATTTTGACTCTAAAAATCATTTTAAGAACATTGGTTTAGCCACATTTTTGAATTGAGGTCTAATTTGTGGACTTGCTTTGAAAAGTAGTTACTTACATCTTAAGTAACATTTGCAAAACTCAAATTCAAGGCATGATCAAGATCCCTTGCAAGCCAAACACTTCCAAAATGTCATGAGGGGAGAAATTGGAAGGGAATGGGATTGATTTCAAGCTGTTTGCAGAGTTGTACAGACCATGGCATATAAGTGAACTTCTCATGTCATGAGAGATTGGATTTCTCATTAGAAGGATCTAGAGGGTTCTAGATCATCCACACGTGTTCTATATATTGAGTAGAAGAGGTTCAGATGAAAGGTTGGTGATGATTGAAGGAGAGAGCAGAGATTGAGATTGAGATTTCATTGCTTGCAACTGAATTCGGTTATATCATTTCACTCACTTTCCATCCATTTTCTTGATTGCAATCTCTTCCATGGATGCTAGGGAATGATTCCAGATCATAATCAAAGGGAATTTGTGGCTGATTGGTGTTCTTGAGCTCAGATTTCTCCACCTGCAACTCAGATTCGAATCTAAGAGTTGAAGCCATTTCAATCAATTCTATTGCATACAAAAGCTTGGAAGTGATTCACTGAAGGAGTCTGGAGCATTTGAGGGCTTGATTTGAGGTCTTGCTACATCTGTGCACGCGAAATTTTCAGGTTGGTAACCTTTGATCTCTGGCTTGTTGTAGGTAGAATCAATAGGAATTAGGATGTTAGATGCATTGTAGAATGGTGTAGGAAGGTTTTCAGATAGTTAATTTGAGAATTAGTGACTAATTAGGGATGTTGCCATTTTCGGTTGAGAATTGGTTATTGCGAATCTTGAGGTTTCAGAGAGAATAAAGGGCATGAATGAATTCGTGAGGAAATTTGGGACAAGTTTCATGTATAGACCACTTGCAATGGAGGATCCTAGAGAGAGTTAGGGTTGGGGACGATGACCGGAGCACCACCGGTGGTGGCCGGAGCTGCGCGCGAGTTTCAGAGATTCAAAAGGTTGAAGACGATCCCAGAGCCCTTGGATCAGGGTAGGACCTTTGACCAGATGAAGATCCAATGGCCACGAATGGATTTCAATTTGTGAAGAGTCTGAGTTTTAATGAAACGCATCGTTTCATTTAGTTGCTGATTTTGGGCTTAGTGAATTGGTTGATACCTGCACCCCCCTGATGGCCCAATCCATGATATGAATTGGATTTTATTTCTATCTGCACTGTGGTTTTGTCATTTTACTTGGATTTTCTTTAATTTCTTCATTTTATTCATGGTTCATGATTAAATCATAAAAAATGGAAAAATGATCCAATTAATCTCATTCTTTTTGTATTAGATTCATGATAGGGTCTAGTATTTTTTAGATAAAAAATATTTTTATTTCATGCATTTTCTGATTTTATGGGAATTTTTACATTTTAATTGATATTAAAATAGTCATGTTTGATGCTTGATTTTGTGGAATTTTGTGTGATCATGTGATAATGATTTCGATCTTAATTTTTTGTGAGTAGTTAGCATAGATATGCATGCTCCCCATAGATTTTTCTCACATTTTTGTGATGAACATAGGTGGTAGTTTAGGTTGAAACCTTTAGAAGCTCCATTTTTAGGGTTTATGGTTGATACCTTTGGATTTAGGACTTAATGTTAGGACTTAATAGATGATCGGGTCCCTGGTTTTTGTATGAGGCATTCTTAATTGAATTAGGATCCCTTAGGAATTTTTGTAGAAATTTATAAGATAGTTTACTATTTTTGATTGATTTTAGTTTAGGTGCTAGTTTTAGATGATTCTAAGGCACCAATTCAACTAAATTAACTTCTTTAGTTCCCTTAGATTAGGGTTTTGCTTTGCTTGTTCTTGGATGATGATGAAGACAAGTTGAAGATGCATTGGATGGCTTGAAGAGGCTTGGATTTGAAGATCTTCCCTTCTTTTGGTGCAGTGTTGATTAGGTTAAGATTAGGGTTTGTAGGTAGAGCTTCTAGATAGTTCTCTTCCTTCATAAACATGGATGATGTTGATCACTTCCATTATTTCCTATGATGAAAGGTCCCTTTGTAAAGGCCTCATCCCTCCTTTGGTAGGATGTGTGGCTCTTTGCAAGTTGGTAGAACCTTTGAGGGTCCCTTTCTCTGATGACAGGATGCTTAGTGGTGACCTTTGGTCTTCACTCTGCTACCAATCATCCAAACTTTGTTCTTGATAGATGAATCTTTCTCCCTTGTTAGAGGATGGAGTTCCTTGCTTGAATAAGATTGAAGGATGAAGTTGATACTTCTTTGTGTTTGAAGATTACTCTGAGAAGCTGAAGCTTGTAGATGAAGAGGAACAAGTTGATACTGGTAAAGCAAAGAGAGCTAAAGCTTGAAGATCAAGTTGACACTTGTGAAGAAGATCAAATGGAGATTGAGTGAAGAGCTGAGGCTTGAGGAATAAAGGATAAGTTGACACTTATGTTGATGCATTGAGAGCCTGAAGGAGTTAAGTTGATACTTGCAGTTATGAGTGAAGCCTGAAGGTGGAATTGACTGAAGAGCTGAGGCTTGGAGAAGGAAGAACAAGTGGCTACTTATGTTTGATGGGTTGAAACCTTAGAGGAGCAAGTTGATACTTGTTATTGAGGATGATAGCCTTGAAGGGTGATTGATGTCTGAGGACTGAGCTGCTGTCAGAAGATTGCCTTATTGTGAAGCTGTGGGAGTGGTTGATCTGCTTTCTTTTCTTGTCCGTTTGCTTTCTGTGCAACTGTATTGATGTGCCTTGTTTGACTTGCTTGATGCATTAGAATAAGTCCATATCTAGACTGATGTAAGCTAGGAGCATGATTGCACTAGAGGTTGAGTTACTCCCTCTGCTTGTATTTTTACTGTTTGGCTTTGCTTGCGGGTATTCGGTAGAGCCCAGCTCCCTTGCCTATGTGGTTTGTGTCTGCTTGATAGCATTTTATTTCTTCTGTATGATTGCAGTTACTTCTATTTTGCTTGACAGCATGTTATTTCCTCTGTATGATTGCAGTTATTCATATCTAGCTTGAGGTTGAGATGAGCTTGTGGAGGCTGATGCCCCACACACATTTCCTCCCTCACTTGCATTGCATGCATTTTACAGTCGTTTATTGTTTACTGTTTAAGCTGATGCTTTATCTGTTTCTGTTTACCATTGACATGACCCCCTAGGAATCTCACTTCCTTTGATAAGGAAGCGATGATAGAACTTTAGGTTGAAACCTATGCATGATAACTTCTAGGAGTTCCCTGTTTCAAACTTCAACCATAGGATGAATCCTTGGCATGACAATATTAGGACTTGATAGTCTCCCTTTAGTTGAGCCTGTTCTCTTCTCATCTCAAAACAGCTTAAGATTTCTTTCGTACGTTACGAGCCTTAAGCTATCTGAGAAAGGATTGTTGGAGAGTTTCTTTTCAACGGTCTGGATGTTTAGTATGGCAACCTTTGGGTGACATGCGACGCATTCACTCTCAGGTCATAGTCTCTAGTGCGGTATTAATTGCAAACACAATAAAAAATAGTTCTTTCGTAAAAGACAGAAAAAAAACTTCAAACCTTTTTGCCCCGTGGGCCCATAATTCAAAGGAAGCTTTTTTGAAGAAAAGAGTATCGTTAAACCTCAGCGCCACCGCAAACAGGCTTTGTCCCTAACTGCTGGAACTGTTGTTTAACCCTACTCGATAAAACAGATGAATCTGAATCCCCGTAATCCGTATTATCCCAAACTACGTAAGCTCTGATCTCTCATATCCGTTGAGAGTACGTAGGCACAATACTGACGTATTGGCGAGCCACCTTCCCTGTAACCCGTAGTTAGCCGAACTACGTTGACTCTAATTTCTCATTCTCTGATGAGAATACGTAGGCATAAAGCGCGACGCTTTGCCGAGTCATTTTTCTTTTCTTTTTCAGCCAGCCTTGATAAGATGATAGATAAAACCAACTCGTCCAGTAAACACAACAAGTGTGGATCCCATCGAGTACGATGGACGTGAGGGGTGCTAATACCTTCCCCTTGCGTAACCGACTCCCGAACCTAGACAATGGTTGCGACGACCTTGTCTTATACCTTTTCGTCAGGTTTTTCCGATCGTTTCCTTTCCCGCTCTAAGGGATAAATAACGAAAGGTGGCGACTCTTCTGTTTTGCCGACACCTTATTTTCGCGGAAGCGACACTACGCATATGAGAAATTCAAAATCTCATTGTGGTTGTTACAGAAGTTTCTAGAGGTTTCCAACATATTCTATATATTCATTGTAACTAATTCAGATCAATTTTTGGGAGGAATTGAGCAAGGAACCAGAGCAAGCCATTGAAAATTCTCAAGCTGCATCAGAAATCATGATTGGAGATTAAGGGGATTTCAAAGCAAATTGATCATTGAAAAAGCTTTAGGAGTGGTTCTTGAATGAATCTGGAGAAGATTGAGGGCTGAATCGAGCAAAACCGTCATCTGTTCATCCATTTTTACCAGGTTTGCATTCTTCAAATTTCAGCATAATTGGTAGTGAATTGCTTAGGTTTTGATATATGGTTAGGTTAGTGATGATGCTAGGTTGGATTTAGGCACAAGAATTGGACAATTAGAGACCAAACTAGGTGTGATGCAATTTCTGTTGAAGCATATATCTTGAGATTCTTGAGGTATTAATGGAGTTTGGATAGCAAGTTTTAATCAGTGAAAGGTGTAGAGTAGATTAGGATCATTAATTTCAAGAATCGTGACAATTGAAGTTGGATGAATATTCTGAAACTTGGATCGGTTTTGGAGTTGGAGTGAGAATCAATAAATTCTGAGGTCATTTTCGTGCTCAGGATGAAATTTTGAGTGAGATAGGGTATTTAGTTGGCTTGCTTGATACACTTTTGGATATGCCACGCCAGAGAAGACGGTGGCGCAAAGCTCAGGCCACCGTCTGAGTTTCCCTCTCAAATTCAAAGCATTTGGGGACGATGACTCCTAGACCCTAGGATCAGGTATTGACCTTGACCAAAAGCATAAACCAATGGCCACGATTGAACTGAAAAATTCTGAAGAGAATTGAGAATGAGACCTCAACGCTGCGTTTCATTAAACATTTGGTTGTGGGCTGAATGAATTCTTTGCTAACCACACCCCAGATTTAGGCCCATTGGTGATTTGCACGTGAATCTATTGCTATTCAGCACACATATTTCTCAATTTCTATTTTATTTTCTGTTTTGTTTTAATGTTGTTTTGGGCTTATGAGATACTTGATACACGCACCCCCCACTTTGGGCCCAGTCTGGATTACAACTGGATTTTAATTGCTAATTGTCACGCAGGTTTTATCATTTTTCATTATTTTCTTTTATTTTTATGTTTTGCATATAGGTTAGAAATTAATTCATAATAATTAGGAAAATTAACATTTTTAGGCTAGATTTTTCTCCCTTGACTCCTTAAAGAGTCTAAAATTTAATAGGATTAAAAAATTTATAATTCATGAATTTTATATTTTAATTTCATTTTTATAGTTTAATTGCTTTTATTTTGAATTTGGTTGATATGTGATTTTGCTGATTTTAGTATGGATGATTGGTGTGGAATTTTGAGGTGATTCTTTTTGGACTAGATAGCTTAGATATGCATGTACCCCTAGTAAGTTTCTCACATTTTTGTGAGAGAATTTTAGGCTAGTTTGAGCATTGAACATTAGGTGTTGTAATCTTAGGGTTTTAAGATAGTACCCTTAGGTTTAGGGTATAGTTTTAAGTCTTAATGGTTGATTAACCCCTTGGTTTTGTATGGAGATATTCTTAAGAGGTTTAGGAACCCTTATAATTGTTTGTAGGATTTTAAAATCATGTTTGGTATTTTAATTAGATTTAGTTTTAAGACTAACTTTTAGGTGTTTCTAACACACTAACTTGACTAGTTTCACTTAATAGTTCCCCTTAGATTAGGGTGGTGGTGCTCTTGTGCTTGGGTGAAGATGAAGACCAATTGAAGATGCTTTGGAGAGCTTGAAGGAGCTTGGATGTGAAGATTTTATCCTCTTGTGGAGTGCTTGTCAGGAGCTTAGGAAAACTAGGGTTTTAGGAAGAGCATTAGACTAGTTTTGCTTGTTTCTTCAAACATGGAGTATATTGTTCATCTCCATCCAATCCAATGACATAAAGTCCTCTTAAAGAAGTCACATCTCTCCTTTGGAGGGATGAGTGGCATGCTTTAAGAGTAGAACTTTGAGGATGCCTTCCTATTACAGTGTTAAGATCTTAATGGCTTCCCTTGGTTGTCATTGAGTTTCTTAACACTTCAAATTGATCTTGTTGAATGATTCTCCCTTGGAGGTGCTTGTTGAAGCTTGGTAAAGAGAAGTTTAGTTGCTTGTTGAAGCTTGGTGAGGGTGAAGTTTGTGCTTGTTGAAGTTGGTTGCTTGTTGAAGCTATGGTTTTGCTGCTTGTTGAAGATGAAGTTAGGAGCTTGTTGAAGCTGTTTACTGGTTGAAGTTTGCTGGTGTGAGTTGGTTGCTTGTTGAAGTTTGAAGCTTGTTGAAGCTTGGTGCTTGTTGAAGATTGAAGGTTTAATGAGCTTGAGGATAGGGGCTATTCATGAAGATGAAGGTTGTTGCTGTCAACTTTTTGCTGGTTAATCAACTGTGGGAGTTTGGTGCTGCTGCTTGGGCTGCCTCTTCTGTTTGGGGTGTTTGCTGTATTGTTTGTTGGCTTGTGTAGCTTTCCCCCTAGGTTTGAAGTGAATGTTGATTCACTTTGCTTGTTGTTTTCCCATGTTAGAGGTTGAGTGGGACTCCCTTGCCTCACTTGTATTGCTGCATTGCATGCATTTTACCGTATTTGCTTATTTTCTTTTCTGTTTATCCCCTAGGATCTCTGATTTCCTCTGTGCAGGAGGGAATTATGACAGACATTAGGATTCTTATCCATGCATGACAACATTAGGTTAGTTTTTATTCCCTTTTCAACCCTAGGCTTTTTAGAGCTTCTTTCTCTTCTTATCTCAAAACAACTCAAAAACACAGTAATAAGGTTAATCGATGTCGTACGTTGCGAGCCTTAAGCCATTTGAGAAAGGGTTGCTGGAGAGCTTCTTTCTAGTAGTCTGGCTGCTTAGTGTGGAACCCTTTGGGTGACACGCGACGTAGTCACTCTTAAATCATTGTCTCTAGTGTGTCAGAGATTGCAAACAAACTAAAAAACACTTCTTTCGTAAAAGATTCAAAACAAACATCAAAGTGTCATTTTTGTCCGCTTGGACCCTTAATCAAGAAAAACCCTTTTTGAAGGTAATAAAAAACAGTCAGACAAGCTTGTGTCTTCCGTAGCCCGAACTACGTTTGCTCTGATCTTTCATGATGTATGAAAGTACGTAGGCATAGGATGCCATATCCTAGCGAGCAACCTTCCCCTCCTTTCGTAGGTAGGCGAACTACGTTGACTCTGATTTCTCGTTCCAGACGGGAATACGTAGGCATAAAGTGCGATACTTTGCCGAGTCATTTTCTTTTCTTTTTACCCCGACCTCTAGAGTAGATAGAATATAATTCGTACCAGAAAACAAGCGTGGATCCCGTTGAGTATGGCGGACGTGAGGGGTGCTAATACCTTCCCCTTGCGTAATCGACTCCCGAATCCAGGAATTTGGTTGCGATGACCATTCCTTTCCCGTTTTGCATTAGGTTTACTCTGAGCGTTTCCTTTCCCTCCTGTGGGATAAATAACGCACGGTGGCGACTCTTCGGTCATAGCCGGCGCCGATTTTCGCAGTAACGACAGGTGGGTCTATCATCTTGTTGATGTCAGATTGTGCAAGTCTTTTCTCTATCATCCTTTTGGTGGTAGTAGCCGGTGTGAGTTGGCTCCATCATCCTTTTGGTGGTGGGTTTGTCATCTTTATGATGTCAAATTATACGACTATTTTTATCTATAATCCTTTTGGTGGTAGTAGCAGGTGTGAGTTTCCTCCATCATCCTTTTGTTGGTGGGTCTGTCATCTTGCTGATGTCAGATTGTGCGAGTGTTTGCTCTATCATCGTTTTGGTGGTAGTACCCGGTGTGAGTTCGCTCTATCAATCTTTTGGTGGTGGGTCTGTCATCTTGTTGATGTCATATTGTGCAAGTGTTTGCTCTATCATCCTTTTGGTAGTAGTAACCAGTGTGAGTTCGCTTCATCATCCTTTTGGTGGTGGGTCTGTAATCTTAGTGATGTCAGATTATGCGAGTGTTTTGCTCTATCATCCTTTTGATGGTTGTAGCCGGTATGAGTTCACCCCATCATCCGTTTGGTGGTGTTTCTGTCATTTTGTTGATGTCAGATTGTGCAAGTGTTTGCTCTATCATCCTTTTGGTGGTAGTAGCCGGTCTGAGTTCACTTCATCATCCTTTTGGTGGTGGGTTTGTCATCTATATGATATCAAATTATACGACTATTTTCCTCTATAATCCTTTTGGTGGTAGTAGCAGGTGCGAGTTTGCTCCATCATCCTTTTGTTGGTGGGTCTGTCATCTTGATGATGTTAGATTATGCGAGTGTTTGCTCTATCATCCTTTTGGTGGTACTAGCCGGTGTGAGTTTGTTCCATCATTCTTTTGGTGGTGGGTCTGTCATCTTGTTGATGTCAGATTGTGCAAGTGTTTGCTCTATCATCCTTTTGGTAGTAGTAGCCGTTGTGAGTTTGCTCCTTCATTCTTTTGGTGGTGGGTCTGTCATCTTGTTGATGTCAGATTGTGCAAGTGTTTGCTCTATCATCCTTTTGGTGGTAATAGTCGGTGTGTGTTTGCTCCATCATTCTTTTGGTGGTGGGTCTGTCATCTTGTTGATGTCAGATTGTGCAAGTGTTTGCTCTATCATTCTTTTGCTCTATAATCCTTTTGGTGGTAATAGCCGGTGTGAGTTTGCTCCATCAACCTTTTGATGGTGGGTCTTTCAGCTTTTTGATGTCAGATTGTGTGAGTTTTTGCAATATCATCCTTTTGATGGTAGTAGCCGGTGTGAGTTCGCTCAATCATCCTTTTGGTGGTGGGTCTGTCATCTTGTTGATGTCAAATTGTAGGAGTCTATGCTCTATCATCCTTTTGGTGGTAGTAGCCGGTGTGAGTTCGTTCCATCATCCTTTTGATTATGGGTTTGTCATCTTTTTGATGTCAGATTGTACGAGTGTTTTCTTTATCATCCTTTTGGTGGTAGTAGCTAGTGTGAGTTCACTTCATCATCTGTTTGATGGTGGGTATGTCATCTTGTTGATATCAAATTGTGCGAGTGTTTGCTCTATCATCCTATTGGTGGTAGTAGCCGGTGTGAGTTCGCTCCATCATCCTTTTTGTGGTGAGTCTGTCATCTTGTTGATGACAGATTGTGCGAGTGTGTTCATCTATCATCCTTTTGGTGGTAGTCCCTAGTGTGAGTTTGCTCCATCAAAATTTTGGTGGTGGGTTTGTCATCTTGTTGATGTCAGATTGTGCGAGTGTTTGCTCTATCATCCTTTTGGTGGTAGTAGCCGGTGTGAGTTTGCTCCGTCATCCTTTTGGTGGCGGGTCTGTCGTCTTAGTGATGTCAGATTGTGCGAGTGTTTTGCTCTATCATCCTTTTGGTGGTAGTAGCTGGTGTAATTTCGCTTCATCATCCGTTTGGTGGTGGGTCTGTCATCTTGTTGATGTCAGATTGTGCAAGTGTTTTGCTCTATAATCCCATTGGTTGTGGTAGCCGGTGTGAGTTTGCTCCATCAACATTTTGGTGGTGTGTCTGTCATCTTGTTGATGTCAGATTATGCGAGTGTTTGCTCTATCAACCCTTTTGGTCGTAGTAGCCGGTGTGAGTTTGCTCCATCATTTTTATGTTGGTGTGTCTATCATATTGTTGATGTCAGATTGTGCGAGTGGTTGCTCTATCATCCTTTTGGTAGTAGTAGCCGGTGTGAGTTGGCTTCGTCATCCTTTTGGTGGTGGGTCTGTCATCTTGTTGATGTCAGATTGTGCGAGTATTTTGATCTATCATCCTTTTGGTGGTAGTAGCCGGTGTGTGTTAGCTCCATCAACCTTATGGTGGTGTGTCTATCATCTTGTTGATGTCAGATTGAGCGAGTTTTTGCTCTATCATCCTTTTGGTGGTAGTATCCGGTGTGAGTTTTCTTTATCATCCTTTTGGTGGTGGGTTTGTCATCTTTATGATGTCATATTATACGACTATTTTCCTCTATAATCCTTTTAGTGGTAGTAGCAGGTGCGAGTTTGCTCCATCATCCTTTTGTTGGTGGGTCTGTCGTCTCCCTGTTGTCAGATTGTGCGAGTGTTTGCTCTATCATCCTTTTGGTGGTAGTAGCCGGTGTGTGTTCGCTCCATCATCCTTTTGGTTGTGGGTCTGTCATCTTGTTAACGTCAGATTGTGCGAGTGTTTTCTCTATCATCCTTTTGGTGGTAGTAGCCGGTGTTAGTTCGCTTCATCATCCGTTTGGTGGTGGGTATGTCATCTTGTTGATGTCAGATTAGTAGCCGATGTGAGTTCGCTCCATCATCCATTTTGTGGTGGGTCTGTCATCTTGTTGATGACAGATTGTGCGAGTGTGTTCATCAGTCATCCTTTTTGGTCGTAGTACCCGGTGTGAGATTGCTCCATCAACCTTTTGGCGGTGGGTCTGTCATCTTGTTGATGTCATATTGTACGAGTGTTTGCTCTATCAACCTTTTGGTGGTAGAAGTCGATGTGAGTTCAATCCATCATGCGTTTGGTGGTGGGTCTTTCATCTTGTTGATGTCAGATTATGCGAGTGTTTGCTCTATCTTCCTTTTGGTGGTAGAAGTCGGTGTGTGTTTGCAACGTCATCCTTTTGGTGGAGGGTCTATCATCTTAGTGATGTCAGATTGTGCGAGTGTTTTGCTCTATCATCCTTTTGGTGGTAGTAGCCGATGTGAGTTCGCTCCATCATCCGTTTGGTGGTGGGTCTATCATCTTGTTGATGTTAGATTTTTCAAGTGTTTTCCTCTATCATCCCTTTTGTGGTGGTAACCGGTGTGAGTTAGCTCCATCATCCTTATGGTGGTGTCTCTATCATCTTGTTGACGTCAGATTGTGCGAATGTTTGCTCTATCGTCCTTTTGGTAGTAGTAGCCGGTGTGAGTTTCCTCCATCATCCTTTTGGTGTTGGGTCTTTCATCTTGTTGATGTCAGATTGCTCGAGTGTTTTCTCTATCATCCTTTTGGTGGTAGTAGCCGGTGTGAGTTTGCTTCATCATCCGTTTGGTGGTGGGTATGTCATCTTGTTGATGTCAGATTGTGAGAGTGTTTGCTCTATCATCCTATTGGTGGTAGTAGCCGGTGTGAGTTGGCTCTGTCATCCTTTTGGTGGTGGGTCTGTCATCTTGTTGATGTCAGATTGTGCGAGTGTTTTGATCTATCATCCTTTTGGTGGAAGTAGCCGGTGTGTGTTAGCTCCATCAACCTTATGGTGGTGTGTCTATCATCTTGTTGATGTCAGATTGTGTGAGTGTTTGCTCTATCATCCTTTTGGTGGTAGTAGCCGGTGTGAGTTTGCTCCATCATTCTTTTGGTGGTGGGTCTGTCATCTTATTGATGTCAGACTCTGCAAGTGTTTGCTCTATCATCCTTTTGGTGGTAGTAGCCGGTGTGAGATCACTCCGTCATCCTTTTGGTGGCGGGTCTGTCATCTTGTCGACGTCAGATTGTGCGAGTGTTTGCTCTATCATCCTTTTGGTGGTAGTAGCCGGTGTGACTTCGCTCCATCAGCCTTTTGGTGTTGGGTATTTCATCTTTTTGATATCATATTGTGCGAGTGTTTGCAAAATCATCCTTTTGGTGGTAGTAGCCAGTGTGAGTTAGCTCCATCATCCTTTTGGTGGTGGGTCTGTCATCTTGTTGATGACAGATTGTGCTAGTGTTTGCTCTATCATCCTTTTGGTGGTAGTAGCCAGTGTGAGTTCGCTTCATAATCCGTTTGGTGGTGGGTATGTCATCTTATTGATATCAGATTATGCGAGTGTTTGCTCTATCATCCTATTGGTGGTAGTAGCCGGTGTGAGCTCGCTCTATCATCCTTTTTGTGGTGGGTTTGTCATCTTGTTAATGACAGATTGTGCGAGTGTGTTCATCTATCATCCTTTTGGTGGTAGTACCCGGTGTGAGTTTGCTCCATCAACCTTTTGGTGGTGGGACTGTCATCTTGTAGATGTCAGATTGTTCGAGTGTTTGCTCTATCATCCTTTTGGTGGTAGGAGTCAATGTGAGTTCACTCCATATCCATTTGGTGGTGGGTCTTTCATCCATTTGATGTAAGATTGTGCGAGTGTTTGCTCTATCTTCCTTTTCATGGTAGTAGCTGGTGTGAGTTTGCTCCATCATCCTTATGGTGGTGTGTCTATCATCTTGTTGATGTCAGATTGTGCGAGTGTTTGCTCTATCATCCTTTTGGTGGTATTAGCCGGTGTGAGTTTGCAACGTCATCTTTTTGGTGGCGGGTCTGTCATCTTAGTGATGTTAGATTGTGCGAGTGTTTTGCTTTATCATCCTTTTGGTGGTAGTAGCCGGTGTGAGTTCGCTCCATCATCCGTTTGGTGGTGGGTCTGTCATCTTGTTGATGTCATATTGTGCAAGTGTTTTTCTCTATCATCCCTTTGGTGGTAGTAGCCGGTGTGAGTTAGCTCTATCATCCTTATGGTGGTGGGTCTGTCATCTTGTTGATGTTAGATTGTTTGAGTGTTTGCTCTATCATCCTTTTGGTGGTAGTAGCCGGTGTGAGTTTGCTCCATCAGCCTTTTGGTCGTGGGTCTTTCAGCGTTTTGATGTCAGATTGTGGGAGTTTTTGCAATATCATCTTTTGGTGGTAGTAGCCGGTGTGAGTTCGCTCTATTATCCTTTTGGTGGTGGGTCTATCATCTTGTTGATGTCAAATTATGCGAGTGTTTGCTCTATCATCCTTTTGGTTGTAGTAGCCGGTGTGAGTTTGCTCCATCATCCTTTTGGTTGTGGGTCTGTCATCTTGTTGATGTCAGATTGTGCGAGTTTTTTCTCTATCATCCTTTTGGTGGTAGTAGCCACCGTGAGTTCGCTTCATCATCTGTTTGGTGGTGGGTATGTCATCTTGTTAATGTCAGATTGTGCGAGTGTTTGCTCTATCATCCTATTGGTGGTAGTAGTCGGTGTGAGTTTGCTCCATCATCCTTTTTGTGGCGGGTATGTCATCTAGTTGATGAAAGATTGTGCGAGTGTGTTCATCTATCATCCATTTGATTATCTAACCTAAACCTATTTCAAGTTGGTCTTTGTTAAGATACAAGTGAATTAGGGTTCCGTACAGCCGATGATCGTGGTTTCGATGATTAATCAGTAAATGTATTAGATTGATTATCCATGAAATAACTCTCTACATCATCAAATATACTCCATTAGATCAAGTATGAATCCAATTTGAGGTTGTCACCTAAGGATCAAGAACAGTGCAGTTCAGGATACTCGATTAGGGTTTTCGATCAGGAAAAGTCAACTGTAGTTTGGCTTTTGATTTAAATGATGTTACAATGGTGGGATCATGGTCCATGAAGTTCATATGGCTTAGTAAAGTCCACTCAAGAAGTTTCAAGGCCTCAAAAGACCCGGAACATCAACAGTAGACTCGGTAGTCATCGATCGATCGTTCGGTTGACCGAAAAGTCAACTCTTCAATCATAAGGAATTTGACCTCAACGTATGAAGCAAAAATGTTCCTAGTAACATATTACACCTGTCCATGAAGTTTCATGACCATTGGATCAAGGATTGAGGAGTAATCAAAAAATCGGGAAATTAGGGTTTTGAAAATGGCAAGACCATAACTCTCTAACCACACATCCATTTGAGTTGGTTCAAAGATCACTGGAAAGGTCTTGACAAATCCTGAAAAAGTCCCACAGTGGTCCAAGAGCAGAAAATGCATAGATTTGGAGTTATGGCCAAACAAGAGGGAAAAATAACTTAGAAAAATTCTAAGTTATTGGCCTTTTTAGACATGTTTTTAGCAACTTTGAGTGGATTTTTGACCTAGTTCCATTTGGAATCTGAAGATAATGAAAACATGAAAGTTGTAGAGCTTCATGAGGGATTTCCAAAATGTAGTAGAACTCCTCCATAGCCCTTATGAGTTGAGAGTTATGAATCCAACAAGTTGAGGTTTCAACACTTGAGTTCAACATTTTCACTTTTTCACAAACTCACTTTTTGATCACTTGAACCATTCTCAGCCATTTGATCATGTTTCTATCTGATATTTAGAGAGTATTATGAGAAGAAATATAGAAAGTGAATGGATTTGGTTAGCCTTGCAAGTTGTATGCAAGTGGCATTATTTTAATTAAACAAATCAAGGAAAGAGAAACTTTTCATGAAGTAACTTGCAGCTGCAGTTCTCCTACTCCCTAGCCACACTTCATTCACTTCCTTGTCATTCATGCACTTGATTTATGCATCATCTTGAGCCAAGAACTTGGACTTGCAACTGCAACAAATCTTGAACAAGATTGCATTTACAAAACTCCCTCCAAAATGCCAAAAGACAAATATGCCCCAAATCTCTCCTTGGCCTATAAATAGAGGTTTCCTCTATGTTGAAACACATACCAGAGCACTCTAAAACCCAAGAGAAAATCATAGCTCTCATCTTGCCTTGCATTTTCTTACAAGTGAAGAAAACCATTCCAAAACTTCTCAAAAATATGCCTCGAGCATTAGGTCTTCCAAAACCATTTTCACCCACTCAAAATCCTCACAAACCACCCACACAATCCAAAAATAATGTGTAGGAGGTGTTCAAGCTTTTAAACCAGCCAAAAACTTCATTTTCTCTAAAGTCAACTTTCAACCAAGCAAAGTTTGACTTCATACACAAAATATGATAAATCACTGCTCAGGCCTGTTTTGATCACTTTAAACCTCCAAACACCCTTGGTTTATGATGTACCAACTGTCCATATCCTAAAACACCATCATCATCACTTGTTTTGAGTTCTGTCCTGAAGTTCACTTGTTTACTTAAAGTGCAAGAAAAGCTGCATTTTCATCAAGGCATTGGTTGGATCTTATTTGGGGAGTCTTTAAGGTTTTCCATACTGCACAAGCTTACTTGGAGGTCTACAAGAGGTTGGTAGTCACTATCCTCATCTTAAACTATCATGATTATGTTTAATGTGCATTAGTTGGTTTGAGTTTTAATGCAATGTGCAGTCATGTTTGAATCTGCCATACTCCACTTGTTTTGGTCATCAATATGTTTAATATCCTCCATGTTATTATACATTTTTGTGATGCTATGTGTTTGTTCTTAGAGACTCTCCTAAACATTACCCTATGTCATGTATGAACATATGAGAGTTTGCTTGCAACTGTTATGAGGTTTTGATGCTGTTTTGATCTTGGTTCTGTTTGTGAATGATGTTTCTGTTGCAGCAGCATCTTTTAATCTTGATTTTGTTTGTTGGAATTTTAAATGAGAGGTCCTTATATGAGTGATTCATGTGATGTTGGTATTATTTGAAACTGATTTGGTTTTGGTTCTGCTACATTTCTGTTTTGGCCATTTTCAACTCATATGCATTTTTCCAACTCATGGGTCATTTTTAATTCTAGTACATTTTTGGATCATCCTTGTGTTTGAGCATTGTCTACAACATGTTTTGAGTGTGCTTGTAAGTTGTTTAGTTCTGTTGGACATGGGATGATTCATGTGGCTTTTGAGGCTTGTTGATGACCAATACTTATTTTGTTGTCTTAATGTTTGTAACCATCATGAAATATGCATTGAAAATTGATACTTGTCATTGTCCTGCTAAGTATGCCTCTTTGATGATTTGAACTGCTGTGTGTTTGATCTATGTTGGTTAACATGAAATCTAGTTTCATTAAATCTTGATCTTGTTTGTTGGCATTATCATGTTTCATTTTTTGCATCAGCTGCTGTCATCCTTAGGCATTGTGGTAGGACTGACCATATCTTGTTTGCATTGTCAATTATTATAGGCATATATGTATGTTCTGTTGTTCTATCAATCATGTTTGCATTTTGTTTTGGTTTTGCTTGTAAGCATCATTGGTCAATGAATTGAAGGTTTGTATTAACATGTCATACCTATTCTGTTGAGAGTTCAAACTGCCATAACACTATTTGTTGTAGGTTAGCATTTGTCATATGTTTGCAAGATGGTATGTGCATGTAGTAGTAGGGCTAAATGGTGATTGTTGGCATAATCATGTTAAAATCCATAATTGCTGCTATAACTGTCTAAGTTCATGAAATTTCCATGTAACCCTTTAATTTGAACCACTGCCATATGCTTGCAAGTTGTTATGTGCATTAGGGGCATTAGGGCTAATTGTCGATTGATACTAGCATTGTCATGGTAGGATCAATATTGCTGTTAGAACTGCCTAAATTCTTGAACCGCTGCCATGTAATCCTTTGATTCCAACCATTTCCAAATCTTGCTCTTCTGCTGTTTATAAACCAAGAGCATGTTTGTTTGTTGCTAATTGTCATTTTGTATCTGTTGCTGCTAAAAATGTGATTTCTTGCTAGAATCTGTCTATGTTCATTACAATAGAGTTGTGACTCTCATCTTTTAGGCATGTTTTGAACTATTATGTTGTTTTGGTGTTGTGATGACCAAAAAGACCTGGCTGCTGCTTATGTTGTTATTCTGTTTGACCTGTGCAAAATCATTTGATCATGTTTAATAGAATGTTTGTCTAGACCAAGTTGCCATAGTATAAACTCTTTCTGTATACATGCTTGTTGGATGTTGTGGTTAAGCAAGAAAGAGCAGGCTTGCTGCCAGCTTCTGTTTGGAGGTGTTCACCTCTTGTGATATCATTTGTTTTGATTGATCTTTCTTGCAAGCTGTTTGAATGCATGTTTTGACATATGAGAATCATTTAATAAATGTTGATGAGGTGAGATATGCCTGCTGCATCATAAAATGTTCTTATTTTCCAAGATAGCATTTCAAGCACTTTGGTTCAATAATTGCAACTTGCATGACAATTTCTGTTTTGGTTGATTTGAGAATGATCTTTGCTTCTAGAATCCATAGGTTATGTATTTAAAACTTGTGCATACCTTCATCTGGTCTTAATCATTTCTGTTTTGAGCTATAACTGCCATAATGCATATCCAAGCTTTCCTTTGCAATTGCCATCATGTTTTAAATTGTATGCCTTATCTTGAAAAACTAATAATGTCATTGTGTTACTTGTTAAATTTCACATGAGATAGACCCAAATTTTGTTAAAATTGATGGTGTTTTGACCAAGTTGTGATGAAACCGTTTCCATGATTGTTATGCCTTGTTTGCTTGTCATGCCTAGCCCAAAATGCTTACTTTTTCAAGTATATGTATTTATTGGGGTGGCATAATACACGGATGTATCGCCACCCCAATGGTTATGCCTTCTTCTCATATTGCCTTGCCACACTTCATAACCTCGGTTCAATCCGTGTGGAGATCAACCCTTTTGGTTTTTTTTCTTCCATATTTTCCGTGTTTTCCCTTATCTCTCTTTTCTTCCTTCAAATGTTACGCACGCGCGCCTTGGTTGGATTGGTAGGATTTTATGCTTGTAACCACAAGGTGGTGGGTTCAACACCCACCAAGCGCACCCCCTTTCTTTTTTTTAATGCTTGTTTATTTGATTTTTCTTTAAATTTCAAAATAGCACAACTTTGTCAATTTTTGTCATTTTTGATTGACCCCTTTTGCATTGGTCTTGTATTTTTGCATATTTTCATATGGCATTTAAAAATCCTAGAATTTTCATTTTGGAAAACATTTTGCATTAAAAGAAGTCATGCGTCATTTTTTTAGGGTTTTTTACCCTTTTCTCTTGCATCTTTCCATTTCAAAACTTTTGATTCTTCTTTCTTAAGCTTGATGTTTGTCAACTCCTTTGTGTAAGTGATTGTAATTACTTTTGCTTGTAAGCATCATGATTGTTTCATTTGATTTCCATTTAGAATCCCCATGAAGTTTTTGAACTTCTCCCTTACATTTGTTGTGACATTGTTTGTTTAGGCATGATGCCTGTAAGTATACATGTCATCTTGTAAGCCCTATGAAACCTCATCTTTGTTAAGATGCATCTTTGTTAAGATCCCCTTCCATCTTTATTAAGATGTACCCCATTCATCGTTATGATATGCTTTGGTTTTCACCTTTCATTAAGTCTTGTAAGAACTGCCCCCGTTCATGATATTGTGATATCTTGTTGTTTGCTTTGGTTGTGACCATCTGTCTTGTTAATCCCCTCATTGATATTGTGATATCCTTATGCTTGCTTTGGTTGTAACCATTCATCTTGATTGAACTCCTTGCTTATTGTAATATGCTTGCTTATTCTTGGTTGTAACCATATCTCTTTATATTCATCATGTGTGAATGCTTATGCTTTGTTAAGTTTACTTTCCCCAAGTGATGGAACTCTTTAAGTTCTCATCCAAGTTGCCTCGTCTTTTCCTTTCCAAAGGAAAGTCTCTCTATTGACCCTTGGGTCATAGATAGCTCATTAAACTCGTAGGTCTGGATAGAACCTTCTCCCCCTTTTGGTTTGGATAGAACCAATAGGATTTAACACATAGGTCTGGATAGAACCTTCTCCCCCTTTTGGTCTGGACAGAACCAATAGGATTTAAACTCATAGGTCTGGATATAACCTTCTCCCCCTTTTGGTCTGGATAGAACCAATAGGATTTAACCTCATAGGTCTAGATAGAACCTTCTCCCCCTTTTGGTCTGGATAGAACCAATGGGATTAAAACTCATAGGTCTGGATAGAACCTTCTCCCTCTTTTTGGTATGGAAAGAACCAATTGATCCTTATTCTGTAGTGTGTGCCCGAACTACGAACGCTCTGATTTCTCATTGGATAATGAGATTACGTAGGCACAAGATGCAATATCTTGACTAGAAACCTTCCCCCTTCTCCCACCTTTTGGTCTGGATAGAACCAAGTGGTCTTGCAACGTAGAGTTAGTAGAGTTCGGTTAACTCTATGTAAGAATCATGGAGATGATTATTTACTCCCCTTTCTTGAGCATTCAATGTAGATCTAGAGAGTTTTATTAAACTCTACACAAGCATTATAATATTTGTTCCCCCTTGAACCTTGAGCATAATCAAGTGTTCTTTAACCCTAGTGAGGTGAACTAAGATTGCTCTGATTCTATCCTAGTAAGGATACGTAGGCAGAGGACGCGGTGTCCTTGCGAGCAAACTTAGAAACTATCTTTAGGTATTAACCTACACCTTTTACCCAATCCCAATCCATAGCAAACATTTAACAAACTTAGCATACAAACAAACAAAAGGTTCCTGTAGAGTACTACAGATGTTTAGGATGTGAAACACCTACCCTAGGCATAACCAACCCCCGATCCCCGAATCTCTTAGCGTTGTTGTTACATAGCGCAAAAGGTTCTTTCTTTCTTTAGACCTTTCCTTTGGATAAATTAAAGCCCGGTTCTGAATTTTAAGAATTAAGATTCAAGTTAATCAATAGCTTGGTATCGCAATTCTCACCGCAACAGAAATGGCAATTTCACTAGGGACCTTAAACTTGAGGGTTTATCCTATTTTGTTTGATTACATGCTATATTTGTGAATATTTTCTTAACATGTATATTTGTCAACATATTTGTTTGTATGTTGGATATTGGGTGCCTTGAGGGGTGAGATAAATCCTAACCCGAATTTGAGTGACCCATGAGATAGGATTGTGATATGATCAATAGTTGGGCTATTGGGAGTAGTCCCAGTATGTCTGACATATGATATAATCGCGCTCAGTGGAGACTCTTTGAGATGGTTAGTAATGCATGAGTAGTCGTGTATTCACTAATTGTTTCAATATGAGTCTGCGAAGCTGAGGACCTTTAGACCATATTTTACCCCACTTGGCCTTTTTAGGACGTAGTTCGGAAACTGTTAGGGAGTAGTCCCTCAATAGTTGTCACGCGGTGCTACACTCAGACGAGTTTATCTTGAGAATATTGTTGACTCACGTGAGTAGTCGCGTTAGTTGGTAATATCCGAAGGATTTACTATGACTTTGGGAACTCTGTTAGAACCCGTTTGGCAGGTACAAACAGCTCATAGTACAAATCCTTGGGGATGGGTAGACCTTTGACTCCTTGCTTTGATCTTGAGCCTAGGATGCCTTTGTGTATGCATGTATTTGTGAATACTTGCCTTTGTGTTATGTGTGCATCATCCCATCATATCACCACGAGCATATCATGTCGCAACTAGTTTTGTAAAACTCAGTCGATCTCTGGTATTTTTAAAAGTTGTAACTTTTCCAACGATTGATGAAATGAGAGTTTAAACCTAGTTAATCTTCTAAGTTTTGTAAATCCAGTTTGCTTTTGCATTGCATTTGCATTATGCATTTGCATTTCTCAGCCTTGCGTCGCTTTGTTTCTCTCTTGTTCAGATAGAGAGGGGATACCTAGCACATATCCGAGACAAATAGCAACAATGGAGGGACTTTTGAAAGCTCAGGAAATGCTGAAAGAGGACATCGGAATTCTCAAGTGTCAGATGAATTGGGTTCTAGAGACATTGTAGAACATGATGAAAAAAGAGGGTCACTCCGACCATGTGGCGTCCAGAGAAACTAGGGATGCATTATCTCCGATGATTCCTTCAACTCAAGGACATTCTCGGTATCAACAATCAGATAACCGTCAATCGCGTCAGCACGCCCAACAAAGACGAAGGAAACCAGAGAGTTCGTTTCCAATGTCACACGATCAGATATTGCCAGACTTGATCCAAGGCGGATTGATAATACCAAAAGAGCTGAAACCAGTGATTCTTCCTTACCCGCTGGCCTTCGATGCCAACGCCAGATGTGACTATCATAATGGGGCATCAGGGCATTCAACTAAAATTGTAAAGCATTCAGAAACGAGGTTAAAGATTTGTTTGACTCCACAATGATCTCTTTCACGCCTCAAGGTGTTCAAGTAAGCAAAACTTCACCACCTCTCATGTCTCCTCCGCAGCAAGAGCAAGCACTCGGAGAAATTTCACACAAGTCAGTATCTGATCAAAGGGTCAAATATCAGACGATTACCAGAAAAGACTCCTAACACTCAGTGTTTCTTCCTCCTCAAGCTTCTCAAAGTCGTAGATTGAACAAGAAGGATCATGTCAGGAAAAATAAGGCTTGCGGTAAACGAATTCCAGTACCGCTAAGTAAACTTTACCCGCTATTGATTCAGAATTCGCTAGTGACTCCGCGATTATCCAATCTTGTGCCAGGACCATGGCATAATGCGAACCTAACTTGTGAATTTCACAATGGAGCCGAAGGGCACAACTTAGATGCATGTTTGGCATTAAGTCACTTGGTGCAAGAGCTGATCATTGAAAAATACTTGATCCTCGAGGAAGACCACCCAAGAGTGGAATGTGGATATCATACTGGGACAACAGGGCACCTAGTTGAAGAGTGTGAAGGTCTTAAACTAAGACTGCAAGAGTTGTTGAAACCTCAGGAGGATAGATCAAATGACAGTACCGCGATTCTTAAATCCAAAAACAAAGGACCCGCGAGACCCCTCATAATTCTATATCACAAGGAGCATGTGGGTGTTGAAGGTGTTTCCCCGCATAGGGCCTGAAATTTGAAATTTTGTTTTAACAATTTTAATTCCCTAAGGCTAGCGGCGGTAGACTGTTTCAGCATTTTGTTGTGTTTTCTTTGCATTTGAATTGCTTGTAAGCTGTTGTTCATTTTGAATTGACAAGATTAATGAAATGTTTGTGCATCTTTTGATTAAGTCCATTCATTTCACTCATTCTCTTTCCTTTCATTGTTTTAAAAAAAAATGCAAAAATTTCTTTTCTTTAGTAAACTATTGTTTAAAGCAAAGATATGGGAGGATGATGAAAACTATATCCATAACTGTTGCTGATGTTCTTTCAATTTAACTTTCCCGATGATGTAAGGCATTGTTTCAATCCCTAAACACTGGAGAAATAAGGAAGATAATACCTCGTTAACCCTTCGAGCCTGGAAGTAGGAGTTTTCTTTCTTTACAAAAACAGAAACCTTAAATCTCAAACCTGGGGCGGGTAGTTATCGGTTAACTTGGAGATATGTGCATACAAGACACTTTTCATATAAAGGTGGTGCATTCAGGTTTTTCCTTCATACACAACAAGCAAGTGTCGAAGTTTAAAAGACGATGATGGTTCGCTGTAGCCATTAAACTAGGTAGTCACCTCCTTTCTCAAAAAAAAAAAGAGAAGAAGAAAAAAGAAAATTGAAAAACCCGCTAAGTCAAAACCTATGAAGGAGACTTAGGCGCATCCCGTTGACTGTATATTCTAACAAAACAGTTCAGACAAAAGTCAGGGATAACAAAAGAGAGGAATTCTATAAGAGTTATCACTCTTAAAAATCCTCAAATAGCAAAAAGCTATCAAATACTGTAAGGGAGTTGTGACTACCTTAGGTTTGTAAGCCATCACCAACTATCATCAGTCCAATTCTTAAGCCTGTAAGAACCTGAATGTATAGTTTGAGTTAACTGAGCGTAGGATTGGAGTTCATCATGGAGAATGGGTGGGACAAATAACTTTGAGCCTTTATCTTTTGTTTCATGAACCGTGAACCAGACCACATTACAACCCTTAAAAGACCTAATTGAGGTAAGGTTGTTTTGAAAGCATATTACAGCAAGGTTGGATAACCTGACTCCTAATGATCTTTGATAATTATGTGTGTGTTAATCACTTTGCCCATCATTTGAAAATGTTTGGATCACTTTCGCTTTGATCACTTGATCACTCCGCCGTGTGTGTTTCATCAAAAAAATGTTTTCAAAAGATTGCATGAATTTTACGTTGAAAATTTCCAATTTTTAATGAACAATATTGTGTGCAAAACAACCCAATGTCAAAGGAATCCAAACAAAGCTGCCAGCTAGGGAATTTGATTTGATAAAGGAAGCTCAGCCTGGGGCAACCAAGTTGAAGGATTTGTTAATCATTTGTCACGACATCAGGTCAAGATCAGTTGAATCTCTTAAAAGAGCAGTTTAGTCTGGGGCAACTTTGTTGCAGTTAACAGCTAGCAGGGGCAAGTTTTTTCCTCAGTCGTTACTTCCACAGTCCGAGACTTTGTTGTGCAAGTACCGTTAAACTGGGGCAATCACGTTGAGATTTGTAAATCTCTCTCTATAAGAGTTTGAAGACATTGAAGCATCTTTATGCCAATTCTTTTATAAAGTTCTCTTCATTGGTTTCTTCCCACAGACCATGTAATCTGGGGCAGAAAGAGTTGAAGACTGTTTGTCGCAAGATTCGTTGCTCACTTAAAGAGGATTAGTACACTATCATGGGGCAGAAATGTTTTGTTCTCATGATACCTTTTTGTCAGCTCTTCGATTAAGTTGTTACTTCGGTTGATCTTGGAACTTCCCTTGGTGATTTTTCCTTCAACAAAGAATTCAAACTCATGATGGCAATCCGAGTGAAGTCATGATATTGTGTCCTAAGTAGATTACTCTCTCCCAGAGAAAGGTTGTAACTTTGATTTGGAACTGTTGTTCTTGATCATCCCCATTGATGTCCAATTTTGGTGAAGTTGGCTGGGTATCCGTGTCGAGATGTTTATTTCATCTCCTGTTTGGTTTTGTCTATTTTGTCAGCATAAACATAAGCATGGCATAAAGCATATGCATAGCATCCGTGCATTTTTGCTATCTCTGGTTATTACCTGTTCCTGTTTCACTTTGGTGTTTTTCACCAAGTGACTGGGTGTGTTGTCTCTCTCCAATAGATTTGTCAGCCCTTTAGCATAAAATTCCATCCTTTCTCAATTCCCCATAGAGTTTAATCCTCGTGGATGATGGTTGTTTCAGTTATGTTTTTCCGTGATTGGATGAGATGCGTCCCCATTCGAGTTCATTTCTCAATGGTTGGAGTCTTGTTTGATAGTTTCTTTCTAGCTTGGTTCTAGATTGAACTTCGGCCCCTGTCTGTCGCCGAACCTACCTGGACGTGCATTTATTTTGCACTATCTATCAAGAAGAACATTTTGCGTTGCCTTAAAACAATAAGTGGCAATCTCTGGAGAGAAGATTATCCTTCAACGATAAGTGGCAGTCTCTATAGAGAAGCTTATCCATAAGTGGAAATCTCTGTAGAGAAGCTTATCCATAAGTGGCAGTCTCTGTAGAGAAGCTTATCCATAAGTGGCAGTCTCTGTAGAGAAGCTTATCCATAAGTCGCAATCTCTGTAGAGAAGCTTATTCATATTCAACGATAAGTGGCAGTCTTTGTAGAGAAGCTTATCCATAAGTGGTAGTCTCTGTAGAGAAGCTTATTCTTCAACAATAAGTGGCAGTCTCGCCTGAGAAGCTTATCCTGTTTCATTATATCCAGCAACAAGTGGCCATCTCCCTCGAGAAGCTTGTTTCCAGTCCGAATCCCCGTATAAGTGGAAGTCTCCTATGAGAATCTTATCATCATTATCTTTTTTAAGTGGCAGTCTCATTCGAGAAGCTTATCTTAGGGACGTTGACGCCCGGTTGTGACCAACATTGTTTGAAAAATCCATTGGATACTGGTATAGTTAATTTGGTGGTGACCAATCATATTTCGAGAAAGGCCAGTTGGTAATTGGCATTGGGAAAATCCATGGATAACAGGTACTGACAATTTGGTTGTGTATCATTCCAAGTGAAGTCACGTATTGTTTCCATTCCAAGCTCAGGATTAGTACCTTTGGATATGTTTTGTTTCCAAGCTCAGGATTAGTACCTTTGGATATGTTTTGTTTCCAAGCTCAGGTTTAGTACCTTTGGACATGTTTTGTTTCCAAGCTCAGGTTTATTACCTTTGGATATGTTTGCCTCCAAGATTAGGTTGTTCACCTGTGGAAGTAATTGTTTCCATCCCAAGCTCCGGTTTTGTACCTTTGAAGATGTATACTTTGGATTCCATGTTCAGGAATTTCCAGGGACTCGAATGTTGCGTTTGCATGAAATCTTTGATGTAGCCTAATGCTTCGAGGATATTTGACTTTTGTTCCTAAGGTTTTGAGGGATATATATGTACTTCCTATTTGAAGAGCTGGTCGTCACCAAATCATTTAAAGAGCCCAGTGGTTACTGGTATTGCCTAAATCCATTTGTTATTAATATCCTAAGTTAGTCGTCACCAATGTTCCCAGCAGAGCCGTTGCTTTCCCCTTTCGAGTCTTGGAGATCTAGTGGATACTAGCATCCCCAGTGTGTTTGGTCTTGTTTCTGTCCTTTTCCTGAAGATCTCGTTTGAACTTTTCGTTATAGGAAATTCCTCATTTGGTTATCACCAGTGAGGTTTGCGTCTCTGTTTTTTTTGTTTCCCTGATGGAGAATCGCCTTCCTCCCCAGTGGAGTGTGTGTTTCCTTTTCCCCAGTGAAGATTTGTCTTCTCCGGTGGAATTTGCGTCCCCTGTGTGAAAGATTCCCTTGAACAGCATCTTTAGTCATGATTGAACTATTTTGCTTGTTTTTCCTTGGATCTTTACCAGTGTGTTGGGTCCCCCGTGAGTAGTTACTCGTTGTCTCGCCGTTCTTTTATCTTTGCTCGTGTCTCTGCATCTGTCTTGCATTCAAGCATCATAAAGCATCATTTAGATTCATGGCATATTCACATTTGTCCTTTTGCATATCATCGGATCTAAGGGACAAAATTTCTGGTTTGTGTTGCACCCCAAAATTTGACCAACATTTATTTATCCATCAAGTGTTTGAAGGTTGATACCTTCATCAGGAAGTTCAAGAGATCCTCAGAAGAATTGGTTGAAACCAGAGTTGTGTGCCTCATAACTTGAGAGTTGTGGGTGCTCCTCAGATGATTCTGAGACTTTGAGAATGAACTTGAAGCTTTGAGAAAGCCTATGAGATGTATTGAAAGCCATCATGAAGCCCAGAGAGGTCATTATGCAAGAATTCAGAAGATTCAACCATGAATGGTAGAGTTAGGGTTTTGACTGGGTCAATCCTAGGTCAGTTGATGTTTTGGAGAGGGTTGAGACCTAATCCAAGGGCCATGTGATCATGGAATGATGTATTGAAGTATCATAAGGATGTTTCCTAGACCAACTCGTCATGATTGAGGAGTTTGAGAAGTTTTAAGCTAGGGTTTCTAAGGATTGTCAGTGTAAAATCCCCTAGTTTGATCCCTATCTTCCAGGCAGTTTTAGCTCAAGATGTGATTGTCATCTCATCTTCCCCACAACATGAATGTTGTAGAGCTTGTTCTTAGCTTTAATTTGAGTGGTAGAAGTCCTTGATAGGATTTGCATAGCTCAAGTTATGGTTTTGACAAATTACAGGTCATCTGAGGTATGTGAATCTGGGTCCTTGAAAGTCACCCAACTTGCAGACAACTTTTTCCCTAGTAGGATGATTCCTATGGTCTCTTGGTCAACATGAATGTTGAAGAGCATCTTCTTAGCTTTTTAGAGAGCACTAGAAGTCCTTGATAGGATTTGTAGAACTCAAGTTATGGCTTTGACAAGCCAAGGGTATTTTGGTCATTTTGAACTTATAGGTCATTTCAAGCACATGGTCATATCTCCTACTTCCAAGCTTCAAATGGAAAAACTTTCAACATCAAAGTTTCTTGGAATGATGTTTTAAGGCTAGTAGGGTGGTCATGAGATGTTGGAAAGGCTCATAACAAAAAGTGATGAAAATAGCCTAAAAATGGCATATAAGTTAAATAAGTTCAAATTGGAAAATGGTTTGAGAGATCCACAAATCCAAAATAGGTCATGTAATATATCATTTTGAGTCTAAACCACATTTTGAAAATAATGGTTTAGCCACAATCTTGATTTGAGGCCTAAAAATGGGACTTGCTTTGAAAACCTATTACTTGCATAATAAGGTAACTTGGGAAAACTCAACATAAGGCAAGGATCAGCTGATTTTTCACACATATCATCTCAATATCTCATGAGGAGAGATTTTAGCACAAGTATGAAGGGTTGTATGCATGATATGAGATGGTTCCAATATGTCATCAAGTGAGAATTCCATGACTTTCTACCATATTCTAGAGGGATCTAGATTCTTCTAATTGGTTCTATATATTGAGAAGAATGTGCTGAGATCAGGGGTTGAAAAAAGTTTTGTGGAGAGAGTGAGAGAAGAGTGAGGTATTCAAAGGAACCTTCAAGTGCAAGCAAGCCACGATTCTTCCATTACAAGCACTCATCCTTTGAATTGTTGCAAACAGAAGAAAGACCTTCATTAGAAGATCATAGTGAAGAGGAATCAAGCCTTGAATCGAGCTGTTCACATACCTGCCATAGCCAACAAGCAGGTTGGTGATTTCACTTCTATCTCTTTAATTATGTGTTAGTTGATTAGAATTTTAGTGTAGAATTGTTAGGTTAAGTTAGATGATTGAATTCTGTGAATTTGAGAGCATTCCATGAGGTTTGATAACAGGTTGTAGGTTCTTTAAAGATCAAGATTCGATTGGATATTGAGTATTATTCAACATGTAATAGCTTGCTGAAACCAGTGTAATGTCAAGAACACATTAGTACCATTAGAATCAAGAATCGTGAGAGTCCATTGCAGTGTAAAGTTGGTGAACCAGGGATTTCATGCTATCGGGTTTGGAGTTCTAGGGTGTTTCAATTAAAACTAAGAGTGCAGTTGTGTTCCTGGGAAAGAATAGAGCAAGATTGCTCTTTGTAGTTTGGGATTTGATGGAGAATCGAGAGAGAACGAGATAGGAGAAGGTTCTTGCATGGAGTTGTAAAATTCTGAAAAACCCTAGGTCATTTGGAGAACACGGCCAGGGACCGTTAGATTAGGTTTAAAATGTTGACTCTGAAACTCAATCCAACGGCTGTTATTCAAAATGGAAAACGGAGGGAAGTTGAACGCAGCAATACGCTGCGTTTCACTTAAAATATAACCCTGGGCCTGGATCAAAATATACTAACCCCACCCCCATAATGAAGCCCATTCCATTTTCAACTGAAATCCCTTGCTAAATGAACCGCGCATTTATCTTTTTCTTTTGATTTTTCAATGATTTTTCTGAAAAACATAATGGGCCCAGCGCACTTGTTATTTGCACCACCCATTCCCTGGCCCACCTATAAATGAACTAGGCGCATCACTACTGACACCCCCTCCCCATTTCATTTTAGTTTTTAATTTCTTTTATTTTCTTGCATATTATAAAATTCATAAATAATTGGAAATTGAATATTTTTAATTGCTTGTTTTTGCATCATGTTAGCATTTCTATCTAGAAAATTAGTAGATAATAAAATTAGAATTTTATTTTCATTTTATATTTTTTAGCATATTTTTCTTTTAAATAGCTTTTTAATGATTTAGGTTAATGTTGGATTTTGTAGAATTTGGTTTAGGATCTTCCCTTAAGTTTTTTAATCCATTCTCTTTAGTATAATTAGATGTTGATCTTAGTTCCCTCTGGTTTTTATACCAAGATTTTTAGGATTAGATTTTAGTTAGTTTGATTAAATAACATTAGAATAACAAAATTAGGGTTTTATGAAGCATAGTTGAATTTGAACAATTTTAGATTTAGGTTTTATAGGGCAATTTAGTCTATGGGTAATATATGGGACTTAAGGGTAGTTATGAAGGGTCCCCTAGCATTTATATTAGGATTTAATAGAATAATATACTATTTTTAGTTGATTTTTGAATTGAATGATTGTTTGTGTGGCCTTTAGGGCAAGTTTTGCTTAGTTTGCTTTGGTTTGGAGTATCCCTTTGATTTGAGGAGCTTGGTGTCTCATTGTGGAGCTTAGTGGAGCATACTAGAGGATTGGAGGAGGCATGGATTGAAGTTAGGAGCTTGCTCTCTTTCTGTGAGGTTTGAGATCCTGAAGTTTGAGGGACATTTATGGTACTTTCCTGAGGAAGGCACTGTAGATGGCTTTCATTCTTTCTTCTCGCCTCTTTATCAAGTATCCAATGATGTTGGAGCCTTCATGTGAGTTTAGTTTCTCCTGAGGAGGAATGTAAACCTATCACAGTTGTCGAGCCACATGGGATACGATTCCTAAGTGGAAGCCCCCTAGTACTTTCCTGAGGAAGGCACTATGGGTCTGTTCACTTAGTTCCCTTAGTTCACGTAGGATTTCTCAAGTATCCAATGATGTTGGAGCCTTCATGTGAGTTTAGTTTCTCCTGAGGAGGAATGTAAACCGATCACAGTTGTTGAGCCACATGGGATACGATTCCTAAGTGGAAGCCCCCTAGTACTTTCCTAAGGAAGGCACTATGGGTCTGTTCACTTAGTTCCCTTAGTTCATGTAGGATTTCTCAAGTATCCAATGATGTTGGAGCCTTCATGTGAGTTTAGTTTCTCCTGAGGAGGAACGTAAACCGATCACAGTTGTTGAGCCACATGGGATATGATTCCTAAGTATAAGCCTCCTAGTGCTTTCCTGAGGAAGGCACTATGAGTCTGCCTACTTAGCTCCCTTTCTTTGGTAAGCTTGTTTTGAAGCTTGAAGACTGGGATTGATTTCTCTTGTGTAGGGTTTTGCTTTAGGGCTTTGCTTAGAGATTTGATTAGGGTTTTGTTTTAGGGTTAGGATTAGGGAGAGCTTATATGTAGATAATTTCTTTCTCAAGCATGGATGGCATTTCATTTCATTTTTATCTGTATGATTGCAGTTTACTGTTTATTACTTGATAGCATGTGGTTTATTTTTCAGTATGATTACTGTTATTTCATGACTGGCTTGAGGTTGAGATGAGCTTGTGGAGGCTGAAGCCCCACACACATTTCCTCCCTCACTTGCATTGCATGCATTTTACTGTTAAGCTGATGATTTGTCTGTTTTGGTGTATCATTGACATGATCCCTTAGGACTCTCATTTCCTTTGATAAGGATTTGATGATAGACTTTTAGGTTGAAACCTATGCATGACAACATCTAGGAGTTCCCTGTTCAAACCTCAACCATAGGATGAATCCATGGCATGATAACAGTAGGACTTGATAGTCTCCCTCCTAGCTGGGCCTGTTCTCTTCTCATCTCGAAACAGTTTAAGATACAGTAATCATCAATGATTTCTTTCATACGTTACGAGCCTTAAGCTATCTGAGAAAGGATTGTGGGAGAGTTTCTTTTCCATAGTCTGGATGTTTAGTATGGTACCCTTTGGGTGACATGCGACGCATTCACTCTTAGGTCATAGTCCCTAGTGCGGTTGAAATCGCAAACACAATAAAAAACACTTCTTTCGTAAAGACAGGAAATAAACCGTAGTTTCCCGAACTACGTGAGCTCTGATCTCTCATGCCTGTTGAGAGTACGTAGGCACAAGATGGAGAAGTCTTGGCGAGCTACTTCCCCTACAACCCTCCGTAGGCCGAACTACGTTGACTCTGATTTCTCATTCTCTGATGAGAATACGTAGGCATAAAGTGCGACGCTTTGCCGAGTCATTTTTCTTTTCTTTTTCAGCCCGCCTTGATAGGTAGATAGAATAAAACCAACCCGTCCAAGTAAACACACAAGCGAGGATCCCGTCGAGTACGACGGACGTGAGGGGTGCTAATACCTTCCCCTTGCGTAACCGACTCCCGAACCCAGACAATGGTTGCGATGACCTTGTCTTACCCTTATTCGTCAGGTTTTTGCGATCGTTTCCTTTCCGGCTCTGAGGGATAAATAACGAAAGGTGGCGACTCTTCTGTTGTGCCGGCACCTTATTTTCGCGCAAGCGACAGCTGGCGACTCTGCTGGGGAATCTATAGCATCTAGGGACTTTTCCCATCCCTTGTGCTGGGACCGTTTCCCATCCCCTACGCGAGTCAATCCTAGCGCTTGGGTGTTTATCTGTTGGGTGTTGTGCATATGTGTTTTATCTTTTCCGCACTTTACTTTTCCGTACCTTTACCTTTCCGCATTTACTTTCAGCACTATATTATTGTGATTATTGTTGTGGGAGAGGGAGGTTACTATGAGTGAAAAGCCGGACCTGGGCTTGAGTATGCACCTAGACATAGTTGCGGAGAGTAGTAGACGAACCTGTCTGCTGAGCAGGCACAGTTCCCTACAAAATCTGCGCTCAGACAAGGTTCTCGCCGAGGTGCTCCTTTCCGGTCCTGAGGATCTGAGGGGAGTCCAGACGTGAGGATTGTCGACTCTGGGGACCGATCATTTGGAAGTCAGCTAAGTGAGGCCTCTTCATGACTTGATGATGCCACTCCTTCTGGGAATCGTATCGTCACTCATGAAAGTCTGTGACGCTGATGACCGCATAGGATGCCGTACCTTTGTCCGTGGATTAGGTCCATACCTGTGAGCGGGATTGGGTTTATTGCAGGAAACTTTGACCTCCAGAACACCTGGTTTTCTTGACAGTGGATCATTTATGTTGGTACCAGGTTTCTCAGTTGCAGATTTGTCTGTTCTTGATAGAACAAGTTTTGCTCAGAGGACCTTATTATCAGGTGTATGTCTGTTCTTGATAGAGCAGGTTTTGATCAGAGTATTGTCATCAGTGGTTTGTTCTGGATAGAGCAGATTTTTGGGGTCTGAAGATCTCATCAGCAGATGTTGTTTGTTCTTGATAGGGCAGATTTTGAGTCGGGTCTGAAGATCTCATCAGCAGCTGTATGTTTGTTCTTGATAGGGCAGATTTTTGATTTGGGGTCTGAAGACTTCATCAGCAGATATTTCTTGATCATGCATCCGAGGTCCCTATTATCAGACATTTGTTCTCGACAGAGCAGAATTTTGATCTTATGTATATGGTCCTATCAGAAGGTCGTTCTTAGCAGATCAGATTAGTGGTCTTACACCGGGGTTTTCTTCTCATCAGTGATTATTGACACAGAATCTCCACAGCAGTTACCTGGATATACTATTGCATGCCTGCATTTTGCATTAGTTTGCATGTTCATTTGCATTCCATTAACGTGTGTCTGTGTTGCAGGTACCGTTTCCCCGATCCAGGATTTCTCGCCTCCTATTGTATTATTATAGCCTCTCTCAGAAGACTGTTGCGTACAAGTTCCCGGCCCCTGATGAGTCGAAGTTGACTGTCGCTGATGCTATGTACTGCCTTGATAGGCTTTCCATATATATATGAGATTGATATTTCCATGATTGGGCTCAGACTTCTTCTTCTTCTTATTATTATTATCAACACTGGCACTAAGGCACTAGGATCGGGGGAAATCTCCCAAGCACACAGACACACGCATGCATCTGCATGAAGCATTTGCATGGCGTACATTTTGTTGCTTTTCCTAACCTTTAATGTTTTCAGGTTTTTCAGGTTCACAGGTTCCGAGCTGCTTCCGGTCTCCAGGATTGATCAGAGACTCATTCACCGTTACTCAACTCGGGCTAATCAGACAAGGATCATGGATCAGGTGCAGTCAGATGTTCAAGAGCTCCGTGAACGGATGGACCGTTTTATGGAACTGATGCAGGTAGTCGCTAATGGTCAGGACCAGCTTCGTACTTTGGTTCAACCTTTGATCTCCAGGGTTGATAGTAACGACATACTTCATGGCGGGGCTGTGCCCACTCCTCCTCCAGTTGATGCTCCGCAGAATGTTGTTCCTGTTGCCGGGGGCAACGACAGTGCTAATGGCAATGTGATGGCCAATATCGGACTCAATGCGACGGGCGTCGGCAATGGTAGTCTGGGAGCTAATGTCAACATCGGGCTGGTCAACGGCAATGCTGGCGTCGGAAATCTGTTGGTGCCTCAACCGTGGCTTGAGGATCATCAGGATGATGTGTTTTCTCAAAGAGGTGTGGAAGCAGAGTTGAATGCTGAAGCGCGGCTCAGGTTCAAAGCACTGGAAGACAAAATGAGAGACATTGAGAATCAAAATACATTGGGCGTTGATATGTCCAAGCTGGGGTTAATTGCTGATTTCAAGGTACCTCATAAGTTCAAAGTGCCTGTCTTTGAGAAGTATAAGGGCACTACTTGCCCTCGTGTCCACCTTCGATCTTACTATAGGAAGATGTCGGCCTATTCCGACGATGAGAAGTTGCTGATGCACTTCTTCCAAGATAGTCTTTCTGGTCCATCCCTCGAGTGGTACATGGGTTTGGAGCCCACTACCGTGCGCACCTGGAAAGATCTTGCTTAAGCATTTGTCCTCCACTATCAATACAATAGCGACTTGGCCCCCAACCGAGTCCAACTCCAGAACCTTTCACAGTGGAGTAATGAAGGCTTTAAGGAGTACGCCCAGCGGTGGCGTGATTTGGCTGCTCGGGTTCAACCGCCGATGGTTGAGCGCGAGCTCGTGCAGATGTTTGTGGCTACCCTCCCGGGAATCTACTATGAAAAGCTAGTCAGTGGCATGTCTGGGACGTTCTCTGCTCTCATCACTATGGGCGAGCACATCGAGAATGGTATAAAGATCGGAAAAATTCAAGGTGAATCATCCTCAGCTGGAGGAGGTGGAAAGAAACCTTACGCTAGTAAACGTCGAGAAGGGGATGCGAGTGCTGTCACCAACGCTCGAAGAAAGGGCAAGGGCCCTCAGCAGCAGATAGCTAGCATAAATATCCCAGCAGCTCCACCGCAGCAGCAACCGCAGCAACAGAATCAACAGGGATATAGAAAATATCAGAATCGGGCTCCTTTGGCAAACCGTCACTTTGAAGCACCACCTATGTCGTATGCGCAGCTCTTGCAAACTTTGCTTCAGCTTCAGTTAGTTCAAAAGAGGACGATGGCTCCCTTGACAGGGGCACCACCACCGGGGTATGACGCAAATGCCACTTGCGATTTCCATACTGGGGCACCAGGCCATACGATTGAGAACTGCAAAGCCTTTAAGCACAAGGTGCAGGACCTGGTAGACGCCAAGATTATTAACTTCTCCGACAATGTGCCCAACGTCACGAAAAACCCCATGCCTCATCATAGGGGAGGTGGAGTAAACGCCATTATTGCGGAGGAGAGTGCAGATCTGCTGACTGATGTCAAAGACTTAAAGACGCCGCTTAGTTTCGTCAAAGCTAAGTTGGTGAAGAAGGGGTTCTTTCCAGGATGCGGAGAGTTATGCATGGCTTGTGCTACACTTCCTGATGGGTGTGAGCAGCTGGTAGAAGGTATCCAAAGTCTGATGTCTGAGGGTATTTTGCAGTTCAGCCGGAGAGTTGAAAGTGTATCAAGAGAGGTTGTGTTGAAGCAGGCAAATGAAGTCGCCACCATCACCATTCCTCGTCAACCTATTACCATTTATGCGCCCCGACCGCCTACATTCACTATTACCAGAGCCGGGCCGATCCCATTCGAGAGCACTAACGCTGTTCCGTGGCATTACGGCGCCGAAGTCTATTGCAACGGTCAGAAGTTAGAGCTGGAGCCGTATGGGTCGACTGTGTAGAATCTCGCAGGAGTCAGTGGTATTACTCGAAGCGGAAGAGTGTTTGCACCGACAGAGGTTGTGGCATAGAAAGTGGTCAGAGCTGATGCTGTTGATAAGGGTAAAGGCAGAGCCGTTGAAGAGGTCCCTTGTGGGGCAGAGAAAGATTTGCTTGTCAAAGATGCCAAGGAGTTCATGCGGTTAATCAAAAAGAGCGACTACAAGATTGTAGACCATCTTCATCAGACTCCGTCAAAGATTTCTATTCTCAACTTGTTGCTGTGTTCTGAAGCGCACCGCAACGCATTACTGAAGGTATTGAACGCTATCCATGTACCGCAAGAGATATCAGTAAATCAGCTAGAAGAGGTGGTAGCCAATGTTAATGCTGGCAATGGGCTAGGTTTCACAGATTTAGAGCTGACTCCTAAAGGGAGAAATCACAACAGCGCCTTGCACGTCTCGATAGAGTGCAGAGGCACTATCATGTCGCATGTCCTGGTGGACACGGGTTCGTCGCTTAATGTGCTTCCGAAGAAGGCACTAATGAAATTGGACACTCGTGGATTGCTTTGCACGCCCAGTGATCTGGTGGTGAAAGCATTTGACGGAACTAAGCGCCACGTTTTCGGAGAGTTGACCCTGCCGATTCAAGTTGGTCCGGAGACGTTCGATACGGTTTTTTATACCATGGATATCATGGCTGCCTACAGTTGCCTCTTAGGTCGGCCATGGATCCATGCTGCTGGTGCCGTGCCGTCCACGCTGCATCAAAAGCTCAAATATGCTGTCGGGGGAAGCATAGTAACCGTCTGTGGTGAGGAGGACATTATGGTGAGCCATTTGTCATCCTTTAAGTATGTTGAGATGGATGGCGAAATCCATGAAACTCTCTGCCAAGCATTTGAAGCCGTCAAGGTGAAAGAGGTAGCTCCTATCGTCACAGAGAGGCAAGAGATGAATCTCTCCTCGTTCAAAGAAGCTCGGGTCGTGGTCGAAGCCGGTTCCACCCCAGGCTGGGGGCATGTTTTGGAGATACCGATCAAGCAGGATAAGTTTGGATTGGGGTATTCTCCTGAAGCTGAAGCTTCATCTTCTTCGTCTAGCAGTTCGTCTCGTGGGAAGGGCCCGATCCTATTTACCAAGGGCGGAGTGATTTTCGAAAGCATCAACGCGGCGTCAGAGGACAACGGGGATAGCGATTGTGATCTGGACGCCTGGATTCAGCCAAGCAAGCCGGGCGAGCGCCTCAACAATTGGACCATCAAGGAAATTATCCAGATGACAAGTGAAGAGTAATGATTTACTTTTTACAATCATTGTACAACCCTATGTCCTACCCGGGGCATAGCGGTTTTATTGTCAGGGCCTTGTTGGATTATGTACATGCATTTTGTTAATAAATCAAAGGCGTTTTCTTCGTACTCAAATATTGTGTTCTCTGTTATTCTTGTTTTATGTTTATTTTGAAAAAACAGTAAAATGGCAACGGGGTTTGTGCTAACCTGCATATTCTTGCTTTAAACTTAACCCTTGTTATTGCAGGATTCACATAACAGACGACATCGACTCTGGACCCTCTACGGCTCACTACGACTTCGATTGCCCGATCTATCAAGCCGAGGATGAGATTGATGAAGACGAAGACCTTCCGGAAGAGTTGGCCCGCTTGTTGAGACAAGAGGAAAAGGTTATTCTGCCTCATGAGGAAGATATTGAGATCGTAAACCTGGGTTTTGAAGAGCTCGTCAGGAATGTCAGAGTAGGGGCTGCACTGCAGAATGATGTCAAGCATAGACTGGTCGAGATGCTTCAGGAGTATAGTGACGTCTTTGCTTGGTCATACGAAGATATGCCCGGACTTGACACAGACATCGTGGTTCATCGCTTGCCGTTGCGAGAAGATTGCCCTCCGGTCAAGCAGAAGCTTAGGAGGACGAGGCCAGATATGGCTGTAAAAATCAAAGAAGAAGTCCAGAAGCAGTTGGACGCAGGATTTCTAGCCGTTACCACTTACCCTCCGTGGGTTGCCAACATAGTGCCTGTACCAAAGAAGGACGGTAAGGTACGCATGTGCGTCGATTATCGGGATTTGAATAGGGCGAGCCCTAAGGATGATTTCCCGTTGCCTCATATCGATGTGTTGGTCGACAACACAGCCCAGTTCTCCGTGTTTTCGTTCATGGATGGCTTCTCCGGTTACAATCAGATTAAGATGGCACCGGAGGACATGGAGAAAACGACGTTTATTACCCCCTGGGGAACATTTTGCTATAAGGTAATGCCCTTCGGTCTGAAGAACGCAGGGGCCACTTACCAACGAGCAATGGTAACTTTGTTTCATGATATGATTCATCATGAGATAGAGGTCTATGTTGATGACATGATTGCAAAGTCCCAAACGGAGGAAGAGCATCTGGTCAACTTATTGAAGCTTTTTGAGAGGCTTAGGAAGTTTAGGCTGAGGCTGAATCCTAACAAGTGCACTTTCGGAGTGCGGTTCGGAAAGTTATTGGGGTTTATCGTTAGTGAACGAGGTATCGAAGTTGATCCTGTGAAAATAAAAGCTATTCAAGAAATGCCAACGCCGAAAACAGAAAAAGAAGTTCGTGGTTTCTTGGGCCGAATAAACTACATTGCAAGGTTTATCTCTCAGCTCACGGCCACTTGTGAACCGATGTTCAAACTTTTAAAGAAAGATCAGGCGATTACTTGGAATGAGGATTGCCAGAAGGCATTCGACAAAATAAAGCAGTATCTTCAAGAACCTCCAATCTTGATACCCCCAGTGGTTGGACGGCCATTAATCATGTACCTGACGGTTATGGAGAATAGTATGGGGTGTGTTCTCGGTCAGCACGACGAGACGGGCAGAAAAGAGCATGCCATTTATTACTTGAGTAAAAAGTTCACTGAGTGTGAATCTCGATACTCGATGCTGGAGAAGACGTGTTGTGCATTAGCTTGGGCCGCCAAACGTCTACAACAGTACATGCTCAATCACACCACTATGCTAATTTCGAAGATGGATCCAATCAAGTACGTCTTCGAGAAGCAGGCTCTTTCGGGCAGGATTGCCAGATGGCAAATGGTGTTAACGGAATATGATATTCAGTACGTCTCCCAGAAGGCCATTAAGGGAAGCGTATTGTCTGATTACCTTGCCGAGCAGCCGATCAAGGATTACCAGCCGATGAAGTTTGAATTCCCTGACGAGGATATTATGTTTCTCAAAGCGAAGGATTGCGATGAGCCGTTGCCCGGTGAGGGGCCAGATAGGCAGTCTCAGTGGAAGTTGATATTCGATGGAGCGGTTAATTCCTATGGAAGTGGTATCGGGGATATCATCACGACTCCTCACGGATCCCACATCCCGTTTACTGCGAGACTGACGTTTCCAGTTACCAACAATGAGGCGGAGTATGAAGCATGTATTATGGGTCTAGAAGAGGCAATTGATTTGAGAGTCAAGAATCTAGACGTATATGGTGACTCAGCGCTTGTAATCAATCAGATTAAAGGGGAGTGGGAAACTCGTCAAGCGAATTTGGTGTCGTACATGAATTATGCCAGGAGGCTGCTTCCGTTCTTCGATCGAGTGGAACTCCATCATGTACCCAGGGCTGAAAATCAGATGGCTGATGCCTTAGCCACGTTGGCTTCAATGTATAAGGTCAATTTTTGGAATGAGGCTCCAAGAATTGTGCTTTCGCGTCTTGATAGACCGACATTTGTCTTTGCAATCGAGGATGCCGCCGACGGCAAGCCATGGTTCCACGACATCCAGACCTTCCTTATGACTAAGGAGTATCCTGCGGGTGTGTCAACCCAGGATAAGAAGACTCTGAGGAGGCTGTCTGGAAACTTTTACCTCAATCCTGATGGAGTGTTGTATAAGAGAAACCACGATCTCGTGCTACTCATATGTGTAGATGAGAAAGAGGCAAGTATGCTCATGGGAGAAGTCCATGAGGGCACATTTGGTACGCACGCTGGCGGGCATGCCATGACGAGAAAGATCCTGAGAGCAGGATATTACTGGCTGACTATGGAGTCGGATTGCTTCAGATTCGCGAAGAAATGTCATAAATGCCAGATTTATGCTGATAAAGTTCATGTGCCGCCGTGCCCATTGAATGTCATGTCCTCCCCTTGGCCGTTCTCCATGTGGGGCATCGACATGATAGGCAAGATCGAGCCCACTGCATCCAATGGTCATCGTTTCATTCTGGTAGCTATCGACTACTTCACCAAATGGGTGGAGGCAGCCTCGTACGCTAATGTGACCAAGCAGGTGGTAGCTAAATTCATAAAGAGGGACATCATCTGTCGTTACGTGGTTCCCGAGCGGATCATTACTGATAATGGTTCGAATTTGAATAACAAGATGATGAAGGAGTTGTGCCAGAGCTTCAAGATCGAACACCACAACTCATCTCCTTACCGGCCGAAGATGAATGGCGTCGTCGAAGCCGCCAACAAGAACATAAAGAAGATTGTTCAGAAGATGGTTGTAACGTACAAAGATTGGCACGAGATGCTGTCGTTTGCCTTGCACGGTTATCGCACGACGGTGCGTACGTCGACCGGGGCAACTCCTTTCTCCTTGGTGTACGGTATGGAAGCTGTCCTACCGTTAGAAGTGGAGATCCCTTCTTTGCGAGTGTTGGTTGATGTGAAACTCGACGAGGCAGAATGGATTACGAATCGTTTGAACCAACTCAGCCTGATGGACGAGAAGAGGTTAGCATCGATCGCATTTGGTCGTCTGTACCAAAGCCGAATGAAGAAAGCTTATGATAAGAATGTGCGTCCTAGAAGCTTTCAGACGGGTGATCTCGTCCTGAAGAAGATTCTTCCGCCACACTCCGATCACCGGGGCAAGTGGACTCCGAATTACGAAGGGCCGTATGTCGTCAGCAAGGTCTTCTCGGGAGGAGCTTTGTTGTTATCCACGATGGATGGTGAAGATTTTGCAACCCCGGTGAACACGGACGCAGTTAAAAAATACTTTACTTGAAAGAGACCCGCTGGACAAAAAAGAAAGAGTCCAGGCAAAAAGGGGCATCCCGGCGAACCAAAAACAGAATGAAAGGTTCGGGCAAAAATTAGGGATATATTGAAAAAATGTACACCCGCAAAGTCGAAAACCTACACTGGGCGGCTTCGGCAAAAAAGGGTATCCCGGTGAACTGAAAACCCGTAAAGGGCGGTTCACGCAAAAGTTAGGGATTTGAATAAGCAAATGACTGCGTTCCGCGTGTGGACTTTCATTGTTAGTGGTTTGGAGGACCTGAGGGCCGTTTATCTGAATCAATCTCTTCCGAAGTTGAAGCGTCGGAGAAGTATCGAAGTCGAGTGGGTCTTAGAGGGATCAACTCATGGTGTTCGTCTATGCCTCGTTGCCGACATTTGTATATACTGATGTATATTTATGTTTTATTTTTGCGCGGCTTCCTCATTCCAGGAGCTTGCCTCTGTTGTAAAACATTTTTTGCCCATTCAGGGGTTCACCATCAATAAAATGCATGTTATTCAGCAATTCTGTTTGCCTATTTAGCATTTATCTGTTTTGTTTGCGAAAGAAAACGCCGATGTTTTTGATAAAATGCACATACATAAGCTTACGGGCCTAGGCCCATTGATTGTTGAAACAATTAATTACCTGAACATTGTCACGAGATAATAACCTTGATAGGCCCCTTTGAGGAGGGTATCTTGTCTGTTTGTTTGTGTTGTTGCAGGTGTAGCACCTTCCAGAAGATGCGCCGTGCGCATCCCCGAGGCAGGGCGAGTCCTCTTCTCTAGCAGAGTTCAGTAGTCTCTCCTCCACAGAATCTGAATGCGAGGCCGTAGGCATTGATATGTCTCCCCAGGCAAAGATGATTCTCTTCCCCAAGCAGACGCATCCTGAAGGAACGTCACCTCATCAGCTGAGTCGCGCGCCGAAGCTCGTATTCTTCCCCCGCACCGGGTCACAAGTGCAGATTTCATAGAAATGTTCGGGTGCCGAAGCTCGTGTTTTCCCCAGTAAAGTCGCCGAAGCAGGTGTCCCCCCCAGCACCGGGTCACAAGTGCAGGTCTCGTAGGAAGCTATTTCGTACGCCGAAGTATGCAGTAACTGATGTTGTATCCCTCCGCAGAGTTGTATTCTCCCCTGAAGTCGGATGATTCCTTCTTCCCCAGCGGAATTGAAATTCCTCATCAGAGTCGTACTCTCCAGTGAAGTAGAATGATTTCTCCCCCCAGCTGAGTCTGCAAACCCCCAAGAGAGCCGAATCCTTGGAAGCAGTTGGGACCATGAGTGGATTTTCCCTAGCAGAGCATTGAACAGCTGATGTTGTATTTCCCCCAGAGTTATACTCTTTCCAGCGAAGCAGAATGGTTTCTCCTTCCTCAGCCGAGTTTGCAGATGTCCAAGAGAGTCGAGTCCTTGGAAGTCGATCAGACCATGTTTAGTTGTTTCCCCAGTGGAGTGTTGAGCAGCTGAAGTTGTTTCCCCACAGAGTTGTTATCCCCAGAAAAGTAGCCATGGCGGCCCCGCAGTTTATTCCCGCGACGGATATCGTTTCTCTCAGCAAGTCCAGGTTCTCGTAAAGCTTCGTTCCCTGCAGTAATCAGCTGAAGTTGTTTCCCCTGCAGCAGTCAACGGAAGATCATTTCCCCGGACGGAGTCCAATTGATATTGGCGTGTTCATGTTCTCCTCAGCAGGATGATTCCTTTATCTGAGTAGTTCTTTCTCCCTGACAGAAGGATTTCCTCCCCTCGACATTTATTTTGCTGACGGGATCGCATCATTGTGCATGATTGCATAGCATTTAGCATAGCATAGCATTTCCACCATGTGGAGCATGGCCGAAGCATATGCATAATAATCATGATCTAGGTTGCTACCGTTCTTGTTTTGCAGGTGTTCCGCCGAAGGATCAGTTGCTCAGGATGATTCCTGAAATTTTCCCCCCAGCGAAGTCTTCAGTTCAAGATGATTCTCGAATCCCTCAGCAGGGCCGTTTGCTTAAGATGATTCTTAAGACCTCAGTGCAGTCTCCCGAGTTGGTTGCTCAAATTGATACCTAGAGTCCCCAGCGAAGATCGCCCAAGACGATTCCTGAAACTCCAAGAGAGCCGAGTCCTTGGAAGCTGCTCAAGCCGTGATTGGTTTGTCCCCAACGAGAGTTGTCCAGGAAGATTCCTAGAATCCCCAACAGAATGTTTGCTCCAGAATGGTTATCGGTTCAAGATGATTCTTGAAGGTGCCCGACGGAGTTGTTTGTTCAAGATGATTCTTGAAGTCCTCAGCAGCGTTGATTCCTCCAGAATAATTTCTGGACCCCCGGAGCGGAGTTGCTTGATAGTTCTCCAGATTCCCCAGCGGCGAAGCATCCTCCTCAGCAGGTTTTCCAACGGCGAAGTTAGAATCTATCCTGAAGACTCCATGATTGAAGTCTGACCGTGTTAATGAAGCGGTACGATCGACTACGTATTACCGGTTACCGTGTAACCAATTCCCCAATGAAGTTTCTTCATCCTGACGGCGATGTCAGCTCCTTTGTAGTTCTTCAGCGGCGATGTTGGAGGTTTGTTTGTTTGGACGGCGAGGTCAGATGATGTTTGTTTCCAGCGGTGAGGTTGGATGTTTATTTGGACGGCGAGGTCAGATGATGTGTGTTTCCAGCGGTGAGGTTGGATGTTTGTTTTGACGGCGAGGTCAGATCATGTTTGTGTTCGACGGCGATGTTGGATGTTTGCTTTGACGGCGAGGTCAGATTATGTCTGTTTTGGCGGCGATGTCAGAAGATTATGTTCGACGGCGATGTCAGATTCTTTAACTCCCCAGCGGAGATTATGTGGAGTATCCGACGACGATGTCAGATTCAGTTCTCCAGCGGCGATGCGGGGTATTTTGTTTGTTTCCGACGGCGATGTTAGATTCAGTTTTCCAGCGGCAATGTTGGGTATACCAGCAGATTCAGTTCTCCAGCGGTGATGCGGGGTACTTTGATTGTCCGACGGCGATGTCAGATTTAGTTCTCCGGCGGCGACGTTGGATGTTTGTTTCCCCGAGTTATGGTTGTTTATGACGGCGATGTCAAGTGATTTGGTGTTCCAGCAGCGATGTTGGGTGTTCCTCAGAATTTTGTTTGCTTCTGACGGTGATGTCAGATGGTTTAGTCTTCCAGCGGCGATGTTGGGTGTTTTGGTTGTCGGATGACAATATCAGAAGAATTTAATGTGGATAACTGACGGCGATGTCAGATCAGTATTTCTCCAGACAGTTACCGTGCAGCTAGTATTGCAGTATTCGAATATTTGTTCCTCGCAGAGTATCGTGTGCTCGTGCAGTTGGCAAATTTTCGGGTTTACCGGTATTCAACCGTCTCGCACCTTGATTGGCTGAGAGTCGTTCGCTTCTCACCCAGTCAGGTTCAAGCCGTTTGAATAGGGGCAGCTGTTGCACCCCAAAATTTGACCAACATTTATTTATCCATCAAGTGTTTGAAGGTTGATACCTTCATCAGGAAGTTCAAGAGATCCTCAGAAGAATTGGTTGAAACCAGAGTTGTGTGCCTCATAACTTTAGAGTTGTGGGTGCTCCTCAGATGATTCTGAGACTTTGAGAATGAACTTGAAGCTTTGAGAAAGCATATGAGATGTATTGAAAGCCATCATGAAGCCCAGAGAGGTCATTATGCAAGAATTCAGAAGATTCAACCATGAATGGTAGAATTAGGGTTTTGACTGGGTCAATCCTAGGTCAGCTGATGTTTTGGAGAGGGTTGAGACCTAATCCAAGGGCCATGTGATCATGGAATGATGTATTGAAGTATCATAAGGATGTTTCCTAGACCAACTCGTCATGATTGAGGAGTTTGAGAAGTTTTAAGCTAGGGTTTCTAAGGATTGTCAGTGTAAAATCCCCTAGTTTGATCCCTATCTTCCAGGCAGTTTTAACTCAAGATGTGATTGTCATCTCATCTTCCCCACAACATGAATGTTGTAGAGATTGTTCTTAGCTTAAATTTTAGTGGTAGAAGTCCTTGATAGGATTTGCAGAGCTCAAGTTATGGTTTTGACAAATTACAGGTCATCTGAGGTATGTGAATCTGGGTCCTTAAAAGTCACCCAACTTGCAGACAACTTTTTCCCTAGTAGGATGATTCCTATGGTCTCTTGGTCAACATGAATGTTGAATAGCATCTTCTTATCTTTCTAGAGAGTACTAGAAGTCCTTGATAGGATTTGTAGAACTCAAGTTATGGCTTTGACAAGCCAAGGGTATTTTGGTCATTTTGAACTTATAGGTCATTTCAAGCACATGGTCATATCTCCTACTTCCAAGCTTCAAATGGAAAAACTTTCAACATCAAAGTTTCTTGGAATGATGTTTTAAGGCTATTAGGGTGGTCATGAGATGTTGGAAAGGCTCATAACAAAAAGTGATGAAAATAGCCTAAAAATGGCATATAAGTTAAATAAGTTCAAATTGGAAAATGGTTTGAGAGATCCACAAATCCAAAATAGGTCATGTAATATATCATTTTGAGTCTAAACCACATTTTGAAAATAATGGTTTAGCCACAATCTTGATTTGAGGCCTAAAAATGGGACTTGCTTTGAAAACCTATTACTTGCATAATAAGGTAACTTGGGAAAACTCAACATAAGGCAAGGATCAGCTGATTTTTCACACATATCATCTCAATATCTCATGAGGAGAGATTTTAGCACAAGTATGAAGGGTTGTATGCATGATATGAGATGGTTCCAATATGTCATCAAGTGAGAATTCCATGACTTTCTACCATATTCTAGAGGGATCTAGATTCTTCTAATTGGTTCTATATATTGAGAAGAATGTGCTGAGATCAGGGGTTGAAAAAAGTTTTGTGGAGAGAGTGAGAGAAGAGTGAGGTATTCAAAGGGACCTTCAAGTGCAAGCAAGCCACGATTCTTCCATTACAAGCACTCATCCTTTGAATTGTTGCAAACAGAAGAAAGACCTTCATTAGAGGATCATAGTGAAGAGGAATCAAGCCTTGAATCGAGTTGTTCACATACCTGCCATAGCCAACAAGCAGGTTGGTGATTTCACTTCTATCTCTTTAATTATGTGTTAGTTGATTAGAATTTTAGTGTAGAATTGTTAGGTTAAGTTAGATGATTGAATTCTGTGAATTTGAGAGCATTCCATGAGGTTTGATAACAGGTTGTAGGTTCTTTAAAGATCAAGATTAGATTGGATATTGAGTATTAATCAACATGTAATAGCTTGCTGAAACCAGTGTAATGTCAAGAACACGTTAGTACCATTAGAATCAAGAATCGTGAGAGTCCATTGCAGTGTAAAGTTGGTGAACCAGGGATTTCATGCTATCGGGTTTGGAGTTCTAGGGTGTTTCAATTAAAACTAAGAGTGCAGTTGTGTTCCTGGGAAAGAATAGAGCAAGATTGCTCTTTGTAGTTTGGATTTGATGGAGAATCGAGAGAGAACGAGATAGGAGAAGGTTCTTGCATGGAGTTGTAAAATTCTGAAAAACCCTAGGTCATTTGGAGAAGACGACCAGGGACCGTTAGATTAGGTTTAAAATGTTGACTCTGAAACTCAATCCAACGGCTGTTATTCAAAATGGAAAACGGAGGGAAGTTGAACGCAGCAATACGCTGCATTTCACTTAAAATATAACCCTGGGCCTGGATCAAAATATACTAACCCCACCCCCATAATGAAGCCCATTCCATTTTCAACTGAAATCCCTTGCTAAATGAACCGCGCATTTATCTTTTTCTTTTGATTTTTCAATGATTTTTCTGAAAAACATAATGGGCCCAGCGCACTTGTTATTTACACCACCCATTCCCTGGCCCACCTATAAATGAACTAGGCGCATCACTACTGACACCCCCCTCCCCACTTCATTTTAGTTTTTAATTTCTTTTTTTTTTCTTGCATCTTATAAAATTCATAAATAATTGGAAATTGAATATTTTTAATTGCTTGTTTTTGCATCATGTTAGCATTTCTGTCTAGAAAATTAGTAGATAATAAAATTAGAATTTTATTTTCATTTTATATTTTTTAGCATATTTTTCTTTTAAATAGCTTTTTAATGATTTAGGTTAATGTTGGATTTTGTAGAATTTGGTTTAGGATCTTCCCTTAAGTTTTTTAATCCATTCTTTTTAGTATAATTAGATGTTGATCTTAGTTCCCTCTGGTTTTTATACCAAGATTTTTAGGATTAGATTTTAGTTAGTTTGATTAAATAACATTAGCATAACAAAATTAGGGTTTTATGAAGCATAGTTGAATTTGAACAATTTTAGATTTAGGTTTTATAGGGCAATTTAGTCTATGGGGAATATATGGGACTTAAGGGTAGTTATGTAGGGTCCCCTAGCATTTATATTAGGATTTAATATAATAATATACTATTTTTAGTTGATTTTTGAATTGAATGATTGTTTGTGTGGCCTTTAGGGCAAGTTTTGCTTAGTTTGCTTTGGTTTGGAGTATCCCTTTGATTTGAGGAGCTTGGTGTCTCATTGTGGAGCTTAGTGGAGCATACTAGAGGATTGGAGGAGGCATGGATTGAAGGCCTGGTTTAGGAGCTTGCTCTCTTTCTGTGAGGTTTGAGATCCTGAAGTTTGAGGGACATTTATGGTACTTTCCTGAGGAAGGCACTGTAGATGGCTTTCATTCTTTCTTCTCGCCTCTTTCTCAAGTATCCAATGATGTTAGAGCCTTCATGTGAGTTTAGTTTCTCCTGAGGAGGAATGTAAACCTATCACAGTTGTCGAGCCACATGGGATACGATTCCTAAGTGGAAGCCCCCTAGTACTTTCCTGAGGAAGGCATTATGGGTCTGTTCACTTAGTTCCCTTAGTTCACGTAGGATTTCTCAAGTATCCAATGATGTTGGAGCCTTCATGTGAGTTTAGTTTCTCCTGAGGAGGAATGTAAACCGATCACAGTTGTTGAGCCACATGGGATACGATTCCTAAGTGGAAGCCCCCTAGTACTTTCCTGAGGAAGGCACTATGGGTCTGTTCACTTAGTTCCCTTAGTTCATGTAGGATTTCTCAAGTATCCAATGATGTTGGAGCCTTCATGTGAGTTTAGTTTCTCCTGAGGAGGAACGTAAACCGATCATAGTTGTTAAGCCACATGGGATATGATTCCTAAGTATAAGCCTCCTAGTGCTTTCCTGAGGAAGGCACTATGAGTCTGCCTACTTAGCTCCCTTTCTTTGGTAAGCTTGTTTTGAAGCTTGAAGACTGGGATTGATTTCTCTTGTGTAGGGTTTTGCTTTAGGGCTTTGCTTAGAGATTTGATTAGGGTTTTGTTTTAGGGTTAGGATTAGGGAGAGCTTAGATGTAGATAATCTCTTTCTCAAGCATGGATGGCATTTCATTTCATTTTTATCTGTATGATTGCAGTTTACTGTTTATTGCTTGATAGCATGTGGTTTATTTTTCAGTATGATTACTGTTATTTCATGACTGGCTTGAGGTTGAGATGAGCTTGTGGAGGCTGAAGCCCCACACACATTTCCTCCATCACTTGCATTGCATGCATTTTACTGTTAAGCTGATGATTTGTCTGTTTTGGTGTATCATTGACATGATCCCTTAGGACTCTCATTTCCTTTGATAAGGATTTGATGATAGACTTTTAGGTTGAAACCTATGCATGACAACATCTAGGAGTTCCCTGTTCAAACCTCAACCATAGGATGAATCCATGGCATGATAACAGTAGGACTTGATAGTCTCCCTCCTAGCTGGGCCTGTTCTCTTCTCATCTCAAAATAGTTTAAGATACAGTAATCATGAATGATTTCTTTCGTACGTTACGAGCCTTAAGCTATCTGAGAAAGGATTGTGGGAGAGTTTCTTTTCCATAGTCTGGATGTTTAGTATGGTACCCTTTGGGTGACATGCGACGCAATCACTCTCAGGTCATAGTCTCTAGTGCGGTTGAAATCGCAAACACAACAAAAAACACTTCTTTCGTAAAGACAGGAAATAAACCGTAGTTTCCCGAACTACGTGAGCTCTGATCTCTCATGCTTGTTGAGAGTACGTAGGCACAAGATGGCGAAGTCTTGGCGAGCTACCTTCCCCTACAACCCTCCGTAGGCCGAACTACGTTGACTCTGATTTCTCATTCTCTGATGAGAATACGTAGGCATAAAGTGCGACGCTTTGCCGAGTCATTTTTCTTTTCTTTTTCAGCCCGCCTTGATAGGTAGATAGAATAAAACCAACCCGTCCAAGTAAACACACAAGCGAGGATCCCGTCGAGTACGACGGACGTGAGGGGTGCTAATACCTTCCCCTTGCGTAACCGACTCCCGAACCCAGACAATGGTTGCGATGACCTTGTCTTACCCTTATTCGTCAGGTTTTTCCGATCGTTTCCTTTCCCGCTCTGAGGGATAAATAACGAAAGGTGGTGACTCTTCTGTTGTGCCGGCACCTTATTTTCGTGCAAGCGACAGTTTGCTATATTTGAATACCTTTCACTACGATTCTATGAGGATTATCATCTCTCATTGCCATCTAGTGAAAATATTTAAATAGGGGAAACTGTTGCTCCCCAAATTTTGACCCCTTAGATCTTTATCATCATTTTAGGATCATATTGATTTGATTATCTAACCTTAACCTATTTCAAGTTGGTCTTTATTAAGATACAGGTGAATTAGGGTTCCGTACAGCCGAGGATCGAGGTTTCGATGATTAATCAGTCAATGTATTGGATTGATTCTCCATGAAATAAGTCTCCACATCATCAAATATACTCCATTGGATCAAGTATGAATCCAATTTAAGGTTGTCACCCAAGGATCAAGAAAAGTGCAGTTCAGGATACTCGATTAGGGTTTTCGATCAGGAAAAGTCAACTGTAGTTTGACTTTTAATTTAAATGATGTTACAATGGTGGGATCATGGTCCATGAAGTTCATATGGCTTAGTAAAGTCCACTCAAGAAGTTTCAAGGCCTCAAAAGACCCGGAACATCAACAGTAGACTCGGTAGTCATCGATCGATCGTTTGGTTGACCAAAATGTCAACTCTTTAATCATAAGGAATTTGACCTCAAAGTATGAAGCAAAAATGTTCCTAGTAACATATTACACCTGTCTGTGAAGTTTCATGACCATTGGATCAAGGATTGAGGAGTAATCGAAAAATCGGGAAATTAGGGTTTTGAAAAGGGCAAGACCATAACTCCCTAACCACACATCCATTTGAGTTGGTTCAAAGCTCATTAGAAAGGTCTTGGAAAAATCCTACAAAAGTCCCACAGTGGTCCATGAGCAGAAAATGCATAGATTTGGAGTTATGGCCAAAATCATTACAAGAGGGAAAAATAACTTAGAAAAATTCTAAGTTATTGGCCTTTTTAGGCATGTTTTTAGCAACTTTGAGTGGATTTTTGACCTAGTTCCATTTGAAATCTGAAGATCATGAAAACATGAAAGTTGTAGAGCTTCATGAGGGCTTTCAAAAATGTACTAGAACTCCTTCATAGCCCTTATGAGTTGAGAGTTATGAATCCAACAAGTTGAGGTTTCAACACTTGAGTTCAACATTTTCACTTTTTCACAAACTCACTTTTTGATCACTTGAACCATTCTCATCCATTTGATCATGTTTCTATCTGATATTTAGAGAGTATGATGAGAAGAAATGTAGAAAATGAATGGATTTGGTGAGCCTTGCAAGTTGTATGCAAGTGGCATTATTTTAATCAAACAAATCAAGGAAAGAGAAACTCTTCATGAAGTAACTTGCAACTGCAATTCTCCTACTCCCTAGCCACACTTCAGTCACTTCCTTGTCATTCATGCCACTTGATTTATGCATCATCTTGAGCCAAGAACTTGGACTTGCAGCTGCAACAAATCTTGAACAAGATTGCATTTACAAAACTCCCTCTAAAATGCCAAAAGACAAATCTTCCCCAAACCTCTCCTTGACCTATAAATAGAGGTTTCCTATATGTTGAAACACACACTAGAGCACTATAAAACCCAAGAGAAAACCATAGCTCTCATCTTGCCTTGCATTTTCTTACAAGTGAAGAAAACCATTCCAAAACTTCTCAAAAATATGCCTCGAGCATTTAGTCTTCCAAAACCATTTTCACCCACTCAAAATCATCACAAACCATCCACACAATATACAAATGATGTGTAGGAGGTGTTCAAGCTTTTAAACCAGCCAAAAACTTCATTTTCTCAAAAGTCAACTTTTAACCAAGCAAAGTTTGACTTCATACACAAAATATGATAAATCACTGCTCAGGCCTGTTTTGATCACTTTAAACCTCCAAACACCCTTGGTTTATGATGTACCAACTGTCCATAACCTAAAATACCATCATCATCACTTGTTTTGAGTTCTGTCCTAAAGTTCACTTGTTTACTTAAAGTGCAAGAAAAGCTGCATTTTCATCAAGGCATTAGTTGGATCTTATTTGGGGAGTCTTTAAGGTTTTCCATACTGCACAAGCTTGCTTGGAGGTCTGCAAGAGGTTGGTAGTCACTATCCTTATCTTAAACTATCATGAGTATGTTTAATGTGCATTAGTTGGTTTAAGTTTAAATGCAATGTGCAATCATGTTTGAATCTGCCATATTCTGCTTGTTTTGGTCATCAATATGTTTAATATCCTCCTTGTTATTATACATTTTTCTGATGCTATGTGTTTGTTCTTAGAGACTCTCCTAAACATTGCCCTATGTCATGTATGAACATATGAGAGTTTGCTTGTAACTGTTATGAGGTTTTGATGCTGTTTTGATCTTGGTTCTGTTTGTGAATGATGTTTCTGTTGCAGCAGCATCTTTTAATCTTGATTTTGTTTGTTGGCATTTTAAATTAGAGGTCCTTATATGTGTGACTCATGTGACATTGGTATTATTTTAAACTGATTTGGTTTTGGTTCTGCTACATTTTTGTTTGGCCATTTTCAACTCATATGCATTTTTCAACCTCATGGGTCATTTTTAATTCTAGTACATTTTTGGATCATCCTTGTGTTTGAGCATTGTCTACAACATGTTTTGAGTGTGCTTGTAAGTTGTTTAGTTCTGTTGGACTTGGGATGATTCATGTGGCTTTTGAGGCTTGTTGATGACCAATACTTATTTTGTTGTCTTAATGTTTGTAACCATCATGATATATGCATTGAAACTTGATACTTGTCATTGTCCTGCTAAGTGTGCCTCTTTGATGATTTGAACTGCTGTGTGTTTGATCTATGTTGGTTAACATGAAATCTAGTTTCATTAAATCTTGATCTTGTTTGTTGGCATTATCATGTTTCATTTTTTGCATCAGCTGCTGTCATCCTTAGGCATTGTGGTAGGACTGTTTGACATGACCATATCTTGTTTGCATTGTCAATTATGATAGGCATATATGTATGTTCTGTTGTTCTATGAATCATGTTTGCATTCTATTTTGATTTTGCTTGTAAGCATCATTGGTCAATGAATTAAAGGTTTGTATTAACATGTCATACCTATTCTGTTGAGAGTTCAAACTTCCATAACACTATTTTTTGTAGGTTAGCATTTGTCATATGTTTGCAAGATGGTATGTGCATGTAATAGTAGGGCTAATTCGTGATTGTTGGCATAGTCATGTTAAAATCCATACTTGCTGCTATAACTGTCTAAGTTCATGAAATTGCCATGTAACCCTTTAATTTGAACCACTGCCATATGCTTGCAAGTTGTTATGTGCATTAGGGGCATTAGGGGTAATTGTTAACTGATACTAGCATTGTCATGGTAGGATCAACATTGCTGTTAGAACTGCCTAAATTCTTGAACCACTATCATGTAATCCTTTGATTCCAACCATTGCCAAATCTTGCTCTTTTGCTGTTTGTAAACCAAGAGCATGTTTGTTTGTTGCTAATTGTCATCTTGCATCTGTTGCTGCTAAAAATGTGATTTCTTGCTAGAATCTGTCTATGTTCATTACAATAGAGTTGTGACTCTCATCTTTTAGGCATGTTTTGAACTATTATGTTGTTTTGGTGTTGTGATGACCAAAAAGACCTGGATGTTGCTTATGTTGTTATTATGTTTGACCTGTGCAAAATCATTTGATCATGTTTGATAGAATGTTTGTCTAGACCAAGTTGCCATAGTATAAACTGTTTGTGTATACATGCTTGTTGGATGTTGTGGTTAAGCAAGAAAGAGCAGGCTTGCTGCCAGCTTCTGTTTGGAGGTGTTCACCTCTTGTGATATGATTTGTTTTGATTGATCTTTCTTGCAAGCTGTTTGAATGCATGTTCTGACATATGAGAATCATTTAATAAATGTTGATGAGGTGAAATATGCCTGCTGCATCATAAACTGTTCTTATTTTCCAAGATAGCATTTCAAGCACTTTTGTTCAATAGTTGCAACTTGCATGACAGTTTCTGTTTTGGTTGATTTGAGAATGATCTTTGCATCTAGAATCCATAGGTTATGTCTTTGAAACTTGTGCATACCTTCATCTAGTCTTAATCATTTCTGTTTTGAGCTATAGCTGCCATAATGCATATCCAAGCTTTTCTTTGCAATTGCCATTGTGTTTTAAATTGTATGCCTTATCTTGAAAAAATAATAATTCCATTGTGTTCCTTGTTAAATTTCACATGAGATAGACCCAAAATTTGTTAAAATTGATGGTGTTTTGACCAAGTTGTGATGAAACCGTTTCCATGATTGCTATGCCTTGTTTGCTTGTCATGCCTTGCCCAAAATGCTTACTTTTTCAAGTATATGTATTTATTGGGGTGGCATAATACATGGATGTATCGACACCCCAGTGGTTATGCCTTGTTCTCATATTTCCTTGCCATGCTTCATAACCTGGGTTCGATCTGTGTGGAGATCAACCCTTTTCGTTTTTTTCTCCATATTTTCCATGTTTCCCCTTATCCCTCTTTTCTTCTTTCAAATGTTACGCGCGCGCGCCTTGGTTGGATTGGTAGGATTTTGTTCTTGTAACCACAAGGTGGTGGGTTCAACACCCACCAAGCGCACCCCTTTTCTTTTTTTTAATGCTTGTTTATTTGATTTTTCTTTAAATTTCAAAATAGCATAACTTTGTCAATTTTTGTCAGTTTTGATTGATTCCTTTTGCATTGGTCTTGTATTTTTGCATATTTTCATATGGCATTTAAAAATACTAGAATTTTCATTTTGGAAAATATTTTGCATTAAAAGAAGTCATGCGTCATTTTTTTAGGGTTTTTTTACCCTTCTCTCTTGCATCTTTCCATTTCAAAACTTTTGATTCTTCTTTCTTAAGCTTGATGTTTGTCAACTCCTTTGTGTATGTGATTGTAATTACTTTTGCTTGTAAGCATCATGATTGTTTCATTTGATTTCCATTTAGAATCCCCATGAAGTTCTTGAACTTCTCCCTTACATTTGTTGTGACATTGTTTGTTTAGGCATGATGCCTGTAAGTATACATGTCATCTTGTAAGCCCTATGAAACCTCGTCTTTGTTAAGATGCATCTTTGTTAAGATGCCCTTCCATCTTTATTAAGATGTACCCCATTCTTCGTTAAGATATGCTTTGGTTTTCACCTTTCATTAAGTCTTGTAAGAACTTCCCACTTTCATGATATCATGATATCTTGTTGTTTGCTTTGGTTGTGACCATCTGTCTTGTTAACCCCCTCATTGATATTGTGATATCCTTATGCTTGATTTGGTTGTAACCATTCATCTTGATTGAAATACTTGCTTATTCTAATATGCTTGCTTATTATTGGTTGTAACCATATCTCTTTATATTCATCATGTGTGAATGCTTATGCTTTGGTAAGTTTACTTTCCCCAAGTGATGGAACTCTTTAAGTTCTCATCCAAGTTGCCTCGTCTTTTCCCTTCAAAAGGAAAGTCTCTCTATTGACCCTTGGGTCATAGATATCTCATTAAACTCGTAGGTCTGGATAGAACCTTCTTCCCCTTTTGGTCTGGATAGAACCAATAGGATTTAACTCATAGGTCTGGATAGAACCTTCTCCCCCTTTTGGTCTGGATAGAACCAATAGGATTTAACTCATAGGTCTGGATAGGACCTTCTCCCCCTTTTGGTTTGGATAGAACCAATAGGATTTAAACTCATAGGTCTGAATAGAACCTTCTCCCCCTTTTGGTCTGGATAGAACCAATAAGATTTAACCTCATAGGCCTGGATAGAACCTTCTCCCCCTTTTGGTCTGGATAGAACCAATGGGATTAAAACTCATAGGTCTGGATAGAACCTACTCCCTCTTTTTGGTCTGAAAAGAACCAATTGATCCTTATTCTGTAGTTCGTGCCCGAACTACGATCGCTCTGATTTCTCATTGGATAATGAGAATACGTAGGCACAAGATGCGATATCTTGACGAGCAACCTTCCCCCTTCTCCCACCTTTTGGTCTGGTTAGAACCAAGTGGTATTGCAACGTAGAGTTAGGTAGAGTTCGGTTAACACTATGTAAGAATCATTGAGATGATTACTTACTCCCCTTTCTTGAGCGTTCAATGTAGATCGAGAGAGTTTTCTTAAACTATACACAAGCATTGTAATGTTTGTTCCCCTTTGAACCTTGATCATAATCAAGTGTTCTTTAACCCTAGTGAGGTGAACTACGATTGCTCTGATTCTCTCCTAGTAAGGATACGTAGGCAGAGGACACGATGTCTTTGCGAGCAAACTTAGAAATTATCTTTAGGTCTTAACCTACACCTTTTACCCAATTCCAATATATAGCAAACATTTAACAATCTTAGCATACAAACAAACAAAAGGTTCCTGTAGAGTACTACAGATGTTTAGGATGTGAATCACCTACCCTAGTCATAACCAACCCCCGATCCCCGAATCTCTTAGCGTTGTTGTTACATCGCGCAAAAGGTTCTTTCTTTCTATAGACCTTTCCTTTGGATAAATTAAAGTCCATTTATGAATTTTAAGAATTAAGATTCAAGTTAATCAATAACTTGGTATCACGATTCTCACCGCAACAGTTTGCTCTATCATCCTATTGGTGGTAGTAGCCGGTGTGAGTTCGCTCCATCATCCTTTTTGAGGTTGGTCTGTCATCTTGTTGATGAAAGATTTTGCGAGTGTGTTCATCTATCATCCTTTTGGTGGTAGTACCTGTTGTGAGTTTGCTCCATCAACCATTTGGTGGTGGGTCTGTCATCTTGTTGATGTCTGATTGTGCGAGTGTTTTCTCTATCATTATTTTGGTGGTAGGAGTCAGTGTGAGTTCGCTCCATCATCCTTTTGGTGGTGAGTCTGTCATCTTGTTGATGTCAGATTGTGTGAGTGTTTTCTCTATCATCCCTTTGGTGGTAGTAGCCGGTGTGAGTTTGCTCCATCATCCTTATGGTGGTGTGTCTATCATCTTGTTGATATCAGATTAAACGAGTGTTTTCTCTATCATCCATTTGGTGGTAGTGGCCGGTGTGAGTTCACAACGTCATCCTTTTGGTGGCGGGTCTGTCATCTTAGTGATGTCAGATTGTGCTAGTGTTTTGCTCTATCATCCTTTTGGTGGTAGTAGCCGGTGTGAGTTTGCTGCATCATCTGTTTGGTAGTAGTTCTGTAATCTTGTTGAAGTCAGATTGTGCAAATGTTTTGCTCTATCATCCCTTTGGTGGTGGTACCCGGTGTGAGTTAGCTCCATCATCCTTACAGTGGTGTGTCTATCATCTTGTTGACGTCATATTGTGCGAGTGTTTGCTTTATCATCCTTCTGGTGGTACTAGCCGGTGTGAGTTTGCTCCATCAGCCTTTTGGTGGTGGGTCTCTCATCTTGTTGATGTCAGATTGTGTGAGTGTTTTCTCTATCATCCATTTGGTGGTAGTGGTCGGTGTGAGTTCACAACGTCATCCTTTTGGTGGCGGGTCTGTCATCTTAGTGATGTCAGATTGTGCTAGTGTTTTACTCTATCATCCTTTTGGTGGTAGTAGCCGGTGTGAGTTTGCTGCATCATCTGTTTGGTAGTAGTTCTGTAATCTTGTTGATGTCAGATTGTGCAAATGTTTTGCTCTATCATCCCTTTGGTGATGGTACCCGGTGTGAGTTAGCTCCATCATCCTTACAGTGGTGTGTCTATCATCTTATTGACGTCATATTGTGCGAGTGTTTGCTCTATCATCCTTCTGGTGGTACTAGCCGGTGTGAGTTCGCTCCATCAGCCTTTTGGTGGTGGGTCTTTCAGCTTTTTTATGTCAGATAGTGCGATTTTTTACAATATCATCTTTTGGTGGTTGTAGCCAATGTGAGTTTGCTCCATCATCCTTTTGGTCATGGGTATTTCATCTTGTTAATGTCAAATTATGCGAGTGTTTGCTCTATCATCCTTTTGGTGGCAATAGCCGATGTGAGTTCGCTCCATCATCCTTTTGGTTGTGGGTCTGTCATCTTGTTGACGTCAAATTGTGCGAGTGTTTTCTCTATCATCCTTTTGGTGGTAGTACCCAGTGTGAGTTTGCTTCATCATCCGTTTGTGGGTGGGTATGTAACCTTGTTGACGTCAGATTGCGCGAGTCTTTGCTATATCATCCTATTGGTGGTAGTAGCCGGTGTGAGTTTGCTCCATCATCCTTTTTATGGTGGGTCTGCCATTTTGTTGATGACAGATTGTGTGAGTGTGTTCATCTATCATCTTTTTGGTGGTATTACCCGGAGTGAGTTTGCACCATCAACCTTTTGGTGGTGGGTCTCTCATCTTGTTGATGTCAGATTGTGCGAGTGTTTGCTCTATCATCGTTTTGGTGGTAGGAGTCGGTTTGAGTTCGCTCCATCATCCTTTTGGTGGTGGGTCTGTCATCTTGTTGATGTCAGATTATGCGAGTGTTTGCTATATCATCCTTTTGCTGGTACTAGCCGGTGTGAGTTTGCTCCATCATCCTTATGGTGGTGTGTCTATCATCTTGTTAATGTCAGATTATGTGAGTGTTTGCTATATCATCCTTTTGCTGGTAGTAGCCTGTGTGAGTTTGCAACGTCAGCCTTTTAGTGTCGGGTCTGTCGTCTTAGTGATGTCAGATTGTGCGAGTGTTCTGCTCTAAATCCTTTTGGTGGTATTAGCCGGTGTGAGTTCGCTCCATCATCTTATTGGTGGTGGGTCTGTCATCTTGTTAATGTCAGATTGTGCAAGTGTTTTCCTCTATCATCCCTTTGGTGGTGGTAGCCGGTGTGAGTTAGCTCCATCATCCTTATGGTGGTGTCTCTATCATCTTGTTAACGTCAGATTCTGCGAGTGTTTGCTCTATTATCCTTTTGGTGGTTGTAGCCGGTGTGAGTTCGCCCCATCAGCCTTTTGGTGTTGGGTCTTTCAACTTTTGGATGTCAGATTGTGCGAGTTTTTGCAATATCATCTTTTGGTGGTAGTAGCTGGTGTGAGTTCGCTCCATCGCCCTTTTGGTGGTGGGATTGTCATCTTGTTGATGTCAAATTGTGCGAGTGTTTGCTGTATAATCCTTTTGGTGGTAGTAGCCGGTGTGAGTTCACTCCATCATCCTTTTGGTTGTGGGTCTGTCATCTTGTTGACGTCAGATTGTGCGAGTGTTTTCTCTATCATCCTTTTGGTAGTAGTAGCCGGTCTGAGTTCGCTTCATCATCCGTTTAGTGGTGGGTATGTCATCTTGCTGCTGTTAGATTGTGCGAGTGTTTGCTCTATCATCCGATTGGTGGTAGTAGCCGGTGTGAGTTTGCTCTATCATCCTTTTTGTGGTGGGTCTATCATCTTGTTGATGACAGATTATGCGAGTATATTCATCTTTTATCCTTTTGGTGCTAGTACCCGGTGTGAGTTTGATCCATCAACCTTTTGGTGGTGGGTCTGTCATCTTGTTGGCGTCAGATTGTGCGAGTCTTTGCTCTATCATCCTATCGGTGGTAGTAGCCGGTGTGAGTTCACTCCATCATCCTTTTTGTGGTGGGTCTTCCATCTTGTTGATGTCAGATTGTGCGAGTGTTTGCTCTATCATCCTTTTGGTGGTAGGAGTCGGTGTGAGTTTGATCCATCATCCTTTTGGTGGTGGGTCTGTCATCTTGTTGATGACAGATTGTGCGAGTGTTTTCTCTATCATCCTTTTGGTGTTAGTAGCCGGTGTGAGTTTGCTTCATCAAATGTTTAGTGGTGAGTATGTCATCTTATTGATGTCAGATTGTGTGAGTGTTTGCTCTATCATCCTATTGGTGGTAGTAACTGGTGTAAATTCGATCCATCATCCTTTTTGTGGTGGGTCTGTCATCTTGTTGATGACAAATTCTGCGAGTGTGTTCATCTATCATCCTTTTAGTGGTAGTACCCGGTGTGAGTTGGCTTCATCAACCTTTTGGTGGTGGGTCTGTCATCTTGTTGATGTCAGGTTGTGCGAGTGTTTTCTCTATCATCCTATTGGTGGTAGTAGCCGGTGTGAGTTGGATCCATCATCCTTTTTGGTGGTGGGTCTATCATCTTGTTGATGTCCGATTGTGCAAGTATTTTGATCTATCATCCTTTTGGTGGTAGTAGCCGGTGTGTGTTAGCACCAGCAACCTTTTGGAGGTGTGTCTATCATCTTGTTGATGTCATATTGTGCGAGTGTTTGCTTTATAATCCTTTTGGTGGTAGTGGCCGGTGTGAGTTCGTAACGTCATCCTTTTGTTGGCGGGTGTTGCACCCCAAAATTTGACCAACATTAATTTACCCATCAAGTGTTTGAAGGTTGACACCTTCATCAGAAAGTTCAAGAGATCCTCAGAGAAATTGGTTGAAACCAAAGTTGTGTGCTTCATAGCTTGAAAGTTGTGGGAACTCCTCAGATGATTCTGAAACTTTGAGAATGAACTTGAAGCTTTGAGAAAGCCTATGAGATGTCTTGAAAACCATCATGAAGCCCAGAGAGGTCATTATGCAAGAATTCAGAAGATTCAACCATGAATAGTAGAATTAGGGTTTTGACTGGGTCAACCCTGAGATCAGCTGAAGATTTGGAGGAGGTTGAGACCTAATCCAAGGGCCATGAGATCATGGAATGATGTATGGAGATACTATAAGGATGATTCCTAGACCAACTCATCATGATTGAGGAGTTTGAGAAGTTTTGAGTTAGGGTTTCTAAGGATTGTCAGTGGAAAAACCCTAGTTTGATCCCTATCTTCCAGGGAGTTTTAGCTCAAGATGTGATTGATATCTCATCTTACCCATAACATGAATGTTGTAGAGCTTGTTCTTAGATTTAATTGGAGTGGTAGAAGTCCTTGATAGGATGTGCAGAGCTCAAGTTATGGTTTTGACAAATTACAGGTCAGCTGATGTGTGTGAATCTGGGTCCTTGAAAGTCACCCAACTTGCAGACAACTTTTGCCCCAGTAGGATGATTCCTATGATTTCTTGGTCAACATGAATGTTGAATAGCATCGTCTTAGCTTTCTAGAGAGTACTAGAAGTCCTTGATAGGATTTGTATAACTCAACTTATGGTTTGAACAAGACAGGGGTATTTTGGTCATTTGGTGATTATAGGTCATTTTAAGCAAAGGCCATATCTCCTATTTCCAAGCCTCAAATGAAAAAACTCAAAACATAAAAGTTGTTCAAAATGGGATTTTAAGCTTAGAAAAGAGGTCATGAGTTGTTGAAAGAGCTTGTAGCAAGGATTTTCATGATTGGGTAAAAATGACCTAAAAATGGCTTATAAGTTGAAAAAGTTGAAATGGAATTTTGGTTTGGGAGATCCACAAATCCAAAATAGGTCATCCAATATGTCATTTTGACTCCAAGCATTATTTTAAAAACAATGGTTCAAGTAGAATTTTGATTTGAGGTCTTAAAATGGATGTTACTTTGTAAAGTTCATTCTTGAATCATAAGGCAATTTGAGAAACTTCGCATAAGGCAAGGTTTAGCTTGTTTTTTCACTCATTCAATCCCAATATCTCATGTAAGGAGTTTTTGACACAAGATTGAAAGGTTTAAGGCATGAAAGGAGATAATGCAATATGTCATGACAAGAGAAGTTCCATGACTTTCTAAATGATTCTCAAAGTTTCTAGATGAATCTAGACTCTTCCATTGGTTTCTATATATTGGTTAGATCACAATGTGGTCAAGGTTGGTGATGGTTGTTGGTGATTGGTGAGGTTAGAGTGCAAAAGAGTGAAATTCTTCCATTTGCAATTCCATAACAAACTTCCATTCTCTTCCATTTTCATTCTTCTCTTCTCCACAAACCTTTCATTCTGATCATGATGAACAAGGGCATACCAAATTAGAGGTGGATCCATGGAGAGTTTGAAGGTGCAAGATCAAAGTTGCAAGAAAAGCAAATTGATTTCAAACTCAAGATTCGAGCAATATACATCAAAGTTTCTGCATACAGAACTCAGAGCAGTCATCAAGGATCAATGTTGGAGAATAGCAAGCATTGAAGTGAGGTGCAAGTGCCACTACCATTATCAATGTGCAGGTTTGCAAACTCACTCGAGTCTCTCTATTTATGCACTTTTAGGTCATGTGGTTAGGATAAGATTGATTAGCAACCATTAGGGATGAATCCTGGCAAGTTTGAGCTAATTCCATGAAGGTTGGTAGCAGATCATCATTTCTTGCAAGATTAAGAACCAGCTGTATAGTAAGTTTTAATTGGTATGTGATAGTATAGAATGATGAGGGTAACCTAAGGAACAAGTTTAGATCATTGGATTTGAGTTTGGTTAAGGTTGATCACAGAGAATTATGGTTGAACCCTAATCTTCACGCGTTCTGTTTGGACGATACAAGGCATTTAAGAGAAAGTTACGAGCATGGCTGGATAGAGGGAGAAAAATGGAGCATCTTTGCTCTTGGAAGTTTGGATTTTCATTGAGCATGGAGAGAGAACGAGAGGCTTGAAGCTGCGTGCATGGATGCTGTTTTCTGCTGAAACCCTAGGCGTGTTGGGGACGATGACCCTCAACCGTCCGATCATCCCATTCACTTGACCTTTTAACCACATCCAACGGTTGGAATTTAAAAGAAAACGGAGGGAACCCTTAAGCGTCAAAACGATGCCGTTTGATTTAGTGAATGATTCTGGGCTCAATGAACTTGTGCTATTGGCACCCCACCCAGAAGCCCAATCCAATTTTTAACTAAAAACCATTGCTATTCATACCGTTGTTTTACCAATTTCTGTTTAATTTTTCTTTCATTTTCTGATAGCCATTGGGCCCAGGCGCGCCATGCTAGGCGCACCCCCCTTCCTGGGCCCATCATGGATAGCAACTAGAGCGCCTTGCTCTTGACACCCCCTCCCCCATTTATTTTATTTTCTTATTTCAATTTCTTTTAATTCTCTTGCATTTTATAAAATCCACATAAAATTCAAAAATGATTATTTTTCACCTCTTGTTTTTTTCACATATTCATAATTCTGTCTAGAAAAATGTAAATAAATAAAATTCCATTTTATTTTCCTTTTAATATTTTTTGCATATTATTCTTGTAAATAGTCTTTTTAATTGATTTTAGTTGATACTTGATTTTGTAGAATTTCTTTTAGGACTTTCCCTTAGGATTTTTGAGCCATTCTTTTTGGCATAGTTAGGTATTGAATCATAGTTCATATAGGATTTAATTCACAATTTGTAGATTAAAATTTGATATAGTTTGCTTGTTTGACATTTAGGTGCTCAAATTAGGGTTTTAGGTTGTATAAGTAGATTTAACAATTTTGTTTTGGGGTCTTATAGGTCAAATTAGTACATGGGGGATGTATGGGTTAAGGGTAAGTATGTGTAGAATCCCCTAGAATTTTACTAGAATATTATATGGTGTTTTAGTATTTTTAATTGATTTTTGAATGTATGGTTAGTATGTGTGTTGCTTAAAGGCATAGTTTGTATTGCTTTGCTTTCTTTTCTTCTCCTTTGAGTGTGTGAGCTTTGAAGATTGAGTTGAAGACCTTGTGGATCATCATTGAAGCTTTGAAGACCTTGCAGAGGAGCTTAGTTTTAGCTTTTGTTTGTTCTGTTTATAGGTTTATAGGTACATAGGTAGAGCTTTAGATAGCATAATTTCATTTAATAAACAAGGAGTGTCTTGTTCACCTCCTTCCTTCTCTATGACATGAAGTCCCTTAAGGGTGTTCACCTCTCTCCTTTGGAGGGATTAGTGACTTTGCCCTATGAGGTAGAACTTTGAGAGAGCCTTTCCATTTGATGTTAAGTTCTCAATGGCATCCTTTGGAAGTCAGTGAGCACTTTAACATCCTCATCTCATCTTGTTGATTGAATCTGGTTTGTTGGAGCATTTGAGCCATTGAAGGTAGAAGCTGAAGCTTTGGAGAGGATGATTCCTTGGAGATTGTTGAAGTCTGAAGACTTTGTGAAGATCAAGTTGATACTTGAAGATCCCTGAAGATAGTGAAGCCTGAAGGTGGAGCTGATCAAAGAAGCTGAAGCTCAAGGGAGAAGATGAGTTGATACTCATGTTGTAGGGTTGATACCTGGAAAGCAAGTGATCTCTGAAGTCTGAAGACTGAGTAGCTGCTGGAGGAGCTGAAGCTTTCTTCTATTTTTCTTTTCTGTATTGTGTGTTTTGTTTGGCTGTTGCATTAGATTAAGTCCATCCAGAATAAGTAGAATTTAGGAGCATGAGTGCATTAGAGGTTGAGTTTCTCCCTTTGCTTGTATTGTTATTGCGTGGCTTTGCTTGCGGGTATTCGGTAGAGCCCAACTCCCTTGCCCATGTGGTCTGTTTGCCTGATGGCATTTTCATTTCTTTTATCTGTATGATTGCAGTTTACTGTTTATTGCTTGATAGCATGTTGTTTATTTTTCAGTATGATTACTGTTATTTCATGACTGGCTTGAGGTCGAGATGAGCTTGTGGAGGTTGAAGCCCCACACACATTTCCTCCCTCACTTGCATTGCATGCATTTTACTGTTAAGCTGATGCTTTGTCTGTTTTGGTGTATCATTGACATGATCCCTTAGGACTCTTATTTCCTTTGATAAGGATTTGATGATAGACTTTTAGGTTGAAATCTATGCATGACAACATCTAGGAGTTCCCTATTTAAACCTCAACCATAGGATGAATCCATGGCATGATGACAGTAGGACTTGATAGTCTCCCTCCTAGTTGGGCCTGTTCTCTTCTCATCTCAAAGCAGTTTAAGATACAGTAATCATGAATGATTTCTTTCGTACGCTACGAGCCTTAAGCTATCTGAGAGAGGATTGTGGGAGAGTTTCTTTTCCATAGTCTGGATGTTTAGTATGGTACCCTTTGGGTGACATGCGACGCATTCACTCTCAGGTCATAGTCTCTAGTGCGGTTGAAATCGCAAACACGATAAAAAACACTTCTTTCGTAAAAACAGGAAATAAACCGTAGTTTCCCGAGCTACGTTTGCTCTGATCTTCCATACCGTGTGGAAGTACGTAGGCATAGGATGCGACGTCCTAGCGAGCAACCTTCAACCTTTCCCCGTAATCCTTCGTAGGCCGAACTACGTTGACTCTGATTTCTCATTCTCTGATGAGAATACGTAGGCATAAAGTGCGACGCTTTGCCGAGTCATTTTTCTTTTCTTTTTCAGCCAGCCTTGATAGGTAGATAGATTATAACCAACCCGTCCAAGTAAACACAACAAGCATGGATCCCGTCGAGTACGACGGACGTGAGGGGTGCTAATACCTTCCCCTTGCGTAACCAACTCCCGAACCCAGACAATGGTTGCGATGACCTTGTCTTACCCTTTTTCGTCAGGTTTTTCCGATCGTTTCCTTTCCCGCTCTGATGGATAAATAACGAAAGGTGGCGACTCTTCTGTCATGCCGACACCTTATTTTCGCGCAAGCGACAGCTGGCGACTCTGCTGGGGACTCCAACGGTTCCCTGAGAGTCAATCCTACCGCTTGTGTGTTTGCTTGTTGGGTTGCATTTATTTATCGCATTTTTACTTCTCGCACTTTATTTCCCGCATTTTATATTCAGTAAAATATGATTATTTGTGCTGTTGTGGGATGGGAGTTCTGATGAGTGAGAAGCCAGACCCAGGCTTGAGTGCACCATAGACTTAGAGTGGAAATTAGTGGGCGCGTGCTTGCTTTGCAAGCACTAGTGTCTCATGAAATCCACGCTCAGACGAGGTTCATCCGGTTGGCTTCACTTTCAACCCTTTGGGTTGAGACGGTTGCTGGTTTGGTGGATTGTCGACTCTGGGGACCGATCATTTGTGATTCAGCTAAGTGAGGCCTCTTCGAGACTTGATGATGCCACTCCTTCTGGGAATCGTATCGTCAGTTTTGAAAGTCTGTGACGCTGATGAACGCATAGGATGTCGTACCTTGAGTCAGTTTAGGTCCATGCCTGTGAGGGGGATTGGGTTCATTGCAGGAAACCTTGACCTTCAGACTACCTGGTTTTCCTGACAGTGAATTAGTTATGTTGGTACTAGGGTTTCTCAGTTACAGACTCGTCTGTTCTTGACAGAGCAAGTTTTTGATTAGAGGATCTTATCATCGGGTGTATGTCTGTTCTTGATAGTGCAGGTTTTGATCAGAATATTGTTATCAGTGGTTTGTTTTTGATAGGGCAGATTCTGAGTGGGGTCTGAGGATCTCATCAGCAGATGTTGTTTGTTGTTGATAGAGCAGATTTTGAGTGGGGTCTGAAGATCTCATCAGCAGCTGTATGTTTGTTCTTGATAGGGCAGATTTTTGATTTGGGGTCTGAAGACTTCATCAACAGATGTTTCTTGATCTTGCACCCGGGGTCCTTATTATCAGGCACTTATTCTTGTTAGAGCATAATTTTGATCTTGGTCCTATCAGATGATTATTCTCAGCAGATCAGATCAGTGGTTTTACACCGGGGTTTTCTTCTCATCAGTGATTGTTGATACAGAATCTCCATAGCAGCTATCTAGATATATTATTGCATGCCTGTATTTTGCATTAGTTTGCATGTTCATTTGCATTCCATTAACGTGTGTCTGTGTTGCAGGTACTGTTTCCCCGATCCCGGATTTCTCGCCTTCTGCTGTTATTATGGCCTCTCTCAGGAAGACTGTTGCATATAAGTTCCCGACCCCTGATGTGTCGAAGTTGGCTGGTTTGATAGCTCTGGCAGGAGATTCTGTGAAGGATAGGTTCAGGAAATCTTATGGAAGGTTACTCAGTCTGGTTTGCAAACCTTCTACGTCCGAGCTGAATGGGTTGCATGCTCTTCTGCAGTCCTATGACCCTCCTCTGAGGTGCTTCACTTTTCATGACTTCGTTCTCGCGCCGACGTTGGAAGAGTATGCTGATATGCTGGGTGTGCCTATCAAAGGGCAGATGCCTTTTGTCCACATGGATGCTGAGCCTGATCTGGCTGGTTTAGCTTCCTCACTCCATTTGAGCGCTTCTGAGTTAGTGGTGACGAGTTGGAACAAGGTTCCTGGATTCTCCCTGCAGTTTCTGATAGCTAAAGCTCAGCAGTGTGCTAAGGAAAAATGTTGGGACGCATTCAATGCCATCCTTGCTTTATGCATATATGGCATTATCCTGTTCCCCAACATGCTTGACTTCGTCGACTTTGATGCGTTCCACATCTTCGCCTCAGGGAATCCAGTCCCTACTCTGATCGGAGACATGTATCACTCAGTGCATTACAAGAATGAGAACCGGAGAGGGAAGAATGTCTCATGCTGCGTACCGTTGCTGTACAAGTGGTTTGATAGTAATTTGCCCAAGAGGGGTTCTTCCGTCTTGTCTGCAGCCACAACTGAGTGGCCTGAGCGTCTGATGAGTTTGTCGGCAGAAGACATTGATTGGTTCGTTGGCAGAGACAGGTTAGGCACCGAGGTGATCTTCAGTTGTAGTGGGTTTCCTAACGTACCTTTGATAGGTAGGAAGGGTTGCATCAACTACAATCCATCATTGCTAGTTCGTCAGTTCGCATATGCTTTGAGGACTCCACCGAAGGAGGAAGAGGTACAGGAATCTCTATACCTCACGGGTACTCTAGAGGGGGATTTGTTGTCCAAGCTGCAGCATGCGTGGAACAATATCAGCACGAGAAGAAAGCCGTTGTTGGGAAAGAGCAACAGTCAAGCCTACCCTCCTTATTCAGCTTGGATCAGAGCCAGAACACGCGCTATAGGGATGCCATTCCCTCATGTCAGACCAGAGAGTCCTCCACCAGTCGAAGAGCCTGCCACTGTGTCCATTCATCAGCACAACCAGGTACTAGCCGAGCGGGATGAACTGAAGCAAGCGAATGCAGAGTTATAGAAGGAGTTAGCTCAGCTTCGAAGTGAACAGAACGAAGCCGTGCATGCCTTCAAAAAGCAAACAGAGTCGGTGAACCAACTGGGTGCAGACTTGGCAAAGCAGATCGCTGATCGGGAACGCTTGGGTCAAGATTTCAGGGCTGTTAATGATGTACTAGCTACGAAGAAGCAGCGTCTGGAGGAGGCATATCGGAGGATATCTAAGTTCGAACAGCATTGGAAGACCTCCATGGCCACCAGGAAGGAGCGAGAGGACAAGCTGATGCTGCAGATTTCTAAGCTAGAAGCCGAAGTAAAGGACAGTGAGCGGAGGTTTGATGAAGAGACCGCCCGCAGATACGCCGCTGAAGCTCGACTCAACAAAGCTCTTGCTAACCTGAAGGAGCATAAGCTGATGTTTGAGTCTAAGAAGCGGAAACTGGAGGATTGGTTTGGCGAAGGAGCTTGGGAGAGTTCAGTTCAGGGGCTTCAGCATACCATCATGCAGAGGGAACTACTCGTCGAAGGGTTGCTCACTTTGCCAGATCACCCAGAGACGGAGGAGTTATTAGCAGAGTACCGCGCCCGTGGCCGTACTTGACTAGTTGTATTCCTGTTGTTTTGATCTTTGATGTATGCTGACCATCACCAGACTTGTTGGCTGAGGTCATGCTGTTGATTTGTTTTGTACTCACTGATACTGTGTACTGCCTTGACAGGCCTTTCCATATATATATGAGATTGATGTTTCCATGAGTGGGCTCGGATTTCTTCGTCTTCTTATTATTATCAGCACTGGCACTAAGGCATTAGGATCGGGGGAAAGCCTCCCACGCACACAGACACACGCATGCATCTGCATGAAGCATATTTGCATGGCGTATATCTTATTGCTTTTCCTAACCTTTATTGTTAGCAGGTTTTGCAGGTTCACAGGTTGCGAGCTGCTTCCAGTCGCCAGGATTGATCAAAGACTCATCCACCGCTACTCAACTCGCGCTAATCAAACAAGAATCATGGACCAGGTGTAGTCAGATGTTCAAGAGCTCCGTGAACGGATGGATCGTTTTATGGAACTGATGCAGGTGGTCGCTAATGGCCAAGACCAGCTTCGTACTTTGGTTCAACCTCTAATCTCCAGGGTTGACAGTAATGGCATACTTCATGGAGGGGCTGTGCCTACTCCTCCTCCAGTGGACGCTCCACAGAATGTTGTTCCCGTTGCAGGGGGCAACGGCAGTGCTAACGGCAACCTGATGACTAATATCGGGCTCAACGCAGCAGGTGTCGGCAATGGTAGTCTGGGAGCCAATGTTAACATAGGGCCGGTCAACGGCAACGCTGGTGTCGGAAATCTGTTGGTGCCTCAACCGTGGCTGGAGGACCATCAGGACGACGTATTCTCTCAGAGAGGTGTAGAAGCAGAGTTGAACGCTGAAGCTCGACTCAGGTTCAAAGCGCTGGAAGACAAGATGAGAGACATTGAAAATCAGAACACATTGGGTGTTGATATGTCCAAACTCGGGTTGATCGCTGATTTCAAGGTACCTCATAAGTTAAAGGTGCCTGTCTTTGAGAAGTATAAGGGTACTACTTGCCCCCGCGTCCACCTTCGATCTTATTATAGAAAGATGTCTGTCTATTCTGACGATGAGAAGTTGCTGATGCACTTCTTCCAAGATAGTCTTTCTGGTCCATCGCTCGAATGGTATATGGGCCTGGAGCCTGCTACTGTGCGCACCTGGAAAGACCTCGCTGAAGCGTTCGTCCTCCATTATCAATACAATAGCAACTTGGCCCCCAACCGAGTTCAGCTTCAGAATCTTTCACAGCGGAACAATGAAAGCTTTAAAGAGTACGCCCAGCGGTGGCGTGAATTGGCTGCTCGGGTTCAACCGCCGATGGTTGAGCGTGAGCTAGTGCAAATGTTCGTGGCTACCCTTCCTGGAATCTACTATGAAAAGCTGGTCAGTGGCATGTCTGAAACATTCTCGGCTCTCATCACTATGGGCGAGCATGTTGAGAATGGTATAAAGATTGGAAAAATTCAAGGCAAATCATCCTCAGCTGGAGGAGGTAGCAAGAAACCTTACGCTGGCAAGCGTCGAGAGGGGGATGCAAGTGCTGTCACCCATGCTCGGAGAAAGGGCAAGGGCCCTCAGCAACAGATTGCTAGCATAAATATCCCAGCTGCTCTGCCGCAGCAGCAGCAGCAGCAGCAGCCTCAGCAGCAGAATCAGCAGGGGTATAGGAAATATCAGAATCGGGCTCCTCTGGCAAATCGTCATTTTGAAACTCCACCTATGTCATATGCGCAGCTTCTGCAAACCTTGCTGCAGCTTCAGCTAGTTCAAAAAAGGACGTTGGCTCCCTTGACAGGGGCACCACCGCCGGGGTATGATGCAAATGCTACCTGTGATTTCCATACTGGGGCACCGGGCCATACGATTGAGAATTGTAAAGCTTTTAAGCACAAAGTGCAGGACTTGGTGGACGCCAAGGTTATTAACTTTTCTGATAGTATGCCCAACGTTACCAAAAACCCTATGCCTCATCATAGGGGGGGTGGAGTGAACGCCGTTATCACTGAGGAGAGTGCATATTTGCTGACTGACGTTAAAGATTTGAAGACGCCGCTTAGTTTCGTCAAGGCTAAGTTGCTGAAGAGGGGCTTCTTTCCTGGATGCGGAGAGTTATGTATGGCTTGTGCTACACTTCCTGATGGGTGTGAGCAGCTGGTCGAAGGTGTCCAAAGTCTGATGTCCGAGGGTATTTTGCAATTCAGCCGGAGCGTTGAAAGTGCATTAGGGGAAGTCGTGCTGAAGCAGGCGGATGAAGTTGCTACCATTACCATTCCTCGTCAACCTATTACTATTTCTGCGCCCCGACCGCCTACTATCACTATCACCAGGGCTGGGCCAATCCCATTCGAAAGCACTAACGCCGTTCCATGGCATTACGGCGCCGAAGTCTATTGCAATGGTCAGAAGTTAGAGCTTGAGCCGTACGGATCGTCGGTGCAGAATCTTGCCGGAGTCAGTGGTATCACTCGAAGCGGTAGAGTGTTTGCGCCAGCAGAGGTTGCGGCAGAGAAGGTAGTCAGAGTCGATGCTGTGGATAAGGGTAAAGGCAGAGCTGTCGAAGAGGTCCCTTCTGGGGCAGAGAAGGATTTGCTAGTTAAAGATGCTGAAGAGTTCATGCGATTAATCAAGAAGAGCGACTACAAGATTGTAGATCATCTTCATAAGACTCCGTCAAAGATCTCTATTCTTAACTTGTTGCTGTGTTCTGAAGCGCACCGCAACGCATTACTGAAGGTATTGAACGCTGTATACGTGTCGCAGGAGATATCAGTAAATCAGCTAGAGGAGGTGGTAACCCATGTTAACGCTGGCAATGGGCTGGGATTCACAGATTTAGAGCTGACTCCTAAAGGAAGAGATCACAACAGCGCATTGCACGTCTCGATAGAGTGCAGAGGCACTATCATGTCGCATGTCCTGGTGGATACGGGTTCGTCGCTTAATGTGCTTCCGAAGAAGGCACTAATGAAGTTGGATACCCATGGATTGCTTTGCACGCCCAGTGATCTGGTGGTGAAAGCATTTGATGGAACTAAGCGCCACGTCTTCGGAGAGTTGACCCTGCCAATCCAAGTTGGTCCGGAGACAGTCAATACGGTTTTCTATATCATGGATATCATGCCTGCCTACAGTTGCCTCTTAGGTCGGCCATGGATCCATGCTGCTGGTGCCGTGACGTCCACGCTGCATCAGAAGCTCAAATATGCTGTCGGGGGCAGCATAGTAACCGTCTGTGGTGAGGAGGACATTATGGTGAGCCACTTGTCATCCTTTAAATATGTTGAGATGGATGGCGAAATCCATGAAACTCTCTGCCAAGCATTTGAAACCGTCAAGGTGAAAGAGGTAGCTCCGGTCGTCGTAGAGAAGCAAGAGATGAATCTCTCCTCGTTTAAGGAAGCTCGGGCCGTCGTTGAAGTCGGTTCCACTCCAGGCTGGGGACATGTTTTGGATATACCAATCAAGCAGGATAAGTTTGGATTGGGTTATTCTCCTGAAGCTGAGGCTTCATCTTCTTCGTCTTCGTCTCGTGGGAAGGGGCCGATCCTATTTACCAAGGGCGGAGTAATTTTCGAAAGCATCAACACAGCGTCTGAGGACAGCGGGGATAGTGATTGTGATCTTGACGCCTGGATTCAGCCAAGCAAGCCGGGCGAGCGCCTCAACAATTGGACCATCAAGGAGATTATCCAGCTGACAAGTGAAGAGTAATGATTTGCTTTTTACAATCTTTGTACAACCCTATGTCCTGCCCGGGGCATAGTGGTTTTATTGTCAGGGCGTTGTTGGATTATGTACATGCATTTTGTTAATAAATAAAAGGCGTTTTCTTCGTACTCAAATATTGTGTTCTCTGTTATTCCTGTTTTATGTTTATTTTGAAAAACAGCAAAATGGCAACGAGGTTTGTGCTAACCTGCATATTCTTGCTTTAAACTTAACCCTTGTTATTGCAGGATCCACATAACAGATGACATCGACTCTGGACCCTCTACGGCTCACTACGACTTTGATTGCCCGATCTATCAAGCCGAGGATGAGATTGATGAAGACGAAGACCTTCCGGAAGAGTTGGCCCGCTTATTGAGACAAGAGGAAAAGGTTATTCTGCCTCATGAGGAGGATATTGAGATAGTAAATCTGGGTTCTGAAGAGCTCGTCAGAAATGTCAGAGTAGGGGCTGCGCTGCAGAATGATATCAAGCATAGACTCGTCGAGATGCTTCGAGAGTATAGTGACGTCTTTGCTTGGTCATACGAAGATATGCCCGGACTTGACACGGACATCGTGGTTCATCGTTTGCCGTTGCGAGAAGATTGCCCTCCAGTCAAGCAGAAGCTCAGGAGGACGAGACCAGATATGGCTGTAAAAATCAAAGAAGAGGTCCAGAAGCAGTTGGACGCAGGATTTCTAGCCGTTACCACCTACCCTCCGTGGGTCGCCAACATAGTGCCTGTACCGAAGAAGGACGGTAAGGTGCGCATGTGCGTCGATTATCGGGATCTGAATAGGGCGAGCCCTAAGGATGATTTCCCGTTGCCTCATATCGATGTGTTGGTCGACAACACAGCCCAGTTTTCCGTGTTTTCGTTCATGGATGGCTTCTCCGGTTACAATCAGATTAAGATGGCACCGGAGGACATGGAGAAAACGACGTTTATCACCCCCTGGGGAACATTTTGCTATAAGGTGATGCCCTTCGGCCTGAAGAACGCAGGGGCCACTTACCAGCGAGCAATGGTAACTTTGTTTCATGATATGATTCATCATGAGATCGAGGTCTATGTTGATGACATGATTGCAAAGTCCCAAACGGAGGAAGAGCATCTGGTCAACTTATTGAAGCTTTTTGAGAGGCTTAGGAAATTCAGGCTGAGGCTGAATCCAAACAAGTGCACTTTCGGAGTGCGGTCCGGAAAGTTATTGGGGTTTATCGTTAGTGAACGAGGTATTGAAGTTGATCCTGCAAAAATAAAAGCTATTCAAGAAATGCCAGCGCCGAAAACAGAAAAGGAAGTTCGTAGTTTCCTGGGCCGAATAAACTACATTGCAAGGTTTATCTCTCAGCTCACGGCCACTTGTGAACCGATGTTCAAGCTTTTAAAGAAAGGTCAGGCGATTACTTGGAATGAGGATTGCCAGAAGGCATTCGACAAAATAAAGCAGTATCTTCAAGAACCTCCAATCTTGATACCCCCAGTGGCTGGACGACCATTAATCATGTACCTGACGGTCCTGGAGAGTAGTATGGGGTGTGTTCTCGGTCAGCACGACGAGACGGGCAAAAAGGAGCATGCCATTTATTATTTGAGTAAAAAGTTCACTGAGTGTGAGTCTCGATACTCGATGCTGGAGAAGACGTGTTGTGCACTAGCTTGGGCTGCCAAACGTCTACGACAGTATATGCTCAATCACACCACTATGCTAATTTCGAAGATGGATCCGATCAAGTACGTCTTCGAGAAGCAGGCTCTTTCGGGCAGGATTGCCAGATGGTAGATGGTGTTAACAGAATATGATATTCAATACGTCTCTCAGAAAGCTATTAAGGGAAGCGTATTGTCTGATTACCTTGCCGAACAGCCAATCGAAGACTACCAGCCGATGAAGTTCGAATTCCCTGACGAGGATATTATGTTTCTCAAAGCGAAGGATTGCGATGAGCCATTGCCCGATGAAGGGCCAGATAGGATGTCTCAGTGGAAGTTGATATTCGATGGAGCGGTTAATTCCTATGGGAGTGGTATCGGGGCTATCCTCACGACTCCTCACGGATCCCACATCCCGTTTACTGCGAGACTGACGTTTCCAGTTACCAACAATGAAGCATAGTATGAAGCATGTATTATGGGTCTAGAAGAGGCAATTAATTTGAGAATCAAGAATCTAGACGTATATGGTGACTCAGCGCTTGTAATCAATCAGATTAAAGGGGAGTGGGAAACTCGTCAAGCGAACTTGGTGCCGTACATGAATTATGCCAGGAGGCTGCTTCCTTTCTTCGATCGAGTGGAACTCCATCATGTACCCAGGGCTGAAAATCAGATGGCTGACGCCTTAGCCACGTTGGCTTCAATGTATAAGGTCAATTTTTGGAATGAGGCTCCAAGAATTGTTCTTTCGCGTCTTGACAAACCGGCATTTGTCTTTGCAATCGAGGATGCCACCGACGGCAAACCATGGTTCCACGACATCCAGACCTTCCTTATGACTAAGGAGTATCCTGCGGGCGCGTCAACCCAGGATAAGAAGACTCTGAGGAGGCTGTCTGGAAACTTTTATCTCAATCCTGATGGAGTGCTGTATAAAAGAAACCACGATCTCGTGCTACTCAGATGTGTAGATGAGAAAGAGGCGAGTATGCTCATGGAAGAAGTCCATGAAGGCACATTTGGTACGCACGCCGGCGGGCATGCCATGACGAGAAAGATCCTGAGAGCAGGATATTACTGGCTGACGATGGAATCAGATTGCTTTAAATTCGCGAAGAAATGTCATAAATGCCAGATTTATGCTGATAAAGTTCATGTGCCGCCGTGCCCCTTGAATGTCATGTCCTCCCCTTGGCCGTTCTCCATGTGGGGCATCGACATGATAGGCAAGATCGAGCCCACTGCATCCAATGGTCATCGTTTCATTCTGGTAGCTATCGACTACTTCACCAAGTGGGTGGAGGCAGCCTCGTACGCTAATGTGACCAAGCAGGTGGTAGCTAAATTCATAAAGAAGGACATCATCTGTCGCTATGGAATTCCCGAGCGGATCATTACTGATAATGGTTCGAATTTGAATAACAAGATGATGAAGGAGCTGTGCCAGAGCTTCAAGATTGAACACTACAACTCATCTCCTTACCGGCCGAAGATGAATGGCGCTGTTGAAGCGGCCAACAAGAACATCAAGAAGATTGTTCAGAAGATGGTTGTGACGTACAAAGATTGGCATGAGATGTTGCCGTTTGCCTTGCACGGTTACCATACGACGGTGCGTACGTCTACCGGGGCAACTCCTTTGTCCTTGGTGTACGGTATGGAAGTTGTCCTGCCGTTAGAAGTGGAGATTCCTTCTTTGCGAGTTTTGGTTGATGTGAAACTCGACGAGGCAAAATGAATTACGAATCGTTTGAACCAACTCAGCCTGATGGACGAGAAGAGGTTAGCATCGATTGCATTTGGTCGCCTGTACCAAAGCCGAATGAAGAAAGCTTATGATAAGAAGGTGCGTCGTAGAAGCTTTCAGACGGGTGATCTCGTCCTGAAGAAGATTCTTCCTCCACACTCCGATCACCGGGGCAAGTGGACTCCGAATTACGAAGGGCCGTATGTCGTCAGCAAGGTCTTCTCGGGAGGAACTTTGTTGTTATCCACGATGGATGGTGAAGATTTTGCATCCCCGGTGAACGCGGACGCAGTTAAAAAATACTTTGCTTGAAAGAGACCCGCTGGACAAAAAAGAAAGAGTCTAGGCAAAAAAGGGGCATCCCGGCGAACCAAAAACAGAATAAAAGGTTCAGGCAAAAATTAGGGATATATTGAAAAAATGTACACCCGCGAAGTCGAAAACTTACACTGGGCGGCTTCGGCAAAAAAGGGTATCCCGGTGAACTGAAAACCCGTAAAGGGCGGTTCACGCAAAAGTTAGGGATTTGAATAAGCAAATGACTGTGTTCCGCGTGGACTTTCATTGTTTTATGGTTTGGAGGACCTGAGGGCCGTTTATCTGAATCAATCTCCTTCGAAGCTGAAGCGTCGGAGAAGTACCGAAATCGAGTGGGTCTTAGAGGGATCAACTCATGGTGTTCGTCTACGCCTCGTTGCCGACATTTGTATATACTACCGTATATTTATGTTTTATTTTTGCGCGGCTTCCTCATTCCAGGAGTTTGCCTCTGTTGTAAAACATTTTTGGCCATTCAGGGGTTCACCATCAATAAAATACGCATTATTCAGCAATTCTGCTTGCCTATTTAGCATTTATCTGTTTTGTTTACGAATGAAAACGCCGATGTTTTTTTTGATAAAATGCGCATACATAAACTTACGGGCCTAGGCCCATTGATTGTTGAAACAATTAATTACCTGAATATTGTCGAGATAATAACCTGGATAGGCCCTTTGAGGAGGGTATCTTGTCTGTTTGTTTGTGTTGTTGCAGGTGTGGCACCTTCCAGACGGTGCGCCGGGAGTATCCCCGAAGCAGGGCGGGTCCTCCTTCTCCAGCAGTGTTCAGTGGTCTCTCCTCCGCAAAATCTGGGCGCAAGATAGTGAGCATTGATATGTCTCCCCGGGCAGAGATGATCCTCTTCCCCAAGCAGACGCATCCTGAAGGAACGCCACCTCATCAGCTGAGTCAAGGGCCGAAGCTCGTCTCCCCCCAGCACCGGGTCACAAGTGCAGATTTCGTAGAAATGTTCGGGTGCCGAAGCTCGTGTTTGCCCCAGTAAAGTCGCCGAAGCAAGGGTCTCTCCCCAGCACCGGGTCACAAGTGCGGGTCTCGTAGGAAATTGTTCTTACGCCGAAGTATGCAGTAACTGAGGGTGCCAGACTGAAGTCTCCAGCGGAATTGAGATTCCCCACCAGAGCCGTATTCTCTCCCGAAGTAGAATGACTTCTCCTTCCCCAGTAGAGTGTTGGAACAGCTGATGTTGTACTCCCCTGCAGAAGTGTACTCTCCCCCGAAGTCAGATGATTCTTTCTTCCCTAGTGGAATTGAAATTCCTCATCAGAGTCGTACCCTCCCGTTGAAGTAGAATGATCTCTCTCCCCGGCTGAGTCCGCCAAGAGAGCCGAATCCTTGGAAGCAGTTGAGACCGTGAGTGTTTCTCCCTAGCAGAGCATTGAACAACTGCTACTGTACTTTCCCCAGAGTCGTACTCTCTCCAGCGAAGAAGAATGACTTCTCCTTCCTCAGCTGAGTTTGCAGATGCCCAAGAGAGCCGAATCCTTGGAAGTTGATTAGACCATGATTGGTTTTCCCCATTGGAATGTTGAGCAGCTGAAGTTGTTTCCCCACAGAGTTATTATCCCCAGAAGAGTAGGCGAGAAGGCCACGCAATTTATTCTCGCGATTGATATCAGCAGGTCCAGGTTCTCGTAGAGCTTCGTCCCCCTGCAGTAATCAACTGAAGTTGTTTCCCCTGCAGCAGTCAACCGAAAGATCACTTCCCCAAGCGGAGTCCGATTGATATTGGTGTGCAGTTTTCTCCTCAGCAGGATGATTCCTCTATCTGAGTAGTTCTTTCTCCTTGACAGGAGAATCTCCCCTCGACATTTATTTTGCTGACGGGATTGCATCAATATGCATGATTGCATAGCACTGTGCATGATTGCATAGCATTTAGCATAAACGCATAGCATTTCAACCGTGTGGGGCATGGCGCTGAAGCATACGCATCATAAACATGATACAGGCTATTATCATTCTTGTTTTACAGGTGCTCCACCAAAAGACCAGTTGCTCAGGATGATTCCTGACGCTCTCCCTAACGAGGTCGTTTTCTTAAGATGATTCTTAAGACCCCGGTGTAATTCCCACAGCCGCTCGCTCAAGATGATTTTTGAGATCCCCAGTGAAGTCAGTTCAAAACAACTCTTGAATTCCTCAGCAGGGCCGGTTGCTTAAGATGATTCTTAAGACCTCAGCGCAGTTTCCTGAGTTGGTTGCCTAGGATAATTCTTGAGCTCCCCAGTAGCGTACCCAGCAAGAGTTGCCCAGGAAGATTCCTGGAATACCCAGCAGAACGAAGTTGCCAGAAAGGTTACCAGTTCAGGATGATTCTTGAAGGTGCCCGATGGAGTTGTTGGTTCAAGATGATTCTTGAAGTCCCTAGCAGCGTGAAATGTTTGCTCCAACAGTGACGTCTAATCTGAAGATTGACTTCGTAAACGCCTGAAGGCGATATCAGAATGTTCCTGTGGATTCAGGTTTCCGTGCTAATAAATCAGCGCTTGTCTGAAGACAAAGTTCAAAAATTTGTAGATACAGCCTTTGTTTGCAAAGTGATCCGTGTTGGCCTGAAGACCAAGTCAGTTATCCTGAGGTGATGATTGATTGCGATCAAATGAATAGTGTTTCTTCTGACTGAAGTTGAAGATGTTTCTCCAGCTAAAGTGGAGTTTTGCCTAAAGGCAAAGTGGTTGAATCCCCGAAGAGTCATGAATGGCTCAGGATACCATTTCTCTGACTGAAGTCACAGATTTCCCAAGCTGAAGCGAAGGTGCCTAAGGGCAAGGTTATCCCCAAGGTCATGAATGACCTAGGATTCATTTCTTCGGACTAAAGGCCGAAGTGTATCCCTGACTGAAGTCTCGGACACTCTATAGCAGAGGCGGAGTTGCCTGAAGGCAGATCCATGTATCCTTGGAGGCCAAGGGTCATTTCTTTAGACTGAAGTCGAAGATACCTTCTGCAGAGTTACATCCTTGAAGGCCAAGGATGCCCATCTTCAGAAGTACTTGAAGATCTTTTCTAGCTGAAGCTGGAAGTGGCCAGGGGCCCGGGTTTCATATGTCTTTGATGTTGAAGTTCTACGGTGAATTCAGGGTGCAGTAGTATTCGGATGTTCGTTATGGTTCTGAGGGTGAACCCCAGATCAGAGTGTGCTTGGTTGAGTCTCTCATTTCCAACGGAGTAGTTTCAAATACGCAAGTGTACTTTTTGTTCCATTTACCAGGGGTGAACCCCAGGTCAGATTATGTTTGTGTTCGACGGCGAGGTTGAATGTTCGATTTGACGACGAGGTCAGATTATGTTTGTGTTTGACGGCGAGGTTGAATGTTCGATTTAACGGCGAGGTTAGATTATGTTTGTGTTCGACGGCGAGGTTGAATGTTGGTTTGACGGCAAGGTCAAACTCTTTAAATTCCCAGCAGAGATGATGTTTGTACGACGGCGATGTCGAGTGTCCCAAAGTCATGTGTGTTTCCGACGGCGATGTCAGATGATTTAGTCCTCCAGCGGCGAGGTTGGGGGTTGTGGTTGTCTGAAGGCAATATCAGAAGAATTTAATAAGGATAACTGACGGCGATGTCAGATCAGTATTTCTCCGCCTAGTTGTTGAGCAGCTAGTATTGTAGTATACGAAGGTTTGTTCCCCGCAGAGTATCATGTGCTTGCGCAGTTGGCAAGTTTTCGGGTTTACCGGTATTCAATCGTCTCGCACCTTGATTGGCTGAGAGTCGTTCGCTTCTCACCCAGTCAGGTTCAAGCCGTTTGAATAGGGGCAGCTGTTGCACCCCAAAATTTGACCAACATTAATTTACCCATCAAGTGTTTGAAGGTTGACACCTTCATCAGAAAGTTCAAGAGATCCTCAGAGAAATTGGTTGAAACCAAAGTTGTGTGCTTCATAGCTTGAAAGTTGTGGGAACTCCTCAGATGATTCTGAAACTTTGAGAATGAACTTGAAGCTTTGAGAAATCCTATGAGATGTCTTGAAAACCATCATGAAGCCCAGAGAGGTCATTATGCAAGAATTCAGAAGATTCAACCATGAATAGTAGAATTAGGGTTTTGATTGGGTCAACCCTGAGATCAGCTGAAGATTTGGAGGAGGTTGAGACCTAATCCAAGGGCCATGAGATCATGGAATGATGTATGGAGATACTATAAGGATGATTCCTAGACCAACTCATCATGATTGAGGAGTTTGAGAAGTTTTGAGTTAGGGTTTCTAAGGATTGTCAGTGGAAAAACCCTAGTTTCATCCCTATCTTCCAGGCAGTTTTAGCTTAAGATGTGATTGATATCTCATCTTCCCCACAACATGAATGTTGTAGAGCTTGTTCTAAGCTTTAATTGGAGTGGTAGAAGTCCTTGATAGGATGTGCAGAGCTCAAGTTATGGTTTTGACAAATTACAGGTCAGCTGATGTGTGTGAATCTGGGTCCTTGAAAGTCACCCAACTTGCAGACAACTTTTGCCCCAGTAGGATGATTCCTATGATTTCTTGGTCAACATGAATGTTGAAGAGAATCTTCTTAGATTTCTATAGAGTACTAGAAGTCCTTGATAGGATTTGTAGAACTCAACTTATGGTTTGAACAAGACAGGGGTATTTTGGTCATTTGGTGATTATAGGTCATTTTAAGCAAAGGCCATATCTCCTATTTCCAAGCCTCAAATGAAAAAACTCAAAACATAAAAGTTGTTCAAAATGTGATTTTAAGCTTAGAAAAGAGGTCATGAGTTGTTGAAAGAGCTTGTAGCAAGGATTTTCATGATTGGGTAAAAATGACCTAAAAATGGCTTATAAGTTGAAAAAGTTGAAATGGAATTTTGGTTTGGGAGATCCACAAATCCAAAATAGGTCATACAATATGTCATTTTGACTCCAAGCATTATTTTAAAAACAATGGTTCAAGTAGAATTTTGATTTGAGGTTTTAAAATGGATGTTACTTTGTAAAGTTCATTCTTGAATCATAAGGCAATTTGAGAAACTTGGCATAAGGCAAGGTTTAGCTTGTTTTTTCACTCATTCAATCCCAATATCTCATGTAAGGAGTTTTTGACACAAGATTGAAAGGTTTAAGGCATGAAAGGAGATAATGCAATATGTCATGACAAGAGAAGTTCCATGACTTTCTAAATGATTCTCAAAGTTTCTAGATGAATCTAGACTCTTCCATTGGTTTCTATATATTGGTTAGATCACAATGTGGTCAAGGTTGGTGATGGTTGTTGGTGATTGGTGAGGTTAGAGTGCAAAAGAGTGAAATTCTTCCATTTGCAATTCCATAACAAACTTCCATTCTCTTCCATTTTCATTCTTCTCTTCTCCACAAACCTTTCATTCTGATCATGATGAACAAGGGCATACCAAATTAGAGGTGGATCCATGGAGTTTTGAAGGTGCAAGATCAAAGTTGCAAGAAAAGCAAATTGATTTCAAACTCAAGATTCGAGCAATATACATCAAAGTTTCTGCATACAGAACTCAGAGCAGTCATCAAGGATCAATATTGGAGAATAGAAAGCATTGAAGTGAGGTGCAAGTGCCACTACCATTATCAATTTGCAGGTTTGCAAACTCACTCGAGTCTCTCTATTTATGCACTTTTAGGTCATGTGGTTAGGATAAGATTGATTAGCAACCATTAGGGATGAATCCTGGCAAGTTTGAGCTAATTCCATGAAGGTTGGTAGCAGATCATCATTTCTTGCAAGATTAAGAACCAGCTGTATAGTAAGTTTTAATTGGTATGTGATAGTATAGAATGATGAGGGTAACCTAAGGAACAAGTTTAGATCATTGGATTTGAGTTTGGTTAAGGTTGATCACAGAGAATTATGGTTGAACCCTAATCTTCACGCATTCTGTTTGGACGATACAAGGCATTTCAGAGAAAGTTACGAGCATGGCTGGATAGAGGGAGAAAAATGGAGCATCTTTGCTCTTGGAAGTTTGGATTTTCATTGAGCATGGAGAGAGAACGAGAGGCTTGAAGCTGCGTGCATGGATGCTGTTTTCTGCTGAAACCCTAGGCGTGTTGGGGACGATGACCCTCAACCGTCCGATCATCCCATTCACTTGACCTTTTAACCACATCCAACGGTTGGAATTTAAAAGAAAACGGAGGGAACCCTTAAGCGTCAAAATGCTGCCGTTTGATTTAGTGAATGATTCTGGGCTCAATGAACTTGTGCTATTGGCACCCCACCCAGAAGCCCAATCCAATTTTTAACTAAAAACCATTGCTATTCATACCGTTGTTTTACCAATTTCTGTTTAATTTTTCTTTCATTTTCTGATAGCCATTGGGCCCAGGCGCGCCATGCTAGGCGCACCCCCCTTCCTGGGCCCATCATGGATAGCAACTAGAGCGCCTTGCTCTTGACACCCCCTCCCCCATTTATTTTATTTTCTTATTTCAATTTCTTTTAATTCTCTTGCATTTTATAAAATCCACATAAAATTCAAAAATGATTATTTTTCACCTCTTGTTTTTTTCACATATTCATAATTCTGTCTAGAAAAATATAAATAAATAAAATTCCATTTTATTTTCCTTTTAATATTTTTTGCATATTATTCTTGTAAATAGTCTTTTTAATTAATTTTAGTTGATACTTGATTTTGTAGAATTTCTTTTAGGACTTTCCCTTAGGATTTTTGAGCCATTCTTTTTGGCATAGTTAGGTATTGAATCATAGTTCATATAGGATTTAATTCACAATTTGTAGATTAAAATTTGATATAGTTTGCTTGTTTGACATTTAGGTGCTCAAATTAGGGTTTTAGGTTGTATAAGTAGATTTAACAATTTTGTTTTGGGGTCTTATAGGTCAAATTAGTACATGGGGGATGTATGGGTTAAGGGTAAGTATGTGTAGAATCCCCTAGAATTTTACTAGAATATTATATGGTGTTTTAGTATTTTTAATTGATTTTTGAATGTATGGTTAGTATGTGTGTTGCTTAAAGGCATAGTTTGTATTGCTTTGCTTTCTTTTCTTCTCCTTTGAGTGTGTGAGCTTTGAAGATTGAGTTGAAGACCTTGTGGATCATCATTGAAGCTTTGAAGACCTTGCAGAGGAGCTTAGTTTTAGCTTTTGTTTGTTCTGTTTATAGGTTTATAGGTACATAGGTAGAGCTTTAGATAGCATAATTTCATTTAATAAACAAGGAGTGTCTTGTTCACCTCCTTCCTTCTCTATGACATGAAGTCCCTTAAGGGTGTTCACCTCTCTCCTTTGGAGGGATTAGTGACTTTGCCCTATGAGGTAGAACTTTGAGAGATCCTTTCCATTTGATGTTAAGTTCTCAATGGCATCCTTTGGAAGTCAGTGAGCACTTTAACATCCTCATCTCATCTTGTTGATTGAATCTGGTTTGTTGGAGCATTTGAGCCATTGATGGTAGAAGCTGAAGCTTTGGAGAGGATGATTCCTTGGAGATTGTTGAAGTCTGAAGACTTTGTGAAGATCAAGTTGATACTTGAAGATCCCTGAAGATAGTGAAGCCTGAAGGTGGAGCTGATCAAAGAAGCTGAAGCTCAAGGGAGAAGATGAGTTGATACTCATGTTGTAGGGTTGATACCTGGAAAGCAAGTGATCTCTGAAGTCTGAAGACTGAGTAGCTGCTGGAGGAGCTGAAGCTTTCTTCTGTTTTTCTTTTCTGTATTGTGTGTTTTGTTTGGCTGTTGCATTAGATTAAGTCCATCCAGAATAAGTAGAATCTAGGAGCATGAGTGCATTAGAGGTTGAGTTTCTCCCTTTGCTTGTATTGTTATTGCGTGGCTTTGCTTGCGGGTATTCGGTAGAGCCCAGCTCCCTTGCCCATGTGGTCTATTTGCCTGATGGCATTTTCATTTCTTTTATCTGTATGATTGCAGTTTACTGTTTATTGCTTGATAGCATGTTGTTTATTTTTCAGTATGATTACTGTTATTTCATGACTGGCTTGAGGTCGAGATGAGCTTGTGGAGGCTGAAGCCCCACACACATTTCCTCCCTCACTTGCATTGCATGCATTTTACTGTTAAGCTGATGCTTTGTCTGTTTTGGTGTATCATTGACATGATCCCTTAGGACTCTCATTTCCTTTGATAAGGATTTGATGATAGAATTTTAGGTTGAAACCTATGCATGACAACATCTAGGAGTTCCCTGTTTAAACCTCAACCATAGGATGAATCCATGGCATGATAACAGTAGGACTTGATAGTCTCCCTCCTAGTTGGGCCTGTTCTCTTCTCATCTCAAAGCAGTTTAAGATACAGTAATCATGAATGATTTCTTTCGTACGCTACGAGCCTTAAGCTATCTGAGAGAGGATTGTGGGAGAGTTTCTTTTCCATAGTCTGGATGTTTAGTATGGTACCCTTTGGGTGACATGCGACGCATTCACTCTCAGGTCATAGTCTCTAGTGCGGTTGAAATCGCAAACACGATAAAAAACACTTCTTTCGTAAAAACAGGAAATAAACCGTAGTTTCCCGAACTACGTTTGCTCTGATCTTCCATACCGTGTGGAAGTACGTAGGCATAGGATGCGACGTCCTAGCGAGCAACCTTCAACCTTTCCCCGTAATCCTTCATAGGCCGAACTACGTTGACTCTGATTTCTCATTCTCTGATGAGAATACGTAGGCATAAAGTGCGACGCTTTGCCGAGTCATTTTTCTTTTCTTTTTCAGCCAGCCTTGATAGGTAGATAAATTATAACCAACCCGTCCAAGTAAACACAACAAGCGTGGATCCCGTCGAGTACGACGGACGTGAGGGGTGTTAATACCTTCCCCTTGCGTAACCGACTCCCGAACCTAGACAATGGTTGCGATGACCTTGTCTTACCCTTTTTCGTCAGGTTTTTCCGATCGTTTCCTTTCCCGCTCTGAGGGATAAATAACGAAAGGTGGCGACTCTTCTGTCATGCCGGCACCTTATTTTCGCGCACGCGACAACGGGTCTGTCATCTTAGTGATGTCAGATTGTGCTAGTGTTTTGCTCTATCATCCTTTTGGTGGTAGTAGTCGGTGTGAGTTTGCTTCATCATCCGTTTGGTAGTGGGTCTGTCATCTTGTTGATGTCAGATTGTGCATGTTTTTTGCTCTATCATCCCTTTGGTGGTGGTACCCGGTGTGAGTTAGCTCCATCATACTTACGGTGGTGTGTCTATCATCTTGTTGACGTCAGATTGTACAAGTGTTTGTTCTATCATCCTTTTGGTGGTAGTAGCCGGTGTGAGTTTGCTCCATCAGCCTTTTGGTGGTGGGTCTTTCAGCTTTTTGATGTCAAATTGTGCGAGTTTTTGCAATATCATCTTTTGGTGGTAGTAGCCGGTGTGAGTTCGCTCCATCATCCTTTTGGTGGTGGGTCTGTCATCTTGTTGATGTCAAATTGTGCGAGTGTTTTCTCTATCATCCTTTTAGTGGTAGTAGCCGGTGTGAATTGGCTCCATCATCCTTTTGGTTGTGGGTCTGTCATCTTGTTGACGTCAGATTGTGCGAGTGTTTTCTCTATCATCCTTTTGGTGTTAGTAGCTGGTGTGAGTTCACTTCATCAAACGTTTAGTGGTTAGTATGTCATCTTGTTGATGTCAGATTGTGCGAGTGTTTGCTCTATCATCCTATTGGTGGTAGTAATTGGTGTAAGTTTGCACCATCATCCTTTTTGTGATGGGTCTGTCATCATGTTGATGACAGATTCTGCGAGTGTGTTCATCTATTATCCTTTTTGTGGTAGTACCCGGTGTAAGTTCGCTCCAACAACCTTTTGGTGGTGGGTCTGTCATCTTGTTGATGTCAGATTGTGCGAGTGTTTTCTCTATCATCCTATTGGTGGTAGTAGCCGGTGTGAGTTGGACCCATCATCCTTTTTGGTGGTGGGTCTGTCATCTTGTTGATGTCCGATTGTGTAAGTATTTTGATCTATCATCCTTTTGGTGGTAGTAGCCGGTGTGTGTTAGCTCCAGCAACCTTATGGTGGTGTGTCTATCATCTTGTTGATGTCAGATTGTGCGAGTGTTTGCTCTATTATCCTTTTGGTGGTAGTGGCCGGTGTGAGTTCGTAACGTCATCCTTTTGTTGGCGGGTCTGTCATCTTAGTGATGTCAGATTGTGCGAGTGTTTTGCTCTATCATCCTTTTGGTGGTAGTAGTCGGTGTGAGTTCGCTTCATCATCTGTTTGGTAGTGGGTCTGTCATCTTGTTGATGTCAGATTGTGCATGTTTTTTGCTCTATCATCCCTTTGGTGGTGGTACCCGGTGTGAGTTAGCTCCATCATACTTATGGTGGTGTGTCTATCATCTTGTTGACATCAGATTGTACGAGTGTTTGTTATATCATCCTTTTGGTGGTAGTAGCCGGTGTGAGTTTGCTCCATCAGCCTTTTGGTGGTGGGTCTTTCAGCTTTTTGATGTCAAATTGTGCGAGTTTTTGCAATATCATCTTTTGGTGGTAGTAGCTGGTGTGAGTTCGCTCCATCATCCTTTTGGTGGTGGGTCTGTCATCTTGTTGATGTCAAATTGTGCGAGTGTTTTCTCTATCATCCTTTTTGGTGGTAGTAGCCGGTGTGAATTGGCTCCATCATCCTTTTGGTTGTGGGTCTGTCATCTTGTTGACGTCAGATTGTGCGAGTGTTTTCTCTATCATCCTTTTCGTGTTAGTAGCTGGTGTGAGTTCGCTTCATCAAACGTTTAGTGGTGAGTATGTCATCTTGTTAAAGTCAGATTGTGCGAGTGTTTGCTCTATCATCCTATTGGTGGTAGTAACTGGTGTAAGTTCGCACCATCATCCATTTTGTGATGGGTCTGTCATCGTGTTGATGACAGATTCTGCGAGTGTGTTCATCTATTATCCTTTTTGTGGTAGTACCCGGTGTAAGTTCGCTCCAACAACCTTTTGGTGGTGGGTCTGTCATCTTGTTTATGTCAGATTGTGCGAGTGTTTTCTCTATCATCCTTTTGGTGGTAGGAGTCGGTGTGAGTTTGCTCCATCATTCGTTTGGTGGTGGGTATGTCATCTTTTTGATGTCAGATTGTGCGAGTGTTTTCTCTATCATCCTTTCGGTGGTAGTAGCCGGTGTGAGTTGGCTCCGTCATCCATTTTGGTGGTGGGTCTGTCATCTTTTTGATGTTAGATAGTGCAAGTGTTTTGATCTATCATCCTTTTGGTGGTAGTAGCCAGTGTGTGTTAGCTCCAGCAACCTTATGGTGGTGTGTCTATCATCTTGTTGATGTTAGATTATGCGATAGTTTGCTCTATCATCTTTTTGGTTGTAGTAGCCGGTGTGATTTCGCTCCATCATCCATTTGGTAGTGGCTCTGTCATCTTGTTGATGTCAGATTGTGCAAGTGTTTTGCTCTATCATCCCTTTGGTGGTGGTAGCCGGTGTGAGTTAGCTTCATCAACCTTATGGTGGTGTGTCTATCATCTTGTTGACGTCAGATTGTGCGAGTGTTTGCTCTATCATCCTTTTGGTGGTAGTAGGCGGTGTGAGTTTGCTCCATCAGCCTTTTGGTGTTGGGTCTTTCAGCTTTTTGATGTCATATTGTGCGAGTTTTTGCAATATCATCTTTTGGTGGTAGTAGTCGGTGTGAGTTTGCTCCATCATCTTTTTGGTGGTGGGTCTGTCATCTTGTTGATGTCAAATTGTGCGAGTGTTTGATCTATCATCCTTTTAGTTGTAGTTGCCGGTGTGAGTTCGCTCCATCATCCTTTTGGTTGTGGGTCTGTCATCTTGTTGATGTCAGATTGTGCGAGTGTTTGCTCTATCATCCTTTTGGTGGTCGTAGCCAGTGTGAGTTTGCTTCATCATCCGTTTGGTGGTGGGTATGTCATCTTGTTGATGTCAGATTGTTCGAGTGTTTGCTCTATCATCCTATTGGTGGTAGTAGACGGTGTGAGTTAGCTCCAGCATCCTTTTTGTGGTGGGTTTGTCATCTTCTTGATGACAGATTGTGCGAATGTGTTCATCTATCATCCTTTTGGTGGTAGTACCTGGTGTGAGTTTTCTCCATTAACCTTTTGGTAGTGGGTCTGTCATCTTGTTGTTTTCATATTGTGCGAGTGTTTGCTCTCTCATCCTTTTGGTGGTAGGAGTCAGTGTGATTTCGCTCCATCATCCTTTTGTTGGTGGGTTTGTCATCTTGTTGATGTCAGATTGTGCAAGTGTTTTCTCTATCATCCTTTTGGTGGTAGTAGCTGATGTGAGTTTGCTCCACCATCCTTATGGTGGTGTGCCTATCATCTTGTTGATGTCAGATTATGCGAGTGTTTGCTCTATCATCCTTTTGATGGTAGTAGCCGGTGTGAGTTTGCAACGTCATCCTTTTGGTGGCGGGTCTGTCATCTTAGTGATGTCAGATTATGCTAGTGTTTTTCTCTATCATCCTTTTGGTGGTAGTAGCCGGTGTGAGTTCGCTCCATCATCGGTTTCGTAGTGGGTCTGTCATCTTGTTGATGTTGGATTGTGCAAGTGTTTTGCTCTATCATCCCTTTGGTGGTGGTAGCCGGTGTAAGTTAGCTCCATCATCCTTACGGTGGTGTGTCTATCATCTTGTTGACGTCAGATTGTGCGAGTTTTTGCAATATCATCTTTTGGTGGTAGTAGTCGGTGTGAGTTTGCTCCATCATCTTTTTGGTGGTGGGTCTGTCATCTTGTTGATGTCAAATTGTGGGAGTGTTTGATCTATCATCCTTTTAGTTGTAGTTGCCGGTGTGAGTTCGCTCCATCATCCTTTTGGTTGTGGGTCTGTCATCTTGTTGATGTCAGATTGTGCGAGTGTTTGCTCTATCATCCTTTTGGTGGTCGTAGCCAGTGTGAGTTTGCTTCATCATCCGTTTGGTGGTGGGTATGTCATCTTGTTGATGTCAGATTGTTCGAGTGTTTGCTCTATCATCCTATTGGTGGTAATAGACGGTGTGAGTTAGCTCCAGCATCCTTTTTGTGGTGGGTTTGTCATCTTGTTGATGACAGATTGTGCGAATGTGTTCATCTATCATCCTTTTGGTGGTAGTACCTGGTGTGAGTTTTCTCCATCAACCTTTTGGTGGTGGGTCTGTCATCTTGTTGTTTTCATATTGTGCGAGTGTTTGCTCTCTCATCCTTTTGGTGGTAGGAGTCAGTGTGATTTCGCTCCATCATCCTTTTGTTGGAAGGTTTGTCATCTTGTTGATGTCAGATTGTGCAAGTGTTTTCTCTATCATCCTTTTGGTGGTAGTAGCCGGTGTGAGTTTGCTCCACCATCCTTATGGTGGTGTGCCTATCATCTTGTTGATGTCAGATTATGCGAGTGTTTGCTCTATCATCCTTTTGATGGTAGTAGCCGGTGTGAGTTTGCAACGTCATCCTTTTGGTGGCGGGTCTTTCATCTTAGTGATGTCAGATTATGCTAGTGTTTTTCTCTATCATCCTTTTGGTGGTAGTAGCCGGTGTGAGTTCGCTCCATCATCGGTTTCGTAGTGGGTCTGTCATCTTGTTGATGTTGGATTGTGCAAGTGTTTTGCTCTATCATCCCTTTGGTGGTGGTAGCCGGTGTGAGTTAGCTCCATCATCCTTACGGTGGTGTGTCTATCATCTTGTTGACGTCAGATTGTGCGAGTTTTTGCAATATCATCTTTTGGTGGTAGTAGCCGGTGTGAGTTCGCTCCATCATCCTTTTGGTGGTGGGTCTATCATCTTGTTGATGTCAAATTGTGCGAGTGTTTTCTCTATCATCCTTTTGGTGGTAGTAGTCGGTGTGAGTTCGCTTCATCATCCGTTTGGTAGTGGGTCTGTCATCTTGTTGATGTCAGATTGTGCATGTTTTTTGCTCTATCATCCCTTTGGTGGTGGTACCCGGTGTGAGTTAGCTCCATCATACTTACGGTGGTGTGTCTATCATCTTGTTGACGTCAGATTGTACGAGTGTTTGTTCTATCATCCTTTTGGTGGTAGTAGCCGGTGTGAGTTTGCTCCATCAGCCTTTTGGTGGTGGGTCTTTCAGCTTTTTGATGTCAAATTGTGCGAGTTTTTGCAATATCATCTTTTGGTGGTAGTAGCTGGTGTGAGTTCGCTCCATCATCCTTTTGGTGGTGGGTCTGTCATCTTGTTGATGTCAAATTGTGCGAGTGTTTTCTCTATCATCCTTTTGGTGGTAGTAGCCGGTGTGAATTGGCTCCATCATCCTTTTGGTTGTGGGTCTGTCATCTTGTTGACGTCAGATTGTGCGAGTGTTTTCTCTATCATCCTTTTCGTGTTAGTAGCTGGTGTGAGTTCGCTTCATCAAACGTTTAGTGGTGAGTATGTCATCTTGTTAAAGTCAGATTGTGCGAGTGTTTGCTCTATCATCCTATTGGTGGTAGTAACTGGTGTAAGTTCGCACCATCATCCATTTTGTGATGGGTCTGTCATCGTGTTGATGACAGATTCTGCGAGTGTGTTCATCTATTATCCTTTTTGTGGTAGTACCCGGTGTAAGTTCGCTCCAACAACCTTTTGGTGGTGGGTCTGTCATCTTGTTTATGTCAGATTGTGCGAGTGTTTTCTCTATCATCCTTTTGGTGGTAGGAGTCGGTGTGAGTTTGCTCCATCATTCTTTTGGTGGTGGGTCTGTCATCTTTTTGATGTCAGATTGTGCGAGTGTTTTCTCTATCATCCTTTTGATGGTAGTAGCCGGTGTGAGTCCGCTTCATCATTCGTTTGGTGGTGGGTATGTCATCTTGTTGATGTCAGATTATGCGAGTGTTTTCTCTATAATCCTATTGGTGGTAGTAGCCGGTGTGAGTTGGCTCCGTCATCCATTTTGGTGGTGGGTCTGTCATCTTTTTGATGTTAGATAGTGCAAGTGTTTTGATCTATCATCCTTTTGGTGGTAGTAGCCAGTGTGTGTTAGCTCCAGCAACCTTATGGTGGTGTGTCTATCATCTTGTTGATGTCAGATTATGCGATAGTTTGCTCTATCATCTTTTTGGTTGTAGTAGCCAGTGTGATTTCGCTCCATCATCCATTTGGTAGTGGCTCTGTCATCTTGTTGATGTCAGATTGTGCAAGTGTTTTGCTCTATCATCCCTTTGGTGGTGGTAGCCGGTGTGAGTTAGCTTCATCAACCTTATGGTGGTGTGTCTATCATCTTGTTGACGTCAGATTATGCGAGTGTTTGCTCTATCATCCTTTTGGTGGTAGTAGGCGGTGTGAGTTTGCTCCATCAGCCTTTTGGTGTTGGGTCTTTCAGCTTTTTGATGTCATATTGTGCGAGTTTTTGCAATATCATCTTTTGGTGGTAGTAGTCGGTGTGAGTTTGCTCCATCATCTTCTTGGTGGTGGGTCTGTCATCTTGTTGATGTCAAATTGTGCGAGTGTTTGATCTATCATCCTTTTAGTTGTAGTTGCCGGTGTGAGTTCGCTCCATCATCCTTTTGGTTGTGGGTCTGTCATCTTGTTGATGTCAGATTGTGCGAGTGTTTGCTCTATCATCGTTTTGGTGGTCGTAGCCAGTGTGAGTTTGCTTCATCATCCGTTTGGTGGTGGGTATGTCATCTTGTTGATGTTAGATTGTTCGAGTGTTTGCTCTATCATCCTATTGGTGGTAGTAGACGGTGTGAGTTAGCTCCAGCATCCTTTTTGTGGTGGGTTTGTCATCTTGTTGATGACAGATTGTGCGAATGTGTTCATCTATCATCCTTTTGGTGGTAGTACCTGGTGTGAGTTTTCTCCATCAACCTTTTGGTGGTGGGTCTGTCATCTTGTTGTTTTCATATTGTGTGAGTGTTTGCTCTCTCATCCTTTTGGTGGTAGGAGTCAGTGTGATTTCGCTCCATCATCCTTTTGTTGGTGGGTTTGTCATCTTGTTGATGTCAGATTGTGCAAGTGTTTTCTCTATCATCCTTTTGGTGGTAGTAGCCGGTGTGAGTTTGCTCCACCATCCTTATGGTGGTGTGCCTATCATCTTGTTGATGTCAGATTATGCGAGTGTTTGCTCTATCATCCTTTTGATGGTAGTAGCCGGTGTGAGTTTGCAACGTCATCCTTTTGGTGGCGGGTCTGTCATCTTAGTGATGTCAGATTATGCTAGTGTTTTTCTCTATCATCCTTTTGGTGGTAGTAGCCGGCGTGAGTTTGCTCCATCATCGGTTTCGTAGTGGGTCTGTCATCTTGTTGATGTTGGATTGTGCAAGTGTTTTGCTCTATCATCCCTTTGGTGGTGGTAGCTGGTGTGAGTTAGCTCCATCATCCTTACGGTGGTGTGTCTATCATCTTGTTGACGTCAGATTGTGCGAGTTTTTGCAATATCATCTTTTGGTGGTAGTAGCCGGTGTGAGTTCGCCACATCATCCTTTTGGTGGTGGGTCTATCATCTTGTTGATGTCAAATTGTGCGAGTGTTTTCTCTATCATCCTTTTGGTGGTAGTAGTTGGTGTGAGTTCGCTTCATCATCCGTTTGGTAGTGGGTCTGTCATCTTGTTGATGTCAGATTGTGCATGTTTTTTGCTCTATCATCCCTTTGGTGGTGGTACCCGGTGTGAGTTAGCTCCATCATACTTACGGTGGTGTGTCTATCATCTTGTTGACGTCAGATTGTACGAGTGTTTGTTCTATCATCCTTTTGGTGGTAGTAGCCGGTGTGAGTTTGCTCCATCAGCCTTTTGGTGGTGGGTCTTTCAGCTTTTTGATGTCAAATTGTGCGAGTTTTTGCAATATCATCTTTTGGTGGTAGTAGCTGGTGTGAGTTCGCTCCATCATCCTTTTGGTGGTGGGTCTGTCATCTTGTTGATGTCAAATTGTGCGAGTGTTTTCTCTATCATCCTTTTGGTGGTAGTAGCCGGTGTGAATTGGCTCCATCATCCTTTTGGTTGTGGGTCTGTCATCTTGTTGACGTCAGATTGTGCGAGTGTTTTCTCTATCATCCTTTTCGTGTTAGTAGCTGGTGTGAGTTCGCTTCATCAAACGTTTAGTGGTGAGTATGTCATCTTGTTAAAGTCAGATTGTGCGAGTGTTTGCTCTATCATCCTATTGGTGGTAGTAACTGGTGTAAGTTCGCACCATCATCCATTTTGTGATGGGTCTGTCATCGTGTTGATGACAGATTCTGCGAGTGTGTTCATCTATTATCCTTTTTGTGGTAGTACCCGGTGTAAGTTCGCTCCAACAACCTTTTGGTGGTGGGTCTGTCATCTTGTTTATGTCAGATTGTGCGAGTGTTTTCTCTATCATCCTTTTGGTGGTAGGAGTCGGTGTGAGTTTGCTCCATCATTCTTTTGGTGGTGGGTCTGTCATCTTTTTGATGTCAGATTGTGCGAGTGTTTTCTCTATCATCCTTTTGATGGTAGTAGCCGGTGTGAGTCCGCTTCATCATTCGTTTGGTGGTGGGTATGTCATCTTGTTGATGTCAGATTATGCGAGTGTTTTCTCTATAATCCTATTGGTGGTAGTAGCCGGTGTGAGTTGGCTCCGTCATCCATTTTGGTGGTGGGTCTGTCATCTTTTTGATGTTAGATAGTGCAAGTGTTTTGATCTATCATCCTTTTGGTGGTAGTAGCCAGTGTGTGTTAGCTCCAGCAACCTTATGGTGGTGTGTCTATCATCTTGTTGATGTCAGATTATGCGATAGTTTGCTCTATCATCTTTTTGGTTGTAGTAGCCAGTGTGATTTCGCTCCATCATCCATTTGGTAGTGGCTCTGTCATCTTGTTGATGTCAGATTGTGCAAGTGTTTTGCTCTATCATCCCTTTGGTGGTGGTAGCCGGTGTGAGTTAGCTTCATCAACCTTATGGTGGTGTGTCTATCATCTTGTTGACGTCAGATTGTGCGAGTGTTTGCTCTATCATCCTTTTGGTGGTAGTAGGCGGTGTGAGTTTGCTCCATCAGCCTTTTGGTGTTGGGTCTTTCAGCTTTTTAATGTCATATTGTGCGAGTTTTTGCAATATCATCTTTTGGTGGTAGTAGTCGGTGTGAGTTTGCTCCATCATCTTTTTGGTGGTGGGTCTGTCATCTTGTTGATGTCAAATTGTGCGAGTGTTTGATCTATCATCCTTTTAGTTGTAGTTGCCGGTGTGAGTTCGCTCCATCATCCTTTTGGTTGTGGGTCTGTCATCTTGTTGATGTCAGATTGTGCGAGTGTTTGCTCTATCATCCTTTTGGTGGTCGTAGCCAGTGTGAGTTTCCTTCATCATCCGTTTGGTGGTGGGTATGTCATCTTGTTGATGTTAGATTGTTCGAGTGTTTGCTCTATCATCCTATTGGTGGTAGTAGACGGTGTGAGTTAGCTCCAGCATCCTTTTTGTGGTGGGTTTGTCATCTTGTTGATGACAGATTGTGCGAATGTGTTCATCTATCATCCTTTTGGTGGTAGTACCTGGTGTGAGTTTTCTCCATCAACCTTTTGGTGGTGGGTCTGTCATCTTGTTGTTTTCATATTGTGCGAGTGTTTGCTCTCTCATCCTTTTGGTGGTAGGAGTCAGTGTGATTTCGCTCCATCATCCTTTTGTTGGTGGGTTTGTCATCTTGTTGATGTCAGATTGTGCAAGTCTTTTCTCTATCATCCTTTTGGTGGTAGTAGCCGGTGTGAGTTTGCTCCACCATCCTTATGGTGGTGTGCCTATCATCTTGTTGATGTCAGATTATGCGAGTGTTTGCTCTATCATTATTTTGATGGTAGTAGCCGGTGTGAGTTTGCAACGTCATCCTTTTGGTGGCGGGTCTGTCATCTTAGTGATGTCAGATTATGCTAGTGTTTTTCTCTATCATCCTTTTGGTGGTAGTAGCCGGTGTGAGTTCGCTCCATCATCGGTTTCGTAGTGGGTCTGTCATCTTGTTGATGTTGGATTGTGCAAGTGTTTTGCTCTATCATCCCTTTGGTGGTGGTAGCTGGTGTGAGTTAGCTCCATCATCCTTACGGTGGTGTGTCTATCATCTTGTTGACGTCAGATTGTGCGAGTTTTTGCAATATCATCTTTTGGTGGTAGTAGCCGGTGTGAGTTCGCTCCATCATCCTTTTGGTGGTGGGTCTATCATCTTGTTGATGTCAAATTGTGCGAGTGTTTTCTCTATCATCCTTTTGGTGGTAGTAGTCGGTGTGAGTTCGCTTCATCATCCGTTTGGTAGTGGGTCTGTCATCTTGTTGATGTCAGATTGTGCATGTTTTTTGCTCTATCATCCCTTTGGTGGTGGTACCCGGTGTGAGTTAGCTCCATCATACTTACGGTGGTGTGTCTATCATCTTGTTGACGTCAGATTGTACGAGTGTTTGTTCTATCATCCTTTTGGTGGTAGTAGCCGGTGTGAGTTTGCTCCATCAGCCTTTTGGTGGTGGGTCTTTCAGCTTTTTGATGTCAAATTGTGCGAGTTTTTGCAATATCATCTTTTGGTGGTAGTAGCTGGTGTGAGTTCGCTCCATCATCCTTTTGGTGGTGGGTCTGTCATCTTGTTGATGTCAAATTGTGCGAGTGTTTTCTCTATCATCCTTTTGGTGGTAGTAGCCGGTGTGAATTGGCTCCATCATCCTTTTGGTTGTGGGTCTGTCATCTTGTTGACGTCAGATTGTGCGAGTGTTTTCTCTATCATCCTTTTCGTGTTAGTAGCTGGTGTGAGTTCGCTTCATCAAACGTTTAGTGGTGAGTATGTCATCTTGTTAAAGTCAGATTGTGCGAGTGTTTGCTCTATCATCCTATTGGTGGTAGTAACTGGTGTAAGTTCGCACCATCATCCATTTTGTGATGGGTCTGTCATCGTGTTGATGACAGATTCTGCGAGTGTGTTCATCTATTATCCTTTTTGTGGTAGTACCCGGTGTAAGTTCGCTCCAACAACCTTTTGGTGGTGGGTCTGTCATCTTGTTTATGTCAGATTGTGCGAGTGTTTTCTCTATCATCCTTTTGGTGGTAGGAGTCGGTGTGAGTTTGCTCCATCATTCTTTTGGTGGTGGGTCTGTCATCTTTTTGATGTCAGATTGTGCGAGTGTTTTCTCTATCATCCCTTTGATGGTAGTAGCCGGTGTGAGTCCGCTTCATCATTCGTTTGGTGGTGGGTATGTCATCTTGTTGATGTCAGATTATGCGAGTGTTTTCTCTATAATCCTATTGGTGGTAGTAGCCGGTGTGAGTTGGCTCCGTCATCCATTTTGGTGGTGGGTCTGTCATCTTTTTGATGTTAGATAGGGCAAGTGTTTTGATCTATCATCCTTTTGGTGGTAGTAGCCAGTGTGTGTTAGCTCCAGCAACCTTATGGTGGTGCGTCTATCATCTTGTTGATGTCAGATTATGCGATAGTTTGCTCTATCATCTTTTTGGTTGTAGTAGCCAGTGTGATTTCGCTCCATCATCCATTTGGTAGTGGCTCTGTCATCTTGTTGATGTCAGATTGTGCAAGTGTTTTGCTCTATCATCCCTTTGGTGGTGGTAGCCGGTGTGAGTTAGCTTCATCAACCTTATGGTGGTGTGTCTATCATCTTGTTGACGTCAGATTGTGCGAGTGTTTGCTCTATCATCCTTTTGGTGGTAGTAGGCGGTGTGAGTTTGCTCCATCAGCCTTTTGGTGTTGGGTCTTTCAGCTTTTTGATGTCATATTGTGCGAGTTTTTGCAATATCATCTTTTGGTGGTAGTAGTCGGTGTGAGTTTGCTCCATCATCTTTTTGGTGGTGGGTCTGTCATCTTGTTGATGTCAAATTGTGCGAGTGTTTGATCTATCATCCTTTTAGTTGTAGTTGCCGGTGTGAGTTCGCTCCATCATTCTTTTGGTTGTGGGTCTGTCATCTTGTTGATGTCAGATTGTGCGAGTGTTTGCTCTATCATCCTTTTGGTGGTCGTAGCCAGTGTGAGTTTGCTTCATCATCCGTTTGGTGGTGGGTATGTCATCTTGTTGATGTTAGATTGTTCGAGTGTTTGCTCTATCATCCTATTGGTGGTAGTAGACGGTGTGAGTTAGCTCCAGCATCCTTTTTGTGGTGGGTTTGTCATCTTGTTGATGACAGATTGTGCGAATGTGTTCATCTATCATCCTTTTGGTGGTAGTACCTGGTGTGAGTTTTCTCCATCAACCTTTTGGTGGTGGGTCTGTCATCTTGTTGTTTTCATATTGTGCGAGTGTTTGCTCTCTCATCCTTTTGGTGGTAGGAGTCAGTGTGATTTCGCTCCATCATCCTTTTGTTGGTGGGTTTGTCATCTTGTTGATGTCAGATTGTGCAAGTGTTTTCTCTATCATCCTTTTGGTGGTAGTAGCCGGTGTGAGTTTGCTCCACCATACTTATGGTGGTGTGCCTATCATCTTGTTGATGTCAGATTATGCGAGTGTTTGCTCTATCATCCTTTTGATGGTAGTAGCCGGTGTGAGTTTGCAACGTCATCCTTTTGGTGGCGGGTCTGTCATCTTAGTGATGTCAGATTATGCTAGTGTTTTTCTCTATCATCCTTTTGGTGGTAGTAGCCGGTGTGAGTTCGCTCCATCATCGGTTTCGTAGTGGGTCTGTCATCTTGTTGATGTTGGATTGTGCAAGTGTTTTGCTCTATCATCCCTTTGGTGGTGGTAGCTGGTGTGAGTTAGCTCCATCATCCTTACGGTGGTGTGTCTATCATCTTGTTGACGTCAGATTGTGCGAGTTTTTGCAATATCATCTTTTGGTGGTAGTACCGGTGTGAGTTCGCTCCATCATCCTTTTGGTGGTGGGTCTATCATCTTGTTGATGTCAAATTGTGCGAGTGTTTTCTCTATCATCCTTTTGGTGGTAGTAGTCGGTGTGAGTTTGCTTCATCATCCGTTTGGTAGTGGGTCTGTCATCTTGTTGATGTCAGATTGTGCATGTTTTTTGCTCTATCATCCCTTTGGTGGTGGTACCCGGTGTGAGTTAGCTCCATCATACTTACGGTGGTGTGTCTATCATCTTGTTGACGTCAGATTGTACGAGTGTTTGTTCTATCATCCTTTTGGTGGTAGTAGCCGGTGTGAGTTTGCTCCATCAGCCTTTTGGTGGTGGGTCTTTCAGCTTTTTGATGTCAAATTGTGCGAGTTTTTGCAATATCATCTTTTGCTGGTAGTAGCTGGTGTGAGTTCGCTCCATCATCCTTTTGGTGGTGGGTCTGTCATCTTGTTGATGTCAAATTGTGCGAGTGTTTTCTCTATCATCCTTTTGGTGGTAGTAGCCGGTGTGAATTGGCTCCATCATCCTTTTGGTTGTGGGTCTGTCATCTTGTTGACGTCAGATTGTGCGAGTGTTTTCTCTATCATCCTTTTCGTGTTAGTAGCTGGTGTGAGTTTGCTTCATCAAACGTTTAGTGGTGAGTATGTCATCTTGTTAAAGTCAGATTGTGCGAGTGTTTGCTCTATCATCCTATTGGTGGTAGTAACTGGTGTAAGTTCGCACCATCATCCATTTTGTGATGGGTCTGTCATCGTGTTGATGACAGATTCTGCGAGTGTGTTCATCTATTATCCTTTTTGTGGTAGTACCCGGTGTAAGTTCGCTCCAACAACCTTTTGGTGGTGGGTCTGTCATCTTGTTTATGTCAGATTGTGCGAGTGTTTTCTCTATCATCCTTTTGGTGGTAGGAGTCGGTGTGAGTTTGCTCCATCATTATTTTGGTGGTGGGTCTGTCATCTTTTTGATGTCAGATTGTGCGAGTGTTTTCTCTATCATCCTTTTGATGGTAGTAGCCGGTGTGAGTTCGCTTCATCATTCGTTTGGCGGTGGGTATGTCATCTTGTTGATGTCAGATTATGCGAGTGTTTTCTCTATAATCCTATTGGTGGTAGTAGCCGGTGTGATTGTCTCCGTCATCCATTTTGGTGGAGGGTCTGTCATCTTTTTGATGTTAGATAGTGCAAGTGTTTTGATCTATCATCCTTTTGGTGGTAGTAGCCAGTGTGTGTTAGCTCCAGCAACCTTATGGTGGTGTGTCTATCATCTTGTTGATGTCAGATTATGCGATAGTTTGCTCTATCATCTTTTTGGTTGTAGTAGCCGGTGTGATTTCGCTCCATCATCCATTTGGTAGTGGCTCTGTCATCTTGTTGATGTCAGATTGTGCAAGTGTTTTGCTCTATCATCCCTTTGGTGGTGGTAGCCGGTGTGAGTTAGCTTCATCAACCTTATGGTGGTGTGTCTATCATCTTGTTGACGTCAGATTGTGCGAGTGTTTGCTCTATCATCCTTTTGGTGGTAGTAGGCGGTGTGAGTTTGCTCCATCAGCCTTTTGGTGTTGGGTCTTTCAGCTTTTTGATGTCATATTGTGCGAGTTTTTGCTCCATCATCTTTTTGGTGGTGGGTCTGTCATCTTGTTGATGTCAAATTGTGCGAGTGTTTGATCTATCACCCTTTTAGTTGTAGTTGCCGGTGTGAGTTCGCTCCATCATCCTTTTGGTTGTGGGTCTGTCATCTTGTTGATGTCAGATTGTGCGAGTGTTTGCTCTATCATCCTTTTGGTGGTCGTAGCCAGTGTGAGTTTGCTTCATCATCCGTTTGGTGGTGGGTATGTCATCTTGTTGATGTCAGATTGTTCGAGTGTTTGCTCTATCATCCTATTGGTGGTAGTAGACGGTGTGAGTTAGCTCCAGCATCCTTTTTGTGGTGGGTTTGTCATCTTGTTGATGACAGATTGTGCGAATGTGTTCATCTATCATCCTTTTGGTGGTAGTACCTGGTGTGAGTTTTCTCCATCAACCTTTTGGTGGTGGGTCTGTCGTCTTGTTGTTTTCATATTGTGCGAGTGTTTGCTCTCTCATCCTTTTGGTGGTAGGAGTCGGTGTGATTTCGCTCCATCATCCTTTTGTTGGTGGGTTTGTCATCTTGTTGATGTCAGATTGTGCAAGTGTTTTCTCTATCATCCTTTTGGTGGTAGTAGCCGGTGTGAGTTTGCTCCACCATCCTTATGGTGGTGTGCCTATCATCTTGTTGATGTCAGATTATGCGAGTGTTTGCTCTATCATCCTTTTGATGGTAGTAGCCGGTGTGAGTTTGCAACGTCATCCTTTTGGTGGCGGGTCTGTCATCTTAGTGATGTCAGATTATGCTAGTGTTTTTCTCTATCATCCTTTTGGTGGTAGTAGCCGGTGTGAGTTCGCTCCATCATCGGTTTCGTAGTGGGTCTGTCATCTTGTTGATGTTGGATTGTGCAAGTGTTTTGCTCTATCATCCCTTTGGTGGTGGTAGCCGGTGTGAGTTAGCTCCATCATCCTTACGGTGGTGTGTCTATCATCTTGTTGACGTCAGATTGTGCGAGTTTTTGCAATATCATCTTTTGGTGGTAGTAGCCGGTGTGAGTTCGCTCCATCATCCTTTTGGTGGTGGGTCTATCATCTTGTTGATGTCAAATTGTGCGAGTGTTTTCTCTATCATCCTTTTGGTGGTAGTAGTTGGTGTGAGTTCGCTCCATCATCCTTTTGGTTGTGGGTCTGTCATCTTGTTGACGTCAGATTGTGCGAGTGTTTTCTCTAACATCCTTTTGGTGTTAGTAGCCGGTGTGAGTTTCCTTCATCATACGTTTTGTGGTGAGTATGTCATCTTGTTGATGTCAGATTATACGAGTGTTTGCTCTATCATCCTATTGGTGGTGGTAATTGGTGTAAGTTTGCTCCATCATCCTTTGCGTGGTGGGTCTGTCATCTTGTTGATGACAGATTCTGCGAATGTGTTCATCTATCATCCTTTTGGTGGTAGTACCCGGTGTGAGTTTGCTCCATGAACCTTTTGGTGGTGGGTTTGTCATCTTGTTTATGTTAGACTATGCGAGTGTTTTCTCTATCATCCTTTTGGCGGTAGTAGCCGGTGAGAGTTCGCTTCATCATCCTTTTGGTGGTGGGTATGTCATCTTGTTGATGTCAGATTGTGCGAGTGTTTGCTCTATCATCCTATTGGTGGTAGTAGCCGGTGTGAGTTGGCTCCGTCATCCTTTTTGGTGGTGGGTCTGTCATCTTGTTGATGTCATCTTGTTGGTGTGTGTTAGCTCCAACAACCTTACGGCGGTGTGTCTATCATCTTGTTGAAATCAGATTGTGTGAGTGTTTGCTCAATCATCCTTTTGGTGGTAGTAGCCGGTGTGAGTTTGCTCCATCAGCCTTTTGGTGGTGGGTCTTTCAGCTTTTTGATGTCAGATTGTGCGAGTTTTTGCAATATCATCTTTTGGTGGTAGTAGCCGGTGTGAGTTTGCTCCATCATTCTTTTGGTGGTGGGTCTGTCATCTTGTTGATGTCAAATTGTGCGAGTGTTTTCTCTATCATCCTTCTGGTGTTAGTAGCCGGTGTGAGTTTCCTTCATCATACGTTTTGTGGTGAGTATGTCATCTTGTTGATGTAAGATTATACGAGTGTTTGCTCTATCATCCTATTGGTGGTGGTAATTGGTGTAAGTTTGCTCCATCATCCTTTACGTGGTGGGTCTGTCATCTTGTTGATGACAGATTCTGCGAGTGTGTTCATCTATCATCGTTTTGGTGGTAGTACCCGGTGTGAGTTTGCTCCATGAACCTTTTGGTGGTGGGTTTGTCATCTTGTTTATGTTAGACTATGCGAGTGTTTTCTCTATCATCCTTTTGGTGGTAGGAGTCGGTGTGAAATCGCTCCATCATCCTTTTGGTGGTGGGTCTGTCATCTTTTTGATGTCAGATTGTGCGAATGTTTTCTCTATCATCCTTTTGGCGGTAGTAGCCGGTGTGAGTTCGCTTCATCATCCTTTTGGTGGTGGGTATGTCATCTTGTTGATGTCAGATTGTGCGAGTGTTTGCTATATCATCCTATTGGTGGTAGTAGCCGGTGTGAGTTGGCTCCGTCATCCTTTTTGGTGGTGGGTCTGTCATCTTGTTGATGTCAGATTGTGCAAGTGTTTTGATCTATAATCCTTTTGGGGGTAGTAGTTGGTGTGTGTTAGCTCCAGCAACCTTACGGCGGTGTGTCTATCATCTTGTTGAAATCAGATTGTGTGAGTGTTTGCTCTATCATCCTTTTGGTGGTAGTAGCCGGTGTGAGTTTGCTCCATCAGCCTTTTGGTGGTGGGTCTTTCAGCTTTTTGATTTCAGATTGTGCGAGTTTTTGCAATATCATCTTTTGGTGGTAGCAGCCGGTGTGAGTTTGCTCCATCATTCTTTTGGTGGTGGGTCTGTCATCTTGTTGATGTAAAATTGTGCGAGTGTTTTCTCTATCATCCTTTTGGTGGTAGTAGCCGGTGTGAGTTTGCTCCATCATCCTTTTGGTTGTGGGTCTGTCATCTTGTTGACGTCAGATTGTGCGAGTGTTTTCTCTATCTTCCTTTTGGTGGTAGTAGCCGGTGTGAGTTTGCTTCATTTTACGTTTGGTGTCGAGTATGTCATCTTGTTGATGTCAGATTGTGCGAGTGTTGGCTCTATCATCTTGTTGAAGACAGATTGTGCGAGTGTGTTCATGTATCATCCTTTTGGTGGTTGTACCCGGTGTGAGTTTGCTCCATCAACCTTATGATGGTGGGTCAGTCATCTTGTTGTTTTCAGATTGTGCAAGTGTTTGCTCTATCATCCTTTTGGTGGTAGGAGTCGGTGTGAGTTCGCTCCATCATCTTTTTGTTGGTGGGTATGTCATCTTGTTGATGTCAGATTGTGCGAGTGTTTGCTCTATCATCCTTTTGGTGGTAGTAGCCGGTGTAAGTTTGCAACGTCATCCTTTTAATGGTGGGTATGTCATCTTAGTGATGTCAGGTTGTGCGAGTGTTTTGCTCTATCATCCTTTTGGTGGTAGTAGTCGGTGTGAGTTCGCTCCATCATCCGTTTGGTGGTGGGTATGTCATCTTTTTCATGTCAGATTGTGCAAGTGTTTTCCTCTATCATCGCTTTGGTGGTGGTAGCCGGTGTGAGTTAGCTCCATTATCCTTATGGTGGTTTCTCTATCATCTTGTCAATGTTAGATTGTGCGAGTGTTTGCTCTATCATCCTTTTGGTGGTAGTAGTCGGTGTGAATTCGCTCCATTAGCCTTTTGGGGGTGGGTCTTTCAGCCTTTTGACGTCAGATTGTGCGAGTTTTTGCAATATCATCTTTTGGTGGTAGTAGCCGGTGTGAGTTTGCTCCATCATCTTTTTGGTGATGGTTCTGTTATCTTGTTGATGTCAAATTATGCGAGTGTTTGCTCTGTCATCCTTTTGGTGGTAGTAGCCAGTGTGAGTTCGATCCATCATCCTTTTGGTTGTGGGTCTGTCATCTTGTTGACGTCAGATTGTGCGAGTCTTTTCTCCATCAACCTTTTAGTGGTAGTAGCCGGTGTGAGTTCGCTTCATCGTCTGTTTGGTGGTGGGTATGTCATCTTGTTGATGTCAGATTATACGAGTGTTTGCTCTATCATCCTATTGGTGATAGTAGCCGGTGTGAGTTCGCTCCAACATGCTTTTTGTGGTGGGTCTGTCATCTTGCCTATGACCGATTTTGTGAGTCTGTTCAACTATCATTCTTTTGGTGGTAGTAGTCGTTGTGAGTACGCTCCATCATCCTTTTGGTGGTGGGTCTTTCATCTTGTTGATATCAAATTGTGCGAGTGTTTGCTCTATCATCCTTTTGGTGGTAGTAGCCGGTGTTAGTTCGCCCCATCATCCTTTAAGTGGTGGGTCTGTCATCTTGTTGATGTCAGATTGTGCGAGTGTTTTCTCTATCATCCTTTCGGTGGTAGTAGCCGGTGTGAGTTCGCTTCATCATCCATTTGGTGGTGGGTATGTCATCTTGTTGATGTCAGATTGTGCGAGTGTTTTGATCTATCATCCTTTTGGTGGTAGTAGCCGGTGTGAGTTCACAATGTCATCTTTTTGGTGGCAGGTCCGTCAATTTTAGTGATGTCAGATTGTGCGAGTGTTTTGCTCTATCATCCTTTTGGTGGTAGTAGCCGGTGTGAGTTCGCTCCATCATCCATTTGGTAATGGGTGTGTCATCTTGTTGATGTCAGATTGTGCACGTGTTTTGCGCCATCATCCCTTTGGTGATGGTAGCCGGTTTGAGTTAGCTCCATCATCCTTACGGTGGTGTGTCTATCATCTTGTTGACGTCAGATTATGCGAGTGTTTGCTCTATCATACTTTTGGTGGTAGTAGCCGGTGTGAGTTTGCTCTATCAGCCTTTTGGTGGTGGGTCTGTCATCTTGTTGATATCAGATTGTGCAAATGTTTTCCTCTATCATCCCTTTGGTGGTGGTAGCCGGTGTGAGTTTGCTTCATCATCCTTATGGTGGTGGGCCTTTCATCTTGTAAACGTCAGATTGTGCTAGTGTTTTCTCTATCATCCTTTTGGTGGTAATAGCCGGTGTGAGTTCGCCCCGTCATCCTTTTTGTGGTGGGTCTGTCATCTTGTTGATGACAGATTGTGTGAGTGTGTTCATCTATCATCCTTTTTGTGGTAGTACCTGGTGTGAGTTTGCTCGATCAACCTTTTGGTGGTGGGTCTGTCATCTTGTTGTTGTCAGATTGTGCGAGTGTTTGCTATATCATCCTTTTGGTGGTAAGATTCGGTTTGAGTTTGATCTATCATCCTTTTGGTGGTGGGTCTGTCATCTTGTTGATGTCAGATTGTGCGAGTGTTTTCTCTATCATCCTTTTGTTGGTAGTAGCCGGTGTGTGTTAGCTCCATCATCCTGATGGTGGTGTGTCTATAATCTTGTTGATGTCAGATTGTGCGAGTGTTTGCTCTATCATCCTTTTGGTGGTAGTAGCCGGTGTGAGTTCGCAACGTCATCCATTTGGTGGCGGGTCTGTCATCTTAGTGATGTCAGATTGTGCGAAAGTTTTGCTCTATCATCCTTTTGGTGGTAGTAGCCGGTGCGTGTTCGCTGCATCATCCGTATGGTGGTGGGTCTGTCATCTTGTTGATGTCTGATTGTGCGAGTGTTTGCTCTATCATACTTTTGGTGGTGGGTCTTTCAGCTTTTTGAATTCAGATTGTGCGAGTTTTTGCAATATCATCTTTTGGTGGGAGTAGCCTGTGTGAGTTTGCTCCATCATGCTTTTGGTGGTGGGTCTGTCATCTTGTTGATGTCAAATTGTGCGAGTGTTCGCTCTATCATCCTTTTGGTGGTAGTAGCCGGTGTGAGTTCGCTCCATCATCCTTTTGGTTGTGGGTCTGTCATCTTGTTGACGTCAGATTGTGTGAGTGTTTTCTCTATCATCCTTTTGGTGGTAGTGGCCGGTGTGAGTTTGCTTCATCATGCGTTTGGTGGTGCATATGTCATCTTGTTGATGTCAGATTATGCGAGTGTTTGCTATATCATCCTATTGGTGGTAGTAGCCGGTGTGAATTTACTCCATCATCCTTTTTGTGGTGGGTCTGTCATCTTGTTGACGACAGATTGTGCGAGTGTGTTTGTTTATCATCCTTTTGGTGGTAGTACCCGGTGTGAGTTTGCTCCATCAACCTTTTGGTTGTGGGTCTGTCATCTTGTTGACGTCAGATTATGCGAGTGTTTTCTCTATCATCCTTTTGGTGGTAGTAGCCGGTGTGAGTTTGCTTCATCATGCGTTTGGTGGTGCGTATGTCATCTTGTTGATGTCAGATTGTGCGAGTGTTTTCTCTATCATCCTTTTGTTGGCGGGTCTGTCATCTTGTTGATGTCAGATTGTGCGAGTGTTTTCTCTATCATCCCTTTGGTGGTAGTAGCCGGTGTGTGTTAGCTCCATCATCCTTATGGTGGTGTGTCTATCATTTTGTTGATGTCAGATTGTGCGAGTGTTTTCTCTATCATCCTTTTGGTGGTAGTAGCCGGTGTAAGTTTGCAACGTCATCCTTTTAATGGTGGGTATGTCATCTTAGTGATGTCAGGTTGTGCGAGTGTTTTGCTCTATCATCCTTTTGGTGGTAGTAGTCGGTGTGATTTCGCTCCATCATCCGTTTGGTGGTGGGTATGTCATCTTTTTCATGTCAGATTGTGCAAGTGTTTTCCTCTATCATCGCTTTGGTGGTGGTAGCCGGTGTGAGTTAGCTCCATTATCCTTATGGTGGTTTCTCTATCATCTTGTCAATGTTAGATTGTGCGAGTGTTTGCTCTATCATCCTTTTGGTGGTAGTAGTCGGTGTGAATTCGCTCCATTAGCCTTTTGGGGGTGGGTCTTTCAGCCTTTTGACGTCAGATTGTGCGAGTTTTTGCAATATCATCTTTTGGTGGTAGTAGCCGGTGTGAGTTTGCTCCATCATCTTTTTGGTGATGGTTCTGTTATCTTGTTGATGTCAAATTATGCGAGTGTTTGCTCTGTCATCCTTTTGGTGGTAGTAGCCAGTGTGAGTTCGATCCATCATCCTTTTGGTTGTGGGTCTGTCATCTTGTTGACGTCAGATTGTGCGAGTCTTTTCTCCATCAACCTTTTAGTGGTAGTAGCCGGTGTGAGTTCGCTTCATCGTCTGTTTGGTGGTGGGTATGTCATCTTGTTGATGTCAGATTATACGAGTGTTTGCTCTATCATCCTATTGGTGATAGTAGCCGGTGTGAGTTCGCTCCAACATGCTTTTTGTGGTGGGTCTGTCATCTTGCCTATGACCGATTTTGTGAGTCTGTTCAACTATCATTCTTTTGGTGGTAGTAGTCGTTGTGAGTACGCTCCATCATCCTTTTGGTGGTGGGTCTTTCATCTTGTTGATATCAAATTGTGCGAGTGTTTGCTCTATCATCCTTTTGGTGGTAGTAGCCGGTGTTAGTTCGCCCCATCATCCTTTAAGTGGTGGGTCTGTCATCTTGTTGATGTCAGATTGTGCGAGTGTTTTCTCTATCATCCTTTCGGTGGTAGTAGCCGGTGTGAGTTCGCTTCATCATCCATTTGGTGGTGGGTATGTCATCTTGTTGATGTCAGATTGTGCGAGTGTTTTGATCTATCATCCTTTTGGTGGTAGTAGCCGGTGTGAGTTCACAATGTCATCTTTTTGGTGGCAGGTCCGTCAATTTTAGTGATGTCAGATTGTGCGAGTGTTTTGCTCTATCATCCTTTTGGTGGTAGTAGCCGGTGTGAGTTCGCTCCATCATCCATTTGGTAATGGGTGTGTCATCTTGTTGATGTCAGATTGTGCACGTGTTTTGCGCCATCATCCCTTTGGTGATGGTAGCCGGTTTGAGTTAGCTCCATCATCCTTACGGTGGTGTGTCTATCATCTTGTTGACGTCAGATTATGCGAGTGTTTGCTCTATCATACTTTTGGTGGTAGTAGCCGGTGTGAGTTTGCTCTATCAGCCTTTTGGTGGTGGGTCTGTCATCTTGTTGATATCAGATTGTGCAAATGTTTTCCTCTATCATCCCTTTGGTGGTGGTAGCCGGTGTGAGTTTGCTTCATCATCCTTATGGTGGTGGGCCTTTCATCTTGTAAACGTCAGATTGTGCTAGTGTTTTCTCTATCATCCTTTTGGTGGTAATAGCCGGTGTGAGTTCGCCCCGTCATCCTTTTTGTGGTGGGTCTGTCATCTTGTTGATGACAGATTGTGTGAGTGTGTTCATCTATCATCCTTTTTGTGGTAGTACCTGGTGTGAGTTTGCTCGATCAACCTTTTGGTGGTGGGTCTGTCATCTTGTTGTTGTCAGATTGTGCGAGTGTTTGCTATATCATCCTTTTGGTGGTAAGATTCGGTTTGAGTTTGATCTATCATCCTTTTGGTGGTGGGTCTGTCATCTTGTTGATGTCAGATTGTGCGAGTGTTTTCTCTATCATCCTTTTGTTGGTAGTAGCCGGTGTGTGTTAGCTCCATCATCCTGATGGTGGTGTGTCTATAATCTTGTTGATGTCAGATTGTGCGAGTGTTTGCTCTATCATCCTTTTGGTGGTAGTAGCCGGTGTGAGTTCGCAACGTCATCCATTTGGTGGCGGGTCTGTCATCTTAGTGATGTCAGATTGTGCGAAAGTTTTGCTCTATCATCCTTTTGGTGGTAGTAGCCGGTGCGTGTTCGCTGCATCATCCGTATGGTGGTGGGTCTGTCATCTTGTTGATGTCTGATTGTGCGAGTGTTTGCTCTATCATACTTTTGGTGGTGGGTCTTTCAGCTTTTTGAATTCAGATTGTGCGAGTTTTTGCAATATCATCTTTTGGTGGGAGTAGCCTGTGTGAGTTTGCTCCATCATGCTTTTGGTGGTGGGTCTGTCATCTTGTTGATGTCAAATTGTGCGAGTGTTCGCTCTATCATCCTTTTGGTGGTAGTAGCCGGTGTGAGTTCGCTCCATCATCCTTTTGGTTGTGGGTCTGTCATCTTGTTGACGTCAGATTGTGTGAGTGTTTTCTCTATCATCCTTTTGGTGGTAGTGGCCGGTGTGAGTTTGCTTCATCATGCGTTTGGTGGTGCATATGTCATCTTGTTGATGTCAGATTATGCGAGTGTTTGCTATATCATCCTATTGGTGGTAGTAGCCGGTGTGAATTTACTCCATCATCCTTTTTGTGGTGGGTCTGTCATCTTGTTGACGACAGATTGTGCGAGTGTGTTTGTTTATCATCCTTTTGGTGGTAGTACCCGGTGTGAGTTTGCTCCATCAACCTTTTGGTTGTGGGTCTGTCATCTTGTTGACGTCAGATTATGCGAGTGTTTTCTCTATCATCCTTTTGGTGGTAGTAGCCGGTGTGAGTTTGCTTCATCATGCGTTTGGTGGTGCGTATGTCATCTTGTTGATGTCAGATTGTGCGAGTGTTTTCTCTATCATCCTTTTGTTGGCGGGTCTGTCATCTTGTTGATGTCAGATTGTGCGAGTGTTTTCTCTATCATCCCTTTGGTGGTAGTAGCCGGTGTGTGTTAGCTCCATCATCCTTATGGTGGTGTGTCTATCATTTTGTTGATGTCAGATTGTGCGAGTGTTTGCTCTATCATCCTTTTTGGTGGTAGTAGCCGGTGTGAGTTTGCAACGTCATCCTTTTGGTGGCGGGTCTGTCATCTTAGTGATGTCAGATTGTGCGAGTGTTTTGCTCTATCATCATTTTGGTGGTAGTAATTGGTGTGAGTTTGCTCCATAATCCGCTTGGTGGTGGGTCTGTCATCTTGTTGATGTCAGATTGTGCAAATGTTTTCCGCTATCATCCCTTTGGTGGTGGTAGCCGGCGTGAGTTAGCTCCATCATCCTTATGGTGGTGTCTCTATCATCTTGTTGACGTCAGATTGTGCGAGTGTTTGCTCTATCATCTATTTGGTGGTAGTAGCCGATGTGAGTTTGCTCCATCAACCCTTTGGTGGTGGGTGTTTCAGGTTTTTGATGCTAGATTGTGCGAGTTTTTGCAATATCCTCTTTTGGTGGTAGTAGCCGGTGTGAGTTTGCTCCATCATCTTTTTGGTGGTGGGTCTGTCATCTCGTTGATGTCAAATTATGCGAGTGTTTGCTCTATCATCCTTTTGGTGGTAGTAGCCGGTGTGAGTTCGATCCATCATCCTTTTGGTTGTGGGTCTGTCATCTTGTTGACGTCAGATTGTGCGAGTGTTTTCTCTATCATCCTTTTGGTGGTAGTAGCCGGTGTGAGTTTGCTTCATCATGCGTTTGGTGGTGCGTATGTCATCTTGTTGATGTTAGATTATGCGAGTGTTTGCTCTATCATCCTATTGGTGGTAGTAGCCGGTGTGAGTTTGCTCCATCATCCTTTTTGTGGTGGGTCTGTCATCTTGTTGATGATAGATTGTGCGAGTGTGTTCATTTATCATCCTTTTGGTGGTAGTACCCGGTGTGAGTTTGCTCCATCAACCTTTTGGTGGTGGGTCTGTTATCTTGTTGATGTCAGATTGTGGGAGCGTTTGCTCTATCATCCATTTGGTTGTAGGAGTCGGTGTTAGTTCGCTCCATTATCCTTTTAGTGGTGGGTATGTCATCTTATTGATGTCAGATTCTGCGTGTGTTTGCTCTATCATCCTTTTGGTGGTAGTAGCCGGTGTTAGTTTTCTCCATCATCCTTTTGGTTGTGGGTCTGTCATCTTGTTGACGTCACATTATGCGAGTGTTTTCTCTATCATCCTTTTGGTGGTAGTAGCCGGTGTGAGTTTGCTTCATCATGCGTTTGGTGGTGCGTATGTCATCTTGTTGATGTCAGATTGTGCGAGTGTTTTCTCTATCATCCTTTTGTTGGTGGGTTTGTCATCTTGTTGATTTCACATTGTGCGAGTGTTTTCTCTATCATCCTTTTGGTGGTAGTAGCAGGTGTGAGTTTGCTCCATCATCCTTATGGTGGGGTGTCTATCATCTTGTTGATGTTAGATTGTGCGAGTGTTTTCTCTATCATCCTTTTGGTGGTAGTAGCCGGTGTGAGTTTGCAACGTCATCCTTTTGGTGGCGGGTCTGTCATCTTAGTGATGTCAGATTGTGCGAGTGTTTTGCTCTATCATCCTTTTGGTGGTAGTAATCGGTGTGAGTTTGCTCCATCATCCGTTTGGTGGTGGGTCTGTCATCTTGTTGATATCAGATTGTGCAAATGTTTTCCTCTATCATCCCTTTGGTGGTGGTAGCCGGTGTGAGTTAGCTCCATCATCCTTATGGTGGTGTCTCTATCATCTTGTTGACGTCAGATTGTGCGAGTGTTTGCTCTATCATCATTTTGGTGGTAGTAGCCGATGGGAGTTTACTCAATCAGCCTTTTGGTGGTCGGTATGTCATCTTGTTAATGACAAATTGTATGAGTGTGTTCATCTGTCATCCATTTCGTGGTAGTAACTGGTGTGAGTTTGCTCGATCAACCTTTTGGTGGTGGGTCTGTCATCTTGTTGTTGTCAGATTGTGCGAGTGTTTGCTATATCATCCTTTGGTGGTAAGAGTCGGTTTGAGTTTGATCTATCATCCTTTTGGTGGTGGGTCTGTCATCTTGTTGATGTCAGATTGTGCGAGTGTTTTCTCTATCATCCTTTTGGTGGTAGTAGCCGGTGTGTGTTAGCTCCATCATCCTTATGGTGGTGTGCCTATCATTTTGTTGATGTCAGATTGTGCGAGTGTTTGCTCTATCATCCTTTTGGTGGTAGTAGCCGGAGTAAGTTTGCAACGTCATCCTTTTGGTGGCGGGTCTGTCATCTTAGTGATGTCAGATTGTGCGAGTGTTTTGCTCTATCATCCTTTTGGTGGTAGTAGCCGGTGTGTGTTCGCTGCATCATCTGTTTGGTGGTGGGTCTGTCATCTTGTTTATGTCAGATTGTGCGAGTGTTTGCTCTATCATCCTTTTGGTGGTAGTAGCCAGTCTGAGTTTTCTCCAGCAGCCTTTTGGTGGTGGGTCTTTCAGCTTTTTGAAGTTAGATTATGCGAGTTTTTGCAATATCATCTTTTGTTGGGAGTAGCCGGTGTGAGTTTGCTCCATCATGCTTTTGGTGGTGGGTCTGTCATCTTGTTGATGTCAAATTGTGCGAGTGTTCTCTCTATCATCCTTTTGGTGGTAGTAGCCGGTGTGAGTTTGCTCCATCATCCTTTTGGTTGTGGGTCTGTCATCTTGTTGACGTCAGATTGTGCGATTGTTTTCTCTATCATCCTTTTGGTGGTAGTGGCCGGTGTGAGTTTGCTTCGTCATGCGTTTGGTGGTGCGTATGTCATCTTGTTGATGTCAGATTATGCGAGTGTTTGCTATATCATCCTATTGGTGGTAGTAGCCGGTGTGAATTTGCTCCATCATCCTTTTTGTGGTGCGTCTGTCATCTTGTTGACGACAGATTGTGCGAGTGTGTTCGTTTATCATCCTTTTGGTGGTAGTACCCGGTGTGAGTTTGCTCCATCAACCTTTTGGTGGTGGGTCTGTTATCTTGTTGATGTCAGATTGTGCGAGTGTTTGCTCTATCATCCTTTTGGTGGTAGGAGTCGGTGTTAGTTCGTTCCATCATCCTTTTAGTGGTGGGTATGTCATCTTGTTGATGTCAGATTCTGCGAGTGTTTGTTCTATCATTCTTTTGGTGGTAGTAGCCGGTGTGAGTTTGCTCCATCATCCTTTTGGTTGTGGGTCTTTCATCTTGTTGACGTTAGATTATGCGATTGTTTTCTCTATCATCCTTTTGGTGGTAGTAGCCGGTGTGAATTTGCTTCATCATGCGTTTGGTGGTGCGTATGTCAGCTTGTTGATGTCAGATTGTGCGAGTGTTTCTCTATCATCCTTTTGTTGGTGGGTTTGTCATCTTGTTGATTTCACATTGTGCGAGTGTTTTCTCTATCATCCATTTGGTGGTAGTAGCCGATGTGAGTTTGCTCCATCATCATTATTGTCGTATGTCTTTTATCTTGTTGATGTTAGATTGTGCGAGTGTTTGCTCTATCATCCTTTTGGTGGTAGTAGCCGGTGTGAGTTTGCAACGTCATCTTTTTGGTGGCGGGTCTGTCATCTTATGGATGTCTGATTGTGCGAGTGTTTTCCTCTATCATCCTTTTGGTGGTAGTAATCGGTGTGAGTTTGCTCCATCATCCGTTTGGTGGTGGGTCTGTCATCTTGTTGATATCAGATTGTGGAAATGTTTTCCTCTATCATCCCTTTGGTGGTGGTAGCCGGTGTGAGTTAGCTCCATCATCCTTATGGTGGTGTCTCTATCATCTTGTTGACTTCAGATTGTGCGAGTGTTTGCTCTATCATCATTTTGGTGGTAGTAGCAGATGGGAGTTTGCTCAATCAGCCTTTTGGTGGTGGGTCTGTCATCTTGTTGATGACAAATTGTATGAGTGTGTTCATCTGTCATCCATTTCGTGGTAGTACCTGGTGTGAGTTTGCTCGATCAACCTTTTGGTGGTGGGTCTGTCATCTTGTTGTTGTCAGATTGTGCGAGTGTTTGCTATATCATCCTTTGGTGGTAAGAGTTGGTTTGAGTTTGATCTATCATCCTTTTGGTGGTGGGTCTGTCATCTTGTTGATGTCAGATTGTGCGAGTGTTTTCTCTATCATCCTTTTGGTGGTAGTAGCCGGTGTGTGTTAGCTCCATCATCCTTATGGTGGTGTGTCTATCATTTTGTTGATGTCAGATTGTGCGAGTGTTTGCTCTATCATCCTTTTGGTGGTAGTAGCCGGAGTGAGTTTGCAACGTCATCCTTTTGGTGGCGGGTCTATCATCTTAGTGATGTCAGATTGTGCGAGTGTTTTGCTCTATCATCCTTTTGGTGGTAGTAGCCGGTGTGTGTTCGCTGCATCATCTGTTTGGTGGTGGGTCTGTCATCTTATTTATGTCAGATTGTGCGAGTGTTTGCTCTATCATCCTTTTGGTGGTAGTAGCCAGTCTGAGTTTTCTCCAGCATCCTTTTGGTGGTGGGTCTTTCAGCATTTTGAAGTCAGATTGTGCGAGTTTTTGCAATATCATCTTTTGTTGGGAGTAGCCGGTGTGAGTTTACTCCATCATGCTTTTGGTGGTGGGTCTGTCATCTTGTTGATGTCAAATTGTGCGAGTGTTCGCTCTATCATCCTTTTGGTGGTAGTAGCCGGTGTGAGTTTGCTCCATCATCCTTTTGGTTGTGGGTATGTCATCTTATTGACGTCAGATTGTGCGAGTGTTTTCTCTATCATCCTTTTGGTGGTAGTGGCCGGTGTGAGTTTGCTTCATCATGCGTTTGGTGGTGCGTATGTCATCTTGTTGATGTCAGATTATGCGAGTGTTTGCTATATCATCCTATTGGTGGTAGTAGCCGGTGTGAATTTGCTCCATCATCCTTTTTGTGGTGGGTCTGTCATCTTGTTGACGACAGATTGTGCGAGTGTGTTCGTTTATCATCCTTTTGGTGGTAGTACCCGGTGTGAGTTTGCTTCATCAACCTTTTGGTGGTGGGTCTGTTATCTTGTTGATGTCAGATTGTGCGAGCGTTTGCTCTATCATTATTTTGGTGGTAGGAGTCGGTGTTAGTTCGTTCCATCATCCTTTTAGTGGTGGGTATGTCATCTTGTTGATGTCAGATTCTGCGAGTGTTTGTTCTATCATCCTTTTGGTGGTAGTAGCCGGTGTGAGTTTGCTCCATCATCCTTTTGGTTGTGGGTCTGTCATCTTGTTGACGTCAGATTATGCGAGTGTTTTCTCTATCATCCTTTTGGTGGTAGTAGCCGGTGTGAATTTTCTTCATCATGCGTTTGGTGGTGCGTATGTCATCTTATTGATGTCAGATTGTGCGAGTGTTTCTCTATCATCCTTTTGTTGGTGGGTTTGTCATCTTGTTGATTTCACATTGTGCGAGTGTTTTCTCTATCATCCATTTGGTGGTAGTAGCCGATGTGAGTTTGCTCCATCATCCTTATTGTGGTCTGTCTATCATCTTGTTGATGTTAGATTGTGCGAGTGTTTGCTCTATCATCCTTTTGGTGGTAGTAGCCGGTGTGAGTTTGCAATGTCATCCTTTTGGTGGCGGGTCTGTCATCTTATGAATGTCAGATTGTGCGAGTGTTTTGCTCTATCATCCTTTTGGTGGTAGTAATCGGTGTGAGTTTGCTCTATCATCCGTTTGGTGGTGGGTCTGTCATCTTGTTGATATCAGATTGTGCAAATGTTTTCCTCTATCATCCCTTTAGTGGTGGTAGCCGGTGTGAGTTAGCTCCATCATTCTTATGGTGGTGTCTCTATCATCTTGTTGACGTCAGATTGTGCGAGTGTTTGCTCTATCATCATTTTGGTGGTAGTAGCCGATGGGAGTTTGTTCAATCAGGCTTTTGGTGGTGGGTCTGTCATCTTGTTGATGACAAATTGTATGAGTGTGTTCTTCTGTCATCCATTTCGTGGTAGTACCTGGTGTGAGTTTGCTCGATCAACCTTTTGGTGGTGGGTCTGTCATCTTGTTGTTGTCAGATTGTGCGAGTGTTTGCTATATCATCCTTGGGTGGTAAGAGTCGGTTTGAGTTTGATCTATCATCATTTTGGTGGTGGGTCTGTCATCTTGTTGATGTCAGATTGTGCGAGTGTTTTCTCTATCATCCTTTTGGTGGTAGTAGCCGGTGTGTGTTAGCTCCATCATCCTTATGGTGGTGTGTCTATCATTTTGTTGATGTCAGATTGTGCGAGTGTTTGCTCTATCATCCTTTTGGTGGTAGTAGCCGGAGTGAGTTTGCAACGTCATCCTTTTGGTGGCGGGTCTATCATCTTAGTGATGTCAGATTGTGCGAGTGTTTTGCTTTATCATCCTTTTGGTGGTAGTAGCCAGTGTGTGTTCGCTGCATCATCTGTTTGGTGGTGGGTCTGTCATCTTGTTTATGTCAGATTGTGCGAGTGTTTGCTCTATCATCCTTTTGGTGGTAGTTTCCAGTCTGAGTTTTCTCCAGCAGCCTTTTGGTGGTGGGTCTTTCAACTTTTTGAAGTCAGATTGTGCGAGTTTTTGCTCCATCCTTTTGTTGGGAGTAGCCGGTGTGAGTTTGCTCCATTATGCGAGTGTGTTCGTTTATCATCCTTTTGTTGGTAGTACCCGGTGTGAGTTTGCTCCATCAACCTTTTGGTGGCGGGTCTGTTATCTTGTTGATGTCAGATTGTGCGAGCGTTTGCTCTATCATCCTTTTGGTGGTAGGAGTCGGTGTTAGTTCGTTCCATCATCCTTTTAGTGGTGGGTATGTCATCTTGTTGATGTCAGATTCTGCGAGTGTTTGTTCTATCATCCTTTTGGTGGTAGTAGCCGGTGTGAGTTTGCTCCATCATCCTTTTGGTTGTGGGTCTGTCATCTTGTTGACGTCAGATTATGCGAGTGTTTTCTCTATCATCCTTTTGGTGGTAGTAGCCGGTGTGAATTTGCTTCATCATGCGTTTGGTGGTGCGTATGTCATTTTGTTGATGTCAGATTGTGCGAGTGTTTGCTCTATCATCCTTTTGTTGGTGGGTTTGTCATCTTGTTGATTTCACATTGTGCGAGTGTTTTCTCTATCATCCATTTGGTGGTAGTAGCCGATGTGAGTTTACTCCATCATCCTTATTGTGGTCTATCTATCATCTTGTTGATGTTAGATTGTGCGAGTGTTTGCTCTATCATCCTTTTGGTGGTAGTAGCCGGTGTGAGTTTGCAACGTCATCCTTTCGGTGGCGGATCTGTCATCTTATGGATGTCAGATTGTGCGAGTGTTTTGCTCTATCATCCTTTTGGTGGTAGTAATTGGTGTGAGTTTGCTCCATAATCCGTTTGGTGGTGGGTCTGTCATCTTGTTGATGTCAGATTGTGCAAATGTTTTCCTCTATCATCCCTTTGGTGGTGGTAGCCGGTGTGAGTTAGTTCCATCATCCTTATGGTGGTGTCTCTATCATCTTGTTGATGTCAGATTGTGGGAGTGTTTGCTCTATCATCCTTTTGGTGGTAGTAGCCGATGTGAGTTCGCTCCATCAGCCTTTTGGTGGTGGGTCTTTCATCTTTTTGCAATATCCTCTTTTGGTGGTAGTAGCCGGTGTGAGATTGCTCCATCATCTTTTTCGTGGTGGGTCTGTCATCTCGCTGATGTCAAATTGTGCGAGTGTTTGCTCTATCATCCTTTTGGTGGTAGTAGCCGGTGTGAGTTCGATCCATCATCCTTTTGGTCGTGGGTCTGTCATCTTGTTGACGTCAGATTGTGCGAGTGTTTTCTCCCTCAAACTTTTGGTGGTAGTAGCCGGTGTGACTTTGCTTCATCGTCCGTATGGTGGTGGGTACGTCATCTTTTTGATGTCAGATTGTGCGAGTGTTTGCTCTATCATCCTATTGGTGATAGTAGCCGGTGTGAGTTCGCTCCATCATCCTTTTTGAGGTGGGTCTGTCATTTTGCCTATGACCGATTTTGCGAGTGTTTGCTTTATCATCCTTTTGGTGGTAGTAGCCGGTGTGAGTTTGCTTCATCATCCATTTGGTGGTGGGTATGTCATCTTGTTGATGTCAGATTGTGCGAGTGTTTTGATCTATCATCCTTTTGGTGGTAGTAGCCGGTGTGTGTTAGCTCCATCAACCTTATGGTGGTGTGTCTATCATCTTGTTGATGTCAGATTGTGCGAGTGTTTGCTCTATCATCCTTTTGGTGGTAGTAGTTGGTGTGAGTTCACAACATCATCTTTTTGGTGGCAGGTCCGTCTATTTTAGTGATGTCAGATTGTGCGAGTGTTTTGCTGTATCATCCTTTTGGTGGTAGTAGCCGATGTGAGTTCGCTCCCTCATCCGTTTGGTAGTGGGTCTGTCATCTTGTTGATGTCGGATTGTGCACGTGTTTTGCACCATCATCCCTTTGGTGATGGTAGCCGGTGTGAGTTAGCTCCATCATCCTTACGGTGGTGTGTCTATCATCTTGTTGACATCAGATTATGCGAGTGTTTGCTCTATCATCCTTTTGGTGGTAGTAGCCGGTGTGAGTTCGCTCCATCAGCCTTTTGGTGGTGGGTCTGTCATTTTGTTGACGTCAGATTGTGCGAGTGTTTTCTCTATCATCCTTTTGGTTGTAGTAGCTGGTGTGAGTTTGCTACATCATCCTTTTGGTGGTGGGCCTGTCATCTTGTTGATGTCAGATTGTGCTAGTGTTTTCTCTATCATCCTTTTGGTGGTAGTAGCCGGTGTGAGTTTGCTTCATCATCTGTTTGGTGGTGGGTATGTCATCTTGTTGATGTCAGATTATGCGAGCGTTTGCTCTATAAAACTTTTGGTGGTAGTAGCCAGTGTGAGTTCGCCCCGTCATCCTTTTTGTGGTTGGTCTGTCATCTTGTTGATGACAGATTGTGCGAGTGTGTTCATCTATCATCCTTTTCGTGGTAGTACCTGGTGTGAGTTTGCTCGATCAACCTTTTGGTGGTGGGTCTGTCATCTTGTTGTTGTTAGATTGTGCGAGTGTTTGCTATATCATCCTTTTGGTGGTAATAGCCGGTGTGAGTTCGCAACGTCATCCTTTTGGTGGCAGGTCTGTCATCTAAGTGATGTCAGATTGTGCGAGTGTTTTGCTCTATCATCCTTTTGGTGGTAGTAGCCGGTGCGTGTTCGCGGCATCATCCTTTTGGTGGTGGGTTTGTCATCTTGTTGATGTCATATTGTGCGAGTGTTTTCTCTATCATCCTTTTGGTGGTAGTAGCCGGTGTGTGTTAGCTCCATCATCCTTATGGTGGTGTGTATATCATCTTGTTGATGTCAGATTGTGCGAGTGTTTGCTCTATCATCCTTTTGGTGATAGTAGCCGATGTGTGTTCGCTGCATCATCCGTTTGGTGGTGGGTCTGTCATCTTGTTGATGTCAGATTGTGCGAGTGTTTGCTCTATCATCCTTTTGGTGGTAGTAGCCGGTCTGAGTTTTCTCCATCAGTCTTTTGGTGGTGGGTCTTTCAGCTTTTTGAAGTCAGATTGTGCGAGTGTTTTGCTCTATCGTCTTTTGGTGGTAGTAACCGGTGTGAGTTTGCTCCATCATCCTTTTGGTGGTGGGTCTTTCATCTTGTTGATGTCAAATTATGCGAGTGTTTGCTCTATCATCCTTTTGGTGGTAGTAGCCGGTGTGAGTTTGCTCCATCATCCTATTGGTTGTTGGTCTGTCATCTTGTTGACGTCAGATTGTGCGAGTGTTTTCTCTATCATCCTTTTGGTGGTAGTAGCCGGTGTGAGTTTGCTTCATCATGCGTTTGGTGGTGCGTATGTCATCTTGTTGATGTCAGATTGTGCGAGTGTTTGCTCTATCATCCTATTGGTGGTAGTAGCCGATGTGAGTTTGCTCCATCATCCTTTTTGTGCTGGGTCTGTGTTGCACTTCAAAATTTGCTCAACCTCTTCTTACCTGGTTTATGTTTCATTGCATTATCATCTGCATAGTTATATCATTTGCATATCATGGTATCAGTCATATAGCAGGGGATCAAGTGTGATTCTTCTCAAGAGAAGCCTAGCAAGAGGTCTCATTCAAGATTGAGGAGTGGTCAAAGTCATCAGAAGGTGGTTTGAGTGCCTAAGGGCTTAGATGTTTGAGTGTGAATCTTCTCCTAACTTGAGGATCAACTGAAGACCATCAGAGGGTTTTGAGGTGTTGAATGTGAGAAGAGGATGTGTATGAATCTCATAGAATTCCTAGAGGGCCATAAGAGAGCTCAATAAAGTCATTGTGTCAAATGCAAGAGCCACAGTTCAGGTGCAAGCAATTAGGGTTTCATCTGGATCAATTCTAGTTCAACTGGACAATTGAAGAGTATCAAAGCCTACTTTTAGGTCATGGGGTTCATGAAATGATATGATACGACATTTGTGGTGTTGTGCCAAGATCAAATCAAGAAGAATCAAGAGTGTGGGAAGTTGCTAAGTTAGGGTTTCAGCGCAAAATTCCCTATTTATTGCCTAACTTCAAGACCACATAACTCAAGATACAAGTTTCAAGTGGATCTTTGGCCAACATGAAACTTGTAGAGCATCTCAATACATTTAATTGGAGTACTAGAAGTTCTTAAGGGGATTTATGGAACTCAAGTTATGACCCAGACAAGTTACAAGTCCTCAGATGCCACTGAAATTTGTCTGTGAAAATCATATGACTTCAAAGCTATTTTTGACCTAGAATTAGGTTTCACGTGAACTTTTGGCCAACATGAACGTTGTTCCTCATGATCTTAGCTTTCTAAATTGCACTAGAAGTCTTCCATCTGATTTGTAAGTTATGAGGTTTACAAGTCAGGGGTATTTTGGGAAAGTGAGATTATAGGTCATTTTCAATCATAGGCCAAAATCTCCAACTTGCACTTGTCAAACGCAATTTTGTTCAACATGAAAGTTGCCCAAAATGGGGTTTTTAGGCTAGCCAAAAGGTCATGATGGATTGATGGAGCTCATAGAAAGACTTGGTTTGAATTGGTTTCAAAAAGGGAAAATTTCAAATGAATTAAGGAGGAAAAATGCCAATTTTGAGTTATAGGACCAAAACATGGCAAGTAACCACATTTTTTGAATGGAAATTTAATTCTAAGCACAATGGCATTACCAGAATTTTTAGTTTAGGTCAAGTTTTGTGAGTTGCCATTTGGTTTCTTCATTTGCAAGTCACACATCAAAATCCCTTACCAATGCAATTCAAACACTCCTTTTGGTATGAACACACGCACAAGGCAATTTGCAGTTGAAAGGGAACCTTCTACAGCAATTTTCATAGCCAATTCGTGACTGTTTCATTGCACATGTGAGGAGAAAAACAGAAATTTGGATTGGCTGGATTGGGCCTCAATTGAGTTGCTAAAGCCCACAGACATGTTCTATTTAAGTTCTTGAATGATTTCAGAATCATTTTGGTGCAAGTTTCGTGGCTGAAGCAGAGATAGCAACTTCATTTTCAAGCAAGCAAGTGCAGATCGGGTTTTGAATTCTAGGCTGATTCAGAGCAAATTGAAGGTTGAAGCATTTTTATCTTGCATCCTTGAAAGATTCTGGAGAGTTTTGAAGCTTGATTCGAGTTCTAGCTACCTCTGTTACTAGATCTACATCAGGTTAGTAAAATTCAAATTTCCACATGAATTAGCATGATGTAGTTAGAATTGAACTTGTGGTTAGGATCTAGACAAGGTATAGATCATTTTAAGATCAATTTGGAAGTGATTGGTGATGTTTGATCATGAGGTGCGATTTCTGTTTTGATTCGAGTAGATCTAATCTTAAGGCTATAATATGATTTGGATAGATCAATTTGATGTATGAAGCATGAGGAACATTTCTGTATCATTAGATTTGTAATTGATGATGATTGATTTGGATGTGTGTTCTGAACCTTGCTTCGAATTTGAAAATCTATGGAGAGTTAGCACATTTGAATAGGAGATTTGAATTCCTGGTGAAATTCTGATTGAGATTGGTATGAGGATTGCTATTTCTGGACACCTGCAACCACCTGCTCACCGGAGAAGACGATCGGAGTCTTCTCCGGCCACCATACTGAATCTCCATCTGGCCAGCCTAAGAAATGAAGAAGATGATCTCTGGACCATTGGATCTCACCTTTGACCTTGACTGACCACCAGATCTAATGGACGTGTTTTAATTTGAGAGTGAACTTTTTGAGTCCAAAACACAGGCGTTTCACTTAATGTGCTGGAAGGCTCTAGTGCATTGGATCAATTGACTGGTCTCCTCATCCAACGCCCAGTGTTTTATTCTGAGTTTTTTATTTCTTTTATTTGATTTGAATTATTTTAAATGCATTATTGATTCTAAAAATCACAATAATTCCAATTTTGATCCAAAAAATATTTTAAAAATACCTCCATGATCTTGAGAGAATTTGTGATTTTATGAAATCAATAAAATGCATTTTCATGCATTTTTCATTTTAATTTGATTTTTCTTATTTTTGTTAATTCTTTTAATTTTGCATATTTGACCATCTGTTTTGCTGAATTTTGTTCTTCCAATTGGTGATGAGTTTGGCTTTGATTTCTTTAGTATATGTTAGGGTAGACATTCATGTTCCCTTATAATTTTTGTTAGATTTTTAGAACAAATTTAGGTTCTGTTTTAGGTGTTGAGATTAGAGCCTTCCCAAACTTGTGGATTACCTTGATACCTTTCATCTTAGAAACTATTTAGGTGACTTAGAAGTTTAATTAGGCTTTAATATTTTAACCCTAAGTTGTTCAAACATGTATGTTCCCCTAGGAATTTTATTAGAATTTTACAACTTTGTTTTCTATTTTAGTTGTATTTTGCAAGTTGCTTGTGCTTGTGGTGTTCTATTTTGTATGCTTTTGCTTGCTTGGTTTTGTTGGTGACTTTGGAGCTGGATTTGCTTGGATTCCTTCTTAAGAGGTCTTCTGGACTTGGTGTAGCTGCTGTGGCTTGAAGATTGGAGCTTGGAGTTGAAGTTTCCTTTTCTTTTAGGAGTTGTTTTAGGAGCTTAGGAAATTAGGGTTTTAGGAAGAGCCATTAGTACTAGTTTTGATTCTTTCATCAAACATAGAATGCATTGTGTGCTTCTATTCTATCCAATGATGTAAAGTCCTCGTAGGGAAACTCCATCTCTCCTTTGGAGGGATGTGTGGTATTCCCATAGTTGAGTAGAACTTTGAGGATGCCTTTCCATTTCAATGTTGGTACTTGATGATTTCCTATGGTTTTCATTAAGTTTTCAACATTTCAACCTTGATCTCTGTGATTAATCCTTTGCTTGGAGTGTGCTTGCTAGAGATTGAAGATGAAGTTTGATGAAGCTTGAAGATAGGAGAAGCTTGAAGATAGGAGAAGCTTGAAGATGAAGCCATTTTGCTGTCAACTTTGCTGTCAAGAGGATTTGCTGTTTAGAGCTGCTGTTGTTGAGTACTGAAGATGCTGTCTGCTGAAGACTGTTGCTGCTGCTTGGGCTGCTTTCTCTGTTTATTTTCTGTTGTTGTTTTGACTATTTACTTGTGTTGATTACCTCTAGGTTTGAAGTGGAGCTTGTCTCCTCTTGCCTGTTGTTTTCTTAGGTTTGAGGTTGAGTTGGACTCCTTTGCCTCACTGGTACTGTTGCATAGCATGCATTTTACTGTTTACTGCTTGCTTTCTTTTGCTGTTTCCCCTAGGATCTCTGATTTCCTTTGTGCAAGAGGGAATTATGACAGACATTAGGTTTTGATCCAAGCATGATAACTGTAGGTAGATTCCCCTTTCAACCATAGTTTTAGGGTGTCTCTCTCCTCCTCTCAAAACAAATTCAAAAACACAGTAATAAGGTTAATTGAAGTTGTGCGTTACGAGCCTTAAGCTATCTGGGAAATGGTTGGTGGAGGGTCTCTCTCCATTAATCTGGATGTTAGTGTGGTACCCTTTGGGTGACATACGAAACGTTCACTCCTGGGTCATAGTCTCTAGTGCGACTGAAATTGCAAACATCCTAAAAAAACAGTTCTTTCGTGAAAAAACTCAAAAAAACATCCAAACTCTGTTTTTGTCCTCTTGGACCCTTAATCAGGAAAACCCTTTCTCAAGGAGATAAAAAACTGTCCGACAAACTTGTGTCTTCTGTAGCCCGAACTACGTTTGCTCTGATCTTTCATGCCGTATGAAAGTACGTAGGCATAAAGTGCGATACTTTGCCGAGTCTTTTCATTTTCTTTTTAACCCAGACTTTTAGAGTAGATAGATAAACACACCCTAAATAGAAAACAAGCGTGGGTCCCGTCGAGTACAACGGACGTGAGGGGTGCTAATACCTTCCCCTTGCGTAACCGACTCCCGAATCCAGGATTTGGTTGCGATGACCATTCCTTTCCCTCTTTGTGTTAGGTTTACTCTGAGCGTTTCCTTTCCCTCTTATGGGATAAATAACGCACGGTGGAGACTCTTCTGTCATAGTCGGCGCCGATTTTTGCAGTAGCGACAGCTGGCGACTCTGCTAGGGAAGTTCTGGTTCCCTATACGAGTCAATCCTAGCGCTTGTTTTCCCGTCTGGGGTTTTGTATTTATTTTTCTGTCTTTACTTTAAGTACTGTATATATTTGTTGTTGTGATGTGGGTAGAGGGTTAGTTAGAGAGATAAGCCGGACCTGGGCTTGAGTGCACATAGACTTAGAAGTAGAGAGTAGTGGTTAGCCTGCTTGCTTTGCTTGCACCAGCTAGCTACGAAATTTATGCTCAGACGAGATTCTCTTTGATGGCATCTTGCCTGGCCCTTTGGGCTCGACAGGTTGTTGGATTTGAGGGTTGTCGACTCTGGGAACCTATCATTTGGGATTCAGCTAAGTGAGGCCTCTTCAGGGGATGATGATTCCACACCTTCTGGGTATCGTATCATCGCTCTTGAAAGTCTGTGACGCTGATGACCGCATAGGATGCCGTACCTCGTTTGCGAGTTAGGTACATACCTGTGAGAGGGTAGGTGGGTCTTTTTGCAGGAAAACTCTGGCCTCAGAACATCTGGTTTGTCTCTATCTGTGAGAATTGGTTATGAGGGTTCTTGTGTGGTTGGTTTGGTTTAAGGAGAAGATCTGATGGTTCTAAAGTGGCAGTACAGCACAACACAGTTCTTCATTACTGCACTTGATCCCCTGTTGCATATGCATCTGCATTTTCATGTCTGCATTTCATTAACATGTATTTATGTTGCAGGTGTGCTTTTCCCCCTTCAGATTCTAGTGTTCTTCTTGCCGGACATGGAGTCCATGAAGAGGACAGTTGCTTACAAGTTGCCTTCTCCAGATATCAGTTCCTTATTATGGTTGGTTGCTCTAGCAGATCAGAGAGTGAGGGCTGAGTTCAGAGAGTCTTATGGGAAACTGCTCAGTTTGTTGTGCAGACCTTCTGTGTTTGAGATGACTGGATTGTATACCTTGATGCAGTTTTACGAGCCTCAGTTGAGATATTTCTTGTTCCCTGATTTTATTTTGGCTCCTACTTTGGAGGAATATTCTGATATGCTAGGAGTTCCTGTGTTAGATCAGATGCCTTTTATTCACGAGGATACTGAGCCTGAGTTGGCCAGGCTTGCTGAGATTGTCAGTTTGGATATCTCTGAGTTCCCTGAAGGTTTCATCAAGCTGAATGGAGCTTATGGTTTTCATCTTTCTTGCTTGGTTGAGAAGGCTACGCAGTGTGCGAAGGATGGATGTTGGATTGCTTTCAGTGTTATTCTAGCTGTTTGCATTTATGGGATTGTCTTGTTCCCTAACTTGCCTGATTTTGTTGACTCAGATGCTTTCTTTATTCTTGCCTCGAAGAATACGGTGCCTACTCTCTTGGGTGACGTTTATCATTCTGTTCACTATAAGAATGAAAAACGTCGGGGAAAGAATGTTTCTTGCTGTGTACCTCTTCTATCCAGGTAGTTTCAGGGACATCTTCCTAAGAAGGGACCTTTTGTTGATACTGTCGGTACTTTAGATTGGTCTTCCAGATTGATGGGATTGTGTGCTGAGAACATTGTTTGATTTGATCGGAACTTGCTCGGATTGAATATTATATATAGTTGCAGTGGCTTTTCGAACGTTCCTTTGATTGGACGGAAAGGTTGTATTAACTATAACCCTTCTCTGCTTGTAAGACAGTTTGGCTATGCTTTGAGGGACTCTCCGGTTGAAGACGAGATACAGGGATCTCTGTATCTCACAGGTTTATTAGATGGAGATGTTTTGGTCAGATTGAGGCGTGCTTGGGGTAATATTCATAGAAGAGGAAAGACGTTGCTTGGTAAGAGTGACTGTCGAGCTTATAATCCTTATCGGCTCTGGATCCATGAGAGAGTTAGGACTTCTTTGATGCCATATCCTGCTGTAGAGCCTTTGTATCTTCCGGTGATCGAGGAACCTGCTTCAGTAGAGATTGAGAAGTATAACAAGCTGCTGGCTGAGAAGGAAGAGTTGCAAAGAGCGAATAAAGAGATAGAGAAGGAGATTTTCCAGCTTAGGCATGAGAAGAATGAGGCAACTTTCACTTTGAAGAAGCAGACTGAGATGATTAATAGGTTGGGTTCAGATTTGACTGAAGAGACCAGCAAGAGAGAGAAGGTGGGAGTAGCCTTGAATGGTGTTAGTAGTGTGCTTGCTACTAAGAAAGAAATTTTGAACAAGGCTTATTCTCGACTTTCCAGATGGGAATCTTTGTGGAATGCCACGCTTACCAAGCGGAAGGAGCGTGAAAATGAGTTGAAGCTTCAGGTTTCCCAGTTAGAGGAGCAGCTCAGTGCTAAGGATGCGAAGATTGCTGAAGAGGTATCTCATAGACGTGACGCTGAGTCTAGAGTGAGCAACATGGTCAAAGAGACTAGGGGTGGTGAATTGAAGGCTGGCTCCAAGAGATGCAGGGTTGATGAGTGTTCTGGCAGAGGAGCCTGTGAAGAGGACGCCAAAAAGCTGAGATCCACTGTTGAGCGGCATGCATTACTGATACAGGAGCTAATCTCCAGGCTAGGTCATTCGGAGATGTTAAGGATATTGGAAGATGTCAGGGCGCGCCATTTGGCCTGATTTATCTTTACTTTGCTCTTGTTATTTGTATTTGTATTTTGACCATCGCCAGGCTTGTTGACTTAGGTCTTTTTCAGTTGTATTCAGTTGTACCTTTGTACTCTGCCTCTTGGCATTTGTTTATGTATGAGGTTTCTGATTCTGCGTTTGCCTACTTGGGACTCCATTGTCGTTATGGCTTCTTCTCCGGAACTAGAATCGGGGGGAGGGGGGGGGGGGGAATTAACCTGTTGCATATTTACACGTGTGCATTTGCATATTCATATTGCATGGCAGGTACTTTTTTTTGAGCTCGAATCTTATCTCCTGCGTCTTACAGGTTGTTTCAAGATTGACGAACAGAGAACTCATCGGTACGCTACAAGAAGCAACATCAAGAAGATCATGGATCAGGTACAGTCTGAGATGCAGGAGATCCGGGATAGGTTGGCCAAATTTATGCAGACTATGGAGGATGTGGCTAAAGGCCAGGAACATCTTCAAACTCTGGTGCAACCGCTGCTGGCGCGAGCGGCTGGTATTACTGAATACAACTCTGCTCATGTTGAGACTCCTCGTAGGGAGGAAGTGATACCAAATGCTGGTGAGACTGGTACTGGAAACGGCAACGGCAACGCCGATAACAGAAATGCTGATAATGTTAATGGGAACATGGAGACCAATAGGAATGTTGGTATCAATACTGGTTTCGGTGACAACAATCAGGGTCTTAGCTTTGGCAATCGGGATGGCAACGATGGTTTCAATAATCAGGGCCTCGGCAACGGAGGGTTTGGTGATAACAATCAAGGTTTTGGTAATAATGGCTACGGCAATGCTGGGTTTGGCAATGTGAATACCAATGGTGCTGGGATGGGTCATTTCAATACTGGTTTTGGGACAGTGGCTGCTAATCAAGAGCTTGGCAATCTGAGGTATGACCCCAGATTCTTCCAAAGTGGTCATGGTCATGGTCGTAATGCTGCTTATGACGGATATGGTAATGAGGGTCCATACTGGAATAGAGATAGTCAGGAAGATGCCTTTTCTGGGCAAGGCATGGGTTTTGAGGGTCCCACTGATAGTGATCGAAGGATTAAAATGTTGGAGGAATAGATGAGAGGTATAGCCAATCAAAATTCTGCAGGATTGGACATGGCTACCATGGGGATGGTTCCTGGGCTGAAGGTGCCATTAAAGTTCAAAGCTCCCACTTTCGATAAATATAAAGGAGATACATGCCCACGGGTTCATGTGCGTTCATACTACCGGAGGATGTCTGCTTAATCTGATGATGAGAAGATGCTTATGCATTTTTTCCAAGATAGTTTGTAGGGACCATCGCTGGAATGGTACATGGGACTAGAGCCTGCACAGGTCGGAAGTTGGAAAGAATTGGATGATGCTTTCATAAAACATTACCAATACAATAGTGACCTTGCACCAAATAGGGTCCAGCTTCAAAGTCTTTCACAGAAAAACAGGGAAAGTTTCAAGGAGTATGCCCAGCGTTTGCGCGATCTGGCGGCAAGAGTCCACCCCCCTATGGTTGAAAGGGAATTGATTGATATTTTTGTTGGAACATTCTGTGGGATGTATTATGATAAATTGCTCAATTGCTCGATGGGTAGTTTCTCTGACATGATACTCATGGGGGAACGGATTGAAAATGGCATCAAAATTGGTAAGATTCAAGCCAGTGAATCAACCTCACCTGGAGGTGCGAAAAAGGTCTTTGGTGGTAAAAGGCAAGGAGACGCCAGCGCAATGTATGGTGGTCGAGGACGAGGTAGGGGTAGGAATCAGTATATTCAGCAACAGGTTGCTAGTGTGACGATCCCTATACCACAACAACGACAACAACCACAACAACAGCAGCGGCAACAACAAAGGTATAATCCTGCTCAGAGAAGGATCCAGAATGGGAAGCCGAAGAGAGTATTTGATACACCTCCCTCAACGTATGCAGAGTTGCTTCAGACGCTGTTAAGTTTGAATCTGGTTGAGAAGAGAACGTTGGACCCACCCACAGGAGCGCTTCCTTACGGGTAAGATACTAGTAAGCAGTGTGAATTTCATTCCGGGGCACCCGGACATGATATCGAAAGTTGTCATGCTTTTAAGCACAAAGTCCAAGATTTGATTGATAGTAAAGTCATCAACTTCAGTAATGATGGTCCCAACATTGTACAGAAACCAATGCTGAATCATGGAACGAATGTTGTTTTGACAGAGGAGAGTTTGGATTTGGTTATGGACGTAAATGATTTGAAGACACCTTTAAGCTACGTTAAAAGCAGATTGTTGAAAGGAGGGGTCTTCCCCGGATGTGATGAGTACTGTTTGGATTGTTGGATCCGACCAGAGGGCTGTAATGATTTGAAGAGAGGTATTCAGGCCATGATTGATGAGGGAACTTTACAGTTTGACCGCACTGCTGTTGAGAAACCTGATGAGGTAACATGTGAAAAGCAGGGTGAGGTCGTAACAATTACAATTCCTTGAAAGACTATTACGATATCAGCGCCGGCCAAGCAGCCAACTATCACGATAACGAAAGCAGGACCCGTTCCTTATGAGAGTACGAAAGCCATTCCATGGAATTATGGGTTGGAAGCTTTTTGCAATGGGGAGAAGATTAATGTGGATATCCAGCCAGCAGGGGCAGTGGGTAGTCTTGTTGAAGCGGGAGGCATGACCCGCAGTGGTAGAATCTTCACTTCACCTGAAATTGAGGCTGAAAGAATTGCTAGAGGCAAAGCCAAAGTGAATGAGGAAGGACCTTCCCAGTCGAAAGAGAAGGAAACATCGGTCAAGGATGTAGAAGAGTTTATGAGCTTGATTCGCAAAAGTGACTATAAGATTGTGGAGAACTTGCAGCAGACGCCCTCCAAAATTTCAATACTATCCTTGTTGCTTTGTTCCGAGGCCCATCGAGATGCCTTGTTGAAAATCTTGGACACGTCTTTTGTACCTCAGGAAGTAACTGTTAATCAGCTTGAGGGGGTACTAGCGCATGTGAATGCTGGCCACAACTTGGGATTTACTGACTTTGATTTGACGCCTAGAGGTCGGGACCATAATATGGCCTTGCACATTTCAGTGGAGTGTCGGGGCACTGTTATGTCGCATGTTCTTGTAGACACCGGATCATCCTTGAATGTGTTGCCAAAGAAGGCTATGATGAAGCTAGATGTTCGAGGAATCATATGCACGCAAAGTGATTTAGTCGTGAGGGCTTTTGATGGGACCAGAAGGTCGGTGTTTGGATCCATAACGTTGCCACTCCAAGTTGGGCCGGAAGTGTTTGACACAGTGTTCTATATCATGGACATGCATCCAGCCTACAACTGTTTACTTGGGCGACCATGGATACATTCTGCAGGGGTTGTGACGTCCACGCTGCATCAAAAGCTTAAGTACATGGTTGGGGACAGTGTTGTTACTATTTGCGGAGAGGAGGACATTCTGGTTAGTCATCTCTCGTCATTCAAGTACGTCGAAGTGGATAGGGAGATCCATGAGGCGCCATGCCAAGCCTTCGAGGGGTTGCAGATCAAGGACAAGTCTCATGTTCCCGTCAAAGGGCCAGAAGTGGCCGTGTCTTCGTACAAAGATGCTCAGGCAGTGGTTCAGGCTGGAGAAACCAAAAGATGGGGCCAAGTCTTGGAAATTCCTGTCAAGATGGACAAGTTTGGGTTGGGGTATCGCCCGACATCGTCACCTTCCGCATCAGGCGTGCCAAAGTTCAAAGGACCAGTGGTGATCACTCTAGGTGGGGTCTGTTATGAAACGATTCATGTTGTTTCCGATGCTGAAGACGGAGATAGTGACTGCAATATGGACTCGTGGATCAAGCACGGCGTGCCAGGACAGAATCTGTGCAACTGGTCTATCCAGGAACTTGTCCCAGTGACTACAAAGCAGTAATGATTTGTTTTCTCGATTATTGTATAATCCTGTGTCCTACCCGGGGCATAATGATTTTGTTTTTAGGGCTACATGCTTATGTGTGTACTTTGTTTAATCATTAATAAAGGCGTTTTTCTCATACAAATTTTGTGATCCTTGTTTTTCCTGTTTTTGTTTAACAATAAAATGGCAACGTGGTTATGTGCTTTGTTTGCATTATTTGAAACATTTAACCATTCTCATTGCAGGATTCATATTTCAGACGACACCGATCACGACACAGATCATGAACTTCCTATGACTCGCTTCGACTTCGAGCACCCGATATTTCAAGCAGAAGAAGGATTGTTGAGGATAGTGACTTATCAGAAGAGCTGACTCGACTTTTGAAACAAGAGGAGAGAATCATCCTGCCTCATCAGGAGGAAATTGAAATTATCAACGTGGGGTCCGAAGAGGTTGTTAGGAATATCTGGATAGGGGCTGCATTACAAAGTGATATCAAGCAAAGGCTTATTTAGATGCTGCGGGAGTACAGTGATATCTTTGCTTGGTCTTACGAAGACATGCCTGGGTTGGATACTGATATGGTGGTTCACCGTCTGCCATTGCGTGAGGAATGTCCGCCGGTTAAGCAAAAACTCAGAAAAACTCGACCAGATATGGCTGTGAAAATTAAAGAGGAAGTTCAGAAACAGTGGGACGCCGGTTTCCTAGCTATCACAACTTATCCCTCATGGGTCGCCAATATAGTACCTGTACCAAAGAAAGATGGTAAGGTGCGGATGTGCGTGGACTATCGAGATTTGAATAAGGCGAGCCCAAAAGATGACTTTCCGCTTCCTCATATTGATGTGCTGGTCGACAACACCACTCAATTCTCCGTGCTTTCCTTCTTGGACGGCTTTTCGGGCTATAATCAGATAAAGATGGCGCCGGAGGATATGCAGAAAACAACTTTTATTACCCCGTGGGGAACATTCTGCTACAAAGTGATGCCCTTTGGTTTGAAGAACGTCGGGGCAACATATCAGCAAGCTATGACAACACTCTTTCATGACATGATGCATAAAGAGATCGAAGTCTATGTTGACGATATGATTGCCAAATCCCAGACGGAGGAAGAGCATCTGGTCAATCCTCTGAAATTGTTCAAGAGGCTTAGGAAATTCAGGCTGAGGCTGAATCCTAACAAGTGCACCTTCGGGGTGAGATCTGGTAAGCTACTGGGGTTCATTGTGAGCAAAAAAGGAATTGAGGTTGATCCTGCTAAAATAAAAGCCATACAAGAAATGCCAACTCCGAAAACAGAAAAAGATGTTCGTGGTTTTTTCGGGAGATTGAACTACATTGCCCGGTTCATATCTCATCTAACGGCCACGTGCGAGCCATTATTCAAGTTGTTGAAAAAAGATCAGGCAGTGACCTGGAATGAAGATTGTCAAAGGGCGTTTGAAAAATAAAAGAATATTTGCAGGAACCTCCAATATTGATACCCCTAGTAGCCGGGAGACCATTGATTATGTATTTGACGGTTCTTGAGAAAAGTATGGGTTGTGTTCTCGGTCAACACGACGAGACTGGACGTAAAGAGCATGCGATTTACTACTTGAGTAAAAAGTTCACAGAATGTGAGTCCCGTTACTCAATGCTCGAAAAAATGTGTTGTGTGCTAGCCTGGGCTGCCAAACGTTTGAGGCAATACATGCTAAACCATACAACCATGCTAATTTCAAAGATGGATCCGATCAAATACGTGTTTGAAAAGCAAGCACTTTCCGGAAGGATTGCCCGATGGCAGATGGTATTGACAGAATACGATATTTAGTATGTTTCTCAAAATGCTATTAAAGGTAGTGTTCTGTCAGAGTACCTAGCTGAGCAGCCAATTGATGATTACCACTCGATGAGTTTTGATTTTCCTGACGAGGATATCATGTACTTAAAAATGAAGGACTGTGAGTAGCCGTTGTCGGATGAAGGTCCAGAGTTGGGTTCCAAATGGCAATTGATATTTTACGGTGCCGTCAATTCGTATGGAAGTGGAATAGGGGCAATCATTACTACTCCCCATGGGTCGCACATCCCATTCGCTGCTAGATTGACCTTTCCGGTTACCAACAATGAGGCCGAATATGAAGTGTGCATTATGGGGCTCGAAGAAGCTATTGATCTGAGAATTAAAAATCTTGATGTGTATGGAGACTCTGCTCTAGTCGTGAACCAGATCAAGGGAGAGTGGGAAACTCATCAGCCCAATCTGATACCTTATATGAATTATGCAAGAAGGTTGTTGCCTTTCTTTGACAAGGTGGAATTGCACCATGTACCACGAGCAGAAAATCAGATGGCAGATGCTCTCGTGACTTTGTCTTCGATGTATAAAGTTAACTTCTGGAATGAGGCTCCCAGGATAGTTATTTCTCGCCTTGATAGGCCCGCCTTCATATTCGCCATTGAAGAAGCTTCCGATGGTAAATCGTGGTATTTTGATATCCAGAATTTCCTGAAGAACCAAGAGTATCCAGCTGGGGCATCCAGTCATGATCAGAAGACTCTTAGGAGATTGGCTGGCAATTTCTATTTGAATCCGGATGGGGTTTTGTACGAGAGAAACCACGACTTGGTGTTGTTGCGGTGTGTGGATGAGAAAGAGGCTAAGTTGCTCATGGACGAAATCCACGAGGGTACATTTGGCACGCATGCCGACGGACATGCAATGACGAGAAAGTTATTAAGAGCAGGGTATTACTGGCTGACAATGGAAACCGATTGTTTCAAGTTTGCAAAGAACTGTCATAAATGCCAGATCTATGCGGACAAGATTCACGTGACTCCGAGCCCTCTAAACGTTATATCGTCGCCTTGGCCTTTTTCCATGTGGGGAATTGATGTGATTGGAAAGATCGAGCCCACGGCATCCAACAGACATCGTTTTATCTTGGTAGCTATTGATTACTTCACCAAATGGGTTGAAGCGGCATCGTATGCTAATGTTACCAAGCAGGTGGTAGCCAGATTTATCAAGAAGGATATTATCTGCAGATATGGAATCCCGGAGCGGATTATCACTGAAAACGGTTCGAATTTGAATAACAAGATGATGAAGGAATTGTGCCAGAATTTCAAAATTGAACATCACAACTCTTCTCCTTATCGGCCCAAGATGAATGGCGCTGTTGAAGCGGCCAATAAAAACATAAAGAAGATCGTTCAGAAAATGGTTGTGACCTACAAGGACTGGCATGAGATGTTGCCTTTTTCTCTGCACGGTTATCGTACGACGGTACGCACATCAACCGGGGCAACTCCTTTTTCACTTGTGTATGGTATGAAGGTTGTCCTACCATTGGAGGTTGAGATTCCTTCTCTGAGGGTTTTGCGTGATATCCAATTAGATGAGGCAGAATGGGTGAAAGATAGGTTGAATCAGCTCAGTTTAATGGATGAGAAGAGACTGGCTTCTCTAGCATATGGTCGGTTGTATCAGAGCCGGAAGAAGAAAGCTTATAATAAGAAGGTGTGTCCTCGAAGCTTTCAAACAGGCGATCTTGTGCTGAAAAAGATTCTCCCACCACAATCAGATCACAGGGGCAAATGGACTCCCAACTATGAAGGTCCATATGTCATTAGAAAGGTCTTCTCTGGAGGAGCCTTACTGTTGTCCACCATGGATTGTGAGGACTTCACATCCCCTGTAAACTCGGACGCAGTTAAAAAATACTTTGCTTAAAGAGACCCGCTGGACAGAAAAAAGAAAGTCCAGGCAAAAATGGGGCATCCCGGCGAACCATAGAAAAGGAATAAAGGTTCGGGCAAAAGTTAGGGATAAAATTGAAAAAATGTACAGCCGCGAAGTTAAAAACCTGAAAAGGGCAGCTTCGGCAAAAAAGGGTATCCCGGTGAATTGAAAACCCGCAAAGGGCAGTTCACGCAAAAGTTAGGGATTTGAAAAAGCAAATAATTGCGGTCCGAGTTTGATACTGCATTGCTTAGTGGTTTGGGAGTACGTGAGGGTCGTATATCCGAAACAATCTCTTCCGAAGATCGAATATTGGGAAAGCGTCAGAGTCAGGCGAGTCATAGGAGGATCATCTCATGGTGTTCGTCTGTACCACGTTGCCGACATGTATACAAATTTTCTTTGTATTTCTGTATATTTGTATTTTGTTTGTGCGTGACTTCCTCTTTTCAGGAGTTGCATCCAGTGTACAAAATTTTGCCTATTTACAGGCCCGTTATCAATAAAGCATGTTATTCAGTACTTGATGCTTGTTCTTTACTGTCTTGTTTGTGAAAAACACTGATGTTTTGATGAACTTGCATGTACATAAACTTGCTGGCCCTTGCCAATAATTGCTAAAACTTCGAATTGACTTAATGAATGTCACGAATGCTAACCGGGATAAGTCTTGTTGTATAGATTTGTTTTGCCTCGTTTGTGTTTTGCAGGTTCTCACCTTTGAAGCAAACATTCAGGGAAGTTGTGTTCCCCAGCCGGAGTCCTGTGACATATTGATTGTATCATTCCTCAGCAGACGAAAGTCACATCTTATCTCAGAAGATTTGAGATGGCACTTACCCCTATTGGATGTGGGTGGTTCTCCCCAGAAAAGTATCCGCAGGAAAGCTTCCAAGAGAGTATCCTCAGTGGATTTTGATGTCCCTAACAGAAAGTGCATTTCCAGCAGTGAGTATGTGCACACTCAATACCCAGTATGGGTAACTCCCGCAGAGTATAACCAAGTCTTCTTTGGTTCAGAAGGATCATCCACGCGCGGTATTGTTTCTCCTTCTCCCCAGCAGGTTGTTTTTCCTCCGACAGGATGAACATCATCAGCAAAGTTTGTAATTTCAAGCTTGTGAGCCATCCCCCGACAGGAGGGTTATCCCCAGCGGAGGTGGTTTCATCGTTCCAGCATTTATTTTGTTGGAATGTTTGAGATACCCGGTTATCCCCAGCGGATTGGGTCTTGTCTTCGGCATTTATTTTGCTGAAGCGCCTCTTGGCATCTTTGCACTTTGCATATATCATCATATTTGCATCCACCCAAACGCGTATCATTTCCATGCCGCATGGAGCATTACGCCATTGTCAAACATACGCATTTTGAAACATAAGCCAGGTTGTTTACCTCTTTTTTTTCCAGGTGTTATCCCTTGCAGAGGAGTGGGATTCTTGCTCAGAAGGATCTCTAGATATTCAAATTCTCGGCGTGAGATAGGTGATGATAACGTTCGTCCCCGAGCAGAGTTGCTTGGTTAAGTTTCTCTCAGGTTGCTGTTACGTCAGCATTAGAAGATTTCATGTCTTAAGCTTTTGGAGTTGCCACTAGTGATTTCCCCACAAAGTTGTTTGGTTAAGTTTCTCGTAGTTTCCAGCAAAGTATTCTTCAAATTGTTACCTGTGATGGACAGAGTTTTTTTTTCCGTGTTGACGGAATTGTACCTGTGTTGACAGTGTTTGTTACCCGTGCTGACGGTGATTGTTCTCCGTGTTGACGGAATCGTACCTGTGTTGACAGAGTTTGTTATCTGTGTTGACGGAATAGTACTCACGCTGGCGGTGATTGTTATCCGTGTTAACCGAATTGTACCTGTGTTGACAGTGATTGTTGTCCGTGCTGACGGAATTGTACCTGTGTTGACAGTGATGTTTTCCCGTGCTGACGGTGATTGTTATCCGTGTTGACGGATTGTACCTGTGATGGATAGAGATTGTGTTTGTGTTGACAGACATTGTACCCATGCTGACGGTGATTGTTATCTGTGTTGACGAAATTGCTCCCCTGTGTTGACGGTGTTTGCTACCCGTGCTGACGGTGATTGTTCTCCGTGTTGACGGAATTGTACCTTTGGTTGACAGAGATTGTTACCTGTAATGGACCGAGATTACGCCTGTGTTGACAGAGATGTTTTCCTGTGGCTGACAGAGATCGTACCTGTGTTGACGGAGTCGTTACCCGTGATTGACGGAGTTGTCCCAATGAAATCGCTGTAGATTGTTATCCGTGTTGACGGATTTGTTACCTGTGTCGACAGTGATTGTTGCCCGTGTTGGCGGAAGTGGTACTTGTGTTGACAGTGATTGTTGCCCATGTTGACGGAAGTGTTCCCTGTGTTGACAGTGATTGCTACCCGTGTGGACAGAGTTATTATCCGTAATTGACGGATTGTCCCCAGTAGAGTTGTTACCTGTGACCGACAGAGATCGTTATTCCAGTTATGGACGGAATTGTACCCATGGTGATGGATTCTTTCCTCGTGTTGACGAAGTTTAGTCCAGTTGTGGACAGAGTTGTTCCTTGCAAAGTTAATTTGATGCCTGTGGCGTCACACAGGGGGTTAATATTGAAATCCCATGTTTTATCAGATGATTGATCAGTTGTTGCCGTAACAACTGGGTTCAGCGCAACGGATGTTGTTCCCCGAGCAGCTTTTGCTGTGTATTTCTGCGGTTGGCAAATTTCTGGGTTTCTTGGTATTCAACCGTCTTCTACCTCGATTGTTTGAAGTTCGTTCGCTCTTCACCCAGTCGGGTCCAAGCCGTTTGAATAGGGGCAGCTGTTGCAGCCCAAAATTTGCTCAACCTCTTCTTACCTGGTTTATGTTTCATTGCATTATCATCTGCATAGTTATATCATTTGCATATCATGGTATCATTCATATAGCAGGGGATCAAGTGTGATTCTTCTCAAGAGAAGCCTTGCAAGAGGTCTCATTCAAGATTGAGGAGTGGTCAAAGTCATCAGAAGGTGGTTTGAGTGCCTAAGGGCTTAGATGTTTGATTGTGAATCTTCTCCTAACTTGAGGATCAACTGAAGACCATCAGAGGGTTGTGAGGTGTTGCATGTGAGATGAGGATGCGTATGGATCTCATAGAATGCCTAGAGGGCCATAAGAGAGCTCAATAAAGTCATTGTGTCAAATGCAAGAGCCACAGTTGAGGTGTAAGCAATTAGGTTTTCATCTGGATCAATTCTAGGCCAACTGGACAATTAAAGAGTATCAAAGCCTACTTTTAGGTCATGGAGTTCATGAAATGATATGATAAGACATTTGTGGTGTTGTGCCAAGATCAAATCAAGACGAATCAAGAGTGTGGGAAGTTGCTATGTTAGGGTTTTAGTGAAAAATTCCCTATTTAGTGCCTAACTTCAAGACCACATACGTCAAGATACAAGTTTCAAGTGGATCTTTGGCCAACATGAAACTTGTATAGCATCTCAATACCTTTAATTTGAGTACTAGAAGTCCTTAAGGGGATTTATGGAGCTCATGTTATGACCCAGACAAGTTACAAGTCCTCAGATGCCACTGAAATTTGTCTGTGAAAATCATATGACTACAAAGCTATTTTTGACCTAGAAGGAGGTTTCACCTGAACTTTTGGCCAACATGAAAGTTGTTCCTAAGGATCTTAGCTTTCTAAATTGTACTAGAAGTCTTCCATATGATTTGTAGAACTCAAGTTATGAGGTTTACAAGTCAGGGGTATTTTGGGAAAGTGAGATTATAGGTCATTTTCAATCATAGGCCAAAATCTCCAACTTGCACTTGTCAAATGCAATTTTGTTCAAAATGAAAGTTGTCCAAAATGGGGTTTTTATGCTAGACAAGAGGTCATGATGGAATGATGGAGCTCATAGCAAGACTTGGTTTGAATTGGTTTCAAAAAGGGAAAATTTCAAATGAATTAAGGAGGGAAAATGCCAATTTTGAGTTATATGACCAAAACATGGCAAGTAACCATATTTTTTGAATGGAAATTGAATTCTAAGCACAATGGCATTACCAGAATTTTTAGTTTAGGTCAAGTTTTGTGAGTTGCCATTTGGTTTCTTCATTTGCAAGTCACACATCAAAATCCCTTACCAATGCAATTCAAACACTCCTTTTGGTCTGAACACACTCACAAGGCAATTTGCAGTTGAAAGGGAAGCTTCTAGAGCAATTTTCATAGCCAATTCGTGACTGTTACATTGCACATGTGAGGAGAAAAACAGAAATTTGGATTGGCTGGATTGGGCCTCAATTGAGTTGCTAAAGCCCATAGACATGTTCTATTTAAGTTCTTGAATGATTTCAGAATCATTTTGGTGCAAGTTTTGTGGCTGAAGAAGAGATAGCAACTTCATTTTCAAGCAAGCAAGTGCAGATCGAGTTTTGATTCTAGGCTGATTCAGAGCAAATTGAAGGTTGAACCATCTTTATCTTGCATCCTTGAAAGATTCTGGAGAGTTTTGAAGCTTGATTCGAGTTCTAGCTACCTCTGTTACTAGATCTACATCAGGTTAGTAAACTTCAAATTTCCACATGAATTAGCATGATGTAGTTAGAATTGAACTTGTGGTTAGGATCTAGACAAGGTATAGATCGTTTTAGGATCAATTTGGAAGTGATTGGTGATGTTTGATCATGAGGTGCCATTTCTGTTTTGATTCGAGTAGATCTGATCTTAAGGCTATAATATGATTTGGATAGATCAATTTGATGTATGAAGCATGAGGAACATTTCTGTATCATTAGATTTGCAATTGATGATGATTGATTTGGATGTGTGTTCTGAACCTTGCTTCGAATTTGAAAATCTATGGAGAGTTAGCACATTTGAATAGGAGATTTGTACTCCTGGTGAAATTCTAATTGAGATTGATATGAGGATTGCTATTTCTGGACACCTGCAACCACCTGCTCACCGAAGAAGACGACCGGAGTCTTCTCCGGCCACCGCACTGAATCTCCATCTGGCCAGCCTGAGAAATGAAGAAGATGATCTCTGGACCATTAGATCTCACCTTTGACCTTGACTGACCACCAGATCTAATGGACGTGTTTTAATTTGAGAGTGGACTTTTTGAGTCCAAAACGCAGGCGTTTCACTTAATGCGCTGGCAGGCTCTAGTGCATTGGATCAATTGACTGGTCTCCTCATCCAACGCCCAGTGTTTTATTCTGAGTTTTTTATTTCTTTTATTTGATTTGAATTATTTAAAATGCATTATTGATTCTAAAAATCACAATAATTCCAATTTTGATCCAAAAAATATTTTAAAAATACCTCCATGATCTTGAGAGAATTTGTGATTTTATGAAATCAATAAAATGCATTTTCATGCATTTTTCATTTTAATTTGATTTTTCTTATTTTTGTTAATTCTTTTAATTTTGCATATTTGACCATCTGTTTTATTGAATTTTGTTCTTCCAATTGGTGTTGAGTTTGGCTTTGATTTTTTAGTATGCTTTAGGGTAGACATTCATGTTCCCGTAGAATTTTTGTTAGATTTTTAGAACAACTTTAGGTTCTGTTTTAGGTGTTGAGATTAGAGCCTTCCCAAACTTGTGGATTACCTTGATACCTTTCATCTTAGAAATTATTTAGGTGACTTAGAAGTTGAATTAGACTTTAATATTTTAACCCTAGGTTGTTCAAACATGTATGTTCACTTAGGAATTTTATTAGAATTTTACAATTTTGTTTTCTATTTTAGTTGTATTTTGCAAGTTGCTTGTGCTTGTGGTGTTCTATTTTGTATGCATTGTGTGCTTCTATTCTATCCAATGATGTAAAGTCCTCCTAGGGAAACTCCATCTCTCCTTTGGAGGGATGTGTGGTATGCCCATAGTTGAGTATAACTTTGAGGATGCCTTTCCATTTCAATGTTGGTACTTGATGATTTCCTTTGGTTTTCATTAAGTTTTCAACATTTCAACCTTAATCTTTGTGATTAATCCTTTGCTTGGAGTGTGCTTGCTAGAGATTGAAGATGAAGTTTGATGAAGCTTGAAGATGAAGCCATTTTGCTGTCAACTTTGTTGTCAAGAGGATTTGCTATTTAGAGCTGCTGTTGTTGAGTACTGAAGATGCTGTATGCTGAAGACTGTTGCTGCTGCTTGGGCTGCTTTCTCTGTTTCTTTTCTGTTGTTGTTTTGACTGTTTACTTGTGTTGATTACCTCTAGGTTTGAGGTGGAGCTTGTCTCCTCTTGCCTGTTGTTTTCTTAGGTTTGAGGTTGAGTTGGACTCCTTTGCCTCATTGGTACTGTTGCATAGTGTCACTACCGCGAAAATAAGGTGCCGGTAAAACAGAAGAGTCGCCACCTTTCGTTATTTATCCCTCAGAACGGGAAAGGAAACAATCGGAAAAACCTGACGAAAAGGTATAAGACAAGGTCATCGCAACCGTTGTCTGGGTTCGGGAGTCGGTTACGCAAGGGGAAGGTATTAGCACCCCTCACGTCCATTGTACTCGATGGGATCCACGTTTGCTGTGTTTATCTGACGGGTTGGTTTTATCTATCTACCTATCAAGGCTGGCTTAAAAAGAAAATAAAATGACTCAGCAAAGCGTCGCACTTTATGCCTACCTATTCTCATCAGAGAATGAGAACTCAGAGTCAACGTAGTTTGGCTAACTACGGGTTACGGGGGAAGGTGGCTCGCCAATACGTCAGTATTGTGCCTACGTACTCTCAACAGATATGAGAGATCAGAGCTTACGTAGTTCGGGATAATACGGATTACGGCAATTCAGGTTCGTCTGTTTTATCGAGTAGGGTTAACAAACAGTTCCAGCAGTTTGGTGTACACAGCTCGACCCTTGGAGGCTTAAGCGTTACCGTTTGCGGTAGAACTGGGAGTTAACGACACTCTTTTCTTCAGAAAAGCTTCCTTTGAATTATGGGCCCACGGGGCAAAAAGGTTTGAAGTTTGTTTTCTGTCTTTTACGGAAGAACTGTTTTTTATGGATGTTTGCAACCAATATCGCACTAGAGACTATGACCTGAGAGTGAATGCATCGCATGTCACCTAAAGGGTACCATACTAAACATTCAAGCTGTCGAAAAGAAACTCTCCGACAACCCTTTCTCAGATAGCTTAAGGCTCGTAACGTACGACATCAGTTAACCTTTATTACTGCATTTTAATTTGTTTTGAGATGAGAAGAGAGAACGAACAGGTTCAACTAAGGGGGGGCTATCAAGTCCTACTGTTGTCATGCCAAGGATTCATCCTATGGTTGAAGTTTGAAACAGGGAACTCCTAGAAGTTATCATGCATAGGTTTCAACCTAAAGTTCTAATCATCACTTCCTTATCAAAGGAAGTGAGATTCCTAGGGGATCATGTCAATGACATACAGAAACAGATAAAGCATCAGCTTAAACAGTAAATAGTAAACGACTGTAAAATACATGCAATGCAAGTGAGGGAGGAAATTTGTGTGGGGCATCAGCCTCCACAAGCTCATCTCGACCTCAAGCCAGATATGAATAACTGTAATCATACAGAGGAAATAACATGCTATCAAGCAAAATCACAAACCACACAGGCAAGGGAGCTGGGCTCTACCGAATACCAGCAAGCAAAGCCATATAGTAAAAATACAAGCAGAGGGAGCAACTCAACCTCTAGTGCAATCATGCTCCTAGCTTAACACAATTTAAGTAAGAACTTATTCTAATGCATCAAGCAAATCAAACAAGTCACATCAAATACAGTTGCACAGATATCAAACAGACAGGAAAGAAAGCAGATCAACAGCTTCCATAGCTTCACAGCAAAGCAATCTTCTAGCAGCAGTTCAGTCCTCAGTCTGTAACTGCTCTTCAAGTCTTTCATCTTCAACAGCAAGTGTCAACTTGCTTCTTCAAGCTTTCAACACCTCACACACAAGTGTCAACTTGTTCTTCACCTTCTTCAAGCTTCAGCTCCAAAACAGACTCCACCTTCTGGCTTCAATCCCAATAGCAAGTGTCAACTTGTTCCTTCAGGCTCTCAATGCATCAAACACACAAGTATCAACTTGTTCTTCAATTTCAAGCTTCAGCTCTTCATTGGCAGTCTTCAAACACTGGGAAGTAGCAACTTCTAGCATCTTCAATCTTCTAGCAAGGAAATCCATCCTCTAGCAAGGGAGAAAGATTCATCTAACAAGAGCAGGGTTTGGATAATAGATAGCAGAGTGAAGACCAAAGGTCACCACTAAGCACTCCATCATCAAAGAAAGGAACCCTCAAAGGTTCTACCAACTTGTGAAGAGCCACACATACTACCAAAAGAGGGATGAGGCCTTCACAAGGGGACCTTATATCATAGGGAGGAATGGAAGTGATCAATACCTTCCATGTTTATGAAAGAAGAGAATCTATCTAGAAGCTCTACCTACAAACCCTAATCTTAACACCTAAGCAACACTCAAACCAAAAGAAGGGAAATCTTCACATCCAAACTTCTTCAAGCATTCCTCAGCAACCCAAGCTTGTCCTCAATATCAACCAAGAGCAAGCAAAGCAAAACCCTAATCTAAGGGAACTAAAGAAATCAATCTAGTTGAATTAGCAAGTTAGGATCACCTAAAACTTAGTACTAAAGTTATTCCTAACTAAAATACTAAAACCAATTGTAAAATCCTACAAAAATAACTATGGGAACTTAATTCAATCATGAATCTACCATACAAAATCCAGGGGTTGAATCATCCACCAAGTCCTAGAAATAAAATCTAAATCATGAAATACTAAAGTTAAACCCTAAAACTAGAGCACCTAAAGCTTCACCTTAAAACTACCACCTAATTTCATCATAAAAATGTGAGAAAATTACCAGGGCGACATGCATATCTATGCTACCTACACACAAAAAATCAAGTCAAGAATCATCACCAAATGCTCAAACAAAATTCAGCAAGACAAGGTATCAACCATGGCCATTTTAATATCAATTAATATTCAAAAAATGCAAATAAAATCACAAATGCATAAATTCTTAATATTTTTAATCTACAAAATTCTAGAGTCAATCATGAATCAGGGGAAAAAAGTTTTGAATTAATTGAGTTAATTTCCTATTTTTTATGAATTATTTTCTAAGTCATATGAAATGAAGAAAAATAAAGAAAATTAAATGGAAATTGGTAAACATGCGTGGCAGATAGCAATCCAATGCAGTTCATTTTAAAGAATTGGGCCAAAGGGGTGTGCGGATAACAATATGAGTCCTAAGCCCAAAACACCAATTAATGAAACGGTGCGTTTCATTTAGAAATCTCTCTTCAGTGTTGAAATGCAATCGTGGCCCTCCATTGCTCGCCTGAGTCCAAGGTCAAACCCTAATCCAACGCTTGCAGTGCATCGTCCCCATTTGAACTCAGTTTGGGGGGAAAATACAGACGGTGGCCTGAACAGTGGCGCCACCGTCTTCTCCGGTGAGACAACCTCCACAGTTCATCAATACTTCCCCAGCCATACATCATTCTCTCCAGAATTCAATGCTGATCACGAATCCACCCTTAGAAACATCTAATTCCCTCTAGATTTTCAAACCCGATAGCATCTTCAGAACACACCTCAATCTTGAATCTTATCAAATCTTCAATTAAAGGTGTCAATCTAATCCTCATCTCATGGTGATCAATTTGCACCACCGAATCTTGATTACTAGTCCAAGAATCACTAGATTTCAGCCCCAACAGAAATTAATCATCACCTTATTTTGTCTCTAATTCACCAATTTTTGATCCTAAATCCAACTATATCAATAGGGGAACCTAACCACATATGAATTTCTAAGCATCTCCATATAGTTTAAGCATAAATTCAAAGTATACCAACCTGGTTTCAGACGTGTAACAAAAGAGGTTCTTGATCACTTCAACCTCCAAAACAATGCAAACACACTCCAAATTCACTCCCAAAGCCTTTGCACACCTTGATTTAGCTTGATTCTCCCTTGAACTCAAAAACCGATTCTCACTCGCACCTCTGATAATTCAATGGCTCTCTCTGCAACCAGCTTCAATTCCTTCCCAAAAAAATGAACTGCATTCACTCAGTGACTTATATAGAAGTGATTGGGACTGTCTAGAACTTTCTAGAATCATCCAAATGAGATTTTGGATTTTCAAAATCTCTTCAAAATCTCATCCATGGCAATCACTATTCTGACTCCCCTTGGGCATGGCTATGCTTGTAATCAACTTCTCATGAGATATTGAATGAGTTTGATGTGTTATTTTCCTTGTTTGCAAGCCAAAGGTGTGAGTTGGATATGTTACTTCATCATGAAGAAATGAAATGGAATGGTATGCAAATGAACTCAAATCAAAATTCTAATATTGCCATTGTTTCTAAAATCATTTTTCCAATCAATTTGACCTATAATTTTGCTTCATTTGGTCACAAAATGAATTATTTGAATTTTTGGCCATTAAATCCTTTTAATTCTTTCTTTTTTCAAAATTTCTTGAACCAAGTCTCTCCTTGAGCCATTTCAATGCCTCCTTGATGCATTGTCAAGGTTAAAACCCCATTTTGAGAAACTTTCTAGTTGAACAAAATTTCATTTGAGGCCTCTAAGTTGGTGAAAATGGCCTTTGATCACAAATGACCTATAATCACCAAATGTCCAAAATACCCTTGACTTGTCCAAGCCATAAGTTGAGTTCCACAAATCCTATCAAGGACTTCTAGGGCAAAAGTTCATGTTGACCAAAAGTTCATAGGAATCATCCTTCTAGGGCAAAAGTGTCATGCAAGTTGGGTAACTTTGAAGCTCCCAATTCACATTCCTCAGATGACTTGTAACTTGTCAAAACCATAACTTGAGTTCTACAAATCCTATCAATGACTTCTAACACTCAAATTAAAGCTAAGATCATGCTCTACAACAATCATGTTGGGGTCAAGATGAGATGAAGATCACATCTTGAGCTAAATTTCCTTGAAGACAGGGGTCAAACTAGGGGATTTTACACTGTCAAGTCTTAGAAACCCTAGCCTGAAACTTCTCAAACTCTTCAATCATGATGAGTTAACCTTGGAATCATCCTGATAACATCTCAATGTATCAATCCATGATCACATGGCTCTTGGATTAGGTCCCAACCTTCTTCAAATCATCAATTGACTTAGGGTTGACCCAGTCAAACCCTAGCTGCACCACTCATGGCTGAGCCTTCTTAATCTTGCATAATGACCTGTCTAGGCCTCAAAGTGATCTTCAACACTTCTCATGAGCTCTCTCAAGATCTCAAGTCTAACTTCATGGCTTCAGAATCATCTGATGGCTTCCCACAACTCTCAAGTTAGGAGATCTACACACTTGGCTTCAACCACTCTCTCTGAGGATCTTTTAACTTCTCTGACAAGGATATCAACCCTTAGACACTTGAATAACCTTCTTAGCTAGCTTCATAGTCTTGTGTAGCTCTTAATTAGTAATCATACCTCTTGATCTCTTGCACACATGTCAATGAAATGCAAATGATAATGCTAATGTGAATGAAATAAAACATAAGCTAGGTAAAGAAATGTTGGGCAAATTTTGGGGTGCAACAGTTGCCCCTATTCAAACGGCTTGGACCTGACTGAGTGAGAAGCGAACGGATCTCAAAAAATCAAGGTGAAAGACGGTTGAATACCAACAAACCCGGAAATTTGCCAACTACACAAGTATACGGTACTCTGATGGGGACAAATCATCGGAAACTGAAATAATAGCTGCACGGCAACTAGCTGGAGAATACTAATCTGAACCTCCGTCAGGATGATTCTCTGATTTATCTGATATCATTGCATCCTCAAATCATCGAGGAATCACTGGTTACACAGTAACGGGTGATTTGCAAAGCACGCATAGGTAAACGATACTCTGATTGTTAGGAACATCTTCAAAAACTGAGCATGACAGTTGCACAGCAACTCTGCTGGGGAACTGGTCACACGGTAACCGGTGAAAGATCTAATCTCAAATCTCTGTCAGGATGATAATCTGATTTCACCACAGCTTCTTCCTGAAGTCATCAAGGGATCACGGGTCATTCAGCAACCGGCGATACATAGCTGATATTGCCATCAGGCATTCTGCAACATGGCAGCAGAAGAATTCCACGGGACTTATCAGGTCATTAGGAACTTTTTAACAATCAAGTTAGTCATGCCATCGGGCATTCAAGGGAATTTTCGGGCGTCAGCTGGACTTCATCAGTAAGTCGGGAATAGAATTCTTGGTCAATCATGAACCAAATAAGGATATACAATCTTTTGCCGTCAGGCACTCCGCATCAGCTGAGAGAACTGCTTCGTCAATACCGTTGGACTTCCTCAGTAAGTCTTCAGAGGAAACTTCGGCTTCTCTGCTCAACAGCCTGCTGGGGATGACACATCTCCGCTAGGGATTTTGAAGAACTATCAGGTAACTCTGTTTCGGGGATCCAGAAATCATTCTGGGTGAATCAACTCTATTGAGGACTACAAGAATCATCTTGGACAAATAACTCCGTCGGGGACTTCAAGAATCATCCTGAACCAATAACTCTGCTGGAGATTTCAGGAATCATCCTGAGCAAACACTCTGTCGGGGACTTCAAGCATCAACTTGAGCGACCAACTATGGCGACTTTACCGGGGATTTTAAGAATTATCTTAAGCAAACACCTTCGTTGGGGAATTCAAGAATCATCTTGAGCGAACCATTCTGCGGAGGAACACCTGCAAAACAAGAACGACAATGACCTAGCTCATATGCATATGCTTTGACAATGGCGTAATGCTCCACACGGTGGAAATGCTATGCATTTTTAGGGTAAATGCTATGCAATCATGCAAAATGCTACGACCCCATCAGCAAAATAAATGCTGAATGGAAAAACCTCCTGTCAAGGAGAAAGAACCACTCTGGTAGGGAGGAGGAATCATCCTGCCAAGGAGAAGAAGTCACGCCAATCTCAATTGGATTCCGCCTGGGGAAACGATCTTCAGTTGACTGCTGCAGGGGAATAAAGTTCTTCGAGAAACCTGAACCTGCTCATCCGGGTATTCAAACCACAACTGCTGAGGAAAACGATGTCAATCGCAGAAATAAACTGCAAGGCCTTCGCGGCAAAATATCCCTGGAGATAATGATTCCGATGGGGAAATACAGCACCAGCTGATCAACATTCTACAGGGGAAAACCAATCACGGCCCGCACGACTTCCAAGACCTCGGCTCTCCTGGGGAACTGCAAACTCGGCTGGGGAAGTAGGAATCATCCTGCTTACAGGGGAGAGTACAATTCTGTGGGGAATTTCAATTCCACTGAAGACTTCAATCTGTACTATCGAGTGCTGCACACTTCAGTATATGACTCAGCTGGGGAGACGACGATCCTTCAGGATACATCTGATTGGAGAGAGAATCTTCTCTGCTTGGGGAAACATACGGCGTACTGCCTGGAATATGCTATACCTGCAACAACACAAACAGACAGACAAGATACCCTTCTCAAAGGGACCCATCAAGGTGATCATCCTGCGACAAAGTTCAAGTAATTCATTGTTTCAACAATTAGTGGCCTAGGCCAGTAAGTTTATGTATGCGCATTTTATCAAAAACATTGGCGTTCTTTTTCGCAAGCAAAGCAGATAAATGTTAAACAAGCAAACAGAATTGCTGAATAGTATACATTTTATTGATAACGAACCCCTGAATGGGTGAAAATGTTTTAAAACAGATGCAAGCTCCTGGAATGAGGAAGCTGCGCAAATATAAAAACATAAATATACATTAGTATATACACAAATGTCGGCAATGAGGCGTAGACGAACACCATGAGTTGATCCCTCTATGACCCACTCCACTTCGATACTTCTCCGATGCTTCAGCTTCAGAAGAGATTGATTCAGATAAACGACCCTCAGGTCTTCCAAACCACTAAACAACAAAAGTCCATACGCGGAACGCAGTCATTTGCTTTTTCAAATCCCTAACTTTTACCTGAATCGCCCCTTCGGGTTTTCGATTCACCGGGATACTGATCGGTGGATTTCACTTGTGTTTTCAAACGCTGTTTGTTGTTAATTTCACACCGTTTTTATCTGTTTTCGAAGCTTTAGTTGTTATTATCTGAGTACTCGTAGTTGTTTGTCTTCCAAACCACTAAACAACAAAAGTCCATACGCGGAACGCAGTCATTTGCTTTTTCAAATCCCTAACTTTTACCTGAATCGCCCCTTCGGGTTTTCGATTCACCGGGATACTGATCGGTGGATTTCACTTGTGTTTTCAAACGCTGTTTGTTGTTAATTTCGCACCGTTTTTATCTATTTTCGAAGCTTTAGTTGTTATTATCTGAGTAATCGTAGTTGTTTGTCTTCAAGTCTTATTTTGAAGTTTGTATTACTTTTGCCGCTGGTGCGTTTGATTCGGTTTCTTTTAGTGTGTTTTTGGCAGGAATGGATAGCATGACAGTCGCACCGCTTTCGGAGGCAAAGAAAAGTCGGAAAAGGGAAGTCAGAGCCACAACACGGGTACCCGTGTTGCACAACACGGCCCGTGTCATGGAGGACACGGTTGGCAGACACGGGTAGACCAAAGCAGAGGAAAATGGGAAACAGACGTACAACACGGGTGCCCGTGTCATGCAACACGGCCCGTGTTGCAGCCCTTGTAGAAGAAAACGTACCCTGCCGGAGTCAGCAGCCTGACACGGCCACCCGTGTTGCACAACACGGCCCGTGTCAGGGCCACTGAGAGTGAAATTGTTATATTTTCTGATTTTTTGCTGTCAGACCTATTTCGAAGGGAATTCGAGACATTTCGCGATGTAATTTGAATTTATATATAAGAGCCACTTTTTAGAAAGTAGGAGAAACCTTTGAATTGATATTAGGATTGACAACTGAGGAGAGAGTTTTTCTGGAGAACAAATGATCGATCAAAAGCGGAAGCAATTGATGATCCAAGGGATCCAACTCGAATTGTAATGATCTTCTCCTTTTCATTTCTAATTGCATTTATGTTTACGAAGAACATGAGCAGCTAAACCCCAGTTGTTAGGGGGTGGTCCTAAGTTGCGATGTAATGACCTTTGTTTGATTATTCTATGAGAATTATGTTATTCACCTTATATATATATTTTATTTTGCAACAATCTTAATGCGTATTCATATTGGAAAGTAGAATTCGAATTATGCTTAGGTTTTAGTCTGGAAAGTCAACCTAACACTTTTGCAAAATAGTCTCACGGTCGATATTGCTTAGGAATGAGGATATCCCGTATCTCGTATTTTATGGTCGGAACTATTGCTTGATGCTTTTCATGGACACTGAGGAATTAGTGTACATGAAACTCATCAAAGAGTTTTTATTAAGGAATTAAGGAAAACTAAATTGGCCAACTGATGAATTAAGGTTAATAACTAGTATCGCAGGATAATCCTACATGGTCTTTACTCGCATCATGTCCACTCCCCTAACACGGTTCTTAGATTGATTTATAAGTCTTTATTTACTTGTTGTATTACTCTGCTACCAAACAAACCCCTAGACCTTTTGTTCCTTTGAATACTAAAAATCCCGTTAATTACTACGCAGTCCTCGAGATCGATACTTGGGACTTTTCCCTTATTACTACAATTGGTAAAAATAGTACACTTGCTATTTTCCCGATCAAGTTTTTGGCGCCGTTGCCGGGGACCGCCAAATTAACATTGTTTTTAGAATCCAAAAGAAATTTTGTTGCTCTGCGACTAAAATTTTATTATTTGCTGCATTTTTTCTCTGCTTGTATTATCTAACGTTTGTCTAATTGTGTATGCGAGGTCAGGCCTCAACTAAATATTCTTTTGATACAGAACTAGAACGAGCGTTACACGAAAGACGGAGAATAGCTAAAGTTAAAAGACTGGAAGAAATAGAGGAAATTATATCTGTGCAGAGCGACTCCGAAGAGAGAGAGACAACACCTGAAACTGTTCAAATGGCTGGAAATCCACCTCAGCCTGAAAGACTGATAGGAGACTATGGAGGGGCCAATGCTCAACCAAACCAGATGACCATTGTGAATCAACCGGTGAATGTTGCGCATTTTCAGCTACACCCTTCCACCATCCGTCAGTTGGAGAGCAAGCCGTTCGCCGGAAGAATCAACGAAGATGCAAATAAACATCTTCAGAGATTCCTTACGACCACCACCTCGTTGAAGATAGAAGGACATTCCGAAGAGGCCAAGAGATTGGTTATGTTCCCGTTCACACTCACTGATGATGCGGAAGAATGGTTTTACTCGCTTCCAGCTGGGAGTATCACAACATGGCAAGAGATGGAAACTGCGTTCCTGAATGAGTATTTCCCTGCTTCAGTGTTTATCCGAAAAATATATGACATAGTAAACTTCAAGCAAAAAGAAGGAGAATCTTTAGGGGATGCATATAAGCGGTTTAAGAGGTGTCTTACAGCATGTCCTACTCATAACATGGACGCCACTGAGCAGATGCAAAACTTCGTGAATGGATTACGACTCAAAATGAAATAGCTCATAGACACTGCTGCCGGTGGCTCAACCAACTTCTCAACGGTCACGGGTATCAAAAGGATCATAGAAGCAATTGCCGCTAACGAGCACCTTGAGTTGTATGATCGCACGGTAAACCAACCGGAAGGTAAGATTGATTTGAAGCTGGCAGACCAGGTTGTTAAAATGGAGGATCAGATTACCGCTGAGGTAGAGAGAAGGTTAAAAAAAATGAATGTAGAAACTCAGACAGTGGCACAGGTTGAACCAGTTCAAGCAGCACCTTGTGAAATATGCGGTGGACCACACTTTAAAGTGCATTGTGTAGCAACTCAAGAGCAGGTGGAACAGATTAATATGTTGAGGCAGAACAATCCCTACGCCAACACATATAATCCTGGTTGGAAAAATCACCCCAATTTTTCATGGAAAGATCAACAAGGAAATGTACAAAAATCGGTTCAAGGCCAACAACCGTATCAACCTCAGCAACAACAGTACCAACAGACACCGTACCAACCTCAATATCAACAACAAGCGCCTAGAAAATCTGATTGGGAAGTAGCCATTGAGAAAATGGCCGCCCAAAGTTCTCAATTTCAAGAAGAGACAAGGAGCAACTTCAGGAATGCTGGAGCATCCATTAAAAATCTTGAAGTACAAATGAGTCAAATTGCTCAACAGCTAGTGAGTTCGCAAGCGCCGGGTACACTTCCAAGTGCCACAGTACCAAATCTGAAGGATCACCACCAAATTAAGGCGGTAGTAACAAGAAGTGGAAAATCCAAGGAAGTAGAAGAAGAGGAAACATAACTAAATGATCAGATGATTGAGGTTGAGCTGGAAATTAAAGAAAATGAAGTGGTTGAGGAAGAAGTGGTGACACCGGTACCGGTAACTAAAGAAAAAGTGGTAGAACCGAAACCGGTGATCAAGCTGCCATACCTCTCAAGAAATAAAAAGAAAGGACAGCAAGAGAAGAATTTCGAGAAATTCCTTGAACTGTTTAAAAAGTTAGAGCTGAATATTCCGTTGTTGGAGGCACTAGAACAAATGCCCACCTATGCAAAATTCATGAAGGACATCATTGCTAAGAAGCGGACTAGTGAGTCCGAACCTGTTATTCTAACGGAAACTTGTAGTGCTATTTTGCAAGGTCTGAAGATTCCGGTGAAGAAGAAAGACAGTGGAGCTATTACTATCCCATGCACTATTGGCGATAGGTCATTCAATAGAGCTTTAGTTGATTTGGGAGCAAGTATTAGCCTCATGCCCTTGTCCATTTACAAGAAGTTGGATATTGGTGCGGTTCAAGACACTCGGATGACTCTCCAATTTGCTGATCATTCGGTTAAGCGGCCGTATGGAGTGGTTCAAGATGTTCTAGTTAAGGTAGATAAATTTATGTTTCCGGTTGATTTTGTGATACTAGAGATGTCGGAAGATGAAGAAATGCCGTTAATTTTGGGCTGGCCATTCTTGGAAACCGGGAGAGTCATGATAGATATGGAAGGCGGCACCCTGACCTTGAAGGTATATGACGAGGAGTTAAAAATTGATGTTAGTAACCATGAAGCATAAACAGGATCTTGGCACAAGTAGCAACATACAAGTGCTAGAACAAGTTGTAGAGAGCGAACATTTGGAGAGTGTGACCCAACTGCCCCTTGAGAGAGTGTTAAGCATGTCAATTTTTAAGGAAGATAAAGAAGTGGATGAGAATGACTGGGAAGTAGTTGAAATGTTGGAAACTCGACCATTCCAAAGGGGATCCCGACCACACCAATGGGAGGACTTAAGGTAACCTATAGCGCTGGAAGGTAATGACGAAAAGCCTAAAGGTTCGGAATTGAAACAACTGCTGGAAAATCTCAAATATGTTTTACTAGACACCGAGGAAAAGTGCCCCGCCATTATCAGCTCTAGTTTGAAAAGTGTCCAAGAGAAACGACTGATTGGGGTTGTTAAAAAATTTAAGGGTGCTATTGGCTGGAAAATCGAAGACCTCAAGGGTATAAGTCCTACAGTTTGCATGTACAAAATCCTTATGGAGAAGGACCACAAACCAGTTGTGCAGCCCCAGAGAAGACTGAACCCTGTTATGAAGGAAGTTGTAAGAAAGGAAGTTGTGAAATTGTTGGATGATGGACTTATCTATCCTATATCGGACAGTTCATGGGTGAGCCCTGTTCACGTGGTGCCCAAGAAAGGAGGTACAACTGTGGTGACTAATGAAAAGAATGAGCTGATTCCTACGTGTACAATCACTGGTTGGAGGGTATGCATTGATTATAGGAGACTTAATTTGGCCACCAGAAAAGATCACTTTCCGTTTCCCTTTATTGATCAGATGCTAGAAAGATTGGCTGGGCACGATTACTATTGTTTTCTAGATGGATACTCCGGATACAACCAAATCGCGGTTGCGCCGGAGGATCAAGAGAAGACGACTTTCACATGCCCGTACGGAGTTTTTTCTTATAGGAGGATGCCATTCGGGTTATGTAATGCCCCAGCAACATTTCAAAGATGCATGACTTCTATTTTTGCGGATATGCTTGAGAAACATATGGAAGTCTTCATGGATGATTTTTCGGTTTTTGGGTCATCATTTGATAATTGTTTAACTAACCTGTCACTTGTTTTGCAGAGATGTCAGGAAAGTAACTTGATCCTAAATTGGGAAAAATGTCATTTCATGGTAAGAGAGGGCATTGTCCTTGGTCACAAAATGTCACACAAAGGGATCGAAGTCGATCAAGCAAAAGTGGAAGTAATATCTAAGTTACCACCACCCGTGAACGAGAAAGGTATCCGAAGTTTCTTGGGTCACGCAGGCTTCTACCGCAGGTTCATAAGAGACTTCTCCAAGATAGCTAAACCGTTGACGTCCTTGTTAGTCAAGGACACAACATTTGTGTTCAATAAGGAGTGTGCTGACGCATTCGAAAACCTGAAAAATAAGTTAGTGTCAGCACCAATTATGATAGCCCCAGATTGGTCGCTGCCGTTTAAGATCATGTGTGACGCCAGTGACATCGCGGTGGGGGCTGTATTGGGGCAGCAGAGAGAGAAGCTTTTGCATGTTATTTACTATGCGAGTCACGTTTTGAACCCTGCACAGATGAATTATGCAACTACCGAGAAAGAGTTGATAGCGGTGGTGTATGCCTTTGACAAATTTAGGAAATATATGTTGGGTTCTAAAGTGATTGTTTATACTGACCATGCTGCGTTAAAATATCTTTTTGCTAAGCAGGAGTCAAAGCCCAGGCTGCTAAGATGGATTCTACTTCTCTAAGAATTCGATGTGGAGATTCGTGATAAGAGAGGATGTGAAAATACTGTAGCTGATCACCTCTCGCGAATGTCACCGATTGAAGAAAACGAGGAAAAGCGTCCGATAACGGATGAGTTTGCTGATGAACATATCCTAGTTATTCATGGTGTTCCTTGGTTTGCGGATTACGCCAACTATTTGGTCGAGGGTCTAATACCTGACGACTTTGATTCTAACAAACAAAAAAAGTTTATTCATGACTGCAGGTTTTACTTATGGGATGACCCGTTTCTTTACAAGAGAGGGGTGGATGGACTGATCAGAAGATGCGTTCCTGAAGAAGAGCAAAGGAAGGTGCTCGAAGCATGTCATAATTCAGATTATGGAGGGCATTTCAGTGGTGACCGCACCGCGGCCAAAGTCCTCCAATCGGGGTTGTATTGGCCGTCCTTGTTCAAGGATGCCCAGAGCGTCGTTAAGGAATGCGACAGATGTTAACGGACTGGCAGTATCTCGGAAAGAAACCAGATGCCGCAAAATTCCATGTTAGAAGTAGAGTTGTTTGATGTTTGGGGGATTGACTTTATGGTACCATTCCCACCATCATTTGGAAAACACTATATACTGGTGGCAGTTGACTATGTTTCGATGTGGGTAGAAGCAGTGGCACTACCAACTAATGATGCTAAGGTAGTGGTCAGGTTTCTGAAGGAGAACATATTTTCTCGGCTTGGAGTACCAAGGGCCCTTATAAGTGATGAAGGAACTCACTTCCTGAATCATCTCATGGAAAAATTACTCCTTAAGTATAATGTGAAGCACAAAATATCTACTCCTTACCATCCTCAAACCAACGGGAAAGCCGAGGTGTCAAATCGAAAACTCAAACAGATATTAGAGAAAACAGTGCGTGCCTCCCGTAAGGACTGGGCAGTAAAGTTGGACGACGCTCTCTGGGCGTATCGCACTGCGTACAAAACACCCATTGGTATGTCCCCTTACCAACTGGTCTATGGTAAAGCCTGCCATCTACCTCTAGAATTAGAACACAAGGCATTATGGGCATCAAAAGTCGTTAACCTAGACCTCACCAAAGCAGGAGAGTCTAGAACTCTCCAACTCCATGAGCTAGAGGAATTCCGGAATCGGGCGTATGAGAATGCCAAAATCTACAAAGATCAAGCAAAGAAATGGCATGATCGACGAATTCAGAAGAAAGAATTTCTGGAAGGACAATTAGTGCTGTTGTACAACTCCCGGCTGAAACTCTTTCCGGGAAAGCTTAAATCAAAATGGTCAGGACCATTTGTAGTACATAAGGCGTTTCCGCACGGAGCAGTCGAGCTGAAAAATCCAGCAATTGGAGACATTTTTAAAGTAAATGGTCAGCGTTTGAAACCGTACTACGAGGGACAGCAGAAAGATCGAAACGATGTCGTTCATCTCACATGATACGATGAAGGACCGTCGAGCCAGGCGACGTAAAACGAAGCGCTTCGTGGGAGGTAACCCACGTATTTTACACTCACGCTTTCATTTTGTTTTTTTTTGTTTTAACAGGTTTTGATTAACTCGCGGTTCATCGGTGAAAGAAGATTGTCGGAGACCAGAGGAGAGGAAAAATTTGAAAAATAGCACCCTGACACGGGTGGCCGTGTTACACAACACGGGCCGTGTCAGGCCTAGCATATCAGGGCTGGAAAAAAGGTGGAGTCAGTGGTGCAACACGGGTGCCCGTGTTGTGCAACACGGCCCGTGTTACAGGTGCGTGATTTTGAAAAAAAATAAGATACAGTAGGTGCAACACGAGTGCCCGTGTTGTGCAACACGACCCATGTTGCAAGGCACGCAGTCACTAATCATGTTTTACCTAGTGGGTCCCACCTGCTTTACTCCCCACTTATCATTAGTAACCACCCATTTCTTATCATTGTTCCCTATCACTTCATCTTCCTTCTTCTTCTCCCTCACAAAACCCTTAACATCCATTGCCGTCTCTCACAAAAAGCTTCCATATCCACCACACCCACTCATCGGAAACACTTCCGCCCTTCACAAAAAATGTTCTCCTCATTCTTGTGCTCATTTCTACGGTTACGTTTTTCACTAATAGTGATTTCGAAATTTTTTCGAACTATCTGTGTTGTTTGTGTTTTGCAGGTTTAACAATGCCTCCTCGTAGAGACACAGGAAAAGCAGTGGCGGAAACTTCGCGCCCCAGAAAGAGAGCACACCATATGGCGATTCCTCACGGCATACTCTTTGAAGACCCGAATCATCAGAAGAAATACTCCAACATCATCAAGCGTAAGCTCACTCCCACAAGGTATATCTGTAACACTACGCTTGATAATCTAGGGTTGAGAGTAGAAGTCCATAGGATGTTTCACACTCTGGGTATGCTAGAATTTATGCAATTGGAAGCGCTGACTTATGAGCGTATAACTGTTGAATTCTTGAGCACTTTAGAATTTCAGTTGAAGCACAGGTGGACAGGTGTGGAGGAGGAATATTATGGTACACTTAGGTTTCGGCTATTTGATACTAACCATAGCCTGACAATAGCCAAATTGGGAGATATTCTGAAGCTCCCCAATTTTGGACCTGGAGCCCCTCCAGGAAATTTTAGTGCAAGGGACTTTTGGAGGGCTATTACAGGCAGAACTGATTATGTCGCTAAGGCGGCAAAAGCCTCGTGTATCCATAACCCATGTTTCAGGTACGCGTAAAAGGGACTGGCCTATACACTATTCGGCAGGGGTGACAGCACACGAGTGGCCACTCAGAGGAAGTTGTACTTCATGTATGGCATGGCAAATCAAGAACTCATCAATGTGGCCACCTTTGCAGCTGACCACCTGAAGAGGGTTGCGAATGCACCTTTCGGAGAAATCAGTGTAGGTGGTATGATTACTCAAATCGCAAATCACTTTGGCCACGGTGCTCTCTTGAGAGAGGAACCCACGGTTGCAGGTAAGACAAAGATAGATCTAGACACCCTAACTGCCCAAGGTATGATTCGAGTCTTTGATAATTACTACTCCTTGGTAAGCCGAAACAGTCATCTCCTTGCTTTACCTGCCCCTGACTTTATTAGTATTCAAAATGTGAATAACTGGCTATATGAGAGCACAATGCAGGATGAAGAAGACCAATTTTATGATGATACAGGTACATAATTCTTTGAGGAGGAAGGAGATCAGGTAGAAGAAGCGCATATACCGCCTACTCGAGTCTCACCCCATCAGGAGTCCGACTCCGGCTCTTGGAGCTTATCTAAAAAAGAATGGGATTGGATGGAGAGTGAGATGTGTCATCTCCGAAGTGAGCAGACAAGGCAAGGCGAGGAGCAGACAAGACAAGGAAACGAACAAATCCGACAAGGCAGGTTGATCGGTGAAATGCACGAATGGATGCGGCAGATGATGCTGCGCGACACACCTCCGCAACCATGAACTTTGTGAGTCCTCTGCTACTGGTGTTCCAACAGTGAGGACACTGTTGAATCCTAGTGTGGGGGTATTTTATTTGTGTTTTTATGTTATTTGTTTATGTTATTTGTGTGTTTTCGTTTCTGTTTTAGTTATTTGGTTATTTAATTTTCAGTGTTAGTTTGAAAGCATGATAGCAAGTCCACAGGAAAACCCCTTGACATTGAGCTAATAAAATTAATAACATTGTTGGTTTGGGGAACTGTTTGGTGGAGATGTCGGTGAGTGAAGTGATAAGAAAGTATATAGAATACTCAGAAAAGAACTGTGAGGATGAAATCAGAACAATCTTGAGAGATAGGTAAAAGGCAAACACCCTGGGTTTCCCGAATAGGAACGAGTTCGACGTGTAGATTTGTACCATAGTGCTTTGATCTGAGAAGTACCCCTGAGTAGTTTATTTTGACAATCAGGTTTCATCAATAAGAATCGTGTGTGCAAGGTTAACGAAAAATATTGAGCTAAGGCACAGAGAAAGAAAAAAAAACAAAAAAGGGGCAATTAGGCGACTAATCCTTCTAAGTTGTGTAACCCTCACCCGGTTATTCAGCCCAACGGCGGTCGAACCTGAAAGCCATTCAAAAAGAATAACAGTGCCAGAAAAAGAAAAATGTCGTTGATGAATCTTGTGCACACGAGGAAAATCATAAAAGCCGTTATAGTGATTGTCCGAATGAAAGGGAGGAAAATCGAAAAAGAAGACTTAAGTACAAAGCATAGTCGGAGAGGTTACCCATAGGGAGACTGAGGTCTGTGGTTTACTGCAGTCTAGTGTTTGCATGTTACCTGTTTTGAGGGAAAAGACGAGATTAATCCTAGTGGGACTTGGAATGAGAAGTTCAAGTATGAGTATCATCACCGTAACTCACATTTCTATGGACGGTTCCGTTATGAAAAAGATATTAAGTTCGGTTTGGCGAGCTTTTTGCTTGAGGACAAGCAAAAGTTCAAGTTCGGGGGAGTTTGATCGGTGGATTTCACTTGTGTTTTCAAACGCTGTTTGCTGTTAATTTCGCACCGTTTTTATCTGTTTTCGAAGCTTTAGTTGTTATTATCTGAGTACTCGTAGTTGTTTGTCTTCAAGTCTTATTTTGAAGTTTGTATTACTTTTTTCGCTGGTGCATTTGATTCGGTTTCTTTTAGTGTGTTTTTGGCAGGAATGGCTAGCATAACAGTCGCATCGCTTTTGGAGGCAAAGAAAAGTCGGAAAAGGGATGTCAGAGCCACAACACGGTACCCGTGTTGCACAACACGGCCCGTGTCATGGAGGACACGGTTGGCAGACACAGGTAGACCAAAGTAGAGGAAAATGGGAAACAGACGTACAACACGGGTGCCCGTGTCATGCAACACGGCCCGTGTTGCAGCCCTTGTAGAAGAAAACGTGCCCTGACGGAGTCAGCAGCCTGACACGGCCACCCGTGTCAGGGCCACTGAGAGTGAAATTGTTATATTTTCTGATTTTTTGCTGTCAGACCTATTTCGAAGGGCATTTGAGACATTTCACGATGTAATTAGAATTTAGATATAAGAGCCACTTTTTAGATTGTAGGAGACACTTTTGAATTGATATTAGGATTGACAACTGAGGAGAGAGTTTTTCTGGAGAACAAAGGATCGATCAAAAGCGGAAGCAATTGATGATCCAAGGGATCCAACTCGAATTGTAATGATCTTCTCCTTTTCATTTCTAATTGCATTTATGTTTACGAAGAACATGAGCAGCTAAACCCCCAGTTGTTAGGGGGTGGTCCTAAGTTGCGATGTAATGACCTTTGTTTGATTATTCTATGAGAATTATGTTATTCACCTTATATATATTTTATTTTGCAACAATCTTAATGCGTATTCATATTAGAAAGTAGAATTCGAATTATGCTTAGGTTTTATTCTGGGAAGTCAACCTAACACTTTTGCAAAATAGTCTCACGGTCGATATTGCTTAGGAATGAGGATATCCCGTATCTCGTATTTTATGGTCGGAACTATTGCTTGATGCTTTTCATGGACATTGAGGAATTAGTGTACATGAAACTCATCAAAGGGTTTTTATTAAGGAATTAAGGAAAACTAAATTGGCCAACTGATGAATTAAGGTTAATAACTAGTATCGCAGGATAATCCTACATGGTCTTTACTCGCATCATGTCCACTCCCCTAACACGGTTCTTAGATTGATTTATAAGTCTTTATTTACTTGTTGTATTACTCTGCTACCAAACAAACCCCTAGACCTTTTGTTCCTTTGAATATTAAAAATCCCGTTAATTACTACACAGTCCTCGAGATCGATACTTGGGACTTTTCCCTTATTACTACAATTGGTAAAAATAGTACACTTGCTATTTTCCCGATCAGATACCCTTTTTTGCCAAAGTCGCCTTTCCAGGTTTTCGACTTTGCGGTTTTACATTCTTTTCTTTTATATCCCTAATTTTTGCCCGAACCTTTTTCCCTTTTTTATAGTTCGCCAGGATGCCCCGTTTTTGCCTGGATATTCTTTTTCTTTCCAGCGGGTCGTTTTTTAAGCAAAGTATTTTTTAACTGCGTCCGCGTTCACCGGGGATGCAAAATCTTCGCCATCCATCGTGGATAACAACAAGGCTCCTCCCGAGAAGACCTTGCTGACGACGTACGGACCTTCGTAATCGGGAGTCCACTTGCCCCGGTGATCAGAGTGTGGAGGAAGAATCTTCTTCAGGACGAGATCACCCGTCTGAAAGCTTCTAGGACGCACCTTCTTATCATAAGCTTTCTTCATTCGGCTTTGGTATACACAACCATATGCAATCGATGCTAATCTCTTCTCGTCCATCAGGCTGAGTTGGTTTAGTTGGTTCTTAATCCATTCTGCCTCATCGAGTTTCACGTCAACCAAAACTCGTAAAGAAGGAATCTCAACTTCCAACGGTAGGACAGCTTCCATACCGTACACCAGTGAGAAAGGAGTTGCCCCGGTTGACGTACGTACCATTGTACAATAACCGTGCAGTGCAAATGGCAACATCTCGTGACAATCCTTATAGGTCACAACCATCTTCTGTACAATCTTCTTAATGTTTTTATTAGCTGCTTCAACGACGCCATTCATCTTCGGCCGGTAAGGAGATGAGTTATGGTGCTCAATCTTGAAACTCTGGCACAGCTCCTTCATCATATTGTTATTCAGATTCGAACCATTATCGGTAATGATCCGCTCGGGAACTCCGTATCGACAGATGATGTCCCTCTTTATGAATCTAGCCACCACCTGCTTGGTCACATTAGCATACGAGGCTGCCTCCACCCACTTGGTGAAGTAGTCGATAGCTACTAGAATGAAGCGATGACTGTTAGATGCAGTGGGCTCGATCTTGCCTATCATGTCGATGCCCCACATGGAGAATGGCCATGGGGAGGACATGACATTTAACGAGCACGGCGACACATGATTCTTATCAGCATAAATCTGGCATTTGTGACATCTCATCGCGAATTTGAAGCAATCTGATTCCATCGTCAGCCAGTAATATCCTGCTCTCAAGATTTTTCTTGTCATAGCATACCCGTCGGCGTGTGTACCAAATGTGCCTTCATGGACTTCTTCCATGAGCATACTCGCTTCTTTCTCATCTACACATCTGAGTAGTACGAGGTCGTGGTTTCTTTTATACAAAACTCCATCAGGATTAAGATAAAAATTTCCATACAGCCTCCTCTGAGTCTTTTTATCCTGGGTTGACGCTCCCGCAGGATACTCCTTAGTCATACGGAAGGTCTGGATATCATGAAACCATGGCTTGCCGTCGGAGGCTTCCTCGATCGCAAAGACGAATGCAGGTCTATCAAGACGATAAAGGACAATCCTTGGAGCTTCATTCCAAAAATTGACTTTATACATCGAAGCCAACGTGGCTAAGGCATCAACCATTTGATTCTCGGCCCTGGGCATATGATGGAGTTCCACTCGATCAAAGAACGGAAGCAGCCTTCTGGCATAATTCATGTACGGTACCAAATTCGATTGGCGAGTCTCCCACTCCCCTTTAATCTGGTTAATCACAAGCGTCGAGTCACCATATACATCTAGGTTCTTGATTCTCAAATCAATTGCCTCTTCTAGACCCATGATGCATGCTTCATACTCCGCTTCGTTATTGGTGACCGGAAACGTCAGTCTCGCAGTGAACGGGATGTGGAATCCATGGGGAGTCGTGGTGATCGCCCCAATGCCACTTCCATAAGGATTAACCGCCCCGTCAAATATCAATTTCCATTGGGATTTCCTGTCTGGACCCTCGTCGGGAAACGGTTCATCACAATCTTTCACTTTGAGAAACATGATATCCTCATCGGGGAATTCAAATTTCATCGGCTGATAATCCTCGATCGGTTGTTCGGCAAGGTATTCAGACAATATGCTGCCCTTAATGGACTTCTAGAAAACATACTGAATGTCATATTCCGTCAACACCATTTGCCATCTGGCAATCCTGCCCGAAAGCGCTTGCTTCTCGAAGACGTACTTGATCGGATCCATCTTCGAAATTAGCATGGTTGTGTTATTGAGCATGTACTGTCGTAAACGTTTGGCAGCCCAGGCTAGTGCACAACACGTTTTCTCCAGCATCGAGTAACGAGATTCATAGTCTGTGAACTTTTTACTCAAATAGTAAATGGCATGCTCCTTTCTACCCGTCTCGTCGCGCTGACCGAGAACACACCCCATACTATTCTCAAGAACTGTCAAGTACATGATTAAGGGTCTTCCGGCCACTGGGGGTATCAATATTGGAGGTTCCTGCAGATATTGTTTTATCTTATCAAATGCCTTCTGGCAATCCTCGTTCCAAATAATCTCCTGATCTTTCTTTAGTAGTTTGAACATCGGTTCACACGTGGCCGTGAGCTGAGAGATAAACCTCACAATGTAGTTTATTCTGCCCAGGAAACCACGAACTTCTTTTTCGGTTCTTGGCGTTGGCATTTCTTGTATTGTTTAATTTTTGCAGGATCAACCTCGATGCCTCTTTCGCTCACAATAAACCCCAGTAATTTTCCAGACCGTACTCCGAAAGCACACTTGTTAGGATTCAGCCTTAACCTGAATTTCCTAAGCCTCTCAAAAAGCTTCAGCAAATTGACCAGATGTCCCTCCTCCGTTTGGGACTTCGCAATCATGTCATCAACATAGACTTCAATCTCATGATGAATCAGATCATGAAACAAAGTAACCATTGCTCGTTGGTATGTGGCCCCTGCGTTCTTCAGACCGAAAGGCATTACCTTGTAGCAAAATGTTCCCCAAGGAGTGATAAACGTAGTTTTCTCCATGTCTTCCGGCGCCATCTTGATCTGATTGTAGCCGGAGAAGCCATCCATGAACGAAAATATGGAGAACTGAGCTGTATTGTCGACCAACACATCAATGTGGGGGAGCGGGAAATCATCTTTAGAGCTCGCCCTATTCAAATCCCGATAATCGACGCACATTCGCACCTTACTGTCCTTCTTCGGTACAGGCACTATGTTGGCGAACCACGGAAGGTAAGTGGTGACCGCTAAGAAGCCAACATCAAGCTGTTTCTGCAATTCTTCTTTGATCTTGACGGCCATATCTGGTCGTGTCCTTCTAAGCTTCTGCTTAACAGGAGGACAATCTTCTCTCAGCGGCAAGTGATGGACCATAATGTCAGTATCAAGTCCGGGCATATCTTCGTATGACCAAGCAAAGATGTGACTGTACTCTCTCAACATCTCGACCAACCTCTGCTTGACATCACTCTGCAATGTAGCCCCTATCCTGACGTTCCTGACAAGTTCTTCAGAACCCAGATTCACAATCTCAATCTCTTCCTCGTGAGGCAGAATAACTTTCTCTTCTTGTTTCAGCAAGCGGGCTAACTCTTCTAGAAGGTCTTCGTCTTCATCAATCTCTTCCTCGGCTTGATAAATCGGGAAATCGAAGTCGAAGTGAGTCGTAGAAGGTCCAGAGTCGATATCATCTGTTATGTGGATCCTGCAACAACAAGGGTTAGACTAAAAACAAGGACTTGCAAGTTAGCACAAACCCCATTGCCATTTTATTGTTTTTCAAAACAAATATAAAATAGGAATAACAGAGATCACAATATTTGAATACGAAAAAACGCCTTTTGATTTATTGGTAAAATGCATGTACATAACCAAACAAGGCCCTGACAATAAAACCACTATACCCCGGGTAGGACATAGGGTTATACAATGATTGGAGAAAGTAAAGCATTACTCTTTGCCTGTCACTTGGATGGTATCCCTGATGGACCAGTTGTTGAGGCTCTCGCCTGGTTTGCTTGGCTGGATCCAAGAGTCTAGGTCACAATCACTGTCCTCGCCGTCTTCAGACACTGCATTGACACTTTCAAATATCACCCCGCCACTGGTAAACTGGATCGGCCCTTTTCCTCGCGCCGCGCTGTGAGAAAAGGATGCTTCAGCCGCAGGAGAGTATCCTAACCCAAACTTGTCCTGCTTGTTAGGTATTTCTAGAATTCGCCCCCACCCTGGGGTAGATCCGGCCTGAACAACGGCCCGGGCTTCCTTGAAGGAAGAGAGAGTCATCTCTGGTTTTTCAGTCATTACAGGAGCCACGTTCTTGACTTTAACAGCTTCGAACGCCTGACATAGAGTTTCGTGGATTTCCCCATCCATCTCAACATACTTGAAGGATGACAAATGGCTCACCATTATGTCTTCCTCGCCACAAACAGTCACGATGCTGCCTCCGACCGCATACTTGAGTTTCTGGTGCAACGTGGAGGTCACGGCGCCAGCAGAATGGATCCATGGCCGGCCTAGGAGACAGTTGTAGGCTGGCATGATGTCCATAATGTAGAAGACTGCATCGAAAGTTTCCGGCCCAACTTGGATCGGTAGCGTTACCTCTCCAAAGACATGACGCTTGGTTCCATCGAAAGCCTTCACAACCAGATCACTGAGCGTGCAAATCAATCCTCGAGTATCTAACTTCATCAATGCTTTCTTTGGAAGAACATTGAGCGACGACCCAGTGTCCACCAGCACATGAGACATAATCGTTCCCCTACACTCTATCGAGATGTGCAGGGCGCTGTTGTGGTTTCTTCCCTTCGGCGTCAGCTCCAGGTCAGTGAACCCTAGCCCGTTTCCAGCATTCACGTGGGCTACGACCCCTTCTAACTGGTTGACCGATATTTCCTGCGGCACATACGTGGTATTCAAGACCTTTAACAGCGCGTTGCGATGTGACTCCGAACACAGCAACAAATTCAGGATGGAGATTTTCGAGGGTGTTTGATGGAGGTGATCCACGATCTTGTAGTCACTCTTCTTGATCAACCTCATGAACTCTTCAGCTTCCTTAACAAGTAAGTCCTTCTTTACCCCACGAGGGGTTTCCTCAACGACTTTACTCTTTCCCTTATCGGTTCCATCAGCTTTGCCCGCTTTGTCTGCCACAATCTCAGGTGGAGCAAATACTCTTCCGCTGCGCGTGATTCCGCCAATTCCTACTAGGTTATCCACAGACCGCCCAGATGGTTCCAATTCTAACTTCTGTCCGTTACAGTAGACGTCTTCCCCATAATGCCATGGGACAACATTGGTGCTATCGAAAGGTATCGGCCCATCCTTGGTGATGGTAATTATGGGCGGTCTGGGTGCAGAAATGGTGATCGTCCTGCGAGGGATGATGATGGTGGCAACCTCATCATCTTGCTTCAGCATTACCTCTCCATATCCATATTCGGCCCTTCGGCTAAACTGTAAGATTCCTTCGGTCATCAGACTCTGAATCCCCTCTATCAACTGTTCACATCCATTAGGACGAGTTGCACAGCCCATACATAGTTCTCCACAGCCCGGAAAGAAGCCTCTCTTCATCAGCTTGGCTTTATCGAAGCTAAGCGGCGTCTTCAGATCCTTGACATCAGTCAACACATCCAAATTCTCGTCTTCAATAATGGCATTCACCCCACCTCCCCTATGATTCGGCATAGGGTTTTTCGTGACATTTGGCACATTATCTGAGAAATTGATGATGTTAGCATCAACCATATCCTGCACCTTGTGTTTGAAGGCTTTGCAATTTTCTATCGTGTGGCCTGGTGCCCCCGAGTGAAACTCACATGTTGCATTCGCATCATAACTTGGCGGAGGTGCCCCTGTCAAGGGAGCCAGGGTTCTCTTCTGGACTAACTGCAGCTGAAGCAGAGTTTGTAATAACTGAGCATAGGACATGGGCGGCGTCTCGAGGTGACGGCTTGACAGAGGTGCCCTGTTCTGAGACTTTCTGTACCCTTGTTGGTTCGGCTGCTGCTGTGGCTGGGGTTGTTGGACTGCAGGGATGGTTATGCTAGCCACCTGCTTGCGAGGGCCTTTACCTTTCCTTCGAGCGTTGGACACGGCGCACGTCTCTCCTTCCCGCCTTTTGCCGCCATACGGTTTCTTTCCTCCTCCAGCTGAGGCTAGATCGACACCTTGAATTTTCCCTAGTTTGATCCCATTTTCAACGTGCTCGCCCGTGATGATGAGATCCGAGAAGCTTCCAAACATACCGCTGACCAATTTCTCGTAATAAACCCCTGGGAGGGTGGCTACAAACATTTCAACAAGCTCCCATTCAACCATCGGCGGTTGAACTCTAGCTGCCAATTCACGCCACCGCTGGGCGTATTCTTTGACCCTTTCGTTGTTCCTCTGTGACAAATTTTGCAGCTGGACTCGGTTCGGAGCCAAGTCACTGTTATACTAATAATGGTGCACGAATGCCTCAGCAAGTTCCTTCCACGTGCGCACACTGGTAGGTTCCAAACTCATGTACCATACCAAGGATGGCCCGGACAAGCTATCCTGAAAGAAGTGCATCAGCAACTTCTCGTCTTCAAAGTGAGCGGACATTTTCCGGTAGTATGACCTTAGGTGGACGCGAGGGCAGGTGGTGCCCTTGTACTTCTCAAAGTAGGGTACCTTGAATTTAGGAGGCACCTTGAAATCAGCAATCAATCCTAATTTAGACATGTCGACACCCATGGTGTTCAGGTTCTCGAAATTCCTCATCTTGTCCTCGAGTGCCTTAAACCTCATACGTGCTTCAGCAGTCAGCTCTCCTTCAGCACCCTTCTGGGAGAACAAATCTTCTTGACGGTCTTCTAACCATGGTTGAGGCCCATACAGATTTCCGACACCTATGTTGCCGTTGCCCAGTCCAACATTGACATTAGCTTCAAAATTCCCATTACCGACGTGTTAGCGATCACATTGCCGTTACCACTACTGTTCCCCCCGGTCACGAGGATGCTATTCTGAGGAGTTTCAACAGGTGGAGGGGTTGGAACATTCCCACCATGGAGTACACCATTGCTGTCAACCCTTGAGATCAGAGGCTGGACCAATGTTCTGAGCTGGTCTTGGCCGTTGGCAACCACTTGCATGAGCTCCATGAAGCGGTCCATCCTCTCTCGGAGCTCCTGAACGTCAGTCTGCACTTGTTCCATTGCTCTAGCTTGATTTGCTCTGGTCGGATAGCGGTGGATTGGTCTTTGAACAATCCTGGAACAACCTGCATACACAAAGGGTTAGAAAAAACGACAAAGTGCTCGTTATGCAAATGCTCCATGCAAATGCAAACGTGTGTCTGTGCGTTAGGGAGATTTCCCCCTGATCCTAGTGCCTGAGTGTCGGTGCTGATAATAAGAAGTCTGAGTCCAATCATGGAAATAACATCTCATATATATAAAGAAAGCCCATCAAGGCAGTACACAACGTCACTGAGTACAAGAAGAATCAATAGCATGACCTCGACCAACAAGCCTGGTGATGGTCAGCATACAACAATGATCAAGACAAAAGGATTACAAGTATAGTCAAGCACGACCACGGGCACGAAACTCTTCTAACAGATCCCTCGTTTCTAGATGATCAGGCCGAGTGCGCAACCCTTCGACAAGTAACTCCCTCTGCGTAATAGTGTATTGAAGACCTTCAATTGAGTCTTCCCATGCTCCTTCGCCGAAACAATCTTCTAACTTCCGCTTCTTGGACTCAAACGTCAGTTTGCGCTCCTTCAGGTTAGCAAGAGCCTTGTTGAGCAGGCCTTCAGCGGCATATCTGCGAGCGGTTTCTTCATCAAACCTCTTCTCACTAGCCTTCACCTGGGCTTTCAACTTGGAGATCTGCTGCTTCAATTTATCCTCTCGTTCCTTGCCGTTGGCTAGGGTGGCCTTCCAATGCTGATTAAACTTGGATATTCTCCTGTACGCTTCATCCAAGTGCTGCTTCTTAGTGGCCAGTACGTCATTGACAGCTTTGAAGTCCCGACCCAAACGCTCGCGCTCAGCCATCTGCTTAGTCAAATCTGTACCTAACTGGTTCACCAGCTCTGTTTGTCTCTTGAAGGAATGGACGGCTTCGCTTCTCTCGCTTCTGAGCTGAGCCAATTCTTTCTCTAGTTCTTCATTTGCCTTCTTCAGCTCATCTCGCTCAGCGAACACCTGATTGTGCTGCTGAATAGACACGGTGGTAGGCTCTTCAATCATCGGAGGGCTTTCTAGCTTGGCAGGAGGAAACGGTATCCCTATGATATCTGCTCTGGCTCTGATCCAGGTCACATATGGAGCGTAGGCTTGGCTATTACTTTTTCCCAGCAACGGTTTTCCTCGTTTACTGATACCATTCCAAGCGTGCTGAAGCTTAGATAACATATCCCCCTCTAGAAGACCAGTGAGGTACAGAGATTCCTGCACCTCTTCATCTTTCGGTGGAGCTCTTAGAGCATAAGCAAACTGTCGGACCAGCAGAGATGGATTATAGTTGATACAACCCTTCCTGCCTATCAAAGGCACATTCGGAAATCCGCTGCAGCTGAAGATGATCTCAGTACCCAACCTATCTCTATCAAACCAGGCAATATCCTCCGCTGACAGACTCATCAAGCGCTCAGACCACTCAGTCGTGGCTGCAGACGAGGCAAACGGACCCTTCTTGGGTAGGTGACTATCAAGCCATCTATAGAGTAGGGGCACACAGCACGAGACATTCTTGCCTCTTCTGTTCTCGTTTTTGTAGTGGACGAAATGGTAAACATCTCCAATCAAGGTAGGGACTGGATTCCCTGCTGCAAAGATGTGAAAGGCGTCGAAGTCTACAAAGTCGGGCATATTGGGGAACAGAATGATGCCATATATGCACAGAGCAAGAATGGCGTTGAACACGATCCAACATCCGTATTTGGCACACTGCTGGGCCTTTCCCACTAAGAACTACAAGGAGAAACCGGGAACCCTGTTCCAACTAGACAAGACCCGCTCGGAGGCATCCAGATGAAGTGAAGGGGCTAGGCTTGCCAGATTAGGCGCATCATCCATATGAACAAAGGGCATCTGACTCTTGATGGGCACACCTAACAAATCAGAATACTCCTCTACTGTAGGTGCGAGAATAAAGTTCAGAAAAGTAAAGCATCTCAAAGGAGGATCGTAGAACTGCAGCAGGGCGTGCAACCCATTCAACTCAAACACAGAGGGTTTATGAACCAGGCTGAGCAGTTTCCCATAAGACTTTCTGAATTCACCTCTCACAGAATCATCTGCCAAAGCAATCAAACCAGTCAGCTGAACAACATCAGGAGTGGGGAGCTTGTAGGCCACAGTCTTCCTCAGAGGACCCATAATAGCACAATAGAAGGCAAGAAAACCTGAACCGGGGGAAACGGTACCTGCAACACGGACACACGTTAATGAAATACAAATGAGTGTGCAAAACAATGCAAAATGCAATCATGCAGCAGGAGATCAAGACGACTGTGTTGTTGAAGAGATGAAGGTGAAGATTCTGTATCAACAAAACCACAATAATGCTCTGTCAAGAACAACCTTATCTCTGATGAGAAGAAAATCCTGATATCGGACCATAAATCTGCTCTGTCAAGAACACACATATCTGATGATGAGGAAAAACCCCTGATGTCAGACTATAACTCTGCTCTATCAAGAACACATACACATCTGATGATGAGAACCTCTGATACCAACAAAACTGATTCACTATCAAGAAAACCAGGTAGTCTGGAGGTTAAGGTTTCCTGCAACAAACCCGACCCTGCTCACAGGTATGGACCTAAACTGACACAAGTTCGGCATCCTATGCGGTCATCAGCGTCACAAACATTCAAGAGAGACGATACGATACCCAGAAGGTGTGGCATCACCTTCTCTTGAAGCGGCCTCACTCAGCTGAATTCCAAATGATCGGTCCCCAGAGTCGACAATCCTCCAAACCAACAACCCCTCAGGCCCAAAGGGCCAGAAAAGAAGTTAACCGGGAGAACCTCGTCTAAGCGTGGATTTCATGAGACACTAGTACCTGCAAAGCAAGCACGTGCCCACTAATTTCCACAACTAATGCTAGGTACACTCAAGCCTGGGTCTGGCTTCTCACTAAACAGAATACCCCTCCCACAACAGCACAGATAATCATACTATACTGAAAATAAAATGCGGGAAATAAAATGCGATAAACAAACACACCCTACAAGTAATCATACAAGCGCTAGGATTGACTCTCGCAGGGGACGTTGGATCCCCAATTGACTCGCATAGGGGACATTGGATCCCCATGAAACTATGAAGTCCCCAACAGAGTCGCCAGCTGGCGCTACCGCAAAAATAAGGTGCCGGCAAAATAGAAGAGTCGCCACCTTTCGTTATTTATCCCTCAGAACGGGAAAGGAAACGATCGGAAAAACTTGACTAAAAGGTATAAGACAAGGTCATCGCAACTGTTGTCTGGGTTCGGGAGTCGGTTACGCAAGGGGAAGGTATTAGCACCCCTCACGTCCATCGTACTCGATGGGATCCACGCTTGCTGTGTTTATCTGACGGGTTGCTTTTATCTATCTACCTATCAAGGCTGGCTTAAAAAGAAAAGAAAATGACTCGGCAAAGCGTCGCACTTTATGCCTACGCATTCTCATCAGAGAATGAGAACTCAGAGTCAACGTAGTTCGGCTAACTACGGGTTACGGGGGAAGGTGGCTCACCAATACGTCAGTATTGTGCCTACGTACTCTCAACAGATATGAGAGATCAGAGCTTACGTAGTTTGGGATAATACGGATTACGGCAATTCAGATTCGTCTGTTTTATCGAGTAGGGTTAACAAACAGTTCCAGCAGTTTGGTGTACGCAGCTCGACCCTTGGAGACTTAAGCGTTACCGTTTGCGGTAGAACTGGGAGTTAACGACACTCTTTTCTTCAGAAAAGCTTCCTTTGAATTATGGGCCCACGGGGCAAAAAGGTTTGAAGTTTGTTTTCTGTCTTTTACGGAAGAACTGTTTTTTATGGATGTTTGCAACCAATATCGCACTAGAGGCTATGACTTGAGAGTGAATGCATCGCATGTCACCCAAAGGGTACCATACTAAACATCCAAGCTGTCGAAAAGAAACTCTCCGACAACCCTTTCTCAGATAGCTTAAGGCTCGTAACGTACGACATCAGTTAACCTTTATTACTGTATTTTAATTTGTTTTGAGATGAGAAGAGAGAACGAACAGGTTCAACTAAGGGGGGGCTATCAAGTCCTACTGTTGTCATGCCAAGGATTCATCCTATGGTTGAAGTTTAAAACAGGGAACTCCTAGAAGTTATCATGCATAGGTTTCAACCTAAAGTTCTAATCATCACTTCCTTATCAAAGGAAGTGAGATTCCTAGGGGATCATGTCAATGATATACAGAAACAGATAAAGCATCATCTTAAACAGTAAACAGTAAACGACTGTAAAATGCATGCAAGGCAAGTGAGGGAGGAAATGTGTGTGGGGCATCATCCTCCACAAGCTCGTCTCGACCTCAAGCCAGATATGAATAACTATAATCATACAGAGGAAATAACATGCTATCAAGCAAAATCACAAACCACACAGGCAAGGGAGTTGGGCTCTACCGAATACCAGCAAGCAAAGCCATATAGTAAAAATACAAGCAGAGGGAGCAACTCAACCTCTAGTGCAATCATGCTCCTAGCTTAACACAATTTAAGTATGAACTTATTATAATGCATCAAGCAAATCAAACAAGTCACATCAAATACAGTTGCACAGACATCAAACAGACAGGAAAGAAAGCAGATCAACAGCTTCCACAGCTTCACAGCAAAGCAATCTTCTGACAGCAGTTCAGTCCTCAGTCTGTAACTGCTCTTCAAGTCTTTCATCTTCAACAGCAAGTGTCAACTTGCTTCTTCAAGCTTTCAACACCTCACACACAAGTGTCAACTTGTTCTTCACCTTCTTCAAGCTTCAGCTCCAAAACAGACTCCACCTTCTGGCTTCAATCCCAATAGCAAGTGTCAACTTGTTCCTTCAGGCTCTCAATGCATCAACACACAAGTATCAACTTGTTCTCCAACTTCAAGCTTCAGCTCTTCATTGGCAGTCTTCAAATACTGGGAAGTAGAAACTTCTAGCAAGGAACTCCATCCTCTAGCAAGGGAGAAAGATTCATCTAACAAGAGCAGGGTTTGGATAATAGACAGCAGAGTGAAGACCAAAGGTCACCACTAAGCACTCCATCATCAAAGAAAGGAACCCTCAAAGGTTCTACCAACTTGTGAAGAGCCACACATCCTACCAAAGGAGGGATGAGGCCTTCAAAAGGGGACCTTATATCATAGGGAGGAATGGAAGTGATCAATACCTTCCATGTTTATGAAAGAAGAGAATCTATCTAGAAGCTCTACCTACAAACCCTAATCTTAACACCTAAGCAACACTCAAACCAAAAGAAGGGAAATCTTCACATCCAAGCTTCTTCAAGCATTCCTCAGCAACCCAAGCTTGTCCTCAATATCAACCAAGAGAAAGCAAAGCAAAACCCTAATCTAAGGGAACTAAAGAAATCAATCTAGTTGAATTAGCAAGTTAGGATCACCTAAAGCTTAGTACTAAAGTTAATCCTAACTAAAATACTAAAACCAATTGTAAAATCCTACAAAAATAACTATGGGAACTTAATTCAATCATGAATCTACCATACAAAATCCAGGGGTTGAATCATCCACCAAGTCCTAGAAATAAAATCTAAATCATGAAATACTAAAGCTAAACCCTAAAACTAGAGCACCTAAAGCTTCACCTTAAAACTACCACCTAATTTCATCACAAAAATTTGAAAAAATTACCAGGGGAACATGCATATCTATGCTACCTACACACAAAAAATCAAGTCAAGAATCATCACCAAAGCTCAAACAAAATTCAGCAAGACAAGGTATCAACCATGGCCATTTTAATATCAATTAATATTCAAAAAATGCAAATAAAATCACAAATGCATAAATTCTTAATATTTTTAATCTACAAAATTCTAGATTCAATCATGAATCAGTTGAAAAAAGTTTGGAATTAATTGAGTTAATTTCCTATTTTTCATGAATTATTTTCTAAGTCATATGAAATGAAGAAAAATAAAGAAAATTAAATGGAAATTGGTAAACATGCGTGGCAGATAGCAATCCAATGCAGTTCATTTCAAAGAATTGGGCCAAAGGGGGTGTGGATAACAATCTGAGTCCTAAGCCCAAAACACCAATTAATGAAACGGTGCGTTTCATTTAGAAATCTCTCTTCAGAGTTGAAATGCAATTGTGGCCCTCCATTGCTCGCCTGAGTCCAAGGTCAAACCCTAATCCAACGCTTGCAGTGCATCGTCCCCATTTGAACTCAGTTTGGGGGAAAAATACAGACGGTGGCCTGAACAGTGGCGCCACCATCTTCTCCGGTGAGACAACCTCCACAGTTCATCAATACTTCCCCAGCCATACATCATTCTCTCCAGAATTCAATGCTGATCACGAATCCACCCTTAGAAACATCTAATTCCCTCTAGATTTTCAAACCCAATAGCATCTTTAGAACACACCTCAATCTTGAATCTTATCAAATCTTCAATTAAAGGTGTCAATCCAATCCTCATCTCATGGTGATCAATTTGCACCACCTAATCTTGATTACTAGTCCAAGAATCACTAGATTTCAGCCCTAACAGAAATTGATCATCACCTTATTTTGTCTCTAATTCACCAATTTCTGATCCAAAATCCAACTATATCAATAGGGGAACCTAACCACATATGAATTTCTAAGCATCTCCATATAGTTTAAGCATAAATTAAAAGTATACCAACCTGGTTTCAGACGTGTAACAGAAGAGGTTCTTGATCACTTCAACCTCCAAAACAATGCAGACACACTCCAAATTCACTCCCAAAGCCTTTGCACACCTTGATTTAGCTTGATTCTCCCTTGAACTCAAAAACCGATTCTCACTTGCACCTCTAAAAATTCAATGGCTCTCTCTGCAACCAGCTTCAATTCCTTCCCAAAAAAATGAACTGCATTCACTCAGTGACTGTTGCACCCTAAAATTTGCTCAACCTTATTCACTTGGTTTATGTTTCAATATCATTAGCATTTGCATATAGAGTCATGTACATAGCCTAACCATCTGCATAGCATAAGCATAGCAAGTCATCCAACAGGGGACCAATCATTATTCTCATCTCTATAATCCTATCAAGAGGTTATGATTCTAATCCAAGCTCCTTCAAGTCCTCAGGAAGAATTTGGAAGCTATCAAGTCAATGGATCAAGCAGTTCATCTATCTCCTAACTGAGGGTATCTGGGGATCAATAAGTAAGTTGTGAGCTGTGAATGGAGCATGGAGAGTATCTGGGCATCTTGGAAGACTTATAAAGTCATTTGGAGAAGGAGGCAAGTCCTTGGTGTGATCATAAGTATTGCAGTTGAAGACAGACAACTAGGGTTTCATCTGGGTCAACCCTGGGTCAACCCTGGGTCAACTCTAGGTCAATTGACTGATTGAAAGGCATTAAGGGCTATTGGAGAGATGTGGGGTTCATCATTTGACATGTAAAGGAAGGATATGGTGATATGCTAAGAAGAAATCAAGAGAAATCAAGGAGAAGAGGAGTTTTTAAATTAGGGTTTATGTGTAAAATCCCCTAATTTAGGTCAAATTTCCAAGCAAGATAAGTCAAAATGAAAGCTTCAAATGGATCCTTGGCCAACATGAAACTTGTAGAGGATCTCAAGACCTTTAATTTGAGTGGTGGAATACATCAAGGAGATGTATAGAACTCAAGTTATGGTCCTTGCAAGTTACAGGTCATCTGAGGTATCTGAAATTTTGTCTGTGAAAGTGACTTCACTTCCAAGCAATTTTTACCCCTCAAGGAGATTTCAAATGAATTTATGGTAAACATAAGAGTTGTTCCTCATTGTCTTAGATTTCTATAATGGTATAGTATGCCTTCATATGATTTGTGTAACTCTACTTATGGTCTTGGCAAGCAAAGGGTATTTTGGTCATTTGAGAATTACAGGTCATTTCAAGCCTATGCCCAAAACTCATACAAGGAAGCTTCAAATGGAAAACTTTACAACATCAAACTTGTTCCAAATGACATTTTGAGTCTAGAAAAGTGACCATGAGAGATTGGAAAGATTCATAGCACAAGGTTTCAAAATTGTTGGATTTAATGAATAAAAATGGACTTAAAAATGAGATTTTTCATATTTTGGCCAAATGGGGCAAAGTTATAGGTCATTTTGAATGGAAAAATCATTTTGAGAACATTGGCTAAAGTAGAATTTTGAGCTTGGTTCACATTTTGGGAGTTATTCATGGTTACTTGTAATGGAAGATACATAAGCCAAATCCAAAGGAAAAAGTGCAAGGGAAGTTTCTCCAAGCTTCTAGGAGGTTCTAACCTCACCTATATATTGATATGAGTAACTCCATGCCATGGTTGGTGATTCATATTGATCAAAACACAAGTTTCATACCAATTTTTCCATTTTTGCAAAAGCTTCTCAAACTACCTCAAATCTTCACCAATCTTCACCATTCTTGATCTGATCTTCATCATCTTCATTCATAGATTACAATTCTCACAAGCATTTGGTAGATTGGAGAAGAACTCGTGCCACACACTTCCATCATCCAAGAAGCAAGAAACTTGGAATTGCAAGATTCAAGAGGTTTGAGTCCAATTCAGTGCATACAGAATTCTTCAACAAGTCTCCTGATTCATTTCCAAGCATCACAAGCCTCAGATCAAAGAATTTCATAGCTGCTTTCTTCATTTTATACCAGGTTGGATTTCTATTCGAATTGCATGTTTTAGTTAGAATTTTAGGGATTTGATGGCATAGAATTGTTAAGGTAGGATAGATGACTGAGTTTGGTGAGTTTGGAGAGTTTTCATGAAGGTTGTTAATGGTGTGCATGAACTGTTAAGGTTTATAACTCATGATTCAAGGCACGAAAATATTGAATAAATGGCTCAGATTAATCAGCATGGAGTATAGATCAGTTTAGGGTAAGAATTATGGAGAATTGAGAGGTTTGATCACAGGTGAAAATGGTGGTCTACAACTGTTATTCCTATCGAGTTGGTTGATTTAGCGAGTTTTAGGAGAAGTTATTGTCATGGATGTGTAGAGGGAAGTTTGTAGAGCAACTTTGCTCTTTGAGTCGTATGAATCCATGGAAGTATGAAGGAGAACAAATAGGTGTAAACTCGTGCATGGAGGAAGAGCTTCTGAAAACCCTAGGGTTTCTAAGGTTGAAGACGATGGACAACCGTTGGATGACCCTTTTGACTTGGACCAAGGATCTGATCGTAGGGCTCACGTTTAAAATGAGATTTGGAGGGAGACCCTGGGTGCTAAACGCACCGTTTCATTTATTTTTTTGACTGGGCTCAACTTTCGCTTGCTATTCACACCCTACCCAAACCAGGCCCAGCGCAAATGAACTGGAAAAATGACTATCTGCACCGTTTTTGGTTTTTAATTTTTCTTATGTTTTCTGACTTGCATTGGGCCCAGACGCGCTTGCTATGCGCGCCCCCCAGTCTGGGCCCAGTTTATTCTTTTAACTGATTTCTCCTACTTTCTGCACCCCCTTCCATCTAAATCCATTTTAATTTTTTAATTCATTTCAATTCTTTCAAAAATCATAAAAAATGGAAAAATGCATGGTTTTAATTGTTTCTTTTAGCATATTATTCATAATTTTGTTAAGAAAAATATCACACAAAAAAATTAATAATTCATTTCATTTTCTTATTTTTGGCATATTTTACTTTTAATTAGGTGTAAGTAATATTTTGTTTAGTACATGAATTTGATAATTTTTGTTCTAATAGATGCTTCAATATTTTTCACCCATTCTTTTTAGGTTGATTAGTAGATAAGATTAGCTTGTATATACAATTTAGTTCCCATTTTTAGAAATTAATTTTAGGTGATTAGTTTAGGTGTGAACAACATGAACAGAATTAGGGTTTAAGTGATGACTTAGGTGAATTAGTTCATTTCCCTTAGGACTTAGAGATTGAATATTCTAAATATGGGACTATAGGGACTATGGGTAGTTATTAGATCCCTTAGAAATCATTAGGATTCCCCTACTGCTATTATTACTGTCTATATTTGATTGATTGGTGTGGTGTGCCCTCTGGGGATTATTGTTTGTCTGTATGGGTATTGGGATTGCTTGGGGATTGGGAGAGCTGAAGACTTGGGATGATGAAGCCATTGGAGATCCAGAGCTTGAAGTCCAACTTCCAGAGTTGAAGAGGAGATTCCTGCTAGCAGCTGTTGAGGAGACTAGGGTTTAGGAGTTAGGCAGAGCTCTAGATTAGAAAGCTTGTTTCTCAAATATGGAATGCCTTGTCTGCATCCATCCTTTCTCTATGATTCAAATTCTCTTTCAAATATCCACCTCCTTCCTTTGGAAGGATCAGTGAATGTATTTGAAAGATAGAACTTTTGAGAGAAAATTGTCCATATAATGTTAACAGTTAATGAACCACCCTTGGTAGGTAATTGACTGTCTAACATTCATTCACTTCATCTTGTTGATTGATGTTCATCCTGGAGATTGAGACTTGAAGAAAAGCCATGGCAGATGGAAGACTGATGACAAAGCCCTTTCCTGAAGGCCATGAAGATGGAGATTGATGCTTGCTGAAGCTTGTAGCTGATGGGAGATGACTTGAAGTCAAATGTTGATGCAGAGCTGCTGTGGCTGTTTATTTTTTTTTTTTTTTGCTGTATTTCATTTCTGATGTATTGATTGGTTTTCTGGACTGTATTGTTTGCTATTTACCCTGTTGGGTTGAAAGTGAATCCTGTTCACTTTTGCCTATTGTCTTCTAGGTTCGAGGTTGAGTGGGACTCCCTTGCCTCACTTGTATTGCTGTATTCATGCATTTTACTGCTTTACTGTATATATCTGATATTGTTTCTGTTTCCGTCTATTCCCTTAGGATCTTTGTTTCTCTCTGCGTAGGAGAGGAGCATGATAGACATTAGGTCTTAACCCATGCATGATAACATTAGGTTAGTTTGATTCCCTTCGCAACCGTAGGTTAGAGTTCTGTCTCTTCTTTCCCAAAACAAACAGAAAACACAATAAAATTTCAAACACAATAAAAGACACTTCTTCCGTAAAAGAAGGTGAACTCATCAAGACGTCATTTTTGTCCGCTTGGACCAGCAATCAGAAAGCCCTTTTTCAGAAGGAATAAAATCAACCAAGACAGACTGGTGTCGTACGTGGCCCGAACTACGTTTGCTCTGATCTTTCATGCTGTATGAAAGTACGTAGGCATAGGATGCGATATCCTAGCGAGCAACCTTCCCCTCCTTTCCCGTAGGTAGGCGAACTACGTTGACTCTGATTTCTCGTTCCAGACGGGAATACGTAGGCATAAAGTGCGATACTTTGCCGAGTCATTTTATTTTCTCTTAACCCCTGACCTTTAGTTTAGATAGAATAACAATCCATACCCGAAAACAAGCGTGGATCCCGTCGAGTACGACGGACGTGAGGGGTGCTAATACCTTCCCCTTGCGTAACCGACTCCCGAATCCAGGTTTTGGTTGCGACGACCATACCTTTCCCGTGTTGTGCGAGGTTTACTCTGAGCGTTTCCTTTCCCTCCCGTGGGATAAATAACGCGCGGTGGCGACTCTTCTGTTCAGCCGGCGCCGATTTTCGCAGTAGCGACAGCTGGCGACTCTGCTGGGGATCCAACGTCCCCTGGTTGCTAAGGATTGCGATGGTTCTTATGCGTTTGGGATCCAACGTCCCTTGAGCGAGTCAATCCTAACGCTTGTTTTCCCGTCGAGGATTTTGTATGAATTTATATTTCTGACCTTTATTTTCATCATTATATATATTGATTATTATTGCTGTATTGGGGTGTGATGGGTGGTTCTATGATTGAGAGATAAGCCGGACCTGGGCTTGAGTGCACCTAGAATTAGAGTAGAAAGTAGTGGGCGCGTGCCGGCTTTGCTTGCATTAGTGTCTCATGAAATCTACACTCGGACGAGGTTCTTCTGGTTGGCTTCTTTTTCTACCCTTTGGGTCGAAGGGGTTGTTGGTCAGCTGAATTGTCGACTCCGGGAACCGATCATTTGGAAGTTGGCTAAGTGAGGCCTCTTCAGGATTTGATGATGTCACTCCTTCTGGGAATCGTATCATCAACCCTGAAAGTCTGTGACGCCGACGACCGCATAGGATGCCATACCTTGTCAGTTACTAGGACATCCACCTGTGAGAGGGTTTGGGGTTATGCAGGTAACTAGACCTTCAGATACTGGTTGTTTCTTGATCTGAGATCCTGGGTATTTATGGAGAGTTCTGAGGTCTGTCAGAGACCAGTTGGAGATGTGATTTGAGGTCTACCAGAGACCAGTTGGAGTTATGGTTTGAGGTCTGTCAGAGACCGTTGTTGGAGCTTTGTTTTAGGTCTATCTGAGACCAGGGTTTGAGGACTTCTAAAGAGTCTGTTTGAGACCTCTTGATATGGTTCAGGCTATTCAGCTACGGCAGTTGGTCCCTGTTGCATGTTACTTGCATTGCATTGTTTGCATCCCCATTATCATTGCATCCCATTAACGTGTGTCTGTGCTGCAGGTGCATTTGCATATCCTCCATTCTAGTTCCCAGACTTCTGAGTATTGATTATGGCTAGTTTGAGGAAAACAGTTGCGTATAAGCTGCCCACACCTGATATTACTCCGTTGCTTGGTCTGATATCTCTTGCTGATGAGGAGGTTAGGAGAAGCTTCAGAATGAGTCATGGGAGATTACTGAGATTAGTCTGCAAGCCCACTACTGATGAGATGAACGGGCTGTACACCTTGATGCAGTTCTATGACCCCGCATTGAGATGTTTTACGTTTGCTGACTTCATTCTAGGGCCCACCATTGAGGAGTATGTGGAGTTTACTGAGCTACCCGTGCAGAACAAGGTTCCCTTTATTCACTCTGCTGCTGAACCCAAGTTGGAGGACTTAGCCAAAGCCTTGCATATGGACGCTGCAGAACTGTTAGTGACTTCTTGGCTTGGGGTTTCAGGTTTCTCTCTTGATTTCTTGGTTGGCAAAGCTCAAGAGTATGCCAAGAGCGGATGTTGGGTGGTTTTTAATGCTATTTTGGCCCTATGCATTTATGGAATTGTGCTGTTTCCTAACTTGCCCAATTTCGTAGACTTGGACGCTTTCCATCTATTTGCTGTTGGCAATCCAGTGCCAACGTTGATCGGAGACTTCTACCACTCTTTGCACTACAAGAACGAAAACAGAAGGGGAAAGGTTGTTTACTGCTGTGCTCCTTTGTTGAATATGTGGTTCAAGAGTCATCTTCCCATGAAGGGATCTTTTGTGGAGAGTGCAACCACCGCTAGCTGGTCAGAGCGCCTGATGAGGCTATCTTCCGAAGATGTTGAGTGGTTTGATCGAGACCTGCTAGGGGCTGAGCTTATATTCAGTTGTTCTGGGTACCCTAATGTGCCGTTGATAGGAAGAAAAGGGTGTATCAATTACAACCCATCCCTGTTGGTCCGTCAGTTCGGATATGCGCTAAAGAACCCACCCGCAGAGGAGGAAGTACAGGAATCTCTGTACTTCACCGGAGACTTGAAGGGGGAGTTATTGGCCAAGCTGCAGCATGCCTGGACGCGTGTTAACCGAAGAGGGAAGCCGTTGTTAGGGAAGAATGACTGTCAGGCTTACGCACCTTACAGGGTTTGGATCCAGGAGAGAGCAAGTCAGTTGCGGATGCCATTTCCAGATGCACCAGTCCTTGTTCCTATTCCGGTAGCAGAGCCAACTACTGTTTCTAGGGAAGCCTACGAGCAAGTGGTGAAATAAAAAGAAGCCTTGATGAAGATCAACGAAGGGTTAGAGCAAGAGCTAGCCCAGACACGCAGCGAGAAAAACAAGGTCGTGCATGCTTTCCAACAGCAGATTGAGCTAATGAACAGACTAGGGGCTGAGTTGATTGAGGAGAAGAGGAAGCGCGAACGTCTGGGGCAAGAGTTCAGAAGCTCCCATGACATGCTGGAATCCAAAAAGAAAGCGCTCGACGCAGCACACCGAGAGATCTCTTCTTGCAATAAGACTTGGAACGCTACGCTCACCAACAATAAGAAGAGGGAAGATAAGTTGAAGCAGCAAATCTCCGACCTCGAAGAGCAGTTGAATTCTAGCATCAAGAAGTGTGAAGAAGAAGTGATGACCCGGTATAGTCTCCAGAACGCCCTGAATAAGGCCATCAAAGGCAGGGATGAAGCTGTGTCTCAGAAGCGTAAACTAGAAGATCGCTTCGGAGAAGGGGCATGGGAGGAAACTGCTGGAGACGTGCGACGTGTGCTCAAACGAAGAAACCAACTTGTTGAAGGGCTGCTTACTCGACCAGGTCATCCAGAAACCAAGAAGTTGATAGAAGAGTACCAGACTTATGGGAGTGTTTGATCATTTCATGTAGTAACTTGTATGCTTTATTTGCATAGTGCTGACCATCACCAGGATTGTTGGTTGAGGTCATGCCTTCTTATTGTACTCTCAGTAATATTGTATTCCGGGCTTATTGGTTTCTCTGCAATATATGAGGCTTTCTGTGATTCAACTCCGATCTTTGTATTGCTAGCACTGTCATTGCACCGGCACCCTCACACTAGAATCGGGGAATGAATTTCCCTAACGCACAGACACACATTGCATTGCATTCATATTCATATTGCATTACAGGTAATCTTTGGATGGTGTCTTATTTCCTGCTCTGTACCAGGTATTTTCCAGGATTGCAGATCAGCACCCGCACCGCTATTCCACTCGTACCAACTGTCGAAGAATCATGGATCAAATGCAGAACGAGATGCAAGATGTGCGCGAGAAGCTAGCTCTCTTTATGCAGACCATGGAAGCTATTGCAAAAGGTCAGGAGAATTTGCAAGCCATGGTGCAGCCTCTGTTGGTCAGAAACGCCGGTCACGGTAACGAGGATCATCAGTCTGTGCGAGTCGATACTATTCATGGAGATGGCACTCCCACGCCAGTGGCTCCACCTGTAGTCAATATACCTGCTGTTAATGTCAACAACGCTACCGCTGCTGGGAACGGTAACGTCGGAGTTGGGAACGAGACTGCTGTCCATAACGTTGGGCTTGGTGATATCAACGTGGGTGATAATATGGGAGGCAACGGATTCGGCAATGCTGGACTCGGGTTCAACGATTAGGGGTTCGATAACGCTGGGAAATATGGTTTCAATGCTCAAGGCTTTGGGCAAGATGGTTATGGTGTGGCCAATCAGGGTTACGGAGGTTTTGGAAATGGAAACGACGCTGGGTTAATGGCTTTTGGGCCTGCTGGAGGTGTTCAGGGATACGGCAACAGAGGCCGAGGCCCGGTGATGAATCAGATTAGAGCTGGCTGCAATAATGAATATGATGGGTATGGAGCTGGGAATGGTATGTGGCAAGAAGATCAGCAGGAGGACGCTTTCTCCGGCGGAGGCTTTGAAGGGCCAATGGATAACTCCCAGAAGATCAGAATGCTAGAAGAGCAGATGAGGGGGGTCCTGAACCAAAGTGCTGTGGGCTTGGACATGGCAACAATGGGTCTGGTACCTGGCTTGAGGGTGCCAATCAAATTCAAAGCTCCTACGTTTGATAAGTATAAAGGGGACACATGTCCGAAAGTGCACGTGCGAGCTTATTACAGAAAGATGTCTGCTTACTCAACTGATGAAAGAATGCTAATACATTTCTTTCAGGATAGTCTGTCGGGTCCTTCCTTAGAGTGGTACATGGGGTTGGAGCCAACTAACATAAAGACATGGAAGCAATTGGCAGAGGCATTTGTAGCTCACTACAAGTATAACAGCGACTTGGCGCCCAATCGGGTCCAATTGACAGGGCTGTCTCAGAAGAAGGGTGAGAGCTTTAAAGAGTATGCGCAAAGGTGGCGCGATATGGCTGCCAGGGTCCGTCCTCCTTTAGAAGAGAAGGAAATGAGCGACATGTTCATCGGCACGTTCACAGGCATGTTTTATGACAAGTTGTTTCACACATCTTTGGCTAGTTTCTCAGATTTGATTCTGATGGGAGAAAAGATTGAAAACAACATTAAGCAAGGCAGCTTCTAGGCTGAGGAATCAACTGCATCTGGCAGTAATAGGAAGGCTTTTGGTGGGCGCCGTCAGGGCGAAGCAAGCGCAGTATTTGGAGGCCGAGGCCGAGGCCGAGGCAGGGGACGAAACCAATATCATCAGCCGCAGCAGGTGGCGAGTGTTACTATTCCATATCAACGACAACCGTTTCAGCAGCAGCCAATGCAGCAACAGCAACAGCAGCCGCCTCAGCAGGGGGCACAACAGGCTCAGCGAAGATTCCAGGGTGGTAAACCGAGAAGAGTGTTTGAGAAGCTTCCCTCAACGTATGCTGATTTGTTGCAGACATTGTTGGGTTTGAACCTGGTAGAGAAGAGAACTCTGGCACCGATAACGGGAACTCCCCCGTATGGTTATGATGCAAGCAGGCACTGTGAGTTTCATTCTGGGGCTCCGGGCCACGATGTAGAGGGTTGCCATGCTTTTAAGCACGTTGTGCAGGATCTTTTGGACAATAAGGCTATCAACTTCGGAACGGCAGGTCCGAATATAGTGCAGAAGCCCATGCCTAATCATGGGGCAAACGCCATTCTGACTGAGCAAGGGTTGAATCTGATCATGAATTTCGACGATTTAAAGACGCCGCTGAGCGAGATAAAAAGTAGATTATTGCAAGGGGGTGTTTATCCAGGATGTGACGAGTATTGCTTAGAATGCTGGACCCTAGCTGGGGGATGTGATGATTTGAAGAAAGGCATTCAGGCTTTAATTGATGGAGGCACATTGCAGTTTAACCGAGCAACAACTGAAGAGCCTGCAGGGGCAATAGTAGATGATCAGAGTGATGTGGCCACTGTAACGATTCCTCGGAAGACAATCACTATTGCAGCACCGGTCCAGCGACCACCGATCACTATAACTAAGGCCGGACCGATCCCGTATGAGAACACGAAAACAATCCCATGGTCATATGGGTTGGAGGTGTATTGTGACGGGATAAAGATTGACGTTAATAAGCAGCCAGCCGAGACTGTAGACAACGTTGTTGGTTCAGGAGGTATGACAAGGAGTGGTAGGATCTTTATATCACCTGAAGTGGAGGCCGAAAGACTAGCAAAAGGAAAAGGGAAGATGGTTGAGAATGTTCCAGTGCAAGCAAGCGGCAAAGAAGCGACATCGAAAGACGTAGAAGAGTTCATGCGCTTGATTCGGAAAAGTGATTATAAGATTGTGGAGCATCTGCAACAGACGCCGTCCAAAATATCCATCTTGTCATTGCTCTTGTGTTCGGAAGCCCACCGAAATGCTTTGCTGAAAGTCCTGGATACTTCTTTTGTACCCCAAGACGTCTCCGTTAATCAGCTGGAAGGAGTGTTGGCACATGTAAATGCAGGTCACAGCTTGGGCTTTACCGACTTCGATTTGACCCCGAAAGGGAGAGATCATAATATGGCGCTGCACATATCTGTTGAGTGTAGAGGATCAGTAATGTCGCATGTATTGGTCGACACGGGATCGTCTTTGAATGTGCTGCCCAAGAAAGCGATGATGAAGCTAGATGTCAGAGGAATCCTGTGCACGCCTAGTGACTTGGTAGTCAGAGCGTTTGATGGCACGCGAAGAACAGTCTTTGGATCGATAACATTGCCTCTACAGGTGGGGCCGAAGGTGTTTGCGACGGAATTTTATATCATGGATATACAGCCCGCATATAGCTGCCTGCTCGGAAGAGCCTGGATTCATGGGGCTGGGGCAGTCACGTCTACCCTGCATCAGAAATTGAAATATATGGTCGGAGACAGTGTAGTCACCGTATGCGGAGAAGAAGACATCCTGGTCAGCCATCTGTCGTCATTTAAATATGTGGAGGTCGACGGAGAGATCCACGAAACGCCCTGCCAGGCATTTGAAGGGTTGCGTATCAAGGACAAGGGTCCCGGGCCGAGCAAGGTGTCAGAGATAGCCGTCTCATCGTATAAAGAAGCTCAAGCTCTAGTGGAGGCAGGAGAAGCAAAGGGCTGGGGCAAAGTGCTGGATATCCCTGTGAAGATGGACCGATTCGGGCTAGGATACCAACTGTCGTCGTCAACACCTGTTGTGGGGGCACCCCGTTTCAGAGGGCCAATAACCATCTCTGCCAGTGGAGTATGCCATGAAACCATCAATGCTGCTTCGGAGTCTGACGAAGGAGACAGTGACTGTGATATGGATGCCTGGATTCAGCCAAGCACGCCAGGACAGGGACTGTGCAACTGGTCTATTCAGGAGCTTGTTTCTGTGACTCTTAAATAGTAATGCTTTGTTTTGTTAATTGTTGAATAATCTGATGTCTTGCCCGGGGCATCGTGATTTGCTTAGGGCTGTGTTGTTATGAACATTGCATGTTAATCATTAAATAAATGGCGTTGTTTTTTCATGTGCAAATACTGTAATCTCTGTCCTTCTTGTTTTGTATTTTTCAATAAAATGGCAACGGGGTTATTCGCTTTATACGCATTTTGAAGCACTTAACCATTCCTTTTGCAGGATAACATTTTCAGATGACATCCTTGAACCACCTATGACTCGTCCCGACTTTGAGCACCCGATATTTCAGGCCGAAGAAGAGGTTGTCGAAGATAGTGACGTTCCTGAAGAACTGTCTTGGTTGGTGAAGCAAGAGGAAAGAGCCATTCTGCCTCACGAAGAGGTCATCGAAATTATCAACTTGGGGTCGGAAGGAGTTGAGAAGAATATTCGTATCGGGGCCGCACTGCAGAGCGATATCAAGCGAAGACTGGTTGAAATGCTCAGAGAGTATAGTGATGTATTCGCTTGGTCGTATGAAGATATGCCAGGGCTCGATACAGATATGGTTGTGCACAGTCTGCCACTAAAAGAAGAATGCCCGCCGGTCAAACAAAAGCTCCGCAGAACTCGACCAGATATGGCAGTAAAGATCAAAGAGGAAGTTCAAAAACAGTGGGATGTTGGTTTCCTGGCTGTGACAAAATATCCCTCATGGGTTGTGTAGCGGTAAAAATTGTGAGTGTAAGTTATTGACTAACTTAACTCAAAGAAAACAAGAGTCGCCACCGCACTTTTATTTTATCCAAATAAAGGAAAGGAAAAAGAGCGAACAAAACCAAAGAGTTCTAAAATAAGAACACGAGACAGAGATCGGGGTAAGGGGGTTGGTTACGCAATGGGAAGGTGTTAGCACCCAAAACGTCTATAGTACTCTATAGGAGCCCTTTGAAATATTTACGCTTTTTGGTTTGAAAATGGTTTGTTTGAAAAGAGATTGGGGAGATGAGAAGAGAATTATTTTTTAGATTTTTGTGTTTGGAGAGACTTATCGTCTCATGCCTACGTACCCATAAAGTGCAATATGGAATCAAAACCCCAAAGTTCGTGGTACAAATGACAAAAATTTGTTGGTTTTGATTGATTTTAGATGTAAAGACAAGTCGTCATTTCAAGGAGAAAACTGCGACTATCCACCCACGAGTATTAAGACAACATTTGCGTCACATAAAGATGGAGGATTTGCTTGGATTATCAACAAGACTATCACTCAACATCAACGTGGAAAATGTCAAAGTCTTAATAATATGGGGAATAGGAGATTTACATCTCAACTATAGAAATGAATCATGTCTAAACTTTATGAAAAGTTTTAAAGTGAAAAAGTGCATAAAGGCACAAAAAGAGTTGATGAGTTCTTGTATTTTTTATGTCTTTTGAAATTGGTCAAAGCATGATTAACATTGATTGACTTTTATTAAGAAAAACAAAGTTTAAAAATCACTTGACGAAAGTCAAGGTTTTATTGCGAAAGCGGTTTTGAAGTTTGAAACTAAGAAGGTTTTGAAAGAGGGAGAAAGTTTTGAAAATTTAAGAAGGGGAGGAGATGAAGTGACTATCCTAAAAACCAAAATAAGAGCTAGAGGTAAGAAAGATCTAACCGACTTGTAGCACACTCCATAGCAAGCAAAAAAAGAATTCCATCCGATTTAAAGCATAAGCTAATGAACGAGCCAAATAAAGGCTAAGATCCACAATACTCCAAGCATAGGAATGAGAGCCCTAATTCTAAGTCCAAAGGTCCATAAAGTCCAAGGTCTAAGAGTAGTCCAAGAGCATAACCACAAAGTTAATAGCACCAAAATTTTTAGATGTTTTATCCTTTATTAATGTTTTGAACAAAGTATGGTCCAAGTGGACAAAAGAAAAATGACATAAACATAAACAAAGATATGACATGAAATGATAATATAGAAACATAAAAGTAAGAAATAAGGAGTAAGAAGAGAATATAAACAAAATTAAACAAGGATATTGTTAGTGAATTAGTGGTTAGTGGTTAGAACATATGATCAATGATGATTAATTCTTGCACTTAGACCAAGATTAATGAAAATTCATTAGAGGATTGATAGAATCAAAGCCTCCTAACAATGATTTTCATAGGTATTGGAGTTAAGACAAGCAACTAAACATACTTGGACTTTTAAACGTAAGTTTGAGCCACGAATGATCATTTTCCGATTAAGGGACACTTTAGCGCTATGTTAAGCAATCGTAATCGGGTTTATGTAGAAACCACGACTATCTGAGGCCGGTCAATAAAATGTTAGTGTTAATACATGTTAGAGAAATGATATATAAATCACTCTCCTAAAACATGCCACACAAAAAAGAAAAGAGGTGATGATCTCATCATAATCAAGATTTTTCATCAATTAATCAAAGGTAATCTATCACTATTCCAAAGTAAGAAGAATTATCTCAATGATTATTCGTCCATAGTTTTGAAATAATGAAGATTAATCAACCTTGATAATCAACAATCTATGATCCATAGATTTCATCGATCAAAAATAAAAAGAAGAAGAAAGAAAATGAAATCACAATTTGAATCTCGAATCGATTAAATTATCGTCAATATCAATCACCTCTCTTGGTGGATAAAATCAACACCCAAAGTCCATTGATATTGATGAAATCTTATCCAATTCAAGATCCAAAACAATCAACACTTAATCAAAATATTTTTAAATAATTTTTTTAAGAGCTTTTTCAAAAATGAAATTAAAAAACAAATTTAATAATAAAAGAAAAATGTGGAAAAGTCCACACGGTTAAGTTTTGAAAGAAATAAAAAGGAAAATAAAAAAAATAAAAGAAAAAAACAATTGAGCATTCTAAGCTATCAATAGCAACCATGCATCTGAGATGATTGAGAGCAAAATATTGGGCATACTTGAGATCAACTTCACTATCCATTGTGAAGGCACGTGCGTTTATATATTCAACTGCTGTTTCCATAAGTTTAACAGCCCTCTCCTTTTCATTGTCTGATAAACTGACAAAAGGCCATTCAATGTCCAGCAGATCTTTCTCACATTCAAACTTCTGAACAACAGCACCAGGCAGTTTCCCGTAAATAACTAAGTAAACACAACAAATCCATAACACACATTTGTCAGAAATTGTTAAGCAATTGAGTATATCTGAGAGTGGCAGAAGATCGGGCTCATCCGATTTTGTTGTAGCCGAGAAAACTTCATAACTTTTCTGAATGGCCTTCTCAACATTCCCCGACATGCATAAACAATCCATCATCTGCAGAAATAAATCTAAGATGCATGCACTTCCGCATGCTCTGTCTTCAGGAACAGCAGATGCGTGCTGACATAGAGCTGGGAGGGCAGAATCATAGGCCGCTAATCGATCACCAAGCTTTATCCGACTATTAATGTACATGAGCCACAGTACATAAGACCCTTCATAGAGCTTAACCGCGCATGATAACATGTCCTCCTTTTCATTTTTCCCCAAACCTCCATAGTAAATGAGCATGTAAACTATCCAGATTACCGCAGATGTTGGATTAGTCTCCAGAGCTTTGGACAGTACAGATAGAGCCTTTCGCACCCCTTGCAACTTATTGATTTCCTGGTTGAGAATAAGAAGAGCCGTCTCAACAACTTGCTCACTATCAGCCATAGCCTGTTTAATTTGATTCCCAACTCCCTTTCTCCACTGAATAGATAACTGCTTGCTCCATGCCCCATGGACCTCTATGCGTTCATCACCACCATGTGATAATGGACCATCTGCAGGTGAACCATTTTGTAGCAAATTCATAGTAGCCAAAGTGAAACTGAAATCCTGCTGCCAGTATTGAGCAATCCTTTGTGCAGCAATAGGTTTATATGCAAATTGATCCGCTTTCAGAACATCTAAACTAACAAGGTATGTTGGCAGAATAGTAGCTTTGTGATACTTGGTAACTTTTTTCACCCCATTACAATTTTGTTGATACAAAGGTGATCTTTCTTGAGAATCTCCATTATTAAAATCAGTATCTTGATGCTGATTAATTTTTCCATCACCATAGTCCTTCGCATGCTGCCAAGGACACTCGCCATTGTTGCATTTTCCTCGCAGCTCATACATGCAAAGTGGCCAAAATGGATCAACTTCAGGACTGCAGCCATAAGAGCCTTCTTCTGAAAATAAATTCCCAATGGTGACAGGCATTGAAACTGCCATCATGTTGTCAGTCTTTGCTTCACCAGACCTGAGGCAAGTAGCAATTTGACTTTGACCATCATTATCATGAGTTGACTTATTTTGATTTGATAATGGATTTGAAGTAAATGGTGACATTTCTCTCAACTCACTAAATACACTCCTAAAAGTCAAAGGTGGAATGTTCACTGAATTAGTTGAGTGATGATATTGAAAAGGCATATCCCCTTGATCACCTGAACCAGCACAGTTCAAAGTATTTCCACCAATGATTTGGTGACTTTGAATCTCATTGGAATCCAGATGGATGCTTCTTTCTTCCCTATCAATGCCTTTAAGATCATTGTTTTCTGCATTAGACAATGGGACAACACCATGATGCAGTCGGCTTTTCTCATTTCCAACCTCATTTTCAGTACCTTGTTTAGCAGTTTCAATGTTGTTGCATGGACTAGTACTCTTCGTAGCTCTTTTCCCTAATCGTGCAAATAATTCAGACCTTAATGTTGCTTCAAGAAGCAGAGAATCCTGAGGACTATCTGTTGAACAATTTGCATTTGATGTAGTATCCATGTCCATTTGTTTCGCTTTGGAGTCTTGTTTTCTATGATATTCAGCATCAAGATGATTAGCAGCATGTCCAGCTAGAGAAATCTCTTCATTTTCATTGTCTGATGTATCAAATTCATCCATAGGAGAATATACTCCATCTGCAGCATGAATACCCCTTTGAGGCAATGGTTCAGATGTACTAGCATCTGGTTCAACGCAATGTTCAGATCCTAAATTTGCTCCATCTGTGTGGTGATATGAAGTATCAGATTGCCTATTATTGATGCCTTGATCATTAGAATCAAAACTAGGATTATTAATATTATATTCAGCCTGCCTCAGACAGCTTGATGTGGGTATTTGATATCCAAGTTTAGGCAAGAAATCTAGACCTATATCAAGTTGTTGGTGTTGTCCTAAAGACCAAGAAAAACTGGAATTATTCAAAATCAAAGATCGTAGCTTAGCTAAATACAACTCCCTTTGGTGATAAAGATTGTTGCATCGAGCATTAGCCTCAAGCAAAGACCTCTGAGCTTTAAGATAAGCTCTGTGTGTATTTCTCTCTTCAATTTCACAATTATGTCTGTGCTCTTGAGCTTCCTCCAGTTCCTTGTCTATCAACTCTTCCATACCAAAAAAACGACTGTAAATCAATGCTGCTATGCTCTGAGACACTTGCATTACCACTATGATGATTCATAAGAACAGCATTGTTTAATGCTTCTAAATTAGTTGACGCGGAACTGGAAGGCAAATTTGCTGGCATTGCACTTTGGTTTAAAGTTGCACAAGGGTCAACCAGACTACTACTTTTGTTAGTCTGGTTGCAACCATAATTGACATCACCTTCTCTTGCTTTACAAGGCATATTTTGCAATGGGTTGCCAAGATGATTGTCAGGTTGTCTTTGTGATTTGATGATTGTTGACTCTCCTCTACATGATGGAATCTCTTTCTGGTTATGATCAACTATGTTTCCCTCCTGAGGACTAATGTTTCTGCACGGAAAATCTTTTGATGGTAATATAGATTTTACAACAGGAACTTGCTGACCAACAACAACTTGAGGGGTATCATGAGTTGTGTCAAGTTTCATGCGCTTCCTATCTGGTTCTTTTGCCATAATTCCCCGAATCTCCTCAATCATGCTTTAGAATCACTTGGAAATGACACACTTGAATGAACACTTTGTACTTGCATCCCAAAACAAACATCTTGATTGAACATCCACCAAACTTGACTTGTACAGATAAAACTTTAAATCTTTGATTAAAACTAGGACAAATTTCTCATAGAACACTGCTTGAAAGCTTGATGAATCGTGACACAGGACAACTTGTCCTTGAACAAACACATTTCTTGAGAAAATAACCCGCCACCACGGGTAACTTATAGTTGAAGCAAACTCTTGATAGTTTGACCAAGATGAGGTCAAACGTCCATCTGATTTAAACTTGAATGAATGTCTTTGCCATTAATCTCCTTGCAAAACCCTAAACACACAGAGAAGAAGAAGAAACAAACAAATTGAAAAATATTTTTGGTAATTTTGGTTAGATGTTAGTAAACAGAAACAAACATAAAGTAAATAAGAAACACAAAGTAAGATCTTGTTTGTGGAATGATATGCAAATGAAATGTGGGATCTTAGGGGTAAAAATTAGGGTATTACAGCTGCCCCTATTTAAGATTCTTCTATCCAGAGATATGAAGATTGACATCTTTGTCTCGACTAGATAGAAGAGACTTAAATATAACAATTAACCCAATTTTTAGCCCTAAGAGACCACAAAATGATATGATTATGCTAATGATATGCGAACATAAGACTTCTGTGGGGAAATAATGCCACAGGAGACAAACAAAAGCTCGGGAGAAAAAGAGAGACTCCACATGAGAAAACAAAAGAGCAAGATCCTATTCCGATAAGGGAAAGGAAACGACTCAATGGGGAAAGAGATACCAACTGCCAGTTACTGGGCGAAGATATTCGAACCGAAGAGAATAGGTAAAATACTCTCTACTGGTTACTGAGTAGAAAATAAGTGCAAAAAAAACTCAAGAGAATTGTTATCTACCAGTTACTGGGTAGAAAACAAAGAAATGTATTACTTATTACCAGTTACTGGGTAAAAAAGTAATCCACTCGTTGAAATATAATCAACTACCTGTTACTGGGTAGGAAAAGAAGTAACGCTAAGTACTGGTTACTGAGTAGTTTAGCGGGAATAATAAACTTGAATAAAAGGGTTACCAACTATCGGTTACTGGATAGGGTAAACAACATGTTAACTACCTGACGCTGGGTAGGACGGACTCGACTACCTGTTACTGGGTAGGAGAAAAAGATAAGAGGTCAACTACCTGACACTGGGTAGGACAAACATACTCGACTACCTGTTACTGGGTAGGAGAAAGAGATAAGAGGTCAACTACCTGACACTGGGTAGGACAAACATACTCGACTACCTGTTACTGGGTAGGAGAAAGAGATATATCATCAGCTACTTGTTACTGAGCAGCTCCAAACACACAACAAACTTCTCAAATAAAGAGACAACCATTTGTTGGAAAAAGATATTAACAACTCTGTCAGGGATCTTTAAAAGAGATACGAGCAGGTTGAACCATGCAATAGAATTCTCATCGGGAGTTATTCCACAGAAATTCCAATTGACAGAAAAGTTGGTCGGATAAAGATCCATCATTTCACAATAAACTTCTCTGTTGAGGATGAACCAGGTAAATGTTATTTATTGAGAAGGTAAATTTCTGGAGATTACACAAGCTGCTCAAAAAAAGAGGCTTCCACATGAAGTTGCATAATTAATTACCAAGAGAGTGTTATCAAAACACTACTGGGGAAATCAAATCTTCATCTTCTGATGGGGATCAATAACAGATTCTGCTGAGGAAAATAAATCCTCAAAACTACCTTCTCGTCGTCCCGGTTTCACAGCCTAGGGAAAACCAAAGTAACTGCTGCAAGAGACCAAAGTTCAATTCAGGAACAAACTGGAAAGAAACGGTCAAACAGGACTCGACCCAATGAGGAAATAACTCAACTGGGGAACAATTCCATCCAGATAAAAGCTGGGGCGGAAAGCTAAACAAAACATCTTCCACGAGGCATAAACTCAGTGGGGAATTAAAAATGATAGGTATTTTCTGCTTAGGGGTCGACACTCTAATGAAGAGAGGACACACGCATTCTGCGAGATAACAACATCGGGAAAAGGGAAATACCAACAAAAAAAAATGCATGATGCACAATGCAACAAAGACATGCTATGCCCAACCAAAATGAATGCGCATGCAATGAGTATGAATATGCTGATAAATCAGACAAAAAGGGCAAACAGAGGGTGAACAAAACACCACAACACCACTGAAATACTCGGCTAATCTCTGCAAGTTAGAGATATCATTGGAGATCGTGCTGGGGATCAGCAACGGAAAATCTTCAACCATCAATAATTCAACAAAAGGGAACAACAATATGAACTCCTCTTTGAAAAAAAAACTGTTGGAGAAAAACATAGCAACACAAATCTTCCAACCCTGCCAGGGGAATAAGAAGTTAACATCATGGAAAAAAGTCAAACTGTGGGGGATTTTAAATCAACACCCAATCACAAGGTGAGAGAAAACCCGACAGGTGACTGCTATGTCAACACTTCTCAACATTGTTCTCTACTTGAGGAATAATCCAAAGCAAATGTGCATAACCTCCGCTAGGAATCATCAAAGACAAATCTCCGCCTGGGCAAAAACAATCAAGGAGAAGTGATCTTCAAATTTCTCAACTGTCCGATCATAATCTGGTTGAATGAATAAAACATATCCATCATTTGAATCAAGACTTTGCTGTGGAAAACCGTTCAACACTCGTCTGGTTTATCCAAAGAAACAAAACTCTGCTAAGGGAATATCAGCAAACTCTACTGAAGAGACCTCAATATAGCTCAAATGGGGAAACATCAACACAACTCTACTGGGGAGCTGCCAATAAATTCTACCAGAGAGGCAAGAAAGAACCCTGCTAAAGAGAACACTTACGCTTTTCGCTTCAAGATTCTACCATTCTTGGGATTACTGTTGACATTCTTTCTTTTATTTTCACAAATCAAAGAAAAATGTTTTTATAATTTTCAAAATTTAAATCAATTATTCACATTTGTTTCAAAAATCATCATCAAAAATAAAATGAAATTCTGTAAACAGAAACCAAATAAGAATTGCAAACAAAGGGACAAAGGCCCAAATTCTATTGATAGAATGGTAGTCCGCAAATGGCGTAACTCCATGGATCATTACAAAGTTTGAAAAATGGTAAGTACAATGGAAAGTTCTACATTGAAATACAATGACCATTATTCTCCCTAACAACTTTGAATTCCAACTGTGCTTGAGACTTCAGCGGAGAATATCTGAAGTAAAACCTTTGATAGGAAATGTTGCTTCAAACGATCAAGACTGGCCAGATGCAGTTACTTGCCATGATCCCTAACTTTTGCCTAGATTGCCCTCTCGGGTTTTCAATCTACCGGGATGATTATTTCTATTTTTGTCTCTAATTTTTGCCTGGACCGCCCTTTCGGGTTTTCAATCCACCGAGACGCTCATTTTTGCCTAAGCCGCCCTTTCAGGTTTTCAACTTAGCGAGCTGTTCTTTTATTTTTTTAGGCGAAGTATTTCTTGACTGCATCGGCATTCACAGGACGAGCGAACTCTTCTCCATCCATAGTTGTAAGAATTAATGCACCGCCAGAGAAGGCTCTCTTAACAACATATGGGCCTTCATAATTAGGAGTCCACTTGCCCCTAGAATCAGTAGTGAAAGTCGAGATCTTTTTGAGCACGAGGTCACCTTCTCTGAACACACGGGGTCGAACCTTCTTATCAAATGCTTTCTTCATTCTTTGTTGATATAATTGGCCATGACACAAAGCCGTCATTCTTTTCTCTTCAATCAGATTCAACTGGTCGTATCTACTTTGACACCATTCAGCCTCAGCCAATTCAGTTTCCATCAAAACTCTCATAGAAGGGATTTCAACCTCTATCGGGAGCACTGCTTCCATGCCATAAACAAGAGAAAAAGGGGTTGCCCCTGTTGAAGTGCGAATGGATGTACGATACCCATGTAGAGCGAAAGGAAGCATATCATGCCAATCCTTGTATGTAACAACCATCTTTTGAATAATCTTCTTAATGTTCTTATTAGCAGCTTCAACAGCCCCATTCATCTTGGGTCTATAAGGAGAAGAATTATGATGCTCAATCTTAAACTCATCGCATAATTCCTTCATCATCTTGTTATTTAAATTCGACCTATTATCAGTGATGATCTTGCTCGGAACACCATACCGACAGATGATTTGATTCTTGATAAACCGGACCACTACTTGCTTAGTCACATTTGCATATGATGCCGCTTCAACCCATTTGGTAAAATAGTCAATAGCCACCAATATGAAACGGTGTCCGTTCGACGCTTTAGGCTCAATCATTCCAATCATATCAATGCCCCACATTGAAAAAGGCCATGGAGAAGAGATAACATTGAGAGGAGTTGGAGGCACATGAATCTTGTCAGCATAAATCTGGCATTTATGGCACTTTTCACATATTTACAACAGTCAGATTCCATTGTCAGCCAATAGTAACCTGCCCTTAACATCTTCTTAGCCATCGCGTGTCCATTGGCATGAGTGCCAAAGGATCCTTCATGGATTTCTTTCATCAACATATCTGCTTCGTGTCTGTCCACGCATCTGAGCAAGATCATGTCATAATTTCTCTTATACATCACATCATCATTCAAGAAGAAACTACCAGCCAATCTTCTCAAAGTTTTCTTATCCTTCTTGGATGCCCCAAGTGGGTACTCTTGATTCTGAAGAAAGCATTTAATATCATAATACCATGGTTTATCATCAACAACCTCTTCAACTACAAACACATGAGCTGGTCTATCAAGATGCATCACATTAATCTTTGGCACATCATTCCAATGATTTACCACAATCATGGAGGATAAAGTCGCTAAAGCATCTGCCATTTGATTCTCTGCTCTTGGTATATGGTGAAACTCAACATTATTGAAGAAAGTTGACAACCTTCTTGCATAATCACGATAAGGAATCAAATCAGGTTGACGTGTCTCCCACTTTCCTTTAATTTGATTAATCACTAAAGCTGAATCTCCATACACATCAAGAATCTTGATTCTTAAATCGATAGCTTCTTCCAAGCCCATAATACACGCTTCATACTCAGCCGCATTATTTGTGCAATTGAAAACCAACCTTGCAGTGAAAGGAATATGAGAACCATGAGGAGTAACAATAATTGCACCAATACCTCTGCCATATTCATTAACAGCCCCATCAAAAATCAAACCCCAACGGGATCCAGGCTCAGGTCCTTCTTCATGTAATGGCTCCTCACAATCTTTAACCTTTAGATACATCACATCCTCATCAGGAAAGTCAAACTGAATAGGTTGATAATCATCAATTGGCTGGTGTGCCAAATGATCAGCCAAAACACTTCCTTTTATCGCCTTTTGAGTTCGGTACTCGATATCATATTCTGATAACAACATTTGCCAACGAGCAATCCTCCCAGTTAAAGCAGGCTTTTCAAAGATATACTTGATTGGATCCATTTTAGATATCAACCAAGTTGTACAATTCAACATATACTGACGGAGGCGCTTGGCAGCCCAAGCTAGAGCGCAACATGTCTTTTCAAGCATCGTGTACCGAGACTCACAATCAGTGAATTTCTTGCTTAAATAATAAATGGCAAATTCTTTTCTCCCAGATTCATCTTGTTGACCCAGAACACAACCCATAGACTCTTCTAGCACGGTCAAATACATGATCAAAGGTTTTCCTTCTACGGGAGGAGACAAAATAGGAGGTTCAAGCAGATACTCTTTAATTCTTTCGAAAGCTTTCTGACAATCTTCTGTCCAGACACAACCCTGGTCTTTGCGGAGAAGTTTGAAAATCGGTGCACATGTGGCAGTCATATTGGATATAAATCGAGAGATATAGTTCAAACGTCCCAAGAATCCTCTTACTTGTTTTTCTGTTCTGGGTGCAGGCATCTCCTGGATAGCTTTAACTTTACCAGGATCAACTTCAATGCCTTTTTGACTGACAATAAAGCCTAACAATTTTCCAGAACGAACACCAAAAGTGCATTTATTAGGATTCAGACGGAGCTTAAACTTTCTCAAACGTTGAAACAACTTCAATAAATTTTTAATATGATCTTCTTCAGTCTTCGACTTACAAATCATATCATCCACATAGACCTCAATTTCTTTATGCATCATATCATGGAACAGAGTGGTCATAGCTCTCTGGTACGTTGCACCAGCATTTTTTAAACCAAAGGGCATCACTCTGTAACAGAATGTTCCCCAGGGTGTAATGAATGTTGTTTTTTCCATATCCTCAGGTGCCATCTTTATTTGATTATAACCGGAAAATCCATCCATAAATGAAAAGATATTGAGCTTAGCAGTATTATCTACCAACAAATCAATGTGTGGTAGTGGAAAATCATCTTTTGGACTTGCTTTATTCAAATCTCTATAGTCAACACACATTCGGACTTTTCCGTCTTTCTTTGGAACAGGCACGATATTGGCCACCCATTGAGGATATTCTACGGTCACAAGAAAACCAGCATCAATCTGCTTTTGAACCTCTTCTTTAATCTTCACTGCCATGTCAGGATGAGTTCTTCTCAATTTCTGCTTCACGGGTGAACATTCAGGCTTTAATGGCAAATGGTGCTCCACAATACCGGTATCAAGACCAGGCATGTCTTGATAGGACCAAGCAAACACGTCAACATATTCTCTAAGAAGCTCTACCATCCTCTTCTTAACATCTGACCGAAGCAGTGCCCCAATCTTGACTTCTTTCTTATCATCATCGGAACCCAGATTAACCAATTCCACCAGCTCTTCATGAGGCTGAATGGCCTTCTCCTCGTGCTCAAGCAATCGAGAAATCTCATCAGGAATTTCTTCAATATCCTCCTCTTCCGCTTCAAACACAGGGAACTCAAAGTTGGGAGAGGGCATATAGTCATTATTTCCAATGGGTTTAACAATCAATCTGCACAATGATTTTATGTTTGATTTTAGAATATGAACAACAAAAAAAATGAAAATATTATGCAGATAAGAGTGATTATAACATTATTATACTTTTTTCGGTTTTTTATGTTACCATTTTTCAGAAATAAAGCAAAAAAAAAAAAACATATGGATAAACAGAAAAACATTTTATTGATGATGATAAAAGTTGAAACAAAGCCCTCACAAATTCACTTTCACCTTGGGCAGAGTGAAAGGATTTTTTTGAAAGAAACAAAAACAAATTACTTTGAAACATGAACAACAGTAGGAACATCAACAGCGATCCAATTCTGGCATATCAATCCACGTGTCACAAAGTTGGGCATTTCTTCCTCTTGGTCATCTTCAAGAATTGCAGCTGTAGAATGATCTTTGCAATGGATGAACCCAGCACTTCGAAAGACTTCATGAATACTCTTCAGCTCTTTTTGGGTTGAACCAGATGTAAAACCCAAACCAGCTCTATCTTTTTTCTCAGCAACTTCAATGATTCGGCCCCATCCATCAGCTTGGCCATTATCCACTGCACGTTGTGCATCTTTTAGAGAAGACATGGACGCCCCATCCTTCTTGACAGCTTTATCAATCATAGAAAGAGCCTGAAACGGAGTTCCAACATCTTCTTCCGCATCGATATAAGAAAAAGACGACAAACTGCTTACCAACATAGCCTGTTTTCCACCAACAACGACAAGTTTACCATTCTGCACGAATTTTAACTTTTGATGCAGCGTCGAAGTAACAGCTTCAGCTTCATGGATCCATGGGCGTCCTAGAAGACAACTGTAAGCAGGACGAATATCCATGACTTGAAAAGTGATCTGGAAAAAACACGGACCAATCTTGATAGGGAGATCAACCTCTCCAATCACGGTTTTCCTCGATCCATCAAAGGCTTTCACAATGACCCCACTGAACCTCATAGGAGTACCTTGATAAGATAATCTGGACAAAGTAGATTTTGGAATCACATTCAACGATGACCCAGTATCGACCAGCACATTGGATAGAGCGTCTTCCTGGCAATTCATGGAAATATGGAGAGCCAAATTATGATTTCTTCCATGATCAGTCAACTCTTCATCACAAAAACTCAGATTATTACACGCAGTGATATTGGCAACAATGCTATCAAACTGGTTAACAGTCACATCATGATCTACATAAGCTTGTTCCAATACTTTCTGCAACGATTCACGATGGGCCTCAGAGCTCATTAACAGAGATAGAACAGATATTTTTGACGGTGTATGTAACAATTGATCCACCATATTATATTCACTCTTCTTGATCAATTTCAATACCTCATCATTATCTGACTTCTGATTTACATCACTTGATTGACCAGACTCCACAGTAGTCCTCAACTGAATTTGCTTACTCCCAGTATCTTCACTTGTCTTTGAAGGCACATTATCAAATACTCGACCACTTCTGGTTACACGTCCGACATCAGCAATAGTCACAACTGAGGGAAGAGAAGGAATGGGAACCTCTTTTCCATCCTCCAACATAGTAGCATTGTATTTGTAGGGAACAGCTTTATCGGATTCATACGGCGTCGGGCCAGGCAAACGGATAACCAAAGGCGTCACAGCAGATTTCTGACTATTGTAAGAAATTACAACCCGCTCAGGAATATTGAAACGTGGGACTATGACATTCACCTCGTTCTCCACTTCATTTCTGTTTGCAGTAACCTGAATCAAATTCTCATCCATCATCTTTTGTAAGTCCCTTTTTACAATCACACACCCTCGAGGGCTCACAGAACAAATACAACAGGCGGCATAATCATGCTCAATATCATGGAACTCACTCAAAGTAGCATGCATTTCAACAAGCGATCTCCGAATCCAGCGAATGTCGAAAATACGGTATGTACCAGGACAACCATATACCATATTAACAGTTGCATTACCATGTTTAGGAAACGGATTTGATTGCACATTAGGGTTGGTATCTTCAAAAGACAGAATACCGCTTTTTACGAGCTTTGCAACTTCATGCTTCAGAGGATAGCAATTTTCGATACCGTGTCCCGGGGCACCTTGATGAAATGCGCAATGAGCATCTGGCTTATACCACCATGGAATTTCAGTTGGAACAGCCGGCGGATCACGAGGTTGAACCAAATTATTCTTTATTAAAGCCGGAAAGAGCTCAGTATACGTCATTGGAATGGGATCAAATTGTGTTTTCCTCTGTGTACGACCTTGTTGAGTTGTCTTCTCTTGGAAACGTGGTTGATAACTTGCAGTAGCTTGAGCGGTAGGGGTGTTACTGATAACAGGCGTAACAGATGCTACTTGTTGCTGATGACGACTACCATTGTTGTTCACAACTCTGCGTCTTCTAGACCTTTCCTGAGATATAGCATTAGCTTCTCCCTCTTTTTTCTTAGGGAATCCAACACCAGGCTTTTTTGTACTTCCAGAATTTCCTTCTTTTATCAGACGTCCCTCACGGACAGCTTCCTCTAATCTCATCCCCATATTAACCATTTCCGTGAAATCACTAGGAGCGCTCGCAACCATTCTTTCATAGTAAAATGAACCCAGAGTCTTCAGAAAAATCTTGGTCATTTCTTTCTCTTCAAGCGGAGGGCTTATCTGAGCTGCAATTTCACGCCATCTCTGCGCATATTCTTTAAAAGTTTCTTTCTCTTTTTGAGACATTGCGCGAAGCTGATCACGGTCTGGCGCCATATCGAGATTATACTTATACTGACGAACAAAAGCTTCTCAAAGATCGTTGAATGTCTTGATTTGTGTACTATCGAGTCCCATATACCATTTCAGCGCAGCACCAGTAAGACTATCTTGAAAATAGTGGATCAACAACTGATGGTTGTCAGTATAGGTAGACATCTTTCTAGCATACATAATCAAATGACTTTGCGGACAAGTGTTCCCTTTGTATTTTTCAAAATCCGGAACCTTGAACTTAGCGGGAATCTTCACATTTGGAACAAGGCAAAGCTCATGAGCATTCTTTCCAAATAACTCCTTTCCCCTTAAAGCCCTGATTTCTCTTTGCATTTCAGCAAACTGATCTTGAAAGTCATCTATTCGATCAATAACATCCAAACTCTCGCTCGGAGCAGTATGGAAAATTTGTTCTTCAGTATAAGGCATAGCGTGAGTTACAGGCGGTGGCACAGGTATGACAGTAGGAACAACCGGAACTTCAGCATTAGGAACAACATTAACCACAGGAGGTGGTACAGCCATGACAGCAGGGAGTCTAGAACCTTCGGGAACAGGAGGTCGATATCCCTCTGGCACATAATTGTTAGGCATGCCCCAAGGGAAACCAACAGGCATTTGATATTGAGAAGCATTAATCGGGGCCACAGAAATGGGCGTTGATCCGATTTCAGAAATCACAGTTCCTTGGACAGGAGAAGGAGGAGGTAGTGGTGGCTGATTCTGAGCAGCCACCAGAGCTTCCATCGCGGCAGTCAGTCTCTCCAAACCATCTTTCAGAGTTGATACCTCTTCACGGAGCTCGCGGTTCTCTTGTTGCAACTGATCCATCTTTTTCTTAGAGTTAGCCCGAGTGTTGTAGTGATGCGACAGCTTGACTGAAGGAAGGCCAAAAGAAACAAATAAGACAACTGGAAAAGGCAACACACAATACACGATGATGCGAATGCAAATGCAAAATGCAGGTGTTTCAACCAGTTTTCAAGGATCTTTAAGATATAAAGCAATTACAAACATCATAAAGAAAAATAACGCTTTTTTGAAATACTGATAAACATCTCATTTCATTGAATATTGGAAAGAGTTACACTTGGAAGTACAAAATACAATAATATCAAAATAAGAAAAAGCTAGGTCCTAAGGAACATCTGATGACGATCCAAGTTGATACTTCCTTCAGAGTCTCTTAATCTCTTTCTCATAGTTGTGCTTCATGGTGATCTTCTCTAGCACAAGCTGATCCACAATACCCTTCCAAGCACCAGAAGTAGGAGGATGTGATGATGGAGTAGTAGAGGAAAATAAATCCTCTGCATGCCTCTTCACAGCGCGCCGCTCAAGTAACTCTATCAAGTCATCTTTCTCCTTCATCTGTTTTTGCAATTCCATCTTCTCTTTGTCAGAAGCTTGAAACTTACTTTCCCACATCTCTTTCTCTTCCTTCATCTTAGCCAAAGCGTCTTGAAGTGTCTTCACATCATCAGAAGAAACAGGGAGTGGCGTAGGGAGTGGCGTAGAGATCACAGTAGTCAGAGGTTTCTCAATAGGGTAAGGCATCTTAAGCTCCATAGCCCTCTTTTTCACCCAAAGTGTGTAAGGTTCTAAAGCAATGCAAACTTGTCTTCCCAGCTCCCCTCTACCCAACCTGTGAATCTTAGTCCAGGCATGAGCCATTTTTCTTCTCAAACCAAGAGAATCATCCCCTCCTTGAAAGAATAAACCCTCTAATAAAATATTCTTAGGCCTATCCTTCAGCATATAACCCAGCTGACGGCGAGCTAGACTCGGGTTGTAGTTAATTCCGCCTTGTATTCCAAGAAGAGGAACATTGGCGAATTCTCCACAACTATCAATAATCTGGACATTATCGTAAACCGAAGAAGACCAAGTGATATCAGTATGCGTAAGAGACATAATCCTTTGAGACCACCTTAAGCAATCCTTGTTTTTCCTAAAAGCAGATGTCTGAGGTAAGTGTGAAACGAACCAATTATACAGCAGAGGTAGACAACAAACAATGGTACCGTTTCCCTTAGAAGTCCTACTATGGATGGAAAAATAAGTATCACCAAGCAAAGTTGGAACAGGGTTCCCAATCGAGAAAATCCTAATAGCATTAATGTCCACAAAATTATCAATATTAGGAAACAAGACTAGTCCATAGATGAGTAAAGCAAGTATAGCCTCAAACGCCAATGTGCGACCAATGTCAGCAAATAAAGTAGCCTTCTCAATCAAGAACTTAGCAGTTAAACCCTTGAGGCCTCCCTTAGTCTTTAGATTTGCATCAATATCCGACTTCGTCAAATGAGTAGCTTCAGCAATATCTTGAGGCTTAAGAGCTTCCTCCAAACCAGTATACGGAACTTTATCGGAAACCGGTACACCCAACAAATAAGCATATTCTTCCAAGGTCGGCATGAGCTGATAATCGGGAAATGTGAAGCATCGGTAAATAGGATCATAGAACTGCATAAGGGTATTCAGAATTCCGTCTTCAATATTGGTAAAAATAACAAATAAAAGTCTCCCATAACGAGATAAGAAGCCTGAACGATCATCTACCAAGGACACTAGCTTTCTCAACTCTGTAAGATCAGGAGCCCGAAAACCGTATTTTTGAGTGTTTCTCCTTCCAATATCCATAATCAACAATATCTGCGATGTTTGCAAAAGAAAATCTCTGAGATCCTTAAAAACCAGTTGAAACACAATGCTCATGAATGCATGAGTGCAAGATGCAACACCCACAAACAAGACATACAAAGCACACAGGTTCAAAGGTTCGACACGAGCATGGAGCCAAAGGTAAGAATCAACCATCCCACAATGGTATGTACTATGGTTATATCATCACCTGTAGAACAAGGTTCTAAAAAGTTCCCAGAATCATAATTCCATCTTTTGGATATTATCGGCTTAAACGACTACTCGTCGGCCAACAATATTCTCAAGAGAAACTCATCTGAGTGTGGTATCGCGTAACGACCAATTCAAGTCTACACCTGAACAGCCACCGCACCACGTCCTAATAAGGCCAAGATGGGTTAAAGGGTTCTAAGGTCCTCAGCTTCTTAGGCTCCCAGTCGGAAAAAGTAATATCAATTACGACTACTCATAAGACATCAGTAATTTCCAAAGGGGCCTCCACCGAGCGGGGGATCTCAAGTCAGCTTAGTAAGGACTACTCCACGTAAGCCAACAAGACTATACCACCCTCCTATCATAAGTGCACTCAAGTCCGGGTTAGGACTTATCTCACCACACAAATTACCAGGCGCCAAAACAGAACAATCAATAACAAACAAGTCAAACAGAATGCGATAAATAAATCAAAGTAGGCGAAACCCACTAGGAACCGTTGGAGTCCCCAGCAGAGTCGCCACTTTTCTGTAGCGGTAAAAATTGTGAGTGTAAGTTATTGACTAACTTAACTCAAAGAAAACAAGAGTCGCCACCGCACTTTTATTTTATCCAAATAAAGGAAAGGAAAAAGAGCGAACAAAACCAAAGAGTTCTAAAATAAGAACACGAGACAGAGATCGGGGTAAGGGGGTTGGTTACGCAATGGGAAGGTGTTAGCACCCAAAACGTCTATAGTACTCTATAGGAGCCCTTTGAAATATTTACGCTTTTTGGTTTGAAAATGGTTTGTTTGAAAAGAGATTGGGGAGATGAGAAGAGAATTATTTTTTAGATTTTTGTGTTTGGAGAGACTTATCGTCTCATGCCTACGTACCCATAAAGTGCAATATGGAATCAAAACCCCGTAGTTCGTGGTACAAATGACAAAAATTTGTTGGTTTTGATTGATTTTAGATGTAAAGACAAGTCGTCATTTCAAGGAGAAAACTGCGACTATCCACCCACGAGTATTAAGACAACATTTGCGTCACATAAAGATGGAGGATTTGCTTGGATTATCAACAAGACTATCACTCAACATCAACGTGGAAAATGTCAAAGTCTTAATAATATGGGGAATAGGAGATTTACATCTCAACTATAGAAATGAATCATGTCTAAACTTTATGAAAAGTTTTAAAGTGAAAAAGTGCATAAAGGCACAAAAAGAGTTGATGAGTTCTTGTATTTTTTATGTCTTTTGAAATTGGTCAAAGCATGATTAACATTGATTGACTTTTATTAAGAAAAACAAAGTTTAAAAATCACTTGACGAAAGTCAAGGTTTTATTGCGAAAGCGGTTTTGAAGTTTGAAACTAAGAAGGTTTTGAAAGAGGGAGAAAGTTTTGAAAATTTAAGAAGGGGAGGAGATGAAGTGACTATCCTAAAAACCAAAATAAGAGCTAGAGGTAAGAAAGATCTAACCGACTTGTAGCACACTCCATAGCAAGCAAAAAAAGAATTCCATCCGATTTAAAGCATAAGCTAATGAACAAGACAAATAAAGGCTAAGATCCACAATACTCCAAGCATAGGAATGAGAGCCCTAATTCTAAGTCCAAAGGTCCATAAAGTCCAAGGTCTAAGAGTAGTCCAAGAGCATAACCACAAAGTTAATAGCACCAAAATTTTTAGATGTTTTATCCTTTATTAATGTTTTGAACAAAGTATGGTCCAAGTGGACAAAAGAAAAATGACATAAACATAAACAAAGATATGACATGAAATGATAATATAGAAACATAAAAGTAAGAAATAAGGAGTAAGAAGAGAATATAAACAAAATTAAACAAGGATATTGTTAGTGAATTAGTGGTTAGTGGTTAGAACATATGATCAATGATGATTAATTCTTGCACTTAGACCAAGATTAATGAAAATTCATTAGAGGATTGATAGAATCAAAGCCTCCTAACAATGATTTTCATAGGTATTGGAGTTAAGACAAGCAACTAAACATACTTGGACTTTTAAACGTAAGTTTGAGCCACGAATGATCATTTTCCGATTAAGGGAAACTTTAGCGCTATGTTAAGCAATCGTAATCGGGTTTATGTAGAAACCACGACTATCTGAGGCCGGTCAATAAAATGTTAGTGTTAATACATGTTAGAGAAATGATATATAAATCACTCTCCTAAAACATGCCACACAAAAAGAAAAGAGGTGATGATCTCATCATAATCAAGATTTTTCATCAATTAATCAAAGGTAATATCACTATTCCAAAGTAAGGAGAATTATCTCAATGATTATTCGTCCATAGTTTTGAAATAATGAAGATTAATCAACCTTGATAATCAACAATCTATGATCCATAGATTTCATCGATCAAAAATAAAAAGAAGAAGAAAGAAAATGAAATCACAATTTGAATCTCGAATCGATTAAATTATCGTCAATATCAATCACCTCTCTTGGTGGATAAAATCAACACCCAAAGTCCATTGATATTGATGAAATCTTATCCAATTCAAGATCCAAAACAATCAACACTTAATCAAAATATTTTTAAATAATTTTTTTAAGAGCTTTTTCAAAAATGAAATTAAAAAACAAATTTAATAATAAAAGAAAAATGTGGAAAAGTCCACACGGTTAAGTTTTGAAAGAAATAAAAAGGAAAATAAAAAAAATAAAAGAAAAAAACAATTGAAAAGTAGAAAGAGATACGAAACAGAGTCATCTTCTTCTTCTAGCTCTCACACGCGAAAACATTCACGGCCATGGATGCTTGCTTAAATCACAATGGCGGGACGCGAAAAATACGCGGTTGCAATCGAAATCAAGAGCTCTTCACAATGGTACCAACAATTCAAAGAATCACAACAAAAGGTAACGGATCGAAAATGACGGTGAAGCTCAATCTACCTTCAAACTCAGGTAAGAAATCAATCCAAACTTCTTCTTGCTTCTCTTCTTCTTCTGAACGAATCTCTGGTTGAATTGATTTGTGTTTGAGGTTGATTTGAAGTTAATTTGGTGGAAGGAAGTATGAGAAGAGAATGTGAGCAAAAGGTTTTGTATTGAGGAATTGAGGAAGAAAATCAGCAGAGATTTTTTGGCTTGAAAAGCTTGAGAAAATGAGTGAGAGATTAATTGTATTTATAGATGAGAATGGGTGAAAATGATTTGCCGTTTTTGAGATTTTTTTTTCTGCGTTTTGGGATGCAAGTTATGTGTGACCTGTTGTGATATTTTTTCATGTCGTTTTGGACTTTTTCTTCTTTTAGCTCATTTAAGTGACGTGGAAAGCTTGTGGGGTCAGCTACATGGCTGAGATTATATTCACATGGCTTGCAATATGGCTTGGATAAGTGATGAATTGTTTCTTCAGCTCAAACTCAATTTCGAGCCGTTTTCGCTCTGCTTCTTCAACAATTTTTCTTTGCATCTCCTATAGACAGAAACAACTTATAGTAACATTTCCACAACATAATTGAAAATGGATACACTGACAGAGCTTTCTTATAAAACCTCTCTAATATTGCCTCAAAGCCCATAGCATTTTGCAGAAACTCTGCAGCTTCCACCCAGACATATTCTGGTGGTATTGGGATGCAATCCATTATTGCATTAACCAGAGTTGAACAGGCCCAAAACCAGAGACCGGTTGAGTTTAGATCAGAAGAACTGCAATCTTTGCTCAATAGCTTGCAAACATCAATAGCCAATTGGAAGTTGTAAGGAACTACCTCCATAATGCCTTCAGCAAAATCTACCAGATGTTTTGGATCACTTACTGTTTGAGGTAAAAGAAATGAATCAAACCATGATTGAAGCATCAAATTTAGCGGAGAACAGTCAAATGAAACTGACTATAATATATTGCCAATGAGATTCTGTAATCTAGGCTTCTTGATGTTGTCAAGAAATTTTCTTGTTAGGACCCTAGGGGCTAGCAACATCTGGGAGGAACCATCCATATATACTTCAAGCATCTTCTTGATAGCACTCTTCGGACCATCCTCCTTTAAGCTTGATGCATCACAAACCAGAAACATTACATATTTTCTTATATATGGCTCTAAACCCACAAAATTGACAGTATTCCTAACCTTATTAACAGCCATGCTTGCTTCTGTTTTATCATTCTGGAAAAAATAATAAACAGTAAGATTAAGATATCCAAACATCATATCCATCTGTTTTTGACCAGAAATTGATGTGTCAGCAACATTTTTTGACCCTGATTCCAATAAGCCAGAAGAATTGCCATCATCAGTGACATTCATCGTGCTGTACGGGGGATCCTGCACTTGCCATACAGAGTGGAACCATCGGACTGAAATTTTTTTTGCAAGGTCAATTCTTTGATTATGGATGGCATTTGCAATGTATTGATTCCAAATGCACTGGATTCCAGGAACTATTTTTGGCCATCTATTAATTGCGTCCTCAAATACCACGAAATTACCAACACCAAAATCTTGTTTCTGCATTTGAGCTGACACCAAGACCAATTCTATGCAGAAAGGGTATAGCTGAACATATTTATCAAATAAAATCCTTGAGCATTCTAAGCTATCAATAGCAACCATGCATCTGAGATGATTGAGAGCAAAATGTTGGGCATACTTGAGATCAACTTCACTATCCATTGTGAAGGCACGTGCGTTTATATATTCAACTGCTGTTTCCATAAGTTTAACAGCCCTCTCCTTTTCATTGTCTGATAAACTGACAAAAGGCCATTCAATGTCCAGCAGATCTTTCTCACATTCAAACTTCTGAACAACAGCACCAGGCAGTTTCCCGTAAATAACTAAGTAAACACAACAAATCCATAACACACATTTGTCAGAAATTGTTAAGCAATTGAGTATATCTGAGAGTGGCAGAAGATCGGGCTCATCCGATTTTGTTGTAGCCGAGAAAACTTCATAACTTTTCTGAATGGCCTTCTCAACATTCCCCGACATGCATAAACAATCCATCATCTGCAGAAATAAATCTAAGATGCATGCACTTCCGCATGCTCTGTCTTCAGGAACAGCAGATGCGTGCTGACATAGAGCTGGGAGGGCAGAATCATAGGCCGCTAACCGATCACCAAGCTTTACCCGACTATTAATGTACATGAGCCACAGTACATAAGACCCTTCATAGAGCTTAACCGCGCATGATAACATGTCCTCCTTTTCATTTTTCCCCAAACCTCCATAGTAAATGAGCATGTAAACTATCCAGATTACCGCAGATGTTGGATTAGTCTCCAGAGCTTTGGACAGTACAGATAGAGCCTTTCGCACCCCTTGCAACTTATTGATTTCCTGGTTGAGAATAAGAAGAGCCGTCTCAACAGCTTGCTCACTATCAGCCATAGCCTGTTTAATTTGATTCCCAACTCCCTTTCTCCATTGAATAGATAACTGCTTGCTCCATGCCCCATGGACCTCTATGCGTTCATCACCACCATGTGATAATGGACCATCTGCAGGTGAACCATTTTGTAGCAAATTCATAGTAGCCAAAGTGAAACTGAAATGCTGCTGCCAGTATTGAGCAATCCTTTGTGCAGCAATAGGTTTATATGCAAATTGATCCGCTTTCAGAACATCTAAACTAACAAGGTATGTTGGCAGAATAGTAGCTTTGTGATACTTGGTAACTTTTTTCACCCCATTACAATTTTGTTGATGCAAAGGTGATCTTTCTTGAGAATCTCCATTATTAAAATCAGTATCTTGATGCTGATTAATTTTTCCATCACCATAGTCCTTCGCATGCTGCCAAGGACACTCGTCATTGTTGCATTTTCCTCGCAGCTCATACATGCAAAGTGGCCAAAATGGATCAACTTCAGGACTGCAGCCATAAGAGCCTTCTTCTGAAAATAAATTCCCAATGGTGACAGGCATTGAAACTGCCATCATGTTGTCAGTCTTTGCTTCACCAGACCTGAGGCAAGTAGCAATTTGACTTTGACCATCATTATCATGAGTTGACTTATTTTGATTTGATAATGGATTTGAAGTAAATGGTGACATTTCTCTCAGCTCACTAAATACACTCCTAAAAGTCAAAGGTGGAATGTTCACTGAATTAGTTGAGTGATGATATTGAAAAGGCATATCCCCTTGATCACCTGAACCAACACAGTTCAAAGTATTTCCACCAATGATTTGCTGACTTTGAATCTCATTGGAATCCAGATGGATGCTTCTTTCTTCCCTATCAATGCCTTTAAGATCATTGTTTTCTGCATTAGACAATGGGACAGCACCATGATGCAGTCGGCTTTTCTCATTTCCAACCTCATTTTCAGTACCTTGTTTAGCAGTTTCAATGTTGTTGCATGGACTAGTACTCTTCGTAGCTCTTTTCCCTAATCGTGCAAATAATTCAGACCTTAATGTTGCTTCAAGAAGCAGAGAATCCTGAGGACTATCTGTTGAACAATTTGCATTTGATGTAGTATCCATGTCCATTTGTTTCGCTTTGGAGTCTTGTTTTCTATGATATTCAGCATCAAGATGATTAGCAGCATGTCCAGCTAGAGAAATCTCTTCATTTTCATTGTCTGATGTATCAAATTCATCCATAGGAGAATATACTCCATCTGCAGCATGAATACCCCTTTGAGGCAATGGTTCAGATGTACTAGCATCTGGTTCAACGCAATGTTCAGATCCTAAATTTGCTCCATCTGTGTGGTGATATGAAGTATCAGATTGCCTATTATTGATGCCTTGATCATTAGAATCAAAACTAGGATTATTAATATTATATTCAGCCTGCCTCAGACAGCTTGATGTGGGTATTTGATATCCAAGTTTAGGCAAGAAATCTAGACCTATATCAAGTTGCTGGTGTTGTCCTAAAGACCAAGAAAAACTGGAATTATTCAAAATCAAAGATCGTAGCTTAGCTAAATACAACTCCCTTTGGTGATAAAGATTGTTGCATCGAGCATTAGCCTCAAGCAAAGACCTCTGAGCTTTAAGATAAGCTCTGTGTGTATTTCTCTCTTCAATTTCACAATTATGTCTGTGCTCTTGAGCTTCCTCCAGTTCCTTGTCTATCAACTCTTCCATACCAAAAAAACGACTGTAAATCAATGCTGCTATGCTCTGAGACACTTGCATTACCACTATGATGATTCATAAGAACAGCATTGTTTAATGCTTCTAAATTAGTTGACGCGGAACTGGAAGGCAAATTTGCTGGCATTGCACTTTGGTTTAAAGTTGCACAAGGGTCAACCAGACTACTACTTTTGTCCGTCTGGTTGCAACCATAATTGACATCACCTTCTCTTGCTTTACAAGGCATATTTTGCAATGGGTTGCCAAGATGATTGTCAGGTTGTCTTTGTGATTTGATGATTGTTGACTCTCCTCTACATGATGGAATCTCTTTCTGGTTATGATCAACTATGTTTCCCTCCTGAGGACTAATGTTTCTGCACGGAAAATCTTTTGATGGTAATATAGATTTTACAACAGGAACTTGCTGACCAACAATAACTTGAGGGGTATCATGAGTTGTGTCAAGTTTCATGCGCTTCCTATCTGGTTCTTTTGCCATAATTCCCCGAATCTCCTCAATCATGCTTTAGAATCACTTGGAAATGACACACTTGAATGAACACTTTGTACTTGCATCCCAAAACAAACATCTTGATTGAACATCCACCAAACTTGACTTGTACAGATAAAACTTTAAATCTTTGATTAAAACTAGGACAAATTTCTCATAGAACACTGCTTGAAAGCTTGATGAATCGTGACACAAGACAACTTGTCCTTGAACAAACACATTTCTTGAGAAAATAACCCGCCACCACGGGTAACTTATAGTTGAAGCAAACTCTTGATAGTTTGACCAAGATGAGGTCAAACGTCCATCTGATTTAAACTTGAATGAATGTCTTTGCCATTAATCTCCTTGCAAAACCCTAAACACACAGAGAAGAAGAAGAAACAAACAAATTGAAAAATATTTTTGGTAATTTTGGTTAGATGTTAGTAAACAGAAACAAACATAAAGTAAATAAGAAACACAAAGTAAGATCTTGTTTGTGGAATGATATGCAAATGAAATGTGGGATCTTAGGGGTAAAAATTAGGGTATTACAGGTTGCTAACATCGTACCAGTGCCAAAGAAAGACGGCAAGGTTCGAATGTGCGTGGATTATAGAGATTTGAATAAAGCAAGCCCAAAAGACGATTTTCCACTTCCTCATATCGACGTGCTAGTTGATAATACTGCTCAATACTTCGTATTCTCCTTCATGGATGGCTTTTCAGGCTATAATCAGATTAAAATGGCGCCAGAGGATATGGAGAAGACCACTTTCATAACGCCTTGGGGAACATTTTGCTACAAAGTGATGCCCTTTGGTTTGAAAAATGCTGGGGCAACATATCAGCGTGCGATGACGACTCTTTTCCATGATATGATGCATAAAGAGATCGAAGTTTATGTTGACGATATGATTGCCAAATCCCAGACGGAGGAAGAGCATCTGGTGAATCTGCTGAAGTTATTTAAAAGGCTTAGGAAGTTCAGGTTGAGACTGAACCCTAACAAATGCACCTTCGGGGTGAGATCGGGTAAGCTGCTAGGGTTTATCGTAAGCGAAAGAGGAATAGAGGTTGATCCTGCTAAGATAAAAGCGATTCAAGAAATGCCGACGCCTAAAACAGAGAAAGAGGTGCGCGGGTTTTTAGGGAGGTTGAACTACATCGCCCGGTTCATATCTCACCTAACGGCTACGTGCGAACCATTATTCAAGCTGTTGAAGAAAGATCAAGCTGTAACGTGGAACGAAAATTGTCAAAAGGCGTTCGATAAAATAAAACAGTATTTGCAGAAGCCTCCTATTTTGATACCCCCAGTGGCAGGGAGACCCTTGATCATGTATTTGACAGTTCTTGAGGGAAGCATGGGTTGTGTTCTCGGTCAACACGACGATACAGGAAGAAAAGAGCATGCGATCTACTACTTGAGTAAGAAATTTACAGATTGTGAATCTCGATACTCAATGCTGGAGAAAACTTGTTGCGCGCTAGCCTGGGCCGCCAAGCGTTTGAGGCAATACATGCTAAATCATACAACCATGCTCATCTCGAAGATGGATCCTATCAAATATGTATTCGAAAAGCAGGCGTTGTCAGGAAGAATTTCCCGTTGGCAGATGGTCTTGACTGAATATGACATCCAATATGTCTCGCAAAAGGCTATAAAGGGGAGTGTGTTGTCTGAGTATCTGGCAGAGCAGCCTATTGAAGATTACCAATCGATGAGGTTTGATTTTCCTGACGAGGATATCATGTACCTAAAGATGAAAGATTGTGAGGAGTCGTTGCCAGACGAAGGACCCGAGTTGGGTTCCAAATGGAAGATGATATTTGACGGAGCTGTGAATGCTTACGGTAGCGGAATAGGGGCAATCATCACTACGCCACACGGGTCGCACATCCCGTTTACGGCCCGATTGACCTTTGCCGTTACTAATAATGAAGCCGAATACGAAGCTTGTATAATGGGGCTGGAAGAAGCCATTGATTTGCGAATCAAGCATCTGGACGTATACGGAGACTCAGCTCTGGTGGTGAATCAAATAAAAGGGGAATGGGAGACACGTCAGCCCAATTTGATACATTACATGAATTATGCAAGGATATTGTTGCCTTTCTTCGACAAGGTTGAATTGCATCACGTACCGCGGGCGGAGAATCAAATGGCTGACGCCCTTGCCACGCTGTCTTCCATGTACAAAGTCAACTTCTGGAACGAGGCTCCCCGAATCATTATCTCTCGGCTTGACAGACCAGCTTTCGTATTCGCTATTGACGAGGCATCCGATGACAAACCGTGGTATTTTGATATCCTCAATTTTCTGAAAAGTAAAGAGTATCCGACTGGGGCATCCAGTCAAGATCAGAAGACTCTCAGGAGATTAGCGGGTAATTTCTATTTGAATCCGGATGGCGTCTTATACAGAAGAAACCACGATTTGGTGTTGTTGCGTTGTGTGGATGAAAAAGAGGCAAAGTTGCTCATGGAGGAAATACACGAAGGTACCTTTGGTACGCATGCTGGCGGGCATGCTATGACGAGAAAGCTGCTGCGGGCAGGTGATTTTTGGCTGACTATGGAGACTGACTGTTTCAAGTTTGCGAGGAAGTGCCGCAAGTGCCAAATCTATGCTGATAAGATCCATGTGCCTCCGAGTCCTCTGAATGTAATGTCATCGCCATGGCCATTCTCAATGTGGGGAATCGATATGGTTGGAAAGATCGAGCCGACAGCTTCTAATGGGCACCGGTTCATTCTAGTAGCAATCGATTGTTTTACCAAGTGGGTAGAAGCGGCGTCTTACGCAAATGTAACTAAGCAAGTGGTGGCCAGATTCATCAAGAGAGATATCATTTGCCGATATGGGATCCCCGAGCGGATAATCACGGACAACGGTTCAAACCTGAATAACAAAATGATGAAGGAGCTCTGTCAGAATTTCAAGATCGAACATCACAACTCCTCCCCTTACCGACCCAAGATGAATGGCGCTGTCGAGGCGGCCAATAAGAATATCAAGAAGATCGTGCAGAAGATGGTGGTGACCTATAAGGATTGGCACGAGATGCTACCTTTCGCTTTGCACGGTAATCGTACGACGGTACGCACATCAACCGGGGCAACCCCGTTCTCGTTAGTATACGGAATGGAAGCGGTATTACCATTGGAAGTTGAGATCCCTTCTCTGAGGGTATTGCGAGACGTTCAGTTAGACAAGGCAGAATGGGTGAAAGACAGGTTGAACCAATTGAGTTTGATGGATGAGAAGAGGCTAGCTTCTCTAGCATACGGTCGTTTATACCAGAGCCGAATGAAGAAAGCATATGATAAGAAGATACATCCTCGGAGCTTTCAGACGGGCGACCTTGTGCTGAAGAGGATTCTCCCGCCGCAGGCAGATCACAGGGGCAAGTGGACCCCCAACTACGAAGGGCCATACGTTGTCAGGAAAGTCTTTTCAGGAGGGGCGTTATTGTTGTCCACCATGGACGGTGAAGACTTTACGTCGCCTATGAATTCGGACGCAGTTAAAAAATACTTTGCTTAAAATTGACCCGCTGGACAAAAAGAAAAAGAGAGTCCAGGCAAAAATGGGGCATCCTGGCGAACCAAAAACAGAATGAAAGGTTCGGGCAAAAGTTAGGGATAAAATTGAAAAAATGTACACCCGCGAAGTTGAAAACCTACACTGGGCGGCTTCGGCAAAAAAGGGTATCCCGGTGAACTGAAAACCCGTAAAGGGCAGTTCACGCAAAAGTTAGGGATCTGAAAAGAAAATGATTGCGGTCCGAATTTGATATTACAGTGAGCATCAATGCGGGAGAATATACCTGAGGGGTCGACTATCAGATACAATCTCTTTGAAAGTGTGGATGTCGGGAAAGCATTAGAGTCGGACGAGTCATGGGAGGATCAGTTCGTGGTGTTTGTCTGCATCCCGTTGCCGACATGTGTACAAAATTTAATTTGTCAAAATATTTATGCTTCTTGTGCATACTTGTGTATGTGCTTTGCGTAGCTTCCTCTTTTCAGGAGTTACATCCCGTGTAAAAAAAAATTTTTTTCCGCCCATTCAGGGGCCCAATCAATAAAATATGTTATTCAGTACTCGATGTTGGTTCTTTACTGTTTTGTGCATGATAAAACGCCTAAGTTTACTGAAACTAGCAGGTGTATAACATCAAGGGCCCTTGCCAACAATTGCTAAAGCTTTGAATTAACTGAAAATAACGTCACTAACCTGAATCGATTTGGTTGCATAGGCTTGTCTTGTCTTGTTTGTGTTGTTGCAGGTTTCATAGCCGTACGAGGAAGATGATCAAAAGATTGCAATAACGAAAGACTCGACCTCCGCGCAGGTCATGCATGTGCTTCCCGAAGAAGGATCGAATTCCCCAGCTGGTCGTAGCTCATCCAAAGGACATGCTCCAGCAAAGTCATGAATTCTCAGCAGAATTGGAGATTCCAAGATTGTAAGGCTGTACTTAGACAGTATGGTGTCCCCCAGAAGGATTCCTTTATCTTGAGCAGAGTTGGTTCAGCCGCAGAAGATTAATATTGAAAGCTGTGTTCAAGCAGTCTACTTTTCCCCGCAGGGTCATCCACTCTCCCCTAGCGGAGTCAGTTGATTTTCCCCAAGAGAATCATCCCATCGGAGTTCTCCTTTCAGCGAGTGTTTTCATTCCTCCCAGTGGAACTCGAAGATTAAGACTCTCCCCGGCAGAGTTGGTGTGAGTCCTAGCATTTATTTTGTCAGAATACCGTGTGATATCAGTTCACTCTCCAGCAGAAGTTCGATCATACCAGGCGCCTCTGCCATTCCCCAGCAGAGATATGTTCCCCAGCAGGGTGTCCCTTCAATGAGGTGATTGGTATTGAATTCCCGATTTCCCAGCTGAGTCGACTTCACTCTCCCAGCATTTATTTTGCTGGAATAATCCTATAGCACCTAGCTATCCCCAGCGGAGTTGGCATTGTTTTCAGCATTTATTTTGCTGAAGCGAGTTCCTGTATCTCAGCAGTTCGAGTCTGCATTTGCATTGGCATATAGTGTCATACTTGCATCCACCAAATGAAAAAGCGTAGCATTTCCATGTCGATTGGAGCATTGCATCATTGTCAAACGCAGGCATTTTGAAACATAAACCAGGTGGGCTAACCTTTTGTTTCAAGTATTGTTTCTCTTGCAGGTAGAGAGAGCCCTAGCTCAGGTGAATCAATAAACATTCGAAGTCTCGGCAGGAGACATTCAACGAAGTGTCAGCTTTGGCACTACTCCCCACAGAGTTATCAGGATAAGTTTCTCTTTGTCCCCAAGCAGAGTTACTTATTTCCTCTCCAGGGTTTCTTGTTGAAGTTTCTCTAGTCCGACCAGCGGATTGTTTCCTTCAAAGTCGTTGTTACGTCAGCATTAAAAGGTTTCATGTACCAGAATTTCAGAGGCTACCGCCGGTTACTAGAGCAGGCATCCAGTAGTTTGATTTCCAAATATCCCCAGTAGAGTCAGCTGCAAAGTTGCTGTAACGTCAGTGATAAGAAGTTTGCGGACCAATGGAAGGATGAGTCCTAACGTGGACGGTTTTATTGACAGGTTCGATTTCTCAGAACAGATGGAATGTGGAGTCCTGACGTGGACATTTCCTCAGTTTGACGATATGTGTTAGTCCTAACGTGGACGGATTTGATTTCTTGGTATTGATCGAAGATGGAGTCCTGACGTGGACAAAGTTGGTTACTCTTCATGTTGGTGTCTTGATGTGGACAATTTATTTCCAACAGATATCTTTCTTCATAATGGTGAAAGGTGCGTCCTGACGTGGACAAAGTTTGTAGTTTTTTTCGCGATGACAAGATACGAGAGTCCTGCCGTGGACAAATTTATCCTTCTTCGTGTTGTTGGCAGAGTGTGAGTCCTGACGTGGACACAGTCTTATTTCCCCAGCAAGTCGAAGACGTGCAAGTCCTGACGTGGACAAGTCTCACTTCCCCAGTGGGTCAAAGGTGCATGAGTCCTGACGTGGACAAGTTTTAGTTCCTCAGCGAGTCAAGAGGTGAGTCCTTGCGTGGACGAATCAAGACGAAACGTGAGTCCTGACGTGGACAAGTTTATTCCTTACGTGGAAAGATTGAGTCCTTACGTGGACATATCAGATTCATTCCTTACGTGGAAATATTGAGTCCTTACGTGGACATATCAAGTTTGTATTCCTAACGTGGAAAGAATATGATTCCTTACGTGGAACGAAAGAAGTAGTCCTTACGTGGAAAGAGATGCATTCCTTACGTGGAAAAGAAGTTGATTCCTTACGTGGAAAGAGATTGTTTCCTTACGTGGAAAAGTTTAGTCCTGACGCGGACAAATCAAAATATGATTCCTTATGTGGAAGATTGTATTCCTTACGTGGAAAGATTGGAGTCCTTACGTGGACAGATTAAGACGAGTTGGTTTCCTTACGTGGAAAGATTTGATTCTTTACGTGGAAAGATTGTATTCCTTACGTGGAAAGAGGCTTGTATTCCTGACGTGGAAAGAAAGAGTGTATTCCTGACGTGGAAGGGGTTTAGTCCTAACGTGGACAGAGTCAAAAGAAGACGTATTCCTTACGTGGAAGAGTTTGACGAGGAAGAAGTTCAGTCCTAACGTGGACAGTGTTATTCCTAACGTGGAACGGTTATTCCTTATGTGGAAAGGTGAGTCCTAACGTGGACATGTGTTCCTAACGTGGAAGGGTGAGTCCTAACTTGGACGAAGTATTCATAACCCAGAGAGTTTAGTCCTAACGTGGACAGATCCAGACGAAGTGTTATTCCCTACGTGGACGGTGTTATTCCTAACGTGGAAGAGTTCAGTCCTAACAGGGACGATTTATTTATGATGAGAGGCAGACAAGCCATCCCCAGTGAAGCTGTCGAGATTTTTCCTAACGTGGACAAGTTTGGTTGAGATTTCTTTGTATTGACGAAGCAGGCGTCCTGACGTGGACAAAATTCCATCTCTGCGATGATAAAAATCTTTTTCAGGCTGATGAAAATAATCCCTAGTATCGTCGCTAATGGATCAGTTGGGTTGCCGTAACAGTTAAATTCAGTCGATGAATGTCGTTCCCCAAGCAGGGGCGCAGTTTATTTCTGCGGTTGGCAAATTTCCGGGTTCTTAGTATTCAACCGTCTCGTACCGCGAATGTCTGAAGGCTCCGGGCTCTTCACCCAATCGGGTCCAAGTCGCTTGAATAGGGGCAGCTGTTTCACCCTAAAATTTGCTCAACCTTATTCACTTGGTTTATGTTTCAATATCATTAGCATTTGCATATAGAGTCATGTACATAGCCTAACCATCTGCATAGCATAAGCATAGCAAGTCATCCAACAGGGGACCAATCATTATTCTCATCTCTATAAGCCTATCAAGAGGTTATGATTCTAATCCAAGCTCCTTCAAGTCCTCAGGAAGAATTTGGAAGCTATCAAGTCAATGGATCAAGCAGTTCATCTATCTCCTAATTGAGGGTATCTGGGGATCAATAAGTAAGTTGTGAGCTGTGAATGGAGCATGGAGAGTATATGGGCATATTGGAAGACTTAGAAAGTCATTTGGAGAAGGAGGCAAGTCCTTGGTGTGATCATAAGTATTGCAGTTGAAGACAATCAACTAGGGTTTCATCTGGGTCAACCCTGGGTCAACTCTAGGTCAATTGACTGATTGAAAGGCATTAAGGGCTATTGGAGAGATGTGGGGTTCATCATTTGACATGTAAAGGAAGGATATTGTGATATTCTAATAAGAAATCAAGAGAAATCAAGGAGAAGAGGAGTTTTTAAATTAGGGTTTATGTGTAAAATCCCCTAATTTAGGTCAAATTTCCAAGCAAGATAAGTCAAAATGAAAGCTTCAAATGGATCCTTTGCCAACATTAAACTTGTAGAGGATCTCAAGACCTTTAATTTGAGTGGTGGAAGACATCAAGGAGATTTATAGAACTCAAGTTATGGTCCTTGCAAGTTACAGGTCATCTGAGGTATCTGAAATTTTGTCTGTGAAAGTGACTTGACTTCCAAGCAATTTTTACCCCTCAAGGAGATTTCAAATGAATTTCTGGTAAACATAAGACTTTTTCCTCATTGTCTTAGCTTTCTAGAATGGTATAGTATGCCTTCATATGATTTGTGGAACTCTACTTATGGTCTTGGCAAGCAAAGGGTATTTTGGTCATTTGAGAATTACAGGTCATTTCAAGCCTATTCCCAAAACTCATACAAGGAAGCTTCAAATGGAAAACTTTACAACATCAAACTTGTTCCAAATGACATTTTTAGTCTAGAAAAGTGACCATGAGAGATTGGAAATATTCATAGCACAAGGTTTCAAAATTGTTGGATTTAATGAATAAAAACTGGACTTAAAAATGAGATTCTTCATATTTTGGCCAAATGGGGCAAAGTTATAGGTCATTTTGAATGGAAAAATCATTTTTAGAACATTGGCTAAAGTAGAATTTTGAGCTTGGTTCACATTTTGGGAGTTATTCATGGTTACTTGTAATGGAAGATACATAAGCCAAATCCAAAGGAAAAAGTGCAAGGGAAGTTTCTCCAAGCTTCTAGGAGGTTCTAACCTCACCTATATATTGATATGAGTAACTCCATGCCATGGTTGGTGATTCATATTGATCAAAACACAAGTTTCATACCAATTTTTCCATTTTTGCAAAAGCTTCTCAAACTACCTCAAATCTTCACCAATCTTCACCATTCTTGATCTGATCTTCATCATCTTCATTCATAGATTACAATTCTCACAAGCATTTGGTAGATTGGAGTAGAACTCGTGCCACACACTTCCATCATCCAAGAAGCAAGAAACTTGGAATTGCAAGATTCAAGAGGTTTGAGTCCAATTCAGTGCATACAGAATTCTTCAACAAGTCTCCTGATTGATTTCCAAGCACCACAAGCCTCAGATCAAAGAATTTCATAGCTGCTTTCTTCATTTTATACTAGGTTGGATTTCTATTCGAATTGCATGTTTTAGTTAGAATTTTAGGGATTTGATGGCATAGAATTGTTAAGGTAGGATAGATGACTGAGTTTGGTGAGTTTGGAGAGTTTTCATGAAGGTTGTTAATGGTGTGCATGAACTGTTAAGGTTTATAACTCATGATTCAAGGCACGAAAATATTGAATAAATGGCTCAGATTAATCAGCATGGAGTATAGATCAGTTTAGGGTAAGAATTATGGAGAATTGAGAGGTTTGATCACAGGTGAAAATGGTGGTCTACAACTGTTATTCCTATCGAGTTGGTTGATTTAGCGAGTTTTAGGAGAAGTTATTGTCATGGCTGTGTAGAGGGAAGTTTGTAGAGCAACTTTGCTCTTGGGGTCGTGTGAATCCATGGAAGTATGAAGGAGAACAGATAGGTGTAAACTCGTGCATGGAGGAAGAGCTTCTGAAAACCCTAGGGTTTCTAAGGTTGAAGACGATGGACAACCGTTGGATGACCCTTTTGACTTGGACCAAGGATCTGATCGTAGGGCTCACGTTTAAAATGAGATTTGGAGGGAGACCCTGGGTGCTAAACGCACCGTTTCATTTATTTTTTTGACTGGGCTCAACTTTCGCTTGCTATTCACACCCTACCCAAACCAGGCCCAACGCAAATGAACTGGAAAAATGACTATCTGCACCGTTTTTGGTTTTTAATTTTTCTTATGTTTTCTGACTTGCATTGGGCCCAGACGCGCTTGCTATGCGCGCCCCCAAGTCTGGGCCCAGTTTATTCTTTTAACTGATTTCTCCTTCTTTCTGCACCCCCTTCCATCTAAATCCATTTTAATTTTTTAATTCATTTCAATTCTTTCAAAAATCATAAAAAATGGAAAAATTCATGGTTTTAATTGGTTCTTTTTGCATATTATTCATAATTTTGTTAAGAAAAATATCACACAAAAAAATTAATAATTCATTTCATTTTCTTATTTTTGGCATATTTTACTTTTAATTAGGTGTAAATAATATTTTGTTTAGTACATGAATTTGATAATTTTTGTTCTAATAGATGCTTTAATATTTTTCACCCATTCTTTTTAGGTTGATTAGTAGATAATATTAGCTTGTATATACAATTTAGTTCCCATTTTTAGAAATTAATTTTAGGTGATTAGTTTAGGTGTGAACAACATGAACAGAATTAGGGTTTAAGTGATGACTTAGGTGAATTAGTTCATTTCCCTTAGGACTTAGAGATTGAATATTCTAAATATGGGACTATAGGGACTATGGGTAGTTATTAGATCCCTTAGAAATCATTAGGATTCCCCTACTGCTATTATTACTGTCTATATTTGATTGATTGGTGTGGTGTGCCCTTTGGGGATTATTGTTTGTCTGTATGGGTATTGGGATTGCTTGGGGATTGGGAGAGCTGAAGACTTGGGATGATGAAGCCATTGGAGATCCAGAGCTTGAAGTCCAACTTCCAGAGTTGAAGAGGAGATTCCTACTAGCAGCTATTGAGGAGACTAGGGTTTAGGAGTTAGGCAGAGCTCTAGATTAGAAAGCTTGTTTCTCAAATATGGAATGCCTTGTCTGCATCCATCCTTTCTCTATGATTCAAAGTCTCTTTCAAATATCCACCTCCTTCCTTTGGAAGGATCAGTGAATGTATTTGAAAGATAGAACTTTTGAGAGAAAATTGTCCATATAATGTTAACAGTTAATGAACCACCCTTGGTAGGTAATTGACTGTCTAACATTCATTCACTTCATCTTATTGATTGATGTTCATCCTGGAGATTGAGACTTGAAGAAAAGCCATGGCAGATGGAAGACTGATGACAAAGCCCTTGCCTGAAGGCCATGAAGATGGAGATTGATGCTTGCTGAAGCTTGTAGCTGATGGGAGATGACTTGAAGTCAAATGTTGATGCAGAGCTGCTGTGGCTGTTTATTTTATTTTTTTTGTTGTATTTCATTTCTGATGTATTGATTTATTTTCTGGACTGTATTGTTTGTTGTTTACCCTGCTGGGTTGAAAGTGAATCCTGTTCACTTTTGCCTATTGTCTTCTAGGTTCAAGGTTGAGTGGGACTCCCTTGCCTCGCTTGTATTGCTGTATTCATGCATTTTACTGCTTTACTGTATATATCTGATATTGTTTCTGTTTCTGTCTATTCCCTTAGGATCTCTGTTTCTCTCTGCGCAGGAGAGGAGCATGATAGACATTAGGTCTTAACCCATGCATGATAACATTAGGTTAGTTTGATTCCCTTCGCAACCGTAGGTTAGAGTTCTGTCTCTTCTTTCCCAAAACAAACAGAAAACACAATAAAATTTCAAACACAATAAAATACACTTCTTCCGTAAAAGAAGGTGAACTCATCAAGACGTCATTTTTGTCCGCTTGGACCAGCAATCAGAAAGCCCTTTTTCAGAAGGAATAAAATCAACCAAGACAGACTGGTGTCGTACGTGGCCCGAACTACGTTTGCTCTGATATTTCATGCTGTATGAAAGTACGTAGGCATAGGATGCGATATCCTAGCGAGCAACCTTCCCCTCCTTTCCCGTAGGTAGGCGAACTACGTTGACTCTGATTTCTCGTTCCAGACGGGAATACGTAGGCATAAAGTGCGATACTTTGCCGAGTCATTTAATTTTCTCTTAACCCCTGACCTTTAGTTTAGATAGAATAACAATCCATACCCGAAAACAAGCGTGGATCCCGTCGAGTACGACGGACGTGAGGGGTGCTAATACCTTCCCCTTGCGTAACCGACTCCCGAATCCAGGTTTTGGTTGCGACGACCATACCTTTCCCGTGTTGTGCGAGGTTTACTCTGAGCATTTCCTTTCCCTCCCATGGGATAAATAACGCGCGGTGGCGACTCTTCTGTTCAGCCGGCGCCGATTTTCGCAGTAGCGACAGTGACTTATATAGAAGTGATTGGGACTGTCTAGAACTTTCTGGAATCATCCAAATGAGAATTTGGATTTTCAAAATCTCATCCATGGAAATCACTATTCTGACTCCCCTTGGGCATGGCTATGCTTGTAATCAACTTCTCATGAGATATTGAATGAGTTTGATGTGTTATTTTCCTTGTTTGCAAGCCAAAGGTGTGAGTTGGATATGTTACTACATCATGAAGAAATGAAATGGATTGGTATGCAAATGACCTCAAATAAAAATTCTAACATTGCCATTGTTTCTAAAATCATTTTTCCAATCAATTTGACCTATAATTTTGCTTCATTTGGTCACAAAATGAATTATTTGAATTTTTGGCCATTAAATCCTTTTAATTCTTTCTTTTTTCAAAATTTCTTGAACCAAGTCTCTCCTTGAGCCATTTCAATGCCTCCTTAATGCATGGTAAAGGTTAAAACCCCATTTTGAGCAACTTTCTAGTTGAACAAACTTTCATTTGAGGCCTCTAAGTTGGTGAAAATGGCCTTTGATCACAAATGACCTATAATCACCAAATGTCCAAAATACCCTTGACTTGTCCAAGCGATAAGTTGAGTTCCACAAATCCTATCAAGGACTTATAGTACCCTCTAGAAATCTAATAGGATAAGGAACAACACTCATGTTAACCAAAAGTTCATAGGAATCATCCTTCTAGGGCAAAAGTGTCATGCAAGTTGGGTAACTTTCAAGCTCCCAATTCACATTCGTCAGATGACTTGTAACTTGTCAAAACCATAACTTGAGTTCTACAAATCCTATCAAGGACTTATAGAACTCAAATTAAAGCTAATATCATGCTCTACAACAATCATGTTGGGGTCAAGATGAGATGAAGATCACATCTTGAGCTAAATTGCCTTGAAGACAGGGGTCAAACTAGGGGATTTTACACTGTCAAGTCTTAGAAACCCTAGCCTGAAACTTCTCAAACTCTTCAATCATGATGAGTTAACCTTGGAATCATCCTTATAACATCTAAATGTATCAATCCATGATCACATGGATCTTGGATTAGGTCTCAACCTTCTCCAAATCATCAGTTGACTTAGGGTTGAACCAGTCAAACCCTAGCTGCACCACTCATGGCTGAGCCTTCTTAATCTTGCATAATGACCTGTCTAGGCCTCAAAGTGATCTTCAACACTTCTAATGAGCTCTCTAAAGACCTCAAGTCTAACTTCATGGCTTCAGAATCATCTGATGGCTTCCCACAACTCTCCAGTTAGGAGATCTACACACTTGGCTTCAACCACTCTCTCTGAGGATCTTTTAACTTCTCTGACAAGGATATCAACCCTTGGACACTTGAATAACCTTCTTAGCTAGCTTCATAGTCTTGTGTAGCTCTTAATTAGTAATCATACCTCTTGATCTCCTGCACACATGTCAATGAAATGCAAATGATAATGCTAATGTGAATGAAATGAAACATAAGCTAGGTAAAGAAATGTTGGGCAAATTTTGGGGTGCAACACATAGCATGCATTTTACTATTTACTGTTTACTGCTTGCTTTCTTTTGCTGTTTTCCCTAGGATCTCTGATTTCCTCTCTGAAAGAGGGAATTGTGACAGACATTAGGTTTTGATCCATGCATGATAATTGTAGGTAGATTCCCCTTTCAACCATAGTTTTAGGGTGTCTCTCTCCTCCTCTCAAAACAAATTCAAAAACACAGTAATAAGGTTAATTGAAGTTGTGCTTTACGAGCCTTAAGCTATCTGGGAAAAGGTTGGTGGAGGGTCTCTCTCCAGTAATCTGGATGTTAGTGTGGTACCCTTTGGGTGACATACGAAACGTTCACTCCTGGGTCATAGTCTTTAGTGCGACTGAGATTGCAAACATTCTAAAAAACAGTTCTTTCGTGAAAAAACTCAAACAAACATTCAAACTCTGTTTTGTCCTCTTGGACCCTTAATCAGGAAAACCCTTTCTTAAGGAGATAAAAAACAGTCAGACAAACTTGTGTCTTCCGTAGCCCGAACTACGTTTGCTCTGATCTTTCATGCCGTATGAAAGTACGTAGGCACGAGATACGATATCTCGGCGAGCAACCTTCCCCCATAACCCGTAGGTAGGCGAACTACGTTTACTCTGATTTCTCGTTCCAGACGGGAATACGTAGGCATAAAGTGCGATACTTTGCCGAGTCTTTTCATTTTCTTTTTAACCCAGACTTTTAGAGTAGATAGATAAACACACCCTAGATAGAAAACAAGCGTGGATCCCGTCGAGTACGACGGACGTGAGAGGTGCTAATACCTTCCCCTTGCGTAACCGACTCCCGAATCTAGGATTTGGTTACGATGACCATTCCTTTCCCTCTTTGCGTTAGGTTTACTCTGAGCGTTTCCTTTCCCTCTTGTGGGATAAATAACGCACGGTGGCGACTCTTCTTTCATAGCCGACGTCGATTTTCGCAGTAGCGACAGTCTGTCATCTTGTTGATGACAGATTGTGCGAGTGTGTTCATTTATCATCCTTTTGGTGGTAGTACCCGGTGTGAGTTTGCACCATCAACCTTTTGGTGGTGGGTCTGTTATCTTGTTGATGTCAGATTATGCAAGTGTTTGCTCTATCATCCTTTTAGTGGTAGGCGTCGGTGTTAGTTCGCTCCATCATCCTTTTAGTGGTGGGTATGTCATCTTGTTAATGTCAGATTCTGCGAGTGTTTGCTCTATCGTCCTTTTGGTGGTAGTAGCCGGTGTGAGTTCACTCCATCATCATTTTGGTTGTGGGTCTGTCATCTTGTTGACGTCATATTGTGCGAGTGTTTACTTTATCATCCTTTTGGTGGTAGTAGCTGGTGTGAGTTTGCTTCATCATGCGTTTGGTGGTGCGTATGTCATCTTGTTGATGTCTGATTGTGCGAGTGTTTGCTCTATCATCCTATTGGTGGTAGTAGCCGGTGTGAGTTTGCTCGATCATCCTTTTACTACTGGGTCTGTCATCTATCATCCTTTTGGTGGTAGTACTCGGTGTGAGTTTTCTTCATCAACCTTTTGGTGGTGGGTCTGTTATCTTGTTGATGTCAGATTGTACGAGCGTTTGCTCTATCATCCTTTTGGTGGTAGTAGTCGGTGTGAGTTCGCTCCATCATCCTTTTGGTGGTGGGTATGTCGTCTTGATGATGTCAAATTATGCGAGTGTTGGTGTCGCTACTGCGAAAATCGGCGCCGGCTATGACAGAAGAGTCGCCACCGTGCGTTATTTATCCCACAAGAGAGAAAGGAAACGCTTAGAGTAAACCTAACGCAAAGAGGGAAAGGAATGGTCATCGCAACCAAATCCTGGATTCGGGAGTCGGTTACGCAAGGGGAAGGTATTAGCACCCCTCACGTCCGTCGTACTCGACGGGATCCACACTTGTTTTCTGTCTAAGGGTATGTTTATCTATCTACTCTAAAGGTCTGGGTTAAAAATAAAATGAAAAGACTCGGCAAAGTATCGCACTTTATGCCTACGTATTCCCGTCTGGAACGAGAAATCAGAGTCAACGTAGTTCGCCTAACTACGGGTTAAGTGGGGAAGGTTACTCGCCGAGATATCGCATCTCGTGCCTACGTACTTTCATACGACATAAAAGATCAGAGCAAACGTAGTTCGGGCCACGGAAGACACAAGCTTGTCTGACAGTTTTTTATCTCCTTAAGAAAGGATTTTCCTGATTAAAGGTCCAAGAGGACAAAAATAGAGTTTGACTGTTTGTTTGAATCTTTTACGAAAGAACTGTTTTTTAAGATGTTTGCAATCTCAGTCGCACTAGAGACTATGACCCGGGAGTAAACGCTTCGTATGTCACCCAAAGGGTACCACACTAACATCCAGATTACTGGAGAGAGACCCTCCACCAACCTTTTTCCCAGATAGCTTAAGGCTCGTAACGTACGACTTCAATTAACCTTATTACTGTGTTTTTGAATTGTTTTGAGATGAGAAGAGAAAGACACCATAAAACTATGGTTGAAAGGGGAATCTACCTACAGTTATCATGTATGGGTCAAAACCTAATGTCTGTCATAATTCCCTCTTGCACAGAGGAAATCAGAGATCCTAGGGGAAAACAGCAAAAGAAAACAAGCAGTAAACAGTAAACCGTAGACAGTAAAATGCATGATATGCAACAGTACAAGCGAGGCAAGGGAGTCCGGCTCAACCTCAAACCTAATAAAACAACAGGCAAGAGGATACAAGCTCCACCTTAAACCTAAGGGTAATCAACACAAGCAAACACACAATACAACAAAAGAAAAGAAACAGAGGAAACAGCCCAAGCAACAGCAACAGTCTTCAGCAGACAGCAACTTCAATCCTCAACAGCAGCTCTGAACAGCAAATCCTGTTTACAGCAAAAAGGTTTCATCTTCAAGCTAGCTTCTATCTTCAAGCTTCATCAAACTTCAACTTCAAGCTCTAGCAAGCACACTCCAAGAAAAGAATTAATCACTAAGATCAAGGTTGCAATGTTGAAAACTAAATGAAAACCAAAGGAAATCATCAATTACCAACATTGAAATGGAAAGGCATCCTCATAGTTCTACTCAACTACGGGCATATCACACATCTCTCCAAAGGAGAGATGGAGTTTCCCTAGGAGGACTTTACATCATTGGATATAATAGAAGCACACAATGCATTCTATGTTTGGTGAAAGAATTAAAACTAGTCCTAATGGCTCTTCCTAACACCCTAATTTCCTAAGCTCCTAAAAAACTCCTAAAAGAAAAGAAAACTTCAATTCCAAGCTCCAATCTTCAAGCCACAGCAGCTACACCAAATCTAGAAGACCTCCCAAGAAGGAATCCAAGCAAATCCAGGCCTAACGGAGTGAGACTCAGTGTGGTAGCCGGAGAAGACTCCGGTTGTCTTCTCCGGCGAGGCAAAAGTCACAGGCATCCAAAACATGCAATCCTTATACCAGTCTCACTCAGAATTTCATCAGGAATTCAAATCTCCTATCCATATGTTCTAACTCTCCATAGATTTCAAGATTCGAAGCAATGTTCAGAACACACATCTAGATCAATCATCATCAACTGCAAATGTAAGGCTATAGAATTCATCCTAATGTCACATACATCACTCTGATCTATCTAGATTGCTCTAACTCTCCATGAATCAAGAGATTCGAATCAAAACAAAAATGCTATGTCATGATCAATCATCACCAAATGCTTCAAAATTGATCCTAAAACGATCTATATCTTGTCTAGATCCTACCCACAAGTTCAAATCTAACTACATCATGCTAATTCATCTGGAAAGTTGAAAGTTACTAACAAGTTGTAGATCTAGTAACAGGGGCACTTGGAGCTTGATTCTCCCTTCAAAACTCTCCAGATACGTTCAATGATGCACTAGGAAGAGACTGCAACCTTCAATTTACACTGAATTGGCCTAGAACTCAAAACACGATTTCACTTGCTCCTCTTGAAAACTCAACTGCAACTTCAGTGTTCTTCACGAAATGAAAGCCAAACTCACTATGAATTCAATGCAATCAATATATAGAATGGTTTCATGGGCTTTTGAAGTGTGTTTGAAGCCCAATCCATCAATTTGCAAATTCTGATTTTCCTTCACATGTGCAATGTAACATTCACGAATTCTCACTTGTAACTTGTTCTAGAAGCTTCATTTGGCTTGCAAATTCCCTCGTGCACGAAATTAAACCAAGAGGGAGGCCTGAATTGCATTTGCAAGGTGTTTGGTTATGTAACTTGCATTTGAAGCAACCATATGATAACTCATAAAAATTGACCTATGCCCCAAAATCTACCAATGTCAATGTGTCTAAAATGAACTTTACAATCAAAATAGTCACTTATTTGACATGTTTTGGTCATTCTATTCAAAATGTGAATTTTCCCTCCTTTAATCATTTGAAAATCTTCTTTATTCAAACCATTTCAAACCAAGTCTTGCTATGAGCCCAATCAATCCATCATTACCTCTTTTCCAGCCTAAAAACCCCATTTTGAACAACTTTCATGTTGAATAAAAATCCATTTGACAAGTGCAAGTTTGAGATTTTGACCTATGATTGAAAATGACCTATAATCTCACTTTCCCAAAATACCCCTGACTTGTAAACCTCATAACTTGAGTTCTACAAATCCGATGGAAGACTTATAGTACAATTTAGAAAGCTAAGATCTTGAAAAACAACTTTCATGTTGGCCAAAAGTTCAGGTGAAACATCCTTCTAGGTCAAAAATAGCTTTGAAGTCAGATGATTTTCACAGATAAATTTCAGAGGCATCTGAGGACTTGTAACTTGTCTGGACCATAACTTGAGTTCTATAGATCCACTTGAGGACTTCTAGTACTCAAATTAAAGGTATTGAGATGCTATACAAGTTTCATGTTGGCCAAGGATCCATTTGAAACTTGCATCTTGACTTATGTGGTCTTGAAGTTAGGCACTAAACAGGGGTTTTACATTGAAACCCTAATTTAGCAACTTCCCACACTCTTGACTTTCCTTGACTTGATCTTGGCACAACACCACAAATGTCTCATCATATCATTTTATGAACTCCATGACCTAAAAGTAGGCCTTTGATACTCTTCAATTGCCCAGTTGACTTAGGATGAACCCAAATGAAACCCTAATTGCTTACACCTCAACTATGGCTCTTGCATTTGACACAATGACTGGATAGAGCTCTCCCATGGCCCCCCAGGCATTCTATGAGCTTCATACACATCCTTCTTTCACATTAAACACTTCACAATCCTCTGATGATCTTCAGTTAATCCTCAAATTAAGAGAAGATTCACACTCAACATCTAAATCCTTGGCCCTCAAGCCACCTTCTGATGACTTTGACAACTTCTCAATCTTGAATGACACCTCTTGCTAGGCCTCTCTTCATAAGAATGACACTTGATCCCCTGCTATATGAATGATACCATGATATGCAAATGATATAACTATGCAAAGGATAATGCAATGAAACATAAACAAGGTAAGAAAAGGTTGGGCAAATTTTGGGGTACAACAGTTGCCCCTATTCAAACGGCTTGGACCCGACTGCGTGAAGAGCGAACGGCCTTCAAAAAATCGAGGTATTAACCCCTTGTGTAACGCCACAGGCATCAAATCAACTTTGCCCGGAACAACTCTGTCCACAACTGAACTAAACTTCGTCAACAAGAGGGGAGACTCCATCACCATGGGTACAATTCCGTCCATAACTGGAATAACGATCTCTGTCAATCATAGGTATTAATTCCGTCAACACGGATAACAATCATTGTTAACTTTACTGGGGACAACTCCGTCGACCACGGGTAATAACTCCATTCACACGGGTAACAATCACTGTCAACACAGGTAACACTTCCGTCAACATGGACAACAATCTCTGTCAACACAGGTAACAAATCTGTCAACACGTATAACAATCTCCGGCGATTTCACTGGGACAACTCCGTCAATCACGGGTAACGATTCCGTTAACATGGATAACAATCACTGTCAACACAAACGCAATCTCTGTCCATCACAGGTAACAATCTCTGTCAATCACAGGTTCATTTGAAGAATACTTTGCTGGGGGAATACGAGAAACTTAACCAAACAACTCTGTGGGGAAAAAATTTCACCGGGGAAATCACTAGTGACAACTCCGAAAGTTTAAGGCATGAACTCTTTTAATGCTGACGTAACAGAAACCTGAGAATAATCCCGTTGGGGATGAAAAGTTACTTAACCAGGTAACTCTGTTAGGGGACGAACGTTATCATCACCTATCTCACGCTGAGAATTTGAATATCTAGAAATCCTTCTAAGCAAGAATCTCACTCCTCTACAGGGAATAACACCTGAAAACAAAGAGGTAACCAACCTGGCTTATGTTTCAAAATGCGTATGTTTGACAATGGCGTAATGCTCCATACGACATGGAAATGCTACGCGTTTGGATAGATGCAAATATGATGATATATGCAAAATGCAAAGATACGCTCCAGCAAAATAAATGCTGAAGACAAAGCCGAATTCGTTGGGGATAACCGGATACCACAAACATATTCCAACAAAATAAATGCTGGAATGGTGCAACCAACTCCGCTGGGGGTAACCATCCTGTTGGAGGACGACTCACAAGCTTGAAATTACGAACTCTGATGATGTTCATCCTGTCGGAGGAAAAAACAACCTGCTGGGGAGAGGGAGAAACAATTCTGCGCGGGGATAATCCTTCTGAACCAAAGACGAATTGGTTATACTCTGCGGGAGTTACCCATGCTGGGAATGGAGTGTGCACATACTCACTGCTGGGAATGCACCTTCTGTTGGGGACATCAAGATCCACTGAGGAAACTCTCTTGGTAACTTTCTTGGGGAATACTCTTCTGGGGAGGACCACCCACATCCAATAGGGATAAGTGCCATCTCAAATCTTCTGAGATAAGATGTGACTTCCATCTGCTGAGGAGTGATACAATCAATATGTCACAGGACTCCGGCTGGGGAACACAACTTCCCTACATGTTTGCTCCAAAGGTGGGAACCCTGCAAAACACAAACAAGACAAAAACAAATCTATACAACAAGATCTATTCTGGTTAGTATCTGTGACGTTCGTTCAGTCAATTCGAAGTTTTAGCAACTATTGGCAATGGCTAGCAAGTTTATGCACATGCAAGTTCATCAAAAACATCGGCGTTTTTCACAAACAAAACAGTAAAGAAAAAGCATCAAGTACTGAATAACATGCTTTATTTATAACAGGCCTGTAAATAGGCAAAATTTTGTACACGGGATGCAACTCCTGAAAAGAGGAAGTTACGCACAAGCAAAATACAAGTATTACAGAAGTACAAAGAAAATTTGTATACATGTCGGCAACTTGGTACAGACGAACACCATGAGCTGATCCTCCTATGACTCGCCTGACTCTGACGCTTTCTCGATACTCGATCTTCGGAAGAGATTGTTTCGGATATACGACCCTCAGGTACTCCCAAACCACTAAGCAACATAGTATCAAACTCGGACCGCAATCATTTGCTTTTTTCAAATCCCTAATTTTTGCGTGAACCGCCCTTTGCGGGTTTTCAATTCACCGCGATACCCTTTTTTGCCGAAGTCGCCCTTTTCAGGTTTTCAACTTCGCGGGTGTACATTTTTTCAATTTTATCCCTAACTTTTGCTCGAACCTTTTATTCCTTTTTTATGGTTCGCCGGGATGCCCCATTTTTGCCTGGACATTCTTTTTTCTGTCCAGCGGGTCTATTTAAGAAAAGTATTTTTTAACTGCCTCCGAGTTCACAGGGGATGTAAAATCCTCACCAACCATGGTGGACAACAGTAAGGCTCCTCCAGAGAAAACCTTTCTAACGATATATGGACCTTCATAGTTGGGAGTCCATTTGCCCCTGTGATCTGATTATGGTGGGAGAATCTTTTTCAGCACAAGATCGCCCGTCTGAAAGCTTCAAGGACACACCTTTTTATCATAAGCTTTCTTCATCCGGCTCTGATACAGCCGACCATATGCTAGAGAAGCCAGTCTCTTCTCATCCATTAAACTGAGCTGATTCAATCTATCTTTCACCCATTCTACCTCATCAAGTTGGACATCACGCAAAACCCTCAAAGAAGGAATCTCAACCTCCAATGGTAGGACAGCCTCCATACCATATACCAATGAAAAAAGAGTCGCCCCGGTTGATGTGCGTACCGTCGTACGATAACCGTGCAAAGCAAAAGGCAACATCTCAAGCCAGTCCTTGTAGGTCACAACCATTTTCTGAACGATCTTCTTTATGTTTTTATTGGCCGCTTCAACAGCGCCATTCATCTTCGGCCGATAGGGCGATGAGTTGTGATGATCAATCTTAAAGTTCTGGCATAGCTCCTTCATCATCTTATTGTTAAGATTCGAACCATTGTCAGTAATGATTCGCTCAAGGATTCCATATTTGCAGATGATGTCTTTCTTGATAAATCTGGCCACCACCTGCTTGGTAACATTAGCATACGATGTCGCTTCAACCCATTTGGTGAAGTAATCAATAGCTACCAAGATGAAACAATGTCCGTTGGATGCCGTGGGCTCAATTTTTCCAATCACATCAATTCCCCACATGGAAAAAGGCCAAGGTGACGACATAACGTTCAGAGGGCTCGGAGGCACATGAATCTTGTCCGCATAAATCTGGCATTTATGACACTTCTTTGCAAATTTGAAACAATCTGTTTCCATTGTCAGCTAGTAGTACCCTGATCATAATAGCTTTCTCGTCATTGCATGTCCGCCGGCATGCGTGCCAAATGTACCCTCGTGGATTTCTTCCATGAGCAACTTAGCCTCTTTCTCATCCACACACCGCAACAACACCAAGTCATGGTTTCTCTTGTACAAAACCCCATCCGGATTCAAATAGAAATTGCCAGCCAATCTCCTAAGAGTCTTCTGATCACGACTGGATGCCCCAGCAAGATACTCTTGGTTCTTCAGGAAATTATGGATATCATGATACCACGGTTTGCCATCGGAAGCTTCCTCAATGGCGAATATGAAAGCGGGCCTATCAAGGCGAGAGATAACTATCATGGGAGCCTCATTCCAGAAATTAACTTTATACATCGAAGACAAAGTCACGAGAGCGTCTGCCATCTGATTTTCTGCTCGTGGTACATGGTGTAATTCCACTTTGTCAAAGAAAGGTAACAACCTTCTTGCATAATTCATATAGGGTATCAGATTGGGCTGGCGAGTCTCCCACTCTCCCTTGATTTGGTTCACAACTAGAGCAGAGTCTCTGTACACATCAAGATTTTTAATTCTCAGATCAATAGGTTCTTCGAGCCCCATAATGCACGCTTCATATTCGACCTCATTGTTGGTAACCGGAAAGGTAAACCTAGCAGTGAATGAGATGTGCGACCCATGGGGAGTAGTAATGATTGCCCATATTCCACTTCCGTATGAATTAACGGCACCGTCAAATATCAAATGCCATTTGGAACCCAACTCTGGACCTTCATCCGGCAACGGCTCCTCGCAGTCCTTCATTTTTAAGTACATCATATCCTCGTCAGGAAAATCAAACCTCATCGGCTGGTAATCATCAATTGGCTGCTCAGCTAGGTACTCTGACAGAACACTACCTTTAATAGCCTTTTGAGAAACATACTGAATATCGTACTCTGTCAATACCATTTGCCAACGGGCAATCCTTCCGGAAAGTGCTTGCTTTTCAAACACGTATTTGATCGGATCCATCTTTGAAATTAGCATGGTTGTATGATTTATCATGTATTGCCTCAAACGTTTGGCAGCCCAGGCTAACGCACAACACGTTTTTTCGAGCATTGAGTAACGGGACTCACAGTCTGTGAACTTTTTACTCAAGTAGTAAATCGCATGCTCTTTGTGTCCGGTCTCGTCGTGTTGACCGAGAACACAACCGATACTTTTCTCAAGAACCATCAAATACATAATCAATGGTCTCCCGGCTACTGAGGGTATCAATATTAGAGGTTCCTGGAAATATTATTTTACTTTCTCAAACGCCCTTTAACAATCTTCATTCCAGGTCACAGCCTGATCTTTTTTCAATAACTTGAATAATGGCTCGCACGTGGCCGTTAGATGAGATATGAACCGGGCAATGTATTTCAATCTCCCTAAAAAGCCACGCACTTCTTTTTCTGTTTTCGGCGTTGGCATTTCTTGTATTGCTTTTATCTTAGCAGGAACAACCTCAATTCCTTTTTCGCTCACAATAAACCCCAATAGCTTACCAGATCTCACCCCGAAGGTGCACTTGTTAGGATTCAGCCTCAGCCTGAATTTCCTAAGCATCTTGAACAATTTCAGAAGATTGACCAAATACTCTTCCTCCGTCTGGGATTTGGCAATCATATCGTCAACGCAGACTTCGATCTCTTTATGCATCATGTCATGAAAGAGGGTTGTCATAGCTCGCTGATATGTTGCCCCGACATTCTTCAAACCAAAGGGCATCACTTTGTAGCAGAACGTTCCCCACGGGGTAATAAAAGTTGTTTTCTCCATATCATCCGGTGCCATCTTTATCTGATTATAGCCTGAAAAGCCGTCCATGAAGGAAAACACGGAGAATTAAGCGGTGTTGTCGACCAGCACATCAATATGAGGAAGCGGAAAGTCATCTTTTGGGCTAGCCTTATTCAAATCTCGATAGTCCACGCACATCCGCACCTTACCATCTTTCTTTGGTACAGGTACTATATTGGCGACCCATGAGGGATAAGTTGTAATAGCCAGAAAACTGGCTCCCACTATTTCTGAACTTCCTCCTTAATTTTCACAGCCATATCTGGTCGAGTTCTTCTGAGTTTTTGCTTAACCGGCGGACATTCCTCGCGCAATGGCAGACGGTGAACCACCATATCAGTATCCAACCCAGGCATGTCTTCGTAAGACCAAGCAAATATATCATTGTACTCCCGTAGCATCTCGATAAGCCTTTGCTTGATATCACTTTGTAGTGCAGCCCCTATCCGGATGTTCCTGACAACCTCTTCGGACCCCACGTTGATAATTTCAATTTCCTCCTGATGAGGCAGAATGATTCTTTCTTCTTTTTTCAAAATTCGAGTTAGCTCTTCTGATAAGTCATTATCCTCAACAATCTCTTCTTCTGCTTGAAGTATTGGGTGCTCGAAGTTGAAGCGAGTCATAGGAAGTTCGTGATCGGTGTCGTCTAAAATACGAATCTTGCAATGAGAATGGTTAAATGTTTCAAATAATGCAAACAAAGCACATAACCACGTTGCCATTTTATTGTTAAACAAAAATAGGAAAAACAAGGATCACAAAATTTGCATGAGAAAAACGCCTTTATTAATGATTAAACAAAGTACACACATAAGCAGGTAGCCCTAAAAACAGAATCACTATGCCCCGGGTTGGACACAGGATTATACAATAATTGAGAAAACAAATCATTACTATTTTGTAGTCACTGGGACAACTTCCTGGATAGACCAGTTGCACAGATTTTGTCCTGGAACACCGGGCTTGATCCACGAATCCATATCGCAATCACTATCTCCGTCTTCAGCATCGAAAACAACATTGATTGTTTCATAACAGACCCCACCTGGAGTGATCACCACTGGTCCTTTGAACTTTGGCACGCCTGATGCGGAAGGTGACGACGTCGGGCGATACCCCAACCCAAACTTGTCCATCTTGACCGTAATTTCTAAGACTTGGCCCCATCCTTTGGTTGCTCCAGCCTGAACCACTGCCTGAGCGTCTTTGTACGAAGACATGGGCACCTCTGGCCCTTTGCTAAGAACATGAGACTTGTCCTTGATCTGCAACCCCTCGAAGGCTTGGCATGGCGTCTCATGGATCTCCCCATCCACTTCGACGTACTTGAATGTCGGAAGGTGACTAACCAGAATGTCTTCCTCTCCGCAAATAGTAACAACAATGTCCCCAACCATGTATTTAAGCTTCTGATGTAGCGTGGACGTCACAGCCCCTGAAGAATGTATCCATGGTTGCCCAAGTAAACAGTTGTAAGCTGGATGTATATCCATGATGTAAAAAACTGTGTCAAACACTTCCGGCCCAACTTGGAGCGGCAACGTTATGGATCCAAACACCGACCTCCTGGTCCCATCAAAAGCCCTCACGACCAAATCACTTGGCGTGCATATGATTCCTCGGACATCTAGCTTCATCATAGCCTTCTTCGGCAACACATTCAAAGATGATCCCGTGTCTACAAGAACGTGCGACATAACAGTGCCCCGACACTCCACTAAAATGTGCAAAGCCATATTATGATCCCGACCTCGAGGCGTCAAATCAAAGTCAGTAAATCCCAGGCTGTGGCCAGCATTCACATGCGTCAGTACCCCCTCAAGCTGATTAACAGTTACTTCCTGAGGTACAAAAGACGTGTCCAAGATCTTTAACAAGGCATTCCGATGGGCCTCAGAACAAAGCAACAATGATAGTATTGAAATTTTGGAGGGCGTCTGCTGCAAGTGCTCCACAATCTTATAGTCACTTTTGCGAATCAACCTCATAAACTCTTCTACATCCTTGATCGATGTTTCTTTCTCTTTTGACTGGGAAAATCCTCCTTCATTCACTTTGGCTTTGCCTCTAGCAATCATTTCAGCCTCGATTTCGGGTGAAGTGAAGATTCTACCACTGCGTGTCATGCCTCCCGCTTCAACAAGACTGCCCACTGCCCCTGCTGGCTGGCTATCCACATGAATCTTTTCCCCGTTGCAAAAAACTTCCAACCAATAATTCCATGGAATGGCTCTAGTACTCTCATAAGGAATGGATCCTGCTTTCGTTATCGTGATAGTTGGCCGCTTGGCGGGCGCTGATATCATAATAGTCTTTCGTGGAATTGTAATTGTTGCGACCTCACCCTGCTTTTCACACGTTACCTCACCAGGTTTCTCAACAGCAGTGCGGTCAAACTGCAAAGTTCCCTCATCAATCATGGCTTGAATACCTCTCTTCAAATCAATACAGCCCTCTGGTCGGGTCCAACAATCCAAACAGTACTCATCACATCCGGGGAAGACCCCTCCTTTCAAGAATTTGCTTTTAACATAGCTCAAAGGTGTCTTCAAATCATTTACATCCATAACCAAATCCAAATCTTCTTCTGTCAAAACAGCATTCGCTCTATGATTCGGCATTTGTTTCTGTACAATGTTAGGACCATCCTGGCTGATGTTGATGACTTTACTATCAATCAAATCTTGGACTTTATGCTTAAAAGCATGACAACTCTTGATATCATGTCCGGGTGCCCCAGAATGAAATTCACACTGCTTACTAGTATCATACCCATAAAAAAGCGCACCTGTGGGTGGGTCCAACGTTCTCTTCTCAACCAGATTCAAACTTAACAGCGTTTGAAGCAATTATGCATACGTTGACGGAGGTGTATCAAAGACCCTCTTTGGCTTCCCATTCTGGATCCTTCTCTGAGCAGGATTCTGCCGTTGTTGTTGCTGCTGCTATTGTTGTGGTTGTTGTCGTTGTTGTGGTATAGGGATCGTCACACTAGCAACCTGTTGTTGAACATACTGATTCCTACCTCTACCTCGTCCTCGACCACCATACACTGCACTGGCGTCTCCTTGTCTTTTACCATCAAAGACCTTTTTCGCACCTCCAGCTGAGGTCGATTCACTAGCTTGAATCTTACCAATTTTTATGCCATTTTCAATTCGTTCTCCCATGATTATCATGTCAGAGAAACTACCCATCGAGCAATTGAGCAATTTATCGTAGTACATCCCCGAGAATGTCCCAACAAAAATATCAATCAATTCCCTTTCAACCATAGGGGGGTGGACTCTTGCCGCCAGATCCAACCAACGCTGAGCATACTCCTTGAAACTTTCTCCATTCTTCTATGAAAGACTTTGAAGTTGGACCCTATTTGGTACAAGGTTACTATTGTATTGGTAGTGTCTGATGAAAGCATCAGCCAATTCTTTCCAACTTCCGATCTGTGCAGGCTCTAGTCCCATGTACCATTCCAGCGATGGTCCTGACAAACTATCTTCGAAAAAAATGCATAAGCATCTTCTCATCATCAGAGTAAGCAGACATCCTCCGGTAGTATGAACGCACATGAACCTGTGGGCATGTATCCCCTTTATATTTATCGAAAGTGGGAGCTTTGAACTTCAATGGCACTCTCAGCCTAGGAACCAGCCCCATGGTAGCCATGTCCAAACCTGCAGAATTTTGATTGGCTATACCTCTTATCTGCTCTTCCAGCATTTTAATCCTCCGATCATTATAAGTGGGACCCTCAAAACCCATGCCTTGCCCAGAAAAGGCGTCTTCCTGACAATCTCTATTCCAGTACGGACCCTCATTACTATATCCGTCATAAGCAGCATTACGACCATGACCATGACCACTTTGGAAGAACCTGGGGTCATACCTAGATTGCCAAGCTCTTGATTAGCAGCCACTATCCCAAAACCAGTATTGAAAGGACCCATCCCAGCACCAGTGGTATTCACATGGCCAAACCCAACATTGCCGCAGCCATTATTACCAAGACCTTGATTGTTATCACCAAACCCTCCGTTGGTGAAGCCCTGATTATTGAAGCCATCATTGCCATCCCGATTGTCAAAGCTAAGACCCTGATTGTTGTCACCGAAACCAGTATTGATACCAACATTCTTGTTAGTTTCCACGTTCCCATTAACAATATCAGCATTTCTGTTACCTGCGTTGCCATGCCGTTGCCAGTACCATTCTCACCAGCATTTGGTATCACTTCCTCCCTGCGAGGAGTCTCAACATGAACAGAGTTGTATTCAGTATTGCCAGCCGCTCGCACCAGCAACGGTTGCACCAGAGTTTGAAGATGTTCCTATCCTTTAGCCACAGCCTCCGTAGTCTGCATGAATTGGGCCAACCTATCCCGGATCTCCTGTATCTCAGACTATACTTGATCCATGATCTTCTTACTGTTGCTTCTTGTAGCGTACCGGTGAATTCTCTGTTCATCAATCTTGAAACAACCTGTAAGACACAGGAGATAAGATTCGAGCTCAAAAAGGTACCTGCCATGCAATATGAATATGCAAATGCACACGTGTAAATATGCAACAGGTTAATTTCCCCCCCGATTCTAGTTCCGGAGAAGAAGCCATAACGACAATGGAGTCCCAAGTAGGCAAGCGCAAAATCATAAACCTCATACATAAACAAATGCTAAGAGGCAGAGTATAAAGGTACAACTGAATACCACTAAAAAGACCTCGGCCAACAAGCCTGGCGATGGTCAAAATACAAGTACAAATAACAAGAGAAAAGCAAAGATAAATCAGGACAAATGGCGCGCCATGACATCTTCCAATAGCCTCAACGTCTCCGAATGAACTAGTCTGGAGATTAGTTCCTGTATCAGTAATGCGTGCCGCTCAACAGTGGATCTCAGCTTTTTTGCCTCCTCTACACAGGCTCCCTTGCCAAAACACTCATCCAACCTGCATCTCTTGAAGCCAGCCTTTAGTTCACAACCCCTCGTTTCTTTGACCATGCTGCTCATTCTAAACTCAGCGTCACGTCTAAGAGATGTCTCTTCAGCAATCTTCGCATCCTTAGCGCTGAACTGCTCCTCTAACTGGGAAATCTGCAGCTTCAACTTATCTTCACGCTCCTTCCGGCTAGTAAGCATGGCATTCCACAAAAATTCCCATTTGGCAAGTCGAGAATAAGCCTTATTCAGAAGCTCTTTCTTAGTAGCAAGCACACTACTAACACCATTCAAGGCTACTCCCACCTTCTCTCTCCTGCTGGTTTCTTCAGTCAAATATGAACCCAACCTATTAATCATCTCAGTCTGCTTCTTCAAAGTGAAGGTTGCCTCATTCTTCTCATGCCTAAGCTGGAAAATCTCTTTCTCTAACTCTTCATTCGCTCTCTGCAATTCTTCCTTCTCAGCCAGCAGCTTGTTATACTTCTTAATTTCTACTGACGTAGGTTCCTCAACCACCGGAGGACACAAAAGCTCTACAGCAGGATATGGCATCAAAGAAGTCTTAACTCTCTCATGAATCCAGAGCCAATAAGGATTATAAACTCGACTATCACCCTTGCCAAGCAATGTCTTTCCTCTTTTGTAAATATTACCCCAAGCACGCCTCAATCTAACTAAAACATCTCCATCTAATAAACCTGTGAGATACAAAGATTCCTGTATCTCGTCTTCAATCGGAGAGTCCCTCAAAGCATAGCCAAACTGTCTCACAAGCAGAGAAGGGTTATAGTTAATACAACCTTTCCGTCCAATCAAAGGAACGTTCGGAAAGCCACTGCAACTATATATAATGTTCACTCCGAGCAGGTTTCGATCAAACCAAACAATGTTCTCAGCACACAATCCCATCAATCTGGAAGACCAATCTAATGTACCAGCAGTATCAACAAAAGGTCTCGTCTTAGGAAGATGTCCCTGAAACCACCTGGATAAAAGAGGTACACAGCAAGAAACATTCTTTCCCCGACGCTTCTCATTCTTATAGTGAATAGAATGATAAACGTCACCCAAGAGAGTCGGCACCAGATTCTTCGAGGCAAGAATAAAGAAAGCATCTGAGTCAACAAAATCAGGCAAGTTTGGGAACAATACTATCCCGTAAATGCAAACAGCCAAAATAGCACTGAAGACAATCCAACATCCATCCTTCGCACACTGCGTAGCCTTCTCAACCAAGCAAGAAAGATGAAAACCATAAGCTCCATTCAGCTTGACCAAACCTCCGGGGAACTCAGAGGCATCTAAACTGATAATCTCAGCAAGCTTAGCCAACTCAGGCTCAGTATCCTCGTGAACAAAAGGCATCTGATCTAACACAGGAACTCCTAGCATATCAGAATACTCCTCCAAAGTAGGGGCCAGAATAAAATCAGGGAACAAGAAACATCTCAACTGAGGCTCGTAAAACTGCATCAAGGTATACAATCTAGTCATCTCAAACATAGAAGGTTTGCACAACAAACTGAGCAGTTTCCCATAAGACTCTCTAAACTCAACCCTCACTCTCTGATCTGCTAGAGCAACCAACTGCAATAAGGAACTGATATCTGGAGAAGGCAACCTGTAAGCCACTGTTCTCTTCATGGACTTCATGTCTGGCAAGAAGAACACTAGAATCTGAGGGGAACAAACACACCTGCAACATAAATACACGTTAATGAAATGCAGACATGAAAATGCAAATGCATATGCAGCAGGGAATCCAGTGCAATGATGAAGAACTGTGTTGTGCTGTACTGCAGCTTGAGAACCATCAGATCTTCTCCTCAATCCAAACCAACCACACAAGAACCAATTCTCACTGACAGAGACAAACCAGGTATTCTGAGGCCAGAGTTTTCCTGCAAAAGACCCACCTACCCCCTCACAGGTATGTACTTAACTCGCAGACGAGGTACGGCAGCCTATGCGGTCATCAGCGTCACAGACTTTCAAGAGCGATGATACGATACCCAGAAGGTGTGGCATCATCATCCCTTGAAGAGGCCTCACTTAGCCGAATCCCAAATGATAGGTTCCCAGAGTCGACAACCCTCAAATCCAACAACTTGTCGAGCCCAAAGGGCCAGGCAAGATGCCATCAAAGAGAATCTCGTCTGAGGATAAATTTCGTAACTAGCTGGTGCGAGCAAAGCAAGCAGGCTAACCACTACTCTCTACTTCTAAGTCTATGTGCACTCAAGCCCAGGTCCGGCTTATCTGTCAAACAAACCCTCTACCCACAGCACAATAATAATAATATACAGTACTGAAAGTAAAGACAGAAATATAAATACATACAAAACCCCAGACGGGAAAACAACCGCTAGGATTGACTCGCATAGGGAACCGTTGGAGTCTCCAGCAGAGTCGCCAGCTGTCGCTACTGCGAAAATCGGCGCCGGCTATGACAGAAGAGTCGCCACCGTGCGTTATTTATCCCACAAGAGAGAAAGGAAACGCTCAGAGTAAACCTAACGCAAAGAGGGAAAGGAATGGTCATCGCAACCAAATCCTGGATTTAGGAGTCGGTTACGCATGGGGAAGGTATTAGCACCCCTCACGTTCGTCGTACTCGACGGGATCCATGCTTGTTTTCTGTCTAAGGGTATGTTTATCTATCTACTCTAAAGGTATGGGTTAAAAATAAAATGAAAAGACTTGGCAAAGTATCGCACTTTATGCCTACGTATTCCCGTCTGGAACGAGAAATCAGAGTCAACGTAGTTCACCTAACTACGGGTTAAGGGGGGAAGGTTGCTCGCCGAGATATCGCATCTCGTGCCTACGTACTTTCATACGACATGAAAGGTCAGAGCAAACGTAGTTCGGGCCACGGAAGACACAAGCTTGTCTGACAGTTTTTTATCTCCTTAAGAAAGGGTTTTCCTGATTAAAGGTCCAAGAGGACAAAAACAGAGTTTGACTGTTTGTTTGAATCTTTTACGAAAGAACTATTTTTTAAGATGTTTGTAATCTCAGTCGCACTAGAGACTATGACCCGGGAGTGAACGCTTCGTATGTCACCCAAAGGGTACCACATTAACATCCAGATTACTAGAGAGAGACCCTCCACCAACCTTTTCCCAGATAGCTTAAGGCTCGTAACGTACGACTTCAATTAACCTTATTATTGTGTTTTTGAATTGTTTTGAGATGAGAAGTGAAAGACACCCTAAAACTATGGTTGAAAGGGGAATCTACCTACAGTTATCATGTATGGGTCAAAACCTAATGTCGGTCATAATTCCCTCTTGCACATAGGAAATCAGAGATCCTAGGGGAAAACAACAAAAGAAAACAAGCAGCAAACAGTAAATTGTAGACAGTAAAATGCATGCTATGCAACAGTACAAGCGAGGCAAGGGAGTCCGGCTCAACCTCGAACCTAAGAAAACAACAGGCAAGAGGAGACAAGCTCCACATTAAACCTAAGGGTAATCAACACAAGCAAACAGACAATACAACAAAAGAAAAGAAACAGAGGAAACAGCCCAAGCAACAACAACAGTCTTCAGCAGACAGCAACTTCAATCCTCAACAGCAGCTCTGAACAGCAAATCCTCTTGACACCAAAGTTGACAGCAAAAAGGCTTCATCTTCAAGCTAGCTTCTATCTTCAAGCTTCATCAAACTTCAACTTCAAGCTCTAGCAAGAACACTCCAAGCAAAGAATTAATCACTAAGATCAAGGTTGCAATGTTGAAAACCAAATGAAAACCAAAGGAAATCATCAAGTACCAACATTGAAATGGAAAGGCATCCTCAAAGTTCTACTCAACTATGGGCATACCACACATCCCTCCAAAGGAGAGATGGAGTTTCCCTAGGAGGACTTTACATCATTGGATAGAATAGAAGCACACAATGCATTCTATGTTTGATGAAAGAATCAAAACTAGTCCTAATGGCGCTTCCTAACACCCTAATTTTCTAAGCTCCTAAAAAACTCCTAAAAGAAAAGAAAACTTCAACTCCAAGCTCCAATCTTCAAGCCACAGAAGCTACACCAAATCTAGAAGACCTCCCAAGAAGGAATCCAAGCAAATCCAGCTCCAAGGTCACCAACAAAACCAAGCAAACAAAGGCACACAAAATAGAACACCACAAGCACAAGCAACTTGCAAAATACAACTAAAATAGAAAACAAAGTTGTAAAATTCTAATAAAATTCCTAGGGGAACATACATGTTTGAACAACCTAGGGTTAAAATATTAAAGCCTAATTCAACTTCTAAGTCACCTAAATAATTTCTAGATTGAAGGGTATCAAGGTGATCCACAAGTTTGGGAAGGCTATAATCTCAACACCTAAAACAGAACCTAAAGTTGTTCTAAAATTCCAAAAAATATCCTAAGGGAGCATACATGTCTACCCTAACACATACTAAAAAATCAAAGCCAAATTCATCACCAATTGGAAGAACAAAATTCAGCAAAACAGATGGTCAAATATGCAAAATTAAAAGAATTAACAAAAATAAGAAAAATCAAATTAAATTGAAAAATGCATCAAAATGCATTTTATTGGTTTTAGAAAATCACAAATTCTCTCAGGATCATGGAGATATTTTTGAAATAATTTTTGGATCAAAATTGAATTTATTGTGATTTTTTGAATCAATAATGCATTTAAAATAAACAAAATGGAATAAAAGAAATTCAAATGCTGAAAATAAAACACAGCCACAGGATGCGTGGACTAGTCAGCTGATCCAAGAGCCAGGAGCGTGTCCACATCATTTAATGAAACTGCATCATTTCATCACTTCAGAAGTTAACCAAAAAACAAAACACGACCGTTGGATTTGTGGTCTAGTCTTCAGTCAGAGCATGATCGGATGGCTTAGGAGTCATCATCTCCAAATCACAGGCCAAACGGAGTGAGACTCAGTGTGGTGGCCGGAGAAGACTCCGGTTGTCTTCTCCGGCGAGGCAAAAGTCACAGGCATCCAAAACATGCAATCCTTATACCAGTCTCACTCAGAATTTCATCAGGAATTCAAATCTCCTATCCATATGTTCTAACTCTTCATAGATTTCAAGATTCGAAGCAATGTTCAGAACACACATCCAGATCAATCATCATCAACTGCAAATCTAAGGCTATAGAATTCATCCTCATGTCACATACATCACTCTGATCTATCTAGATTGTTCTAACTCTCCATGAATCAAGAGATTCGAATCAAAACAGAAATGCTATGTCATGATCAATCATCACCAAATGCTTCCAAATTGATCCTAAAACGATCTACATCTTGTCTAGATCCTAACCACAAGTTCAAATCTAACTACATCATGCTAATTCATGTGGAAAGTTGAAAGTTACTAACCTGTTGTAGATCTAGTAACAGAGGCAATTGGAGCTTGATTCTCCCTTCAAAACTCTCCAGATACGTTCAATGATGCACTAGGAAGAGTTTGCAACCTTCAATTTGCACTAAATTGGCCTGGAACTCAAAACACGATTTCAGTTGCTCCTCTTGAAAACTCAACTGCAACTTCAGTGTTCTTCACGAAATGAAAGCCAAACTCACTATAAATTCAATGCAATCAATATATAGAATGGTTTCATGGGCTTTTGAAGTGTGTTTGGGTTTCATGGGCTTTTGAAGTGTGTTTGAAGCCCAATCCATCAATTTGCAAATTCTGATTTTCCTTCACATGTGCAATGTAACAGTCACGAATTCTCACTTGTAACTTGTTCTAGAAGCTTCATTTGGCTTGCAAATTCCCTTGTGCACGAAATTAAACCAAGATTGAGGCCTGAATTGCATTGGTAAGGTGTTTGGTTATGTAACTTGCATTTGAAGCAACCATATGATAACTCATAAAAATTGACCTATGCCCCAAAATCTACCAATGTCAATGTGTCTAAAATGAACTTTACAATCAAAATAGTCACTTATTTGACATGTTTTGGTCATTCTATTCAAAATGTGAATTTTCCCTCCTTTAATCATTTGAAAATCTTCCTTATTCAAACCATTTCAAACCAAGTCTTGCTATGAGCCCAATCAATCCATCATGACCTCTTTTCTAGCCTAAAAACCCCATTTTGAATAACTTTCATGTTGAACAAAAATCCATTTGCCAAGTGCAAGTTAGAGATTTTGACCTATGATTGAAAATGACATATAATCTTACTTTCCCAAAATACCCCTGACTTGTAAACCTCATAACTTGAGTTCTAATATTAGATGGAAGACTTATAGTACAATTTAGAAAGCTAAGATCATGAGGAACAACTTTCATGTTGGCCAAAAGTTTAGGTGAAACCTCCTTCTTGGTCAAAAATAGCTTTGAAGTCAGATGATTTTCACAGACAAATTTCAGAGGCATCTGAGGACTTGTAACTTGTCTGGACCATAACTTGAGTTCTATAGATCCACTTGAGGACTTCTAGTACTCAAATTAAAGGTATTGCGATTCTCTACAAGTTTCACGTTGGCCAAGGATCCATTTGAAACTTGCATCTTGACTTATGTGGTCTTGAAGTTAGGCACTAAATAGGGGATTTTACACTGAAACCCTAATTTAGCAACTTCCCACACTCTTGAATTTCCTTGACTTAATCTTGGCACACCACCACAAATGTCTCATCATATCATTTCATGAACTCCATGACCTAAAAGTAGGCCTTTGATACTCTTCAATTGCCCAGTTGACTTAGGATTAACCCAAATGAAACCCTAATTGCTTACACCTCAACTGTGGCTCTTGCATTTGACACAATGACTGGATAGAGCTCTCCCATGCCCCCCAGGCATTCTATGAGCTTCATACACATCCTCCTTTCACATTCAACACTTCATAAACCTCTGATGATCTTCAGTTGATCCTCAAATTATGAGAAGATTCACACTCAACATCTAAACCCTTAGGCCCTCAAGCCACCTTCTGATGACTTTGACAACTTCTCAATCTTGAATGATACCTCTTGCTAGGCCTCTCTTTATAAGAATAACACTTGATCCCCTGCTATATGAAGGATACCATGATATGCAAATGATATAAATATGCAAATGATAATGCAATGAAACATAAACCAGGTAAGAAAAGGTTGGGCAAATTTTGGGGTACAACAGCTTGCTCTATCATCCTTTTGGTGGTAGTAGCCTGCGTGAGTTTACTCCATCGTCCTTTTGGTTGTGGGTCTATCATCTTGTTGACGTCAGATTGTGCGAGTGTTTTCTCCATCATCCTTTTGGTGGTAGTAGCTAGTGTGAGTTTGCTTCATCATCCATTTGGTGGTGGGTATGTCATCTTGTTGATGTCAGATTGTGCGAGTGTTTACTCTATCATCCTGTTGGTGGTAGTAGTCGGTGTGAGTTTTCTCCATCATCCTTTTTGTGCTGGGTCTGTCATCTTGTTGATGATAGATTGTGCGAGTGTGTTCATTTATCATCCTTTTGGTGGTAGTACCCGGTGTGAGTTTGCTCCATCAACCTTTTGTGGTGGGTCTGTTATCTTTTTGATGTCAGATTATGCAAGCGTTTGCTCTATAATCCTTTTGGTGGTAGGAGTCGGTGTTAGTTCGCTCCATCATCCTTTTAGTGACGGGTATGTCATCTTGTTGATGTCAGATTCTGCGAGTGTTTGCTCTATCATCCTTTTGGTGGTAGTAGCCGGTGTGAGTTCACTCCATCATCATTTTGGTTGTGGGTCTGTCATCTTGTTGACGTTAGATTGTGCGAGTGTTTTCTCCATCATCCTTTTGGTGGTAGTAGCTAGTGTGAGTTCTCTTCATCATCCATTTGGTGGTGGGTATGTCATCTTGTTGATGTCAGATTGTGCGAGTGTTTGCTCTATCATCCTGTTGGTGGTAGTAGCCGGTGTGAGTTTTCTCCATCATCCTTTTTGTGTTGGGTCTGTCATCTTGTTGATGATAGATTGTGCGAGTGTGTTCATTTATCATCCTTTTGGTGGTAGTACCCGGTGTGAGTTTGCTCCATCAACCTTTTGTGGTGGGTCTGTTATCTTTTTGATGTCAGATTATGCAAGCGTTTGCTCTATAATCCTTTTGGTGGTAGGAGTCGGTGTTAGTTCGCTCCATCATCCTTTTAGTGGTGGGTATGTCATCTTGTTGATGTCAGATTCTGCGAGTGCTTGCTCTATCATCCTTTTGGTGGTAGTAGCCGGTGTGAGTTCACTCCATCATCATTTTGGTTGTGGGTCTGTCATCTTGTTGACGTCAGATTGTGCGAGTGTTTTCTCTACCATCCTTTTGGTGGTAGTAGCCGGTGTGAGTTTGCTTCATCATGCGTTTGGTGGTGCGTATGTCGTCTTGTTGATGTCAGATTGTGCGAGTGTTTGTTCTATCATCCTATTGGTGGTAGTAGCCGGTGTGAGTTTGCTCCATCATCCTTTTACTGCTGGGTCTGTCATCTATCATCCTTTTGGTGGTAGTACTCGGTGTGAGTTTGCTTCATCAACCTTTTGGTGGTGGGTCTGTTATCTCGTTGATGTCAGATTGTACGAGCGTTTGCTCTATCATCCTTTTGGTGGTAGTAGTCGGTGTGAGTTCGCTCCATCATCCTTTTGGTGGTGGATATGTCATCTTGTTGATGTCAGATTGTGCGAGTGTTTTCTCTATAATCCTTTTGGTGGTAGTAGCAGGTTTGAGTTTGCTCCATCATCCTTTTGGTTGTGGGTCTGTCATCTCGTTGATGTCAGATTGTGCGAGTGTTTTCTCCATCATCCTTTTGGTGGAAGTAGCTAGTGTGAGTTCGCTTCATCATCCATTTGGTGGTGGGTATGTCATCTTGTTGATGTTAGATTGTGCGAATGTTTGGTCTATCATCCTATTGGTGGTAGTAGCCGGTGTGAGTTTGCTCCATCATCCTTTTGTGCTGGGTCTGTCATCTTGTTGATGACAGATTGTGCGAGTGTTTTCATTTATCATCCTTTTGGTGGTAGTACCCGGTGTGAGTTTGCTCCATCAACCTTTTATGGTGGGTCTGTTATCTTTTTGATGTCAGATTATGCAAGCGTTTGCTCTATCATCCTTTTGGTGGTAGAAGTCGGTGTTAGTTCCCTCCATCATCCTTTTGGTGGTGGGTATGTCATCTTGTTGATGTCAGATTCTGCGAGTGTTTGCTCTATCATCCTTTTGGTGGTAGTAGCCAGTGTGAGTTCACTCCATCATCATTTTGGTTGTGGGTCTGTCATCTTGTTGACGTCAGACTGTGCGAGTGTTTTCTCTACCATCCTTTTGGTGGTAGTAGCCGGTGTGAGTTTGCTTCATCATGCGTTTGGTGGTGTGTATGTCGTCTTGCTGATGTCAGATTATGCGAGTGTTTGCTCTATCATCCTTTTACTGCTGGGTCTGTCATCTATCATCCTTTTGGTGGTAGTACTCGGTGTGAGTTTGCTCCATCAGCCTTTTGGTGGTGGGTCTTTCAACTTTTTGATGTCAGATTGTTCAAGTTTTTGCAATATCATCTTTTGGTGGTAGTAGCCGGTGTGAATTTGCTCCGTCATCCTTTTGGTGGCGGGTCTGTCATCTTAGTGATGTCAGATTGTGCGAGTGTTTTGCTCTATCATCCTTTTGGTGGTATAAGTCGGTTGAGTTCGCTCCATCGTCCGTTTGGTAGTGGGCCTGTCATCTTGTTGACGTCAGATTGTGCGAGTGTTTTCTCCATCATCCTTTTGGTTGTAGTAGCTAGTGTGAGTTCGCTTCATCATCCATTTGGCGGTTGGTATGTCATCTTGTTGATGTCAGATTGTGCGAGTGTTTGCTCTATCATCTTATTGGTGGAAGTATCAGATGTGAGTTCGCTCCATCATCCTTTTTATGGTGGGTCTGTCATCTTGTTGATGACAGATTGTGCGAGTGTGTTCATCTATCATCGTTTTGGTGATAGTACCCTGTGTGAGTTTTCTCCATCAACCTTTTGGTGGTGGGTCTGTCATCTTGTTTATGTCAGATTGTGCGAGTGTTTGCTCTATCATCCTTTTGGTGGTAGGAGTCGGTGTGAGTTTGCCCCATCATCCTTTTGGTGGTGGGTCTGTCATCTTGTTGATGTCAGATTGTGCGAGTGTTTTCTCTATCATCCTTTTGGTGGTAGTAGCCGGAGTGAGTTCGCTCCATCATTCTTTTGGTTATGGGTTTGTCATCTTGTTGACATCAGATTGTGCGAATGTTTTCTCTATCATCCTTTTGGTGGTAGTAGTCGGTGTGAGTTTGCTTCAATATGCGTTTGGTGGTGCGTATGTCATCTTGTTAATGTTAGATTGTGCGAGTATTTGCTCTATCATCCTATTGGTGGTAGTAGCTAAGTGAGTTCGCTCCATCATCCTTTTTGTGGTGGGTCTGTCATCTTGTTGATGACAGATTGTGCGAATGTGTTCATCTATCATCCTTTTAGTGGTAGTACCCAGTGTGAGTTTGCTCCATCAACCTTTTGGTGTTGGGTCTGTTATCTTGTTGATGTCAGATTGTGCGAGTGTTTGCTCTATCGTCCTTTTGGTGGTAGGAGTCGGTGTGAGTTTGCAACGTCATCCTTTTGGTGGCGGGTCTGTCATCGTAGTGATGTACGATTGTGCGAGTGTTTTTCTCTATCATCTTATTGGTGGTAGTAGCCGGTGTGTGTTAGCCCCATATACCTTATGGTGGTGTGTCTATCATCTTGTTGATGTCATATTGTGCGAGTGTTTTCTCTATCATCCTTTTCGTGGTAGTAGCCGACGTGAGTTCGCAACGTCATCCTTTTGGTGGTGGGTCTGTCATCGTAGTGATGTCAGATTGTGCGACTGTTTTGCTCTATCATCCTTTTGGTGGTAGTAGCCGGTGTGAGTTTGCTCCATCATCCTTTTTGTGCTGGGTCTGTCATCTTGTTGATGACAGATAGTGCGAGTGTGTTCATTTATCATCCTTTTGGTGGTAGTACCCGGTGTGAGTTTGATCCATAAACCTTTTGTGGTGGGTCTGTTATCTTTTTGATGTCATATTATGCAAGCGTTTGCTCTATCATCCTTTTGGTGGTAGGAGTCGGTGTTAGTTCGCTCCATCATCATTTTGGTGGTGGGTATGTCATCTTGTTGATGTCAGATTCTGCGAGTGTTTGCTCTATCATCCTTTTGGTGGTAGTAGCTTGTGTGAGTTCACTCCATCATCATTTTGGTTGTGGGTCTGTCATCTTGTTGACGTCAGATTGTGCGAGTGTTTTCTCTACCATCCTTTTGGTGGTAGTAGCCGGTGTGAGTTTGCTTCATCATGCGTTTGGTGGTGCGTATGTCGTCTTGTTGATGTCAGATTGTGCGAGTGTTTGCTCTATCATCCTATTGGTGGTAGTAGCCGGTGTGAGTTTGCTCCATCATCCTTTTACTGCTGGGTCTGTCATCTCTCATCATTTTGGTGGTAGTACTCGGTGTGAGTTTGCTCCATCAGCCTTTTGGTGGTGGGTCTTTCAACTTTTTGATGTCAGATTGTTCGAGTTTTTGCAATATCATCTTTTGGTGGTAGTAGTCGGTGTGAATTTGCTCCGTCATCCTTTTTGTGGCGGGTCTGTCATCTTAGTGATGTCAGATTGTGCGAGTGTTTTGCTCTATCATCCTTTTGGTGGTAGAAGTCGGTGTGAGTTCGCTCCATCGTCCGTTTGGTAGTGGGTCTGTCATCTTGTTGACGTCAGATTGTGCGAGTGTTTTCCCCATCATTCTTTTGGTGGTAGTAGCTAGTGTGAGTTTGCTTCATCATCCATTTGGCGGTGGGTATGTCATCTTGTTGATGTCAGATTGTGCGAGTGTTTGCTCTATCATCTTATTGGTGGAAGTATCAGATGTGAGTTCGCTCCATCATCTTTTTTATGGTGGGTCTGTCATCTTGTTGATGACAAATTGTGCGAGTGTGTTCATCTATCATCATTTTGGTGATAGTACCCTGTGTGAGTTTTCTCCATCAACCTTTTGGTGGTGGGTCTGTCATCTTGTTTATGTCAGATTGTGCGAGTGTTTGCTCTATCATCCTTTTGGTTGTAGGAGTCGGTGTGAGTTTGCCCCATCATCCTTTTGGTGGTGGGTCTGTCATCTTGTTGATGTCAGATTGTGCGAGTGTTTTCTCTATCATCCTTTTGGTGGTAGTAGCCGGTGTGAGTTCCCTCCATCATCCTTTTGGTTGTGGGTCTGTCATCTTGTTGACGTCAGATTGTGCGAATGATTACTCTATCATCCTTTTGATGGTAGTAGCCGGTGTGAGTTTGCTTCAACATGCGTTTGGTGGTGCGTATGTCATCTTGTTGATGTCAGATTGTGCGAGTATTTGCTCTATCATGCTATTGGTGGTAGTAGCTGGTGTGACTTCGCTCCATCATCCTTTTTGTGGTGGGTCTGTCATCTTGTTGATGACAGATTGTGCGAATGTGTTCATCTATCATCCTTTTGGTGGTAGTACCCGGTGTGAGTTTGCTCCATCAACCTTTTGGTGGTGGGTCTGTTATCTTGTTGATGTCAGATTGTGCGAGTGTTTGCTCTATCGTCCTTTTGGTGGTAGGAGTCAGTGTGAGTTCGCAACGTCATCCTTTTGGTGGCGGGTTTGTCATCGTAGTGATGTCAGATTGTGCGAGTGTTTTTCTCTATCATCTTATTGGTGGTAGGAGCCGGTGTGTGTTAGCCCCATACACCTTATGGTGGTGTGTCTATCATCTTGTTGATGTCAGATTGTGCGATTGTTTTATCTATCATCCTTTTCGTGGTAGTAGCCGGCGTGAGTTCGCAACGTCATCCTTTTGGTGGTGGGTCTGTCATCGTAGTGATGTTAGATTGTGCGACTGTTTTGCTCTATCATCCTTTTGGTGGTAGTAACCGGTGTGAGTTTTTGTGTTGGGTCTGTCATCTTGTTGATGACAGATTGTGCGAGTGTGTTCATTTATCATCCTTTTGGTGGTAGTACTCGGTGTGAGTTTGTTCCATAAACCTTTTGTGGTGGGTCTGTTATCTTTTTGATGTCAGATTATGCAAGCGTTTGCTCTATCATCCTTTTGGTGGTAGGAGTCGGTGTTAGTTCACTCCATCATCCTTTTAGTGGTGGGTATGTCGTCTTGTTGATGTCAGATTTTGCGAGTGTTTGCTCTATCATCCTTTTGGTGGTAGTAGCTGGTGTGAGTTCACTCCATCATCATTTTGGTTGTGGGACTGTCATCTTGTTGACGTCAGATTGTGCGAGTGTTTTCTCTACCATCCTTTCGGTGGTAGTAGCCGGTGTGAGTTTGCTTCATCATGCGTTTGGTGGTGCGTATGTCGTCTTGTTGATGTCATATTGTGCGAGTGTTTGCTCTATCATCCTATTGGTGGTAGTAGCCGGTGTGAGTTTGCTCCATCATCCTTTTACTGCTGGGTCTGTCATCTATCATCCTTTTGTTGGTAGTACTCGGTGTGAGTTTGCTTCATCAACTTTTTGGTGTTGGGTCTGTTATATCATTGATGTCAGATTGTACGAGCGTTTGCTCTACCATCCTTTTGGTGGTAGTAGTCGGTGTGAGTTCGCTCGATCATCCTTTTGGTGGTGGGTATGTCATTTTGTTGATGTCAGATTGTGCGAGTGTTTGCTCTATCATCCTTTTGGTGGTAGTAGCCGGTGTGAGTTTGCTCCATGATCCTTTTGGTTGTGGGTCTGTCATCTTGTTGACGTCAGATTGTGCGAGTGTTTTCTCCATCATCCTTTTTGTGGTAGTAGCTAGTGTGAGTTCGCTTCATCATCCATTTGGCGGTGGGTTGTTGCACCCCAAAATTTGACCAACATTTCTTTACCTAGCTTGTGGTTCATCTCATTCACATTAGCATTATCATCTGCATTAGGTCAAGAGGTATGATTACCAATAAAGAGCACCACAAGACTTTGAAGCTAGCCAAGAGGGCTATTCAAGTGTTCAAGGGTTGATATCCTTGTCAGAGAAGTTAAGAGATCCTCAGAGAGATTGGTTGAAACCAAGGTTGTGTGCCTCCTAACTTGAGAGTTGTGGGAGCTCCTCAGATGATTCTGAAGCCATGAGGATGGACTTGAAGCTTTGAGAGAGCTTATGAGATGTCTTGAAAGCCATCATGAATCCTAGAGAGGTCATTGTGCAAGATTAAAGAGACCCAGCCATGAGTGGTGTAATTAGGGTTTGACTGGGTCAACCCTAGGTCAACTGATGATTTGGAGAGGGTTGAGACCTAATCCAAGAGCCATGTGATCATGGATTGATGCATTGAGATGCTATAAGGATTATTCCAAGGTCAAATCATCATGATTTAGGAGTTTGAGAAGTTTCAGGCTAGGGTTTCTAAGGCTTGACAGTATAAAATCCCCTAGTTTGACCCCTATCTTCAAGGCAGTTTAGCTCAAGATGTGATTGTCATATCATCTTACCCACAACATGAATGTTGTAGAGCTTGCTCTTAGCTTTAATTTGAGTACTAGAAGTCCTTTATAGGATTTGTAGAACTCAAGTTATGACTTTGACAAGTTACAGGTCATTTGAGGTATGTGAATCTGGGGCCTTGAAAGTCACCCAACTTGCATCCAACTTTTGCCCAAGAAGGATGATTGCTATGAACTTTTGGTCAACATTAATGTTGTTCCTTATCTTCTTAGATTTCTATAGAGTACTATAAGTCCTTGATAGGATTTGTAGAACTCAACTTATGGCTTTGACAAATCAAGGGCATTTTGGTCATTTGGAGATTATAGGTCATTTCAAGCATAAGGCCATAACTCCTATTTCCAAGCTTCAAATGGAAAAATCTTCAACATAAAACTTTCTTAAAATGATGTTTTAAGGCTAGTAAGGAGGTCATGAGATGTTGAAAAGGCTTGTAGCTCAAAATGGTAAAAATGACCTAAAATGGAGGCATAAGTTAAATAAGTCAAAGATGGAAATTGAAATTTCCAAGTTACACATCCAAACCATGGCATGTAATAGGTCATTTTGACTCTAAAAATCATTTTAGAAACAATGGTTCAGCCACATTTTTGATTTGAGGTTTAGATCATGGACTTGCTTTGGAAAATGGTTGCTTGCATATTAAGGTACATTTGCAAAACACAAGGAAACTCAATACACAAGCTAGCTAAGTATCCTAACACCTCATATATCTCATCTAAGGAGATTTTCAAGTCAGAACAAGTTGTTGCAAGAGGCATCGCATGAGATGACATGTGAGATGAGATGAAATCAAAAACTCATGGCATGAGAATCCCAAATTCTCATTGGATGATTCCAAAAAGTTCTGGATGGTTTAGAATCATCCTATATAGTGTTTAGAACTTGCTCAGATGCAAGGTTGGTGAGAGATTAGAGAGGAGAGTGAGATAGACATTTCAATTTCTTCCATTGCAAGTTGAAATCAATTTCTACTTTCCACACCATTTCCATTGCTTCTTTCAATCCCAATACCTTCCATTGATCATACTGAATGTGTGCATACCAAATTGAGGGCAAGATCATGAAGAATTGAAGAGTTAGATTTTGGATTTTGGGAGTTGCAAGTCACAATCGAGTTTGGAGATTCAGGCTTTCTTGATCAAATCTTTTGCAAACAAAAGCTTTAACATCAATAAAGGAGTGTTTCTGAAGAGTTTGAGAGGTTGAAGTGAAGCTTTGACCTATCTGATATTCAAGATTTGACAGGTTTGTAACTTTTCTTCTACACCATGATTTAAGCATAATTAGTTAGAATTGTTAGGTTAGAATGGTTAGAGACAAATAGGACATGGATTCTGGAAAGTTTGAGAGCAATTGGTGAAGTTCAAGATAGTGACACCATTTTTGTTTACCACCATAACTTGTTGAATCTTGAGAGATAATCTTGGTATGACAATGGAAATTGATCAGTGTAACCTGAGGAAGAGATTGAGCATCATAATTTCAAGAATGGTGAACTTTGATTCCTGAGCATATTTGGAAGTTTGATTCGTGTTTTAGGTTTGAGGAAGTTTCAATGGATTTTGATACCATGGTTAGATTCAGGGTGAAATTCTGGATGAGCTAGGGTTTTGAATTTTAGTTTTTCATGGAGAATTGATGAGATACGAGTGAGGAAAATGAGTGTGAAGAACTCTGTTTCAGCCATGGCTTTTCCCTCCAAGGCATTCAAAATGAAGAAGACGATGTAGTCGACATTAGATTAGGAGGAGACCTTTGACTGAGTGGAGATCCAAGGGCCAGGAATTGATTTTGTTTTGTGAAGGATCTGAGTTCCTTGCCAAACGCAGCCGTTTCACTTAAAATTCGTTTTGGGCTTAAGTGATGAGATTGATATCCACACTCCAAGTCTTGGCCAATTTGCATTTTGAACTAATTTCCTTTATTAAATGCACTGAGTTCTTTTCTTTTTCTTGGTATTTTGAATTGATTTTCTGGTTAAATAACTGGGCCTAGCGCATTTATTGTTTGCACCCCCATTTAGAGCCCACTCATGAATTGAACTGTATGGCATTGCTATCTGCACCAATGTTTTCATATTTTAATTTCTTTTTCTCCATTTTACTTTAATCTTTGAAAAATCATATTAAATAGAAAAATGATGATTTTTACATGGGGATTTTTTCTCCTATTTCATGTTAATGTCTAGAAAATTATGAAATCAAAATATTTGCATTTCATGCATTTTTAATATTTTTTGTGTATTGTCTCTTTTAATAGCATTTTAATTCATTTTATGTTGATGCATAGATTTGTAGAATTTTGTTTAGCTAGTTCCCTTTGAATTTTTAGGTCATTCTTTTTAGGATAGTTATATTAGGACTTTAGCTCCCCTATGGATTTATTCCATAATTTTGTGATTAATTTTTGATTAGTTTTGATTAGATGACTTTAGGTTGTATAGAATTAGGTCAATCCTTAGCATAGGTCCACAATAACACTAGAATTTTGGGTTTCTAGGTCAAGTTAGATGTTGGTACATATAGGGTATTAAGGGTAGGTATATAGGATCCCCTAGGAATTATATTAGATTTTAATATAATAGTATACTATTTTTTAATTGATTTTTGTAGTTGATTGATGTTTGTGTTGCCCTTGTGGGCTTGTATTTTGTTTGCCTTGCTTTGTGGGTTTTTGCTTGGTTTGGTGGGCTTGGTCTTGCTTTGTGGAGCATGGTCTTGCACTAGAGGTTAAGTTGCTCCCTCTGCTTGTATTGTTACTGTATGGCTTTGCTTGCGGGTATTCGGTAGAGCCCTGCTCCCTTGCCCATGTGGTTTATTTTGCTTGATAGCATGATTTTATTCTTCTGTATGATTGCAGTTTACTGTATTTTGCTTGATAGTATGTTGTTATTTCTGTATGATTACTGTGATTCATATCTGGCTTGAGGTTGAGATGAGCTTGTGGAGGCTGCTGCCCCACACACATTTCCTCCCTCACTTGCATTGCATGCATTTTACTGTATTATTGTCTACTGTTTAAGCTGATGCTTTATCTGTTTCTGTTTATCATTGAGATAATCCCTTAGGACTCTCATTTCCTTTGATAAGGAAGTGATGATAGAACTTTAGGTTGAAACCTATGCATGATAACATCTAGGAGTTCCCTGTTTCAAACCTCAACCATAGGATGAATCCTTGGCATGACAACAGTAGGACTTGATAGTCTCCCTTTACTTGAACCTGTTCTCTTCTCATCTCAAAACAGCTTAAGACACAGTAATCATGAATGATTTCTTTCGTACGTTACGAGCCTTAAGCTATCTGAGAAAGGATTGTTGGAGAGATTCTTTTCAACAGTCTGGATGTTTAGTATGGCACCCTTTGGGTGACATGCGACGCATTCACTCTCAGGTCATAGTCTTTAGTGCGATTGAAATTGCAAACACAATAAAAAACACTTCTTTCGTAAAAGACAGAAAACAAACTTCAAACCTTTTTGCCCCGTGGGCCCATAATTCAAAGGAAGCTTTTCGGAAGAAAAGAGTGTCGTTAAACTTCAGCGCCAACGCAAACAGGCTTTGTCCCTAACTGCTGGAACTGCTGTTTAACCCTGCCCATAATTCAAAGGAAGCTTTTCTTAAGAAAAGAGTGTCGTTAAACTTCAGCGCCAACACAAACAGGGTTTGTCCCTAACTGCTGGAACTGCTGTTTAACCCTACTCGATAAAACAGATGAATCTAAATTCCCGTGATCCGTAGTATCCCGAACTACGTAAGCTCTGATCTCTCATATCTGTTGAGAGTACGTAGGCACAATACTGATGTATTGGCGAGCCACCTTCCCCATAACCCGTCGTAGGCCGAACTACGTCGACTCTGATTTTCTCTGATGAGAATAAGTAGGCATAAAGTGTGACGCTTTGCCGAGTCATTTTCTTTTCTGTTTTAAGCCAGCCTTGATAGGTAGATAGATAAACCAACTCGTCCAGTAAACACAACAAGCGTGGATCCCATCGAGTACGATGGACGTGAGGGGTGCTAATACCTTCCCCTTGCGTAACCGACTCCCGAACCCAGACGACGATTGCGATGACCTTGTCTTACCCTTTTCGTCAGGTTTTTCCGATCGTTTCCTTTCCCGCTCCGAGGGATAAATAACGAAAGATGGCGACTCTTCTGTTCTGCCAGCACCTTATTTTCGCGAAAGCGACAGCTGGCGACTCTGCTGGGGACCGAACCCAGAATCTCTGGTTCTCTGGTTCCCCACGCGAGTCAATCCTAGCGCTTGTATGATTACTTGTTGGGTTGTGTTTATTTATCGCATTTTTATTTCCCGCACTTTATTTTCAGTATGATTATCTGTGCTGTTATGGGAGGGGCATTCTGATGAGCGAGAAGCCAGACCCAGGCTTGAGTGAACATAGCATTAGTTGTGGAAATTAGTGGGCGCGTGCTTGCTTCGCAGGCACTAGTGTCTCATGAAATCCACGCTCAGACGAGGTTCTCCCGGTTGGCTTCTCTTTCAACCCTTTGGGTTAAGACGGTTGCTGGTTTGGAGGATTGTCGACTCTGGGGACCGATCATTTGTGATTCAGCCGAGTGAGGCCGCTTCATGAGCTGGTGATGCCACACCTTCTGGGTATCGTATCACCCCTCTTGAATGTCTGTGACGCTGATGAACACATAGGATGCCGAACTTGAGTCAGTTTAGGTCCATACCTGTGAGCGGGGTTGGGTTTATTGCAGGAAACTTTGACCTTCAAACCACCTGGTTTTCTTGATAGTGGATCAGTTTTGTTGGGATTTGAGGATCTCATCTGCAGATATATGATTGTTCTTGACAGAGCAGGTTTTTGATTGGGATCAGAGGATCTTATCATCAGATGTGTATTTGTTCTTGATAGAGCAGGTTTTGATCAGAGGATCTTATCATCAGATGTGTATTTGTTCTTGATAGAGCAGGTTTTGATCAGAGGATCTTATCATCAGATGTGTATTTGTTCTTGATAGAGCAGGTTTTGATCAGAGGATCTTATTGTCAGATGTGTATTTGTTCTTGATAGAGCAGGTTTTGATCAGAGGATCTTATCATCAGATGTTTGTTCTTGACAGAGCAGGTTTTTGACTGGGGTCTGAGGATCTCATTATCAGATGTTTGTTCTTGATAGAGCAGAGCCTTATTATCAGATGTTTGTTCTTGACAGAGCGGAATTATAGTCCTATGTATATGGCCCTATCAGATGGTTGTTCTCGACAGAGCAGATTTGTGGTCCGATACCAGGGTTTTCTTCTTATCAGATATGGTGGTTGTTCTTGATAGAGCAGCATCGTGGTTTTGTTGATACAGAATCTCCACAGCACAGTTGCCTTGATCTCCTGCTGCATGATTGTATTTTGCATTATTTTGCATACTCATTTGCATTTCATTAACGTGTGTCTGTGTTGCAGGTACCGTTTTCCCCGATCCAGGATTTCTTGCCTCCTATTATATTATTATGGGTTCTCTGAGGAAGACCGTGGCTTACAAGTTCCCTGTCCCTGATGTGGTTCGGCTGACCAGTTTGATTGCTTTAGCAGATGATTCTGTGAGAGATGAGTTCAGAAAGTCTTACGGCAAATTGCTCAGTTTGGTTCGTAAACCTTCTGCGTTCGAGTTGAATGGGTTGCACGCTCTGCTACAGTTCTACGACCCTCCGTTGAGATGTTTCACTTTCCAGGATTTTGTTCTCGCACCCACGCTAGAGGAATATGCTGATTTGCTAGGTGTGCCTGTCAAGAGGCAGATGCCTTTTGTTCATATGGATGCTGAGCCTGATCTAGCTGGTCTAGCTCCGCCACTTCATCTGGATGCCTCCGAATTGGTATTGACTAGTTGGAACAAGGTTCCTGGCTTCTCCTTGCAGTTTTTAGTGGGAAAGGCTCAGCAGTGCGCCAAGGACGGATGTTGGGTCGCGTTCAACGCCATTCTCGCCCTGTGCATATATGGCATCATTCTGTTCCCCAATATGCCCGATTTTGTAGACTTCGAAGCATTTCATATCTTCGCTTCAAGGAATCTAGTCCCTACCTTGATAGGAGATGTCTACCATTCCATCCACTACAAAAACGAGAACAGGAGGGGCAAGAATGTCTCATGCTGTGTGCCCTTGCTTTATAAATGGCTTGATAGTCATCTGCCCAAGACGGGTCCTTTTGTTTCGTCTTCAGCCACAGCTGAGTGGTCCGAGCGTCTGATGAGTTTATCTGCAGAGGATATTGACTGGTTTGACAGAGATAGGCTGGGTACCGAGGTCATCTTCAGCTGCAGCGGGTTTCCAAACGTGCATTTGATAGGCAGGAAGGGCTGTATAAACTACAATCCGTCTTTGATGGTCCGACAGTTCGTATGCTTTGAGAGCTCCGCCGAAGGATGAAGAGGTACAGGAATCTTTGTACCTCACTGGTCTTCTAGAGGGGGATCTGTTATCTAAGCTTCAGCGTGCATGGAATGGTATCAGTAAGAGGGGAAAGCCATTGCTGGGGAGAAGCAACAATCAAGCCTACGCTCCGTATGTGACTTGGATTAGAACCAGGGCAGATGCTATAGGGATGACGTTTCCTCATGCCAAGCCAGAAAGCCCTCCAATGATTGAAGAGCCTACTACCGTGCCCATTCAGCAGCATAATCAGGTGTTAGCTGAGCGAGATGAATTGAAGCGGGCGAACGAAGAACTGGAGAAAGAGTTGGCTCAGCTACGAAGCGAGAGGAATGAAGCCGTTCATTCTTTCAAAAGGCAAACAGAGCTGGTGAACCGGCTAGGTACAGACCTAACTAAGCAAATAGCTGAGTGTGAACGCATGGCTCAAGACTTCAAGGCTGTCAACAATGTACTGGCCACTAAGAAGCAGCACTTGGATGAAGTGTATCGGAGGATATCCAAGTTCAACCAGCACTGGAAGGCTTCCCTGGCCACCAGGAAAGAGAGGGAGGATAAGCTGATGCTACAGATCTCCAAGCTAGAAGCCCAGGTGAAAGATAGTGAGAAGAGGTTTGATGAAGAAACCGCTCGCAGATACGCCGTCGAAGGCCAACTCAACAGGGCTCTCGCTAACCTGAAGGAGCGCAAACTGACGTTTGAGTCCAAGAAACGGAAGTTAGAAGATTGTTTTGGCGAAGGAGCATGGGAAGGTTCGGTCGAAGGACTTCAGTATACCATTATGCAAAGGGAGTTACTCGTCGAAGGGTTACTCGGTCTGCCTGATCATCTAGAAACTAAGGAGTTGTTAGAAGAGTATCGCGCCTGTGGCCGTACTTGACTATTTGTATTCCTTTTGATCATTGTTGTATGCTGACCATCACCAGGCTTGTTGGCTGAGGTCACGTTATTGATTCATCTTGTACTCGCTGATGTTGTGTACTGCCTTGATGGGCTTTCTTTATATATGAGATTGTTATTTCCATGATTGGACTCAGACTTCTTCTTATTATCAACACAGGCACTCAGGCACTAGGATCGGGGGAAATCCCCCTAACGCACAGACACACGTTTGCATTTGCATGAAGCATTTGTATAACGAGCATTTTGTTGTTTTTCCTAACCCTTTTGTGTTTGACAGGTTGTTTCAGGTTGTTTCAGGCGGTTCCAGGATTGATCAGAGACCTATTCACCGCTATCCGACCAGAGCTAATCAAACCAGGATCATGGAGCAAGTGCAAATTGATGTTCAGGAACTCCGCGAAAGAATGGATCGCTTCATGGAGCTCATGCAAGCGGTCGCCAATGGCCAGGATCAGCTCAGGACCTTGGTTCAGCCTCTGATTTCAAGGGTTGATAGCAATGGCGTACTCCATGGAGGGACTGTTCCTACTCCTCCTCCAGTTGAAACTCCACAGAATGGTGTTCCCGTGACCGCGGGAAACGGCAGTGCCAACGACAATGTGATGGCCAACATGGGACTCAATACGACGGGCGTCGGTAATGGAAGTCTGGGAGCTAATGTCAATGTCGGGCCGGGCAAAGGCAATGCAGGCGTCGGGAATCTGTTTGGGCCTCAGCCATGGCTAGAGGATCGTCAGGACAATGTGTTCTCTCAAAGAGGTGCTGAAGGGGAGTTGAATGCTGAAGCACGGCTTAGGTTCAAGGCACTTGAAGATAAGATGAGAGATATCGAGAATCAGAATACTTTGGGCGTTGATATGTCCAAGTTGGGACTAATTGCTGATTTCAAGGTGCCTCCCAAGTTCAAGGTACCTGACTTTGAAAAATATAAGGGCACCACTTGCCCTCGTGTCCACTTGAGATCGTACTATAGAAAAATGTCTGCTCATTCTGAGGACGAGAAGTTGCTGATGCACTTCTTTCAAGACAGTCTTTCCGGGCTGTCCCTTGAGTGGTACATGAGTATGGAGCCTACTAGTGTGCGCACATGGAAGGACCTTGCTGAAGCATTTGTGCACCACTACCAATACAATAGCGACTTGGCCCCGAACTGAGTCCAACTGCAGAATCTGTCGCAAAGGAACAATGAAGGGTTTAAGGAATACGCCCAGCGGTGGCGTGAGTTGGCAGCCAGGGTTCACCCGCCGATGGTTGAACGTGAGCTAGTGCAGATGTTTGTAGCCACCCTCCCAGGGGTTTACTATGAGAATTTGGTCAGCGTCACTTCGAGACACTGCCCATGTCGTACGCACAACTTTTGCAAACTTTGCTTCAGCTACAGTTGATCCAGAAGAGAATGCTGGCTCCCTTGACAGGGGCACCTCCGCCAGGGTACGACGCGAATGCCACTTGTGAGTTCCACTCAGGGGCACCAGGCCACACAATAGAGAACTGCAAAGCCTTCAAGCATAAGGTGCAGGACATGGTGGATGCCAAGATCATCAACTTCTCCGATAATGTGCCAAATGTCACAAAGAATCCTATGCCGAATCATAGGGGAGGCGGAGTGAACGCCATTATCGAAGACGAGAGTTCAGATTTGTTGACTGACGTCAGAGATCTGAAGACGCCGCTTAGATTCGTTAAAGCTAAGTTGATGAAAAAAGGGTTCTTTCCAGGTTGTGGAGAGCTATGTATGGACTGTGCCACACGTTCTGATGGATGTGAGCAGTTAGTAGAAGGAATCCAAAGTCTGATGACTGAAGGGATTTTACAGTTTAGCCGGAGGGCCGAATGTGGATCAGGAGAGGTAGTGCTGAAGCAAGATGATGAGGTCGCCACCATCACCATCCCTTGCCAGAAGATAACTATTTCTGCGCCCAGACCGCCCACAATTACTATCACCAAAGCTGGGCCGATACCGTTTGAAAGCACGAATGCTGTCCCGTGGCATTATGGGGCTGAAGTCTACTGCAATGGACAGAAGTTGAAGCTGGAACCATTCGGGTCGACGGTGGAGGACCTTGCGGGAATCAGTGGTATTACTTGCAGCGGAAGAGTGTTTGCACCACCAGAGGTCATGGCGGATAAAGCAGTCAGAGCTGATGCGGCTGATAAAGGTAAAAGTAAAGTCGTTGAAGAGATCCCACGTGGGGTAGAAAAAGACGTACTTGTTAAAGATGCCGAGGAGTTTATGCGGTTGATTAAAAAGAGTGACTACAAGATTGTAGACCATCTCCATTAGACGCCCTCGAAGATTTCCATTCTGAACTTATTGTTGTGTTCCGAAGCGCACCGCAACGTGCTGCTGAAGGTGTTGAACGCCGCATATGTACTGCAGGAAATATCGGTAAATCAGCTAGAAGAGGTCGTAGCCCATGTGAATGCTGGAAATGGGTTAGGTTTCACTGACCTGGAGCTGACGCCGAAGGGGAGGAATCACAATAGCGCCCTGCACATCTCGATAGAGTGTAGGGGCACAATTATGTCGCACGTGTTGGTGGACACGGGTTCGTCACTTAATGTTCTTCCGAAGAAGGCATTAATGAAGTTGGATACTCGTGGAGTGATTTGCCCATCCAGTGATCTGGTTGTGAAGGCGTTCGACGGAACTAAACGCCACGTTTTCGGGGAGGTGACCCTGCCAATCCAAGTCGGTCCAGAAACGTTCAACGCGATCTTTTATATTATTGACATCATGCGTGCCTACAGTTGTCTCTTGGGTCGGCCGTGGATCCATGCTGCTGGTGCCGTGACCTCCACGTTGCACCAGAAACTCAAATATGCTGTCGTAGGTAGCATCGTAACCGTGTGTGGCGAGGAAGACATAATGGTGAGCCATTTGTCGTCCTTTAAGTATGTGGAGATGGATGGCGAAATCCATGAGACTCTATGCCAAGCGTTCGAAGCTGTCAAAGTGAAGGACGTAGCTCCTGTAGTCACAGAAAAGCCAGAGATGACTCTCTCCTCATTCAAGGAAGCTCGGGCCGTTGTCCAAGCTGGATCTACCCCAGGCTGGGGGCGAATTTTGGAGATACCCAACAAGCAAGATAAGTTTGGGTTGGGATATTCTCCTGGAGCTGAAGCTTCTTCTTCTTCTTCTAGCAGTGCATCGCGAGGTAAAGGGATGATCCAGTTTACCAGTGGCGGAGTGATTTTCGAAAGCATCAACGCGGTGTCTGAAGACAACGGAGATAGCGAATGTGACCTCGACTCTTGGATCAAGCCAAGCAAGCCGGGCGAGGGCCTCAACAATTGGTCCGTCAAGGATATCATCCAGATGACAAGCGAAGAGTAATGATTTACTTTTTCAATCATTGTACAACCCTATGCCCTGCCCGGGGCATAGTGGTTTTATTGTCAGGGCCTTGTTGGATTATGTACATGCATTTTGTTAATAAATCAAAGGCGTTTTCTTCGTATTCAAATATTGTGATCTCTGTTATTCCTGTTTTATATTTGTTTTGAAAAACAATAAAATGGCAATGGGGTTTGTGCTAACCTGCACATCCTTGTTTTGAACTTAACCCTTGTTATTGCAGGATCCACATAACAGATGACATCGACTCTGGACCTTCTACGGCTCACTTCGACTTCGATTGCCCGATCTATCAAGCCGAAGAAGAGATTGATGAAGACGAAGACCTTCCTGAAGAGTTGGCCCGCTTGTTGAAACAAGAGGAGAAAGTTATTCTTCCTCATGAAGAGGAGATCGAGATCGTGAATCTGGGTTCTAAAGAACTCGTCAGAAACGTCAGGATAGGGGCTGCACTGCAGAGTGATGTCAAACAGAGATTAGTCGAGATGCTGAGAGAGTATAGTGACGTCTTTGCTTGGTCATACGAAGATATGCCCGGACTTGACACGGACATCGTGGTCCACCACTTGCCGCTGCGAGAAGATTGTCCTCCCGTTAAGCAGAAGCTTAGGAGGACGAGACCAGATATGGCCGTTAAGATCAAAGAAGAAGTGCAGAAACAACTTGATGCTGGCTTCTTAGCGGTCACTACTTACCCTCCGTGGGTCGCCAACATAGTGCCTGTACCGAAGAAGGACGGTAAGGTACGAATGTGCGTCGATTATTGGGATTTGAATAGGGCGAGCCCTAAAGATGATTTCCCGCTGCCTCATATTGATGTGTTGGTCGACAATACAGCCCAGTTCTCCGTGTTTTCGTTCATGGATGGCTTCTCCGGTTACAACCAGATCAAGATGGCGCCGGAGGACATGGAGAATACGACGTTTATCACTCCTTGGGGAACATTTTGCTATAAGGCAATGCCTTTCGGTCTGAAGAACGCAGGGGACACTTACCAACGAGCAATGGTTACTTTATTTTATGACATGATTCATCATGAGATTGAAGTCTATGTTGATGACATGATTGCGAAGTCCCAAACGGAGGAGGGACATCTGGTCAATTTGCTGAAGCTTTTTGAGAGGCTTAGGAAGTTCAGGTTGAGGCTGAATCCTAATAAGTGTACTTTCGGAGTGCGGTCCGGAAAGTTACTGGGGTTTATCGTGAGTGAAAGAGGCATCGAGGTTGATCCTGTGAAGATAAAAGCCATACAAGAAATGCCAGTGCCAAAAACAGAAAAAGAAGTTCGTGGTTTCCTGGGCAGAATAAACTACATTGCAAGGTTTATCTCTCAGCTCACAGCCACATCTTAACCGATGTTCAAGCTTTTAAAGAAAGATCAGGCGATTACCTGGAATGAGGATTGCCAGAAGGCATTCGATAAGATAAAGCAGTATCTTCAAGAACCTCCGATCTTGATACCCCCAGTGGCTGAACGGCCATTAATCATGTACTTGACAGTTCTTGAGAATAGTATGGGGTGTGTTCTCAGTCAGCACGACGAGACGAGCAGAAAGGAGCATGCCATTTACTACTTGAGTAAAAAGTTCACAGACTGTGAATCTCGTTACTCGATGCTGGAGAAAATGTGTTGTGCATTAGCCTGGGCTGCCAAACGTTTACGACAGTACATGCTCAATCACACCACCATGCTAATTTCAAAGATGGATCCGATCAAGTACGTCTTCGAGACGCAAGCGTTTTCGGGCAGGATTGCCAGATGGCAAATGGTGTTGACAGAATATGATATTCAGTATGTTTCCCAGAAGGCCATCAAGGGAAGCGTATTGTCTGATTACCTTGCCGAACAACCGATCAAAGATTACCAGCCGATGAAATTTGAATTCCCTGATGAGGATATCATGTTTCTCAGAGCGAAGGATTGCGATGAGTCGTTGCCCGACGAGGGGCCCGATAGGAAATCCCAGTGGAAGTTGATATTTGACGGGGCGGTTAATTCCTACGGAAGTGGCATAGGGGCGGTCATCACGACTCCCCATGGATCCCACATCCTGTTCACTACGAGACTGACGTTTTCGGTCACCAATAACGAAGCGGAGTACGAAGCATGCATCATGGGTCTAGAAGAGGCAATTGATTTAAGAATCAAGAATCTAGACGTATATGGTGACTCAGCGCTTGTGATCAACCAGATTAAAGGGGAGTGGGAGACTCGTCAATCGAATTTGGTGTCGTACATGAACTATGCCAGAAGGCTACTTCCGTTCTTTGATCGAGTGGAACTCCATCATGTGCCCAGAGCAGAAAATCAGATGGTTGATGCCTTAGCCACGTTGGCTTCAATGTATAAAGTCAATTTTTGGAATGAAGCTCCAAGAATTGTCCTTTCTCGTCTTTATAGACCTGCATTCGTCTTTGCGATCGAGGAAGCCGCCGACGGCAAGCCATGGTTCCATGACATCCAGACTTTCCTTATGACTAAGGAGTATCCTGCGGAGCGTCAACCCAGGATAAGAAGACTCTGAGGAGGTTGTCTGGAAATTTTTATCTCAATCCTGATAGAGTTTTGTATAAAAGAAACCACGATCTCGTGCTACTCAGATGTGTAGATGAGAAAGAGGCGAGTATGCTCATGGAAGAAGTCCATGAAGGCACATTTGGTACGCACGCCGGCGGGCATGCTATGACAAGAAAGATCCTGAGAGCGGGATACTACTGGCTGACGATGGAATCAGATTGCTTTAAATTCGCGAAGAGATGTCATAAATGCCAGATTTATGCTGATAAAGTTCATGTGCCGCCGTGCCCGTTAAATGTCATGTCCTCCCCGTGGTCGTTCTCCATGTGGGGCATCAACATGATAGGCAAGATCGAGCCCACTGCATCTAACGGTCATCGCTTCATTCTAGTAGCTATCGACTACTTCACCAAGTGGGTGGAGGCAGCCTCATATGCTAATATGACCAAGCAGGTGGTGGCTAAATTCATAAAGAGGGATATCATCTGTCGTTACGGAATTCCTGAGCGAATCATTACTGATAATGCTTTGAATCTGAATAACAAGATGATGAAGGAGCTGTGCCAGAGTTTCAAGATTGAACACCACAACTCATCTCCTTACCGGCCGAAGATGAATGGCGCCGTTGAAGTGGCCAATAAGAACATCAAGAAGATTGTTCAGAAGATGGTTGTGACCTACAAAGATTGGCACGAGATGCTGCCATTTGCACTGCACGGTTATCGTACGACGGTACGTACGTCGACTGGGGCAACTCCTTTCTCCTTAGTGTACGGTATGGAAGTTGTCCTACCGTTAGAAATGGAGATCCCTTCTTTGCGAGTTTTGGTTGATGTGAAACTCGACGAGGCAGAATGGATTACGAACCGACTGAACCAACTCAGCCTGATGGACGAGAAGAGGTTAGCATCGATCGCGCATGGTCATTTATACCAAAGCCGAATAAAGAAAGCTTATGATAAGAAGGTGCGTCCTAGAAGCTTTCAGACGGGTGATCTCGTCCTGAAGAAGATTCTTCCTTCACACTCCTATCACCAGGGCAAGTGGACTCCCAATTACGAAGGTCCGTAGGTCGTCAGAAAGGTCTTCTCGGGAGGAGGTTTGTTGTTATCCACGATGGATGGTGAAGATTTTGCATCCCCAGTGAACGCGGACGCAGTTAAAAAACACTTTGCTTGAAAGTGACCCGCTGGACTGTAAAAAGAGAGTCCAGGCAAAAATGGGGCATCCCGGCGAACCATAAAAAAGGAAAAAGGTTCGGGCAAAAATTAGGGATATAAATTGAAAAATGTACACCCGCAAAGTCGAAAACCCGGATGGGCGACTTAGGCAAAAAAGGGTATCTCAGTGAACCGAAAACCCGCAAAGGGCGGTTCACGCAAAAGTTAGGGATTTGAAAAAGCAAATGACTGCGTTCCGCGTGTGGACTTTCTTTGTTTAGTGGTTTGGAAGACCTGAGGGCCTTTTATCTGAATCAATCTCTTCTGAAGCTGAAGCGTTAGAGAAGTATAGAAGTCGAGTGGGCCATAGAGGGATCAACTCATGGTGTTCGTCTACGCCTCGTTGCCGACATTTGTATATACGGATGTATATTTATGTTTTATTTTTGCGTGGCTTCCTTATTCCAGGAGCTTGCATTTGTTGTAAAACATTTTTACCCATTCAGGGGTTCGTTATCAATAAAATGTATAATATTCAGCAATTCTGTTTGCCTGTTTAGCATTTATCTGTTTTGTTTGCGAAAAAGAACGCCGATGTTTTTGATAAAATGCGCATACATAAACTTACTGGCCTAGGCCACTGATTGTTGAAACAATGAATTACTTGAAAATTGTCACGAGATAATAACCTTGATAGGTCCCTTTGAGAAGGGTATCTTGTCTGTTTGTTTGTGTTGTTACAGGTGTAGCATATTCCAGACAGTGCGTCGTGCGTATCCCCAAGCAGGATGATTCCTCCTTCTCGAACAAAGTTCAGCAGCCTCTCCCCGCAGAGTCTGAGCCCGAGATCGTGAGCATTGATATGTCTCCCAGGCAGAGAAGATTCTCTCCCCGATCAGACGCATCCTGAAGGAACGTCATCTCCTCAGCTGAGTCATTCACCGAAGTGTGCAGTAGTTGTTAGTTCAAGACTGAAGTCTCCAGCGGAATTGAGTTTCCCCACCAGAGTCGTTATCTCCCGGGAAGTATCCGTGAAGGTCGTGCAGTTTATCCCCGCGATTGACATCGCTTTCCCTCAGCAGGTCCAGGTTCTCGTAGAGCTTCCTTCCCCTGCAGCAGTCAACTGAAGTTCACTTCCCCACAGCGTCCAATTGAGATTGGCGTGACCTTGTTCTCCTTGGCAGGATGATTCCTTCCCCCTATCAGAGTGGTTCTTCCTCCTTGACAGGAGGATCTCCCTTCAGCATTTATTTTGCTGACGGGATCGCATTATTTTGCATGAATGCATAGCATTTATCATAAACGCATAGCATTTCCACCGTGTGGAGCATTGCGCCATTTCCGAAGCATATGCATAATAAGCATGATCTAGGTTGTTACCGTTCTTGTTTTGCAGGTGTTCCGCCACATAATTGTTTGCTCAAGATGATTCTTGAATTCTCCCCAACGAAATCGCTTGCTCAAGATGATTCTTGAATTCCCCAGCAAGGTCGTTTGCTTAAGATGATTCTTAAAACCCCCAGTGCAGTCGCCAGAGTTGGTTGCTCAAGTTGATGCTTAGAGTCCCCGGCAGAATGTTTGCTCAGGATGATTCCTGAAATCTCCAGCGTGGTTATTGGTTCAGGATGATTCTTGAAGTCCTCAGCAGAGTTGATTCACCCAGAATGATTCCTGGATCCCCGAAGCAGAGTTACTTGATAGTTCTCCAGAATCCCCAGCGGAGATGTGTCATCCCCAGCAGGTTTCTGAACATCGAAGTTGAAACTTCCCCTAAAGACTTGATGATTGAAGTCCGACCGTGTTAACGAAGCAGTTCTCTCAGCTGATGCAGAGTGCCTGATGGCAGAAGATTGGATATCCCCCAATTGGTTCATGATTGACCAAGAACTTTATTCCCGACTTACTGATGAAGTCCGACTGATGCCCAAAAATTTCTTTGAATGCCCGATGGCATGATCAACTTGTTGACCTGATGAGTCCCGAGGAATCCTGATGCCTGACGTCATGATCGACCATGTATTACCGGTTACCGTGTGACCCATTCTCCAGCTAGTTGCCGTGCAACTAATATTTCAGTTTTCGAAGATTTGTTCCCGTCAGAGTACCGTGTACTTGTGCAGCCTGCAAATTTCCGGGTTTGTTGGTATTCAACCGTCTTGTACCTTGATTGGTTGAGAGTCGTTCTCTTCTCACCCAGTCGGGTCCAAGCCATTTGAATAGGGGCAGCTGTTGCACCCCAAAATTTGACCAACATTTCTTTACCTAGCTTGTGGTTCATCTCATTCACATTAGCATTATCATCTGCATTACATTGACATGTATGCAGTAGGTCAAGAGGTATGATTACCAATCAAGAGCACCACAAGACTTTGAAGCTAGCCAAGAGGGCTATTCAAGTGTTCAAGGGTTGATATCCTCGTCAGAGAAGTTAAGAGATCCTCAAAGAGATTGGTTGAAACCAAGGTTGTGTGCCTCCTAACTTGAGAGTTGTGGTAGCTCCTCAGATGATTCTGAAGCCATGAGGATGGACTTGAAGCTTTGATAGAGCTTATGAGATGTCTTGAAATCCATCATGAAGCCTAGAGAGGTCATTGTGCAAGATTAAAGAGACCCAGCCATGAGTGGTGTAATTAGGGTTTGACTGGGTCAACCCTAGGTCAACTGATGATTTGGAGAGGGTTGATACCTAATCCAAGAGCCATGTGATCATGGATTGATGCATTGAGATGCTATAAGGATGATTCCAAGGTCAACTCATCATGATTGAGGAGTTTGAGAAGTTTCAGGCTAGGGTTTCTAAGGCTTGACAGTGTAAAATCCCCTAGTTTGACCCCTATCTTCAAGGCAGTTTAGCTCAGTATGTGATTGTCATCTCATCTTACCCCCAACATGAATGTTGTGGAGCTTGCTCTTATCTTTAATTTGAGTACTAGAAGTCCTAGATAGGATTTGTAGAACTCAAGTTATGACTTTGACAAGTTACAGGTCATGTGAGGTATGTGAATCTGGGGCCTTGAAAGTCACCCAACTTGCATCAAACTTTTGCCCAAGAAGGATGATTCCTATGAACTTTTGGTCAACATGAATGTTGTTCCTTATCTTCTTAGATTTCTAGAGAGTACTAGAAGTCCTTGATAGGATTTGTAGAACTCAACTTATGGCTTTGACAAGTCAAGGGCATTTTGGTCATTTGGAGATTATAGGTCATTTCAAGCATAAGGCCATAACTCCTATTTCCAAGCTTCAAATGGAAAAATCTTCAACATCAAACTTGCTTAAAATGATGTTTTAAGGTTAGTAAGGAGGTCAGAGATGTTGAAAAGGCTTGTAGCTCAAAATGGTAAAAATGACCTAAAATGGAGGCATAAGTTAAATAAGTCAAAGTTGGAAATTGAAATTTCCAAGTTACACATCCAAACCATGGCATGTAATAGGTCATTTTGACTCTAAAAAGCATTTTAGAAACAATGGTTCAGCCACATTTTTGATTTGAGGTTTAGATCATGGACTTCCTTTGGAAAATGGTTGCTTGCATATTAAGGTACATATGCAAAACACAAGGAAACTCAATACACAAGCTAGCTAAGTATCCTAACACCTCATATATCTCATCTAAGGAGATTTTCAAGTCAGAACAAGTTGCTGCAAGAGGCATAGCATGAGATGGCATGTGAGATGAGATGAAATCAAAAACTCATGGCATGAGAATCCCAAATTCTCATTGGATGATTCCAGAAAGTTCTGGATGGTTTAGAATCATCCTATATAGTGTTTAGAACTTGCTCAGATGCAAGGTTGGTGAGAGATTAGAGAGGAGAGTGAGATAGCCATTTCAATTTCTTCCATTGCAAGTTGAAATCAATTTCTACTTTCCACACCATTTCCATTGCTTCTTTCAATCCCAATACCTTCCATTGATCATACTGAATGTGTGCATACCAAATTGAGGGCAAGATCATGAAGAATTGAAGAGTTAGCTTTTGGATTTTGGGAGCTGCAAGTCACAATCAAGTTTGGAGATTCAGGCTTTCTTGATCAAATCTTTTGCAAACAGAAGCTTTAACATCAATCAAGGAGTGTTTCTGAAGAGTTTGAGAGGTTGAAGTGAAGCTTTGACCTATCTGATATTCAAGATTTGACAGGTTTGTAACTTTTCTTCTACACCATGATTTAAGCATAATTAGTTAGAATTGTTAGGTTAGAATGGTTAGAGACAAATAGGAGATGGATTCTGGAAAGTTTGAGAGCAATTGGTGAAGTTCAAGATAGTGACACCATTTCTGTTTACCATCATAACTTGCTGAATCTTGAGAGATAATCTTGGTATGACAGTGGAAATTGATCAGTGTAACCTGAGGAAGAGATTGAGCATCATAATTTCAAGAATGGTGAACTTTGATTCCTGAGCATATTTGGAAGTTTGATTCGTGTTTTAGGTTTGAGGAAGTTTCAATGGATTTTGATACCATGGTTAGATTCAGGGTAAAATTCTGGATGAGCTAGGATTTTGAATTTTAGTTTTTCATGGAGAATTGATGAGATACGAGTGAGGAAGATGAGTGTGAAGAACTCTGTTTCAGCCATGGCTTTTCCCTCCAAGGCATTCAAAATGAAGAAGATGATGTAGGAGCCATTAGATTAGGAGGAGACCTTTGACTGAGTGGAGATCCAAGGGCCAGGAATTGATTTCATTTTGTGAAGGATCTGAGTTCCATGCCAAACGCAGCCGTTTCACTTAAAATTCGTTTTGGGCTTAAGTGATGAGATTGATATCCACACTCCAAGTCTTGGCCCATTTGCATTTTGAACTAATTTCCTTTACTAAATGCACCGAGTTCTTTTCTTTTTCTTGGTATTTTGAATTGATTTTCTGATTAAATAACTGGGCCTAGCACATTTATTGTTTGCACCCCCATTTAGAGCCCACTCATGAATTGAATTGTATGGCATTGCTATCTGCACCAATGTTTTCATATTTTAATTTCTTTTTCTCCATTTTACTTTAATCTTTGAAAAATCATATTAAATAGAAAAATGATGATTTTTACATGGGGATTTTTTCTCCTATTTCATGTTAATGTCTAGAAAATTATGAAATCAAAATATTTGCGTTTCATGCATTTTTAATATTTTTTAAGTATTTTTTCTTTTAATAGCATTTTAATTCATTTTATGTTGATGCATAGATTTGTAGAATTTTGTTTAGCTAGTTCCCTTTGAATTTTTAGGTCATTATTTTTAGGATACTTAGATTACGACTTTAGCTCCCGTCTAGATTTATTCCATAATTTTGTGATTAATTTTTGATTAGTTTAGATTAGATGACTTTAGGTTGTATAGAATTAGGTCAATCCTTAACATAGGTCCACAATAACACTAGAATTTTGGGTTTCTAGGTCAAGTTAGATGTTGGGACATATAGGGTATTAAGGGTAGGTATATAGGATCCCCTAGGAATTATATTAGATTTTAATATAATAGTATACTATTTTTTAATTGATTTTTGTAGTTGATTGTTGTTTGTGTTGCCGTTGTGGGCTTGTATTTTGTTTGCCTTGCTTTGTGGGTTTTTGCTTGGTTTGGTGGGCTTGGTCTTGCTTTGTGGAGCATGGAGGAGCATAGTAGAAGACTTGAAGGTTGAAGAAGGAGCTTGAGAGCTTGAAGACTTGTTTGTTTTGTTGTTGTTTTAGGGTTAGGGATTAGGGAGAGCTTAGACTTAGTTGATTCCTTTCTTAAACATGGATGGTATCTTTCACCTCCATTCTTCCCCATGATTCAAGGTCCTTCCATGGTATTCACCTCCCTCCTTTAGAGGGATAAGTGATTGTACCTAGGAAGCAGAACTTTTGAGGGAACCATTCTTCTGATGTTAAACCCTTATAGGTCACCTTGGGTGGTCAATAAGCAGTTTAATATCCTATCTTATCCAGTTAAGTGATTTCTTCTGGTTTGAGCATCTTGAGAGATGTTGGGCTTGAGAGTGAAGATGAAGACTTCATTGAAGAGTATGGAAGAGGGTGATTCCTTGAGCATTGCCATTGTAGCTGAAGCTTGAAGAACAAAGGATAAGTTGATACTTACTTTGAAGCTTGGAGATCCTGAAGGAATCAAGTTGATACTTGTGGTGAAAGTGAAGCCTGAAGGGGGAGCTGATTAAGGAGCTGAAGCTTGAAGAAGAGAGGATAAGTTGAGACTTATGTTGAAGGGTTGAAACCTTGGAAGCAAATTGATATTTGTCAAGAGTGATTGAAGTATGAAGACTGAGTTGATGTCAGAAGAGCTGAGGCTTGGGGAAGAGAGAGGAGTTGATCTGCTTTCTTGTCTGTTTTCTTATCTGTATTGATGTGCCTTGTTTGACTTGCTTGATGCATTAGAATAAGTCCATATCTAGACTTTAATCTAGGAGCGTGATTGCATTAGAGGTTGAGTTGCTCCCTCTGCTTGTATTGTTACTGTATGGCTTTGCTTGCGGGTATTCGGTAGAGCCCTGCTCCCTTGCCCATGTGGTTTATTTTGCTTGATAGCATGATTTTATTCTTCTGTATGATTGCAGTTTACTGTATTTTGCTTGATAGCATGTTGTTATTTCTGTATGATTACTGTGATTCATATCTGGCTTGAGGTTGAGATGAGCTTGTGGAGGCTGCTACCCCACACACATTTCCTCCCTCACTTGCATTGCATGCATTTTACTATATTATTGTTTACTGTTTAAGCTGATGCTTTATCTGTTTCTGTTTATCATTGACATGATCCCTTAGGACTCTCATTTCCTTTGATAAGGAAGTGATGATAGAACTTTAGGTTGAAACCTATGCATGATAACTTCTAGGAGTTCCCTGTTTCTAACAGTAGGACTTGATAGTCTCCCTTTAGTTGAACCTGTTCTCTTCTCATCTCAAAAAAGCTTAAGATACAGTAATCATGAATGATTTCTTTCGTACGTTACGAGCCTTAAGCTATCTGAGAAAGGATTGTTGGAGAGATTCTTTTCAACAGTCTGGATGTTTAGTATGGCACCCTTTGGGTGACATGCGATGCATTCACTCTCAGGTCATAGTCTTTAGTGCGATTGAAATTGCAAACACAATAAAAAACACTTCTTTCGTAAAAGACAGAAAACAAACTTCAAACCTTTTTGCCCCGTGGGCCCATAATTCAAAGGAAGCTTTTCTGAAGAAAAGAGTGTCGTTAAACTTCAGCGCCAACGCAAACAGGTTTTGTCCCTAACTGCTGGAACTGCTGTTTAACCTTGCCCATAATTCAAAGGAAGATTTTCTGAAGAAAAGAGTGTCGTTAAACTTCAGCGCCAATGCAAACAAGCTTTGTCCCTAACTGCTGGAACTGCTGTTTAACCCTACTCGATAAAACAGATGAATCTGAATTCCCGTGATCCATAGTATCCCGAACTACGTAAGCTCTGATCTCTCATATCTGTTGAGAGTACGTAGGCACAATACTGATGTATTAGCGAGCCACCTTCCCCATAACCCGTCGTAGGCCGAACTACGTCGACTCTGATTTTCTCTAATGATAATACGTAGGCATAAAGTGCGACGCTTTGCCGAGTCATTTTCTTTTCTGTTTTAAGCCAGCCTTGATAGGTAGATAGATAAACCAACTCGTCCAGTAAACACAACAAGCGTGGATCCCATCGAGTATGATGGACGTGAGGGGTGCTAATACCTTCCCCTTGCGTAACCGACTCCCGAACCCAGACGACGGTTGCGATGACCTTCTCTTACCCTTTTCGTCATGTTTTTCCGATCGTTTCCTTTCCCGCCCCGAGGGATAAATAACGAAAGGTGGCGACTCTTCTGTTTTGCCAGCACCTTATTTTCGCGAAAGCGACATGGGTATGTCATCTTGTTGATGTCAGATTGTGCGAGTGTTTGCTCTATCATCTTATTGGTGGAAGTATAAGATGTGAGTTCGCTCCATCATCCTTTTTATGGTGGGTCTGTCATCTTGTTGATGACAGATTGTGCGAGTGTGTTCATCTATCATTGTTTTGGTGATAGTACCCTGTGTGAGTTTTCTCCATCAACCTTTTGGTGGTGGGTCTGTCATCTTGTTTATGTCAGATTGTGCGAGTGTTTGCTCTATCATTCTTTTGGTGGTAGGATTCGGTGTGAGTTTGCCCCATCATCCTTTTGGTGGTGGGTCTGTCATCTTGTTGATGTCAGATTGTGCGAGTGTTTTCTCTATCATCCTTTTGGTGGTAGTAGCCGGTGTGAGTTTGCTCCATCATCCTTTCGGTTGTGGGTCTGTCATCTTGTTGACGTCAGATTGTGCGAATGTTTTCTCTATCATCCTTTTGGTGGTAGTAGCCGGTGTGAGTTTGCTTCAACATGCGTTTGGTGATGCGTATGTCATCTTGTTGATGTCAGATTGTGCGAGTATTTGCTCTATCATCCTATTGGTGGTAGTAGCTGGTGTGAGTTCGCTCCATCATCCTTTTGTGGTGGATCTTTCATCTTGTTGATGACAGATTGTGCGAATGTGTTCATCTATCATCCCTTTGGTGGTAGTACTCGGTGTGAGTTTGCTCCATCAACCTTTTGGTGGTGGGTCTGTTATCTTGTTGATGTTAGATTGTGCGAGTGTTTGCTCTATCGTCCTTTTAGTGGTAGCAGTCGGTGTGAGTTTGCAACGTCATCCTTTTGGTGGCGGGTCTGTCATCGTAGTGATGTCATATTGTGCTAGTGTTTTTCTCTATCATCTTATTGGTGGTAGTAGCCGGTGTGTGTTAGCCCCATACACCTTATGGTGGTGTGTCTATCATCTTGTTGATGTCAGATTGTGCGAGTGTTTTCTGTATCATCCTTTTCGTGGTAGTAGCCGGCGTGAGTTCGCAACGTCATCCTTTTGGTGGCGGGTCTGTCATCGTAGTGATGTCAGATTGTGCGAGTATTTTGCTCTATCATCCTTTTGGTGGTAGTAGCCAGTATGAGTTTGCTCCATCATCCGTTTGGTAGTAGGTATGTCATCTTATTGATGTCACATTGTGCGAGTGTTTGCTCTATCATCCTTTTGGTGGTAGTAGCAGGTGTGAGTTTGCAACGTCACGCTTTTGGTGGCAGGTCAGTCAATTTTAGTGATGTCAGATTGTGCGAGTGTTTTGCTCTATTATCCTTACTGTGGTGTGTCTTATTAGACTATGGCACGGATCTAGAAGGGGGGGGGGGGGGGTTGAATAGATCCCCAATTAAAAATCGAGTCGGCGCTACCAATTCAAAATTGGTTTTAAAAATGTTTTAAGTGCGGAAGCGGCCGAGGAAAATTGTAGTCTAAAACGAACGGTTATTGGAAAACCGGATATACGTAAGCCTATGGATTTATGACAATTCGTAAAAATAAAATCACAACACAAACTATGCTTATCAATTATTTACTTCAATTTGCAAGGTTACCTAGTTCCAATGAAACACAAGGCACACAAAAACTAGAAGCAAAATAAGACAATTTTAGTTCAGGACTTTTGTCGAACAGTTTGTGTGCACAAATATCTCAAAGGATATTTATGTTGAGTAAGAGATTGGAAATGCCCTAGTACAATATTTTATTGTACTTAGTAGTTAAAAACAGAGTTTCAACACCTTACTCAATTTGTATCACAGTTTGACAATAATCACTTAAGCTAGAATCACTTATTTTATAAGCTGAATTGAAAATGACAGAAACTAAAGAACACACGATTTGATGAGGCAGTTCCCCCGTCGTCCTCGCTTCGGGGTACGTCTGCCCTCAATTCTAAAATTAGAATTGAGATATATTGAATATATATCACCTGTTGGAATGAACAGTTTACAAAAGAGTTGATAGACAATGATACAAACAATCTCAAATGTTGTTGATGCTTGCTATCACTTCTTGCACCTTGATTCAAGATGAATCAAGCCCTTCAATTTGTTGTGAATGACCTCCGATTCCAGCCACCTTAATGAAAAACCTTCCGTTGTTCAAACCTTCGGCTCGGCTGATCTTAGACACCAACAAATCAAACCCGGAAAGTCTTCAACACTTCAACGCCCTCGCTACTAAACTGATGAACCTTCCGTTGATCAATTACCTTCGCACCTGCTTGAATGTTGAACGAACTATTCCGTAGCAAAAGCCCTCAAAACCTTCTAGTCTTGATGGGTAAAACCCTCAAGGTTTTCTGCAAGAAACACCTGCCCCAATTTCCACTCGAACCGGATCTTCAATCAACGCGTTCGAACCTTATCACCCTTGAACAAGACACCAATCACAGCAAAAATGATTGTGTATATTTGTGGATTTATGTGTTGTGTGAAGGATGAAGATGAAGAAATATGTTGCACCTATTTCACGTTTCTTGCCCTGACAATTTACTCAAGATTTCAATTGTTAGTTGTTAAAATTTAGCAAAACTCTATTTATAGTAATAACCAAAACAGTCAACTGAACAAAATTTTAAACACAGCAAGAAAAACTGCACAGCGCGCGAACGGTCGACCATAGGGTCGGCGTGCGCTGACCCTTGGGGAATGCTCAGCTCCATGCGCTGAGTGGCATGGTCGACGCATGGCTTCATGCGCTGATCCATGGAAAATCAAAACACTCATGCGCCGACTGTACGGTCGATGCATAGCTTCCATGCGCTGAGCCGTGAGAAATGCCAGGCTTCATGCGCCGACTGTATGGTCGACTCACTGCTTATAAACCTGCAAAAATAACAGCTTTTTCCATTTTGTGCATCCTGCCACATTAAGTTATGACACATATTAAGGTATAGTGATTTAACAATGAAAAAGAGGTATAGCATGATGAAAGTATTGCATGATGCTTCTAATTTGTCCAAGGTTGTGTTTTGTCATCATCGAAAACTCGGAGGCCTGTATTGTGAGACAGCTTGCCCTCACATTCTCCCCCTTTTTGATGATGACAACCTTTTGCACACAACATGCGATGTCTTTAATCATAGTTGTACGCTCTCCCCCTTTCTTTTTCAGTCAAAGCATTTGTGGTGGTTGGCGCTTTTCTCCCCCTTTGACAACATCAAAAAGAAACGGAGAACTATAAAGCCTTGACGGATTAACAATATATCTAACATGAAATCAAGAAAAAACCATACAATATATCCAACAGATAATAATTAAACATACACCAATATTGATACATAATATTGATAAGAAACGAAGATAGAACATAAAGTAGCAGCACATAAAGTCTTGACAGAATTTAGGAATTAAACAAAACACCATAACAAAGTTTGCAACCAAAAACAACGAAAGAGACTATGATGCATGCAATCAAAATAGCAAATGAAACCATAATAAGATGAACACAAGCTTAATAACCCCGTCCACGTCCACGACCACGGCCACGCCTCTCATAGAAATGGGGATGGCGTTGAGGATGAGCCAAATCAGTGAACTCTTCAGTGATGTTGTTCAGGATGTCGAGACTCTCAGTAATTGCCCGTTCTTCAGCTTGATGGGAGTGAATGAGAATCTCAAAGCGAGCATCCAGCTGTGTGGAGATTCCACTGATCCGCTCATTTTGAGTTTGCAGCTCAGAGCGAACTTGTTCCATCCGTTCATCCTAACTTCTCATAAAATTCTGCTGCTGTTCCTGCATAGTGGTCATGAAATTACGTTGGTCTAATTGCATGGACTGCATCATTTCCAGAATGTCTGAGTTGTTGGATGGTTGTTGAGGAGAAGGAGGTGCCTCAAAGGTAGGTTGATAGGGCTGATAGAATCTCCCAAGTGTGGTCCACCCAATGTATTGCCATTCACCCCAGCCTTGGTTATTTTCCTCACTGTCAGTTTCTTGTTGACCCGTGTAAGGAGTCCAGTCATTATTGAGGTTGGAATTTGGTGGCGGCTCTTGATAGTTGTCTGGAGGCTCATATGTTTGACGCTCTGTATGATCAGCTTGGTCTGGTTGCACTGTGTCAGCAGCCTGTGTATCCTGTTCTTGTTCTTCTTCACTTTCATCTGAACCATCTGCACTTGCTTCATTCTCTTCACCTTCGGACTCATCTGCACTCTCTTCACTTGATGATTCGGACTGAGGCATATTTGCGCGGCGATAGAATTTGTACTTCTGGTATTTGCGAATCCAGACGTATCCCATCATTGAGAAAACTTTTGGACTGAATTCTTTGTCAGCGGAAATAGAAGTGTATGCAAAGGAGGGGTAGTTCACATTTGCAGAATTGAGGACCTCTTGGATGAAGGATCCATAGGCAAGTGCCGTACTTCGTTTGGAGTCACACAATTCATACATGCGACTCGCAATGTAATATGGCCAGTTGATTTTGATGCCGTGACCCAGGATATGTATGAGATGAACTTCAGCCTGTTCCACCCTTGATAATCCACCCTGTTTGGGCCGCAAAATGCGCGCCACAATCCACTGAAGAATTCTTGCTGAAGTTTTGAGTTTCCCGGAAGTGACAGATCGTGGAAAAGCAGCACTGTTCACAATGTGGGCAGGATAGGGTCGCTTAAGCATACCATTCAGTGCAGTTTTGAACTCATAACCTTCAATTGTGCGTGAATCAGTTACTTCAGCCAGAGGAGGTTCATTTTCCTCCACAGTCATATCAAAATATTTGTTCCAAATTTCAGAAGTTAGAGATACCTGAGTGGGTTCGATAACGGAGTGGAAATTTTCACCATGAAATTTATCATTGAGACCAGTATAGAATATACGTACCAGGTCTTCACTGTACTTGGCATTGCATTCAAGAAATCTCTCAATACCGTGATATGTGAGATAGGTCATGATTTCTCCAAGATGCATGTGTTCGGCAACAAGTTCGTAGAATGCATGTTGTCGTACAACCTTTCTTCGACCAATATCCTTGTTGAAGTTTTCACAGAGGGATAGATGAACAAGTGATTCGGGGGTAATGGGTATTAAGGCAGATGTTGACCCTCTTGACCTCTTTTTGGTGGGTCTATGAGAAGATGAAGCCATGGGTAGAGATTTTGGTGGGTAATGAGAAATGGGAGGATTCTGAAATGGGAGAATGCTGTGGGTTCAGAAAATAGTTTCCCCTTTTTAAGAGAAACTTAGGGTTTGTTGGAGAGTGGAAGAGACAAGAAGAAGTAGTGGAGGGTAGTAGATGCAACTCCCTAGGTATATGAGTGGATGCATGTAACTACCTTTAATGAGGAGACTTGAAACGAACAGGCAGAAAAATAAAACTGAATTTTTCAGCGAGCCGTCTACCATAGCTCTGCATGCGTTGACGCATGCTGTAAAATTTTCAATAATTTTAAAAGTTAAACAGAGTGCGTCGACCTCTGTTCTGGTATGGTCGACTCAAGACCTGAAAATGCAGAATCTTGCCTAGTTTCATATGACATGATGCTTAATAAATGCAGACAATAATGCCACAACAAAAATGTTCAATCAAGCAATTTAAATACGCAACAGATGATTTACATATGCACCATAGTTAACATATTTTACTTTGAGATCACAAAGAAAACTTGTATGTAGAGAGAGAAGGAAGAGGAACAATATCACCTCAATGCCGGATAAGCTTGATAAACAACATACTTGTACTTGCAAAAAACATCAAGTTTGTTAGAAGTACAAAATATAGATGTGAATGAAATAAGCTGAAATAAGCAAATTATGACTCCCGCTCCGAAATGTCGAGAATACCGAGTTCTCGGCGAATATGAAAGAAAGGTTCAGTGGCTAGCGGCTTAGTAAAAATATCCGCTAGTTGGTTCTTAGTATCAACATGTTCAAATACAACGTCACCTTTCTCAACATGATCACGAAGAAAATGGTGTCGAATTTCGATATGTTTAGTGCGAGAGTGCAATACCGGATTCTTTGTAAGATTAATAGCACTGGTATTGTCACATAGGATTGGGATACGTTCAAGTTTGAGGTTAAAGTCCAATAGTTGTTGCTTAATCCACAGGATTTGAGCACAGCAACTACCGGCGGCAACGTATTCCGCTTCGGCGGTTGACAAAGCAACTGAAACTTGCTTTTTGCTATGCCAACTAACCAAAGAATTTGAAAACAAGTGACACGTACCACTAGTGCTTTTCCTATCCAACTTGCAACCCGCAAAGTCGGAGTCGGAATAACCTAACAACGAACAATCACTACCTTTGGAATACCACAAGCCATACTTTGAGTACCGGATAGGTACCGAAGTATTCTTTTAACAGCTTTTAGGTGGGATTCCTTAGGACATGATTGGTATCTTGCATACATACACACGCTAAACATAATATCAGGACGCAACGCAGTGAGATAGAGAAGTGATCCAATCATACCTCTAAACCTTTTTACCTCTACGTCCTTACCGCTTTCATCCTTATTCAAATTTGCACATGTAGGCATGGGGGTGTCTATGGCCTTGGATTTTTCCATGTCAAATCTCTTGAGAAGGTCCAAACAATACTTTGTTTGACTCACGAAAGTTCCTTCCTTGAATTGTTTAATTTGCAAGCCGAGAAAGTATGTGAGCTCTCCCATCATACTCATCTCGAATTCACCCTGCATAAGAACAGAAAACTCTCTCACGAGATTCATGTTAGTCGATCCAAAGATTATATCATCAACATAGATTTGAACTAATATCAAGTGCTTTCCTTGACGTTTAATAAAGAGTGTCGTGTCAACCTTTCCTCTTGAGTAACCTTGATCAAGTAGAAATTTACTTAGGCATTCATACCAAGCTCTAGGAGCTTGCTTGAGACCATACAACACCCGTTTTAGTTTATAAACATGATCGGGGTACTCATGAGATTCAAAACCTGGAGGTTGTGCAACGTAGACCTCTTCATTTATGTACCCGTTAAGGAACGCACTCTTGACATCCATTTGAAATAACTTAAAATCTTTCGCACATGCGAAAGCAAGAAGAAGGCGTATAGCCTCGAGTCGGGAAACTGGAGCATAAGTTTCCTCATAGTCGATGCCCTCCTCTTGGTTATACCCCTGCGCGACTAAACGCGCCTTGTTACGAGTTATTACCCCGTTTTCGTCCAGCTTGTTCCTAAACACCCATCGGGTGCCGATTACTCGATGACCTCGCGGAGGAGGGACAAGGTCCCAAACCTCGTTTCTAGTAAACTGATTTAGTTCCTCCTGCATTGACAGAAACCAATGTTCATCGAGTAGGGCTTCCTTAGGATTTTTAGGTTCCATTTGTGACACGAAAGCGAAGTGATAACAGAAATTACTTAGCTTCGATCGAGTAGTGACTCCCTTTGTGATGTCTCCGAGAATGTTGTCAATTGGATGATCTTTAGAGGATTTCCAAGCTTGAGGGAGATCATCGTTTGTAGGCGGATGAACTTCCTCGTTTGCTTCATGATATACATCCTTATCCTCCTCAAATTTGACTTTGTCAGGTTGATCAATCCCTGTTTCGCCATCTTTGAGTATGTCTTCTGTGGATGTACATGCACCATGAACAACACTATCCTTTCCGACATTTCTCGGATAGGACTCATCAAAAGTAACATGCACAGACTCTTCTACAGCAAGTAATCGTTTATTGTAAATTCTATATGCTTTACTCGAGTGAGAGTATCCGAGAAAGATACCTTCATCGGCTTTGGAATCAAATTTGCCCAAGTTTTCCTTACCATTGTTTAATACAAAACATTTACATCCAAACACGTGCAAGTGAGAGACATTTGGCTTTCGCCCTTTTAAGAGTTCGTACGGTGTTTTGTTTAGAATGGGGCGAATAAGTACCCTATTCAAAACATAACATGCCGTACTAATGGCGTCGGCCCAAAAATATTTAGGTAAACCACTCTCATTGATCATTGTTCTTCCCAATTCTTCTAAAATACGGTTTTTGCGCTCCACAACCCCGTTTTGTTGAGGAGTGCGTGGAGCGGAGAAGTTATGATCAATACCATGGTTACCACAATATTCTTCAAACAAATGATTTTCAAACTCACCTCCATGGTCGCTCCTTATGGACACTATGTTTGTATTTAACTTGTTTTGGGAAAGCTTAGCAAATTTTTCAAAAGCGGCGAATGTATCACTTTTACTTACTAAGAAGATGGTCCAACAAAACCTAGAAAAGTCGTCCACTATTACGAACCCGTAATAGTTTCCTCCTAGACTTTTGATCCTAGACGGCCCAAACAAGTCCATGTGTAGAAGTTCAAGAGGTCTCGTTGTTGAAATTATCTTTTTAGATTTAAATGAGATCCTCGTTTGCTTCCCTTTTTGACAAGCATCACAAAGGTGATCCTTGGTGAACTTTATTTTGGGGAGTCCTAAGACTAGGTCTTTTGAGACTACCTTATTGAGTAAGTCAAAATTAACATGCGCTAAACGCCTATGCCATAGCCATGAGTCTTCACTCATAGTCATGAGGCATTTGTCGCTTGTTAATGATACTTCATTTACGTCAAGCATATATACATTGTTTACTCTAAAACCATTAAACATATTCTTCTTATCATATTCATGCACAATTTTGCAACAATCTTTTGAAAAAGATAAATTGTATCCTTTGTCGCACAATTGGCTAATGCTAAGCAGATTATGTTTAAGGTTTTCGACAAGCAATACATCGAAAATCATAGCAGAGGCGGGATTACCTACACTACCTTTGCCTAGTATTGCTCCGTGGTTGTTATCACCATAAGTTACATACCCTTTCTTCTTAGCCACAAAGTCTATGAATAAGGATATGTCTCCAGACATGTGTCTTGAGCACCCACTATCGAGAACCCATCTTCTCTCGGTGGTCTCGACACATTTCACCTATTTTTTCTTATTTTTCTGATTGGCGGAGAGGCATAGATTCACGGACTCTTCTTCATCACTAGAACTTTCATCAGAGGAGGAAGAGTCGCTGTCACTTTCCCATGCTATGTACGCTCTCCTCGGCTTTGATGATTTCTTGTGTGATTTTGATGATTCCTTGTCCATTCCCTTTTTATTCATTGGACAGTCCGGTTTGTAGTGACCGGGCTTTCCACACTTGTAGCACGTCCCTCTAGTCTTTTTACCTTTCGAGTCATCATCCTTGGAGTGTCTTGATTGTTTCCGGAAGTTTACCAAGTTCTTCTCGGAATGTTGTATGTCATTCTTCCTCACGTAACGGTTATACCTTTTAACAAACAACCCCATATCTTCGCTTATGTCTTCTTCTTCTTCGTCGCTCGAGGAATAATCATTTTGCTCTTTTGCTTGAGACTTCGAGGAGGAAGTCTTGAGAGCTATCGATTTCTTTTGACTCACCTTCGCTTTGTCTTTCTTTTCCATCTTTTCACGTTGGTCTAAGCTTAAAAGTACCTGTTCATGCTCTTGCAATTTGCCAAACAATGTTGTCAAGTCTAATGTGGTAAGATCATTTGCCTCTTTGATGGCGGTCACTTTTGGCTGCCATTCCCTGTTAAGACATCTCAAGACTTTATTAGTAGCAACATCATTGGAAATAGGCCTACCTAGTGAATGTAAGCGATTGATAAGATGAGTAAATCTCTTTTGCATGTCGGCAATGGTTTCCCCTTGCTCCATGAAAAAGAGATCAAACTCTTGTATAAGAGTGTTGATTCTAGCTAACTTAACATCGGTTGTCCCCTCATGGGCTATTTGTAGTGAATCCCACATGGCCTTAGCAGTAGGACAATGGGATACACGGTAATATTCATCTACACCTAATGAGGAGATTAAGATGTTTTTAGCTTTCCAATCATAATTTTATTTTTTCTCATCGTCATCGGTCCATTGTGCTTCAGGCTTTAGCACAACTACATTATCCGCATTGGTCATAGTAATTTCTATTGGACCATTAAGGATAACCTTCCATATTTTTCTATCTATGGAGTTTATATACACACGCATACAGTCTTTCCAATAACTATAATTTTCACCATTGAAAACAGGAGCCCTATTATACGCCCCTTTAGGTTCGTTTGCCATTTTCTATCTCGTTGTATTTGAAGCACCGAATAACCGGAGCTCTGGATACCACTTGTTAGACTATGTCACGGATCTAGAAGGGGGGGTTGAATAGACCCCCAATTAAAAATCGAGTCGGCGCTACCAATTTAAAATTGGTTTTAAAAATGTTTTAAGTGCGGAAGCGGCTGAGGAAAATTGTAGTCTAAAACGAACGGTTATTGGAAAACCGGATATACGTAAGCCTATGGATTTATGACAATTCGTAAAAATAAAATCACAACACAAACTATGCTTATCAATTATTTACTTCAATTTGCAAGGTTACCTAGTTCCAATGAAACACAAGGCACACAAAAACTAGAAGCAAAATAAGACAATTTTAGTTCAGGACTTTTGTCGAACAGTTTGTGTGCACAAATATCTCAAAGGATATTTATGTTGAGTAAGAGATTGGAAATGCCCTAGTACAATATTTTATTGTACTTAGTAGTTAAAAACAGAGTTTCAACACCTTACTCAATTTGTATCACAGTTTGACAATAATCACTTAAGCTAGAATCACTTATTTTATAAGCTGAATTGAAAATGACAGAAACTAAAGAACACACGATTTGATGAGGCAGTTCCCCCGTCGTCCTCGCTTCGGGGTACGTTTGCCCTCAATTCTAAAATTAGAATTTAGATATATTGAATATATATCACCTGTTGGAATGAACAGTTTACACAAGAGTTGATAGACAATGATACAAACAATCTCAAATGTTGTTGATGCTTGCTATCACTTCTTGCACCTTGATTCAAGATGAATCAAGCCCTTCAATTTATTGTGAATGACCTCTGATTCCAGCCACCTTAATGAAAAACATTCCGTTGTTCAAACCTTCGGCTCGGCTGATCTTAGACACCAACAAATCAAACCCGGAAAGTCTTCAACACTTCAACGCCCTCGCTACTAAACTGATGAACCTTCCGTTGATCAATTACCTTCGTACCTGCTTGAATGTTGAACGAACTATTCTGTAGCAAAAGCCCTCAAAACCTTCTAGTCTTGATGGGTAAAACCCTCAAGGTTTTCTGCAAGAAACACCTGCCCCAATTTCCACTCGAACCGGATCTTCAATCAACGCGTTCGAACCTTATCACCCTTGAACAAGACACCAATCATAGCAAAAATGATTGTGTATATTTGTGGATTTGTATGTTGTGTGAAGGATGAAGATGAAGAAATATGTTGCACCTATTTCACGTTTCTTGCCCTGACAATTTACTCAAGATTTCAATTGTTAGTTGTTAAAATTTAGCAAAACTCTATTTATAGTAATAACCAAAACAGTCAACTGAACAGAATTTTAAACACAGCAAGAAAAACTGCACAGCGCGCGAACGGTCGACCATAGGGTCGGCGTGCATTGACCCGTGGGGAATGCTCAACTCCATGCGCTGAGTGGCATGGTCGACGCATGGCTTCATGCGCTGATCCGTGGAAAATCAAAACACTCATGCGCCGATTGTACGGTCGACGCATAGCTTCCATGCGCTTAGCCGTGAGAAATGTCAGGCTTCATGCGCCGACTGTATGGTCGACTCACTATTTAGAAACCTGCAAAAATAACAGGTTTTTTCATTTTGTGCATCCTGCCACATTCAGTTATGACACATATTAAGGTATAGTGATTTAACAATGAAAAAGAGGTATAGCATGATGAAGTATTGCATGATGCTTCTAATTTGTCCAAGGTTGTGTTTTGTCATCATCGAAAACTTGGAGGCATGTATTGTGAGACAGCTTGCCCTCACATGTCTATCATCTTTTGGTGGTAGTAGCCGGTGTGAGTTTGCTCCATCATCCGTTTGGTAGTGGGTCTGTCATCTTGTTGATGTCAGAATGTGCAAGTGTTTTGCTCCATCATCCCTTTGGTGGTGGTAGCCGGTGTGAGTTAGCTCCATCATCCTTACATTGGTATGTCTATCATCTTGTTGATGTCAGATTATGCGAGTGTTAGCTCTCTCATCCTTTTGGTGGTAGTAGCCGGTGTGAGTTTGCTCCATCATCCTTTTGGTGGTGGGTCTTTCAGCTTTTTGATGTCAGATTGTGCGAGTGTTTGCTCTATCATCCTTTTGGTGGTAGTAGCCGATGTGTGTTGGCTCCATCATCCTTTTGGTGGTGGGTCCGTCATCTTGTTGATGTCAGATTGTGCGAGTGTTTGCTCTATCATCCTATTGGTGGTAGTAGCAGGTGTGAGTTGGCTCCGTCATCCTTTTTGGTGGTGGGTCTGTCATCTTGTTGATGTCAGATTGTGCGAGTGTTCTGATCTATCATCCTTTTGGTGGTAGTAGCCGGTGTGTGCTAGCCCCATCAACCTTATGGTGGTGTGTCTATCTTCTTGTTAACGTCAGATTGTGCGAGTGTTTGCTCTATCATCCTTTTGGTGGTAGTAGCCGGTGTGAGTTTGCAATGTCATCCTATTGGTGGCGGGTCTATCATCATAGTGATGTCAGATTGTGCGAGTGTTTTGCTCTATCATCCCTTTGGTGGTGGTAGCCGGTGTGAGTTAGCTCCATCATCCTTATGGTGGTGTGTCTATCATCTTGTTGACGTCAGATTTTGCGAGTGTTTGCTCTATCATTCTTTAGGTGGTAGTAGCTGGTGTGAGTTCGCTCCATCAGCCTTTTGGTGGTGGGTCTTTCAGCTTTTTGATGTCAGTTTGTGCGTGTTTTTGCAATATCATCTTTTGGTGGTAGTAGTCGGTGTGAGTTCACTCCATCATCCTTTTGGTGGTGGGTCTGTCATCTTGTTGATGTAAAATTATGCGAGTGTTTGCTCTATCAACCTTTTGGTGGTAGTAGCCGGTGTGAGTTCGCTCAATCATCCTTTTGGTTGTGGGTTTGTCATCTTGTTGACGTCAGATTGTGCGAGTGTTTTTCCTATCATTCTTTTGGTGGCAGTAGCCGGTGTGAGTTCGCTTCATCATCCGCTTGGTGGTAGGTATGTCATCCTGTTGAAGTCAGATTGTGCGAGTGTTTGCTCTATCATCCTTTTGGTGGTAGTAGCCGGTGTGAGTCGCGCCATAGTCCTTTTGGTTGTGGGTCTGTCATCTTGTTGACGTCAGATTTTCGAGTGTTTTCTCTATCATCCTTTTGGTGGTAGTAGCCGATGTGAGTTTGCTCCATCATCGTATTGGTGGTGGGTCTGTCATCTTGTTGATGTCATATTGTGCGAGTGTTTGCTCTATCATCCTATTGGTGGTAGTAGCAGGTGTGAGTTGGCTCCGTCATCCTTTTTGGTGGTGGGTCTGTCATCTTGTTGATGTCAGATTGTGCGAGTGTTCTGATCTATCATCCTTTTGGTGGTAGTAGCCGGTGTGTGCTAGCCCCATCAAGCTTATAGTGGTGTGTCTATCTTCTTGTTAACGCCAGATTGTGCGAGTGTTTGCTCTATCATCCTTTTGGTGGTAGTAGCCGGTGTGAGTTTGCAATGTCATCCTTTTGGTGGAGGGTCTATCATCGTAGTGATGTCAGATTGTGCGAGTGTTTTTCTCTATCATCCCTTTGGTGGTGGTCGCTGGTGTGAGTTAGCTCCATCATCCTTACAGTGGTGTGTCTATCATCTTGTTGACGTCAGATTTTGCGAGTGTTTGCTCTATCATCCTTTTGGTGGTAGTAGCTGGTGTGAGTTCGCTACATCAGCCTTTTGGTGGTGGGTCTTTCAACTTTTTGATGTCAGTTTGTGCGTGTTTTTGAAATATCATCTTTTGGTGGTAGTAGTCGGTGTGAGTTCGCTCCATCACCCTTTTGGTGGTGGGTCTGTCATCTTGTTGATGTAAAATTATGTGAGTGTTTGCTCTATCAACCTTTTGGTGGTAGTAGCCGGTGTGAGTTCGCTCCATCATCCTTTTGGTTGTGGGTTTGTCATCTTGTTGACGTCAGATTATGCGAGTGTTTTTCCTATCATCCTTTTGGTGGCAGTAGCCGGTGTGAGTTCGCTTCATCATCCGCTTGGTGGTGGGTATGTCATCTTGTTGAAGTCAGATTATGCGAGTGTTTGCTCTATCATCCTTTTGGTGGTAGTAGCCGGTGTGAGTCGCGCCATAGTCCTTTTGGTTGTGGGTCTGTCATCTTGTTGACGTCAGATTTTCGAGTGTTTTCTCTATCATCCTTTTGGTGGTAGTAGCCGGTGTGAGTTCGCTCCATCATCCTATTGGTGGTGGGTCTGTCATCTTGTTGATGTCTAATTATGCGAGTGTTTGCTCTATCATCCTATTGGTGGTAGTAGCGGGTGTTAGTTGGCTCCGTCATCCTTTTTGGTGGTTGGTCTGTCATCTTGTTGATGTCAGATTGTGCGAGTGTTTTCTCTATCATCCTTTTGGTGGTAGTAGCCGGTGTGTGTTAGCCTCATCAACCTTATGGTGGTGTGTCTATCATCTTGTTGATGTCAGATTATGCGACTGTTTGCTCTATCATTCTTTTGGTGGTAGTAGCCGGTGTGAGTTCGCAACGTCATCCTTTTGGTGGCGGGTCTGTCATCGTAGTGATGTCAAATTGTGAGAGTGTTTTGCTTTATCGTCCCTTTGGTGCTAGTAGCCAGTGTGATTTCGCTCCATCAGCCTTTTGGTGGTGGGTCTTTCAGCTTTTTGATGTCAGATTGTGCGAGTTTTTGCAATATCATCTTTTGGTGGTAGTAGCCGGTGTGAGTTTGCTCCATCATCCTTTTGGTGGTGGGTCTGTCATCTTGTTGACGAAATATTGTGCGAGTGTTTTCTCTATCATCCTTTTGGTGGTAGTAGCCGGTGTGAGTTGGCTTCATCATCCGCTTGGTGGTGGGTATGTCATCTTGTTGAATTCAGATTGTGCGTGTGTTTTCTCTATCATCCTTTTGGTGGTAGTAGCCGGTGTGAGTTCGCGCCATAATCCTTTTGGTTGTGGGTCTGCCATCTTCTTGACGTCAGATTGTGCGAGTGTTTTCTCTATCATCCTTTTGGTGGTAGTAGCCGGTGTGAGTTCACTCCATCATCCTTTTGGTGGTAGTAGCCGGTGTGAGTTTGCACCATCATCCTTTTGGTTTTGGGTTTGTCATCTTGTTGACATCATATTATGCGAGTGTTTTCTCTATCATCCTTTTGGTGGTAGTAGCCGGTGTGAGTTTGCTTTATCATCCGCTTGGTGGTGGGTATGTCATCTTGTTGAAGTTAGATTGTGCGAGTGTTTGCTCTATCATCCTTTTGGTTGTAGTAGCCGGTGTTAGTTCGCGCCATAATCCTTTTGGTTGTGGGTCTGCCATCTTGTTGGCGTCAGATTGTGCGAGTGTTTTCTCTATCATCCTATTGGTGGTAGTAGCCGGTGTGAGTTGGCTCCGTCATCCTTTTTGGTGGTGGGTCTGTCATCTTGTTGATGTCAGATTGTGCGAGTGTTTTCTCTATCATCCTTTTGGTGGTAGTAGCCGGTGTGTGTTAGCTCCATCAACCTTATGGTGGTGTGTCTATCATCTTGTTGATGTCAGATTATGCTAGTGTTTGCTCTATCATTCTTTTGGTGGTAGTAGCCGGTGTGAGTTTGCAACGTCATCCTTTTGGTGGTGTGTCTATCATCTTGTTGACGTCAGATTTTGTGAGTGTTTCCTCTATCATCCTTTTGGTGGTGGTAGCCGGTGTGAGTTCGCTCCATCAGCCTTTTCGTCGTTGGTCTTTCAGCTTTTTGATGTCAGATTGTGCGTGTTTTTGCAATCATCTTTTGGTGGTAGTAGCCGGTGTGAGTTCGATCCATCATCCTTTTGGTGGTGGGTCTGTCATCTTGTTGATGTCAAAATGTGTGAGTGTTTGCTCTATCAACCTTTTGGTGGTAGTAGCCGGTGTGAGTTCGCTCCATCATCCTTTTGGTTGTGGGTTTTTCATCTTGTTGACGTCAGGTTGTGCAAGTGTTTTCTCTATCATCTTTTTGGTGGCAGTAGCCGGTGTGAGTTTGCTTCATCATCCGCTTGGTGGTGGGTATGTCATCTTGTTGAAGTTAAATTGTGCGAGTGTTTGCTCTATCAACCTTTTGGTGGTAGTAGCCGGTGTGAGTTTGCTCCATCATCCTTTTGGTTGTGGGTCTGTCATCTTGTTAACGTTAGATTGTGCGAGTGTTTTCTCAATCATCCTTTTGGTGGTAGTAGCCGGTGTGAGTTTGCTTCATCATTCGCTTGGTGGTGGGTATGTCATCTTGTTGAAGTCAGATTGTGCGAGTGTTTGCTCTATCATCCTATTGGTGGTAGTAGCCGGTGTGAGTTCGTTCCATCATCCTTTTTATGGTGGGTCTGTAATCTTGTTGATGACAAATTGTGCGAGTGTGTTCATCTATAATCTTTTTGGTGTTAGTACTCGATGTGAGTTTGCTCCATCAAACCTTTGGTGGTGGGTCTGTCATCTTTATGATGTCAGATTGTGCGAGTGTTTGCTCTATCATCCTTTTGGTGGTAGGAGTAGGTGTGAATTCACTCCATCATCCGTTTGGTGGTGGGTCTTTCATCTTGTTGATGTCAGATTGTGCGAGTGTTTTCTCTATCATCCTTTTGGTGGTAGTAGCCGGTGTGAGTTTGCTCCATCATCCTTATGGTGGTGTGTCTATCATCTTGTTGATGTCAGATTGTGCGAGTGTTTGCTCTATCATCCTTATGGTGGTAGTAGCCGGTGTGAGATGGCTCCGTCATACTTTTGGAGGTGGGTCTGTCATCTTGTTGATTTCAAATTGTGCGAATGTTTTGATATACCATCCTTTTGGTGGTAGTAGCTGGTGTGTGTTAGCTCCATCAACCTTATGGGGGTGTATCTATCATCTTGCTGATGTCAGATTGTGCGAGTGTTTGCTCTATTATCCTTTTGGTGGTAGTAGCCGGTATGAGTTTGCTCCATCATCCTTTTGTTGGTGGGTTTGTCATCTTTTTGATGTCAAATTATACTACTACTTTCCTCTATAATCCTTTTGGTGGTAGTAGCAGGTGCGAGTTTGCCCCATCATCCTTTTGTTGGTGGGTTTGTCATTTCTGATGTCAGATTGTACGAGTGTTTGCTCTATCATCCTTTTGGTGGTAGTAGCCGGTGTGAGTTCGCTCCATCATCCTTTTGGTGGCGTGTCTGTCATCTTAGTGATGTCAGATTGTGCGAGTGTTTGCTCTATCAACCTATTGATGGTAGTAGCCGTTGTGAGTTGGCTCCGTCATCCTTTTTGGTGGTGGGTCTGTCATCTTATTGATGTCAGATTGTGCGAGTGTTCTGATCTATCATCCTTTTGGTGGTAGTAGCCGGTGTGTGTTAGCCCCATCAACCTTATGGTGTTGTGTTTATCATCTTGTTGATGTCAGATTGTCCGAGTGTTTGCTCTATCATCCTTTTAATGGTAGTAGCTTGTGTGAGTTTGCAACGTCATCCTTATGGTGGCGGGTCTGTCATCGTAGTGATGTCAGATTGTGCGAGTGTTTTGCTCTATCATCCCTTTGGTGGTGGTAGCCGGTGTGAGTTAGCTTCATCATCCTTACGGTGGTGTGTCTATCATCTTGTTGACGTCAGATTTTGGGAGTGTTTGCTCTATCATCCTTTTGGTGGTAGTAGACGGTGTGAGTTTGCTCCATCAGCCTTTTGGTGGTTGGTCTTTCCGCTTTTTTATGTCAGATTTTGCGAGTTTTTGCAATAATATTTCGGTGGTAGTAGCCGGTGTGAATTCGATCCATCATCCTTTTGGTGGTGGGTCTGTCATCTTGTTGATGTCAGATTGTGCAAGTGTATTCTCTATCATCCTTTTGGTTATAGTAGCCGGTGTGAGTTTGCTTCATCATCCGCTTGGTGGTGGGTATGTCATCTTGTTGAAGTCAAATTGTGCGAGTGTTTGCTCTATCAACCTTTTGGGTGTAGTAGCCGGTGTGAGTTCGCTCCATCATCCTTTTGGTTGTGGGTCTGTCATCTTGTTAACGTTAGATTGTGCGAGTGTTTTCTCTATCATCCTTTTGGTGGTAGTAGCTGGTGTGAGTTCGCTCCATCATCCTTTTCGTGGCGGGTCTGTCATCTTAGTGATGTCAAATTGTACGAGTGTTTGCTCTATCATCCTATTGATGGTAGTAGCCGGTGTGAGTTGGCTCCGTCATCCTTTTTGGTGGTGGGTCTGTCATCTTATTGATGTCAGATTGTGCGAGTGTTCTGATCTATCATCCTTTTGGTGGTAGTAGCTGGTGTGTGTTAGCCCCATCAACCTTATGGTGTTTTGTCTATCATCTTGTTGTTGTCAGATTGTTCGAGTGTTTGCTCTATCATCCTTTTAATGGTAGTAGCTTGTGTGAGTTTGCAACGTCATCCTTTTGGTGGCGGGTCTGTCATCGTAGTGATGTCAGATTGTGCGAGTGTTTTGCTCTATCATCCCTTTGGTGGTGGTAGCCGGTGTGAGTTAGCTCCATCATCCTTACGGTGGTGTGTCTATCATCTTGTTGACGTCAGATTTTGCGAGTGTTTGCTCTATCATCCTTTTGGGGGTAGTAGCCGGTGTGAGTTTGCTCCATCAGCCTTTTGGTGGTTGGTCTTTCCGCTTTTTTATGTCAGATTGTGGAGTTTTTGCAATAATATTTCGGTGGTAGTAGCCGGTGTGAGTTCGATCCATCATCCTTTTGGTGGTGGGTCTGTCATCTTGTTGACGTCAGATTGTGCAAGTGTATTCTCTATCATCCTTTTGGTTATAGTAGCCGGTGTGAGTTTGCTTCATCACCCGCTTGGTGGTGGGTATGTCATCTTTTTGAAGTCAAATTGTGCGAGTGTTTGCTCTATCAACCTTTTGGGTGTAGTAGCCGGTGTGATGTCGCTCCATCATCCTTTTGGTTGTGGGTCTGTCATCTTGTTAACGTTAGATTGTGCGAGTGTTTGCTCTATCATCCTTTTGGTGGTAGTAGCCGGTGTGAGTTTGCAACGTCATCCTTTTGGTGGTGCGTATGTCATCTTGTTGACGTCAGATTTTGTGAGTGTTTCCTCTATCATCCGTTTGGTGATGGTAGCCGGTGTGAGTTCTCTCCATCAGCCTTTTCGTGGTTGGTCTTTCAGCTTATTGATGTCAGATTGTGCGAGTTTTTGCAATCATCTTTTGGTGGTAGTTGCCGGTGTGAGTTCGATCCATCATCCTTTTGGTGGTGGGTCTGTCATCTTGTTGATGTCAAAATGTGCGAGTGTTGCTCTATCAACCTTTTGGTGGTAGTAGCCAGTGTGAGTTCGCTCCATCATCCTTTTGGTTGTGGGTTTGTCATTTTGTTGACGTCAGATTGTGCAAGTGTTTTCTCTCTCATCCTTTTGGTGGCAGTAGCCGTTGTGAGTTTGCTTCATCATCCGCTTGGTGGTGGGTATGTCATCTTGTTGAAAACAAATTGTGCGAGTGTTTGCTCTATCAACCTTTTTGTGGTAGTAGCCGGTGTGAGTTTGCTCCATTATCCTTTTGGTTGTGGGTCTGTCATCTTGTTGATGTTAGATTGTGCGAGTGCTTTCTCAATCATCCTTTTGGTGGTAGTATCCGGTGTGAGTTTGCTTCATCAATCACTTATGGTGGTAGCCGGTGCGAGTGCTTTCATCTTGTTCATGTCAGATTGAGCGAGTGTTTTCTCTATCATCCTTTTGGTGGTATTAGCCGGTGTGAGTTTGCTTCATCATCCTTATGGTGGTGTGTCTATCGTCTTGTTGATGTCAGATTGTCTGAGTGTTTGCTCTATCATCCTTATGGTGGTAGTAGCCTGTGTGAGTCGGCTCCGTCATCCTTTTGGTGGTAGGTCTATCATCTTGTTGACGTCATATTGTGTGAGTGTTTTCTCTATCATCCTTTTGGTGGTAGTAGCCGATGTATGTTCGCTTCATCATCCGCTTGGTGGTGGGTATGTCATCTTGTTGAAGTCAGATTGTGCGAGTGTTTGCTCTATCATCCTTTTGGTGGTAGTAGCCGGTGTTAGTTTGCGCCATAATCCTTTTGGTTGTGGGTCTGCCATCTTCTTGACGTCAGATTGTGCGAGTGTTTTCTCTATCATCCTTTTGGTGGTAGTAACCGGTGTGAGTTCGCTCCATCATCCTTTTGGTGGTGGGTCTGTCATCTTGTTGATGTCAAATTGTATGAGTGTTTGCTCCATCATCCTATTGGTGGTAGTAGCCGGTGTAAGTTGGCTCTGTCATCCTTTTTGGTGGTGGGCCTGTCATCTTGTTGATGTCAGATTGAGCGAGTGTTTTCTCTATCATCCTTTTGGTGGTAGTAGCCGGTGTGAGTTTGCTCCATCATCCTTTTGGTTGTGGGGTTGTCATCTTGTTGACGTCAGATTGTGCGAGTGTTTTTTCTATCATCCTTTTGGTGGTAGTAGCGGGTGTGAGTTCGCTTCATCATCCGCTTGGTGGTGGGTATGTCATCTTGTTGAAGTCAGATTGTGCGAGTGTTTGCTCTATCATCCTTTTGGTGGTAGTAGCCGGTGTGAGTTCGTGCCATAATCCTTTTGGTTGTGGGTCTGTCATATTGTTGACGTCAGATTGTTCGAGTGTTTTCTCTATCATCCTTTTCGTGGTAGTAGCCGGTGTGAGTTCGCTCCATCATCCTATTGGTGGTGGGTCTCTCATCTTGTTGATGTCAAATTACGCGAGTGCTTGCTCTATCATCCTATTGGTGGTAGTAGCCGGTGTGAGTTTGCTCCATCATCCTTTTGGTTTTGGGTTTGTCATCTTGTTGACGTCATATTGTGCGAGTGTTTTCTCTATCATCCTTTTGGTGGTAGTAGCCGGTGTGAGTTCGCTTCATCTTGTTGACGTCAGATTGTGCAAGTGTATTCTCTATCATCCTTTTGGTTATAGTAGCCGGTGTGAGTTTGCTTCATCATCCGCTTGGTGGTGGGTATGTCATCTTGTTGAAGTCAAATTGTGCGAGTGTATTCTCTAGTATCCTTTTGGTTATAGTAGCCGGTGTGAGTTTTCTTCATCATCCGCTTGGTGGTGGGTATGTCATCTTGTGAAGTCAAATTGTGCGAGTGTTTGCTCTATCAACCTCTTTGTGGTAGTAGCCGGTGTGAGTTTGCTCCATCATCCTTTTGGTTGTGGGTCTGTCATCTTGTTGATGTTAGATTGTGCGAGTGTTCTGATCTATCATCCTTTTGGTGGTAGTACCCGGTGTGTGTTAGCCCCATCAACCTTATGGTGGTGTGTCAATCATCTTGTTGATGTCAGATTATCCGAGTGTTTGCTCTATGATCCTTTTGGTGGTAGTAGCCTGTGTGAGTTTGCAACGTCATCCTTTTGGTGGTGTGTCTATCATCTTATTGACGTCAGATTTTGTGAGTGTTTCCTCTATCATCCTTTTGGTGGTGGTAGCCAGTGTGAGTTCTCTCCATCAGCCTTTTCGTGGTTGGTCTTTCAGCTTTTTGATGTCAGATTGTGCGAGTTTTTGCAATCATCATTTGGTGGTAGTAGCCGGTGTGAGTCCGATCCATCATCCTTTTGGTGGTGGGTCTGTCATCTTGTTGATGTCAAAATATGCGAGTGTTTGCTCTATCAACCTTTTGGTGGTAGTAGTCGGTGTGAGTTTGCTCCATCAACCTTTTGGTTGTGGGTTTGTCATTTTGTTGACGTCAGATTGTGCAATTGTTTTCTCTATCATCCTTTTGGTGGCAGTAGCCGTTGTGAGTTTGCTTCATCATCCGCTTGGTGGTGGGTATGTCACCTTGTTGAAGTCAAATTGTGCGAGTGTTTGCTCTATCAACCTATTGGTGGTAGTAGCCGTTGTGAGTTCATTCCATCATCCTTTTTATGGTGGGTCTGTAATCTTGTTGATGACAAATTGTGCGAGTGTATTCATCTATCATCTTTTTGCTGTTAGTACTCGGTGTGAGTTTGCTCCATCAAACTTTTGGTGGTGGATCTGTCATCTTGTTGATGTCAGAGTGTGCGAGTGTTTGCTCTATCATCCTTTTAGTGGTAGGAGTCGGTGTGAATTCACTCCATCATCCATTTGGTGGTGGGTCTTTCTTCTTGTTGATGTCAGATTGTGCGAGTGTTTTCTCTATCATCCTTTTGGTGGTAGTAGCCGGTTTGAGTTTGCTTCATCATCCTTATGGTGGTGGGTTTTTCATCTTGTTGATGTCAGATTGTGCGAGTGTTTTCTCTATCATCCTTTTGGTGGTAGTAGCCGGTGTGAGTTTGCTCCATCATCCTTATGGTGGTGCGTCTATCATCTTGTTGATATCAGATTGTACGAGTGTTTGCTCTATCATCTTTATGGTGGTAGTAGCCGGTGTGAGATGGCTCCGTCATCCTTTTGGTGGTGGGTCTGTCATCTTGTTGACGTCATATTATGTGAGTGTTTTCTCTATCATCCTTTTGGTGGTAGTAGCCGGTGTGAGTTTGCTTCATCATCCGCTTGGTGGTGGATATGTCATCTTGTTGAAGTCAGATTGTGCGAGTGTTTGCTCTATCATCCTTTTGGTGGTAGTAGCCGAAGTGAGTTTGCGCCATAATCCTTTTGGTTGTGGGTCTGCCATCTTCTTGACGTCAGATTGTGCGAGTGTTTTCTCTATCATCCTTTTAGTGGTAGTAGCCGGTGTGAGTTCGCTCCATCATCCTTTTGGTGGTGGGTCTGTCATCTTGTTGATGTCAAAATATGCGAGTGTTTGCTCTATCAACCTTTTGGTGGTAGTAGTCGGTGTGAGTTTGCTCCATCAACCTTTTGGTTGTGGGTTTGTCATTTTGTTGACGTCAAATTATGCAATTGTTTTCTCTATCATCCTTTTGGTGGCAGTAGCCGTTGTGAGTTTGCTTCATCATCCGCTTGGTGGTGGGTATGTCACCTTGTTGAAGTCAAATTGTGTGAGTGTTTGCTCTATCAACCTATTGGTGGTAGTAGCCGTTGTGAGTTCATTCCATCATCCTTTTTATGGTGGGTCTGTAATCTTGTTGATGACAAATTGTGCGAGTGTATTCATCTATCATCTTTTTGCTGTTAGTACTCGGTGTGAGTTTGCTCCATCAATCTTTTGGTGGTGGATCTGTCATCTTGTTGATGTCAGAGTGTGCGAGTGTTTGCTCTATCATCCTTTTAGTGGTAGGAGTCGGTGTGAATTCACTCCATCATCCATTTGGTGGTGGGTCTTTCTTCTTGTTGATGTCAGATTGTGCGAGTGTTTTCTCTATCATCCTTTTGGTGGTAGTAGCCGGTTTGAGTTTGCTTCATCATCCTTATGGTGGTGGGTTTTTCATCTTGTTGATGTCAGATTGTGCGAGTGTTTGCTCTATCATCCTTTTGGTGGTAGTAGCCGGTGTGAGTTTGCTTCATCATCCTTATGGTGGTGCGTCTATCATCTTGTTGATATCAGATTGTACGAGTGTTTTCTCTATCATCTTTATGGTGGTAGTAGCCGGTGTGAGATGGCTCCGTCATCCTTTTGGTGGTGGGTCTGTCATCTTGTTGACGTCATATTGTGTGAGTGTTTTCTCTATCATCCTTTTGGTGGTAGTAGCCGGTGTGAGTTCGCTTCATTATCCGCTTGGTGGTGGATATGTCATCTTGTTGAAGTCAGATTGTGCGAGTGTTTGCTCTATCATCCTTTTGGTGGTAGTAGCCGGTGTGAGTTTGCGCCATAATCCTTTTGGTTGTGGGTCTGCCATCTTCTTGACGTCAGATTGTGCGAGTGTTTTCTCTATCATCCTTTTAGTGGTAGTAGCCGGTGTGAGTTCGCTCCATCATCCTTTTGGTGGTGGGTCTGTCATCTTGTGATGTCAAATTGTACGAGTGTTTGCTCTATCATCCTATTGGTGGTAGTAGCCGGTGTAAGTTGGCTCTGTCATCCTTTTTGGTGGTGGGCCTGTCATCTTGTTGATGTCAGATTGTGCGAGTGTTTTCTCTATCATCCTTTTGGTGGTAGTAGCCGGTGTGAGCTTGCTCCATCATCCTTTTGGTTGTGGGTTTGTCATCTTGTTGACGTCAGATTGTGCGAGTGTTTTTTCTATCATCCTTTTGGTGGTAGTAGCGGGTGTGAGTTCGCTTCATCTTCCGCTTGGTAGTGGGTATGTCATCTTGTTGAAGTCAGATTGTGCGAGTGTTTGCTCTATCATCCTTTTGGTGGTAGTAGTCGGTGTGAGTTCGTGCCATAATCCTTTTGGTTGTGGGTCTGTCATATTGTTGACGTCAGATTGTGTGAGTGTTTTCTCTATCATCCTTTTTGTGGTAGTAGCCGGTGTGAGTTTGCTCCATCATCCTATTGGTGGTGGGTCTCTCATCTTGTTGATGTCAAATTGTGCGAGTGCTTGCTCTATCATCTTATTGGTGGCAGTAGCCGGTGTGAGTTTGCTCCATCATCCTTTTGGTTTTGGGTTTGTCATCTTGTTGACGTCATATTGTTCGAGTGTTTTCTCTATCATCCGTTTGGTGGTAGTAGCCGGTGTGAGTTCGCTTCATCATTCGCTTGGTGGTGGGTATGTCATCTTGTTGAAGTTAGATTGTGCGAGTGTTTACTCTATCCTCCTTTTGGTGGTAGTAGCCGGTGTTAGTTCGCGCCATAATCCTTTTGGTTGTGGGTCTGCCATCGTGTTGACGTCAGATTGTGCGAGTGTTTTCTCTATCATCCTTTTGGTGGTAGTAGCCGGTGTGAGTTCTCTCCATCATCATTTTGGTGTTGGGTTTGTCATCTTGTTGATGTCAAACTGTGCGAGTGTTTCCTCTATCATCCTATTGGTGGTAGTAGTCGGTGTGAGTTGGCTCTGTCATCCTTTTTGTTGGTGGGTCTGTCATCTTGTTGATGTCAGATTGTGCGACTGTTCTGATCTATCATCCTTTTGGTGGTAGTACCCGGTGTGTGTTAGCCCCATCAACCTTATGGTGGTGTGTCTATCATCTTGTAGATGTCAGATTATCCGAGTGTTTGCTGTATCATCCTTTTGGTGGTAGTAGCCTGTGTCTATCATCTTGTTGACGTCAGATTTTGTGAGTGTTTCCTCTATCATCCTTTTGGTGGTGGTAGCCGGTGTGAGTTCTCTCCATCAGCCTTTTCGTGGTTGGTCTTTCAGCTTTTTGATGTCAGATTGTGCGAGTTTTTGCAATCATCTTTTGGTGGTAGTAGCCGGTGTGAGTTCGATCCATCATCCTTTTGGTGGTGGGTCTGTCATCTTGTTGATGTCAAAATGTGCGAGTGTTTGCTCTATCAAACTTTTGGTGGTAGTAGCCGGTGTGAGTTCGCTCCATCATCCTTTTGGTTGTGGGTTTGTCATCTTGTTGACGTTAGGTTGTGCAAGTGGTTTCTCTATCATCCCTTTGGTGGTAGTAGCCGGTGTGAGTTTACTTCATCATCCGCTTGGTGGTGGGTATGTCATCTTGTTGAAGTCAAATTGTGCGATTGTTTGCTCTATCAACCTTTTGGTGGTAGTAGCCGGTGTGAGTTCGCTCCATCATCCTTTTGGTTGTGGGTCTGTCATCTTGTTAACGTTAGATTGTGCGAGTGTTTTCTCAATCATCCTTTTGGTGGTAGTAGCCGGTGTGAGTTTGCTTCATCATCCGCTTGGTTGTGGGTATGTCATCTTGTTGAAGTCAGATTGTGCGAGTGTTTGCTCTATCATCCTATTGGTGGTAGTAGCCGGTGTGATTTCGCTCCATCATCCTTTTTATGGTGGGTCTGTAATCTTGTTGATGACAAATTGTGGGAGTGTGTTCATCTATCATCTTTTTGGTGTTAGTACTCGATGTGAGTTTGCTCCATCAAACTTTGGGTGGTGGGTATGTCATCTTGTTGATGTCAGATTGTGCGAGTGTTTGCTTTATCATCCTTTTAGTGGTAGGAGTCGGTGTGAATTCACTCCATCATCCGTTTGGTGGTGGGTCTTTCATCTTGTTGATGTCAGATTGTGCGAGTGTTTGCTCTATCATCCTTTTGGTGGTAGTAGCCGGTGTGAGTTTGCTCCATTATCCTTATGGTGGTGTGTCTATCATATTGATGTCAGATTGTGCGAGTGTTTGCTCTATCATCCTTATGGTGGTAGTAGCCGGTGTGAGATGGCTCCTTCATCCTTTTGGTGGTGGGTCTATCATCTTGTTGATGTCAAATTGTGAGAATGTTTTGATATACCATCCTTTTGGTGGTAGTAGCTGGTGTGTGTTAGCTCCATCAACCTTATGGTGGTGTATCTATCATCTTGCTGATGTTAGATTGTGCGAGTGTTTGCTCTATTATCCTTTTGGTGGTAGTAGCCGGTATGAGTTTGCTCCATCATCCTTTTGTTGGTGGGTTTGTCATCTTTATGATGTCAAATTATACTACTACTTTTCTCTATAATCCTTTTGGTGGTAGTAGCAGGTGCGAGTTTGCCCCATCATCCTTTTGTTGGTGGGTTTGTCATTTTCTAATGTCAGATTGTACGAGTGTTTGCTCTATCATCCTTTTGATGGTAGTAGCCGGTGTGAGTTCGCTCCATCATCCTTTTGGTGGCGGGTCTGTCATCTTAGTGATGTCAGATTGTGCGAGTGTTTGCTCTATCATCCTATTGATGGTAGTAGCCGGTGTGAGTTGGCTCCGTCATCCTTTTTGGTGGTGGGTCTGTCATCTTATTGATGTCAGATTGTGCGAGTGTTCTGATCTATCATCCTTTTGGTGGTAGTAGCCGGTGTGTGTTAGCCTCATCAACCTTATGGTGGTGTGTCTATCATCTTGTTGATGTCAGATTGTCCGAGTGTTTGGTCTATCATCCTTTTAATGGTAGTAGCTTGTGTGAGTTTGCAACGTCATCCTATTGGTGGCGGGTCTGTCATCGTAGTGATGTCAGATTGTGCGAGTGTTTTGCTCTATCATCCCTTTGGTGGTGGTAGCCGGTGTGAGTTAGCTCCATCATCCTTACGGTGGTGTGTCTATCATCTTGTTGACGTTAGATTTTGCAAGTGTTTGCTCTATCATCCTTTTGGTGGTAGTAGCCGGTGTGAGTTTGCTCCATCATCCTTTTGGTGGTTGGTCTTTCCGCTTTTTTATGTCAGATTGTGCAAGTTTTTGCAATAATATTTCGGTGGTAGTAGCCGGTGTGAGTTCGATCCATCATCCTTTTGGTGGTGGGTCTGTAATCTTGTTGATGTCAAAATGTGCGAGTGTTTGCTCTATCAACCTTTTGGTGGTAGTAGCCGGTGTGAGTTCGCTCCATCATCCTTTTGGTTGTGGGTTTGTCATCTTGTTGACGTTAGATTGTGCAAGTGTATTCTCTATCATCCTTTTGGTTATAGTAGCCGGTGTGAGTTTGCTTCATCACCCGCTTGGTGGTGCGTATGTCATCGTGTTGAAGTCAAATTGTGCGAGTGTTTGCTCTATCAACCTCTTTGTGGTAGTAGCCGGTGTGAGTTTGCTCCATCATCCTTTTGGTTGTGGGTCTGTCATCTTGTTGACGTTAGATTGTGTGAGTGTTTTCTCAATCATCCTTTTGGTGGTAGTAGCTGGTGTGAGTTTGCTTCATCAATCGCTTGGTGGTGGGTATGTCATCTTGTTGAAGTTAGATTGTGCGAGTGTTTGCTCTATCATCCTATTGGTTGTAGTAGCCGGTGTGAGTTCGCTCCATGATCCTTTTTATGGTGGTTCTGTAATCTTGTTGATGACAAGTTGTGCGAGTGTGTTCATCTATCATCTTTTTGGTGTTAGTACTCGGTGTGAGTTTGCTCCATCAAACTTTTGGTGGTGGGTCTGTCATCTTGTTGATGTCAGATTGTGCGAGTGTTTGCTCTATCATCCTTTTGGTGGTAGGAGTCGTTGTGAATTCACTCCATCATCCATTTGGTGGTGGGTCTTTCATCTTGTTGATGTCAGATTGTGCGAGTGTTTGCTCTATCATCCTTTTGGTGGTAGTAGCCGGTGTGAGTTCGCTCGATCATCCTTATGGTGGTGTGTCTATCATCTTATTGATGTCAGATTGTGCGAGTGTTTGCTCTATCATCCTTATGGTGGTAGTAGCCGGTGTGAGTTGGCTCCGTCATCCTTTTGGTGGTGGGTCTGTCATCCTGTTGATGTCGAATTGTGCGAGTGTTTTGATATACCATCCTTTTGGTGGTAGTAGTTGGTGTGTGTTAGCTCCGTCAACCTTATGGTGGTGTATCTATCATCTTGTTGATGTCAGATTGTGCGAGTGTTAGCTCTATTATCCTTTTGGTGGTAGTAGCCGGTGTGAGTTTGCTCCATCATCCTTTTGGTGGTGGGTTTGTCATCTTTATGATGTCAAATTATATTACTATTTTCCTCTATAATCCTTTTGGTGGTAGTAGAAGGTGCGAGTTTGCTCCATCATCCTTTTGTTGGTGGGTTTGTCATCTTCTGATGTCCGATTGTACGAGTGTTTGCTCTATCATCCTTTTGGTGGTAGTAGCCGGTGTGAGTTCGCTCCATCATCCTTTTGGTGGCAGGTCTGTCATCTTAGGGATGTCAGATTGTGTGAGTCTTTGCTCTATCATCCTATTGATGGTAGTAGCCGGTGTGAGTTGGCTCCATCATCCTTTTTGGTGGTGGGTCTGTCATCTTATTGATGTCAGATTGTGCGAATGTTCTGATCTATCATCCTTTTGGTGGTAGTAGGCGGTGTGTGTTAGCCCCATCAACCTTATGGTGGTGTGTCTATCATCTTGTTGATGTCAGATTGTCCGAGTGTTTGCTCTATCATCCTTTTGGTTGTAGTAGCTTGTGTGAGTTTGCAACGTCATCCTTTTGGTGGCAGGTCTGTCATCGTAGTGATGTCAGATTGTGCGAGTGTTTTGCTCTATCATCCCTTTGGTGGTGGTAGCCGGTGTGAGTTAGCTCTATCATCCTTATGGTGGTGTGCTAATCATCTTGTTGACGTCAGATTTTGCGAGTGTTTGCTCTATCATCCTTTTGGTGGTAGTAGCCAGTGTGAGTTTGCTCCATCAGCCTTTTGGTGGTTGTTCTTTCAGATTTTTTATGTCAGATTGTGCGAGTTTTTGCAATAATATTTTGGTGGTAGTAGCCGGTGTGAGTTCGATCCATCATACTTTTGGTGGTGGGTCTGTCATCTTGTTAATGTCAAAATGTGCGAGTGTTTGCTCTATCAACCTTTTGGTGGTAGTAGCCGATGTGAGTTCGCTCCATCATCCTTTTAGTTGTGGGTTTGTCATCTTGTTGACGTCAGATTGTGCAAGTGTTTTCTCTATCATCCTTTTGGTGGTAGTAGCCGGTGTGAGTTTGCTTCATCATCCGCTTAGTGGTGGTTATGTGTGACTTCCGCGAAAATAAGGTGTCGGTAAAACAGAAGAGTCGCCACCTTTCGTTATTTATCCCTCAGAACGGGAAAGGAAACGATTGGAAAAACCTGACGAAAAAGGTATAAGACAAGGTCGTCGCAACCGTTGTCTGGGTTCGGGAGTCGGTTACGCAAGGGGAAGGTATTAGCACCCCTCACGTCCGTCGTACTCGACGGGATCCACGCTTGTTGTGTTTACTGGACGAGTTGGTTTATCTATCTACCTATCAAGGCTGGCTTTAAACAGAAAAGAAATTGACTCGGCAAAGCGTCGCGCTTTATGCCTACGTATTCTCATCTTAGAATGAGAAATCAGAGTCAGCGTAGTTCGACCTACGACGGGTTACGGGGAAGGTGGCTGGCCAATACGTCAGTATTGTGCCTACGTACTCTCAACAGGTATGAGAGATCAGAGCTTATGTAGTTCGGGATAATACGGATTACGGGGATTCAGATTAATCTGTTTTATCGAGTAGGGTTAAACAACAGTTTCAACAGTTAGGGACAAAGCCTGTTTGCGTTGGCGCTGAAGTTTAACGACACTCTTTTCTTCAGAAAAGCTTCCTTTGAATTATGGGCCCACGGGGCAAAAAAGTTTGAAGTTTGTTTTCTGTCTTTTACGGAAGAAGTGTTTTTTTATTGTGTTTGCAATTTTAATCGCACTAAAGACTATGACCTGAGAGTGAATGCGTCGCATGTCACCCAAAGGGTGCCATACTAAACATCCAGACTGTTGAAAAGAAACTCTCCAACAATCCTATCTCAGATAGCTTAAGGTTCGTAACGTATGAAAGAAATCATTCATGATTACTGTATCTTAAGCTGTTTTGAGATGAGAAGAGAGAAAGGCTCAACTAAGGGAGACTATCAAGTCCTACTGTTGTCATGCCAAGGATTCATCCTATGGTTGAAGTTTGAAACAGGGAACTCCTAGAAGTTATCATGTATAGGGTTAAACCTAAAATTCTATCATCACTTCCTTATCAAAGGAAATGGGATTCCTGAGGGATCATGTCAATGATAAACAGAAACAGATAAAGCATCAGCTTAAACAGTAAACAGTAAAATGCATGCAATGCAAGTGAGGGAGGAAATGTGTGGGGCATCAGCCTCCACAAGCTCATCTCAACCTCAAGCCAGATATGAATAACTGCAATCATACAGAAGAAATAAAATAAAATGCTATCAAGAAAAATATAACTGCAATCATACAGAAAAAATAACATGCTATCAAGCAAAATAAACCACATGGGCAAGGGAGCTGGGCTCTACCGAATACCCGCAAGCAAAGCCATACAGTAACAATACAAGCAGAGGGAGCAACTCAACCTCTAGTGCAATCATGCTCCTAGATCAAAGTTAGTCTAGTCATGAACTTATTCTAATGCATCAAGCAAGTCAAACAAGGCACATCAGCACAGGAAAGAAAACAGACAAGAAAGCAGATCAACAACTCTCTTCCAATTCCAAGCTTCAGCTCTTCTAACAGCAATCCAGTCTTTAGACTTTAACCACCCTTCAAGGCTATCCTCTCTCATGACAAATATCAATTTTCTTCTCCAGGTTTCAACCCGTCAACATAAGTTTCAACTTATCTCTCTTCTTCAAGCTTCAGCTCTTCAGTCAATTCCACCTTCAGGCTTCACTCTTAACTACAAGTATCAACTTGATTCCCTCAGGCTCTCAATGCATCAATGTACAAGTATCAACTTGTCTTTTATTCCTCAGCTTCAGCTCTACCCTCAATCTCAATTGAATCCTTCTCTTAAGTATCAACCTAGTCTTCAAGCTTCAACTCTCTTTGCTTTACCAGTCCCAACTTGGTCTTCTCTCTTACAAGCTTCAGCTTCTCAGAGTAGTCTTCAATCACATGGAAATGTCAACTTCATTATTCACTTTTCTTTCAAGCTTTAGCTCTTCATTCGATCTCCATGGGGTCTTCAAGTATCAACTTGTTCTTCTTGCTCTTCAAGCTTCAGCTGCAATGGCACTGCTCAAGGAATCATCCTCTTCCATACTCTTCAATGAAGTCCTCATCTTCAAACTCAAGCCCAACATCTTTCAAGATACTCAAACCAGAGGATAATTTGTTGAACATGATGAGTGGAAATGATGAACAGCTTACTGACAACCAAAGGAAGCCTGTAAGGATTCACCATTATGAGAGACTGGTTCCCTCAAAGTTCTACTTCCCAGATAAAGCCACTCATCCCTCCAAAGGAGGGATGTGAATATCTGAGAAGGACTTTTAGTCATTGGGAGGAATGGAAGCACAAGATGCTTTCCATATTTATGAAAGAAATCATTCTAACTATAAGGCTCTCCCTATGTCCTATCTCCTAATCTTCATCAGACACCTTCAGGCACAAACAAATCCAAAGCTCCAAGCAACTTCAAGCAACTTCCTTGTCTTCAACTTGTCTTCACTCTCAATCAAAGGCAAACCAAGCACAAACCCTAATCTAAGGGAACTAAGTGAGTTAAACTAGTTGAATTAGTAAATTAGGGTCACCTAAAACCTAGCACTAAAGTTAGTCCAAACTAAAATACTAAAATCAATTGTAAAATCCTACAAAAATTACTATGGGAACCTATGTCAATCATGACTCTACCATATTAGTTTCAAAGATCAAACCATCAAATTGGACCTAGAAAAAATCCTACATTCTAAGGCATCAACCTAAAACCCTAAAAAGGAAGCATCTAAACATCAATCTAGAAAGCATACCTATTTTCATCACAAAAATGTTAGAAAATCACTATGGGGTCATACATGTCTAACCTAATCACACACAAAAAATTAGGCTCAAAATCATCACCATGAGATCAAACAAAATTCCACAATATTATGCTTCAAACATGAACATTTTAATATCAATTAAAATGCAAAATTCCAATTAAATCAGAAATTACATAAAATGAAAATATATTTTTTTCTAAAAAATAGTAGGCTCAATCATGATTAATATGCAAAAATAATGGGTGTGATTGGATTAATATTCAATTAGTTGTGATTTTTACAAAAACCATGAATTAAATAGAAATTAAATGAAAATCCAATTAAAATAACCAAACACACGGTGCAGGAAGTAAACATTTTCAGTTAAAAACATGGATTGGGCTCGCTGGGGGTGTGGATAGCACTTAAACCATTAGGCCCAAATGCCTGAATAAATGAAATGCATCATTTCATCAAAAACCCTTCACAAATCAGAATTAAAACGTGGCCCTTGGATCTTCTCCCAGTCAATGGTCAATCCATCATCCAATGGTGAGAACTTCATCTTCTCCATTTCAAACGTCTGAACTTCGCACCCAGCTCCGGCCACCACCGGTGGAGCTCCGATCGTCCCCTTCAACCCTAGTTCTTCCTAGAGGCCTCCAATCCAAGAGGTCAAAACATGAAACTCACTCCAAATCTTGCCACGAACTCAACCATGCCCATAGTTTCCTATGAAACCCCAAGAATCAACATCTCCCAATATCAACCGAAAATGGTGATCTTCCTATTTTGTCTCTAATTCATCAATTAACCATCTGAAATCCATTCTAAGCCATTCTACAACTAATCTAGCACCTTAGTTCAACCTAATTCTACCTAAATCATGCTATAGGAAGAAGATTACCAACCTGGAAATTCTTGAATAACAGATGCACCAAATCTTCACTTCAAGCCCTCAAATCTTCTGGACACGATCACTGAACCTCCTCCTTGCTTCTGTATGCAAAAGATTCAATGGAAAGTGCTTCAATCTTGAAACACGATGCTGAGTTGCAGGTGCTGAAAACCACTTGCTCCCACACGATCTAGCCACCAATTCTTCTTGGAAATGGTCTGGAATCAATCCTTGACACTCAAGGAAGAAGAATCAATCAAGAAAATGGAAGGAAATGGAGGAATTTGGTGAAACCGATTGCACTTGCAAGCTATGAAAACTCAATCTCAAACTATGCTCAAACCTTCAATGATCACCAACCTCTGCCATGGATCCATTCTACTCAATATATAGATGAAGTTTGGATGATCTAGAACCCTCTAGATCCTTCCAATGAGATTTTCCACATCTCATGTCATGAGATTTTGAATCACTTATCATGCCATGCTCAATTCTGTTTGCAGCTTGAAATTCATCTCAATCTCTTTCAAAATATCCCCTAGTGACATTTTGGAAGAGTTTAGCTTGCAAAGTTCCTTGTTCATGCCTTAATTTTGAGTTATGCATATGTTACTTAATATGCAAGCAATTGCTTTTCAAAGCAAGTCCATAATTTAGACCTCAAATAAAAAATGTGGCTAAACCATTATTTCTAAAATGTTTTCTAGAGTCAAAATGATATATTACATGCCATGGTTTGGATGTGTAGGTTGAAAATATCAATTTCCAACTTTGGTTTATTTAACTTATGCCCTTATTTTAGGTCATTTTTGTGACTTTGAGCTACAAGCCTTTCCAACATCTCATGACCTCCTTACTAGCCTTAAAACATCATTTTAAGCAAGTTTGATGTGGAACATTTTTCCATTTGAAGCTTGGAAATAGGAGTTATGGCATTATGCTTGAAATGACCTGTAATCTCCAAATGACCAAAATGCCCTTGAATTGTCAAAACCATAACTTGAGCTATACAAATCCTATCAAGGACTTCTAGTACTCTATAGAAAGCTAAGAACATAAGGAACAACATTCATGTTGACCAAACGTTCATAGGAATCATCCTTCTTGGGCAAAAGTTTGATGCAAGTTGGGTGACTTTCAAGGCCCCAAATTCACATACCTCAGATGACCTGTAACTTGTCAAAGTCATAACTTGAGCTCTACAAATCCTATCAAGGACTTCTAGTACTCAAATGAAAGCTAAGAACAAGCTCTACAACATTCATGTTGGGGATAAGATGAGATGACAATCACATCTTAGGCTAAACTTCCTTGAAGTTAGGAGTCAAACTAGGGGATTTTACACTGTCAAGCCTTAGAAACCCTAGTTTGACTCTGGGGAGAGTACGACTCTGTGGGCTATCTCAATTCTGCTGGAGACTTCAGTCTGGAACTTCCACTTGCTGCACACTTCAGTGAATGGTCTCCTACGAGACTTGCACTTGTGACCCGGTGCTGAGGGGGATGACATATCAATGCTTACGATCCCACGTCCAGGCTCTGCGGGGAAAGACTACTGAACCTTGCTGGAGAAGGAGGAATCATCCTGCTTGGGGATGCATGCGGCGTACTGCCTGGAATATGTTACACCTGTAACAACACAAACAAACAGACAAGATACCCTTCTCAAAGGGACCTATCAAGGTTATCATTTTGTGGCAATGTTTAAGTAATTCATTGTTTCAACAATCAGCGGCCTAGGCCAGTAAGTTTATGTATGTGCATTTTATCAAAAACATCGGCATTCTTTTTCGCAAACAAACAGATAAATGCTAAACAGACAAACAGAATTGCTGAATATTATACATTTTATTGATAACGAACCCCTGAAAGGGGTAAAAATGTTTTACAACGGATGCAAGCCCCTGGAATGAGGAAGCTGCGCAAATATAAAACATAAATATACATCAGTATATACAAATGTCGGCAACGAGGCGTAGACGAACACCATGAGTTCATCCATCTATGACCCACTCGACTTCGATACTTCTCCGACGCTTCAGCTTCAGAAGAGATTGATTTAGATGAACGGCCCTCAGGTCTTCCAAACCACTAAACAATGAAAGTCCACATGCGGAACGCAGTCATTTGCTTTTTCAAATCCCTAACTTTTGCGTGAATCGCCCTTCCGGGTTTTCGATTCACTGGGATACCCTTTTTTGCCAAAGTCGTCCTTCCGGGTTTTCGACTTTGCGGGCGTACATTCTTTTCAATTTATATCCCTAATTTTTGCCCGAACCTTTTTCCTTTTTTATGGTTCGCCGGGATGCCCCATTTTTGCCTGGATATTCTTTTTCTTTCCAGCGGGTCATTTTTAAGCAAAGTATTTTTTAACTGCGTCCGCGTTCACCGGAGATGCAAAATCTTCACCATCCATCGTGGATAACAACAAAGCTCCTCCCGAGAAGACCTTGCTGACGACGTACGAACCTTCGTAATTGGGAGTCCACTTGCCCCTGTGATCGGAGTGTGGAGGAAGAATCTTCTTCAGGACGAGATCACCCGTCTGAAAGCTTCTAGGACACACCTTCTTATCATAAGCTTTATTCATTCGGCTTTGGTACAGACGACCATATGCGATCGATGCTAACCTCTTCTCGTCCATCAGGCTGAGTTGGTTTAGTCGGTTCTTAATCCATTCTGCCTCATCGAGTTTCACATCAACCAAAACTCGTAAAGAAGGGATCTCTACTTCTAATGGTAGGACAGCCTCCATACCGTACACTAAGGAGAAAGGAGTTGCCCCAGTTGATGTACGTACTATCGTACGATAACCGTGCAGTGCGAATGGCAACATCTTGTGCCAATCCTTGTAGGTCACAACCATCTTCTGAACAATCTTCTTTATGTTCTTATTGGCCGCTTCAACGGCGCCATTCATCTTCGGCCGGTAAGGAGATGAGTTGTGAAGAGTCGCCACCTTTCGTTATTTATCCCTCAGATCGGGAAAGGAAACGATCGGAAAAACCTGACGAAAAAGGGTAAGACAAGGTCGTCGCAACCATTGTCTGGATTCGGGAGTCGGTTACGCAAGGGGAAGGTATTAGCACCCCTCACGTCCGTCGTACTCGACGGGATCCTCGCTTGTTGTGTTTACTTGGACTGGTTGGTTTTATTCTATCTACCTATCAAGGCTGGTTGAAAAAGAAAAGAAAAATGACTCGGCAAAGCATCGCGTTTTATGCCTACGTATTCTCATGAGAGAATGAGAAATCAGAGTCAACATAGTTCGGCCTATGAAGGGTTATGGGGAAGGTAGCTCACCAAGACATCGCCATCTTGTGCCTACGTACTCTCAACAGGCATGAGAGATCAGAGCATACGTAGTTCGGGAAACTACGGTTTATTTCCTGTCTTTTACGAAAGAAGTGTTTTTTATTGTGTTTGCGATTTCAACCACACTAGAGACTATGACCTGAGAGTGAATGCGTCGCATGTCACCCAAAGGGTACCATACTAAACATCCAGACTGTGGAAAAGAAACTCTCCCACAATCCTTTCTCAGATAGCTTAAGGCTCGTAACGTACAAAAGAAATCATTCATGATTACTGTATCTTAAACTGTTTTGAGATGAGAAGAGAACAGGCCCAACTAGGAGGGAGACTATCAAGTCCTACTGTTGTCATGCCATGGATTCATCCTATGGTCAAGGTTTGAACAGGTAACTCCTAGAAGTTGTCATGCATAGGTTTCAACCTAAAATTCTATCATCAAGTCCTTATCAAAGGAAATGAGAGTCCAAAGGGATCATGTCAATGATACACCAAAACAGACAAAGCATCAGCTTAACAGTAAAATGCATGCAATGCAAGTGAGGGAGGAAATGTGTGTGGGGCTTCAGCCTCCACAAGCTCATCTCAACCTCAAGCCAGAATGGAATAACAGTAATCATACTGAAATATAAACAACATGCTATCAAGCAATAACAATAAACTGCAATCATACAGATAAAATGAAATGAAATGCCATCAGACAAACAAACCACATGGGCAAGGGAGCTGGGCTCTACCGAATACCCGCAAGCAAAGCCACACAGTAACAATACAAGCAGAGGGAGCAACTCAACCTCTAGTGCAATCATGCTCCTAGATTTTACCTATTCTAGATATGAACTTATTCTAATGCATCAAACAAGTCAAACAAAACACAGCAATACAGAAAAGAAAACAGAAGAAAGCCTTAGCTCTTCCAACAGCTACTCAGTCTTCAGACTTCAATCACTCTTGACAAATATCAATTTGCTTTTCCAGGTTTCAACCCTACAACATGAGTTTCAACTCATCTTCTCCCTTAAGCTTCAGCTTCTTGATCAGCTCCACCTTCAGGCTTCACCTAATCTTCAAGGATCTTCAAGCATCAACTTGCTCTTGTTGCTCTTCAAGCTTCAGCTGGAATGGCAATACTCAAGGATTCATCCTCTTCAATACTCTTCAATGAAGTCTTCATCTTCAAGCTCAAGCTCAACATCTCTCAAGACAATCAAACCAGAGAAAATCACTTACTGGATAAGCTGGGGGATATTGAACTGCTTATTTGACCACCAAAGGTGACCTATAAGGGTTCAACATCAAAGGAATGGTTCCCTCAAAAGTTCTACTTCCTAGGTACCTCACTTATCCCTCCAAAGGAGAGAGGTGTATACCATGGAAGGACTTTGAATCATAGGGAGGAATGGAGGTGAAAGATACCATCCATGTTTGAGAGAGAAGTTATCTACATCTAAACTCTTCCTAATCCCTAACCCTAAAACAATAACAAAAAAGAAATAAGATCAAGCTCTCAAGCTCTCCAATCCATCTTCAAGTCTTCTACTATGCTCCACAATTCTCCTTAGGACAAGATCAAGCTCTCCAAGCCCACAAAGCAAAGCAACTAAAACAAACATGCCCTAAAGGCAACACAAACAATCAACCAATACAAAAATCAACTAAAAATAGTATACTACTATATTAAATCCTAATATAATTTCTAAGGGAACCTACATACCTACCCTTAATACCCATATATGTCCCATAATCTAATTTGTCCTAAAAAACCCAAAATCTAAAGTTATTATGGACCTATGTTGAAGTTTAACCTAATTCTACACAACCTAAAATCAACTAATCAAAACTACCCTAAAAATCATCACAAAAATATGGAATAAATCCAGGGGGAAGCTAAGACATATATCTAACTACCCTAAAAAGATTGACCTAAAAATACTAAGGGATCTACCTAAAATAAATTATACAAAATCATTGATCAGCATAAAAGCATTAAAATGCAATTAAAGTAAAAAATATGCAAAAAATATCAAAATGCATGAAATGGAAAATGTTTTTATTTTATATTTTTCTTGACAAAAATATGAAGTAGGAGAAAAAACTCCCATGAAAAAATGTTGAATTTTCCATTTGATATGAATTTTACAAGATTAAAATAAAAATGGAGAAAAAATGAAATGCATTATGAACATGGGGCGTGACAAGTAATGATACACGGTTCATTTTACGCTTGGGCCCAGACTGGGGGGGTGGGGGAACAGAAATGCGCTAGGCCCAAATTTTAAATCAGAAAACAATTGAAAAACATAAAAGAAATTGAGAAAGTCGCGGTGCAAATAGCCATGAATTATAGTTCAAAACTGGATGGGCCTCACGCGTGGGGTGTGGATAGTGATCATTCTCTTAAGCCCCGAAACACCCTTTAAATGAAACGCGGCGTTTTATTGTTTCTGAATCCCTCCAAAAATGAAATTAAACGTGGCGCGTTGGATTAGGTCTAGAGTCAATTGGTCAGCGTGCATCCAACGGTTAAAACATCATCATCAACCTTGGGTTAGGGTTTTCTGAAACTTCCATTAAAACACAACTCCATGCACCAAACTTCCTCCAACTCGTGTTCCTTCGTTTCTTCACCAATTCCCAAAATGTAAAACACAAACTTGCTCAGTTTTTCTCCCTGAACACAATCATAGCCTTGGATTCCATTGAAATGATCTCTATCACCAAACCCGAAGGTGCAACCAACTTAATCTCAAAATATGATCCATACTCGACCTCAACCAAACTTAAATTTCTTTACATCAAAATGCTTATCACATTGCCCTAGTTAAAATCAGCTATCAATCTTGCATTATCACTCATTATATCACTAGTTCTTACTCCATCAAGAAATGATGTCCATGGCTGAAACTTCATCAAATGCTTTCAAACTCTCCAAAATTGATCACCTAGTTGTCTCTAACAATTCTAAACTAATAACTTAACCTAACCATGCCTAAAATATGAGGTGGAAGAGATTTTGCAAACCTGGCTTCTTGGTATGGCAGATGATGAAGATCTTCAATTCAAGGCTTGAAATTCTTCAAGAATGGTCCTTGGATGATGAAAACTCTTCTGTTTGCAAAAGATTTGAGGGAGAGAGCTTGTTTTTCAAGATTCGACGGTAATTGCCTTCTTGCAAATTCAATTGGAACACCTTCAATCTTCCATCAATGGAGCTTCAATTCAGCATGCACACACTCAGAAGGATCTATGGAGAAGGTTTGTGAAGAAAAAATGGAGGGAAATGAAGAAATTGAATGTGACTTGCAATGGAAGCTTTTGGATTTCACTCTCTCTTCTCTACACCAATTAACACCAACCTTGCATCTGAGCAAGTTGTATTCATCTTATAGAGTGGTTTAGAATCATCTAGAACCCCCTAGAACAATCCAATGAGAAATTGATCTTTTCATGTCACGGTATTTTGATTTCTCATTCTCCTTACATGGTATATCATGCCATATGCCTTGCAACCTTGGTTTCTGACTTGAATTTATCCCCACATGAGATTTAGGACAAGTTACAATGCATATCTTCCTTGTTTATTGAGTTTTGTGGAGTTTTGGTTTGGTACCCTAATATGCAAGCAAGCTTTTTCCAAGGCAGCCCTATGATGAAAGCCTCAAATCAAAATTGTGGCTGAACCATTGTTCTTAGAATGTCATTTGGAGTCAAAATAACCTATTACATGACATGGTTTGGACTTATAGCTTGTGATTTATGATTTTCAACTTCACTTTAATTAACTTATGCCTCATTTTTAGGCCATTTTTATCACTTTTTGATATGAGCCTTTCCAACATCTCATGACCTCCCTACTAGACTTAAAACATCATTCTAAGCAAGTTTGATGTTGAAGATGTTTCCATTTGAAGCTTGGAAGTAGGAGATATGGCCTCATGCTTGAAATGACCTATAACCTCCAAATGACCAAAATGCCCTTGACTTGTCAAAGCCATAAGTTGAGTTCTACAAATCCTATCAAGGACTTCTAGTACTATCTAGAAATATAATAAGGTTCCCTTCAACATTCATGTTTACCAAGAATCCATAGGAATCATCCTACTAGGGCAAAAGTTGTCTGCAAGTTGGGTGACTTTCTAGGACCCAGATTCACATAGCTCAGATGACCTGTAATTTGTCAAAACCATAACTTGAGCTCTACAAATCCTATCAAGGACTTCTACCACTCAAATTAAAGCTAAGAACAAGCTCTACAACATTCATGTTGTGGGGAATATGAGATGACAATCACATCTTGAGCTAAACTGCCTTGAAGATAGGGATCAAACTAGGGGATTTTACACTGTCAATCCTTAGAAACCCTAGCTTGAAACTTCTCAAACTCCTCAATCATGAGAGTTGGTCTAGGAATCATCCTTATAGCACTTCAATACATCATTCCATGATCATATGGCCCTTGGATTAGGTCTCAACCCTCTCCAAATCATCAGTTGACCTAGGGTTGACCCAGTCAAACCCTAATTCTACCACTCATGGTTGAATATTCTGAATTCTTGTACAATGACCTCTCTAGGATTCATGATGGCTTTCAAGACATCTCATAAGCTTTCTCAAAGCTTCAAGTTCATCCTCATAGTCTCAGAATCATCTGAGGAGCTCCCACAACTCTCAAGTTATGAGGCACGCAACCTTGGTTTCAACCAATCTCTCTGAGGATCTCTTTAGTTCTCTGACAAAGGAATCAACCTTTGAACATTTGAATAAACTTCTTGGCTTTCTTCAAAGCCTCATACAACTCTTGATGGGTAAATTAATGTTGGTCAAATTTTGGGGTGCAACAGCTGCCCCTATTCAAGCGGCTTGAACCTGACTGGGTGAGGAGCGAACGGCTCTCAGCCAATCAAGGTGCGAGACGGTTGAATACCGGTAAACCCGGAAATTTGCCAACAGCACGAGCACACGGTACTCTGCCGGGAACAAATCTTCGAAAACTGAAGTACTAGCTGCACGGCAACTAGCTGGAGACATACTGATCTGACATCGCCGCTGGAAAACTAAAGAATCTGACATTGCCGTCATAAACAACCATCCAACATCGCCACCGGGGAACTAACGAATCTGACATACCAACATCGCTGCTGGAAAGATAAACCACCTGACATCGCCGCCAGACACAAATATCCAAAACACCCAACATCGCCGCTGGAGAACTAAAGAATATGACCTCGCCGTCATCCAACATCGCCGCCGGAGAATCAAGAATCTGACATCGCCGTCAAACAAATATCCAACATCGCCGCCGGAGAACAAAGAATCTGACATCGCCGTCAAACAAACAAAACACCCAACATCGCCGCTGGAGAACTAAAGAATCTGACATCGCCGTCAGATGCAAACGTCCAACATCGCCGCTGGAGAACTAACATAATCTGACCTCGCCGTTAGGGTGAAGAAACTTCATTGGGGAATTGGTAACATGCTAACCGGTAACACATAGTCGATCATGCCATTAGGCATTCAAGAACACTGTCGGGCATCAGCCGGACTTCATCAGCAAGTCGGGAATAGAATTCTTGGTCAATCATGAGCCAACTGGGAATATCCAAACCACTACCATCAGGCACCCCGCATCAGCTGAGAGAACTGCTTCATTAACACGATCAGACTTCAATCATGGAGTCTTCAAAGGAGATTTCAACTTCGTCGTTAGAAACCTGTTGGGGAGGACGCTTCGTCGCTGGGGAATCTGGAGAACTATCAAGTAACTCCGCTCCGGGGGTCCAGAAATCATTCTGGAGGAATCAGCTCTGCTGAGGACTTCAAGAATCATCTTGGACAAATACCTCCGCTGGGGACCTTCAAGAATCATCTTGAACCGGGTAACCATGCTGGAGCTTTCAGGAATCATCCTGAGCGAACACTTTGTTGGGGATTCCAGGAATCAGCCTGGGCAACTCTTGCTGGGGACAAACCAATCATGGCTTGAGCAGCTTCCAAGGATTCAACTCTCTTGGGGTTTCAGGAATCATCCTGGGAAACCTTCACTGGGGGCTCTACTAGGGAGCTTAAGAATCATCTTAAGCAAATGCCCTACTGAGGAATTCAAGACTCATCTTGAATCGAAGACTTCGCTGGGGATCTCAAGAATCATCTTGAGCAAGCGATTCTGGGGACTACACTAGGGTCTTAAGAATCACCTGGAGCAAGCGACTTCGTCGGGGAGAATGTCAGGAATCATCCTGAGCAATCAATTCGGCGGCAGAACACCTGCAAAACAAGAACGGTAACAACCTAGATCATGTTTATTATGCATATGCTTCGGCAATGGCGCAATGCTCCACACGGTGGAAATGCTATGCGTTTATGGTAAATGCTATGCAATCATGCACAATGATGCGATCCCATCAGCAAAATAAATGCCGAAGGGGAAATCCTCCTGTCAGGGAGAAAGAACTACTCAAATAGAGGAATCATCCTGCTGAGGAGAACATGGTCACGCCAATCTCAATTGGACTCCGCAGGGGACGCAACTTCAGCTGACTGCTGCGGGGAAAACAACTTCAGTTGACTATTGCAGGGGAAACGAAGCTCTGCGAGAACCCGGACCTACTGAGGGAAAGGCGATGTCAATCGCGAGAATACTACGTGGCCTTCATGGCTACTCCTCTGGGGATAAGAGCTCTGTGGGGAAACAACTTCAGCTGTTCAACACTCCACTGGGGAAAACAAATCATGGTCTGATCAACTTCCAAGGATTCGGCTCTCTTGGGGGTCTGCAAACTCGGCTGAGGAAGGAGAAATCATTCTGCTTCGCTAGAGAGAGTACGACTCTGGGGGAAATACAGCATCAGCTGTTCAATAGTCGGCTGGGAAAAACCACTTGTGGTCCCCACTGCTTCACTGGAGAGGGTACGGCTCTGCGGGGGAATCTCAATTCCGCTGGGGAAGTAGGAATCATCCAACTTCGGGGGAGAGTACAACTCTGGTGGGGAATAGCATCAGCTGTTCCAACACGCTGCTGGGGAAGAGGGAATCATCCGACTTCGGGGGAGAGTACAACTCTGGTGGGGAATTTCAATTCCGCTGGAGATTTCAGTCTGGCACCATCAATTGCTGCATACTTCGGCGTACGAATAGTTTCCTACGAAACCTGCACTTGTGACCCGGTGCTGGGGGGTGAACACGAGCTTCGGCGCCTGAACATTTCTATGAAACCTGCACTTGTGACCCGGTGCTGGGGGAATGAACACGAGCTTCGGCGCCTGAACATTTTTATGAAACCTGCACTTGTGACCCAGTGCTGGGGGATGAATTCATGCTTCGGCGCCTGAACATTCCTATGAAACCTGCACTTGTGACCCGGTGCTGGGGGATGAAATCATGCTTCGGCGCCTGACTCAGCTGAGGAGATGATGTTTCCTTCAGGACGCATCTGCTTGGGGAAGAGAATCATCTCTGCCTGGGGAGACATATCAATGCTCACGATCTTGCGTTCAGACTCTGCGGGGAGAGGCTACTGAACTCTGCTGGAGAAAGAGGAATCATCCTGCTTCGGGGATGCGCACGACGCACTGTCTAGGATATGCTACACCTGTAACAACACAAACAAACAGACAAGATACCCTTCTCAAAGGGACCTATCAAGGTTATTATCTCGTGACAATATTCAAGCAATTAATTGTTTCAACAATCAATGGGCCTAGGCCAGTAAGTTTATGTATGCGCATTTTATCAAAAACATCGGCGTTCTCTTTCGTAAACAAAATAGATAAATGCTAAACAGACAAACAGAATTGCTGAATAGTATGCATTTTATTGATAACGAACCCCTGAATGGGTAAAAATGTTTTACAACAGAGGCAGGCTCCTGGAATGAGGCGTATATACAAATGTTTTACATAAATATACATCAGTATATACAAATGTCGGCAACGAGGCGTAGACGAACACCATGAGTTGATCCCTCTAAGACCCACTCGACTTCGATACTTCTCTGACGCTTCAGCTTCGGAAGAGATTGATTCAGATAAACGGCCCTCAGGTCCTCCAAACCACTAAACAATGAATGTCCACACGCAGAACGCAGTCATTTGCTTTTTAAATCCCTAACTTTTGCGTGAACCGCCCTTTGCGGGTTTTCAATTCACCGGGATACCCTTTTTTGCCGAAGCCGCCCAGTGTAGGTTTTCGACTTCGCGGGTGTACATCTTTTCAATATATCCCTAATTTTTGCACGAACCTTTTATTCTGTTTTTGGTTCGCCGGGATGCCCCTTTTTTGCCTGGACTCTCTTTTTTTTGTCCAGCGGGTCGCTTTCAAGCAAAGTATTTTTTAACTGCGTCCGCGTTCACCGGGGATGCAAAATCTTCACCATCCATCGTGGATAACAACAAAGCTCCTCCCGAGAAGACCTTGCTGACGACGTACGGACCTTCGTAATTCGGAGTCCACTTGCCCCGGTGATCGGAGTGTGGAGGAAGAATCTTCTTCAGGACGAGATCACCCGTCTGAAAGCTTCTAGGACGCACCTTCTTATCATAAGCTTTCTTCATTCGGCTTTGGTACAGACGACCAAACGCAATCGATGCTAACCTCTTCTCATCCATCAGGCTGAGTTGGTTCAGACGATTCGTAATCCATTCTGCCTCGTCGAGTTTCACATCAACCAAAACTCGCAAAGAAGGGATCTCCACTTCTAACGGTAGGACTGCTTCCATACCGTACACCAAGGAGAAAGGAGTTGCCTCGGTCGATGCACGTACCGTTGTACGATAACCGTGCAATGCAAATGGCAGCATCTCGTGCCAGTCTTTGTATGTCACAACCATCTTCTGAACAATCTTCTTTATGTTCTTGTTGGCGGCTTCAACGACGCCATTCATCTTCGGCTGGTAAGGAGATGAGTTGTGGTGTTCAATCTTGAAGCTCTGACACAGCTCCTTCATCATCTTGTTATTCAGATTCGAACCATTATCAGTAATGATCCGCTCGGGAATTCCGTAACGACAGATGATGTCCCTCTTTATGAATTTAGCCACCACCTGCTTGGTCACATTAGCGTACGAGGCTGCCTCCACCCACTTGGTGAAGTAGTCGATAGCTACCAGAATGAAGCGATGACCGTTAGATGCAGTGGGCTCGATCTTGCCTATCATGTCGATGCCCCACATAGAGAACGACCACGGGGAGGACATGACATTCAACGGGCACGGCGGCACATGGACTTTATCAGCATAAATCTGGCATTTATGACATCTCTTCGCGAATCTGAAGCAATCCGACTCCATCGTCAGCCAGTAGTATCCTGCTCTCAGGATCTTTCTCGTCATGGCATGCCCGCCGGCGTGCGTACCAAATGTGCCTTCATGGACTTCTTCCATGAGCATACTCGCCTCTTTCTCATCTACACATCTGAGTTGCACGAGATCGTGGTTTCTCTTATACAACACTCCATCAGGATTGAGATAAAAGTTTCCAGACAGCCTCCTCAGAGTCTTCTTATCCTGGGTTGACGCGCCCGCAGGATACTCCTTAGTCATAAGGAAAGTCTGGATGTCGTGGAACCATGGCTTGCCTTCGGCGGCTTCCTCGATTGCAAAGACGAATGCCGGTCTATCAAGACGCGAAAGGACAATTCTTGGAGCCTCATTCCAAAAATTGACTTTATACATTGAAGCCAACGTGGCTAAGGCATCAGCCATCTGATTTTCAGCCCTGGGCACATGATGGAGTTCCACTCGATCGAAGAACGGAAGTAGCCTTCTGGCATAATTCATGTACGGCACCAAATTCGATTGACGAGTCTCCCACTCCTCTTTAATTTGGTTGATCACAAGCGATGAGTCACCATATACGTCTAGGTTCTTGATTCTCAAATCAATTGCCTCTTCTAGACCCATGATGCATGTCTCGTACTCCGCCTCATTGTTGGTAACTGGAAACGTCAGTCTCGCAGTAAACAGGATGTGGGATCCGTGGGGAGTCGTGATGATAGCCCCGATGCCACTTCCATAGGAATTAACCGCTCCGTCGAATATCAACTTCCACTGGGATTTCCTATCTGGCCCCTCGTCGGGCAACGACTCATCGCAATCCTTCGTTTTGAGAAACATAATATCCTCGTCAGGGAATTCAAACTTCATCGACTGGTAATCTTCGATCGGCTGCTCGGCAAGGTAATCAGACAATACGCTTCCCTTGATGGCCTTCTGGGAAACGTGCTGAATATATATTCTGTTAACATCATTTGCCATCTGGCAATCCTGCCCGAAAGAGCCTGCTTCTCGAAGACGTACTTGATCGGATCCATCTTCGAAATCAGCATAGTGGTGTGATTGAGCATGTACTGTCGTAGACGTTTGGCAGCCCAAGCTAGTGCACAACACGTCTTCTCCAGCATCGAGTATCGAGATTCACAGTCTGTGAACTTTTTACTCAAGTAGTAAATGGCATGCTCTTTTCTGCCCGTCTCGTCGTGCTGACCGAGAACACACCCCATACTATTCTCAAGAACTGTCAAGTACATGATTAATGGCCGTCCAGCCACTAGGGGTATCAAGATTGGAGGTTCTTGAAGATACTGCTTTATCTTTTCGAATGCCTTCTGGCAATCCTTATTCCAAGTAATCGCCTGATCTTTCTTTAAAAGCTTGAACATCGGTTCACAAGTGGCCGTGAGCTGGGAGATAAACCTTGCAATATAGTTTATTCTGCCTAAGAAACCACGAACTTCTTTTTCTGTTTTCCGCGCTGGCATTTCTTGAATGGCTTTTATTTTCGCAGGATCAACCTCGATACCTCGTTCACTAACGATAAACCCCAGCAACTTTCCGGACCGCACTCCGAAAGTGCACTTGTTAGGATTCAGCCTCAACCTGAATTTCCTAAGCCTCTCAAAAAGCTTCAATAAGTTCACCAGATGCTCTTCCTCCATTTGGGACTTCGCAATCATGTCATCAACATAGACCTCGATCTCATGATGAATCATATCATGAAACAAAGTTACCATTGCTCACTGGTAAGTGGCCCCTGTATTCTTCAGACCGAAGGGCATTACCTTATAGCAAAATGTTCCCCAAGGGGTGATAAACGTCGTTTTCTCCATGTCCTTCAGCGCCATCTTGATCTGATTGTAACCGGAGAAGCCATCCATGAACGAAAACACGGAGAACTGGGCTGTGTTGTCGACCAACACATCGATATGAGGCAACAGGAAATCATCTTTAGGGCTCCCCTATTCAAATCCCGATAATCGACGCACATGCGTACCTTACCGTCCTTCTTCGGTACAGGCACTATGTTGGCGACCCACAGAGGGTAAGTGGTGACCGCTAAGAAGCCAGCATCAAGCTGTTTCTGCACTTCTTCTTTATTCTTAACGGCCATATCTGGTCTCGTCCTCCTAAGCTTCTCCTTGACGGGAGGGCAATCTTCTCGTAGCGGCAAGCGGTGGACCACGATGTCCGTATCAAGTCCGGGCATATCTTCATATGACCAATCAAAGACGTCACTATACTCTCGAAGCATCTCGACCAGTCTCTGCTTGACATCACTCTGCAGCGCAGCCCCTATCCTGACATTTCTGACGAGCTCTTCAGAACCCAGATTTACGGTCTCGATTTCCTCCTCATGAGGCAGAATAACCTTTTCCTCTTGTTTCAACAAGCGGGCCAACTCTTCAGGAAGGTCTTCGTCTTCATCAATCTCTTCTTCAGCTTGATAGATCGGGCAATCGAAGTCGAAGTGAGCCGTAGAAGGTCCAGAGTCGATGTCATATGTTATGTGGATCCTGCAATAACAAGGGTTAAGTTTAAAACTAGAATATGCAGGTTAGCACAAACCTCATTGCCATTTTATTGTTTTTCAGAATAAATATAAAACAGGAATAACAGAGATCACAATATTTGAGTACGAAGAAAACGCCTTTGATTTATTAACAAAATGCATGTACATAATCCAACAAGGCCCTGACAATAAAACCGCTATGCCCCGGGTAGGACATAGGGTTGTACACTGATTGAAAAAAAGTAAATCATTACTCTTCACTCGTCATCGGGATGATTTCCTTGATGGTCCAATTGTTGAGGCCCTTGCCCGGCTGAATCCAAGAGTCGAGATCACAATCGCTATCCCCGCTGTCTTCAGACGCCGCGTTGATGCTTTCGAAAATCACTCTGCCACTGGTAAATAGGATCGGCCCCTTACCACGAGACGTGCTACTAGACGAAGAAGAAGAAGCTTCAGCTTCAGGAGAATACCCCAACCCAAACTTATCCTGCTTGATTGGTATCTCCAAAATAGGCCCCCAGCCTGGGGTAGACCCAGCTTGGACGACGGCCCGAGCTTCTTTGAATGAGGAGAGATTCATCTCTGGCTTCTCTGTGACGACAGGAGCTACCTCTTTCACTTTGACGGCCTCGAATGCCTGGCAGAGAGTTTCATGAATTTCGCCATCCATTTCAACATACTTAAAGGATGACAAATGGCTCACCATTACGTCCTCCTCACCGCACATGGTTACTATGCTTCCCCCGACAGCATATTTGAGCTTTTGGTGCAACGTGGAGGTCACGACACCAGCAGCATGGATCCACGGCCGGCCCAAGAGGCAACTGTAGGCAGGCATGATATCCATAATATAAAAGACCGTGTCGAACGTTTCCAGACCAACTTGGATCGGCAGGGTCACCTCCCCGAAAACGTGGCGCTTAGTTCCGTCAAACGCCTTCACCACCAGATCACTGGGTGTGCAAAGCAATCCGCGAGTGTCCAACTTCATTAATGCCTTCTTCGGAAGAACATTAAGCGACGAACCCGTGTCCACCAGGACATGCGACATGATTGTGCCCCTACACTCTAACGAGATGTGCAAGGCGCTGTTGTGATCCCTTCCTTTTGGCGTCAGCTCTAAATCTGTGAAACCTAGCCCGTTGCCAGCATTAACATGGGCTACCACCTCTTCTAGCTGATTCACCGATATCTCTTCCGGTACGTAGGCAGCATTTAATACCTTCAGCAACGCATTGCGGTGCGCTTCAGAACACAGCAACAAGTTGAGAATAGAAATCTTCGAAGGCGTCTGATGGAGATGGTCTACAATCTTGTAGTCGCTCTTCTTGATTAACCGCATAAACTCCTCGGCATCTTTGACCAGCAAATCTTTCTCTACCCCACACGGGACCTCTTCGACGACTTTGCTTTTACCCTTGTCGGCTGTATCAGCTCTGACCGCTCTCTCTGCCACGACTTCCGGCGGTGCAAACACTCCTCCGCTACGGGTAATACCACTAATTCCTGCGAGACTCTCCACAGTCGACCCGTACGGTTCCAGCTCCGACTTCTGACCGTTGCAATAGACTTCAGCCCCATAATGCCACGGAACGGAGTTAGTGCTCTCGAAGGGTATAGGTCCAGCTTTGGTAATAGTGATTGTAGGCGGTCTGGGCGCAGAAATTGTTATCGGCCGGCGAGGGATGGTGATGGTGGCGACTTCATCGGCCTGCTGCAACACTACCTCTCCTGATACACTTTCAGCCCTCCGGCTGAACTGCAGACTCCCTTCAGCCATCAGGCTTTGAATTCCTTCAACCAACTGCTCGCATCCATCAGAATGTGTAGCACAGTCCATGCATAACTCTCCGCATCCTGGAAAGAACCCTTTCTTCAACAACTTAGCTTTGACGAAGCTAAGCGGCGTCTTTAGGTCTTTGACATCAGTCAACAGATCTGCACTTTCTTCTTCGATAATGGCGTTCACTCCGCCTCCCCTATGATTCGACATAGGGTTTTTCGTGACATTGGGCACATTATCGGAGAAGTTAATGATCTTGGCGTTTACCAGGTCCTGCACCTTATGCTTAAAGGCTTTGCAGTTCTCGATTGTATGGCCTGGTGCCCCTGTATAGAAATCGCAAGTGGCATTTGCGTCGTACCCTGGTGGAGGTGCCCCTGTCAAGGGAGCCATCGTCCTCTTCTGAACCAACTAAAGCTGAAGCAAAGTCTGCAAGAGCTGCGCGTACGACATAGGCGGTGCTTCGAAGTGACGGTTTGTCAAAGATGCCCGATTCTGGTACTTTCTATATCCCTGTTGATTCGGTTGCTGCTGCTGTTGCTGCTACGGCAGAGCCGCTGGGATATTTATACTGGCTACCTGCTGCTGAGGGCCCTTGCCCTTTCTTCGAGCGTTGGTTACAGCGCTCGCTTCTCTTTCTCGTCGTTTACCAGCATAAGGTTTCTTTCCACCTCCTCCAGCTGAGGATGATTCACCTTAGATTTTCCCGATCTTGATTCCATTCTCGACATGCTCGCCCATGATAATGAGAGATGAAAACGTCCCAGACATACCGCTGACTAACTTTTCATAGTAGACCCCTGGGAGGGTAGCCACAAACATCTGCACGAGTTCGCGTTCAACCATCGGCGGCTGAACCCGGGCAGCCAATTCACGCCACCGCTGGGCGTACTCCTTAAATCCTTCATTATTCCTCTGCGAAAGGTTTTGGAGCTGAACTCGGTTCGGGGCCAAGTCGTTATTGTACTGATAATGATGGACAAACGCTTCAGCGAGATCCTTCCATGTACGCACGCTAGTGGGCTCCAGGCCCATGTACCACTCGAGGGATGGTCCGGAAAGGCTGTCTTGGAAGAAGTGCATCAGCAACTTCTCATCCTCTGAATAGGCAGACATCTTCCTGTAGTACGATCTGAGGTGGACACGAGGGCAGGTGGTGCCCTTACATTTCTCAAAGTCAGGCACCCTGAACTTAGGAGGTACCTTGAAATCAGCAATTAACCCCAGCTTGGACATATCAACACCCAAAGTATTCTGATTCTCAATATCTCTCATTTTATCTTCAAGTGCTTTGAATCTGAGCCGCGCTTCAGCATTCAGCTCCCCTTCTGCACCTCTTTGAGAGAAGACATCATCCTGATGATCCTGAAGCCGTGGTTGAGGCACCAACAGATTCCCGACGCCTGCGTTGCCATTGACCGGCCCGATGTTGACATTAGCTCCCAGACAACCATTGCCGACGCCCGTCGTATTGAGTCCGATGTTGGCCATCACATTGCCATTAGCACTGCCGTTGACCTCGGCCACGGGGACACCATTCTGCGGAGTATCAACTGGTGGAGGAGTAGGCACAGCCCCGCCATGGAGTATGTCGTTGATATCAACCCTGGAGATCAAAGGTTGAACCAAAGTCCTGAGCTGGTCCTGACCATTGGCGACCACTTGCATCAGTTCCATAAAGCGATCCATCCTCTCGCGGAGCTCCTGGACATCTGTCTGCACTTGATCCATAATCCTGGTCTAATTAGCTCGAGTCGGGTAGCGATGAATTAGTCTCTGATCAATCCTGGAAACCACCGGAAACAGCCTGGGACCTGTAAACCTGAAAGACCTGCAAACACTAAAGGTTAGGAAAAAGAACAAAATGTACGTCATGCAAATGCTTCATGCAGATGCATGCGTGTGTCTGTGTGTTTTGGGAGATTTCCCCCGATCCTAGTGCCTGATTGCCAGTGCTGATAATAATAATAAGAAGAAGAAGTCTGAGCCCAATCATGGAAACATCAATCTCATATATAAAGAAAAGCCTATCAAGGCAGTACATAGCATCGGCAAGTACAAGACGAATCAACAGCGTGACCTCAGCCAACAAGCCTGGTGATGGTCAGCATACAACAAAGATCAAAACAAAAAAAATACAAATAGTCAAGTACGGCCACGGGCGCGATACTCTACTAATAACTCCTTCGTCTCCGGATGATCTGGCAAAGTGAGTAACCCCTTGACGAGTAGTTCCCTCTGCACAACGGTATACTGAAGTCCCTGAACTGAACTTTCCCATGCTTCTTCGCCAAAGCAATCTTCCAATTTCCGCTTCTTAGACTCAAACGTCAGCTTACGCTCCTTCAGGTTAGCAAGAGCTTTGTTGAGTTGGCCTTCGGCGGCGTATCTGCGGGCAGTTTCTTCATCAAACCTTTGTTCGCTGTCCTTCACCTTGGCTTCCAGCTTGGAGATCTGCAGCATCAGCTTGTCTTCTCGCTCTTTCCTGGTGGCCAGGGAAGCCTTCCAGTGCTGGTTGAACTTGGATATCCTCCGATATGCCTCGTCCAAATGCTGCTTCTTCGTAGCCAGTACGTCGTTGACAGCCCTGAAGTCTTGACCCATGCGTTCACGCTCGACTATCTGCTTAGTCAGGTCTATACCCAGCTGGTTCACCAGCTCTGTTTACCTTTTGAAAGCATGAACAACTTCGTTCCTCTCACTTCGGAGATGAGCTAATTCCTTCTCCAGTTCTTCGTTCGCCCACTTCAATTCATCCCGCTCAGCTAATACCTGGTTATGCTGATGAATGGGCACAGAAGTAGGCTCTTCGATCATTGGAGGACTTTCTGGCTGGCATGAGGAAACGGCATCCCTATAGCACTTACTCTGGCTCTGATCCAAGTCAAATACGGGGGGTAGGCTTGATTATTGCTTTTTCCCAGCAAAGGCTTTCCTCGCTTACCGATACCATTCCACGCGCACTGAAGCTTGGACAACAGATCCCCTTCTAGAGTACCAGTGAGGTACAGAGATTCCTGTACCTCTTCATCCTTCGGCGGATTCCTCAAAGCATACGCGAACTGTCGAACCAGCAACGACGGGTTGTATTTTATGCAGCCCTTCCTACCTATCAAAGGTACATTAGGAAACCCGCTGCAACTGAAGATCACCTTGGTACCCAACCTACCTCTGTCGAACCAGTCGATATCCTCTGCAGATAAACTCATCAGACGCTCAGGCCATTCAGTTGTGGCTGCAGACAAGACAAAAGGACCCCTTTTGGGCAGATGACTTTCAAGCCATTTGTACAGCAAGGGTACGCAACACGAGACGTTCTTCCCCCTCCTATTCTCGTTCTTGTAGTGGACTGAGTGATAGACATCTCCTATCAAAGTAGGGACTGTATTCCCTGAAGCAAAGATATGAAATGCATCAAAGTCTACAAAATCGGGCATGTTGGGGAACAGAATAATGCCGTATATGCATAGGGCAAGGATAGCATTGAACGCGACCCAACATCCGTCCTTGGCACACTGCTGAGCTTTACCTACCAGAAACTGCAAGGAGAACCCCGGAACCTTGTTCCAACTAGTCAATACTAACTCGGAGGCGTCCAAATAAAGTGAAGGAGCTAAAACAGCCAGATCAGGCTCAGCATCCACATGAACAAAAGGCATCTGCCTCTTGATAGGCACACCTAGCAAATCAGCATACTCTTCCAGCGTCGGCGCGAGAACAAAGTCCTGAAAAGTGAAACATCTCAGCGGAGGGTCGTAAAACTGCAGCAGAGCATGCAACCCATTCAACTCGAGCACAGAAGGCTTGCAAACCAAACTGAGCAACCTGCCGTAAGATTTCCTGAACTCATCCTTCACAGAATCACCTGCTAGAGCTGTCAAACCAGTCAGCTTAACCACATCAGGGGTAGGGAACTTGTAAGCCACGATCTTCCTCAGAGAGCCCATAACAATACAATCGGAGGCAAGAAATCCTGTATCGGGGAAAACGGTACCTGCAACGCAGACACACGTTAATGAAATGCAAATGAACATGCAAACTAATGCAAGATGCAATCATGCAATAATATATCCGGGTAGCTGGTGTTGAGATTCTGTATCAACAATCACTGATGAGAAGAAAACCCCGGTGTAGGACCACAAATCTGATCTGCCAAGAACAATCATCTGATAGGACCCTAGGATCATAATTCTGCTCTGCCAAGAACAAATGTCTGATAATAAGGACCTCTGATGTATGATTAAGAAATATCTGCTGATGAAGTCTTCAGACCCCAATCAAAAATCTGCTCTATCAAGAACAAACAACATCTGCTGATGAGATCTTCAGACCCCACTCAAAAATCTGCTATATCAAGAACAAACAACATCTGCTGATGAGATCTTCAGACCCCAAAAATCTGCTCTGTCAAGAACAAACAACTGATGACAAAACCTTTGTTCTATCAAGAACAGACACACATCCGATGATAAGATCCTCTGATCAAAACCTGCTCTATCAAGAACAGACAAATCTGCAACTGAGAAACCCTGTTACCAACAACACTGATCCACTGTCAAGAAAACCAGGTAGTCTGAAGGTCAAAGTTTCCTGCAATAAACCCAATCCCACTCACAGGTATGGACCTAAACTGACTCAAGGTACGGCATCCTATGCGTTCATCAGCGTCACAGACTTTCAAGAGGGGTGATACGATACCCAGAAGGTGTGGCATCACCAGCTCATGAAGCGGCCTCACTTAGCTGAATCACAAATGATCGGTCCCTAGAGTCGACAATCCACCAAACCAGCAACTGTTTCAACCCAAAGGGTTGAAAGGGAAGCCAACCGGATGAACCTCGTCTGAGCGTGGATTTCATGAGACACTAGTGCCTGCAAAGCAAGCACGCGCCCACTAATTTCCACTATAAGTCTATAGTGCACTCAAGCCTGGGTCTGGCTTCTCACTCATCAGAACTCCCATCCCACAACAGCACAGATAATCATATTATACTGAAAATGAAATGCGGGAAATAAAGTTCGAGAAGTAAAATGCGATAAATAAACACAACCCAACAAGTAAACATACAAGCGTTAGGATTGACTCTCGCAGGGAGCCATTGGAGTCCCCAGCAGAGTCGCCAGCTGTCGCTTGCGCGAAAATAAGGTGCCGGCATGACAGAAGAGTCGCCACCTTTCGTTATTTATCCCTCAGAGCGGGAAAGGAAACGATCGGAAAAACCTGACGAAAAAGGGTAAGACAAGGTCGTCGCAACCATTGTCTGGATTCGGGAGTCGGTTACGCAAGGGGAAGGTATTAGCACCCCTCACGTCCGTCGTACTCGACGGGATCCTCGCTTGTTGTGTTTACTTGGACTGGTTGGTTTTATTCTATCTACCTATCAAGGCTGGTTGAAAAAGAAAAGAAAAATGACTCGGCAAAGCATCGCGCTTTATGCCTACGTATTCTCATCAGAGAATGAGAAATCAGAGTCAACGTAGTTCGACCTACGAAGGGTTATGGGGAAGGTAGCTCGCCAAGACATCGCCATCTTGTGCCTACGTACTCTCAACAGGCATGAGAGATTAGAGCATACGTAGTTCGGGAAACTACGGTTTATTTCCTGTCTTTTACGAAAGAAGTGTTTTTTATTGTGTTTGCGATTTCAACCGCACTAGAGACTATGACCTGAGAGTGAATGCGTCGCATGTCACCCAAAGGGTACCATACTAAACATCCAGACTGTGGAAAAGAAACTCTCCCACAATCCTTTCTCAGATAGCTTAAGGCTCGTAACGTACAAAAGAAATCACTCATGATTACTGTATCTTAAACTGTTTTGAGATGAGAAGAGAACAGGCCCAACTAGGAGGGAGACTATCAAGTCCTACTGTTGTCATGCCATAGATTCATCCTATGGTCATGGTTTGAACAGGGAACTCCTAGAAGTTGTCATGCATAGGTTTCAACCTAAAATTCTATCATCAAGTCCTTATCAAAGGAAATGAGAGTCCAAAGGGATCATGTCAATGATACACCAAAACAGACAAAGCATCAGCTTAACAGTAAAATGCATGCAATGCAAGTGAGGGAGGAAATGTGTGTGGGGCTTCAGCCTCTACAAGATCATCTCAACCTCAAGCCAGAATGGAATAACAATAATCATACTGAAATATAAACAACATGCTATCAAGCAATAACAGTAAACTGCAATCATACAGATAAAATGAAATGAAATGCCATCAGACAAACAAACCACATGGGCAAGGGAGCTGGGCTCTACCGAATACCCGCAAGCAAAGCCACACAGTAACAATACAAGCAGAGGGAGCAACTCAACCTCTAGTGCAATCATGCTCCTAGATTCTACCTATTCTAGATATGAACTTATTCTAATGCATCAAACAAGTCAAACAAAACACAGCAATACAGAAAAGAAAACAGAAGAAAGCCTCAGCTCTTCCAACAGCTACTCAGTCTTCAGACTTCAATCACTCTTGACAAATATCAATTTGCTTTTCCAGGCTTCAACCCTACAACATGAGTTTCAACTCATCTTCTCCCTTAAGCTTCAGCTTCTTGATCAGCTCCACCTTCAGGCTTCACCTAATCTTCAGGGATCTTCAAGCATCAACTTGCTCTTGTTGCTCTTCAAGCTTCAGCTGGAATGGCAATACTCAAGGATTCATCCTCTTCAATGAAGTCTTCATCTTCAAGCTCAAGCTCAACATCTCTCAAGACAATAAAACCAGAGAAAATCACTTACTGGATAAGCTGGGGGATATTGAACTGCTTATTTGACCACCAAAGGTGACCTATAAGGGTTCAACATCAAAGGAATGGTTCCCTCAAAAGTTCTACTTCCTAGGTACCTCACTTATCCCTCCAAAGGAGAGAGGTGTATACCATGGAAGGACTCATAGGGAGGAATGGAGGTGAAAGATACCATCCATGTTTGAGAAAGAAGATATCTACATCTAAACTCTTCCTAATCCCTAACCCTAAAACAACAACAAAAAAGAAATAAGATCAAGCTCTCAAGCTCTCCAATCCATCTTCAAGTCTTCTACTATGCTCCACAATGCTCCTTAGGACAATATCAAGCTCTCCAAGCCCACAAAGCAAAGCAACTAAAACAAACATGCCCTAAAGGCAACACAAACAATCAACCAATACAAAAATCAACTAAAAATAGTATACTACTATATTAAATCCTAATATAATTTCTAAGGGAACCTACATACCTACCCTTAATACCCATATATGTCCCATAGTCTAATTTGTCCTAAAAAACCCAAAATCTAAAGTTATTATGGACCTATGTTGAAGTTTAACCTAATTCTAGACAACCTAAAATCAACTAATCAAAACAACCCTAAAAATAATCACAAAAATATGGAATAAATCCAGGGGGAAGCTAAAACATATATCTAACTACCCTAAAATGATTGACCTAAAAATACTAAGGGAGCTACCTAAACTAAATTCTACAAAATCATTGATCAACATAAAAGCATTAAAATGCAATTAAAGTAAAAAATATGCAAAAAATATCAAAATGCATGAAATGGAAAATGTTTTTATTTTATATTTTTCTTGACAAAAATATGAAGTAGGAGAAAAAAACTCCCATGAAAAAGTGTTGAATTTTCCATTTGATATGAATTTTACAAGATTAAAATAAAAATGGAGAAAAAATGAAATGCATTATGAACATGGGGTGTGACAAGTAATCATACACGGTTCATTTTACGCTTGGGCCCAGACTGGGGGGTGTGAACAGAAATGCGCTAGGCCCAAATTTTAAATCAGAAAACAATTGAAAACCATAAAAGAAATTGAGAAAGTCGCGGTGCAAATAGCCATGAATTATAGTTCAAAACTTGATGGGCCTCACGCGTGGGGTGTGGATAGTGATCATTCTCTTAAGCCCAGAAACACCCTTTAAATGAAACGCGGCGTTTCATTGTTTCTGAATCCCTCCAAAAATGAAATTAAACGTGGCGCGTTGGATTAGGTCTAGAGTCAATTGGTCAGCGTGCATCCAACGGTTAAAACATCATCATCAACCTTGGGTTAGGGTTTTCTGAAACTTCCATTAAAACACAGCTCCATGCACCAAACTTCCTCCAACTCGTGTTCCTTCGTTTCTTCACCAATTCCCAAAATGTAAAACACAAACTTGCTCAGTTTTTCTCCCTGAACACGATCATAGCCTTGGATTCCATTGAAATGATCTCTATCACCAAACCCGAAGGTGCAACCAACTTAATCTCAAAATATGATCCATACTCGACCTCAACCAAACTTAAATTTCTTTACATCAAAATGCTTATCACATTGCCCTAGTTAAAATCAGCTATCAATCTTGCATTATCACTCATTATATCACTAGTTCTTACTCCATCAAGAAATGATGTCCATGGCTAAAACTTCATCAAATGCTTTCAAACTCTCCAAAATTGATCACCTAGTTGTCTCTAACAATTCTAAACTAATAACTTAACCTAACCATGCCTAAAATATGAGGTGGAAGAGATTTTGCAAACTTTGCTTCTTGGTATGGCAGATGATGAAGATCTTCAATTCAAGGCTTGAAATTCTTCAAGAATGGTCCTTGGATGATGAAAACTCTTCTGTTTGCAAAAGATTGGAGGGATAAAGCTTGTACTTCAAGATTCGATGGTAATTTCCTTATTGCAAATTCAATTGGAACACCTTCAATCTTCCATCAATGGAGCTTCAATTCAGCATGCACACACTCAGAAGGATCTATGGAGAAGGTTTGTGAAGAAAAAATGGAGGGAAATGAAGAAGAATGAAGAAATTGAATGTGACTTGCAATGGAAGCTTTTGGATTTCACTCTCTCTTCTCTACACCAATTAACACCAACCTTGCATCTGAGCAAGTTGTATTCATCTTATAGAGTGGTTTAGAATCATCTAGAACCCCCTAGAACAATCCAATGAGAAATTGATCTTTTCATGTCATGGTATTTTGATTTCTCATTCTCCTTACATGGTATCTCATGCCATATGCCTTGAAACCTTGGTTTCTGACTTGAATTTATCCCCACATGAGATTTAGGACAAGTTACAATGCATATCTTCCTTGTTTATTGAGTTTTGTGGAGTTTTGGTTTGGTACCCTAATATGCAAGCAAGCTTTTTCCAAGGCAGCCCTATGATGCAAGGCTCAAATCAAAATTGTGGCTGAACCATTGTTCTTAGAATGTCATTTGGAGTCAAAATGACCTATTACATGACATGGTTTGGACTTATAGCTTGTGATTTATGATTTTCAACTTCACTTTAATTAACTTATGCCTCATTTTTAGGCCATTTTTATCACTTTTTGATATGAACCGTTCCAACATCTCATGACCTCCCTACTAGCCTTAAAACATCATTCTAAGAAAGTTTGATGTTGAAGATATTTCCATTTGAAGCTTGGAAGTAGGAGATATGGCCTCATGCTTGAAATGACCTATAACCTCCAAATGACCAAAATGCCCTTGACTTGTCAAAGCCATAAGTTGAGTTCTACAAATCCTATCAAGGACTTATAGTACTATATAGAAAGCTAAGAAGATTCTCTTAAACATTCATGTTGACCAAGAATCCATAGGAATCATCCTACTAGGGCAAAAGTTGTCTGCAAGTTGGGTGACTTTCAAGGACCCAGATTCACATGCCTCAGATGACCTGTAATTTGTCAAAACCATAAATTGAGCTCTACAAATCCTATAAAGTACTTCTACCACTCAAATTAAAGCTAAGAACAAGCTCTACAACATTCATGTTGTGGGGAATATGAGATGACAATCACATCGTGAGCTAAACTGCCTTGAAGATAGGGATCAAACTAGGGGATTTTACACTGTGAATCCTTAGAAACCCTAGCTTGAAACTTCTCAAACTCCTCAATCATGATGAGTTGGTCTAGGAATAATCCTTATAGCACTTAAATACATCATTCCATGATCACATGGCCCTTGGATTAGGTCTCAACCCTCTCCAAATCATCAGTTGACCTAGGGTTGACCCAGTCAAACCCTAATTCTACCACTCATGGTTGAATCTTCTGAATTCTTGTACAATGACCTCTCTAGGCTTCATGATGGCTTTCAAGACATATCATAAGCTTTCTCAAAGCTTCAAGTTCATCCTCATAGTCTCAGAATCATCTGAGGAGCTCCCACAACTCTCAAGTTATGAGGCACGCAACCTTGGTTTCAACCAATCTCTCTGAGGATCTCTTGAGTTCTCTGACAAAGGTATCAACCTTTGAACATTTGAATAAACTTCTTGGCTTTCTTCAAAGCCTCATACAACTCTTGATGGGTAAATAAATGTTGGTCAAATTTTGGGGTGCAACAGTCACTATACTCTCTTAGCATCTCGACCAATCTCTGCTTGACATCACTCTGCAATGCAGCCCCTATCCTGACATTCCTGACGAGTTCTTCAGAACCCAGATTCACAATCTCGATCTCCTCTTCATGAGGCAGAATAACTTTCTCTTCTTGTTTCAACAAGCGGGCCAACTCTTCGGGAAGGTCTTCGTCTTCATCAATCTCTTCTTTGGCTTGATAGATCGGGCAATCAAAGTCGAAGTGAGCCGTAGAAGGTCCAGAGTCGATGTCGTCTGTTATGTGGATCCTGCAATAACAAGGGTTAAGTTTAAAACAAGGATGTGCAGGTTAGCACAAACCCCATTGCCATTTTATTATTTTTCAAAACAAATATAAAACAGGAATAACAAAGATCACAATATTTGAGTACGAAAAAAACGCCTTTGATTTATTAACAAAATGCATGTACATAATCCAACAAAGCCCTGGCAATAAAACCACTATGCCCCGGGTAGGACATAGGGTTTTACAATGATTGGAAAAAGTAAATCATTACTCTTCGCTTGTCATCTGGATGATATCCTTGACGGACCAGTTGGTGAGGCCCTCGCCTGGCTTGCTTGGCTATATCCAAGAGTCGAGGTCACAGTCGCTACCTCCGCTGTCTTTAGACACCGCGTTGATGCTTTCAAATATTACTCCGCCATTGGTAAACTAGATTGGCCCTTTACCTCGCGACGTACTACTAGAAGAAGAAGCTTCATCTCCAGGAGAATATCCCAACCCAAACTTGTCTTGCTTGTTAGGTATCTCCAAAATTCGCCCCCAGCCTGGGGTAGATCCGGTTGGACAACGGCTCGAGCTTCCTTGAAGGAAGAGAGAGTCATCTCTGGCTTTTCAGTGACTACAGAAGCTATGTCCTTGACTTTGACAGCTTCGAACGCTTGGCATAGAGTCTCGTGGATTTCCCCGTCCATCTCAACATACTTGAAGGACGACAAATGGCTCACCATTATGTCTTCCTCGCCACACACGGTCACGATGCTACCTCCGACAGCATACTTGAGTTTCTGGTGCAACGTGGAGGTCACGGCTCCAGCGGCATGGATCCACGGCCGGCCTAAGAGACAGCTGTATGCGGGTATGATGTCCATAATATAAAAGATCGCGTCGAACGTTTCCGGCCCGACTTGGATTGGCAGGGTCACCTCCCCGAAAACATGGCGTTTGGTTCCATCGAACGCCTTCACAACCAGATCACTGGGTGTGCAAATCACTCCGCGAGTATCTAACTTCATTAATGCCTTCTTCGGAAGAACATTGAGCGACGAACCCGTGTCCACCAGCACGTGCGACATAATCGTTCCCCTACACTCTATCGAGATGTGCAGGGCACTATTGTGATTCCTCCCTTTCGGCGTCAGCTCTAGGTCAGTGAACCCTAACCCATTTCCAGCATTTACATGGGCTACGACCTCTTCTAACTGGTTTACCGATATTTCCTACGGTAGATATGCAGCGTTCAACACCTTCAGCAGCGTGTTGCGGTGTGCTTCAGAACACAACAACAAGTTCAGAATAGAAATCTTGGAGGGCGTCTGATGGAGATGATCCACAATCTTGTAGTCACTCTTTTTAATCAACCGCATAAACTCCTCGGCGTCTTTAACAAGTAAGTCTTTTTCTGCCCCACGCGGGATCTCTTCAACGACTTTACTTTTACCTTTATCTGTTGCATCAGCTCTGACCGCCTTGTCAGCCACGACCTCAGGTGGTGCAAACACTCTTCCGCTGCGAGTAATACCACTGATTCCCGCAAGGTTCCCCACGGACGACCCAAACGGTTCTAGCTCCAACCTCTGGCCATTGCAGTAGACTTCAGCCCCGTAATGCCATGGGACAGCATTAGTGCTTTCGAACGGTATCGGCCCAGCTCTGGTGATGGTAATTGTGGGCGGTCTGGGCGCAGAAATAGTTATCGTCTGGCGAGGGATGGTGATGGTGGCGACCTCATCATCTTGCTTCAGCACTACCTCTCCTGATCCACTTTCGGCCCTCCGGCTAAACTGTAAAATCCCTTCAGTCATCATACTTTGAATTCCCTCTATCAACTGTTCACATCCATCAGGACTTGTGGCACAGTCCATACACAGCTCTCCACAACCTGGAAATAAACCCCTTTTCATCAACTTAGCTTTGACGAAGCTAAGTGGCGTCTTCAGATCTCTGACTTCAGTCAACAAATCCAAACTCTCGTCCTCAATAATGGCGTTTACTCCACCTCCCCTATGATTCGGCATAAGATTCTTCGTGACATTTGGCACATTATCCGAGAAGTTGATGATCTTGGCATCCACCATGTCCTGCACCTTATGCTTAAAGGCCTTGCAGTTCTCTATTGTGTGGCCTGGTGCCCCTAAGTGAAACTCACAAGTTGCATTCGCGTCGTACCCTGGCGGAGGTGCCCCTGTCAAGGGAGCCAGCGTTCTCTTCTGGATCAACTATAGCTGAAGCAAAGTCTGCAATAGTTGCGCATACGACATGGGCGGTGTCTCGAGGTGACGACTCGACAGAGGTGCCCTATTCTGATACTTTCTGTACCCTTGTTGATTCGGTTGTTGCTGCTGCTGCTGCTGTGGCTGTTGAACTACTGGGATAGTTATGCTGGTCACCTGTTGGTGAGGGCCTTTACCCTTCCTTCGAGCGTTGGTCACAACGCTCGTTTCTCCTTCCTGTCTTTTGCCACCATAAGGTTTCTTTCCGCCTCCTCCAGCTGAGGACGCCTCACCTTAAATTTTCCCGAGTTTGATCCCATTTTCGATGTGCTCACCCGTGATAATGAGATCTAAAAACGTTCCAGACATACCGCTGACCAACTTCTCATAGTAAACCCCTGGGAGGGTGGCTACGAACATCTGCACAAGCTCACGTTCAACCATCGGCGGCTGAACCCTGGCTGCCAATTCACGCCACCGTTGGGCGTATTCCTTAAACCCTTCGTTGTTCCTTTGCGACAGATTCTGCAGCTGGACTCGGTTCGGAGCCAAGTCGCTATTGTATTGGTAGTGGTGCACAAATGCTTCAGCAAGGTCCTTCCATGTGCGCACACTGGTAGGCTCCAGACTCATGTACCATTTGAGGGAGGGTCTGGACAGACTGTCTTGAAAGAAGTGCATCAGCAACTTCTCGTCCTCGGAATGAGCCGACATTTTCCTGTAATACGATCTCAGGTGGACGCGAGGGCAAGTGGTGCCCTTATACTTTTTAAAGTCAGGTACCTTGAACTTGGGAGGCACCTTGAAATCAGCAATCAGTCCCAACTTGGACATATCAACGCCTAAAGTGTTCTGGTTCTCGATATTCCTCATCTTATCCTCGAGTGCCTTGAACCTTAGACGTGCTTCAGCAGTCAGCTCCCCTTCAGCACCTCTCTGAGAGAACACATCGTCCTGACGGTCTTCTAACCACGGCTGAGGCCCAAACAGATTTCCAACACCTGCATTGTCGTTGCCCAGCCCAACATTGACATTAGCTTCCAGGTTCCCATTACCGACGCCCGTCGTATTACCATTGAGTCCCATGTTAGCTATCACGTTGCCGTTGGCACTGCCATTCCCCCCGGTCACGGGGACACCATTCTGTGGAGTTTCAACTGGTGGAGGGGTAGGCACAGTCCCACCATGGAGTAGGCCATTGCTATCGACCCTTGAAATCAGAGGCTGAACCAAAGTTCTGAGCTGATCCTGGCCATTGGCGACCGCTTGCATGAGCACCATGAAGCGATCCATTCTTTCGCGGAGTTCCTGAACATCAGTTTGCACTTGCTCTATGATTCTGGTTTGATTTGCTCTGGTCGGATAGCGGTGAATAGGTTTCTGATCAATCCTGGAACAACCTGAAACAACCTGAAAACACAAAAGGGTTAGGAAAAACGACAAAGTGCTCGTTATGCAAATGCTTCATGCAAATGCAAACGTGTGTCTGTGCGTTAGGGAGGTCTCCCCCGATCCTAGTGCCTGAGTGTCAGTGCTGATAATAAGAAGCCCGAGTCCAATCATGGAAATAACAATCTCATATATAAAGAAAGCCCATCAAGGCAGTACACAATAACAGTGAGTACAAGCAGAATCAATAGCATGACCTCGACCAACAAGCCTGGTGATGGTCAGCATACAACAATGATCAAAACAAAAGGAATACAAACAGTCAAGCAATGCCACAGGCGCGATACTCTTCTAACAACTCCTTCGTTTCTGGATGATCAAGCAGAGTGAGCAACCCTTCGACGAGTAACTCCCTCTGCATAATGGTATATTGAAGACCTTCGACCGAATCTTCGCATGCTCCTTCGCCGAAACAATCTTCTAACTTCCGCTTCTTGGACTCAAACGTCAGTTTGCGCTCCTTCAGGTTAGCAAGAGCTCTGTTGAGCTGGCCTTCGACGACGTATCTGCGAGCGGTTTCTTCATCAAACCTCTTCTCACTAGCCTTCACCTGGGCTTTCAGCTTGGAGATCTGTTGCATCAGCTTAACCTCCCGCTCTTTCCTGGGGGCTAGGGAGGCCTTCCAGTGCTGGTTGAACTTGGATATCCTCCGATATGCTTCGTCCAAGTGCTGCTTCTTCGTGGCTAGTACGTCGTTGACAGCTTTGAAGTCTTGACCCATGCGCTCGCGCTCAGCTATCTGCTTAGTCAAGTCTGTCCCCAGCTGGTTCACCAGCTCTGTCTGCCTCTTGAAGGAATGAACGGCTTCGTTTCTCTCGCTGCGGAGCTGCGCCAATTCTTTCTCCAGTTCTTCGTTTGCCCTTTTCAATTCATCTCGCTCAGCTAACACCCGATTATGCTGCTGAATGGGCACGGTAGTAGGCTCCTCAATCACTGGAGGGCTTTCTGGCTTGGCAGGAGGAAACGGCATCCCTATAGCGTCGGCTCTCGCTCTGATCCAAGTCACATACGGAGGGTAGGCTTGATTATTGCTTCTTCCCAGCAATGGATTTCCTTTCTTACTGATACCATTCCAAGCGCGCTGAAGCTTAGATAACAGATACCCCTCTAGAAGACCAGTGAGGTACAGAGATTCCTGCACCTCTTCATCCTTCGGCGGAGCTCTCAAAGCGTACGCGAACTGTCGGACCAGCAAAGACGGATTATAGTTTATACAGCCCTTCCTGCCTATCAAGGGCACGTTTGGAAACCCGCTGCAGCTGAAGATAATCTCGGTACCCAACCTATCTCTGTCAAAGCAGTCAATATCCTCCGCAGATAAACTCATCAGACGCTCGGACCACTCAGTTGTGGCTGCAGACGAAACAAAAGGACCCCTCTTGGGCAGATGACTATCAAGCCATTTATAGAGCAAGGGCACACAACACGAGACATTCTTGCCCCTTCTGTTCTCGTTTTTATAGTGGACGGAATGGTAGACATCTCCTATCAAGGTAGGGACTGGACTCCCTGAAGCAAAGATGTGGAAGGCGTCGAAGTCTACGAAATCGGGCATATTGGGGAACAGAATGATGCCATATATGCACAGAGCGAGGATGGCATTGAACACGACCCAACATCTGTCTTTGGCGCACTGCTGAGCCTTACCCACTAAGAATTGCAAGGAGAAACCGGGAACTTTGTTCCAACTAGACAATACCAACTCGGAGGCGTCCAGATGAAGTGACAGAGCTAGACTAGCCAGATTAGGCTCAGCATCCATACGAACAAAAGGCATCTGCCTCTTGATAGGCACACCTAACAAATCAGCATATTCCTCTAGCATAGGTGCGAGAACAAAATCCTGGAAAGTGAAGCATCTCAACGGAGGGTCGTAGAACTGCAGCAAGGCGTGCAACCCATTCAACTCGAACGCAGAAGGTTTACGAACCAAACTGAGAAATTTGCCGTAAGACTTTCTGAACTCATCTCTCATAGAATCATCTGCTAAAGCAATCAAACCAGTCAACTGAACCACATCGGGGGCAAGGAACTTGTAAGCCACGGTCTTCCTCAGAGAACCCATAACAATACAATAGGAGGCAAGAAATCATGGATCGGGGAAAACGGTACCTGCAACACAGACACACGTTAATGAAATGCAAATGAGTATGCAAAGCAATGTAAAATGCAATCATGCAGCAGGAGATCAAGGCAACTGTGCTGTGGAGATTCTGTATCAACAAAACCATGATGCCGCTCTGTCAAGAACAACCACTTTCTCTGATAAGAAGAAAACCCTGGTATCGGACCACAAATCTGCTCTGTCAAGAACACACACATATAGGACCATAAATCTGCTCTGTCAAGAATAAACATCCGATAATAAGGACCTCTGATACAGGACCAAAAAATCTGCTCTGTCAAGAACACACATCTGATAACAAGGACCCCTGATGCAGGACCAAAACTCTGCTCTGTCAAGAACAAACCATAAATCCGCTCTGTCAAGAACAAACATCTGATAATAAGGTTCTCTGATACAAGACCAAAACTCTGCTCTGTCAAGAACAAACATACATCTGTAGATGAGATCCTCAGATCCCAATCATAAATCTGCTCTATCAAGAACAAATACTCATCTGAATATAAGGTCTTCCGATACAGGACCAAAGCTCTGCTCTGTCAAGAACAGCCATCTGATAACAAGGACCCCTGATCAAAACATGTTCTATCAAGAACAAATATACATCTCTGAATATAAAGTCCTCTGATACAGGACCAAAGCTCTGCTCTATCAAGAACAAACATCTATATGATGATGAGAACCTCCGGTACCAACAAAATTGATTCACTGTCAAGAAAACCAGGTAATTTGAAGGTCAAAGTTTCTTGCAATAAACCCAACCCTGCTCATAGGTATGGACCTAAACTGACTCAAGTTCAGCATCCTATGCGTTCATCAGCGTCACAGACATTCAATAGGGGTGATACGATACCCAGAAGGTGCGGCATCACCAGCTCATGAAGCGGCCTCACTCGGCTGAATCACAAATGATCGGTCCCCAGAGTCGACAATCCTCCAAACCAACAACCCCCTCAACCAAAAGGGTTGAAAAAGAAGCCAACCGGGAGAACCTCGTCTGAGCGTGGATTTCATGAGACACTAGTGCCTGCCAAGCAAGCACGTGCCCACTAATTTCAACAACTAATGCTATGTTCACTCAAGTCTGGGTCTGGCTTCTCACTCATCAGAATGCCCCTCCCACAACAGCATAGATAGTCATATCATACTGAAAATAACGTGCGGGAAATAAAAATGCAATAAATAAACACAACCCAACAAGTATTCATACAAGCGCTAGGATTGACTCTCGCAGGGGACGTCGAATCCCCAAGCTGACTCGCATTCGGGACGTTGGATCCCAGGAAACTATCAAGGTCCCCAGCAGAGTCGCCAGCTGTCGCTTCCGCGAAAATAAGGTGCAGGCAAAACAGAAGAGTCGCCACCTTTCGTTATTTATCCCTCAGAACGGGAAAGGAAGCGATCGGAAAAACCTGACGAAAAAGGTATAAGACAAGGTCGTCGCAACCGTTGTCTGGGTTCGGGAGTCGGTTACGCAAGGGGAAGGTATTAGCACCCCTCACGTCCGTCGTACTCGACGGGATCCACGCTTGTTGTGTTTACTGGACGAGTTGGTTTATCTATCTACCTATAAAGGTTGGCTTTAAACAGAAAAGAAAATGAATCGGCAAAGCGTCGCGCTTTATGCCTACGTATTCTCATCAGAGAATGAGAAATCAGAGTCAGTGTAGTTCGACCTACGATGGGTTACGGGGAAGGTGGCTCGCCAATACGTCAGTATTGTGCCTACGTACTCTCAACATGTATGAGAGATCAGAGCTTACGTAGTTCGGGATAATACGGATTACGGGGATTCAGATTCATCTGTTTTATCGAGTAGGGTTAAACAGCAGTTCGAGCAGTTAGGGACAAAGCCTGTTTGCGTTGGCACTGAAGTTTAACGACACTCTTTTCTTCAGAAAAGCTTCCTTTGAATTATGGGCCCACGGGGCAAAAAAGTTTGAAGTTTGTTTTCTGTCTTTTATGGAAGAAGTGTTTTTTTATTGTGTTTGCAATTTCAATCGCACTAAAGACTATGACCTGAGAGTAAATGCGTCACATGTCACCCAAAGAGTGCCATACTAAACATCCAGACTGTTGAAAAGAAACACTCCAACAATCCTATCTCAGATAGCTTAAGGTTCGTAACGTACGAAAGAAATCATTCATGATTACTGTATCTTAAGATGTTTTGAGATGAGAAGAGAGAAAGGCTCAACTAAGGGAGACTATCAAGTCCTACTGTTGTCATGCCAAGGATTCATCCTATCGTTGAAGTTTGAAACAGGGAACTCCTAGAAGTTATCATGCATAGGTTTCAACCTAAAATTCTATCATCACTTCCTTATCAAAGGAAATGGGATTCCTAAGGGATCATGTCAATGATAAACAGAAACAGATAAAGCATCAACTTAAATAGTAAACAGTAAAATGCATGCAATGCAAGTGAGGGAGGAAATGTGTGTGGGGCATCAGCCTCCACAAGCTCATCTCAACCTCAAGCCAGATATGAATAACTGCAATCATACAGAAGAAATAAAATAAAATGCTATCAAGCAAAATATAACTGCAATCATACAGAAAAAATAACATGCTATCAAGCAAAATAAACCACATGGGCAAGGGAGCTGGGCTCTACCGAATACCCGCAAGCAAAGCCATACAGTAACAATACAAGCAGAGGGAAACCTCTAGTGCAATCATGCTCCTAGATCAAAGTTAGTCTAGTCATGAACTTATTCTAATGCATCAAGCAAGTCAAACAAGGAACATCAGCACAGGAAAGAAAACAGACAAGAAAGCAGATCAACAACTCTCTTCCAATTCCAAGCTTCAGCTCTTCTAACAGCAATCCAGTCTTCAGACTTTAACCACCCTTCAAGGCTATCCTCTCTCATGACAAATATCAATTTGCTTCTCCAGGTTTCCACCCTTCAACATAAGTTTCAACTTATCTCTCTTCTTCAAGCTTCAGCTCTTCAGTCAATTCCACCTTCAGGCTTCAATCTTAACTACAAGTATCAACTTAATTCCCTCAGGCTCGCAATGCATCAATGTACAAGTATCAACTTGTATTTTATTCCTCAGCTTCAGCTCTACCCTCAATCTCAATTGAATCCTTCTCCTAAGTATCAACCTAGTCTTCAAGCTTCAGCTCTCTTTGCTTTACCAGTCCCAACGTGGTCTTCTCTCTTACAAGCTTCAGCTTCTCAGAGTATTCTTCAATCACATGGAAATGTCAACTTCATTATTCACTTTTCTTTCAAGCTTCGGCTCTTCATTTGATCTCCATGGGGTCTTCAAGTATCAACTTGTTCTTCTTGCTCTTCAAGCTTCAGCTGCAATGGCACTGCTCAAGGAATCATCCTCTTCCATACTCTTCAATGAAGTCCTCATCTTCAAACTCAAGCCCAACATCTTTCAAGATACTCAAACCAGAGGATAATTGGTTGAATATGATGAGTGGAAATGATGAACAGCTTACTGACAACCAAAGGAAGCCTGTAAGGGTTCACCATTATAAGAGACTGGTTCCCTCAAAGTTCTACTTCCCAGATAAAGCCACTCATCCCTCCAAAGGAGGGATGTGAATATCTGAGAAGGACTTTTAGTCATTGGGAGGAATGGAAGCACAAGATGCTTTCCATATTTGTGAAAGAAATCATTCTAACTATAAGGCTCTCCCTATGTCCTATCTCCTAATCTTCATCAGACACCTTCAGGCACAAACAAATCCAAAGCTCCAAGCAACTTCAAGCAACTTCCTTGTCTTCAACTTGTCTTCACTCTCAATAAAAGGCAAACCAAGCACAAACCCTAATCTAAGGGAACTAAGTGAGTTAAACTAGTTGAATTAGTAAATTAGTGTCACCTAAAACCTAGCACTAAAGTTAGTCCTAAATAAAATACTAAAATCAATTGTAAAATCCTACAAAAATTACTATGGGAACCTATGTCAATCATGACTCTACCACATTAGTTTCAAAGATCAAACCATCAAATTGGACCTAGAACTAAATCCTACATTCTAAGGCATCAACCTAAAACCCTAAAAAGGAAGCATCTAAACATCAATCTAGAAAGCATACCTATTTTCATCACAAAAAAGTGAGAAAATCACTATGGGATCATACATGTCTAACCTAATCACACACAAAAAATTAGGCTCAAAATCATCACCATGAGATCAAACAAAATTCCACAAAATTATGCTTCAAACATGAACATTTTAATATCAATTAAAATGCAAAATTCCAATTAAATCATAAATTACATGAAATGAAAATATTTTTTTTCTAAAAAGTAATAGGCTCAATCATGATTAATATGCAAAAAGAATGGGTGTGATTGGATTAATATTCAATTAGTTATGATTTTTACAAAAACCATGAATTAAATGGAAATTAAATGAAAATCCAATTAAAATAACCAAACACACGGTGCAGGAAGTAAACATTTTCAGTTAAAAACATGGATTGGGCTCGCTGGGGGGTGTGGATATCACTTAAACCATTAGGCCCAAACGCCTGAATAAATGAAACGCATCGTTTCATCAGAAACCCTTCACAAATCAGAATTAAAACGTGGCCTTTGGATCTTCTCCCAGTCAATGGTCAATCCATCATCCAATGGTGAGAACTTCATCTTCTCCATTTCAAACGTCTGAACTTCGCGCCCAGCTCCGGCCACCGCCGGTGGAGCTCCGATCGTCCCCTTCAACCCTAGTTCTTCCTAGAGGCCTCCAATCCAAGAGGTCAAAACATGAAACTCACTCCAAATCTTGCCACGAACTCAACCATGCCCATAGTTTCCTCTGAAACCCCAAGAATCAACATCTCCCATCTCCACCGAAAATGGTGATCTTCCTATTTTGTCTCTAATTCATCAATTAACCATCTGAAATTCATCCTAAGCCATTCTACAACTAATCCAACACCTTAGTTCAACCTAATTCTACCTAAATCATGCTATAGGAAGAAGATTACTAACCTGGAAATTCTTGAATAACAGATGCACCAAATCTTCACTTCAAGCCCTCAAATCTTCTGGACACGATCACTGAACCTCCTCCTTGCTTCTGTATGCAAAAGATTCAATGGAAAGTGCTTCAATCTTGAAACACAATGCTGAGTTGCAGGTGCTGAAAACCACTTGCTCCCACACGATCTAGCCACCAATTCTTCTTGGAAATGGTCTGGAATCAATCCTTGACACTCAAGGAAGAAGAATCAATCAAGAAAATGGAAGGAAATGGAGGAATTTGGTGAAACCGATTGCACTTGCAAGCTATGAAAACTCAATCTCAAACTATGCTTAAACCTTCAATGATCACCAACCTCTGCCATGGATCCATTCTACTCAATATATAGATGAAGTTTGGATGATCTAGAACCCTTTAGATCATTCCAATGAGATTTTCCACATCTCATGTCATGAGATTTTGAATCACTTATCATGCCATGCTCAATTCTGTTTGCAGCTTGAAATTCATCTCAATCTCTTTCAAAATATGCCCTAGTGACATTTTGGAAGATTTTAGCTTGCAAAGTTCCTTGTTCATGCCTTAATTTTGAGTTATGCATATGTTACTTAATATGCAAGCAAGTGCTTTTCAAAGCAAGTCCACAATTTAGACCTCAAATCAAAAATGTGGCTAAACCATTGTTTCTAAAATGTTTTCTAGAGTCAAAATGATATATTACATGCCATGGTTTGGATGTGTAGGTTAAAAATATCAATTTCCAACTTTGGTTTATTTAACTTATGCCCTTATTTTAGGTCATTTTTGTGACTTTAAGCTACAAGCCTTTCATACATATCATGACCTCCTTACTAATCTTAAAACATTATTTTAAGCAAGTTTTATGTTGAACATTTTTCCATTTGAAGCTTGGAAATAGGAGTTATGGCCTTATGCTTGAAATGACCTGTAATCTCCAAATGACCAAAATACCCTTGACTTGTCAAAACCATAACTTGAGCTCTACAAATCCTATAAAGGACTTCTAGTACTATCTAGAAAGCTAAGAAGATAAGGAACAACATTCATGTTTACCAAAAGGTCATAGGAATCATCCTTCTTGGGCAAAAGTTTGATGCAAGATGGGTGACTTTCAAGGCCCCAAATTCACATACCTCAGATGACCTGTAACTTGTCAAAGTCATAACTTGAGCTCTACAAATCCTATCAAGGACTTCTAGTACTCAAATGAAAGCTAGGAACAATCTCTACAACATTCATGTTGGGGATAAGATGAGATGACAATCACATCTTGGGTTAAACTGCCTTGAAGTTAGGAGTCAAACTAGGGGATTTTACACTGTCAAGCCTTAGAAACCCTGGTTTGAAACTTCTAAAACAATTCAATCATGATGAGTTGACCTTGGAATCATCCTCATAGCATCTCAATGCATCAATCCATGATCACATGGCTCTTGGATTAGGTCTCAACCCTCTCCAAATCATCAGTTGACCTAGGGTCGACCCAGTCAAACCCTAATTACACCACTCATGGCTGAGGCTTCTTAACCTTGCACAATGACCTGTCTAGGCTTCATGATGGCTTTAAAGATATCTCATAAGCTCTCTCAAGGCTTAAAGTCCACATTCATGGCTTCAGAATCATCTGAGGAGCTCCCATAACTCTCAAGTTAGGAGACACCCTTTTGGTTTCAACCTCTCTCTCTGAGGATCTTCTGACTCCTCTGACAAAGATATAAACCTTTGAACACTTGAATAACCTTCTTGGCTAGCTTCATAGTCTTGTGTAGCTCTTGATTGGTAATCATACCTCTTGATCTCCTGCATACATATCAATGAAATGCAAATGATAATGCTAAGGTGAATGAAATGAAACATAAGCTAGGTAAAGAAATGTTGGTCAAATTTTGGGGTGCAACAGTATGTCATCTTGTTGAAGTCAAATTATGCGAGTGTTTTCTCTATCAACCTCTTTGTGGTAGTAGCCGGTGTGAGTTTGCTCCATCATCTTTTTGGTTGTGGGTCTGTCATCTTGTTGACGTTAGATTGTGCGAGTGTTCTGATCTATCATCCTTTTGGTGGTAGTATCCGGTGTGTGTTAGCCCCATCAACCTTATGGTAGTGTGTCTATCATCTTGTTGATGTCAGATTGTCCGAGTGTTTGCTCTATCATCCTTTTGGTGGTAGTATCTTGTGTGAGTTTGCAACGTCATCCTTTTGGTGGCGGGTCTGTCATCGTAGTGATGTCAGATTGTGCGAGTGTTTTGCTCTATCATCCCTTTGGTGGTGGTAGCCGGTGTGAGTTAGCTCCATCATCCTTACGTTGGTGTGTCTCTCATCTTGTTGACGTCAGATTTTGCGAGTGTTTGCTCTATCATCCTTTTGGTGGTAGTAGCCGGTGTGAGTTTGCTCCATCAGCCTTTTGGTGGTTGGTCTTTCAGCTTTTTTATGTCAGATTGTGCGACTTTTTGCAATAATATTTCGGTGGCAGTAGCCGGTGTGAGTTCGACCCATCATCCTTTTGGTGGTGGGTTTGTCATCTTGTTGATGTCAAAATGTGCGAGTGTTTGCTCTATCAACCTTTTGGTGGTAGTAGCCGGTGTGAGTTCGCTCCATCATCCTTTTGGTTGTGGGTTTGTCATCTTGTTGACGTCAGATTGTGCAAGTGTTTTCTCTATCATCCTTTTGGTGGTAGTAGCATGTGTGAGTTTGCTTCATCATCCGCTTGGTGGTGGGTATGTCATTTGTGTTGAAGTCAAATTGTGCGAGTGTTTGCTCTATCAACCTCTTTGTGGTAGTAGCCGGTGTGAGTTTGCTCCATCATCCTTTTCGTTGTGGGTCTGTCATCTTGTTGACGTTAGATTGTGCGAGTGTTTTCTCAATCATCCTTTTGGTGGTAGTAGCCGGTGTGAGTTTGCTTCATCAATCGCTTGGTGGTGGGTATGTCATCTTCTTGAAGTCAACTTGTGCGAGTGTTTGCTCTATCATCGTATTGGTGGTAGTTGTCGCTTCCGCGAAAATAAGGTGCCGGCAAAACAGAAGAGTCGCCACCTTTCGTTATTTATCCCTCAGAACGGGAAAGGAAACGATCGGAAAAACCTGACGAAAAGGTATAAGACAAGGTCATCGCAACCATTGTCTGGGTTCGGGAGTCGGTTACGCAAGGGGAAGGTATTAGCACCCCTCACGTTCGTCGTACTCGACGGGATCCACGCTTGTTGTGTTTACTGGACGAGTTGGTTTATCTATCTACCTATCAAGGCTGGCTTAAAAGAAAAGAAAAATGACTCGGCAAAGCATCGCACTTTATGCCTACGTATTCTCATCAGAGAATGAGAAATCAGAGTCCACGTAGTTCGGGATAATACGTCAGTATTGTGCATACGTACTCTCAACAGGCTTGAGAGATTAGAGCTTACGTAGTTCGGGATAATACGAATTACGGGGATTCAGATTCATCTGTTTTATCGAGTAGGGTTAAACAGCCGTTCCAGCAGTTAGGGACAAAGCCTGTTTGCGTTGGCGCTGAAGTTTAACGACACTCTTTTCTTCAGAAAAACTTCCTTTGAATTATGGGCCCACGGGGCAAAAAGGTTTGAAGTTTGTTTTCTGTCTTTTACGGAAGAAGTGTTTTTTATTGTGTTTGCAATTTCAATCGCACTAAAGACTATGACCTGAGAGTGAATGTAACAGCCCAAATTTCATTAAATAATTAATTGTAGTAATTAATTGATTTAGTGGGATTTTATGTTAATATTAGAATTAATTTTTATTAATTGGGATTAATAGAAAATTAAGAAGGAATTGGAGAGGAAGGAAAATAAAGGAATATATAATAGAGGAAGAAAGAAAAGAAAGATAGAAAACATTTGGAAAGAAAGAGGAAAGAAGAAGAAAGGAGAGAAAGAGAAGAGAAGAAGAGGAAAAGTGGAAATCATCAAGAACCAACATCAAAGCTCCGATTAATCGAGGTAAGGGTGAGAAATGTTTCTATTTGATCATTGTATGATGTTATGTATGTTGGGTTGGGGTTTTGGTAGAGTTTCCATCCTTTTTCATTTAGGGCAAAAGTTGGAATAATCGGTAGCTCGATGATTTAATCGGTTGAAACTGAGTAATAATGCCGCAGAATAGTCGGGTAACATGTATTGATGCTGTTTATACTGATTTGGATGTGTAAGAGAGGGTTGATGATGGATTGGTGAAGGAGGAACAGAGTGTGAATCTGTTCTGCGCAGGTTCGCTGGCTCTCGCCAGGCGAGCAAAGGCGAAGTTTCGCCAGGCGAAGCCCAGCAAATGTTGGCGAATAATTATAAGTTAAATCCCAGTGGACTTCGCTGGCGAGTTCGCCAGGCGAAGTTGGATAGCGAAGGTTCGCCCAGCGAAGGTGCTGGCGAATGGTGGCGAATGAAGTCAGTAGCTACTGACTTGGGCTCGCTGGGAAGTCTCGCCAGGCGAAGCCTAGCGAGTGTTTGCTGAGAGAGTTCGCCAGGCAAAGGCCAGGTGAAGGTTCGCTACGAGGGTTCGCCAGGCGAATGAAGGCGAATGTGACAGCATTTTTCTTTTGCTGTGTTGCTCATGTGGTGATCGTTTGATTGATTCACATAGGTTAATACCTCTATGATATGATATAGATATGATCTATTATAATGATGTGTACTGTGGGTAGCCTCCGGGCGTGAAACCTAGTTGATATGCGATGCGCATTAATTGTGATAATTAGAAGTACATGTGAATACAATGATGAATGTATGTGTATTGTCTAACGAATTGTGAGTGCATATTTATATGCGATTGTTGTGTAAATGCATGGGAACATATGTGATATGTGTGCATTGTTGTTGAGTATGATGATGATGTGTGAAATGAATACATTGATAAATGTTTGATATATGTTGTATGTGCAATCATGATGAAATTCTCGAAGGGGTGAATTATTCGAATGCATGAGATTAAGATGTCGGTCTTAAGTGCATTTGTTGTGGTTGATTGTACATGCATCATTTAGTCAAGAGGCAATGTCTGTTAGTTTCGTGGAAACTAGTGGCTTGTCCCAAACCTAGAAGTGTGGGTTTGAAGGCTTAGAGGACGGGCCTTTGTGGTTATCGGTCTAGAAGTGTGGACCCGGTTTAATGTAAAAACCGAAAAAAGATAACGGGTTATCGGTCTAGAAGTGTGGACCCGGTTTAATGTAAAAACCGAAAAAAGATAACGAAAGTCGGTACCGCATTGCATGAGTTGCATTGAGTTGTTGAGTCACATTAATATATGACATATGCATGAAGTGATGCTTATGTGTGAATGATGAGATTGTGAAATTGTGAGAGTATGCATGATGTGGAAATGCTTTACAAATATTCGTGTTATTATTATATGTGTGGTAAATATATATGACTAAGAGAATGAAGTGTGGTGAGAAATGTGAATATGTGTTATATGATTACCTATATATATATAAACTTATGCTTTGATTATTATGGTTATATTTCTCACCCTTCTGCTGTTTTATAATGCTCTATGAGGCATTGCAGATTAGGATGCTGGAGTCCTTTTGTGAAGTTAGTCTTCATTCTTTTGAGTCGGCTGCTCTGATATGTAACACCGGGTAGTTAGACTAGTATAGTCATTCTTTTGTGATACATTGCGATGTATCAGCTGATGTGGTTTTGTAATCTAACTGATATGATGTATTAATCTGGATGACTTATGTGCATTTGAATTAATATTTTGGAACTGATTAAATGATGCTATCTTCCGCTTAAATTAAATGTTGAAATTTGATTTCTAAAACTACGAAAATGTTACATATTTTATGGAGCAAAATGTTAAAGAGTTTTGTTGGTGAAATTGTGGCATTCTTCTTTTATACCTTATTATAAAACCTTTTTACTCTGATAATTTGTATGTGCTTAATTATTTTATATGCATTTATTTGGGGTATAGAAGGGGGTGTTACAGTGAATGCGTCGCATGTCACCCAAAGGGTGCCATACTAAACATCCAGACTGTTGAAAAGAAGCTCTCCAACAATCCTTTCTCAGATAGCTTAAGGCTCGTAACGTACGATAGAAATCAATCATGATTACTGTATCTTAAGCTGTTTTGAGATGAGAAGAGAACAGGCTCAACTACGGGGAGACTATCAAATCCTACTGTGGTCATGCCAAGGATTCGTCCTATGGTTGAGGTTTGAAACAGGGAACTCCTAGAAGTTATCATGCATAGGTTTCAACCTAAAGTTCTATCATCACTTCCTTATCAAAGGAAGTGAGATTCCTAAGGGATCATGTCAATGATACAGAAACAGATAAAGCATCAGCTTAAACAGTAAACAGTAAACGACTGTAAAATGCATGTAATGCAAGTGAGGGAGGAAATATGTGTGGGGCAGCAACCTCCACAAGCTCGTCTCGACCTCAAGCCAGATATGAATAAGTGTAATCATACCGAGAAAATAACATGCTATCAAGCAAAATATAATAACTGCAATCATACAGAGGAAATAACATGCTATCAAGCAAATCACAACCCACATAGGCAAGGGAGCAGAGCTCTACCGAATACCCGCAAGCAAAGCCATACAGTAACAATACAAGTAGAGGGAGCAACTCAACCTCTAGTGCAAGCATGCTCCTAGATTAAAGTCAGTCTAGATATGAACTTATTCTAATGCATCAAGCAAGTCAAACAAGACACATCAGCACAGAAACGAAAACAGACAAGAAAGAAAGCAGATCAACCCCTCTCTTCCAATTCCAAGCTTCAGCTCTTCTAACAACAATCCAGTCTTCAGACTTCAATCACCCTTCAAGGCTATAAGCTTCACTAACAAGTATCAACTTGCTTCTAAGGTTTCAATCCATCAACATAAGTGTCAACTTATTCTCTCTTCTCCAAGCTTCAGCCCCTTCAGTCCATTCCACCTTCAGGCTTCACTTCTAACTACAAGTATCAACTTGATTCCTTCAGGCTCTCAATGCATCAGTGTAAGTATCAACTTCAATTGAATCCTCTTCACAAGCATCAACTTGTTCTTCTTGCTTTTCAGGCTTCAGCTGCAATGGCACTGCTCAAGGAATCATCCTCTTCCACACTCTTCAATGAAGTCCTCATCTTCAAACTCAAGTCCAACATCTTTCAAGGTACTCAAACCAGAAGACAATTGATTTAACAGGATGAGTGGAAATGATAAGCAGCTTACTGACAACCAAAGGAAGCCTGTAAGGGTTCATCATTATGGGAGACTGGTTCCCTCAAAGTTCTACTTCCCAGATAAAGCCACTCATCCCTCCAAAGGAGGGATGCGAATATCTTAGAAGGAATTTTAGTCATTGGGAAGAATGGAAGCATAAGATGCTTTCCATATTTGTGAAAGAAGTCATTCTAATTATAAGGCTCTCCCTATGGCTCCTATCTCCTACATCTTCATCAGACACCTTCAGGCACAAGCAATTCCAAGCTCCAAGCAACTTCAAGCAACTTCAAGCATCCTCACCTTGTCTTCAACTTGTCTTCAATCTCAACCAAAGGCAAACAAAGCACAAACCCTAATCTAAGGGGACTAAAGAAGTTAAACTAGTTGAATTAGTAAATTAGGATCACCTAAAACCTAGTACTAAAGTTAGTCCTAACTAAAATACTAAAACCAATTGTAAAATCCTACAAAAATAACTATGGAAACCTAGGTCAATCATGACTCTACCACATTAATTCCAGAGATCAAATCATCAAATAAGCCCTAGAAATAAATTCTACACCATGAGGTACTAAACCTAAACCCTAAAAGGAAGCACCTAAATATCAATCTATAAAGCACACCTATTTTCATCACAAAAATGTGAGAAAAAATATATGGGAGCATACATGTCTAACCTAATCACACACAAAAAATTAGGATCAAAATCATCACCACATGATCACACAAAATTCCCCAAAATTAGGTATCAAACATAACCATTTTAATATCAAATAAAATATAAAATTCCCATAAAATCATAAAGTGCATGAAATGAAAATATTTTTTCTCTAAAAATTACTAGACTCAATCATGAGTAAAATGAAAAAAGAATGGGATTAATTGGATTAATTTTCAATTTTATATGATTTTTTCAAGAACCATGAATAAAATGAAAAAATAATGAAAATCAAACAAAAATGGACAAGCACACGGTGCAGATAGCAATGATACATAGTTCAAATAATGGATTGGGCTCGCTGGGGGGTGTCAGTATCAAATGTAATCCAAGGCCAACGCTTCAGTCTTCAATTCACAAAATCAGAAATGTCACACAACCAGGTTCGAACTGGCTCACCCATGGTCTAAGCAGCGAAACTTCTCAGGTCAATAATCAAAACGATGCGTTTAAGGCTAGGGACGCGTGGCTCAACGTGAGCCCTGGGATCCACATACCAAGTCAAATTCTCCATGCTAACGAAGGGTGAGGATTGTATCTTCCTCGTTTCAAACCTGCAACTCACGCGCGCCAACCCAAATCGCCGGTGGCTTTTCCGGCCACCCCTGTGCAACCCTAGATCCTTCTATACTCAACCATTGGTCACGATGTCTTAATGAAAATTGATCAGAATTTTCTCAGGAATCTAACCATGCCATTAGTTTACACTGAAAACGTGTGATTTGCTAAAACCATATCTCAGCCGAAAATGGAAGGAACCATAACTTGTCTTTAACCATGAAATTAACTAACCAGAATTCATCTACATGTTAAGGGGAACCTAACCACATGCTTCTAATGGATTAAAAGTGCATAATTAAAGAGATATCTCAAGAACTTATAACCAACCTTGAATCTCGGATTGTGGTGGTTGTGTGCTTCAATTCTCCCTCAAACTATGCAGAATCCTTCAAGGAGTAATAGTGAACAATTCTTGATGCTTAGTTCTTGCTGCAACCTCTTGATTCTCCAAAACGCATTTTCAATTTTTCATGCTTTTCTTCACTTCACATCAATGGATTCTCAACAGAATTCTGCTCCAGAACCTTCCAAATTCGTTCTAATTCTTACTTATAGTGTGTTCAGATGGATAACTAGCCCAAACTAGGCCCAATTATTGATTTTGGATGTTCACCTTTCCTTCCAAATTTCAACATGGAAATGTGCCTTCAAGCCTTACTCATGCCTTTAACTCACTCCAAGTCATTCACTTAATCATTAACGAGTGTGATATAATGGTTTTTTCCCTTTGGTTTTAACATAGGGAGTGTACATGATATGTTTCTTAAATGTGAAGTAACCATCCAAATGACCATGCTATGGACCTCAAATTCAAAATATGGCAATGCCAATTTTTCTAAAACATTAATTCCATTCAAATTGATCACAAATTTGACTTGGAAACATGTTACTCTCATTTCTTTTGAATTTTCTCATTTTAATTCATTAAAATGGCTTTCATGTGAAGTTTCTTCAACCAATGCTTGATATAATCCATATCAATGGACACTTGATGTTTATACAAGCTAAAAACATCATTTTGAACAACTTTGATGTTGAACATTTTCCCATTTGAAGCTTGGAAATAGGAGTTATGGCCTTATGCTTGAAATGACCTGTAATCTCCAAATGACCAAAATGCCCTTGACTTGTCAAAGCCATAACTTGAGTTCTACAAATCCTATCAAGGACTTATAGTACTCTATAGAAAGCTAAGAGGATAAGGAACAACATTCATTTTGACCAAAAGTTCATAGAAATCATCCTTCTGGGGCAAACGTTTGATGCAAGTTGGGTAACTTTCAAGCCCCCAGATTCACATACCTCAGATGACCTGTGACTTGTCAAAGTCATAACTTGATTTCTACAAATCCTATCAAGGACTTCTAGTACTCAAATTAAAGCTAAGAACAAGCTCTACAACATTCATGTTGGGGGCAAGATGATATGACAATCACATCTTGGGCTAAACTGCCTTGAAGATAAGGGTCAAACTAGGGGATTTTACACTGTCAAGCCTTAGAAACCCTAGCTTGAAACTTCTCAAACTCTTCAATCATGATGAGTTAACCTTGGAATCATCCTTATAGCATCTCGATTCATCAATACATGATCACATGGCTCTTGGATTAGGTCTCAACCCTCTCCAAATCATCAGTTGACCTAGGGTTGACCCAGTCAAACCCTAATTACACCACTCATGGCTGGGTCTTCTTAATCTTGTACAATCACTTGTCTAAGCTTCATGATGGCTTTCAATAAATCTCATAAGCTCTCTCAAGGCTTCAAGTCCACATTCTTGACTTCAGAATCATCTGAGGAGCTCCCCCAACTCTCAAGTTAGGAGGCACACAACCTTAGTTTCAACCACTCTCTTTGAGAATCTTTTATCTTCTCTGGCAAGGATATCAACCCTTGAACACTTGAATAACCTTCTTGGCTAGCTTCATAGTCTTGTATAGCTCTTAATTGGTAATCATACCTCTTGATCTCCTGCACACATGTCAATGAAATGCAAATGATAATGCTAATGTGAATAAAATGAAACACAAGCTAGGTAAAGAAATGTTGGTCAAATTTTGGGGTGCAACAGCTGCCCCTATTCAAACAGCTCGAACCTGACTAGGTGAGAAGCGAACGGCTCTCAACCAATCAAGGTGTGAGACGGTTGAATACCGACAAACCCGAAAATTTGCCAACTGCACAAGTATACGGTACTCTGGTGGGAACAAATCTTCGGAAACTGAAATAATAGCTGCGCGACAACTAGCTGGGGAATTGGTCACACGATAACCGATGATACATGGTCGATCATGCCGTCAGGCATCAAGATTCATCGGGACTCATCAGGTCAACAATCAAGTTAATCATGCCGTCGGGCATTCAAAGAAATTTCTCGGGCATCAGCCGGACCTCGTCAGTAAGTCGGGAATGCCATTCTCAGTCAATCATGAACCGATTGGGGATATCAAAACTTCTGCCATCAGGCGCTCTGGGAGAGCTGCTTCGTCAATGCGGTTGGACTTTAATCATAAAGTCTTCCAGGGAAGTTTCGACTTCACTGTTCAGAAACCTGCTGGGGATGACGCATCTCCGCTGGGGATTCTGGAGATCTATCAAGTAACTCTGCTTCGGGGATCCAGGAATCATTCTGGGTGAATCATCTCTGCTGAGGAAATCAAGAATCATCTTGAACAAACAACTTCGTCGGGGACTTCAAGAATCATCCTGAACCAATAACTCTGCTGGAGATCTCAGGAATCATCCTGAGCAAACGCTCCGCCGGGGCTCTAGGCATCAACTTGAGCAACCCACTCTGGCAATTTTACTGGGGATTTTAAGAATCGTCTTAAGCAAACGACTTTGCTGGGGAGAATTCAAGAATCATCTTGGGCAAACGACTCTGTGGAGGAACACCTGCAAAACAAAAACGGTAACGACCTAGCTCATGTTTAGTATGCATATGATTTGACAACAGCGCAATGCTCCACACGGTGGAAATGCTATGCGTTTATGATAAATGCTATGCAATCATGCAAAATGCTGCGATCCCGTCAGCAAAATAAATGCTGAAGGGAGGACCCTCCTGTCAAGGAGAAAGAACCACTCTGGTGGAGGGAGGACTCATCCTACCACGGAGAAGAGGTCACACCAATCTCAATCGGACTCCGCATGGGAAAGCAAACTTCAGTTGACTGCTGCAGGGGAACGAAGCTCTACGAGAACCCAGACCTGTTGAGGAAAGCGATGTCAATCGCAAAAATAAACTGCACGGCATTCGCGACTACTTCCCTGGAGATAACGACTCTGGTGGGGAAATACAGCCTCAGCTATTCAACCTTTTACTGGGGAAAACCAATCATGATCCCCCGGCTTCCAAGGACTCGGCTCTCTTGGGGGTTTTCCTATTCGGTTGGGGAAGAAGGAATCATCCTGCCTACGGGGGAGAGTACGACTCTGTGGGGAATTTCAATTCTCCTGGAGACTTCAGTCTGGAACTTCCGAGTGCTGCACACTTCAGTATATGACTCAGCTGGGGAGATGTCGTTCCTTCAGGATACATCTGATTGGGGAGAGAATCTTCTCTTCCTGGGGAAACATATCAATGCTTGACGATCTCCAGTCAGACTCCGTGGGGAGAGGATGCTGAACTTTGCTGGAGAAGAAGGAATCACCCTGCTTGGGGACGCACGCGGCACACTGTCTGGTATATGCTACACCTGCAACAACACAAACAAACAGACAAGATGCCCTTCTCAAAGGGACCTATCAAGGTTATCATCTTGTGACAAGGTTCAGGTAATTCGTTGTTTCAACAATCAGGGGCCTAGGCTAGTAAGTTTATGTATGCGCATTTTAACAAAAACATCAGCGTTCTTTTTCGCAAACAAAACAGATAAATGCTAAACAAACAAACAGAATTGCTGAATAATATACATTTTATTGATAACGAACCCCTGAATGGGTAAAAATGTTTACAACAGATGCAAGCTCCTGGAATGAGGAAGCTGCGCAAATATAAAACATAAATATACATCAGTATATACACAAATGTCGGCAACAAGACGTAGACGAACACCATGAGTTGATCCCTTTATGACCCACTCGACTTTGATACTTCTCCGACGCTTTAGCTTCAGAAGAGATTGATTCAGATAAACGGCCCTCAGGTCCTCCAAACCACTAAACAATGAGAGTCCACACGCGGAACGCAGTCATTTGCTTTTTCAAATCCCTAACTTTTGCCTGAATCGCCCTTCCGAGTTTTCGATTCACCGGGATACCCTTTTTTGCCAAAGTCGCCCTTCCAGGTTTTCGACTTTGCGGGTGTACGTTCTATTTCTTTTATATCCCTAACTTTTCCTGAACCTTTTTCCTTTTTTATTGTTCGCCGGTGTCGCTTGCGCGAAAATAAGGTGCCGGCACAACAGAAGAGTCGCCACCTTTCGTTATTTATCCCTCAGAACGGGAAAGGAAACGATCGGAAAAACCTAACGAAAAAGGGTAGGACAAGGTCGTCGCAACCATTGTCTGGGTTCGGGAGTCGGTTACGCAAGGGGAAGGTATTAGCACCCCTCACGTCCGTCGTACTCGACGGGATCCACGCTTGTTGTGTTTACTTGGACAGGCTGGTTTTATCTATCTACCTATTAAGGCTGGCTTAAACAGAAAAGAAAATGACTCGGCAAAGCCTCACACTTTATGCCTACGTATTCTCATCAGAGAACGAGAAATCATTTATCAACGTAGTTTGACCTACGACGGGTTATGGGGGAAGGTAGCTCGCCAATACATCAGTATTGTGCCTACGTACTCTCAACGGGCCTGAGAGATCAGAGCTTACGTAGTTCGGGAAACTACGGTTTATTTCCTGTCTTTTACGAAAGAAGTTTTTTTTATTGTGTTTGCGATTTCAATCGCACTAGAGACTATGACATGAGAGTGAATGCGTCGCATGTCACCCAAAGGGTACCATACTAAACATCCAGACTGTGGAAAAGAAACTCTCCCACAATCCTTTCTCAGATAGCTTAAGGCTCGTAACGTACGAAAGAAATCATTCATGATTACTGTATCTTAAATTGTTTTGAGATGAGAAGAGAACAGGCCCAACTAGGAGGGAGACTATCAAGTCCTACTGTTGTCATGCCATGGATTCATCCTATGGTCAAGGTTTGAACAGGGAACTCCTAGAAGTTGTCATGCATAGGTTTCAACCTAAAATTCTATCATCAATTCCTTATCAAAGGAAATGAGAGTCCTAAGGGATCATGTCAATGATACACCAAAACAGACAAAGCATCAGCTTAACAGTAAAATGCATGCAATGCAAGTGAGGGAGGAAATGTGTGTGGGGCTTCAGCCTCCACAAGCTCATCTCAACCTCAAGCCAGAATGGATAACAGTAATCATACTGAAATATAAAACATCATGTTGTCAAGCAATAACAGTAAACTGCAATCATACAGATAAAATGAAATAAAATGCCATCAGGCAAAACAAACCACATGGGCAAGGGAGCTGGGCTCTACCGAATACCCGCAAGAAAAGCCACACAGAAACAATACAAGCAGAAGGAGCAACTCAACCTCTAGTGCAATCATGCTCCTAGATTCTACCTAGTCTAGATATGAACTTATTCTAATGCATCAAACAAGTCAAACAAACACATCAATACAGAAGAGAAAAACAGAAGAGAACAGATCAACTCCTCTCTCAACTTCAAGCTTCAGCTCTTCCAACAGCAACTCAGTCTTCAGACTTCCAATTACTCTTGACAAATATCAATTTGCTTTTCCAGGTTTCAACCCTTCAACATAAGTTTCAACTTATCTTCTTCTCCGAGCTTCAGCTCCTTGATCAGCTCCACCTTCAGGCTTCACCTAATCTTCAGGGGTCTTCAAATATCAACTTGATCATGATGCTCTTCAAGCTTCAGCTGGAATGGCAATACTCAAGGATTCATCCTTTTCCATACTCTTCATTGAAGTATTCATCTTCAAGCTCAACACCTCTCAAGATACTCAAACCAGAGGAAATCACTTACTGGATAAGCTGGGGATATTGAACTGCTTATTGACCACCAAAGGTGACCTATAAGGGTTCAACATCAAAGGAATGGTTCCCTCAAAAGTTCTACTCCCTAGGTACATCACTTATCCCTCCAAAGGAGAGAGGTGTATACCATGGAAGGACTTTGAATCATAGGGAGGAATGGAGGTGAAAGATACCATCCATGTTTAAGAAAGAAGTTAACTAAGTCTAAACTCTTCCTAATCCCTAACCCTAAAACAATAACAAAACAAACAAGATCAAGCTCTCAGGCTCCTCAATGCTCCTCAATGCTCCTACTATGCTCCTCAGAACAAAACCAAGCTCTCCAAGCCCACAAAGCAAAGCAAACAAAAATTCAAGCCCACAAGGGCAACACAAACAATCATCAACTACAAAAATCATCTAAAAATAGCATACTACTATATTAAAACCTAATATAATTTCTAAGGGATCCTACATACCTACCCTTAATACCCTTATATGTCCCAATGTCTAACTTGACCTAGAAACCCAAAATTCTAGTGTTATTATGGACCTATGTTAAGGATTAACCTAATTCTACACAACCTAATGTCATCTAATCAAAACTAACCTAAAATTCATCACAAAATTATGAAATAAATCCAGGGGGAAGCTAAAGCTTATATCTAGCTATCCTAAAAAGAATGGCCTAAAAATATTAAGGGAACTACCTAAACAAAATTCTACAAATTCATGGATCAATATAGAAGAATATAAAAGCAATTAAAATAGAAAATACAAAAAAAAAATCAAAAATGCATGAAATGAAAATATTTTTATTTGATAATTTTCTAGACATTAATATGAAATGGGAGCAAAAATTCCCATTAAAAAATCATTATTTTTCCATTTATTATGATTTTTCAAAGTTTGAAATAAAATGGAGAAAATAAAATGAAAATATTAAGAGATGTGGTGCAGATAGTAAGGCAATGCAGTGTAAATCATTCATGGGCTCAAAATGGGGGGTTCAGATAGTAACGCGCTAAGCCCAAAATCCACTCAGAAAATCAATTAATAAAACATAAAGAAAATGAAAAGAGAACGGTGCGAAAAGCAATGATTTTCAATTTAAAATCTAATGGGCCTCGTGAAGGGGGTGTGGGTATCAATTATTCACTTAAGCCCAAGAACTCACTTAAATGAAATGCCTGCGTTTCAAGCTTCTCAGAATTTCCCTCCAAGTTGAAATTAAATCGCGTCCGTTGGATTTAGAAATAGTCAACCAGTCTCGCTTGATCCAAGGGCCATGAACTCGTCTTCAACCTCCAGCTAGGGCTCTTGAAGACTCCATGAAAATGCAGAGCTCCAAGCTCTTATCTTCCTCAACTCGGATTCCATTAATACCTCACCAAATGCAACAATTAAAAACCCTAGATTGCTCCAAATTTCACCAGGAATCTAGCCATGCTCTTAAAATCACTTGAAACACCCTAGATCACTGAACCCGATCCAAGATCCAAAATGTGCTCAATCATCAACTATCATGGTTCTTGAAATTAACTACCTCAGATCACTCACCAACTCACACTGATTGATTCTTGATGTCTAGTTCATTCTATATCTCAATATAACTCGAGTTCTTGGTCATCAAAGAAATGGTGTCCATAATTCAATCTTCACCAATTGATCCCTAACTCTCCAAAATCCACCACCTATGTGTCTCTAACCTTTCTACACTAACAAACTAACCTAATTATGCATAAAACATGGTGTAGAGTGAATTTTACAAACCTGGTAAATCTTGATGAACAGATGATGAAATCCTCCACTTTAAGCCTTGAAACTCTTCAGAAAGTTTCCTTAGATGCTAATCTTGCTACTGTTTGCAACAATTTTGATGGAGGAAGCTTCAATCTCAGAATTCGATCCTGACTTGCTACCTTGAAAGTTCAATCACCAACTCTTCAATTCACCATGGATTTGCTCTCAAATCAATCTGCACAGCTTCACTATGGTCTATGGAATGTGTTTGTGTAGAAAAAAGGAATGGAAATGAAGAAGATTGTAGAATTGAAACTTGACTTGCAATGGAAGATTTTTGATCTCGCTCTCTCTTCTCTGCACCAACTCTCACAAACCTTGCATCTGAGCAAGTTATACATGTTATATAGAGTGGTTTAGAATCATCTAGAACCATCTAGGACCTTCCAATGAGAAAAGGGAAATCTCATGTCATGACATTTTGATTTCACTTCTCACCATATGCTATCTCATGCCAAGCCTCTTGTGATAACCAATTCTGACTTGAAATTCTCCCCATATGAGATTTATTATGTGTTACAATGCATAACTAACTTGTTTATTGAGTTTTCTTGAGATTTGCTTTGGTACCTTAAGATGCAAGTAAGCCATTTCCAAAGCAGCCCTATGATCTAGGCCTTAAATCAAAATTGTGACTGAACCATTATTCTTAAAATGTCCTTTGGAGTCAAAATGACCTATTATATGACATGGTTTAGATGTGTAACTTGTGATATCCAATTTTCAATTTCAACTTATTTAACTTATGCCTCCATTTTAGGCCATTTTTATCACTTTTTGATACAAGCCTTTTAAACATCTCATGGCCTCCTTACTAGCCTTAAAACATCATTCTAAGCAAGTTTTATGTTGAAGAGTTTTCCATTTGAAGCTTGGAAATAGGAGATATGGCCTTATGCTTGAAATGACCTATAACCTCCAAATGACCAAAATGCCCTTGACTTGCCAAAGCCATAAGTTGAGTTCTACAAATCCTATCAAGGACTTATAGTACTCTATAGAAAGCTAAGAAGATGCTCTACAACATTTATGTTGTCCAAGAGTTCATAGGAATCAACCTACTAGGGCAAACGTTGGATGCAAGTTGGGTGACTTTCAAGGACCCAGATTCACATACCTCAGATGACCTGTAATTTGTCAAAGCCATAACTTGAGCTCTACAAATCCTATCAAGGACTTCTAGTACTCAAATTAAGTTTAAGAACAAGCTCTACAACATTAATTTTGTGGGGAAGATGAGATGACAATCACATCTTGAGCTAAGACTGCCTTGAAGATAGGGGTCAAACTAAGGGATTTTACACTGTCGAGCCTTAGAAACCCTAGCTTAAAACTTCTCAAACTCCTCAATCATGATGAGTTGGTCTAGGAATCATCCTTATAGAATCTCAATTCATCATTCCATGATCACATGGCTCTTGGATCAGGTCTCAACCTTCTCCAAATCATTAGTTGACCTAGGGTTGACCCAGTCAAACCCTAATTCCACCACTCATGGCTGAATCTTCTGAATTCTTGTACAATGACCTCTCTAGGCTTCATGATGGCTTTCAAGACATCTCACAAGCTTTCTCAAAGCTTCAAGTCCATCCTCATAGTCTCAGAATCATCTGAGGAGCTCCCACAACTCTCAAGTTATGAGACACCCAACCTTGGTTTCAACCAATCTCTCTGAGGATCTCTTGAGTTCTCTGACAAAGATATCAACCCTTACTCACTTTGAACAACCTTCTTGGCTAGCTTCATAGATGGGTAAATAAATGTTGGTAAAATTTTGGGGTGCAACAGCTGCCCCTATTCAAACGGCTTGAACCTGACTGGGTGAGGAGCGAACGGCTCTCAGCCAATCAAGGTGCGAGACGGTTGAATACCGATAAACCCATAAATTTGCCAACTGCACGAGTACACGGTACTCTGGCGGGAACAAATCTTTGAATAATAGCTGCACGACAACTAACTGGAGACATACTGATCTGAACCTTGTCGTCAATTATCCATATTAGATTCCTTTGACATTGTCATCGGACACCTGACCTCGCCGTCAGGAATTCATGAAAATAAGGCGTCTGACATCGCCGTCGGACAACCAAAACAACCAACATCGCTGCTGGCAAAATAAATCACCTGACATCGCCGCCAGAAACAAACATCCAACATCGCTGCTGGAGAGCTAAATCACCTGACATCGCCTCCAGAAACAAACATCCAACATCGCCGCTGGAGAACTAAATCACCTGAAATCGCCGCCAGACAAACATCCAACATCGCCGCTGGAGAACTAAATCACCTGACATCGCCGCCAGAAGCAAACATCCAACATTGCCGCTGGAGAACTAAATCACCTGACATCGCCGCCAGAAACAAACATCCAACATCGCCGTTGGAGAACTAAATCACCTGACATCGCCGCCAGAAACAAACATCCAACATCGCCGCTGGAGAACTAAATCACCTGACATCGCCGCCAGAAACAACCATCCAACATCGCCGTTGGAGAATCAAATCATCTAACATCGCCGCCAGAAACAAACATCCAACATCGCCGCTGGAGAACTAAATCACCTGACATCGCCGCCAGAAACAAACATCCAACATCACCGCTGGAGAACTAAATCACCTGACATCGCCGCCAGAAACAACCATCCAACATCGCCGCTGGAGAATCAAATCATCTGACATCGCCGCCAGAAAAAAACATCCAACATCGCCGCTGGAGAACTAAATCACCTGACATCGCCGCCAGAAACAAACATCCAACATCGCCGCTGGAGAACTAAATCACCTGACATCGCCGCCAGAAACAAACATCCAACATCGCCGTCAAGTACTCAAAATAATCTGACTTCGCCGTCAACTCTCAACATCGAGTCGATAAAAGCATCTGACCTCGCCGTCAGGGTGAAGAAATCCATTGGGAAAATATGAACTTGAAGAATAGACTCTGTTGGAGAGAATGATAAGGTGAACATGCGTCAATGATCTTGCTGGAGGTCTGGATACCACACACAGGTGAACGATACTCTGGTCGGTAGGAACATCTTCGATACTGAGCATAACAGTTGCACGACAACCCTACTGGGGAATTGGTCACACGGTAACCGGTAATATATAGACGATTATGCCATCAGGCATTCAAAGAACACTATCGGGCATCAGCCGGACTTCAACCATCAGGTTGATCATGCCATCAGGCATCTAAAGAACTCGTCGGGTATTAGCCGGACTTCAACCATCAGGTTGATCATGCCATCAGGCATTCAAAGAAATCTGCCGGGCATCAGCCGGACTTCAACCATCAGGTTGATCATGCCATCAGGCATTCCGCATTACTGTCGGGCTTCAGCCGGACTTCATTAGCAAGTCGGGAATAGAATTCTTGGTCAATCATGAGCCAACTGGGAACATCTAAACCTCTGCCATCAGGCACTCCGCATCCGCTGAGAGAACTGCTTCATTAACACGGTCAGACTTCAATCATAGAGTCTTCAATGGAGATTTCAACTTCGCCGTTAGAAACCTGCTGGGGATGACGCTTCCCCGCTGGGGAATCTGGAGAACTATCAAGTAACTCCGCTCCGAGGGTCCAGAAATCATTCTGGAGGAATCAACTCTGCTGAGGACTTCAAGAATCATCTTGGACAAATAACTCCGCCGGGGACCTTCAAGAATCATCTTGAACCGGTAACCATTCTGGAGATTTCAGGAATCATCCTGAGCGAACACTCTGTTGGGGATTTCAGGAATCATCCTGGGCAACCTTTACTGGGGACTCTAAGCATCACCTTGAGCAACCAACTCTGGAGACTGCACTGGGTACTTAAGAATCATCTTAAGCAAACGGCCCTGCTGAGGAATTCAAGAATCATCTTGAATCGAAGACTTCGCTGGAGACTTCAAGAATCATCTTGAGCAAGCGGCTTCGTTGGGGAAAATGTCAGGAATCATCCTGAGCAATCGATTCTGCGGCGGAACACCTGTAAAACAAGAACGGTAGCAACCTAGATCATGTTTATTATGCATATGCTTTGGCAATGGCGTAATGCTCCACACGGTGGAAATGCTATGCGTTTATAATAAATGCTATGCAATCATGCACTATGATGCGATCCCGTCAGCAAAATAAATGCTGAAGGGGGAATCCTCCTGTCAAGGAGAAAGAACTACTCAGGTAGAGGAATCATCCTGCTGAGGAGAACATGGTCACGCCAATATCAATTGGACTCCGCAGGGGACACAACTTCAGTTGACTGCTGCGGGGGAAACAACTTCAGTTGATTGCTGCAGGGGAGCGAAGCTCTACGAGAACCTGGACCTGCTGAGGGAAGACGATGGCAATCGCGGGAATAACCTACGTGGCCTTCTCGGCTACTTCTCTAGAGGTGACGACTCTGTGGGGAAACAACTTCAGTTGATCAACACTCCACTGGGGAAAACCAATCATGGCTTGAGCCGCTTCCATGGATTCGACTCTCTTGGGGTATCTGCAAACTCGGCTGAGGAAGGAGAAATCATTCTACTTCGCTGGAGAGAGTACGACTCTGCGGGGAAACAACTTCAGTTGATCAACACTCCACTGGGGAAAACCAATCATGGCTTGAGCCGCTTCCAAGGATTCGGCTCTCTTGGGGTATCTGCAAACTCGGATGAGGAAGGATAAATCATTCTACTTCGCTGGAGAGAGTACGACTCTGCGGGGGAATCTCAATTCCGCCGGGGAAGAAGGAATCATCCGACTTCGGGAGAGAGTACGAAGCTGGTGGGGAATTTCAATTCTGCTGGAGACTTCAGTCTGGCACCATCAGTTGCTGCATACTTCGGCGTACGAATAGTTTCCTACGAAACCTGCACTTGTGACCCGGTGCTGGGGGATGAACACGCGCTTCAGCGCCTGACTCAGCTGAGGGGATGACGTTCCTTCAGGACGCATCTGATTGGGGAGAGAATCATCTCTGCCTGGGGAGACATATCAATGCTCACGGTCTCGCGTTCAGACTCTGCGGGGAGAGGCTACTGAACTCTGCTGGAGAAGGAGGAATCATCCTGCTTCAGGGATGCGCACGGCGCTCTGTCTGGAATATGCTACACCTGTAACAACACAAACAAACAGACAAGATACCCTTCTCAAAGGGACCTATCAAGGTTATTATCTCGTGACAACGTTCAAGTATTTAATTGCTTCAACAATCAGTGGCCTAGGCCGGTAAGTTTATGTATGCGCATTTTATCAAAAACATCGGCGTTCTTTTTCGCAAACAAAACAGATAAATGCTAAACAGACAAACAAAATTGCTGAATAGTATGCATTTTATTGATAACGAACCCCTGAATGGGTAAAAAATGTTTTACAACAGATGCAAGCTCCTGGAATGAGGAAGCCGCGCAAAAATAAAACATAAATATACATCAGTATATAGAAATGTCGGCAACGAGGCGTAGACGAACACCATGAGTTGATCCCTCTATGACCTACTCGACCTCGATACTTTTCCGACGCTTCATCTTCGGAAGAGATTGATTCAGATAAACGGCCCTCAGGTCCTCCAAACCACTAAACAAAGAAATTCCACACGCGGAACGCAGTCATTTGCTTTTTCAAATCCCTAACTTTTGCGTGAACCGCCCTTTGCGGGTTTTCAGTTCACCGGGATACCCCTTTTTGCCGAAGCCGCCCAGTGTAGGTTTTCGACTTCGCGGGTGTACATTTTTTCAATTTATATCCCTAATTTTTGCCCGAACCTTTTTATTCTGTTTTTGGTTCGCCGGGATGCCCCTTTTTTGCCTGGACTCTCCCTTTTTTTTTGTCCAGCGGGTCACTTTCAAGCAAAGTATTTTTTAACTGCGTCCGCGTTCACCGGGGATGCAAAATCTTCACCATCCATCGTGGATAACAACAAAGCTCCTCCCGAGAAGACCTTGCTGACGACGTACGAACCTTCGTAATTCGGAGTCCACTTGCCCCGGTGATCGGAGTGTGGAGGAAGAATCTTCTTCAGGACGAGATCACCCGTCTGAAAGCTTCTAGGACGCACCTTCTTATCATAAGCTTTGTTCATTCGGCTTTGGTACAGACGACCAAACGCAATCGATGCTAACCTCTTCTCGTCCATCAGGCTGAGTTGGTTCAGCCGGTTCGTGATCCATTCTGCCTCGTCGAGTTTCACATCAACCAAAACTCGCAAAGAAGGGATCTCCACTTCTAACGGTAGGACAACTTCCATACCGTACACCAAGGAGAAAGGAGTTGCCCCGATTGACGTACATACCGTCGTACGATAACCGTGCAATGCAAAGCGCAGCATCTCGTGCCAGTCTTTGTAGGTCACAACCATCTTCTGAACAATCTTCTTTATGTTCTTGTTGGCTGCTTCAACGACGCCATTCATCTTCGGCCGGTAAGGAGATGAGTTGTGGTGTTCAATCTTGAAACCCTGGCATAGCTCCTTCATCATCTTGTTATTCAGATTCGAACCATTGTCAGTAATGATCCGCTCGGGAATTCCGTAACGACAGATGATGTCCCTCTTTATGAATTTAGCCACCACTTGCTTGGTCACGTTAGCATACGAGGCTGCCTCCACCCACTTGGTGAAGTAGTCGATAGCTACTAGAATGAAACGATGATCGTTAGATGCAGTGGGCTCGATCTTGCCTATCATGTCGATGCCCCACATGGAGAACGACCACGGGGAGGACATGACATTCAACGGGCACGGCGGCACATGAACTTTATCAGCATAAATCTGGCATTTATGACATCTCTTCGCGAATCTTAAGCAATCTGACTCCATTGTCAGCCAGTAGTATCCTGCTCTCAGGATCTTTCTCGTCATAGCATGCCCGCCGGCGTGCGTACCAAATGTGCCTTCATGGACTTCCTCCATGAGCATACTCGCCTCTTTCTCATCTACACATCTGAGTAGCACGAGATCATGGTTTCTCTTATACAGAACTCCATCAGGATTGAGATAAAAGTTTCCAGATAGCCTCCTCAGAGTCTTCTTATCCTGGGTTGACGCACCCGCAGGATACTCCTTAGTCATAAGGAAAGTCTGGATGTCGTGGAACCATGGCTTGCCGTCGGCGGCTTCCTCGATTGCAAAGACAAACGCAGGTCTATCAAGACGGGAAAAGACAATTCTTGGAGCCTCATTCCAAAAATTTACTTTATACATTGAAGCCAACGTGGCTAAGGTATCAACCATTTGATTCTCTACTCTGGGCACATGATAGAGTTCCACTCGATCAAAGAACGGAAGTAGCCTTCTGGCATAATTCATGTACGGCACCAAATTCGGTTGACGAGTCTCCCACTCCCCTTTAATTTGGTTGATCACAAGCGCCGAGTCACCATATACGTCTAGGTTCTTGATTCTCAAATCAATTGCCTCTTCTAGACCCATGATGCATGCTTCGTACTCCGCCTCATTATTGGTGACTGGAAACGTCAATCTCGCAGTAAACGGGATGTGGGATCTGTGGGGAGTCGTGATGATAGCCCCGATGCCACTTCCATAGGAATTAACTGCCCCATCGAATATCAATTTCCACTGGGATTTCCTATCTGCCCCTCGTCGGGCAACGGCTCATCGCAATCCTTCGCTTTGAGAAACATAATATCCTCATCAGGGAATTCAAATTTCATCGGCTGGTAATCCTCGATCGGCTGTTCGGCCAGGTATTCAGACAATACGCTTCCTTTGATGGCCTTCTGGGAAACATACTGAATATCATATTCCGTTAACACCATTTTCCATCTGGGAAACCCATAATGCCACGGAACGACGTTAGTGCTCTCGAAGGGTATCGGCCAGGCATTGGTAATAGTAATTGTAGGCGGTCTGGGCGCATAAATGGTTATTGGCCGGCGAGGGATGGTGATGGTGGCGACTTCATCGGCCTGCTTCAGCACTACCTCTCCTGATCCACCTTCAGCCCCCCGGCTAAACTGCAGAATCCCCTCAGTCATCAGACTTTGAATTCCTTCTACTAACTGCTCGCATCCATCAGAATGTGTAGCACAGTCCATGCATGACTCTCCGCATCCTGGAAAGAACCCTCTTTTCAGCAACTTAGCTTTGACGAAGCTAAGTGGCGTCTTTAGGTCTCTGACATCAGTCAACAGATCTGCACTCTCTTCTTCGATAATGGCGTTCACTCCGCCTCCCCTATGATTCGGCATAGGATTCTTCGTGACATTGGGCACATTATCGGAGAAGTTGATGATCTTGGCATCTACCAAGTCCTGCACCTTGTGCTTGAAGGCTTTGCAGTTCTCGATTGTGTGGCCTGGTGCCCCTGAATGAAAGTCGCAAGTGGCATTTGCGTCGTACCCTGGTGGAGGTGCCCCTGTTAAGGGAGCCATCGTCCTCTTCTGAACCAACTGAAGCTGAAGCAAAGTCTGCAAAAGCTACGCATACGACATGGGCGGCGCCTCGAAGTGACGGTTTGTCAAAGATGCCCTCTTCTGATGATTCACCTTGAATTTTCCCGATCTTGATTCCATTCTCGACGTGCTCGCCCATGATAATAAGAGCCGAGAACGTCCCAGACATACCGCTGACTAACTTTTCATAGTAAACCCCTGGGAGGGTAGCTACAAACATCTGTACGAGCTCGCGTTCAACCATCGGCGGCTGAACCCGAGCTGCCAACTCGCGCCACCGCTGGGCGTACTCCTTAAATCCTTCATTATTCCTCTGCGATAGGTTCTGCAGCTGGACTCGGTTTGGGGCCAAGTCGCTATTTTACTGGTAATGGTGCACAAACGCTTCAGCGAGATCCTTCCATGTGCGCACGCTAGTGGGCTCCAGACCCATGTACCACTCGAGGGATGGCCCGGAAAGACTGTCCTGGAAGAAGTGCATCAGCAACTTCTCGTCCTCGGAATAGGCAGACATCTTCCTGTAGTACGATCTCAGATGGACACGAGGGCAAGTGGTGCCCTTATATTTTTCAAATTTAGGTACCCTGAACTTAGGAGGTACCTTGAAATCAGCAATTAATCCCAGCTTGGACATATCAACGCCCAAAGTATTCTGATTCTCGATATCTCTCATTTTATCTTCAAGTGCCTTGAATCTGAGCCGCGCTTCGGCATTCAGCTCCCCTTCTGCACCTCTTTGAGAGAACACATCATCCTGATGATCCTCAAGCCATGGCTGAGGCACCAACAGATTCCCGGCGCCTGCATTGCCGTTGCCCGGCCCGATGTTGACATTAGCCCCCAGACTCCCATTACCGACGCCCACCGTATTGAGTCCGATGTTGGCCATCATGTTGCCATTAGCACTGCCATTGCCCCCGGCCACGGGGACACCATTTCTGCGGAGTTTCAACTGGTGGAGGAGTAGGCACGATCCCACCGTGGAGCACGTTGTTGCTATCAACCCTGGAGATCAAAGGCTGAACCAAAGTTCTGAGCTGATCTTGACCATTGGCGACCACTTGCATGAGCTCCATGAAGCGATCCATCCTTTCGCGGAGCTCCTGAACATCAGTTTGCACTTGATCCATGATCCTGGTCTGATTAGCTCTAGTCGAATAACGGTGAATTAGTCTCTGATCAATCCTGGAGTCACCGGGAACAACCTGGGACACCTGTAAACCTGAAAAAACCTGAAAAACCAAAGGGTTAGGAAAACGACAAAATGTTCGTCATGCAAATGCTTCATGCAAATGCATGCGTGTGTCTGTGTGTTTGGGAGATTTCCCCCGATCCTAGTGCCTGAGTGCCAGTGCTGATAACAATAAGAAGAAGAAATCTGAGTCCAATCATGGAAACATCAATCTCATATATAAAGAAAGCCTATCAAGGCAGTACACGGCATCAGCGAGTACAAGACGAATCAACAGCGTGACCTCAGCCAACAAGCCTGGTGATGGTCAGCATACAACAATGATCAAAACAAAAGGAATACAAATAGTCAAGTACGGCCATGGGCGCGATACTCTTCTAACAACTCCTTCGTCTTTGGATGATCAGGCAGAGTGAGCAACCCCTCGACGAGTAATTCCCTCTGCACGATGGTATACTGAAGTCCTTCAACCGAACTTTCCCATGCTCCTTCGCCGAAGCAATCTTCTAACTTCTGCTTTTTAGACTCAAACGTCAGCTTGCGCTCCTTCAGGTTAGCGAGAGCTTTGTTGAGCTGGCCTTCGGCGGCGTATCTGCGGGCGGTTTCTTCATCAAACCTCTTTTCACTGTCCTTCACCTGGGCTTCCAGCTTGGAGATCTGTAGCATCAGCTTATCCTCTCGCTCTTTCCTGGTGGCCAGGGAAGCCTTCCAGTGTTGGTTGAACTTGGATATCCTCCGATATGCCTCGTCCAAGTGCTGCTTCTTCGTAGCCAGTACGTCGTTGACAGCTTTGAAGTCTCGACCCATGCGTTCACGCTCGGCTATCTGCTTAGTCAGGTTTGTACCTAGCTGGTTCACCAACTCTGTCTGCCTTTTGAAAGAATGCACGGCTTCGTTCCTCTCGCTTCGGAGCTGAGCTAATTCCTTCTCCAGTTCTTCGTTCGCCCGCTTCAATTCATCCCGCTCAGCCAACACCTGATTATGCTGCCTTTTGACTGTTGCTTTTTCCCAGCAATGGCTTTCCTCGCTTACTGATACCATTCCACGCGCGCTGAAGCTTGGACAACAGATCCCCCTCTAGAATACCAGTGAGGTACAGAGATTCCTGTACCTCTTCATCCTTCGGCGGAGTTCTCAAGGCATACGCGAACTGTCGAGCCAGCAACGACGGATTGTAGTTTACACAACCCTTCCTACCTATCAAAGCACATTAGGAAATCCGCTGCAACTGAAGATCACCTCAGTACCCAACCTATCTCTGTCGAACCAGTCAACATCCTCTGCAGATAGACTCATCAGACGCTCAGGCCACTCAGCTGTGGCTGCAGACGAGACAAAAGGACCCCTCATGGGCAGATGACTATCAAGCCATTTGTACAGCAAGGGTACGCAGCACGAGACATTCTTCCCCCTCCTATTCTTGTTTTTGTAGTGGACTGAATGATAGACATCTCCTATCAAGGTAGGGACTGGATTCCCTGAAGCAAAGATGTGAAACGCATCAAAGTCTACAAAATCGGGCATGTTGGGGAACAGGACGATGCCATATATGCATAGAGCGAGGATGGCATTGAACGCGACCCAACATCCGTCCTTGACACACTGCTGAGCCTTACCCACTAGAAACTGCAAGGAGAACCCAGGGGCCTTGTTCCAACTAGTCAATACTAACTCGGAGGCGTCCAGGTGAAGTGAAGGAGCTAAACCAGCCAGATCAGGCTCAGCCTCCATGTGAACAAAAGGCATCTGCCTCTTGATAGGCACACCTAGCAAATCAGCATATTCTTCCAGCGTAGGTGCGAGAACAAAATCCTGGAAAGTGAAACATCTCAGCGGAGGGTCGTAGAACTGCAGCAGAGCGTGCAACCCATTCAACTCGAACACAGACGGTTTATGAACCAAACTGAGCAACCTGCCGTAAGATTTTCTGAACTCATCCTTCAAAGAATCATCTGCTAGAGCTATCAAACCAGTCAACTTAACCACATCGGGGACAGGGAACTTGTAAGCCACGGTCTTCCTCAGAGAACCCATAACAATACAATAGGAGGCAAGAAATCCTGGATCGGGGAAAACGGTACCTGCAACACAGACACACGTTAATGAAATGCAAATAAGTATGCGAACTAATGCAAAATGCAATCATGCAATAAGAGATCATGGCAACTGGTGCTGTGGAGATTCTGTATCAACAAAACCATAATCTTGCTCTATCAAGAACAACCACTGCATCTGATGAGAAGAAAACCCTGGTATCGGACCACAAATCTGATCTGCCAAGAACCACCATCTGATAGGGCCATGTACACAGGAGCATAATTCTGCTCTGTCAAGAACAAATGTCGGATAATAAGGACTTCGGATGTAGGATCAAGAAATATCTGCTGATGAGGTCTTCAGACCCCAATCCAAAATCTGCCCTATCAAGAACAAACATACAGCTAGGGCTGGCAATGAACCGAACCAACTCGAAAATAGTTCGAAATTCGATTCGACAATTAGATCGTTGAACTAGGTTCATGAACCTAATGAGTTGAGTATGAGCGAAAAATTAAGTTCGTTAACTAAATGAGCTGAACTTGAACTCTACATAGTTCGACTCGTTAGGTTCATGAGTTAACTCGATTACATATGAGAATAATTATACTGTCTTTAAGATTAGGTTTAAATATTTAATCTAAATCTTAGACAAATTTAATCTTCAACTTAGTAGTTTTTGAATTAGACTCTCAAATGTATCTCTTGAAAGTTGTGTAAGTTTTGAATTAGTAGATTTCGAAGATAAAGTTAAATTTCAATATGATAATTTTTATTTTATTTTAATATTTTATTTAAAAAAAATATATTTATTTAAAATGTCAAATATACTAAAATATATATATATATTAAAAAAAATAGTTTTTAAGCCCGTGAATCATGTGAGCTGATCCTAATGAGTTGAACCAAACTGTTCGTGAACTTATAACAAGTCGAGTTTGAACTTAAAAAAAAGTTCGTGTTGAACTCGAACTCGAACTCGAACTCGAAACAATTCATAACGAGTCGAGTTTGAGCTTAAAAAAAAGTTCGTGTTGAACTCGAACTCGAACTCGAACTCGAAAAATTCTTAATGAGTCGAGCCGAGCTGAGGTGAGTTCGACTCGACTCGACTCATTTCCAGCCCTACATACAGCTGCTTATGAGATCTTCAGACCCCACTCAAAAATCTGCTCTATCAAGAACAAACAACATCTGCTGATGAGATTTTCAGACCCCAACCAAAAAATCTGCTCTATCAAGAACAAACAACATCTGCTGATAAGATCCTCTGATCAAAACCTGCTCTATCAAGAACAAACATACACCTGATGACAAGATCCTCTGATCAAAACCTGCTCTATCGAGAACAGACAAATCTACAACTGAGAAACCCTGGTATCAACAAAACTGATTCACTGTCAAGAAAACCAGGTAGTCTGAAGGTCAAGGTTTCCTGCAATAAACCCAACCCTGCTCACAGGTAGGGACCTAAACTAACTCAAGTTCGGCATCCTATGCGTTCATCAGCGTCACAGACATTCAAGAGGGGTGATACGATACCCAGAAGGTGTGGCATCACCGGCTCATGAAGCGGCCTCACTCGGCTGAATCACAAATGATCGGTCCCCAGAGTCGACAATCCACCAAACCAGCAACCGTCTCAACCCAAAGGGTTGAAAGAGAAGCCAACCGGATGAACCTCGTCTGAGCGTGGATTTCATGAGACACTAGTGCCTGCAAAGCAAGCACGCGCCCACTAATTTCCACTCTAAGTCTATAGTGCACTCAAGCCTGGGTCTGGCTTCTCACTCATCAGAACTCCCATCCCATAACAACACAAATAATCATATTATACTGAATATAAAATACGGGAAATAAAGTGCGAAAAGTAAAATGCGATAAATAAACACAACCCATCAAGTAAACATACAAGCGTTAGGATTGACTCTCGCAGGGAACCGTTGAAATCCCCAACAGAGTCGCCAGCTGTCGCTTGCGCGAAAATAAGGTGCCGGCACAACAGAAGAGTCGCCACCTTTCGTTATTTATCCCTCAGAACGGGAAAGGAAACGATCGGAAAAACCTAACGAAAAAGGGTAGGACAAGGTCGTCGCAACCATTGTCTGGGTTCGGGAGTCAGTTACGCAAGGGGAAGGTATTAGCACCCCTCACATCCGTCGTACTCGACGGGATCCATGCTTTTTGTGTTTACTTGGACGGGCTGGTTTTATCTATCTACATATCCAGGCTGGCTTAAACAGAAAAGAAAATGACTCGGTAAAGCCTCGCACTTTATGCCTACGTATTCTCATCAGAGAACGAGAAATCAGAGTCAACGTAGTTCGACCTACGACGGGTTATGGGGGAAGGTAGCTCGCCAATACATCAGTATTGTGCCTACGTACTCTCAACGGGCCTGAGAGATCAGAGCTTACGTAGTTCGGGAAACTACGGTTTATTTCCTGTCTTTTACGAAAGAAGTGTTTGCGATTTCAATCGCACTAGAGACTATGACATGAGAGTGAATGCGTCGCATATCACCCAAAGGGTACCATACTAAACATCCAGACTGTGGAAAAGAAACTCTCCCACAATCCTTTCACAGATAGCTTAAGGCTCGTAACGTACGAAAGAAATCATTCATGATTACTGTATCTTAAACTGTTTTGAGATGAGAAGAGAACAGTCCCAACTAGGAGGGAGACTATCAAGTCCTACTGTTGTCATGCCATGGATTCATCCTATGGTCAAGGTTTGAACAGGGAACTCCTAGAAGTTGTCATGCATAGGTTTCAACCTAAAATTCTATCATCAATTCCTTATCAAAGGAAATGAGAGTCCTAAGGGATCATGTCAATGATACACCAAAACAGACAAAGCATCAGCTTAACAGTAAAATGCATGCAATGCAAGTGAGGGAGGAAATGTGTGTGGGGCTTCAGCCTCCACAAGCTCATCTCAACCTCAAGCCAGAATGGATAACAGTAATCATAATGAAATATAAAACATCATGCTATCAAGCAATAACAGTAAACTGCAATCATACAGATAAAATGAAATAAAATGCCATTAGGCAAAACAAACCACATGGGCAAGGGAGCTGGGCTCTACCGAATACCCGCAAGCAAAGCCACACAGTAACAATACAAGCAGAGGGAGCAACTCAACCTCTAGTGCAATCATGCTCCTAGATTCTACCTAGTCTAGATATGAAATTATTCTAATGCATCAAACAAGTCAAACAAACACATCAATACAGAAGAGAAAAACAGAAGAGAACAGATCAACTCCTCTCTCAACTTCAAGCTTCAGCTCTTCCAACAGCAACTCAGTCTTCAGACTTCCAATTACTCTTGACAAATATCAATTTGCTTTTCCAGGTTTCAACCCTTCAACATAAGTTTCAACTTATCTTCTTCTCCGAGCTTCAGCTCCTTGATCAGCTCCACCTTCAGGCTTCACCTAATCTTCAGGGGTCTTCAAATATCAACTTGATCATGATGCTCTTCAAGCTTCAGCTGGAATGGCAATACTCAAGGATTCATCCTTTTCCATACTCTTCATTGAAGTCTTCATCTTCAAGCTCAACACCTCTCAAGATACTCAAACCAGAGGAAATCACTTACTGGATAAGCTGGGGATATTGAACTGCTTATTGACCACCAAAGGTGACCTATAAGGGTTCAACATCAAAGGAATGGTTCCCTCAAAAGTTCTACTCCCTAGGTACATCACTTATCCCTCCAAAGGAGAGATGTGTATACCATGGAAGGACTTTGAATCATAGGGAGGAATGGAGGTGAAAGATACCATCCATGTTTAAGAAAGAAGTTAACTAAGTCTAAACTCTTCCTAATCCCTAACCCTAAAACAATAACAAAACAAACAAGATCAAGCTCTCAGGCTCCTCAATGCTCCTCAATGCTCCTACTATGCTCCTCAGAACAAAACCAAGCTCTCCAAGCCCACAAAGCAAAGCAAACAAAAATTCAAGCCCACAAGGGCAACACAAACAATCATCAACTACAAAAATCATCTAAAAATAGCATACTACTATATTAAAACCTAATATAATTTCTAAGGGATCCTACATACCTACCCTTAATACCCTTATATGTCCCAATGTCTAACTTGACCTAGAAACCCAAAATTCTAGTGTTATTATGGACCTATGTTAAGGATTAACCTAATTCTACACAACCTAATGTCATCTAATCAAAACTAACCTAAAATTCATCACAAAATTATGAAATAAATCCAGGGGGAAGCTAAAGCTTATATCTAGCTATCCTAAATAAGAATAGCCTAAAAATATTAAGGGAACTACCTAAACAAAATTCTACAAATTCATGGATCAATATAGAAGAATATAAAAGCAATTAAAATAGAAAATACAAAAAAAATATCAAAAATGCATGAAATGAAAATATTTTTATTTGATAATTTTCTAGACATTAATATGAAATGGGAGCAAAAATTCCCATTAAAAAATCATTATTTTTCCATTTATTATGATTTTTCAAAGTTTGAAATAAAATGGAGAAAATAAAATGAAAATATTAAGAGATGTGGTGCAGATAGTAAGGCAATGCAGTGTAAATCATTCATGGGCTCAAAATGGGGGGTTCAGATAGTAACGCGCTAAGCCCAAAATCCACTCAGAAAATCAATTAATAAAACATAAAGAAAATGAAAAGAGAACGGTGCGAAAAGCAATGATTTTCAGTTTAAAATCTAATGGGCCTCGTGAAGGGGGTGTGGGTATCAATTATTCACTTAAGCCCAAGAACTCACTTAAATGAAACGCCTGCGTTTCAAGCTTCTCAGAATTTCCCTCCAAGTTGAAATTAAATCGCGTCCGTTGGATTTAGAAATAGTCAACCAGTCTCGCTTGATCCAAGGGCCATGAACTCGTTTTCAACCTCCAGCTAGGGCTCTTGAAGACTCCATGAAAATGCAGAGCTTCAAGCTCTTATCTTCCTCAACTCGGATTTCATTAATACCTCACCAAATGCAACAATTAAAAACCCTAGATTGCTCCAAATTTCACCAGGAATCTAGCCATGCTCTTAAAATCACTTGAAACACCCTAGATCACTGAACCCGATCCAAGATCCAAAATGTGCTCAATCATCAACTATCATGGTTCTTGAAATTAACTACCTCAGATCACTCACCAACTCACACTGATTGATTCTTGATGTCTAGTTCATTCTATATCTCAATATAACTCGAGTTCTTGGTCATCAAAGAAATGATGTCCATAATTCAATCTTCACCAATTGATCCCTAACTCTCCAAAATCCACCACCTATGTGTCTCTAACCTTTCTACACTAACAAACTAACCTAATTATGCATAAAACATGGTGTAGAGTGAATTTTACAAATCTGGTAAATCTTGATGAACAGATGATGAAATCCTCCACTTCAAGCCTTGAAACTCTTCAGAAAGTTTCCTTAGATGCTAATCTTGCTACTGTTTGCAACAATTTTGATGGAGGAAGCTTCAATCTCAGAATTCGATCCTGACTTGCTACCTTGAAAGTTCAATCACCAACTCTTCAATTCACCATGGATTTGCTCTCAAATCAATCTGCACAGCTTCATTATGGTCTATGGAATGTGTTTGTGTAGAAAAAAGGAATGGAAATGAAGAAGATTGTAGAATTGAAACTTGACTTGCAATGGAAGATTTTTTATCTCACTCTCTCTTCTCTGCACCAACTCTCACAAACCTTGCATCTGAGCAAGTTATACATGTTATATAGAGTGGTTTAGAATCATCTAGAACCATCTAGGACCTTCCAATGAGAAAAGGGAAATCTCATGTCATGACATTTTGATTTCACTTCTCACCATATGCTATCTCATGCCAAGCCTCTTGTGATAATCAATTCTGACTTGAAATTCTCCCCATATGAGATTTATGATGTGTTACAATGCATAACTAACTTGTTTATTGAGTTTTCTTGAGATTTGCTTTGGTACCTTAAGATGCAAGTAAGCCATTTCCAAAGATGCCCTATGATCTAGGCCTTAAATCAAAATTGTGGCTGAACCATTGTTCTTAAAATGTCCTTTGGAGTCAAAATGACCTATTATATGACATGGTTTGGATGTGTAACTTGTGATTTCCAATTTTCAATTTCAACTTATTTAACTTATGCCTCCATTGTAGGCCATTTTTATCACTTTTTGATACAAGCCTTTTCAACATATCATGACCTCCTTAATAGCCTTAAAACATCATTCTAAGCAAGTTTGATGTTGAAGATTTTTCCATTTGAAGCTTGGAATTAGGAGATATGGCCTTATGCTTGAAATGACCTATAACCTCCAAATGACCAAAATGCCCTTGATTTGCCAAAGCCATAAGTTGAGTTCTACAAATCCTATCAAGGACTTCTAGTACTCTCTAGAAAGCTAAGAAGATTCTCTACAACATTCGTGTTGTTCAAGAGTTCATAGGAATCATCCTACTACGGAAAAAGTTGGATGCAAGTTGGGTGACTTTTAAGGACCCAGATTCACATACCTCAGATGACCTGTAATTTGTCATAGCCATAACTTGAGCTCTACAAATCCTATCAAGGACTTCTAGTACTCAAATTAAAGCTAAGAGCAAGCTCTACAACATTAATGTTGTGGGGAAGATGAGATGACAATCACATCTTGAGCTAAGACTGCCTTGAAGATAGGGGTCAAACTAGGGGATTTTACACTATCGAGCCTTAGAAACCCTAGCTTAAAACTTCTCAAACTCCTCAATCATGATGAGTTGGTCTAGGAATCATCCTTATAGCATCTCAATGCATCATTCCATGATCACATGGCTCTTGGATCAGGTCTCAACCTTCTCCAAATCATCAGTTGACCTAGGGTTGACCCAGTCAAACCCTAATTCCACCACTCATGGATGAATCTTCTGAATTCTTGTACAATGACCTCTCTAGGCTTCATGATGGCTTTCAAGACATCTCACAAGCTTTCTCAAAGCTTCAAGTCCATCCTCATAGTCTCAGAATCATCTGAGGAGCTCCCACAACTCTCAAGTTATGAGACACCCAACCTTGGTTTCAACCAATCTCTCTGAGGATCTCTTGAGTTCTCTGACAAAGATATCAACCCTTACTCACTTTGAAAAACCTTCTTGGCTAGCTTCATAGATGGGTAAATAAATTATGGTCAAATTTTGGGGTGCAACAGCCGGGATGCCCCATTTTTGCCTGGATACTCTTTTTCTTTCCAGCGAGTCATTCTTTAAGCAAAGTCTTCACCATCCATCGTGGATAACAACAAAGCTCCTCCCGAGAAGATCTTGCTAACGACGTACGGACCTTCGTAATTGGGAGTTCACTTGCCCTGGTGATCGGAGTGTGGAGGAAGAATCGTCTTCAGGACGAGATCACCCGTCTGAAAGCTTCTAGGACACACCTTCTTATCATAAGCTTTCTTCATTCGGCTTTGGTACAGACCATCTTCTGAACAATCTTTATAGGTCACATCTCGTGCCAATATTTATAGGTCACAACCATCTTCTGAACAATCTTCTTTATGTTCTTATTGGCCGCTTCAACGACGCCATTCATCTTCGGCCAGTAAGGAGATGAGTTGTGGTGTTCAATCTTGAAACTCTGGCACAACTCCTTCATCATCTTGTTATTCAGATTCGAATCATTATCAGTAATGATCCGCTCGGGAATTCTGTAACGATAGATGATGTCCCTCTTTATGAATTTAGCCACCACCTGCTTGGTCACATTAGCATATGAGGCTGCTTCCACCCACTTGGTGAAGTATTCGATAGCTACTAGAATGAAGCGATGACCGTTAGACGCAGTGGGCTCGATCTTGCCTATCATGTCGATGCCCCACATGGAGAACGACCACGGGGAGGACATGACATTTAATGGGCACGGCGGCACATGAACTTTATCAGCATAAATCTGGCATTTATGACACCTCTTCGTGAATTTAAAGCAATCCAATTCCATCGTCAGCTAGTAGTATCCTGCTCTCAGGATCTTCCTTCTCATAGCATGCCCGCCGGCGTGCGTACCAAATGTGCCTTCATGGACTTCTTCCATGAGCATACTCGCTTCTTTCTCATCTACACATCTGAGTAGCACGAGATCGTGGTTTCTTTTATACAAAACTCCATCAGGATTGAGATGAAAAATTTCCAGACAGCCTCCTCAGAGTCTTCTTATCCTGGGTTGACGCTCCCGCAGGATACTCCTTAGTCATAAGGAAAGTCTGGATATCATGGAACCATGGCTTCCCGTCGGCGGCTTCCTCAATCGCAAAGACGAATGCAGGTCTATCAAGACGAAAAAGGACAATTCTTGGAGCTTCATTCCAAAAATTGACTTTATACATCGAAGCCAACGTGGCTAAGGCATCAGCCATCTGATTTTCAGCCCTGGGCACATGATGGAGTTCCACTCGATCAAAGAACGGAAGTAGCCTTCTGGCATAGTTCATGTATGACACCAAATTTGATTGGCGAGTCTCCCACTCCCCTTTAATCTGGTTGATCACAAGTGCCGAGTCACCATATACATCCAAGTTTTTGATTCTCAAATCAATTGCTTCTTCTAGACCCATGATGCATGCTTCGTACTCTGCTTCATTATTGGTGACCGGAAACGTCAGTCTCGCAGTGAACGGGATATGGGATCCGTGGGGAGTCGTGATGATCACCCCGATGCCACTTCCGTAGGAATTAACCGCCCCGTCAAATATCAATTTCCACTGGGATTTCCTATCTGGCCCCTCGTCGGGAAACAGTTCATCGCAATCCTTCGCTTTGAGAAACATGATATCCTCATCAGGGAATTCAAATTTCATCGGCTGATAATCCTCGATTGGTTATTCGGCAAGGTAATCAGACAATACGCTTCCCTTGATGGCCTTCTGGGAAACATACTGAATGCCATATTCCGTCAACACCATTTGCCATCTGGCAATCCTGCCCGACATCGCTTGCTTCTCGAAGACGTACTTGATCGGATCCATCTTCGAAATCAGCATGGTGGTGTGATTGAGCATGTACTGTCGTAAACGTTTGGCAGCCCAGGCTAGTGCACAACACGTTTTCTCCAGCATCGAGTAACGAGATTCACAATCTGTGAATTTTTTACTCAAGTAGTAAATGGCATGCTCCTTTATGCCCGTCTCGTCGTGCTGACCGAGAACACACCCCATACTATTCTCAAGAACTGTCAAGTACATGATTAATGGCCGTCCGGCCACTGGGGGTATCAAGATCGGAGGTTCTTACAGATACTGTTTTATCTTATCGAATGCCTTCTGGCAATCCTCGTTCCAGATAATCGCCAGATCTTTCTTTAACAGTTTAAACATCGATTCACACGTGGCCGTGAGCTGAGAGATAAACCTTGCAATGTAGTTTATTCTGCCCAGGAAACCACGAACTTCTTTTTCTGTTTTTGGCACTGGCATTTCTTGTATCGCTTTAATCTTCACAGGATCAACCTCGATGCCTCTTTCACTCACGATAAACCCCAGTAACTTTCCGGACCGTACTCCGAAAGTACACTTGTTAGGATTCAGCCTCAACCTGAACTTCCTAAGCCTCTCAAAAAGCTTCAGCAAATTGACCAGATGTCTTTCCTCCGTTTGGGACTTCGCAATCATGTAATCAACATAGACTTCAATCTCACGATGAATCATGTCATGAAACAAAGTAACCATTGCTCGTTGGTAAGTGGCCCCTGCGTTCTTCAGACCGAAAGGCATTACCTTGTAGCAGAATGTTCCCCAGAGAGTGATAAACGTAGTTTTTTCCATGTCCTCCGGCGCCATCTTGATCTGATTGTAGCCGGAGAAGCCATCCATGAACGAAAATAGGGAGAACTGAGCTGTATTGTCGACCAACACATCGATATGAGGCAGCGGGAAATCATCTTTAGGGCTCGCCCTATTCAAATCCCGATAATCGACGCACATTCGTACCTTACCGTCCTTCTTCGGTACAGGCACTATGTTGGCGACCCACGGAGGGTAAGTAGTGACCGCTAAGAAGCCAGCATCGAGCTGCTTTTGCACTTCTTCTTTGATCTTAACGGCCATATCTGGTCGCGTCCTCCTAAGCTTCTGCTTAACGGGAGGACAATCTTCTCGCAGTGGCAAGTGGTGGACCACGATGTCAGTATCAAGTCCGGGCATATCTTCGTATGATCAAGCAAAGACATCACTATACTCTCTCAGCATCTCGACCAATCTCTGCTTGACATCACTCTGTAATGCAGCCCCTATGTTGACGTTCCTGACAAGTTCTTCAGAACCCAAATTCACAATCTCGATCTCCTCTTCATGCGGCAGAATAACTTTCTCTTCTTGTTTCAACAAGCGGGCCAAGTCTTCAGGAAGGTCTTCGTCTTCATTAATCTCTTCTTCGGCTTGATAGATCGGGCAATCGAAGTCGAAGTGAGTCGTAGAAGGTCCAGAGTCGATGTCATCTGCTATGTGGATCCTGCAATAACAAGGGTTAAGCTTAAAACAAGGATATGCAGGTTAGTACAAACCCCATTGCCATTTTATTGTTTTTCAAAACAAATATAAAACAGGAATAACAGAGATCACAATATTTGAATACGAAGAAAAACGCCTTTTGATTTATTGATAAAATGCATGTACATAATCAGACGAGGCCCTGACAATAAAACCGCTATGCCCCGGGTAGGACATATGGTTGTACAATGATTGGAAAAAGTAAATCATTACTCTTCGCTTGTCATCTGGATGATATCCTTGACGAACCAATTGTTGAGGCTCTCGCCTGGCTTGCTTGGCTGGATCCAAGAGTCGAGGTCACAGTCGCTATCTCCGCTGTCTTCAGACACCACATTGATGCTTTCAAATATCACTCTGCCACTAGTAAACTGGATCGGCCCCTTACCTCGCGACGCACTGCTAGAAGAGGAGGCTTCAGCTCAAGGAGAATATCCCAACCCAAACTTGTCTTGCTTGTTAGGTATCTCCAAAATTCGCCCCCAGCCTGGGGCAGATCCGGCTTGAACAACGGCCCGGGCTTCCTTGAAGGAGGAGAGAGTCATCTCTGGCTTCTCAGTGATTGCAGGCGCTACGTCCTTGACTTTAACGGCTTCGAACGCTTGGCACATGGTTTTGTGGATTTCCCCATCCATCTCAACATACTTGAAGGACGACAAATGGCTCACCATTATGTCTTCCTCGCCACACACAGTCACGATGCTACCTCCGACAGCATACTTGAGTTTCTAATGCAACGTGGAGGTCACGGCTCCAGCAGCATGGATCCACGGCCGGCCCAATAGACAGCTGTAGGCAGGCATGATGTCCATAATGTAAAAGATCGCGTCGAATGTTTCCGGCCCGACTTGGATTGGCAGGGTCACCTCCCCGAAAACATGGCGTTTCGTTCCATCGAACGCCTTCACAACCAGATCACTGGGTGTGCAAATCATTCCGCGAGTATCCAACTTCATCAATGCTTTCTTCGGAAGAACATTGAGTGATGACCCTGTGTCTACCAACACGTGGGACATAATCGTTCCCCTACACTCTATCGAGATGTGCAGGGCGCTATTGTGGTTCCTCCCCTTCGGCGTCAGCTCTAGGTCAGTGAACCCTAACCCATTTCCAGCATTTACGTGGGCTACGACCTCTTCTAGCTGGTTTACCGATATTTCCTGCGGTACATACGCGGCGTTCAACACCTTCAGCAGCACGTTGCGGTGTGCTTCAGAACACAACAACAGATTCAGGATGGAAATCTTTGAGGGTCTCTGATGGAGATGATCCACAATCTTGTAGTCACTCTTTTTAATCAACCTCATAAATTCCTCAGCGTCTTTAACGAGTAAGTCTTTTTCTACCCCACGAGGGATCTCTTCGACGACTTTACCTTTCCCTTTATCATTTGCATCAGCTTTGTCAGCTTTGTCTGCCACGACCTCTGGTGGTGCAAACACTCTTCTGTTGCGAGTGATTCCGCTTACTCCTGCAAGGTTATCTACGGGCGACCCAAACGGTTCTAGCTCCAACTTCTGTCCGTTGCAGTAGACTTCCGCCCCATAATGCCATGGGACAGCATTGGTGCTTTCGAAGGGTATCGGCCCAGCTTTGGTGATGGTAATCGTAGGCGGCCTGGGTGCAGAAATAGTTATCGTCTGGCGAGGGATGGTGATGGTGGCAACCTCATCATCTTGCTTCAGCATTACCTCACCTGATCCGCTATCGGCCCTCCGGCTAAACTGTAAGATCCCTTCAGTCATCAGACTTTGAATCCCCTCTATCAACTGTTCACATCCATCAAGACTTGTCGCACAACCCATACACGGCTCTCCGCAACCTGGAAAGAAACCTCTTTTCATCAACTTAGCTTTAACGAAGCTAAGCGGCGTCTTCAGATCTCTGACGTCAGTCAACAAATCCAAACTCTCGTCTTTAATAATGGCATTTACTCCCCCTCCCCTATGATTCGGCATAGGGTTCTTCGTGACGTTTGGCACATTATCTGAGAAGTTGATGATCTTAGCGTCCACCATGTCTTGCACCTTGTGCTTGAAGGCTTTGCAATTCTCTATTGTGTGGCCTGGTGCCCCTGAGTGAAACTCACAAGTCGCATTCGCGTCATAACCCGGCGGAGGTGCCCCTGTCAAGGGAGCCAGGGTTCTCTTCTGGATCAACTGTAGTTGAAGCAAAGTCTGTAACAGCTGGGCATAGGAGATGGGCGGTGTCTCGAGGTGACGGCTCGACAGAGGTGCCCGATTCTGATACTTTTTGTACCCTTGTTGATTCAGTTGCTGCTGCTGCTGTGGCTGTTGAACTGCCGGGATAGTTATGCTGGCCACTTGTTGGTGGGGGCCTTTACCCTTCCTTCGAGCGTTGGACACAAAGCTAGTTTCTCCTTCCCGTCTTTTGCCACCATAAGGTTTCTTTCCGACTCCTCTAGCTGAGGATGACTCACCTTGAATTTTCCCGAGTTTGATCCCGTTTTCAATGTGCTCACCCGTGATAATGAAATCTGAGAAGGTTCCAGACATACCGCTGACCAATTTCTCATAGTAAACCTCTGGGAGGGTGGCTACGAACATCTGCACAAGCTCACGTTCAACCATCGGCGGCTGAACCCTGGCTGCCAATTCACGCCACCACTGGGCGTATTCCTTAAACCCTTCGTTGCTCCTTTGCGACAGATTCTGCAGTTGGACTCGATTCAGGGCCAAGTCGCTATTGTATTGGTAGTGGTGCACAAATGCTTCGGCAAGGTCCTTCCACGTGCGCACACTGGTAGGCTCCAGACTCATGTACCATTCGAGGGATGGTCCGGATAGACTGTCCTGAAAGAAGTGCATCAGCAACTTCTCGTCCTCGGAATGAGCTGACATTTTCCGGTAGTATGATCTCAGATGGACGCGAGGGCAAGTGGTGCCCTTGTACTTTTCAAAGTCAGGTACCTTAAACTTGGGAGGCACCTTGAAATCAGCAATCAGTCCCAACTTGGACATATCAACGCCCAGGGTATTCTGGTTCTCGATGTTTCTTATTTTATCCTCGAGTGCCTTGAACCTTAGACGTGCTTCAGCAGTCAGCTCCCCTTCAGCACCTCTCTGAGAGAACACATCGTCTTGGCGGTCTTCTAACCACGGCTGAGGCCCGAACAGATTCCCAACACCTGCATTGCCGTTGCCCAGTCCAACATTGACGTTAGCTTCAAGACTCCCATTACCGACGCCCGTCGTATTACCGTTGAGTCTCATGTTAGCTATCACATTGCCGTTGGCACTGCCATTCCCCCCGGTCACGGGGACGCCATTCTGAGGAGTTTCAACTGGTGGAGGGGTTGGCACAGTCCCGCCATGGAGTACGCCATTGCTGTCGACCCTTGAAATCAGAGGCTGAACCAAGGTTCTGAGCTGATCCTGGCCATTGGCGACCGCTTGCATGAGCTCCATGAAGCGGTCCATTCTTTCGCGGAGTTCTTGAACATCAGTTTGCACTTGCTCCATGATTCTGGTTTGATTTGCTCTGGTCGGATAGCGGTGGATAGGTCTCTAATCAATCCTGGAACAACCTGAAACAACCTAAAAACAGAAAAGGGTTAGGAAAAAACGACAAAGTGCTCGTTATGCGAATGCTTCATGCAAATGCAAACGTGTGTCTGTGCGTTAGGGAGATCTCCCCCGATCCTAGTGCCTGAGTGCCAGTGTTGATAATAAGAAGTTCGAGTCCAATCATGGAAATAACATCTCATATATAAAGAAAGCCCATCAAGGCAGTACACGACATCAGTGAGTACAAGCAGAATCAATAGCGTGACCTCGACCAACAAGCCTAGTGATGGTCAGCATACAATGATGATCAAACAAAAGGAATACAAATATAGTCAAGTACGGCCACGGGCGCGAAACTCTTCTAACAACCCCTTCGTTTCTGGATGATCAGGCCGAGTGAGGAACCCTTCGACGAGTAACTCCCTCTGCATAATGGTGTATTGAAGACCTTCGACCGAATCTTCCCATGCTCCTTCGCCGAAACAATCTTCTAGCTTCTGCTTTTTGGATTCAAACGTCAGTTTGCGCTCCCTTAGGTTAGCAAGAGCCTTGTTGAGCTGGCCTTCAGCGGCATATCTGCGAGCGGTTTCTTCATCAAACCTCTTCTCATTAGCCTTCACCTGGGCTTTCAGCTTGGAGATCTGTTGCATCAGCTTATCCTCCCGCTCTTTCCTGTTGGCTAGGGTGGCCTTCCAATGCTGGTTAAACTTGGATATCCTCCGATACGCTTCATCCAAGTGCTGCTTCTTAGTGGCCAATACATCGTTGACAGCTTTGAAGTCTCGACCCATGCGCTCACGCTCATCTATCTGCTTAGTCAGATCTGTCCCCAGCTGGTTCACTAGCTCTGTCTGCCTCTTGAAGGAATGAACGACTTTGTTTCTCTCGCTTCGGAGCTGAGCCAATTCTTTCTCCAGTTCTTCATTTTCCCTCTTCAATTCATCTCGCTCAGCTAACACCTGATTATGCTGCTGAATGGGTACAATGGTAGGCTCTTCAATCACTGGAGGGCTTTCTGGCTTGGCAGGAAGAAACGACATCCCTATAGCGTCTGCTCTGGCTCTGATCCACGTCACATACGGAGGGTAGGCTTGGCTATTGCTTCTCCCCAGCAATGGTTTTCCCCTCTTACTGATGCCATTCCAAGCGCGCTGAAGCTTAGATAACAGATCCCCCTCTAGAAGCCCAGTGAGGTACAAAGATTCCGGCACCTCTTCATCCTTCGGCGAAGCTCTCAAAGCATACGCAAACTGTCGGACCAGCAAAGACGGATTATAGTTTATACAGCCCTTCTTGCCTATCAAAGGCACGTTCGGAAACCCGCTGCAGCTGAAGATAATCTCGGTACCCAACCTATCTCTGTCAAACCAGTCAATATCCTCCGCTGATAGACTCATCAAACGCTCGGACCACTCAGTTGTGGCTGCAGACGAAACAAAGGGACCCCTCTTGGGCAGATGACTATCAAGCCATTTATAAAGCAGGGGCACACAGCACGAGACATTCTTGCCCCTTCTATTCTCGTTTTTGTAGTGGATGGAATGGTAGACATCTCCTATCAAGGTAGGGACTGGATTCCCTGCAGGAAAGATGCGAAAGGCGTCGAAGTCTACAAAATCGGGCATATTGGGGAACAGAATGATGCCATATATGCACAGAGCGAGAATGGCGTTGAATACGACCCAACATCCGTCTTTGGCGCACTGCTGAGCCTTTCCCACTAAGAACTGCAAGGAGAAACCGGGAACCTTGTTCCAACTAGACAACACCAACTCGGAGGCATCCAGATGAAGTGAGGGAGGTAGACTAGCCAGGTTAGGCTCAGCATCCATAGGAACAAAAGGCATCTGCCTCTTGATAGGCACACCTAACAAATCAGCATATTCCTCTAGCGTGGGTGCAAGAACAAAATCCTGGAAAGTAAAGCATCTCAACGGAGGATCGTAGAACTGCAGCAGAGCGTGCAACCCATTCAACTCAAACGCAAAGGGTTTACGAACCAAACTGAGCAATTTGCCGTAAGACTTTCTGAACTCATCTCTCACAGAATCATCTGCTAAAGCAATCAAACCAGTCAGCTGAACCACATCAGGGGCAGGGAGATTGTAAGCCACGGTCTTCCTCAGAGAACCCATAACAATACAATAGGAGGCAAGAAATCCTGGATCGGGGAAAACGGTACCTGTAACACAGACACACGTTAATGAAATGCAAATGAATATTCAAAGCGAGGTAAAATGCAATCATGCAGCAGGAGATCAAGGCAACTGTGCTGTGGAGATTCTGTATCAACAAAACCATGATGCTGCTCTGTCAAGAACAACCACTATATCTGATAAGAAGAAAACCCTGGTATCGGACCACAAATCTGCTCTGTCAAGAACACCCACACATAGGACCATAAATCTGCTCCGTCAAGAACAAACATCTGATGATAAGGACCTCTGATACAGGACCAAAAGTCTGCTCTGTCAAGCACAACCATACATCTGCTGATGAGACCCTCTGATCCCAATCATAAACCTGCTCTATCAAGAACAAATACGCATCTCTGAATACAAGGTCCTCTGATATAGGACCATAACTCTGCTTTGTCAAGAACAAACATATATCTGATGATAAGAACCTCCGGTACCAACAAAACTGATTCACTATCAAGAAAACCAGGTAGTCTGAAGGTCAAAGTTTCCTGCAACAAACCCAACCCTGCTCACAGGTATGGACCTAAACTGACTCAAGTTCGGCATCCTATGCGGTCATCAGCGTCACAGACATTCAAGAGGGGTGATACGATACCCAGAAGGTGTGGCATCACCAGCTCATGAAGCGGCCTCACTCGGCTGAATTCCAAATGATCGGTCCCCAGAGTCGACAATCCTCCAAACCAACAACCCCCTCAACCCAAAGGGTTGAAAAATAAGTCAACCGGGATAACCTCGTCTGAGCGTGGATTTCATGAGACACTAGTGCCTGCCAAGCAAGCACGCGCCCACTAATTTCCACAACTAATGCTATGTTCACTCAAGCCTGGGTATGGCTTATCACTCATCAGAATGCCCCTCCCACAACAGCACAGATAATCATATCATACTGAAAATAAATTGCGGGAAATAAAATGCGACAAATAAACACAACCCAACAAGTAATCATACAAGCGCTAGGATTGACTAGCATAGGGAACCGGAGAACCAGAGATTCTGGGTTCGATCCCCAGCAGAGTCGCCAGCAGTCGCTTCCGCGAAAATAAGGTGCCGACAAAACAGAAGAGTCGCCACCTTTCGTTATTTATCCCTCAGAACGGGAAAGGAAACGATCGGAAAAACCTGACGAAAAGGTATAAGACAAGGTCATCGCAACCATTGTCTGGGTTCGGGAGTCGGTTACGCAAGGGGAAGGTATTAACACCCCTCACGTCCGTCGTACTCGACGGGATCCACGCTTGTTGTGTTTACTGGACGAGTTGGTTTATCTATCTACCTATCAAGGTTGGCTTAAAAGAAAAGAAAAATGACTCGGTAAACCATCTCACTTTATGCCTACGTATTCTCATCAGAGAATGAGAAATCAGAGTCCACGTAGTTCGACCTACTACGGGTTACGAGGAAGGTGGCTCGCCAATACGTCAGTATTGTGCCTACGTACTCTCAACAGGCTTGAGAGATCAGAGCTTACGTAGTTCGGGATAATACGGATTACGGGGATTCAGATTCATCTATTTTATCAAGTAGGGTTAAACAGCCGTTCCAGCAGTTAGGGACAAAGCCTGTTTGCATTGGCGCTGAAGTTTAACGACACTCTTTTCTTCAGAAAAACTTCCTTTGAATTATGGGCCCACGGGGCAAAAAGGTTTGAAGTTTGTTTTATGTCTTTTACGGAAGAAGTGTTTTTTATTGTGTTTGCAATTTCAATCGCACTAAAGACTATGACCTGAGAGTGAATGCGTCGCATGTCACCCAAAGGGTGCCATACTAAACATCCAAACTGTTGAAAAGAAGCTCTCCAACAATCCTTTCTCAGATAGCTTAAGGCTCGTAACGTACGATAGAAATCATTCATGATTACTGTATCTTAAGCTGTTTTGAGATGAGAAGAGAACAGGCTCAACTACGGGGAGACTATCAAATCCTACTGTGGTCATGCCAAGGATTCGTCCTATGGTTGAGGTTTGAAACAGGGAACTCCTAGAAGTTATCATGCATAGGTTTCAACCTAAAGTTCTATCATCACTTCCTTATCAAAGGAAGTGAGATTCCTAAGGGATCATGTCAATGATACATAAACAGATAAAGCATCAGCTTAAACAGTAAACAGTAAACGACTGTAAAATGCATGTAATGCAAGTGAGGGAGGAAATATGTGTGGGGCAGCAGCCTCCACAAGCTCGTCTCGACCTCAAGCCAGATATGAATAACTATAATCATACAGAGGAAATAACATGTTATCAAGCAAAATATAATAACTGCAATCATACAGAGGAAATAACATGCTATCAAGCAAATCACAACCCACATAGGCAAGGGAGCAGAGCTCTACCGAATACCCGCAAGCAAAGCCATACAGTAACAATACAAGCAGAGGGAGCAACTCAACCTCTAGTGCAATCATGCTCCTAGATTAAAGTCAGTCTAGATATGAACTTATTATAATGCATCAAGCAAGTCAAACAAGACACATCAACACAGAAACGAAAACAGACAAGAAAGAAAGCAGATCAACCCCTCTCTTCCAATTCCAAGCTTCAGCTCTTCTAACAGCAATCCAGTCTTCAGACTTCAATCACCCTTCAAGGCTATCAGCTTCACTAACAAGTATCAACTTGCTTCTAAGGTTTCAATCCATCAACATAAGTGTCAACTTATTCTCTCTTCTCCAAGCTTCAGCCCCTTCAGTCCATTCCACCTTCAGGCTTCACTTCTAACTACAAGTATCAACTTGATTCCTTCAGGCTCTCAATGCATTAGTGTAAGTATCAACTTCAATTGAATCCTCTTCACAAGCATCAACTTGTTCTTCTTGCTTTTCAGGCTTCAGCTGCAATGGCACTGCTCAAGGGATCATCCTCTTCCACACTCTTCAATGAAGTCCTCATCTTCAAACTCAAGTCCAACATCTTTCAAGGTACTCAAACCAGAAGACAATTGATTTAACAGGATGAGTGGAAATGATAAGCAGCTTACTGACAACCAAAGGAAGCCTGTAAGGGTTCATCATTATGGGAGACTGGTTCCCTCAAAGTTCTACTTCCCAGATAAAGCCACTCATCCCTCCAAAGGAGGGATGTGAATATCTTAGAATGACTTTTAGTCATTGGGAAGAATGGAAGCACAAGATGCTTTCCATATTTGTGAAAGAAGTCATTCTAATTATAAGGCTCTCCCTATGGCTCCTATCTCCTACATCTTCATCAGACACCTTCAGGCACAAGCAATTCCAATCTCCAAGCAACTTCAAGCAACTTCAAGCATCCTCACCTTGTCTTCAACTTGTCTTCAATATCAACCAAAGGCAAACAAAGCACAAACCCTAATCTAAGGGGACTAAAGAAGTTAAACTAGTTGAATTAGTAAATTAGGATCACCTAAAACCTAGTACTAAAGTTAGTCCTAACTAAAATACTAAAACCAATTGTGAAATCCTACAAAAATAACTATGGGAACCTAGGTCAATCATGACTCTACCACATTAATTCCAGAGATCAAATCATCAAATAAGCCCTAGAAATAAATTCTACACCATGAGGTACTAAACCTAAACCCTAAAAGGAAGCACCTAAATATCAATCTATAAAGCACACCTATTTTTATCACAAAAATGTGAGAAAAAAGCTATGGGAGCATACATGTCTAACCTAATCACACACAAAAAATTAGGATCAAAATCATCACCACATGATCACACAAAATTCCCCAAAATTAGGTATCAAACATAACCATTTTAATATCAATTAAAATATAAAATTCCCATAAAATCAGAAAATGCATGAAATGAAAATATTTTTTCTCTAAACAATACTAGACTTAATCATGAGTAAAATTCAAAAAGAATGGGATTAATTGGATTAATTTTCAATTTTATATGATTTTTTTAAGAACCATGAATAAAATGAAAAAATAATGAAAATCAAACAAAAATGGACAAGCACACGGTGCAGATAGCAATGATACATAGTTCAAATAATGGATTGGGCTCGCTGGGGGGTGTCAGTATCAAATGTAATCTAAGCCCAACGCTTCAGTCTTCAATTCACAAAATCAGAAATGTCACACAACCAGGTTCGAACTGGCTCACCCATGGTCTAAGCAGCGAAGCTTCTCAGGTCAATAATCAAAATGATGTGTTTAAGGCTAGGGACGCGTGGCTCAACGTGAGCCCTGGGATCCACATACCAAGTCAAATTCTCCATGCTAACGAAGGGTGAGGATTGTATCTTCCTCGTTTCAAACCTGCAACTCGCGCGCGCCAACCTAAATCGCCGGTGGCTTTTCCGGCCACCCCTGTGCAGCCCTAGATCCTTCTATACTCAACCATTGGTCACGATGTCTTAATGAAAATTGATCAGAATTTTCTCAGGAATCTAACCATGCCATTAGTTTACACTGAAAACGCGTGATTCTCCAAAACCATATCTCAATCAAAAATGGAAGGAACCCTAACTTGTCTCTAACCATGAAATTAACTAACCAGAATTCATCTACATGTTAAGGGGAACCTAACCACATGCTTCTAATGGATTAAAAGTGCATAATTAAAGAGATATCTCAAGAACTTAGAACCAACCTTGAAGCTCGGATTGTGGTGGTTGTGTGCTTCAATTCTCCCTCAAACTATGCAGAATCCTTCAAGGAGTAATGGTGAACAATTCTTGATGCTTAGTTCTTGCTGCAACCTCTTGATTCTCCAAAACGCATTTTCAATTTTTCAAGCTTTTCTTCACTTCACATCAATGGATTCTCAACAGAAGTCTGCTCCAGAACCTTCCAAATTAGTTCTAATTCTTACTTATAGTGTGTTCAGATGGATAACTAGCCCAAACTAGGCCCAATTATTGATTTTGGATGTTCACCTTTCCTTCCAAATTTCAACATGGAAATGTGCCTTCAAGCCTTACTCATGCCTTTAACTCACTCCAAGTCATTCACTTAATCATTAAGGAGTGTGATATAATGGTTTTTTCCTTTTGGTTTTAACATAGGGAGTGTACATGATATGTTTCTTAAATGTGAAGTAACCATCCAAATGACCATGCTATGGACCTCAAATTCAAAATGTGGCAATGCCAATCTTTCTAAAACATTAATTCCATTCAAATTGATCATAAATTTGACTTGGAAACATGTTACTCTCATTTCTATTGAATTTTCTCATTTTAATTCATTAAAATGGCTTTCATGTGAAGTTTCTTCAACCAATGCTTGATATAATCCATATCAATGGACACTTGATGTTTAGAAAAGCTAAAAACATCATTTTTAACAACTTTGATGTTGAACATTTTCCCATTTGAAGCTTGGAAATAGGACTTATGGCCTTATGCTTGAAATGACCTGTAATCTCCAAATGACCAAAATGCCCTTGACTTGTCAAAGCCATAACTTGAGTTCTACAAATCCTATCAAGGACTTCTAGTACTCTATAGAAAGCTAAGAGGATAAGGAACAACATTAATGTTGACCAAAAGTTCATAGGAATCATCCTTCTGGGAAAAAGTTTGATGCAAGTTGGGTAACTTTCAAGCCCCCAGATTCACATACCTCAGATGACCTGTGACTTGTCAAAGTCATAACTTGAGTTCTACAAATCCTATCAAGGACTTCTAGTACTCAAATTAAAGCTAAGAACAAGCTCTACAACATTTATGTTGGGGTAAAGATGATATGACAATCACATCTTGGGCTAAACTGCCTTGAAGATAGGGGTCAAACTAGGGGATTTTACACTGTCAAGCCTTAGAAACCCTAGCTTGAAACTTCTCAAACTCTTCAATCATGATGAGTTAACCTTAGAATCATCCTTATAGCATCTCAATGCATCAATCCATGATCACATGGATCTTGGATTAGGTCTCAACCCTCTCGAAATCATCAGTTGACCTAGGGTTGACCCAGTCAAACCCTAATTACACCACTCATGGCTAGGTCTTCTTAATCTTGTACAATGACTTGTCTAAGCTTCATGATGGCTTTCAAGACATCTCATAAGCTCTCTCAAGGCTTCAAGTCCACATTCTTGACTTCAGAATCATCTGAGGAGCTCCCCCAACTCTCAAGTTAGGAGGCACACAACCTTGGTTTCAACCACTCTCTCTGAGAATCTTTTATCTTCTCTAGCAAGGATATCAACCCTTGAACACTTGAATAACCTTCTTTGCTAGCTTTATAGTCTTGTATAGATCTTAATTGGTAGTCATACCTCTTGATCTCCTGCACACATGTCAATGAAATGCAAATGATAATGCTAATGTGAATGAAATGAAACACAAGCTAGGTAAAGAAATGTTGGTCAAATTTTGGGGTGCAACAGTAAGAGTCGGTGTGAGTTTGCTCCATCATCCTTTTTATGGTGGGTCAGTAATCTTGTTGATGACAAATTATACGAGTGTGTATATCAATCATCTTTTGGGTGTTAGTACTCGGTGTGAGTTTCATCACTCGAACTTTTGGTGGTGGGTCTGTCATCTTGTTGATGTCAGATTGTGCGAGTGTTTGCTGTATCATCCTTTTGGTGGTAGGAGTCGGTGTGAATTCACTCCATCATCCATTTGGTGATGGGTCTTTCATCTTGTTGATGTCAGATTGTGCGAGTGTTTGCTCTATTATCCTTTTGGTGGTAGTAACCGGTGTGAGTTTGCTCCATCATCCTTATGGTGGTGAGTCTATCATCTTATCGATGTCAGGTTATGCGAGTGTTTGCTCTATCATCCTTATGGTGGTAATAGCCGGTGTGAGTTGGCTCCGTCATCCTTTTGGTGGTGGGTCTGTCATCTTGTTGATGTGAAATTGTGCGAGTGTTTTGATATACCATTCTTTTGGTGGTAGTAGCTAGTGTGTGTTAGCTCCATCAACCTTATGGTGGTGTATCTATCATCTTGTTGATGTCAGATTGTGCGAGTGTTTGCTCTATTATCCTTTTGGTGGTAGTAGCCGGTGTGAGTTTGCTCCATCATCCTTTTGGTGGTGGGTTTGTCATCTTTATGATGTCAAATTATTCTACTATTTTCCTCTATAATCCTTTTGGTGGTAGTAGCAGGTGTGAGTTTGCTCCATCATCCTTTTGTTGGTGGGTTTGTCATCTTCTGATGTCAGATTGTACGAGTGTTTGCTCTATCATCCTTTTGGTGGTGGTAGCCGGTGTGAGTTAGCTCCATAATCCTTATGGTGTTGTCTCTATCATCTTGTTGACGTCAGATTGTGCGATTGTTTGCTCTATCATCCTTTTGGTGGTAGTAGCCGGTGTGAGTTCCTCCATCAGCCTTTTGGTGGTGGGTCTGTCATCTTGTCGATGTCAAATTGTGCGAGTGTTTTTTCTATCATCCTTTTGGTTGTAGTAGCCGGTGTGACTTCGCTCCATCATCCTTTTGGTTGTGGGTTTGTCATCTTGTTGACGTCAGATTATGCGAGTGTTTTCTCTATCATCCTTTTGGTGGTAGTAGCCGCTGTGAGTTCGCTTCATCATCCGCTTGGTGGTGGGTATGTCATCTTGTTGATGTCAGATTTTGCGAGTGTTAGCTGTATCATCCTATTGGTGGTAGTAGCTGGTGTGAGTTTGCTCCATCATCCTTTTTATGGTGGGTTTGTCATCTTGTTGATGACAAATTGTGCGAGTGTGTTCATCTATCATCTTTTTGGTGGTAGTACCCGGTGTGAGTTTGCTCCATCAACCTTTTGGTGGTGGGTCTGTCATCTTCTTGATGCAAGATTGTGCGAGTGTTTGCTCTATCATCCTTTTGGTGGTAGTAGCCGGTGTGGGTTTGCTTCATCACCCTTATGGTGGTGTCAGATTGTGCGAGTGTTAACTCTATCATCCTTATGGTGGTAGTAGCCCGTGTGAGCTGGCTCCGTAATCTTGTTGATGTCAGATTGTGCGAGTGTTTTCTCTATCATCATTTTGGTGGTAGTAGCCGGTGTGAGTTTTTCTTCATCATCCGTTTGGTGGTGAGTATGTCATCTTGTTGACTTCAGATTGTGCGAGTGATTGCTCTATCATCCTATTGGTGGTAGTAGCCAGTGTGAGTTGGCTCCGTCATCCTTTTTGGTGGTGGGTCTGTCATCTTGTTGATGTCAGATTGTGCCAGTGTTTTCATTTATCATCCTTTTGGTGGTAGTAGCCGGTGTGTGTTAGCCCCATCAACCTTATGGTGGTGTGTCTATCATCTTGTTGATGTCAGATTATGCGAGTGTTTGCTCTATCATCCTTTTGGTGGTAGTAGCCAGTGTGAGTTTGCAACATCATCCTTTTGGTGGCGGGTCTGTCATCATAGTGATGTCAAACTGTGCGAGTGTTTTGCTCTATCATTCTTTTGGTGGTAGTAGCTGGTGTGAGTTCGCGCCATAATCCTTTTGGTTGTGGGTCTGTCATCTTTTGACGTCAGATTCTGCGAGTGTTTTCTCTATCATCCTTTTGGTGGTAGTAGCCGGTGTGAGTTCGCTCCATCATCCTTTTGATGGTGGATCTGTCATCTTGTTGATGTCAAATTGTGCGAGTGTTTGCTCTATCAACCTTTTGGTGGTAGTAGCCGGTGTGAGTTCGCTCCATCATCCTTTTGGTTGTGGGTCTGTCATCTTGTTGACGTCAGATTGTGCGAGTGTTTCTCTGTCATCCTTTTGGTGGTAGGAGTCGGTGTGAATTCACTCCATCAGCCGTTTGGTGGTGGGTCTTTCATCTTCTTGATGTCAGATTGTGCGAGTGTTTGCTCTATCATCCTTTTGGTGGTAGTAGCTGGTGTGAGTTTTCTCCATCATCCTTATGGTGGTGTGTCTATCATCTTGTTGATGTCAGATTGTGTGAGTGTTTGCTTTATCATCCTTATGGTGGTAGTAGCCGGTGTGACTTGGCTCCGTCATCCTTTTTGGTGGTGGGTCTGTCATCTTGTTGATGTGAAATTGTGCGAGTGTTTTGATATACCATTCTTTTGGTGTTAGTAGCTAGTGTGTGTTAGCTCCATCAACCTTATGGTGGTGTATCTATCATCTTGTTGATGTCAGATTGTGCGAGTGTTTGCTCTATTATCCTTTTGGTGGTAGTAGTCGGTGTGAGTTCGCTCCATCATCCTTTTGGTGGTGGGTTTGTCATCTTTATGATGTCAAATTATTCTACTATTTTCCTCTATAATCCTTTTGGTGGTAGTAGCAGGTGCGAGTTTGCTCCATCATCCTTTTGTTGGTGGGTTTGTCATCTTCTGATGTCAGATTGTACGAGTGTTTGCTCTATCATCCTTTTGGTGGTGGTAGCCGGTGTGAGTTAGCTCCATAATCCTTATGGTGTTGTCTCTATCATCTTGTTGACGTCAGATGGTGCGATTGTTTGCTCTATCATCCTTTTGGTGGTAGTAGCCGGTATGAGTTTGCTCCATCAGTCTTTTGGTGGTGGGTCTGTCATCTTGTCGATGTCAAATTGTGCGAGTGTTTTTTCTATCATCCTTTTGGTTGTAGTAGCCGGTGTGAGTTCGCTCCATCATCCTTTTGGTTGTGGGTTTGTCATCTTGTTGACGTCAGATTATGCGAGTGTTTTCTCTATCATCCTTTTGGTGGTAGTAGCCGCTGTGAGTTCGCTTCATCATCCGCTTGGTGGTGGGTATGTCATCTTATTGATGTCAGATTTTGCGAGTGTTAGCTGTATCATCCTATTGGTGGTAGTAGCCGGTGTGAGTTTGCTCCATCATCCTTTTTATGGTGGGTTTGTCATCTTGTTGATGACAAATTGTGCGAGTGTGTTCATCTATCATCTTTTTGGTGGTAGTACCCGGTGTGAGTTTGCTCCATCAACCTTTTGGTGGTGGGTCTGTCATCTTCTTGATGCAAGATTGTGCGAGTGTTTGCTCTATCATCCTTTTGGTGGTAGTAGCCGGTGTGGGTTTGCTTCATCACCCTTATGGTGGTGTCAGATTGTGCGAGTGTTAACTCTATCATCCTTATGGTGGTAGTAGCCCGTGTGAGCTGGCTCCGTAATCTTGTTGATGTCAGATTGTACGAGTGTTTTCTCTGTCATCATTTTGGTGGTAGTAGCCGGTGTGAGTTTTTCTTCATCATCCGTTTGGTGGTGGGTATGTCATCTTGTTGACTTCAGATTGTGCGAGTGATTGCTCTATCATCCTATTGGTGGTAGTAGCCGGTGTGAGTTGGCTCCGTCATCCTTTTTGGTGGTGGGTCTGTCATCTTGTTGATGTCAGATTGTGCGAGTGTTTTTATTTATCATCCTTTTGGTGGTAGTAGCCGGTGTGTGTTAGCCCCATCAACCTTATGGTGGTGTGTCTATCATCTTGTTGATGTCAGATTATGCGAGTGTTTGCTCTATCATGCTTTTGGTGGTAGTAGCCAGTGTGAGTTTGCAACGTCATCCTTTTGGTGGCGGGTCTGTCATCATAGTGATGTCAAACTTTGCGAGTGTTTTGCTCTATCATTCTTTTGGTGGTAGTAGCTGGTGTGAGTTCGCGCCATAATCCTTTTGGTTGTGGGTCTGTCATCTTGTTGATGTCAGATTCTGCGAGTGTTTTCTCTATCATCCTTTTAGTGGTAGTAGCCGGTGTGAGTTCGCTCCATCATCCTTTTGATGGTGGATCTGTCATCTTGTTGATGTCAAATTGTGCGAGTGTTTGCTCTATCAACCTTTTGGTGGTAGTAGCCGGTGTGAGTTCGCTCCATCATCCTTTTGGTTGTGGGTCTGTCATCTTGTTGACGTCAGATTGTGCGAGTGTTTCTGTGTCATCCTTTTGGTGGTAGGAGTCGGTGTGAATTCACTCCATCAGCCGTTTGGTGGTGGGTCTTTCATCTTCTTGATGTCAGATTGTGCGAGTGTTTGCTCTATCATCCTTTTGGTGGTAGTAGCTGGTGTGAGTTTTCTCCATCATCCTTATGGTGGTGTGTCTATCATCTTGTTGATGTCAGATTGTGTGAGTGTTTGCTTTATCATCCTTATGGTGGTAGTAGCCGGTGTGAGTTGGCTCCGTCATCCTTTTTGGTGGTGGGTCTGTCATCTTGTTGATGTGAAATTGTGCGAGTGTTTTGATATACCATTCTTTTGGTGGTAGTAGCTAGTGTGTGTTAGCTCCATCAACCTTATGGTGGTGTATCTATCATCTTGTTGATGTCAGATTGTTCGAGTGTTTGCTCTATTATCCTTTTGGTGGTAGTAGCCGGTGTGAGTTCGCTCCATCATCCTTTTGGTGGTGGGTTTTTCATCTTTATGATGTCAAATTATTCTACTATTTTCCTCTATAATCCTTTTGGTGGTAGTAGCAGGTGCGAGTTTGCTCCATCATCCTTTTGTTGGTGGGTTTGTCATCTTCTGATGTCAGATTGTACGAGTGTTTGCTCTATCATCCTTTTGGTGGTGGTAGCCGGTGTGAGTTAGCTCCATAATCCTTATGGTGTTGTCTCTATTATCTTGTTGACGTCAGATTGTGTGATTGTTTGCTCTATCATCCTTTTGGTGGTAGTAGCCGGTGTGAGTTCGCTCCATCAGCCTTTTGGTGGTGGGTCTGTCATCTTGTCGATGTCAAATTGTGCGAGTGTTTTTTCTATCATCCTTTTGGTTGTAGTAGCCGGTGTGAGTTTGCTCCATCATCCTTTTGGTTGTGGGTTTGTCATCTTGTTGACATCAGATTATGCGAGTGTTTTCTCTATCATCCTTTTGGTGGTAGTAGCCGCTGTGAGTTTGCTTCATCATCCGCTTGGTGGTGGGTATGTCATCTTATTGATGTCAGATTTTGCGAGTGTTAGCTGTATCATCCTATTGGTGGTAGTAGCCGGTGTGAGTTTGCTCCATCATCCTTTTTATGGTGGGTTTGTCATCTTGTTGATGACAAATTGTGCGAGTGTGTTCATCTATCATCTTTTTGGTGGTAGTACCCGGTGTGAGTTTGCTCCATCAACCTTTTGGTGGTGGGTCTGTCATCTTCTTGATGCAAGATTGTGCGAGTGTTTGCTCTATCATCCTTTTGGTGGTAGTAGCCGGTGTGGGTTTGCTTCATCACCCTTATGGTGGTGTCAGATTGTGCGAGTGTTAACTCTATCATCCTTATGGTGGTAGTAGCCCGTGTGAGCTGGCTCCGTAATCTTGTTGATGTCAGATTGTGCGAGTGTTTTCTCTGTCATCATTTTGGTGGTAGTAGCCGGTGTGAGTTTTTCTTCATCATCCGTTTGGTGGTGGGTATGTCATCTTGTTGACTTCAGATTGTGCGAGTGATTGCTCTATCATCCTATTGGTGGTAGTAGCCGGTGTGAGTTGGCTCCGTCATCCTTTTTGGTGGTGGGTCTGTCATCTTGTTGATGTCAGATTGTGCGAGTGTTTTGATTTATCATCCTTTTGGTGGTAGTAGCCGGTGTGTGTTAGCCCCATCAACCTTATGGTGGTGTGTCTATCATCTTGTTGATGTCAGATTATGCGAGTGTTTGCTCTATCATCCTTTTGGTGGTAGTAGCCAGTGTGAGTTTGCAACGTCATCCTTTTGGTGGCGGGTCTGTCATCATAGTGATGTCAAACTGTGCGAGTGTTTTGCTCTATCATTCTTTTGGTGGTAGTAGCTGGTGTGAGTTCACGCCATAATCCTTTTGGTTGTGGGTCTGTCATCTTGTTGACGTCAGATTCTGCGAGTGTTTTCTCTATCATCCTTTTGGTGGTAGTAGCCGGTGTGAGTTCGCTCCATCATCCTTTTGATGGTGGATCTTTCATCTTGTTGATGTCAAATTGTGCGAGTGTTTGCTCTATCAACCTTTTGGTGGTAGTAGCCGGTGTGAGTTCGCTCCATCATCCTTTTGGTTGTGGGTCTGTCATCTTGTTGACGTCAGATTGTGCGAGTGTTTCTCTGTCATCCTTTTGGTGGTAGGAGTCGGTGTGAATTCACTCCATCAGCCGTTTGGTGGTGGGTCTTTCATCTTCTTGATGTCAGATTGTGCGAGTGTTTGCTCTATCATCCTTTTGGTGGTAGTAGCTGGTGTGAGTTTTCTCCATCATCCTTATGGTGGTGTGTCTATCATCTTGTTGATGTCAGATTGTGTGAGTGTTTGCTTTATCATCCTTATGGTGGTAGTAGCCGGTGTGACTTGGCTCCGTCATCCTTTTTGGTGGTGGGTCTGTCATCTTGTTGATGTGAAATTGTGCGAGTGTTTTGATATACCATTCTTTTGGTGGTAGTAGCTAGTGTGTGTTAGCTCCATCAACCTTATGGTGGTGTATCTATCATCTTGTTGATGTCAGATTGTGCGAGTGTTTGCTCTATTATCCTTTTGGTGGTAGTAGTCGGTGTGAGTTCGCTCCATCATCCTTTTGGTGGTGGGTTTGTCATCTTTATGATGTCAAATTATTCTACTATTTTCCTCTATAATCCTTTTGGTGGTAGTAGCAGGTGCGAGTTTGCTCCATCATCCTTTTGTTGGTGGGTTTGTCATCTTCTGATGTCAGATTGTACGAGTGTTTGCTCTATCATCCTTTTGGTGGTGGTAGCCGGTGTGAGTTAGCTCCATAATCCTTATGGTGTTGTCTCTATCATCTTGTTGACGTCAGATGGTGCGATTGTTTGCTCTATCATCCTTTTGGTGGTAGTAGCCGGTATGAGTTCGCTCCATCAGTCTTTTGGTGGTGGGTCTGTCATCTTGTCGATGTCAAATTGTGCGAGTGTTTTTTCTATCATCCTTTTGGTTGTAGTAGCCGGTGTGAGTTCGCTCCATCATCCTTTTGGTTGTGGGTTTGTCATCTTGTTGACGTCAGATTATGCGAGTGTTTTCTCTATCATCCTTTTGGTGGTAGTAGCCGCTGTGAGTTCGCTTCATCATCCGCTTGGTGGTGGGTATGTCATCTTATTGATGTCAGATTTTGCGAGTGTTAGCTGTATCATCCTATTGGTGGTAGTAGCCGGTGTGAGTTTGCTCCATCATCCTTTTTATGGTGGGTTTGTCATCTTGTTGATGACAAATTGTGCGAGTGTGTTCATCTATCATCTTTTTGGTGGTAGTACCCGGTGTGAGTTTGCTCCATCAACCTTTTGGTGGTGGGTCTGTCATCTTCTTGATGCAAGATTGTGCGAGTGTTTGCTCTATCATCCTTTTGGTGGTAGTAGCCGGTGTGGGTTTGCTTCATCACCCTTATGGTGGTGTCAGATTGTGCGAGTGTTAACTCTATCATCCTTATGGTGGTAGTAGCCCGTGTGAGCTGGCTCCGTAATCTTGTTGATGTCAGATTGTGCGAGTGTTTTCTCTGTCATCATTTTGGTGGTAGTAGCCGGTGTGAGTTTTTCTTCATCATCCGTTTGGTGGTGGGTATGTCATCTTGTTGACTTCAGATTGTGCGAGTGATTGCTCTATCATCCTATTGGTGGTAGTAGCCGGTGTGAGTTGGCTCCGTCATCCTTTTTGGTGGTGGGTCTGTCATCTTGTTGATGTCAGATTGTGCGAGTGTTTTGATTTATCATCCTTTTGGTGGTAGTAGCCGGTGTGTGTTAGCCCCATCAACCTTATGGTGGTGTGTCTATCATCTTGTTGATGTCAGATTATGCGAGTGTTTGCTCTATCATCCTTTTGGTGGTAGTAGCCAGTGTGAGTTTGCAACGTCATCCTTTTGGTGGCGGGTCTGTCATCATAGTGATGTCAAACTGTGCGAGTGTTTTGCTCTATCATTCTTTTGGTGGTAGTAGCTGGTGTGAGTTCACGCCATAATCCTTTTGGTTGTGGGTCTGTCATCTTGTTGACGTCAGATTCTGCGAGTGTTTTCTCTATCATCCTTTTGGTGGTAGTAGCCGGTGTGAGTTCGCTCCATCATCCTTTTGATGGTGGATCTTTCATCTTGTTGATGTCAAATTGTGCGAGTGTTTGCTCTATCAACCTTTTGGTGGTAGTAGCCGGTGTGAGTTCGCTCCATCATCCTTTTGGTTGTGGGTGTGTCATCTTGTTGACGTCAGATTGTGCGAGTGTTTCTCTGTCATCCTTTTGGTGGTAGGAGTCGGTGTGAATTCACTCCATCAGCCGTTTGGTGGTGGGTCTTTCATCTTCTTGATGTCAGATTATGCGAGTGTTTGCTCTATCATCCTTTTGGTGGTAGTAGCTGGTGTGAGTTTTCTCCATCATCCTTATGGTGGTGTGTCTATCATCTTGTTGATGTCAGATTGTGTGAGTGTTTGCTTTATCATCCTTATGGTGGTAGTAGCCGGTGTGACTTGGCTCCGTCATCCTTTTTGGTGGTGGGTCTGTCATCTTGTTGATGTGAAATTGTGCGAGTGTTTTGATATACCATTCTTTTGGTGGTAGTAGCTAGTGTGTGTTAGCTCCATCAACCTTATGGTGGTGTATCTATCATCTTGTTGATGTCAGATTGTGCGAGTGTTTGCTCTATTATCCTTTTGGTGGTAGTAGTCGGTGTGAGTTCGCTCCATCATCCTTTTGGTGGTGGGTTTGTCATCTTTATGATGTCAAATTATTCTACTATTTTCCTCTATAATCCTTTTGGTGGTAGTAGCAGGTGCGAGTTTGCTCCATCATCCTTTTGTTGGTGGGTTTGTCATCTTCTGATGTCAGATTGTACGAGTGTTTGCTCTATCATCCTTTTGGTGGTGGTAGCCGGTGTGAGTTAGCTCCATAATCCTTATGGTGTTGTCTCTATCATCTTGTTGACGTCAGATGGTGCGATTGTTTGCTCTATCATCCTTTTGGTGGTAGTAGCCGGTATGAGTTCGCTCCATCAGTCTTTTGGTGGTGGGTCTGTCATCTTGTCGATGTCAAATTGTGCGAGTGTTTTTTCTATCATCCTTTTGGTTGTAGTAGCCGGTGTGAGTTCGCTCCATCATCCTTTTGGTTGTGGGTTTGTCATCTTGTTGACGTCAGATTATGCGAGTGTTTTCTCTATCATCCTTTTGGTGGTAGTAGCCGCTGTGAGTTCGCTTCATCATCCGCTTGGTGGTGGGTATGTCATCTTATTGATGTCAGATTTTGCGAGTGTTAGCTGTATCATCCTATTGGTGGTAGTAGCCGGTGTGAGTTTGCTCCATCATCCTTTTTATGGTGGGTTTGTCATCTTGTTGATGACAAATTGTGCGAGTGTGTTCATCTATCATCTTTTTGGTGGTAGTACCCGGTGTGAGTTTGCTCCATCAACCTTTTGGTGGTGGGTCTGTCATCTTCTTGATGCAAGATTGTGCGAGTGTTTGCTCTATCATCCTTTTGGTGGTAGTAGCCGGTGTGGGTTTGCTTCATCACCCTTATGGTGGTGTCAGATTGTGCGAGTGTTAACTCTATCATCCTTATGGTGGTAGTAGCCCGTGTGAGCTGGCTCCGTAATCTTGTTGATGTCAGATTGTACGAGTGTTTTCTCTGTCATCATTTTGGTGGTAGTAGCCGGTGTGAGTTTTTCTTCATCATCCGTTTGGTGGTGGGTATGTCATCTTGTTGACTTCAGATTGTGCGAGTGATTGCTCTATCATCCTATTGGTGGTAGTAGCCGGTGTGAGTTGGCTCCGTCATCCTTTTTGGTGGTGGGTCTGTCATCTTGTTGATGTCAGATTGTGCGAGTGTTTTTATTTATCATCCTTTTGGTGGTAGTAGCCGGTGTGTGTTAGCCCCATCAACCTTATGGTGGTGTGTCTATCATCTTGTTGATGTCAGATTATGCGAGTGTTTGCTCTATCATGCTTTTGGTGGTAGTAGCCAGTGTGAGTTTGCAACGTCATCCTTTTGGTGGCGGGTCTGTCATCATAGTGATGTCAAACTTTGCGAGTGTTTTGCTCTATCATTCTTTTGGTGGTAGTAGCTGGTGTGAGTTCGCGCCATAATCCTTTTGGTTGTGGGTCTGTCATCTTGTTGATGTCAGATTCTGCGAGTGTTTTCTCTATCATCCTTTTGGTGGTAGTAGCCGGTGTGAGTTCGCTCCATCATCCTTTTGATGGTGGATCTGTCATCTTGTTGATGTCAAATTATGCGAGTGTTTGCTCTATCAACCTTTTGGTGGTAGTAGCCGGTGTGAGTTCGCTCCATCATCCTTTTGGTTGTGGGTCTGTCATCTTGTTGACGTCAGATTGTGCGAGTGTTTCTGTGTCATCCTTTTGGTGGTAGGAGTCGGTGTGAATTCACTCCATCAGCCGTTTGGTGGTGGGTCTTTCATCTTCTTGATGTCAGATTGTGCGAGTGTTTGCTCTATCATCCTTTTGGTGGTAGTAGCTGGTGTGAGTTTTCTCCATCATCCTTATGGTGGTGTGTCTATCATCTTGTTGATGTCAGATTGTGTGAGTGTTTGATTTATCATCCTTATGGTGGTAGTAGCCGGTGTGAGTTGGCTCCGTCATCCTTTTTGGTGGTGGGTCTGTCATCTTGTTGATGTGAAATTGTGCGAGTGTTTTGATATACCATTCTTTTGGTGGTAGTAGCTAGTGTGTGTTAGCTCCATCAACCTTATGGTGGTGTATCTATCATCTTGTTGATGTCAGATTGTTCGAGTGTTTGCTCTATTATCCTTTTGGTGGTAGTAGCCGGTGTGAGTTCGCTCCATCATCCTTTTGGTGGTGGGTTTGTCATCTTTATGATGTCAAATTATTCTACTATTTTCCTCTATAATCCTTTTGGTGGTAGTAGCAGGTGCGAGTTTGCTCCATCATCCTTTTGTTGGTGGGTTTGTCATCTTCTGATGTCAGATTGTATGAGTGTTTGCTCTATCATCCTTTTGGTGGTGGTAGCCGGTGTGAGTTAGCTCCATAATCCTTATGGTGTTGTCTCTATTATCTTGTTGACGTCAGATTGTGTGATTGTTTGCTCTATCATCCTTTTGGTGGTAGTAGCCGGTGTGAGTTCGCTCCATCAGCCTTTTGGTGGTGGGTCTGTCATCTTGTCGATGTCAAATTGTGCGAGTGTTTTTTCTATCATCCTTTTGGTTGTAGTAGCCGGTGTGAGTTCGCTCCATCATCCTTTTGGTTGTGGGTTTGTCATCTTGTTGACATCAGATTATGCGAGTGTTTTCTCTATCATCCTTTTGGTGGTAGTAGCCGCTGTGAGTTTGCTTCATCATCCGCTTGGTGGTGGGTATGTCATCTTATTGATGTCAGATTTTGCGAGTGTTAGCTGTATCATCCTATTGGTGGTAGTAGCCGGTGTGAGTTTGCTCCATCATCCTTTTTATGGTGGGTTTGTCATCTTGTTGATGACAAATTGTGCGAGTGTGTTCATCTATCATCTTTTTGGTGGTAGTACCCGGTGTGAGTTTGCTCCATCAACCTTTTGGTGGTGGGTCTGTCATCTTCTTGATGCAAGATTGTGCGAGTGTTTGCTCTATCATCCTTTTGGTGGTAGTAGCCGGTGTGGGTTTGCTTCATCACCCTTATGGTGGTGTCAGATTGTGCGAGTGTTAACTCTATCATCCTTATGGTGGTAGTAGCCCGTGTGAGCTGGCTCCGTAATCTTGTTGATGTCAGATTGTGCGAGTGTTTTCTCTGTCATCATTTTGGTGGTAGTAGCCGGTGTGAGTTTTTCTTCATCATCCGTTTGGTGGTGGGTATGTCATCTTGTTGACTTCAGATTGTGCGAGTGATTGCTCTATCATCCTATTGGTGGTAGTAGCCGGTGTGAGTTGGCTCCGTCATCCTTTTTGGTGGTGGGTCTGTCATCTTGTTGATGTCAGATTGTGCGAGTGTTTTTATTTATCATCCTTTTGGTGGTAGTAGCCGGTGTGTGTTAGCCCCATCAACCTTATGGTGGTGTGTCTATCATCTTGTTGATGTCAGATTATGCGAGTGTTTGCTCTATCATGCTTTTGGTGGTAGTAGCCAGTGTGAGTTTGCAACGTCATCCTTTTGGTGGCGGGTCTGTCATCATAGTGATGTCAAACTTTGCGAGTGTTTTGCTCTATCATTCTTTTGGTGGTAGTAGCTGGTGTGAGTTCGCGCCATAATCCTTTTGGTTGTGGGTCTGTCATCTTGTTGATGTCAGATTCTGCGAGTGTTTTCTCTATCATCCTTTTGGTGGTAGTAGCCGGTGTGAGTTCGCTCCATCATCCTTTTGATGGTGGATCTGTCATCTTGTTGATGTCAAATTATGCGAGTGTTTGCTCTATCAACCTTTTGGTGGTAGTAGCCGGTGTGAGTTCGCTCCATCATCCTTTTGGTTGTGGGTCTGTCATCTTGTTGACGTCAGATTGTGCGAGTGTTTCTGTGTCATCCTTTTGGTGGTAGGAGTCGGTGTGAATTCACTCCATCAGCCGTTTGGTGGTGGGTCTTTCATCTTCTTGATGTCAGATTGTGCGAGTGTTTGCTCTATCATCCTTTTGGTGGTAGTAGCTGGTGTGAGTTTTCTCCATCATCCTTATGGTGGTGTGTCTATCATCTTGTTGATGTCAGATTGTGTGAGTGTTTGCTTTATCATCCTTATGGTGGTAGTAGCCGGTGTGAGTTGGCTCCGTCATCCTTTTTGGTGGTGGGTCTGTCATCTTGTTGATGTGAAATTGTGCGAGTGTTTTGATATACCATTCTTTTGGTGGTAGTAGCTAGTGTGTGTTAGCTCCATCAACCTTATGGTGGTGTATCTATCATCTTGTTGATGTCAGATTGTTCGAGTGTTTGCTCTATTATCCTTTTGGTGGTAGTAGCCGGTGTGAGTTCGCTCCATCATCCTTTTGGTGGTGGGTTTGTCATCTTTATGATGTCAAATTATTCTACTATTTTCCTCTATAATCCTTTTGGTGGTAGTAGCAGGTGCGAGTTTGCTCCATCATCCTTTTGTTGGTGGGTTTGTCATCTTCTGATGTCAGATTGTATGAGTGTTTGCTCTATCATCCTTTTGGTGGTGGTAGCCGGTGTGAGTTAGCTCCATAATCCTTATGGTGTTGTCTCTATTATCTTGTTGACGTCAGATTGTGTGATTGTTTGCTCTATCATCCTTTTGGTGGTAGTAGCCGGTGTGAGTTCGCTCCATCAGCCTTTTGGTGGTGGGTCTGTCATCTTGTCGATGTCAAATTGTGCGAGTGTTTTTTCTATCATCCTTTTGGTTGTAGTAGCCGGTGTGAGTTCGCTCCATCATCCTTTTGGTTGTGGGTTTGTCATCTTGTTGACATCAGATTATGCGAGTGTTTTCTCTATCATCCTTTTGGTGGTAGTAGCCGCTGTGAGTTTGCTTCATCATCCGCTTGGTGGTGGGTATGTCATCTTATTGATGTCAGATTTTGCGAGTGTTAGCTGTATCATCCTATTGGTGGTAGTAGCCGGTGTGAGTTTGCTCCATCATCCTTTTTATGGTGGGTTTGTCATCTTGTTGATGACAAATTGTGCGAGTGTGTTCATCTATCATCTTTTTGGTGGTAGTACCCGGTGTGAGTTTGCTCCATCAACCTTTTGGTGGTGGGTCTGTCATCTTCTTGATGCAAGATTGTGCGAGTGTTTGCTCTATCATCCTTTTGGTGGTAGTAGCCGGTGTGGGTTTGCTTCATCACCCTTATGGTGGTGTCAGATTGTGCGAGTGTTAACTCTATCATCCTTATGGTGGTAGTAGCCCGTGTGAGCTGGCTCCGTAATCTTGTTGATGTCAGATTGTGCGAGTGTTTTCTCTGTCATCATTTTGGTGGTAGTAGCCGGTGTGAGTTTTTCTTCATCATCCGTTTGGTGGTGGGTATGTCATCTTGTTGACTTCAGATTGTGCGAGTGATTGCTCTATCATCCTATTGGTGGTAGTAGCCGGTGTGAGTTGGCTCCGTCATCCTTTTTGGTGGTGGGTCTGTCATCTTGTTGATGTCAGATTGTGCGAGTGTTTTGATTTATCATCCTTTTGGTGGTAGTAGCCGGTGTGTGTTAGCCCCATCAACCTTATGGTGGTGTGTCTATCATCTTGTTGATGTCAGATTATGCGAGTGTTTGCTCTATCATCCTTTTGGTGGTAGTAGCCAGTGTGAGTTTGCAACGTCATCCTTTTGGTGGCGGGTCTGTCATCATAGTGATGTCAAACTGTGCGAGTGTTTTGCTCTATCATTCTTTTGGTGGTAGTAGCTGGTGTGAGTTCACGCCATAATCCTTTTGGTTGTGGGTCTGTCATCTTGTTAACGTCAGATTCTGCGAGTGTTTTCTCTATCATCCTTTTGGTGGTAGTAGCTGGTGTGAGTTCGCTCCATCATCCTTTTGATGGTGGATCTTTCATCTTGTTGATGTCAAATTGTGCGAGTGTTTGCTCTATCAACCTTTTGGTGGTAGTAGCCGGTGTGAGTTCGCTCCATCATCCTTTTGGTTGTGGGTCTGTCATCTTGTTGACGTCAGATTGTGCGAGTGTTTCTCTGTCATCCTTTTGGTGGTAGGAGTCGGTGTGAATTCACTCCATCAGCCGTTTGGTGGTGGGTCTTTCATCTTCTTGATGTCAGATTGTGCGAGTGTTTGCTCTATCATCCTTTTGGTGGTAGTAGCTGGTGTGAGTTTTCTCCATCATCCTTATGGTGGTGTGTCTATCATCTTGTTGATGTCAGATTGTGTGAGTGTTTGCTTTATCATCCTTATGGTGGTAGTAGCCGGTGTGACTTGGCTCCGTCATCCTTTTTGGTGGTGGGTCTGTCATCTTGTTGATGTGAAATTGTGCGAGTGTTTTGATATACCATTCTTTTGGTGGTAGTAGCTAGTGTGTGTTAGCTCCATCAACCTTATGGTGGTGTATCTATCATCTTGTTGACGTCAGATTGTTCGAGTGTTTGCTCTATTATCCTTTTGGTGGTAGTAGCCGGTGTGAGTTCGCTCCATCATCCTTTTGGTGGTGGGTTTGTCATCTTTATGATGTCAAATTATTCTACTATTTTCCTCTATAATCCTTTTGGTGGTAGTAGCAGGTGCGAGTTTGCTCCATCATCCTTTTGTTGGTGGGTTTGTCATCTTCTGATGTCAGATTGTACGAGTGTTTGCTCTATCATCCTTTTGGTGGTGGTAGCCGGTGTGAGTTTTTCTTCATCATCCGTTTGGTGGTGGGTATGTCATCTTGTTGACTTCAGATTGTGCGAGTGATTGCCCTATCATCCTATTGGTTGTAGTAGCCGGTGTGAGTTGGCTCCGTCATCCTTTTTGGTGGTGGGTCTGTCATCTTGTTGATGTCAGATTGTGTGAGTGTTTTGATTTAACATCCTTTTGGTGGTAGTAGCCGGTGTGTGTTAGCCCCATCAACCTTATGGTGGTGTGTCTATCATCTTGTTGATGTCAGATTATGCGAGTGTTTGCTCTATCATCCTTTTGGTGGTAGTAGCCAGTGTGAGTTTGCAACGTCATCCTTTTGGTGGCGGGTCTGTCATCATAGTGATGTCAAACTGTGCGAGTGTTTTGCTCTATCATTCTTTTGGTGGTAGTAGCAGGTGTGAGTTCGCGCCATAATCCTTTTGGTTGTGGGTCTGTCATCTTGTTGACGTCAGATTCTGCGAGTGTTTTCTCTATCATCCTTTTGGTGGTAGTAGCCGGTGTGAGTTCGCTCCATCATCCTTTTAATGGTGGATCTGTCATCTTGTTGATGTCAAATTGTGCGAGTGTTTGCTCTATCAACCTTTTGGTGGTGGGTCTGTCATCTTGTTGACGTCAGATTGTGTGAGTGTTTCTCTGTCATCCTTTTGGTGGTAGGAGTCGGTGTGAATTCACTCCATCAGCCGTTTGGTGGTGGGTCTTTCATCTTCTTGATGTCAGATTGTGCGAGTGTTTGCTCTATCATCCTTTTGGTGGTAGTAGCTGGTGTGAGTTTTCTCCATCATCCTTATGGTGGTGTGTCTATCATCTTGTTGATGTCAGATTGTGTGAGTGTTTGCTTTATCATCCTTATGGTGGTAGTAGCCGGTGTGAGTTGGCTCCGTCATCCTTTTTGGTGGCGGGTCTGTCATCTTCTTGATGTCAGATTGTGCGAGTTTTTGCAATATCATCTTTTACTGGTAGTAGCCGGTGTGAGTTCGCTCCATCATCCTTTTGGTGGTGGGTCTGTCATCTTGTTGATGTCAGATTGTGAGAGTGTTTGCTCTATCATCCTATTGGTGGTAGTAGCCGGTGTGAGTTGGCTCCGTCATCCTTTTTGGTGGTGGGTCTGTCATCTTGTTGATGTCAGATTATGCGAGTGTTCTGATCTATCATCCTTTTGGTGGTAGTATTCGGTGTGTGTTAGCCCTATCAACCTTATAGTGGTGTGTTTATCATCTTGTTGATGTCAAATTGTGCGAGTGTTTGCTTTATCATCCTTTTGGTAGTAGTAGCCTATGTGAGTTCACAACGTCATCCTTTTGGTGGCGGGTCTGTCATCGTAGTGATGTCAGATTGTGCAAGTGTTTTGCTCTATCATCCCTTTGGTGGTGGTAGCCGGTGTGAGTTAGCTCCATCATCCTTACGGTGGTGTGTCTATCATCTTGTTGATGTCATATTCTGTGAGTGTTTGCTCTATCATTCTTTTGGTGGTAGTAGCCGGGGTGAGTTCGCTCCATCAGCCTTTTGGTGGTTGGTCTTTCAGCTTTTTGATGTCAGATTGTGCGAGTTTTTGCAATATCATCTTTTGGTGGTAGTAGCCGGGGTGAGTTCGCTCCATCATCCTTTTGGTGTTGGGTCTGTCATCTTGTTGATGTCAGATTGTGCGAGTGTTTTTACTGTCATCCTTTTGGTGGTAGTAGCCGGTGTGAGTTCGCTATAGCATCCGTTTGGTGGTGGGTATGTCATCCTGTTGATGTCAGAGTATGCGAGTGTTTTCTCTGTCATCCTTTTGGTGGTAGTAGCCGGTGTGAGCTCGCTTTAGCATCCGTTTGGTGGTGGGTATGTCATCGTGTTGATGTCAGATTGTGTGAGTGTTTGCTCTATCATCCTATTGGTGGTAGTAGCCAGTGTGAGTTGGCTCTGTCATCCTTTTTGGTGGTGGGTCTGTCATCTTTTTGATGTGATATTGTGCAAGTGTTTTGATCTATCATCCTTTTGGTGGTAGTAGCCGGTGTGTGTTAGCCCCATCAACCTTATGGTGGTTTGTGATATCATCTTGTTGATGTCAGATTGTGCGAGTGTTTGCTCTATAATCATTTTGGTGGTAGTAGCCAGTGTGAGTTTGCAACGTCATCCTTTTGGTGGCGGGTCTGTCATCGTAGTGATGTCAGATTGTGCGAGTGTTTTGCTCTATCATCCTTTTGGTAGTAGTAGCCAGTATGAGTTCGCTCCATCATCCGTTTGGTAGAGGGTCTGTCATCTTGTTGATGTCAGATTGTCCAAGTGTTTTTCTCCATCATCCCTTTGGTGGTGGTAGCCGGTGTGAGTTAGCTCCATAATCCTTACGGTGGTGTGTCTATCATCTTGTTGACATCAGATTGTGCGAGTGTTTGCTCTGTCATCCTTTTGGTGGTAGTAGCCGGTGTGAGTTTGCTCCATCAACATTTCGGTGTTGGGTCTTTCAGCTTTTTGATGTCAGATTGTACGAGTTTTTGCAATTTCATATTTTTGTGGTAGTAGCCGGTGTGAGTTCGCTCCATCATCCTTTTGGTGGTGGGTCTGTCATCTTGTCGATGTCAGATTGTGCGAGTGTTTGCTCTATCATCCTATTGGTGGTAGTAGCCGGTGAGTTGGCTCCGTCATCCTTTTTGGTGGTGGGTCTGTCATCTTGTTGATGTCAGATTGTGCGAGTGTTCTGATCTATCATCCTTTTGGTGGTAGTAGTCGGTGTGTGTTAGCCCTATCAACCTTATGGTGGTGTGTTTATCATCTTGTTGATGTCAGATTGTGCGAGTGTTTGCTTTATCATCCTTTTGGTAGTAGTAGCCTATGTGAGTTCGCAACGTCATCCTTTTGGTGGCGGGTCTGTCATCGTAGTGATGTCAGATTGTGCAAGTGTTTTGCTCTATCATCCCTTTGGTGGTGGTAGCCGGTGTGAGTTAGCTCCATCATCCCTTACATTGACGTCAAACTTTGCGAGTGTTTGTTCTATCATTCTTTTGGTGATAGTAGCCGGTGTGAGTTCGCTCTATCAGCCTTTTGGTGGTTGCTCTTTCAGCTTTTTGATATCAGATTGTGCGAGTTTTTGCAATATCATCTTTTGGTGGTAGTAGCCGGGGTGAGTTCGCTCCATCATCCTTTTGGTGTTGGGTCTGTCATCTTGTTGATGTCAGATTGTGCGAGTGTTTTCTCTGTCATCCTTTTGGTGGTAGTAGCAGGTATGAGTTCGCTTTAGCATCCGTTTGGTGGTGGGTATGTCATCATGTTGATGTCAGATTGTGCGAGTGTTTGCTCTATCATCCTATTGGTGGTAGTAGCCGGTGTGAGTTGGCTCCGTCATCCTTTTTGGTGTTGGGTCTGTCATCTTTTTTATGTGATATTGTGCAAGTGTTTTGATCTATCATCCTTTTGGTGGTAGTAGCCGGTGTGTGTTAGCCCCATCAACGTTATGGTGGTTTGTCTATCATCTTGTTGATGTCAGATTGTGCGAGTGTTTGCTCTATAATCCTTTTGGTGGTAGTAGCCGGTGTGAGTTTGCAACGTCATCCTTTTGGTGGCGGGTCTGTCATCGTAGTGATGTCAGATTGTGCGAGTGTTTTGCTCTATCATCCGTTTGGTTGAGGGTCTGTCATCTTGTTGATGTCAGATTGTGCAAGTGTTTTTCTCCATTATCCCTTTGATGGTGGTAGCCGGTGTGAGTTAGCTCCATAATCCTTACGGTGGTGTGTCTATCATCTTGTTGACAGCAGATTGTGCGAGTGTTTGCTCTGTCATCCTTTTGGTGGTAGTAGCCGGTGTGAGTTTGCTCCATCAACATTTCGGTGTTGGGTCTTTTAGCTTTTTGATGTCAGATTGTGAGAGTTTTTGCAATATCATCTTTTGCTGGTAGTAGCCGGTGTGAGTTCCCTCCATCATCCTTTTGGTGGTGGGTCTGTCATCTTGTTGATGTCAGATTGTGCGAGTGTTTGCTCTATCATCCTATTGGTGGTAGTAGCCGGTGTGAGTTGGCTCCGTCATCCTTTTTGGTGGTGGGTCTATCATCTTGTTGATGTCAGATTATGCGAGTGTTCTGATCTATCATCCTTTTGGTGGTAGTAGTCGGTGTGTGTTAGCCCTATCAACCTTATGGCGGTGTGTTTATCATCTTGTTGATGTCAGATTGTGCGAGTGTTTGCTTTATCATCCTTTTAGTAGTAGTAGCCTATGTGAGTTCGCAACGTCATCCTTTTGGTGGCGGGTCTGTCATCGTAGTGATGTCAGATTGTGCAAGTGTTTTGCTCTATCATCCCTTTCATGGTGGTAGCCGGTGTGAGTTAGATCCATCATCCTTACACTGGTGTGTCTATCATCTTGTTGATGTCAAATTTTGCGAGTGTTTTCTCTATCATTCTTTTGGTTGTAGTAGCCGGTGTGAGTTTGCTCCATCAGCCTTTTGGTGGTTGGTATTTCAGCTTTTTGATGTCAGATTGTGCGAGTTTTTGCAATATCATCTTTTGGTGGTAGTAGCCGGGGGGAGTTCGCTCTATCATCCTTTTGGTGGTGGGTCTGTCATCTTGTTGATGTCAGATTGTGCGAGTGTTTTCTTTGTCATCCTTTTGGTGGTAGTAGCCGGTGTGAGTTCGCTTCATCATCCGTTTGGTGGTGGGTCTGTCATCTTGTTGATGCCAGATTGTCCGAGTGTTCTGATCTTTCATCCTATTGGTGGTAGTAGCCGGTGTGAACTGGCTCCGTCATCCTTCTTGGTTGTGGGTCTATCATCTTATTGATGTCAGATTGTGCAAGTGTTTTGATCTATCATCCTTTTGGTGGTAGTAGCCGGTGTGTGTTAGCCCCCTCAACCTTATGGTGGTGTGTATATCATCTTGTTGATGTCAGATTGTGCGAGTGTTTGCTCTATCATCCTTTTGGTGGTAGTAGTCTGTGTGAGTTCGCAACGTCATCCTTTTGGTGGCGGGTCTGTCATCGTAGTGATGTCAGATTGTGCGAGTGTTTTGCTCTAACATCCTTTTGGTAGTAGTAGCTGATGTGAGTTCGCTCCATCATCCATTTGGTAGAGGGTCTGTCATCTTATTGATGTCAGATTGTGAAAGTGTTTTGCTCCATCATCCCTTTGGTGGTGGTAGCCGGTGTGAGTTAGCTCCATCATCCTTACGGTGGTGTGTCAATCATCTTGTTGACGTCAGATTGTGCAAGTGTTTGCTCTGTCATCCTTTTGGTGGTAGTAGCTGGTGTGAGTTCGCTCCATCAACATTTTGGTGGTCTGACTTTCAGCTTTTATATGTCAGATTGTGCGAGTTTTTACAATATCATCTTTTGGTGGTAGTAGCCAGTGTGAGTTTGCTCCATCTTCCTTTTGGTGGTGGGTCTGTCATCTTGTTGATGTCAGATTGTGCGAGTGTTTGCTCTATCATCCTATTGGTGGTATTAGCCGATGTGAGTTGGCTCCGTCATCCTTTTTGGTGGTGGGTCTGTCATCTTGTTGATGTCAGATCGTGCGAGTGTTTGGGTCTATCATCCTTTTGGTGGTAGTAGCCTGTGTGAGTTTGCAATGTCATCCTTTTGGTGGCGGGTCTATCTTCGTAGTGATGTCAGATAGTGCGAGTGTTTTACTCTACCATCTCTTTTGTTGTGGTAGCCGGTGTGAGTTAGCTCCATCATCCTTACGGTGGTGTGTCTATCATCTTGTTGACGTTAGATTTTGCAAGTGTTTGCTCTATCATCCTTTTGGTGGTAGTAGCCGGTGTGAGTTCGCTCCATCAGCCTTTTGGTGGTGGGTCTTTCAGCTTTTTAATGTCAGATTGTACGAGTTTTTGCAATATCATCTTTTGGTGGTATTAGTCGGTGTGAGTTCGCTCCATCCTACGTTTGGTGGTGGGTATGTCATCTTGTTGATGTCAGATTGTGCGAGTGTTTACTCTATCATCCTATTAGTGGTTGTAGCCTGTGTGAGTTGGCTCCGTCATCCTTTTTGGTGGTGGGTCTGTCATCTTATTGATGTCAGATTGTACGAGTGTTTTGATCTATCATCCTTTTGGTGGTAGTAGTCGGTGTGTGTTAGCCCCGTCAACCTTATGGTGGTGTGTCTATCATCTTGTTGATGTCAAATTGTGCGAGTGTTTGCTCTATCATCCTTTTAATGGTAGTAGCCGGTGTGAGTTCGCAACATCATCCTTTTGGTGGCGGGTCTATCATCGTAGTGATGTCATATTGTGCGAGTGTTTTGCTCTAACATCCTTTTGGTAGTAGTAGCCAGTGTGAGTTTGCTCCATCATCCGTTTGGTAGAGGGTCTGTCATCTTGTTGACGTCAGATTGTGCAAGTGTTTTGCTCCATCATCCCTTTGGTGGTGGTAGCCGGTGTGAGTTAGCTCCATCATCGTTACGGTGGTGTGTCTATCATCTTGTTGACGTCAGATTGTGCGAGTGTTTGCTTTGTCATCCTTTTGGTGGTAGTAGCCGGTGTGAGTTCGCTCCATCAACATTTTGGTGGTGGGTCTTTCAGCTTTTTGATGTCAGATTGTGCGAGTTTTTGCAATATCATCTTTTGGTTGTATTAGCCGGTTTGAGTTCGCTGCATCTTCCTTTTGGTGGTGAGTCTGTCATCTTGTTGATGTCAGATTGTGCGAGTGTTTGCTCTATCATCCTATTGGTGATAGTAGCCGGTGTGAGTTGGCTTCGTCATCCTTTTTGGTGGTGGGTCTGCATCTTGTTGATGTCACATTGTGCGAGTGTTCTGAGCTATCATCCTTTTGGTGGTAGTAGCCGGTGTGTGTTAGCCCCATCAACCTTATGGTGATGTGTCTATCATCTTGTTGATGTCAGATTGTGCGAGTGTTTGCTCTATCATCCTTTTGGTGGTAGTAGCCTGTGTGAGTTTGCAGCGTCATCCTTTTGGTGGCGGGTCTGTCTTCGTAGTGATGTCAGATTGTGCGAGTGTTTTTCTCTATCATCCCTTTGGTGGTGGTAGCCGGTGTGAGTTAGCTCCATCATCCTTACGGTGGTGTGTCTATCATCTTGTTGATGTCAGATTTTGCGACTGTTTGCTCTATCATCCTTTTAGTGGTAGTAGTCGGTGTGAGTTCGCTCCATCAGTCTTTTGGTGGTGGGTCTTTCAACTTTTTGATGTCAGATTGTGCGAGTTTTTGCAATATCATCTTTTGGTGGTAGTAGTCGGTGTGAGTTGGCTCCGTCATCCGTTTTGGTTGGTATGTCATCTTGTTGATGTCAGATTGTGCGAGTGTTTGCTCTATCATCCTATTGGTGGTAGTAGCCGGTGTGAGTTGGCTCCGTCATCCTTTTTGGTGGTGGGTCTGTCATCTTGTTGATGTCAGATTGTGCGAGTGTTTTGATCTATCATCCTTTTAGTGGTAGTAGCCGGTGTGTGTTAGCCCCATCAACCTTATGGTGGTGTGTCTATCATCTTGTTGATGTCAGATTGTGCGAGTGTTTGCTCTATCATCCTTTTGGTGGTAGTAGCCGGTGTGAGTTTGCAACATCATCCTTTTGGTGGCGGGTCTGTCATCGTAGTGATGTCAGATTGTGCGAGTGTTTTGCTCTATCATCCTTTTGGTAGTAGTAGCCGGTGTGAGTTCGCTCCATCATCCGTTTGGTAGAGGGCCTGTCATCTTGTTGATGTCAGATTGTGCAAGTGTTTTTCTCCATCATCCCTTTGGTGGTGGTAGCCGGTGTGAGTTAGCTCCATCATTCTTACGGTGGTGTGTCTATCATCTTGTTGACGTTAGATTGTGCGAGTGTTGGCTCTGTCATCCTTTTGGTGGTAGTAGCCGATGCGAGTTTGCTCCATCAGCATTTCGGTGTTGGGTCTTTCAGCTTTTTGATGTCAGATTGTGCGAGTTTTTGCAATATCATATTTTGGTGGTAGTAGCCGGTGTGAGTTCGCTCCATCATCCTTTTGGTGGTGGGTCTATCATCTTGTTGATGTCAGATTGTGCGAGTGTTTGCTCTATCATCCTATTGGTGGTAGTAGCCGGTGTCAGTTGGCTCCGTCATCCTTTTTGGTGGTGGGTCTGTCATCTTGTTGATGTCAGATTGTGCGAGTGTTCTGATCTATCATCCTTTTGGTGGTAGTAGTCGGTGTGTGTTAGCCCTATCAACCTTATGGTGGTGTGTCTATCATCTTGTTAATGTCAGATTGTGCGAGTGTTTGCTCTATCATCCTTTTGGTAGTAGTAGCTTCTGTGAGTTCGCAACGTCATCCTTTTGGTGGCGGGTCTTTCATCGTAGTGATGTCAGATTGTGCGAGTGTTTTTTTCTATCATCCCTTTGGTGGTGGTAGCCGGTGTGACTTAGCTCCATCATCCTTACACTGGTGTGTCTATCATCTTGTTGACGTCAAAGTTTGCGAGTGTTTGCTCTATCATTCTTTTGGTGGTAGTAGCCGGTGTGAGTTCGCTCCATCAGCCTTTTGGTGGTTGGTCGTTCAGCTTTTTGATGTCAGATTGTGCGAGTTTTTGCAATATCATCTTTTGGTGGTAGTAGCCGGGGTGAGTTCGCTCCATCATCCTTTTGGTGGTGGGTCTGTCATCTTGTTGATGTCAGATTGTGCGAGTATTTTCTTTGTCATCCTTTTGGTGGTAATAGCCGGTGTGAGTTTGCTTCATCATCCGTTTGGTGGTGTGTCTATCATCTTGTTGACGTCAGATTGTGCGAGTGTTTGCTCTGTCATCCTTTTGGTGGTAGTAGCCGGTGTGAGTTCGCTCCATCAGCATTTCAATGTTGGGTCTTTCAGCTTTTTGATGTCAGATTGTGCGAGTTTTTGCAATTTCATATTTTTGTGGTAGTAGCCGGTGTGAGTTCGCTCCATCATCCTTTTGGTGGTGGGTCTGTCATCTTGTCGATGTCAGATTGTGTGAGTGTTATCTCTATCATCCTATTGGTGGTAGTAGCCGGTGTGAGTTGGCTCCTTCATCCTTTTTGGTGGTGGGTCTGTCATCTTGTTGATGTCAGTTGTGCGAGTGTTCTGATCTATCATCCTTTTGGTGGTAGTAGTCGGTGTGTGTTAGCCCTATCAACCTTATGGTGGTGTGTCTATCATCTTGTTGATGTCAGATTGTGCGAGTGTTTCCTCTATCATCCTTTTGGTAGTAGTAGCTTCTGTGAGTTCGCAACGTCATCCTTTTGGGGGCGGGTCTGTCATCGTAGTGATGTCAGATTGTGCGAGTGTTTTTCTCTATCATCCGTTTGGTGGTTGTAGCCGGTGTGAGTTAGCTCCATCATCCTTACACTGGTGTGTCTATCATCTTGTTGACGTCAAAGTTTACGAGTGTTTGCTCTATCATTCTTTTGGTGGTAGTAGCCGGTGTGAGTTCGCTCCATCATCCTTTTGGTGGTTGGTCGTTCAGCTTTTTGATGTCAGATTGTGCGAGTTTTTGCAATATCATCTTTTGGTGGTAGTAGCCGGGGTGAGTTCGCTCCATCATCCTTTTGGTGGTGGGTCTGTCATCTTGTTGATGTCAGATTGTGAGAGTGTTTTCTTTGTCATCCTTTTGGTGGTAGTAGCCGGTGTGAGTTTGCTTCATCATCCGTTTGGTGGTGTGTCTATCATCTTGTTGACGTCAGATTGTGCGAGTGTTTGCTCTGTCATCCTTTTGGTGGTAGTAGCCGGTGTGAGTTTGCTCCATCAACATTTCGATGTTGGGTCTTTCAGCTTTTTGATGTCAAATTGTGCGAGTTTTTGCAATATCATATTTTGGTGGTAGTAGCCGGTGTGAGTTCGCTCCATCATCCTTTTGGTGGTGGGTCTGTCATCTTGTTGATGTTAGATTGTGCGAGTGTTTGCTCTATCATCCTATTGGTGGTAGTAGCCGGTGTGAGTTGGATCCGTCATCCTTTTTGGTGGTGGGTCTGTCATCTTGTTGATGTCAGATTGTGCGAGTGTTCTGATCTATCATCCTTTTGGTGGTAGTAGTCGGTGTGTGTTAGCCCTATCAACCTTATGGTGGTGTGTCTATCATCTTGTTGATGTCAGATTGTGCGAGTGTTTGCTCTATCATCCTTTTGGTAGTAGTCGCCTCTGTGAGTTCGCAACGTCATCCTTTTTGTAGCAGGTTTGTCATCTTGTTGATGTCAGATTGTACAAGTGTTTTGCTCCATCATCCCTTTGGTGGTGGTAGCCGGTGTGAGTTAGCTCCATCATCCTTACGGTGGTGTGTCTATCATCTTGTTGACGTCAGATTGTGCGAGTGTTTGCTCTGTCATCCTTTTGGTGGTAGTAGTCGGCGTGAGTTCGCTCCATCAACATTTTGGTGGTGGATCTTTCAGCTTTTTGATGTCAGATTGTGCGAGTTTTTGCAATATCATCTTTTGGTGGTAGTATTCGGTGTGAGTTCGCTCCATCATCCTTTTGGTCGTGGGTTTGTCTTCTTGTTGACGTCAGATTGTGCGAGTGTTTTCTCTATCATCCTTTTGGTGGTAGTAGCCGGTGTGAGTTTGCTTCATCATCCGTTTGGTGATGGGTATGTCATCTTGTTGATGTCAGATTGTGCGAGTGTTTACTCTATCATCCTATTGGTGGTAGTAGCCGATGAGAGTTGGCTCCGTCATCCTCTTTGGTGGTGGGTCTGTCATCTTGTTGATGTCAGAATGTGCGAGTGTTTTGATCTATCATCCTTTTGGTGGTAGTAGCCGGTGTGTGTTAGCCCCATCAACCTTATGGTGGTGTGTCTATCATCTTGTTGATGTCAGATTGTGCGATGGTTTGCTCTATCATCCTTTTAGTGGTAGTAGCCGGTGTGAGTTCTCAACGTCATCCTTTTGGTGGCGGGTCTATCATCGTAGTGATGTCATATTGTGCGAGTGTTTTGCTCTATCATCCTTTTGGTAGTAGTAGCCTGTGTGAGTTTGCTCCATCATCCGTTTGGTAGAGGGTCTGTCATCTTGTTGACGTCAGATTGTGCAAGCGTTTTGCTCTATCATCCCTTTGGTGGTGGTAGCCGGTGTGAGCTAGCTCCATCATCTTTACGGTGGTGTGTCTATCATCTTGTTGACGTCAGATTGTGCGAGTGTTTGCTCTGTCATCCTTTTGGTGGTAGTAGCTGGTGTGAGTTTGCTCCATCAGCATTTTGGTGGTGGGTCTTTCAGCTTGTTGATGTCAGGTTATGCGAGTTTTTACAATATCATCTTTTGGTTGTAGTTGCCAGTGTGAGTTTGCTGCATCTTCCTTTTGGTGGTGAGTCTGTCAACTTGTTGATGTCAGATTGTGCGAGTGTTTGCTCTATCATCCTATTGGTGGTAGTAGCCGGTGTGAGTTGGCTCCGTCATCCTTTTTGGTGGTAGGTCTGTCATCTTATTGATGTCAGATTGTGCGAGTGTTTTGATCTATCATTCTTTTGGTGGTAGTAGCCGGTGTGTGTTAGCCCCATCAACCTTATGGTGGTGTGTCTATCATCTTGTTGATGTCAGATTGTGCGAGTGTTTGCTCTATCATCCTTTTAGTGGTAGTAGCCGATGTGAGTTCGCAACGTCATCCTTTTGGTGGCGGGTCTATCATCGTAGTGTTGTCATATTGTGCGAGTGTTTTGCTCTATCATCCTTTTGGTAGTAGTAGCCGGTGTGAGTTTGCTCCATCATCCGTTTGTTAGAGGGTCTGTCATTTTGTTGACGTCAGATTGTGCAAGTCTTTTGCTCCATCATCCCTTTGGTGGTGGTAGCCGGTGTGAGTTTGCTCCATCATCCTTTTGATGGTGGGTCTGTCATCTTGTTGACGTCAGATTGTGCGAGTGTTTTCTCTATCATCCTTTTGGTGATAGTAGCCGGTGTGACTTTTCTTCATCATCTGCTTGGTGGTGGGTATGTCATCTTGTTGAAGTCAGATTGTGCGAGTATTTGCTCTATCATCCTATTGGTGGTAGTAGCCGGTGTGAGTTCGCTCCATCATCCTTTTTATGGTGGGTCTGTCATCTTGTTGATGACAAATTGTGCGAGTGTTAGTACTCGGTGTGAGTTTGCTCCATCAAACTTTTGGTGGTGGGTCTGTCATCTTGTTGATGTCAGATTGTGCGAGTGTTTGCTCTGTCATCCTTTTGGTGGTAGTAGTCGGCGTGAGTTCGCTCCATCAACATTTTGGTGGTGGATCTTTCAGCTTTTTGATGTCAGATTGTGCGAGTTTTTGCAATATCATCTTTTGGTGGTAGTATTCGGTGTGAGTTCGCTCCATCATCCTTTTGGTCGTGGGTTTGTCTTCTTGTTGACGTCAGATTGTGCGAGTGTTTTCTCTATCATCCTTTTGGTGGTAGTAGCCGGTGTGAGTTTGCTTCATCATCCGTTTGGTGATGGGTATGTCATCTTGTTGATGTCAGATTGTGCGAGTGTTTACTCTATCATCCTATTGGTGGTAGTAGCCGATGAGAGTTGGCTCCGTCATCCTTTTTGGTGGTGGGTCTGTCATCTTGTTGATGTCAGATTGTGCGAGTGTTTTGATCTATCATCCTTTTGGTGGTAGTAGCCGGTGTGTGTTAGCCCCATCAACCTTATGGTGGTGTGTCTATCATCTTGTTGATGTCAGATTGTGCGAGTGTTTGCTCTATCATCCTTTTAGTGGTAGTAGCCGGTGTGAGTTCTCAACGTCATCCTTTTGGTGGCGGGTCTATCATCGTAGTGATGTCATATTGTGCGAGTGTTTTGCTCTATCATCCTTTTGGTAGTAGTAGCCTGTGTGAGTTTGCTCCATCATCCGTTTGGTAGAGGGTCTGTCATCTTGTTGACGTCAGATTGTGCAAGTGTTTTGCTCTATCATCCCTTTGGTGGTGGTAGCCGGTGTGAGCTAGCTCCATCATCTTTACGGTGGTGTGTCTATCATCTTGTTGACGTCAGATTGTGCGAGTGTTTGCTCTGTCATCCTTTTGGTGGTAGTAGCTGGTGTGAGTTTGCTCCATCAGCATTTTGGTGGTGGGTCTTTCAGCTTGTTGATGTCAGGTTGTGCGAGTTTTTACAATATCATCTTTTGGTTGTAGTAGCCAGTGTGAGTTTGCTGCATCTTCCTTTTGGTGGTGAGTCTGTCAACTTGTTGATGTCAGATTGTGCGAGTGTTTGCTCTATCATCCTATTGGTGGTAGTAGCCGGTGTGAGTTGGCTCCGTCATCCTTTTTGGTGGTAGGTCTGTCATCTTATTGATGTCAGATTGTGCGAGTGTTTTGATCTATCATTCTTTTGGTGGTAGTAGCCGGTGTGTGTTAGCCCCATCAACCTTATGGTGGTGTGTCTATAATCTTGTTGATGTCAGATTGTGCGAGTGTTTGCTCTATCATCCTTTTAGTGGTAGTAGCCGATGTGAGTTCGCAACGTCATCCTTTTGGTGGCGGGTCTATCATCGTAGTGTTGTCATATTGTGCGAGTGTTTTGCTCTATCATCCTTTTGGTAGTAGTAGCCGGTGTGAGTTTGCTCCATCATCCGTTTGTTAGAGGGTCTGTCATTTTGTTAACGTCAGATTGTGCAAGTCTTTTGCTCCATCATCCCTTTGGTGGTGGTAGCCGGTGTGAGTTTGTTCCATCATCCTTTTGATGGTGGGTCTGTCATCTTGTTGACGTCAGATTGTGCGAGTGTTTTCTCTATCATCCTTTTGGTGGTAGTAGCCGGTGTGACTTTTCTTCATCATCTGCTTGGTGGTGGGTATGTCATCTTGTTGAAGTCAGATTGTGCGAGTATTTGCTCTATCATCCTATTGGTGGTAGTAGCCGGTGTGAGTTCGCTCCATCATCCTTTTTATGGTGGGTCTGTCATCTTGTTGATGACAAATTGTGCGAGTGTTAGTACTCGGTGTGAGTTTGCTCCATCAAACTTTTGGTGGTGGGTCTGTCATCTTGTTGATGTCAGATTGTGCGAGTGTTTGCTCTATCATCCTTTTGGTGGTAGGAGTCGGTGTGAATTCTCTCCATCATCCGTTTGGTGGTGGGTCTTTCATCTTGTTGATGTCAGATTGTGTGAGTGTTTGCTCTATCATCCTTTTGGTGGTAGTAGCAGATGTGAGTTTGCTCCATCATCCTTATGGTGGTGTTTCTATCATCTTGTTGATGTCAGATTGTGTGAGTGTTTGCTCTATCATCCTTATGGTGGTAGTAGCCGGTGTGAGTTGGCTCCGTCATCCTTTTGGTGGTGGGTCTGTCATCTTGTTGATGTCAGATTGTGCGAGTGTCTTGATATACCATCCTTTTGGTGGTAGTAGCTGTTGGGTGTTAGCTCCATCAACCTTATGGTGGTGTATCTATTATCATGTTGATATCACATTATGCGAGTGTTTGCTCTATCATCCTTTTGGTGGTAGTAGCCGGTGTGAGTTTGCTCCATCATACTTTTGGTGGTGGGTCTGCCATCATGTTGACGTCTAATTATGCGAGTGTTTTCTCTATCATCCTTTTGGTGGTAGTAGCCGGTATGAGTTCGCTCCATCATCCTTTTGGTTGTGGGTTTGTCATCTTGTTGACGTCAGATTGTACAAGTGTTTTCTCTATCATCCTTTTGGTGGTAGTAGCCGGTGGGAGATCGCTTCATCATCCGCTAGGTGTTGGGTATGTCATCTTGTTGAAGTCATATTGTGCGAGTGTTTGCTCTATCATCCTTTTTGTGGTAGTAGCCAGTGTGAGTTCTCGCCATAATCCTTTTGGTTGTGGGTCTGTCATCTTGTTGACGTCAGATTGTGCGAGTATTTTCTCTATCATCCTTTTGGTGGTAGTAGCCGGTGTGAGTTTGCTGCATGATCCTTTTGGTGGTGGGTCTGTCATGTTGTTGACATCAGATTGTGCGAGTGTTTTCTCTATCATCCTTTTGGTGGTAGTAGCCGGTGTGAGTTTTCTTCATCATCTGCTTGGTGGTGTGTCTATCATCTTGTTGATGTCAGATTGTGTGAGTGTTTGTTCTATCATCCTATTGGTGGTAGTAGCCCGTGTGAGTTGCCTCCGTCATCCTTTTTGGCGGTGGGTCTGCATCTTATTGATGTCACATTGTGCGAGTGTTCTGATCTATCATCCTTTTGGTGGTAGTAGCCAGTGTGTGTTGGCCCCATCAACCTTATGGTGGTGTGTCTATCATCTTGTTGATGTCAGATTCTGCGAGTGTTTGCTCTATCATCCTTTTGGTGGTAGTAGCCTGTGTGAGTTCACAACGTCATCCTTTTGGTGGTGGGTCTGTCATCGTAGTGATGTCAGATTGTGCGAGTGTTTTCCTCTTTCATCCCTTTGGTGGTGGTAGTCGGTGTGAGTTAGCTCCATCATCCTTACGGTGGTGTGTCTATCATCTAGTTGACGTCAGATTTTGCGAGTGTTTGCTCTATCATCCTTTTGGGGGTTGTAGCCGGTGTGAGTTCGCTCCATCAGCCTTTTGGTGGTGGGTCTTTCATCTTTTTAATGTTGGATTGTGCGAGTTTTTGCAATATCATCTTTTGGTGGTAGTAGCCGGTGTGAGTTCGCTCCATCATCCTTTTGTTGGTGGGTCTATCATTTTGTTGATGTCATATTGTGCGAGTGTTTGCTCTATCAACCATTTGGTGGTAGTAGCCGGTGTGAGTTCGCTCCATCATCCTGTTGGTTGTGGGTTTGTCATCTTGTTGACGTCAGATTGTGCAAGTGTTTTCTCTATCATCCTTTTGGTGGTAGTACCCGGTGGGAGTTCGCTTCATCATCCAATTGGTGGTGGGTATGCCATCTTGTTGAAGTCAGATTGTGCGAGTGTTTGCTCTATCATCCTTTTTGTGGTAGTAGCCAGTGTGAGTTCGCGCCATAATCCTTTTGGTTATGGGCCTCTCATCTTGTTGACGTCAGATTGTGCGAGTGTTTTCTCTATTATCCTTTTGGTGGTAGTAGCCGGTGTGAGTTTGCTCCATCATCCTTTTGGTGGTGGGTCTGTCATCTTGTTGATGTCAATGTGTGCGAGTGTTTGCTCTATCAACCATTTGGTGGTAGTAGCCGGTGTGAGTTTGCTCCATCATCCTTTTGGTTGTGGGTTTGTCATCTTGATGACGTCAGGCTGTGCAAGTATTTTCTCTATCATCCTTTTGGTGGTAGTAGCCGGTGGGAGTTCACTTCATCATCTGCTTGGTGGTGGGTATGTCATCTTGTTAAAGTCAGATTGTGCGAGTGTTTGCTCTATCATCCTTTTTGTGGTAGTAGGCGGTGTGAGTTCGCGCCATAATCCTTTTGGTTGGAGGGTCTGTCATCTTGTTGACGTCAGATTGTGCGAGTATTTTCTCTATCATCCTTATGGTGGTAGTAGCCGGTGTGAGTTTTCTTCATCATCTGCTTGGTGGTTGGTATGTCATCTTGTTGAAGTTAGATTGTGCGAGTGTTTGCTCTATCATCCTATTGGTGGTAGTAGCCGGTGTGAGTTCGCTCCATCATCCTTTTTATGGTGGGTCTGTCATCTTGTTTATGACAAATTGTGCGAGTGTTAGTACTCGGTGTGAGTTTGCTCCATCAAACTTTTGGTGGTGGGTCTGTCATCTTGTTGATGTCAGATTGTGCGAGTGTTTCCTCTATCATCCTTTTGGTGGTAGGAGTCGGTGTGAATTCACTCCATCATCCGTTTGGTGGTGGGTCTTTCATCTTGTTGATGTCAGATTGTGCGAGTGTTTGCTCCATCATCCTTTTGGTGGTAAAAGCCGGTGTGATTTTTCTTCATCATCTACTTGGTGGTGGGTATGTCATCTTGTTAAAGTCAGATTGTGCGAGTGTTTGCTCTATCATCCTATTGGTGGTAGTAGTCGGTGTGAGTTCGCTCCATCATCCGTTTGGTGGTTGGTCTATCATCTTGTTGATGACAAATTGTGCGAGTGTTAGTACTCGTCGTGAGTTTGCTCCATCAAACTTTTGGTGGTGGGTGTGTCATCTTGTTGATGTCAGATTGTGCGAGTGTTTGCTCTATCATCCTTTTGGTGGTAGGAGTCGGTGTGAATTCACTCCATCATCCGTTTGGTGGTGGGTCTTTCATCTTGTTGATGTCAGATTGTGCGAGTGTTTGCTCCATCATCCTTTTGGTGGAAATAGCCGATGCGAGTTCGCTCCATCAACCTTTTGGTGGTGGGTCTTTCAGCTTTTTGATGTCAGATTGTGCGAGTTTTTGCAATATCATCTTTTGGTGGTAGTAGCCGGTGTGAGTTCGCACCATCATCCTTTTGGCGGTGAGTCTGTCATTTTGTTGTTGTCAAATTGTGCGAGTGTTTGTTGTATCAACCTTTTGGTGGTAGTAGCCGGTGTGAGTTCGCTCCATCATCCTTTTGGTTGTGGGTTTGTCATCTTGTTAACGTCAGATTATGCAAGTGTTTTCTCTATCATCCTTTTGGTGGTAGTAGCCGGTGGGAGTTTGCTTCATCATCCGCTTGGTGGTGGGTATGTCATCTTGTTGAAGTCAGATTGTGCGAGTGTTTGCTCTATCATCCTTTTTGTGGTAATAGCCGGTGTGAGTTCGCGCCATAATCCTTTTGGTTGTGGGTCTCTGATCTTGTTGACGTCAGATTGTGCAAGTGTTTTCTCTATCATCCTTTTGGTGGTAGTAGCCGGTGTGAGTTCGCTCCATCATCCTTTTGGTGGTGGGTATGTCATCTTGTTGACGTCAAATTATGCGAGTGTTTGCTCTATCCACCTTTTGGTGGTAGTAGCCGGTGTGAGTTGGCTCCATCATCCTTTTGGTTGTGGGTTTGTCATCTTGTTGAAGTCAGATTGTGCGAGTGTTTGCTCTATCATCCTTTTTGTGGTAATAGCCGGTGTGAGTTCGTGCCATAATCCTTTTGGTTGTGGGTCTCTCATCTTGTTGACCGTAGATTGTGCAAGTGTTTTCTCTATCATCCTTTTGGTGGTAGTAGCCGGTGTGAGTTCGCTCCATCAGCCTTTTGGTGGTGGGTCTTTCATCTTTTTAATGTTGGATTGTGCGAGTTTTTGCAATATCATCTTTTGGTGGTAGTAGCCGGTGTGAGTTCGCTCCATCATCCTTTTGTTGGTGGGTCTATCATTTTGTTGATGTCATATTGTGCGAGTGTTTGCTCTATCAACCATTTGGTGGTAGTAGCCGGTGTGAGTTCGCTCCATCATCCTGTTGGTTGTGGGTTTGTCATCTTGTTAACGTCAGATTGTGCAAGTGTTTTCTCTATCATCCTTTTGGTGGTAGTAGCCGGTGGGAGTTCGCTTCATCATCCAATTGGTGGTGGGTATGCCATCTTGTTGAAGTCAGATTGTGCGAGTGTTTGCTCTATCATCCTTTTTGTGGTAGTAGCCGGTGTGAGTTCGCGCCATAATCCTTTTGGTTATGGGCCTCTCATCTTGTTGACGTCAGATTGTGCGAGTGTTTTCTCTATTATCCTTTTGGTGGTAGTAGCCGGTGTGAGTTTGCTCCATCATCCTTTTGGTGGTGGGTCTGTCATCTTGTTGATGTCAATGTGTGCGAGTGTTTCCTCTATCAACCATTTGGTGGTAGTAGCCGGTGTGAGTTTGCTCCATCATCCTTTTGGTTGTGGGTTTGTCATCTTGATGACGTCAGGCTGTGCAAGTATTTTCTCTATCATCCTTTTGGTGGTAGTAGCCGGTGGGAGTTCACTTCATCATCTGCTTGGTGGTGGGTATGTCATCTTGTTAAAGTCAGATTGTGCGAGTGTTTGCTCTATCATCCTTTTTGTGGTAGTAGGCGGTGTGAGTTCGCGCCATAATCCTTTTGGTTGGGGGGTCTGTCATCTTGTTGACGTCAGATTGTGCGAGTATTTTCTCTATCATCCTTATGGTGGTAGTAGCCGGTGTGAGTTTTCTTCATCATCTGCTTGGTGGTTGGTATGTCATCTTGTTGAAGTTAGATTGTGCGAGTGTTTGCTCTATCATCCTATTGGTGGTAGTAGCCGGTGTGAGTTCGCTCCATCATCCTTTTTATGGTGGGTCTGTCATCTTGTTTATGACAAATTGTGCGAGTGTTAGTACTCGGTGTGAGTTTGCTCCATCAAACTTTTGGTGGTGGGTCTGTCATCTTGTTGATGTCAGATTGTGCGAGTGTTTCCTCTATCATCCTTTTGGTGGTAGGAGTCGGTGTGAATTCACTCCATCATCCGTTTGGTGGTGGGTCTTTCATCTTGTTGATGTCAGATTGTGCGAGTGTTTGCTCCATCATCCTTTTGGTGGTAGTAGCCGATGCGAGTTCGCTCCATCAACCTTTTGGTGGTGGGTCTTTCAGCTTTTTGATGTCAGATTGTGCGAGTTTTTGCAATATCATCTTTTGGTGGTAGTAGCCGGTGTGAGTTCGCACCATCATCCTTTTGGCGGTGAGTCTGTCTTTTTGTTGTTGTCAAATTGTGCGAGTGTTTGTTGTATCAACCTTTTGGTGGTAGTAGCCGGTGTGAGTTCGCTCCATCATCCTTTTGGTTGTGGGTTTGTCATCTTGTTAACGTCAGATTATGCAAGTGTTTTCTCTATCATCCTTTTGGTGGTAGTAGCCGGTGGGAGTTTGCTTCATCATCCGCTTGGTGGTGGGTATGTCATCTTGTTGAAGTTAGATTGTGCGAGTGTTTGCTCTATCATCCTTTTTGTGGTAATAGCCGGTGTGAGTTCGCGCCATAATCCTTTTGGTTGTGGGTCTCTCATCTTGTTGACGTCAGATTGTGCAAGTGTTTTCTCTATCATCCTTTTGGTGGTAGTAGCCGGTGTGAGTTCGCTCCATCATCCTTTTGGTGGTGGGTATGTCATCTTGTTGACGTCAAATTATGCGAGTGTTTGCTCTATCCACCTTTTGGTGGTAGTAGCCGGTGTGAGTTGGCTCCATCATCCTTTTGGTTATGGGTTTGTCATCTTGTTGAAGTCAGATTGTGCGAATGTTTGCTCTATCATCCTTTTTGTGGTAATAGCCGGTGTGAGTTCGTGCCATAATCCTTTTGGTTGTGGGTCTCTCATCTTGTTGACGGTAGATTGTGCAAGTGTTTTCTCTATCATCCTTTTGGTGGTAGTAGCCGGTGTGAGTTCGCTCCATCATCCTTTTGGTGGTGGGTCTGTCATCTTGTTGACGTCAAATTGTGCGAGTGTTTGCTCTATCCACCTTTTGGTGGTAGTAGCCGGTGTGAGTTCGCTCCATCATCCTTTTGGTTGTGGGTTTGTCATCTTGTTGACGTCAGATTATGCAAGTGTTTTCTCTATCATCCTTTTGGTGGTAGTAGCCGGTGGGAGTTCACTTCATCATCCGATTGGTGGTGGGTATGTCATCTTGTTGAAGTCAGATTGTGCGAGTGTTTTCTCTATCATCCTTTTTGTGGTAGTAGTCGGTGTGAGTTCGCGCCATAATCCTTTTGGTTGGGGGGTCTGTCATCTTGTTGACGTCAGATTGTGCGAGTATTTTCTCTATCATCCTTATGGTGGTAGTAGCCGGTGTGAGTTTTCTTCATCATCTGCTTGGTGGTTGGTATGTCATCTTGTTGAAGTTAGATTGTGCGAGTGTTTGCTCTATCATCCTATTGGTGGTAGTAGCCGGTGTGAGTTCGCTCCATCATCCTTTTTATGGTGGGTCTGTCATCTTGTTGATGACAAATTGTGCGAGTGTTAGTACTCGTCGTGAGTTTGCTCCATCAAACTTTTGGTGGTGGGTGTGTCATCTTGTTGATGTCAGATTGTGCGAGTGTTTGCTCTATCATCCTTTTGGTGGTAGGAGTCGGTGTGAATTCACTCCATCATCCGTTTGGTGGTGGGTCTTTCATCTTGTTGATGTCAGATTGTGCGAGTGTTTGCTCCATCATCCTTTTGGTGGTAGTAGCCGATGCGAGTTCGCTCCATCAACCTTTTGGTGGTGGGTCTTTCAGCTTTTTGATGTCAGATTGTGCGAGTTTTTGCAATATCATCTTTTGGTGGTAGTAGCCGGTGTGAGTTTGCACCATCATCCTTTTGGCGGTGAGTCTGTCATTTTGTTGTTGTCAAATTGTGCGAGTGTTTGTTGTATCAACCTTTTGGTGGTAGTAGCCGGTGTGAGTTCGCTCCATCATCCTTTTGGTTGTGGGTTTGTCATCTTGTTAACGTCAGATTATGCAAGTGTTTTCTCTATCATCCTTTTGGTGGTAGTAGCCGGTGGGAGTTTGCTTCATCATCCGCTTGGTGGTGGGTATGTCATCTTGTTGAAGTCAGATTGTGCGAGTGTTTGCTCTATCATCCTTTTTGTGGTAATAGCCGGTGTGAGTTCGCGCCATAATCCTTTTGGTTGTGGGTCTCTCATCTTGTTGACGTCAGATTGTGCAAGTGTTTTCTCTATCATCCTTTTGGTGGTAGTAGCCGGTGTGAGTTCGCTCCATCATCCTTTTGGTGGTGGGTATGTCATCTTGTTGACGTCAAATTATGCGAGTGTTTGCTCTATCCACCTTTTGGTGGTAGTAGCCGGTGTGAGTTGGCTCCATCATCCTTTTGGTTGTGGGTTTGTCGTCTTGTTGAAGTCAGATTGTGCGAGTGTTTGCTCTATCATCCTTTTTGTGGTAATAGCCGGTGTGAGTTCGTGCCATAATCCTTTTGGTTGTGGGTCTCTCATCTTGTTGACGGTAGATTGTGCAAGTGTTTTCTCTATCATCCTTTTGGTGGTAGTAGCCGGTGTGAGTTCGCTCCATCATCCTTTTGGTGGTGGGTCTGTCATCTTGTTGACGTCAAATTGTGCAAGTGTTTGCTCTATCCACCTTTTGGTGGTAGTAGCCGGTGTGAGTTCGCTCCATCATCCTTTTGGTTGTGGGTTTGTCATCTTGTTGACGTCAGATTATGCAAGTGTTTTCTCTATCATCCTTTTGGTGGTAGTAGCCGGTGGGAGTTCACTTCATCATCCGATTGGTGGTGGGTATGTCATCTTGTTGAAGTCAGATTGTGCGAGTGTTTTCTCTATCATCCTTTTTGTGGTAGTAGTCGGTGTGAGTTCGCGCCATAATCCTTTTGGTTGTAGAGTCTGTCATCTTGTTGACATCAGATTGTGCGAGTATTTTCTCTATCATCCTTTTGGTGGTAATAGCCGGTGTGATTTTTCTTCATCATCTACTTGGTGGTGGGTATGTCATCTTGTTAAAGTCAGATTGTGCGAGTGTTTGCTCTATCATCCTATTGGTGGTAGTAGTCGGTGTGAGTTCGCTCCATCATCCGTTTGGTGGTTGGTCTATCATCTTGTTGATGACAAATTGTGCGAGTGTTAGTACTCGTCGTGAGTTTGCTCCATCAAACTTTTGGTGGTGGGTGTGTCATCTTGTTGATGTCAGATTGTGCGAGTGTTTGCTCTATCATCCTTTTGGTGGTAGGAGTCGGTGTGAATTCACTCCATCATCCGTTTGGTGGTGGGTCTTTCATCTTGTTGATGTCAGATTGTGCGAGTGTTTGCTCTATCATCCTTTTGGCGGTAGTAGCCGGTGTGAGTTCGCTCCATCAGCCTTTTGGTGGTGGGTCTTTTAGCTTTTTGATGTCAGATTGTGCGATTTTTTGCAATATCATCTTTGGGTGGTAGTATCCGGTGTGAGTTCGCTCCATCATCCTTTTGGTGGTGGGTCTGTCATCATGTTGACGTCAGATTATGCGAGTGTTTTCTCTATCATCCTTTTGGTGGTAGTAGCCGGTATGAGTTTGCTCCATCATCCTTTTGGTTGTGGGTTTGTCATCTTGTTGACGTCAGCTTGTGCAAGTGTTTTCTCGATCATCCTTTTGGTGGTAGTAGCCGGTGGGAGTTTGCTTCATCATCCGCTTGGTGGTGGGTATGTCATCTTGTTGAAGTCAGATTGTGCGAGTGTTTGCTCTATCATCCTTTTTGTGGTAGTAGCCGGTGTGTGTTCGCGCCGTAATCCTTTTGGTTGTGGGTCTCTCATCTTGTTGACGTCAGATTAGGCGAGTGTTTTCTCTATCATCCTTTTGGTGGTAGTAGCCGGTGTGAGTTTGCTCCATCATCCTTTTGATGGTGGGTCTCTCATCATGTTGACGTCATATTGTGCGAGTGTTTTCTCTATCATCCTTTTGGTGGTAGTAGCCGGTGTGAGTTCGCTCCATCATCCTTTTGGTGGTGGGTCTGTCATCATGTTGACGTCAGATTGTTCGAGTGTTTTCTCTATCATCCTTTTGGTGGTAGTAGCCGGTGGGAGTTCGCTTCATCATTCTCTTGGTGGTGGGTATGTCATCTTGTTGAAGTCAGATTGTGCGAGTGTTAGCTCTATCATCCTTTTTGTGATAGTAGCCGGTGTGAGTTCGCGCCATAATCCTTTTGGTTGTAGGGTACGTCATCTTGTTGACGTCAGATTGTGCGAGTATTTTCTCTATCATCCTTTTGGTGGTAATAGCCGATGTGAGTTTTCTTCATCATCTGCTTGGTGGTGGGTATGTCATCTTGTTGAAGTCAGATTGTGCGAGTGTTTGCTCTATCATCCTATTGGTGGTAGTAGTCAGTGTGAATTCACTCCATCCGTTTGGTGGTGGGTCTTTCATCTTGTTAATGTCAGATTGTGCGAGTGTTTGCTCTATCATCCTTTTGGTGGTAGTAGCCGGTGTGAGTTCGTTCCATCATCCTTTTGGTGGTGGGTCTGTCATCATGTTGACGTCAGATTATGCGAGTGTTTTCTCTATCATCCTTTTGGTGGTAGTAGCCGGTATGAGTTTGCTCCATCATCCTTTTGGTTGTGGGTTTGTCATCTTGTTGACGTCAGCTTGTGCAAGTGTTTTCTCGATCATCCTTTTGGTGGTAGTAGCCGGTGGGAGTTTGCTTCATCATCCGCTTGGTGGTGGGTATGTCATCTTGTTGAAGTCAGATTGTGCGAGTGTTTGCTCTATCATCCTTTTTGTGGTAGTAGCCGGTGTGTGTTCGCGCCGTAATCCTTTTGGTTGTGGGTCTCTCATCTTGTTGACGTCAGATTAGGCGAGTGTTTTCTCTATCATCCTTTTGGTGGTAGTAGCCGGTGTGAGTTCGCTCCATCATCCTTTTGGTGGTGGGTCTGTCATCATGTTGACGTCAGATTGTGCGAGTGTTTTCTCTATCATCCTTTTGGTGGTAGTAGCCGGTGGGAGTTCGCTTCATCATTCTCTTGGTGGTGGGTATGTCATCTTGTTGAAGTCAGATTGTGCGAGTGTTAGCTCTATCATCCTTTTTGTGATAGTAGCCGGTGTGAGTTCGCGCCATAATCCTTTTGGTTGTAGGGTACGTCATCTTGTTGACGTCAGATTGTGCGAGTATTTTCTCTATCATCCTTTTGGTGGTAATAGCCGGTGTGAGTTTTCTTCATCATCTGCTTGGTGGTGGGTATGTCATCTTGTTGAAGTCAGATTGTGCGAGTGTTTGCTCTATCATCCTATTGGTGGTAGTAGTCAGTGTGAATTCACTCCATCCGTTTGGTGGTGGGTCTTTCATCTTGTTAATGTCAGATTGTGCGAGTGTTTGCTCTATCATCCTTTTGGTGGTAGTAGCCGGTGTGAGTTCGCTCCATCATCCTTTTGGTGGTGGGTCTGTCATCATGTTGACGTCAGATTATGCGAGTGTTTTCTCTATCATCCTTTTGGTGGTAGTAGCCGGTATGAGTTTGCTCCATCATCCTTTTGGTTGTGGGTTTGTCATCTTGTTGACGTCAGCTTGTGCAAGTGTTTTCTCGATCATCCTTTTGGTGGTAGTAGCCGGTGGGAGTTTGCTTCATCATCCGCTTGGTGGTGGGTATGTCATCTTGTTGAAGTCAGATTGTGCGAGTGTTTGCTCTATCATCCTTTTTGTGGTAGTAGCCGGTGTGTGTTCGCGCCGTAATCCTTTTGGTTGTGGGTCTCTCATCTTGTTGACGTCAGATTAGGCGAGTGTTTTCTCTATCGTCCTTTTGGTGGTAGTAGCCGGTGTGAGTTCGCTCCATCATCCTTTTGATGGTGGGTCTCTCATCATGTTGACGTCATATTGTGCGAGTGTTTTCTCTATCATCCTTTTGGTGGTAGTAGCCGGTGTGAGTTCGCTCCATCATCCTTTTGGTGGTGGGTCTGTCATCATGTTGACGTCAGATTGTGCGAGTGTTTTCTCTATCATCCTTTTGGTGGTAGTAGCCGGTGGGAGTTCGCTTCATCATTCTCTTGGTGGTGGGTATGTCATCTTGTTGAAGTCAGATTGTGCGAATGTTAGCTCTATCATCCTTTTTGTGATAGTAGCCGGTGTGAGTTCGCGCCATAATCCTTTTGGTTGTAGGGTACGTCATCTTGTTGACGTCAGATTGTGCGAGTATTTTCTCTATCATCCTTTTGGTGGTAATAGCCGGTGTGAGTTTTCTTCATCATCTGCTTGGTGGTGGGTATGTCATCTTGTTGAAGTCAGATTGTGCGAGTGTTTGCTCTATCATCCTTTTGGTGGTAGTAGCCGGTGTGAGTTCGCTCCATCAGCCTTTTGGTGTTGGGTCTTTCAGCTTTTTAATGTCAGATTGTGCGAGTTTTTGCAATATCATCTTTTGGTGGTAGTAGCCGGTGTGAGTTCGCTCCATCATCCTTTTGGTGGTGGGTCTGTCATCATGTTGACGTCAGATTATGCGAGTGTTTTCTCTATCATCCTTTTGGTGGTAGTAGCCGGTATGAGTTTGCTCCATCATCCTTTTGGTTGTGGGTTTGTCATCTTGTTGACGTCTGCTTGTGCAAGTGTTTTCTTGATCATCCTTTTGGTGGTAGTAGCCGGTGGGAGTTCGCTTCATCATCCGCTTGGTGGTGGGTATGTCATCTTGTTGAAGTCAGATTGTGCGAGTGTTTGCTCTATCATCCTTTTTGTGGTAGTAGCCGGTGTGAGTTTGCGCCGTAATCCTTTTGGTTGTGGGTCTCTCATCTTGTTGACATCAGATTGTGCGAGTATTTTCTCTATCATCCTTTTGGTGGTAATAGCCGGTGTGATTTTTCTTCATCATCTACTTGGTGGTGGGTATGTCATCTTGTTAAAGTCAGATTGTGCGAGTGTTTGCTCTATCATCCTATTGGTGGTAGTAGTCGGTGTGAGTTCGCTCCATCATCCGTTTGGTGGTTGGTCTATCATCTTGTTGATGACAAATTGTGCGAGTGTTAGTACTCGTCGTGAGTTTGCTCCATCATCCTTTTGGTGGTGGGTCTGTCATCATGTTGACGTCAGATTATGCGAGTGTTTTCTCTATCATCCTTTTGGTGGTAGTAGCCGGTATGAGTTTGCTCCATCATCCTTTTGGTTGTGGGTTTGTCATCTTGTTGACGTCAGCTTGTGCAAGTGTTTTCTCGATCATCCTTTTGGTGGTAGTAGCCGGTGGGAGTTTGCTTCATCATCCGCTTGGTGGTGGGTATGTCATCTTGTTGAAGTCAGATTGTGCGAGTGTTTGCTCTATCATCCTTTTTGTGGTAGTAGCCGGTGTGTGTTCGCGCCGTAATCCTTTTGGTTGTGGGTCTCTCATCTTGTTGACGTCAGATTAGGTGAGTGTTTTCTCTATCATCCTTTTGGTGGTAGTAGCCGGTGTGAGTTTGCTCCATCATCCTTTTGATGGTGGGTCTCTCATCATGTTGACGTCATATTGTGCGAGTGTTTTCTCTATCATCCTTTTGGTGGTAGTAGCCGGTGTGAGTTCGCTCCATCATCCTTTTGGTGGTGGGTCTGTCATCATGTTGACGTCAGATTGTTCGAGTGTTTTCTCTATCATCCTTTTGGTGGTAGTAGCCGGTGGGAGTTCGCTTCATCATTCTCTTGGTGGTGGGTATGTCATCTTGTTGAAGTCAGATTGTGCGCGTGTTAGCTCTATCATCCTTTTTGTGATAGTAGCCGGTGTGAGTTCGCGCCATAATCCTTTTGGTTGTAGGGTACGTCATCTTGTTGACGTCAGATTGTGCGAGTATTTTCTCTATCATCCTTTTGGTGGTAATAGCCGATGTGAGTTTTCTTCATCATCTGCTTGGTGGTGGGTATGTCATCTTGTTGAAGTCAGATTGTGCGAGTGTTTGCTCTATCATCCTATTGGTGGTAGTAGTCAGTGTGAATTCACTCCATCCGTTTGGTGGTGGGTCTTTCATCTTGTTAATGTCAGATTATGCGAGTGTTTGCTCTATCATCCTTTTGGTGGTAGTAGCCGGTGTGAGTTCGCTCCATCATCCTTTTGGTGGTGGGTCTGTCATCATGTTGACGTCAGATTATGCGAGTGTTTTCTCTATCATCCTTTTGGTGGTAGTAGCCGGTATGAGTTTGCTCCATCATCCTTTTGGTTGTGGGTTTGTCATCTTGTTGACGTCAGCTTGTGCAAGTGTTTTCTCGATCATCCTTTTGGTGGTAGTAGCCGGTGGGAGTTTGCTTCATCATCCGCTTGGTGGTGGGTATGTCATCTTGTTGAAGTCAGATTGTGCGAGTGTTTGCTCTATCATCCTTTTTGTGGTAGTAGCCGGTGTGTGTTCGCGCCGTAATCCTTTTGGTTGTGGGTCTCTCATCTTGTTGACGTCAGATTAGGCGAGTGTTTTCTCTATCATCCTTTTGGTGGTAGTAGCCGGTGTGAGTTCGCTCCATCATCCTTTTGGTGGTGGGTCTGTCATCATGTTGACGTCAGATTGTGCGAGTGTTTTCTCTATCATCCTTTTGGTGGTAGTAGCCGGTGGGAGTTCGCTTCATCATTCTCTTGGTGGTGGGTATGTCATCTTGTTGAAGTCAGATTGTGCGAGTGTTAGCTCTATCATCCTTTTTGTGATAGTAGCCGGTGTGAGTTCGCGCCATAATCCTTTTGGTTGTAGGGTACGTCATCTTGTTGACGTCAGATTGTGCGAGTATTTTCTCTATCATCCTTTTGGTGGTAATAGCCGGTGTGAGTTTTCTTCATCATCTGCTTGGTGGTGGGTATGTCATCTTGTTGAAGTCAGATTGTGCGAGTGTTTGCTCTATCATCCTATTGGTGGTAGTAGTCAGTGTGAATTCACTCCATCCGTTTGGTGGTGGGTCTTTCATCTTGTTAATGTCAGATTGTGCGAGTGTTTGCTCTATCATCCTTTTGGTGGTAGTAGCCGGTGTGAGTTCGCTCCATCATCCTTTTGGTGGTGGGTCTGTCATCATGTTGACGTCAGATTATGCGAGTGTTTTCTCTATCATCCTTTTGGTGGTAGTAGCCGGTATGAGTTTGCTCCATCATCCTTTTGGTTGTGGGTTTGTCATCTTGTTGACGTCAGCTTGTGCAAGTGTTTTCTCGATCATCCTTTTGGTGGTAGTAGCCGGTGGGAGTTTGCTTCATCATCCGCTTGGTGGTGGGTATGTCATCTTGTTGAAGTCAGATTGTGCGAGTGTTTGCTCTATCATCCTTTTTGTGGTAGTAGCCGGTGTGTGTTCGCGCCGTAATCCTTTTGGTTGTGGGTCTCTCATCTTGTTGACGTCAGATTAGGCGAGTGTTTTCTCTATCGTCCTTTTGGTGGTAGTAGCCGGTGTGAGTTCGCTCCATCATCCTTTTGATGGTGGGTCTCTCATCATGTTGACGTCATATTGTGCGAGTGTTTTCTCTATCATCCTTTTGGTGGTAGTAGCCGGTGTGAGTTCGCTCCATCATCCTTTTGGTGGTGGGTCTGTCATCATGTTGACGTCAGATTGTGCGAGTGTTTTCTCTATCATCCTTTTGGTGGTAGTAGCCGGTGGGAGTTCGCTTCATCATTCTCTTGGTGGTGGGTATGTCATCTTGTTGAAGTCAGATTGTGCGAGTGTTAGCTCTATCATCCTTTTTGTGATAGTAGCCGGTGTGAGTTCGCGCCATAATCCTTTTGGTTGTAGGGTACGTCATCTTGTTGACGTCAGATTGTGCGAGTATTTTCTCTATCATCCTTTTGGTGGTAATAGCCGGTGTGAGTTTTCTTCATCATCTGCTTGGTGGCGGGTATGTCATCTTGTTGAAGTCAGATTGTGCGAGTGTTTGCTCTATCATCCTTTTGGTGGTAGTAGCCGGTGTGAGTTCGCTCCATCAGCCTTTTGGTGTTGGGTCTTTCAGCTTTTTAATGTCAGATTGTGCGAGTTTTTGCAATATCATCTTTTGGTGGTAGTAGCCGGTGTGAGTTCGCTCCATCATCCTTTTGGTGGTGGGTCTGTCATCATGTTGACGTCAGATTATGCGAGTGTTTTCTCTATCATCCTTTTGGTGGTAGTAGCCGGTATGAGTTTGCTCCATCATCCTTTTGGTTGTGGGTTTGTCATCTTGTTGACGTCTGCTTGTGCAAGTGTTTTCTTGATCATCCTTTTGGTGGTAGTAGCCGGTGGGAGTTCGCTTCATCATCCGCTTGGTGGTGGGTATGTCATCTTGTTGAAGTCAGATTGTGCGAGTGTTTGCTCTATCATCCTTTTTGTGGTAGTAGCCGGTGTGAGTTTGCGCCGTAATCCTTTTGGTTGTGGGTCTCTCATCTTGTTGACATCAGATTGTGCGAGTATTTTCTCTATCATCCTTTTGGTGGTAATAGCCGGTGTGATTTTTCTTCATCATCTACTTGGTGGTGGGTATGTCATCTTGTTAAAGTCAGATTGTGCGAGTGTTTGCTCTATCATCCTATTGGTGGTAGTAGTCGGTGTGAGTTCGCTCCATCATCCGTTTGGTGGTTGGTCTATCATCTTGTTGATGACAAATTGTGCGAGTGTTAGTACTCGTCGTGAGTTTGCTCCATCAAACTTTTGGTGGTGGGTGTGTCATCTTGTTGATGTCAGATTGTGCGAGTGTTTGCTCTATCATCCTTTTGGTGGTAGGAGTCGGTGTGAATTCACTCCATCATCCGTTTGGTGGTGGGTCTTTCATCTTGTTGATGTCAGATTGTGTGAGTGTTTGCTCTATCATCCTTTTGGTGGTAGTAGCAGATGTGAGTTTGCTCCATCATCCTTATGGTGGTGTTTCTATCATCTTGTTGATGTCAGATTGTGTGAGTATTTGCTCTATCATCCTTATGGTGGTAGTAGCCGGTGTGAGTTGGCTCCGTCATCCTTTTGGTGGTGGGTCTGTCATCTTGTTGATGTCAGATTGTGCGAGTGTCTTGATATACCATCCTTTTGGTGGTAGTAGCTGGTGTGTGTTAGCTCCATCAACCTTATGGTGGTGTATCTATTATCATGTTGATATCACATTATGCGAGTGTTTGCTCTATCATCCTTTTGGTGGTAGTAGCCGGTGTGAGTTTGCTCCATCATCCTTTTGGTGGTGGGTCTGCCATCATGTTGACGTCTAATTATGCGAGTGTTTTCTCTATCATCCTTTTGGTGGTAGTAGCCGGTATGAGTTCGCTCCATCATCCTTTTGGTTGTGGGTTTGTCATCTTGTTGACGTCAGATTGTACAAGTGTTTTCTCTATCATCCTTTTGGTGGTAGTAGCCGGTGGGAGATCGCTTCATCATCCGCTAGGTGTTGGGTATGTCATCTTGTTGAAGTCATATTGTGCGAGTGTTTGTTCTATCATCCTTTTTGTGGTAGTAGCCAGTGTGAGTTCGCGCCATAATCCTTTTGGTTGTGGGTCTGTCATCTTGTTGACGTCAGATTGTGCGAGTATTTTCTCTATCATCCTTTTGGTGGTAGTAGCCGGTGTGAGTTTGCTGCATCATCCTTTTGGTGGTGGGTCTGTCATGTTGTTGACGTCAGATTGTGCGAGTGTTTTCTCTATCATCCTTTTGGTGGTAGTAGCCGGTGTGAGTTTTCTTCATCATCTGCTTGGTGGTGTGTCTATCATCTTGTTGATGTCAGATTGTGTGAGTGTTTGTTCTATCATCCTATTGGTGGTAGTAGCCCGTGTGAGTTGCCTCCGTCATCCTTTTTGGCGGTGGGTCTGCATCTTATTGATGTCACATTGTGCGAGTGTTCTGATCTATCATCCTTTTGGTGGTAGTAGCCAGTGTGTGTTGGCCCCATCCACCTTATGGTGGTGTGTCTATCATCTTGTTGATGTCAGATTCTGCGAGTGTTTGCTCTATCATCCTTTTGGTGGTAGTAGCCTGTGTGAGTTCACAACGTCATCCTTTTGGTGGTGGGTCTGTCATCGTAGTGATGTCAGATTGTGCGAGTGTTTTCCTCTTTCATCCCTTTGGTGGTGGTAGTCGGTGTGAGTTAGCTCCATCATCCTTACGGTGGTGTGTCTATCATCTAGTTGACGTCAGATTTTGCGAGTGTTTGCTCTATCATCCTTTTGGGGGTTGTAGCCGGTGTGAGTTCGCTCCATCAGCCTTTTGGTGGTAGGTCTTTCATCTTTTTAATGTTGGATTGTGCGAGTTTTTGCAATATCATCTTTTGGTGGTAGTAGTCGGTGTGAGTTCGCTCCATCATCCTTTTGTTGGTGGGTCTATCATTTTGTTGATGTCATATTGTGCGAGTGTTTTCTCTATCAACCATTTGGTGGTAGTAGCCGGTGTGAGTTCGCTCCATCATCCTGTTGGTTGTGGGTTTGTCATCTTGTTGACGTCAGATTGTGCAAGTGTTTTCTCTATCATCCTTTTGGTGGTAGTAGCCGGTGGGAGTTCGCTTCATCATCCAATTGGTGGTGGGTATGCCATCTTGTTGAAGTCAGATTGTGCGAGTGTTTGATCTATCATCCTTTTTGTGGTAGTAGCCGGTGTGAGTTCGCGCCATAATCCTTTTGGTTATGGGCCTCTCATCTTGTTGACGTCAGATTGTGCGAGTGTTTTCTCTATTATCCTTTTGGTGGTAGTAGCCGGTGTGAGTTTGCTCCATCATCCTTTTGGTGGTGGGTCTGTCATCTTGTTGATGTCAATGTGTGCGAGTGTTTGCTCTATCAACCATTTGGTGGTAGTAGCCGGTGTGAGTTTGCTCCATCATCCTTTTGGTTGTGGGTTTGTCATCTTGATGACGTCAGGCTGTGCAAGTATTTTCTCTATCATCCTTTTGGTGGTAGTAGCCGGTGGGAGTTCACTTCATCATCTGCTTGGTGGTGGGTATGTCATCTTGTTAAAGTCAGATTATGCGAGTGTTTGCTCTATCATCCTTTTTGTGGTAGTAGGCGGTGTGAGTTCGCGCCATAATCCTTTTGGTTGGAGGGTCTGTCATCTTGTTGACGTCAGATTGTGCGAGTATTTTCTCTATCATCCTTATGGTGGTAGTAGCCGGTGTGAGTTTTCTTCATCATCTGCTTGGTGGTTGGTATGTCATCTTGTTGAAGTCAGATTGTGGGAGTGTTTGCTCTATCATCCTATTGGTGGTAGTAGCCGGTGTGAGTTCGCTCCATCATCCTTTTTATGGTGGGTCTGTCATCTTGTTTATGACAAATTGTGCGAGTGTTAGTACTCGGTGTGAGTTTGCTCCATCAAACTTTTGGTGGTGGGTCTGTCATCTTGTTGATGTCAGATTGTGCGAGTGTTTCCTCTATCATTATTTTGGTGGTAGGAGTCGGTGTGAATTAACTCCATCATCCGTTTGGTGGTGGGTCTTTCATCTTGTTGATGTCAGATTGTGCGAGTGTTTGCTCCATCATCCTTTTGGTGGTAGTAGCCGATGTGAGTTCGCTCCATCAACCTTTTGGTGGTGGGTCTTTCAGCTTTTTGATGTCAGATTGTGCGAGTTTTTGCAATATCATCTTTTGGTGGTAGTAGCCGGTGTGAGTTCGCACCATCATCCTTTTGGCGGTGAGTCTGTCATTTTGTTGTTGTCAAATTGTGCGAGTGTTTGTTGTATCAACCTTTTGGTGGTAGTAGCCGGTGTGTGTTCGCTCCATCATCCTTTTGGTTGTGGGTTTGTCATCTTGTTAATGTCAGATTATGCAAGTGTTTTCTCTATCATCCTTTTGGTGGTAGTAGCCGGTGGGAGTTTGCTTCATCATCCGCTTGGTGGTGGGTATGTCATCTTGTTGAAGTCAGATTGTGCGAGTGTTTGCTCTATCATCCTTTTTGTGGTAATAACCGGTGTGAGTTCGCGCCATAATCCTTTTGGTTGTGGGTCTCTCATCTTGTTGACGTCAGATTGTGCAAGTGTTTTCTCTATAATCCTTTTGGTGGTAGTAGCCGGTGTGAGTTCGCTCCATCATCCTTTTGGTGGTGGGTCTGTCATCTTGTTGACGTCAAATTATGCGAGTGTTTGCTCTATCCACCTTTTGGTGGTAGTAGCCGGTGTGAGTTGGCTCCATCATCCTTTTGGTTGTGGGTTTGTCATCTTGTTGAAGTCAGATTGTGCGAGTGTTTGCTCTATCATCCTTTTTGTGGTAATAGCCGGTGTGAGTTCGTGCCATAATCCTTTTGGTTGTGGGTCTCTCATCTTGTTGACGGTAGATTGTGCAAGTGTTTTCTCTATCATCCTTTTGGTGGTAGTAGCCGGTGTGAGTTCTCTCCATCATCCTTTTGGTGGTGGGTCTGTCATCTTGTTGACGTCAAATTGTGCGAGTGTTTGCTCTATCCACCTTTTGGTGGTAGTAGCCGGTGTGAGTTTGCTCCATCATCCTTTTGGTTGTGGGTTTGTCATCTTGTTGACGTCAGATTATGCAAGTGTTTTCTCTGTCATCCTTTTGGTGGTAGTAGCCGGTGGGAGTTCACTTCATCATCCGATTGGTGGTGGGTATGTCATCTTGTTGAAGTCAGATTGTGCGAGTGTTTTCTCTATCATCCTTTTTGTGGTAGTAGTCGGCGTGAGTTCGCGCCATAATCCTTTTGGTTGTAGAGTCTGTCATCTTGTTGACATCAGATTGTGCGAGTATTTTCTCTATCATCCTTTTGGTGGTAATAGCCGGTGTGATTTTTCTTCATCATCTACTTGGTGGTGGGTATGTCATCTTGTTAAAGTCAGATTGTGCGAGTGTTTGCTCTATCATCCTATTGGTGGTAGTAGTCGGTGTGAGTTCGCTCCATCATCCGTTTGGTGGTTGGTCTATCATCTTGTTGATGACAAATTGTGCGAGTGTTAGTACTCGTCGTGAGTTTGCTCCATCAAACTTTTGGTGGTGGGTGTGTCATCTTGTTGATGTCAGATTGTGCGAGTGTTTGCTCTATCATCCTTTTGGTGGTAGGAGTCGGTGTGAATTCACTCCATCATCCGTTTGGTGGTGGGTCTTTCATCTTGTTGATGTCAGATTGTGCGTGTTTGCTCTATCATCCTTTTGGCGGTAGTAGCCGGTGTGAGTTCGCTCCATCAGCCTTTTGGTGGTGGGTCTTTTAGCTTTTTGATGTCAGATTGTGCGAGTTTTTGCAATATCATCTTTGGGTGGTAGTATCCGGTGTGAGTTCGCTCCATCATCCTTTTGGTGGTGGGTCTGTCATCATGTTGACGTCAGATTATGCGAGTGTTTTCTCTATCATCCTTTTGGTGGTAGTAGCCGGTATGAGATTGCTCCGTCATCCTTTTGGTTGTGGGTTTGTCATCTTGTTGACGTCAGCTTGTGCAAGTGTTTTCTCGATCATCCTTTTGGTGGTAGTAGCCGGTGGGAGTTTGCTTCATCATCCGCTTGGTGGTGGGTATGTCATCTTGTTGAAGTCAGATTGTGCGAGTGTTTGCTCTATCATCCTTTTTGTGGTAGTAGCCGGTGTGTGTTCGCGCCGTAATCCTTTTGGTTGTGGGTCTCTCATCTTGTTGACGTCAGATTAGGCGAGTGTTTTCTCTATCATCCTTTTGGTGGTAGTAGCCGGTGTGAGTTCGCTCCATCATCCTTTTGATGGTGGTTCTTTCATCTTGTTGATGTCAGATTGTGCGAGTGTTTTCTCTATCATCCTTTTGGTGGTAGTAGCCGGTGTGAGTTCGCTCCATCATCCTTTTGGTGGTGGGTCTGTCATCATGTTGACGTCAGATTGTGCGAGTGTTTTCTCTATCATCCTTTTGTTGGTAGTAGCCGGTGGGAGTTCGCTTCATCATTCTCTTGGTGGTGGGTATGTCATCTTGTTGAAGTCAGATTGTGCGAGTGTTAGCTCTATCATCCTTTTTGTGATAGTAGCCGGTGTGAGTTCGCGCCATAATCCTTTTGGTTGTAGGGTACGTCATCTTGTTGACGTCAGATTGTGCGAGTATTTTCTCTATCATCCTTTTGGTGGTAATAGTCGGTGTGAGTTTTCTTCATCATCTGCTTGGTGGTGGGTATGTCATCTTGTTGAAGTCAGATTGTGCGAGTGTTTGCTCTATCATCCTATTGGTGGTAGTAGTCAGTGTGAATTCACTCCATCCGTTTGGTGGTGGGTCTTTCATCTTGTTGATGTCAGATTGTGCGAGTGTTTGCTCTATCATCCTTTTGGTGGTAGTAGCCGGTGTGAGTTCGCTCCATCAGCCTTTTGGTGTTGGGTCTTTCAGCTTTTTAATGTCAGATTGTGCGAGTTTTTGCAATATCATCTTTTAGTGGTAGTAGCCGGTGTGAGTTTGCTCCATCATCCTTTTGGTGGTGGGTCTTTCATCATGTTGACGTCAGATTATGCGAGTGTTTTCTCTATCATCCTTTTGGTGGTAGTAGCCGGTATGAGTTTGCTCCATCATCCTTTTGGTTGTGGGTTTGTCATTTTGTTGACGTCTGCTTGTGCAAGTGTTTTCTTGATCATCCTTTTGGTGGTAGTTGCCGGTGGGAGTTCGCTTCATCATCCGCTTGGTGGTGGGTATGTCATCTTGTTGAAGTCAGATTGTGCGAGTGTTTGCTCTATCATCCTTTTTGTGGTAGTAGCCGGTGTGAGTTTGCGCCGTAATCCTTTTGGTGGTGGGTCTGTCATCATGTTGACGTCAGATTGTGCAAGTATTTTTTCTATCATCCTTTTGGTGGTAGTAGCCGGTGTGAGTTCGCTCCATCATCCTTTTGGTAGTGGGTCTGTCATCATGTTGACGTCAGATTATGCGAGTGTTTTCTCTTTCATCCTTTTGGTGGTAGTAGCCGGTATGAGTTTGCTCCATCATACTATTGGTTGTGGGTTTGTCATCTTGTTGACGTCAGATTGTGCAAGTGTTTTCTCTATCATCCTTTTGGTGTTAGTAGCCGGTGGGAGTTTGCTTCATCATCCGCTTGGTGGTGGGTATGTCATCTTGTTGAAGTCAGATTGTGCGAGTGTTTGCTCTATCATCCTTTTTATGGTAGTAGCCGGTGTGAGTTCGCGCCATAATCCTTTTGGTTGTAGGGTCTGTCATCTTGTTGACGTCAGATTGTGCGAGTATTTTCACTATCATCCTTTTGGTGCTAATAGCCGGTGTGAGTTTTCTTCATCATCTGCTTGGTGGTTGGTATGCCATGTTTTTGAAGTCAGATTGTGCGAGTGTTTGCTCTATCATCCTATTGGTGGTAGTAGTCAGTGTGAGTTCGCTCCATCATCCGTTTGGATGTGGGTCTGTCATCTTGTTGATGACAAATTGTGCGAGTGTTAGTACTTGGTGTGAGTTTGCTCCATCAAACTTTTGGTGGTGGGTCTGTCATCTTGTTGTTGTCAGATTGTGCGAGTGTTTGCTATATCATCCTTTTGGTGGTAGGAGTCGGTGTGAATTCACTCCATCGTCCGTTTGGTGGTGGGTCTTTCATCTTGTTGATGTCACATTTTGCGAGTGTTTGCTCTATCATCCTTTTGGTGATTGTTGCCGGTGTGAGTTCGCTCCATCAGCCTTTTGGTGGTGGGTCTTTCAGCTTTTCGATGTCAAATTATGCGAGGTTTTGCAATATCATCTTTTGGTGGTAGTAGCCGGTGTGAGTTCGCTCCATCATCCTTTTGGTGGTGGGTCTGTCATCATGTTGACGTCAGATTATGTGAGTGTTTTCTCTATCATCCTTTTGGTGGTAGTAGCCGGTATGAGTTCGCTCCATCATCCTTTTGGTTGTGGGTTTGTCATCTTGTTGACGTCAGCTTGTGCAAGTGTTTTCTCGATCATCCTTTTGGTGGTAGTAGCCGGTGGAAGTTCGCTTCATCATCCGCTTGGTGGTGGGTATGTCATCTTCTTGAAGTCAGATTGTGCGAGTGTTTGCTCTATCATCCTTTTTGTGGTAGTAGCCAGTGTGAGTCCGCGTCGTAATCCTTTTGGTTGTGAGTCTGTCATTTGTTAACGTCAGATTGTGCGAGTGTTTTTTCTATCATCCTTTTGGTGGTAGTAGCCGGTGTGAGTTCGCTCCATCATCCTTTTGGTGGTGGGTCTGTCATCATGTTGACGTCAGATTGTGCAAGTATTTTTTCTATCATCCTTTTCGTGGTAGTAGCCGGTGTGAGTTCGCTCCATCATCCTTTTGGTAGTGGGTCTGTCATCATGTTGACGTCAGATTGTGCGAGTGTTTTCTCTATCATCCTTTTGGTGGTAGTAGCCGGTATGAGTTTGCTCCATCATACTATTGGTTGTGGGTTTGTCATCTTGTTGACGTCAAATTGTGCAAGTGTTTTCTCTATCATCCTTTTGGTGTTAGTAGCCGGTGGGAGTTTGCTTCATCATCCGCTTGGTGGTGGGTATGTCATCTTGTTGAAGTCAGATTGTGCGAGTGTTTGCTCTATCATCCTTTTTGTGGTAGTAGGCGGTGTGAGTTCGCGCCATAATCCTTTTGGTTGTAGGGTCTGTCATCTTGTTGACGTCAGATTGTGCGAGTATTTTCACTATCATCCTTTTGGTGGTAATAGCCGGTGTAAGTTTTCTTCATCATCTGCTTGGTGGTGGGTATGTCATGTTTTTGAAGTCAGATTTTGCGAGTGTTTGCTCTATCATCCTATTTGTGGTAGTTGTCGGTGTGAGTTCGCTCCATCATCCGTTTGGTGGTGGGTCTGTCATCTTGTTGATGACAAATTGTGCAAGTGTTAGTACTTGGTGTGAGTTTGCTCCATCAAACTTTTGGTGGTGGGTCTGTCATCTTGTTGTTGTCAGATTGTGCGAGTGTTTGCTATATCATCCTTTTGGTGGTAGGAGTCGGTGTGAATTCACTCCATCATCCGTTTGGTGGTGGGTCTTTCATCTTGTTGATGTCATATTGTGCTAGTGTTTGCTCTATCATCCTTTTGGTGGTAGTTGCCGGTGTGAGTTCGCTCCATCAGCCTTTTGGTGGTGGGTCTTTCAGCTTTTTGATGTCAGATTATGTGAGGTTTTGCAATATCATCTTTTGGTGGTAGTAGCCGGTGTGAGTTCGCTCCATCATCCTTTTGGTGGTGGGTCTGTCATCATGTTGACGTCAGAATATGTGAGTGTTTTCTCTATCATCCTTTTGGTGGTAGTAGCCGGTATGAGTTCACTCCATCATCCTTTTGGTTGTGGGTTTGTCATCTTGTTGACGTCAGCTTGTGCAAGTGTTTTCTCGATCATCCTTTTGGTGGTAGTAGCCGGTGGGAGTTCGCTTCATCATCCGCTTGGTGGTGGGTATGTCATCTTCTTGAAGTCAGATTGTGCGAGTGTTTTCTCTATCATCCTTTTTGTGGTAGTAGCCAGTGTGAGTCCGCGTCGTAATCCTTTTGGTTGTGAGTCTGTCATCTTGTTAACGTCAGATTGTGCGAGTGTTTTTTCTATCATCCTTTTGGTGGTAGTAGCCGGTGTGAGTTCGCTCCATCATCCTTTTGGTGGTGGGTCTGTCATCATGTTGACGTCAGATTGTGCAAGTATTTTTTCTATCATCCTTTTGGTGGTAGTAGCCGGTGTGAGTTTGCTCCATCATCCTTTTGGTAGTGGGTCTGTCATCATGTTGACGTCAGATTGTGCGAGTGTTTTCTCTATCATCCTTTTGGTGGTAGTAGCCGGTATGAGTTTGCTCCATCATACTATTGGTTGTGGGTTTGTCATCTTGTTGACGTCAGATTATGCAAGTGTTTTCTCTATCATCCTTTTGGTGTTAGTAGCCGGTGGGAGTTTGTTTCATCATCCGCTTGGTGGTGGGTATGTCATCTTGTTAAAGTCAGATTGTGCGAGTGTTTGCTCTATCATCCTTTTTGTGGTAGTAGCCGGTGTGAGTTCGCGTCACAATCATTTTGGTTGTAGGGTCTGTCATCTTGTTGACGTCAGATTGTGCGAGTATTTTCACTATCATCCTTTTGGTGGTAATAGCCGGTGTGAGTTTTCTTCATCATCTGCTTGGTGGTGGGTATGTCATGTTTTTGAAGTCAGATTGTGCGAGTGTTTGTTCTATCATCCTATTGGTGGTAGTAGTCGGTGTGAGTTCGCTCCATCATCCGTTTAGTGGTGGGTCTGTCATCTTGTTGATGACAAATTGTGCGAGTGTTAGTACTTGGTGTGAGTTTGCTCCATCAAACTTTTGGTGGGGGGTCTGTCATCTTGTTGATGTCAGATTGTGCGAGTGTTTGCTCTATCATCCTTTTGGTGGTAGGAGTCGGTGTGAATTCACTCCATCATCCGTTTGGTGCTGGGTCTTTCATCTTGTTGATGTCAGATTGTGCGAGTGTTTGCTCTATCATCCTTTTGGTGGTTGTTGCCGGTGTGAGTTCGCTCCATCAGCCTTTTGGTGGTGGGTCTTTCAGCTTTTCGATGTCAGATTATGCGAGGTTTTGCAATATCATCTTTTGGTGGTAGTAGCCGGTGTGAGTTCGCTCCATCATCCTTTTGGTGGTGGGTCTGTCATCATGTTGACGTCAGACTATGTGAGTGTTTTCTCTATCATCCTTTTGGTGGTAGTAGCCGGTATGAGTTTGCTCCATCATCCTTTTGGTTGTGGGTTTGCCATCTTGTTGACGTCAGCTTGTGCAAGTGTTTTCTCGATCATCCTTTTGGTGGTAGTAGCCGGTGGGAGTTCGCTTCATCATCCGCTTGGTGGTGGGTATGTCATCTTGTTGAAGTCAGATTGTGCGAGTCATTGCTTTATCATCCTTTTTGTGGTAGTAGCCGGTGTGAGTCTGCGCCGTAATCCTTTTGGTTGTGGGTCTGTCATCTTGTTGACGTTAGATTGTGCGGGTGTTTTCTCTATCATCCTTTTGGTGGTAGTAGCCGGTGTGAGTTTTCTCCATCATCCTTTTGGTGGTGGGTCTGTCATCATGTTGACGTCAGATTGTGCGAGTGTTTTCTCTATCATCCTTTTGGTGGTAGTAGCCGGTGTGAGTTCGCTCCATCATCCTTTTGGTAGTGGGTTTGTCATCATGTTGACGTCAGATTGTGCGAGTGTTTTCCCTATCATCTTTTTGGTGGTAGTAGCCGGTATGAGTTTGCTCCATCATACTATTGATTGTGGGTTTGTCATCTTGTTGACGTCAGATTGTGCAAGTGTTTTCTCTATCATCCTTTTGGTGGTAGTAGCCGGTGGGAGTTTGCTTCATCATCCGCATGGTGGTGGGTATGTCATCTTGTTGAAGTCAGATTGTGCGAGTGTTTGCTCTATCATCCTTTTTGTGGTAGTAGCCGGTGTGAGTCCGCGTCGTAATCCTTTTGGTTGTGAGTCTGTCATCTTGTTGACGTCAGATTCTGCGAGTGTTTTCTCTATCAACCTTTTGGTGGTAGTAGCCGGTGTGAGTTCGCTCCATCATCCTTTTGGTGGTGGGTCTGTCATCATGTTGATGTCAGATTGTGCGAGTATTTTTTCTATCATCCTTTTGGTGGTAGTAGCCGGTGTGAGTTCGCTCCATCATCCTTTTGGTAGTGGGTCTGTCATCATGTTGACGTCAGATTGTGCGAGTGTTTTCTCTATCATCCTTTTGGTGTTAGTAGCCGGTGGGAGTTCGCTTCATCATCCGCTTGGTGATGGGTATGTCATCTTGTTGAAGTCAGATTGTGCGAGTGTTTGCTCTATCATCCTTTTTGTGGTAGTAGCCGGTGTGAGTTCGCGCCATAATCCTTTTGGTTGTAGGGTCTGTCATCTTGTTGACGTCAGATTGTGCGAGTATTTTCACTATCATCCTTTTGGTGGTAATAGCCGGTGTGAGTTTTCTTCATCGTCTGCTTGGTGGTGGGTATGTCATCTTTTTGAAGTCAGATTGTGCGAGTGTTTGCTCTATCATCCTATTGGTGGTAGTAGTCGGTGTGAGTTCGCTCCATCATCCGTTTGGTGGTGGGTCTGTCATCATGTTGATGACAAATTGTGCGAGTGTTAGTACTTGGTGTGAGTTTGCTCCATCAAACTTTTGGTGGTGGGTCTGTCATCTTGTTGATGTCAAATTGTGCAAGTGTTTGCTCTATCATCCTTTTGGTGGTAGGAGTCGGTGTGAATTCACTCCATCATTCGTTTGGTGGTGGGTCTTTCATCTTGTTGATGTCAGATTGTGCGAGTGTTTGCTCTATCATCCTTTTGGTGGTAGTTGCCGGTGTGAGTTCGCTCCATCAGCCTTTTGGTGGTGGGTCTTTCAGCTTTTTGATGTCAGATTGATCGAGTTTTTGCAATATCATCTTTTGGTGGTAGTAGCCGGTGTGAGTTTGCTCCATCATCCTTTTGGTGGTGGGTCTGTCATCATGTTGACGTCAGATTATATGAGTGTTTTCTCTATCATCCTTTTGGTGGTAGTAGCCGGTATGAGTTCGCTCCATCATCCTTTTGGTTGTGGGTTTGTTATCTTGTTGACGTCAGCTTGTGCAAGTGTTTTCTCGATCATCCTTTTGGTGGTAGTAGCCGGTGGGAGTTCGCTTCATCATCCGCTTGGTGGTGGGTATGTCATCTTCTTGAAGTCAGATTGTGCGAGTGTTTGCTCTATCATCCTTTTTGTGGTAGTAGCCAGTGTGAGTCCGCGTCGTAATCCTTTTGGTTGTGAGTCTGTCATCTTGTTAACGTCAGATTGTGCGAGTGTTTTTTCTATCATCCTTTTGGTGGTAGTAGCCGGTGTGAGTTCGCTCCATCATCCTTTTGGTGGTGGGTCGGTCATCATGTTGACGTCAGATTGTGCAAGTATTTTTTCTATCATCCTTTTGGTGGTAGTAGCCGGTGTGAGTTCGCTCCATCATCCTTTTGGTAGTGGGTCTGTCATCATGTTGACGTGAGATTGTGCGAGTGTTTTCTCTATCATCCTTTTGGTGGTAGTAGCCGGTATGAGTTTGCTCCATCATACTATTGGTTGTGGGTTTGTCATCTTGTTGACGTCAGATTGTGCAAGTGTTTTCTCTATCATCCTTTTGGTGTTAGTAGCCGGTGGGAGTTTGCTTCATCATCCGCTTGGTGGTGGGTATGTCATCTTGTTGAAGTCAGATTGTGCGAGTGTTTGCTCTATCATCCTTTTTGTAGTAGTAGCCGGTGTGAGTTCGCGCCATAATCCTTTTGGTTGTAGGGTCTGTGATCTTGTTGACGTCAGATTGTGCGAGTATTTTCACTATCATCCTTTTGGTGGTAATAGCCGGTGTGAGTTTTCTTCATCATCTGCTTGGTGGTGGGTATGTCATGTTTTTGAAGTCAGATTGTGCGAGTGTTTGCTCTATCATCCTATTGGTGGTAGTAGTCGGTGTGAGTTCGCTCCATCATCCGTTTGGTGGTGGGTCTGTCATCTTGTTGATGACAAATTGTGCAAGTGTTAGTACTTGGTGTGAGTTTGCTCCATCATACTTTTGGTGGTGGGTCTGTCATCTTGTTGTTGTCAGATTGTGCGAGTGTTTGCTATATCATCCTTTTGGTGGTAGGAGTCGGTGTGAATTCACTCCATCATCCGTTTGGTGGTGGGTCTTTCATCTTGTTGATGTCAGATTGTGCGAGTGTTTGCTCTATCATCCTTTTGGTGGTTGTTGCCGGTGTGAGTTCGCTCCATCAGCCTTTTGGTGGTGGGTCTTTCAGCTTTTCGATGTCAGATTTGCGAGGTTTTGCAATATCATCTTTTGGTGGTAGTAGCCGGTGTGAGTTCGCTCCATCATTCTTTTGGTGGTGGGTCTGTCATCATGTTGACGTCAGACTATTGAGTGTTTTCTCTGTCATCCTTTTGGTGGTAGTAGCCGGTATGAGTTTGCTCCATCATCCTTTTGGTTGTGGGTTTGCCATCTTGTTGACGTCAGCTTGTGCAAGTGTTTTCTCGATCATCCTTTTGGTGGTAATAGCCGGTGGGAGTTCGCTTCATCATCCGCTTGGTGGTGGGTATGTCATCTTGTTGAAGTCAGATTGTGCGAGTGTTTGCTTTATCATCCTTTTTGTGGTAGTAGCCGGTGTGAGTCTGCGCCGTAATCCTTTTGGTTGTGGGGCTGTCATCTTGTTGACGTCAGATTGTACGAGTGTTTTCTCTATCATCCTTTTGGTTGTAGTAGCCGGTGTGAGTTTTCTCCATCATCCTTTTGGTGGTTGGTCTGTCATCATGTTGACGTCAGATTGTGCGAGTGTTTTCTCTATCATCCTTTTGGTGGTAGTAGCCGGTGTGAGTTCGCTCCATCATCCTTTTGGTAGTGGGTTTGTCATCATGTTGACGTCAGATTGTGCGAGTGTTTTCTCTATCATCTTTTTGGTGGTAGTAGCCGGTATGAGTTTGCTCCATCATACTATTGATTGTGGGTTTGTCATCTTGTTGACGTCAGATTGTGCAAGTGTTTTCTCTATCATCCTTTTGGTGGTAGTAGCCGGTGGGAGTTTGCTTCATCATCCGCATGGTGGTGGGTATGTCATCTTGTTGAAGTCAGATTGTGCGAGTGTTTGCTCTATCATCCTTTTTGTGGTAGTAGCCGGTGTGAGTCCGCGTCGTAATCCTTTTGGTTGTGAGTCTGTCATCTTGTTGACGTCAGATTGTGCGAGTGTTTTCTCTATCAACCTTTTGGTGGTAGTAGCCGGTGTGAGTTCGCTCCATCATCCTTTTGGTGGTGGGTCTGTCATCATGTTGACGTCAGATTGTGCGAGTATTTTTTCTATCATCCTTTTGGTGGTAGTAGCCGGTGTGAGTTCGCTCCATCATCCTTTTGGTAGTGGGTCTGTCATCATGTTGACGTCAGATTGTGCGAGTGTTTTCTCTATCATCCTTTTGGTGGTAGTAGCCGGTATGAGTTTGCTCCATCATACTATTGGTTGTGGGTTTGTCATCTTGTTGACGTCAGATTGTACAAGTGTTTTCTCTATCATCCTTTTGGTGTTAGTAGCCGGTGGGATTTCGCTTCATCATCCGCTAGGTGATGGGTATGTCATCTTGTTGAAGTCAGATTGTGCGAGTGTTTGCTCTATCGTCCTTTTTGTGGTAGTAGCCGGTGTGAGTTCGCGCCATAATCCGTCTGCTTGGTGGTGGGTATGTCATCTTTTTGAAGTCAGATTGTGCGAGTGTTTGCTCTATCATCCTATTGGAGGTAGTAGTCGGTGTGAGTTCGCTCCATCATCCGTTTGGTGGTGGGTCTGTCATCTTGTTGATGACAAATTGTGCGAGTGTTAGTACTTGGTGTGAGTTTGCTCCATCAAACTTTTGGTGGTGGGTCTGTCATCTTGTTGTTGTCAGATTGTGCGAGTGTTTTCTATATCACCCTTTTGGTGGTAGGAGTCGGTGTGAATTCACTCCATCATCCGTTTGGTGGTGGGTCTTTCATCTTGTTGATGTCAGATTGTGCGAGTGTTTGCTCTATCATCCTTTTGGTGGTTGTTGCCGGTGTGTGTTCGCTCTATCAGCCTTTAGGTGGTGGGTCTTTCAGCTTTTCGATGTCAGATTATGCGAGTTGTTGCAATATCATCTTTTGGTTTTAGTAGCCGGTGTGAGTTCTCTCCATCATCCTTTTGGTGGTGGGTCTGTCATCATGTTGACGTCAGACTATGTGAGTGTTTTCTCTATCATCCTTTTGGTGGTAGTAGCCGGTATGAGTTCGCTCCATCATCCTTTTGGTTGTGGGTTTGTCATCTTGTTGACGTCAGCTTGTGCCAGTGTTTTCTCGATCATCCTTTTGGTGGTAGTAGCCGGTGGGAGTTCGCTTCATCATCCGCTTCGTGGTGGGTATGTCATCTTGTTGAAGTCAGATTGTGAGAGTGTTTTCTCTATCATCCTTTTTGTGGTAGTAGCCGGTTTGAGTCCGCGCCGTAATCCTTTTGGTTGTGGGTCTGTCATCTTATTGATGTCAGATTGTGCGAGTGTTTGCTCTATCATCCTTTTGGTGGTTGTTGCCGGTGTGTGTTCGCTCTATCAGCCTTTAGGTGGTGGGTCTTTCAGCTTTTCGATGTCAGATTATGCGAGTTGTTGCAATATCATCTTTTGGTTGTAGTAGCCGGTGTGAGTTCGCTCCATCATCCTTTTGGTGGTGGGTCTGTCATCATGTTGACGTCAGACTATGTGAGTGTTTTTTCTATCATCCTTTTGGTGGTAGTAGCCGGTATGAGTTCGCTCCATCATCCTTTTGGTTGTGGGTTTGTCATCTTGTTGACGTCAGCTTGTGCCATTGTTTTCTCGATCATCCTTTTGGTGGTAGTAGCCGGTGGGTAATCGCTTCATCATCCGCTTCGTGGTGGGTATGTCATCTTGTTGAAGTCAGATTGTGAGAGTGTTTGCTCTATCATCCTTTTTGTGGTAGTAGCCGGTGTGAGTCCGCGCCGTAATCCTTTTGGTTGTGGGTCTGTCATCTTGTTGATGTCAGATTGTGCGAGAGTTTTCTCTATCATCCTTTTGGTGGTAGTAGCCGGTGTGAGTTCGCTCCATCATCCTTTTGGTGGTGGGTCTGTCGTCATGTTGACGTCAGATTGTGCGAGTGTTTTCTCTATCATCCTTTTGGTGGTAGTAGCCGGTGTGAGTTTGCTCCATCATCCTTTTGGTAGTGGGTCTGTCATCATGTTGACGTCAGATTGTGCGAGTGTTTTCTCTATCATCCTTTTGGTGGTAGTAGCCGGTATGAGTTTGCTCCATCATACTATTGGTTGTGGGTTTGTCATCTTGTTGACGTCAGATTGTGCAAGTGTTTTCTCTATCATCCTTTTGGTGTTAGTAGCCGGTGGGAGTTCGCTTCATCATCCGCTTGGTGGTGGGTATGTCATCTTGTTGAAGTCAGATTGTGCGAGTGTTTGCTCTATCATCTTTTTTGTGGTAGTAGCCGGTATGAGTTCGCGCCATAATCCTTTTGGTTGTAGGGTCTGTCATCTTGTTGACGTCAGATTGTTCGAGTATTTTCTCTATCATCCTTTTGGTGGTAATAGCCGGTGTGAGTTTTCTTCATCATCTGCTTGGTGGTGGGTATGTCATCTTTTTGAAGTCAGATTGTGCGAGTGTTTTCTCTATCATCCTATTGGTGGTAGTAGTCGGTGTGAGTTCGCTCCATCATCCGTTTGGTGGTGGGTCTGTCATCTTGTTGATGACAAATTGTGCGAGTGTTAGTACTTGGTGTGAGTTTGCTCCATCAAACTTTTGGTAGTGGGTCTGTCATCTTGTTGTTGTTTAGATTGTGCGAGTGTTTGCTCTATCATCCTTTTTGTGGTAGGAGTCGGTGTGAATTCACTCCATCATCCGTTTGGTGGTGGGTCTTTCATCTTGTTGGTGTCAGATTGTGCGAGTGTTTGCTCTATCATCCTTTTTGTGGTAGTTGTCGGTGTGACTTCGCTCCATCAGCCTTTTGGTGGTGGGTCTTTCAGCTTTTCGATGTCAGATTATGCGAGTTTTTGCCATATCATCTTTTGGTGGTAGTAGCCGGTGTGAGTTCGCTCCATCATCCTTTTGGTGGTGGGTCTGTCATCATGTTGACGTCAGATTATGCGAGTGTTTTCTCTATCATCCTTTTGGTGGTAGTAGCCGGTATGAGTTTGCTCCATCATCCTTTTGGTTGTGGGTTTGTCATCTTGTTGACGTCAGCTTGTGCCAGTGTTTTCTCGATCATCCTTTTGGTGGTAGTAGCCGGTGGGAGTTCGCTTCATCATCCGCTTGTTGGTGGATATGTCATCTTGTTGAAGTGAGATTGTGCGAGTGTTTGCTCTATCATCCTTTTTGTGGTAGTAGCCGGTGTGAGTCCGCGCCGTAATCCTTTTGGTTGTGGGTCTGTCATCTTGTTGACGTCAGATTGTGCGAGTGTTTTCTCTATCATCCTTTTGGTGGTAGTAGCCGGTTTGAGTTCGCTCCATCATCCTTTTGGTGGTGGGTCTGTCATCATGTTGACGTCAGATTGTGCGAGTGTTTTCTCTATCATCCTTTTGGTGGTAGTAGCCGGTGTGAGTTTCCTCCATCATCCTTTTGGTAGTGGGTCTGTCATCATGTTGACGTCAGATTATGCGAGTGTTTTCTCTATCATCCTTTTGGTGGTAATAGCCGGTATGAGTTTGCTCCATCATACTATTGGTTGTGGGGTTGTCATCTTGTTGACGTCAGATTGTGCAAGTGTTTTCTCTATCATCCTTTTGATGGTAGTAGCCGGTGGGAGTTCGCTTCATCATCCGCTTGGTGGTGGGTATGTCATCTTGTTGAAGTCAGATTGTGCGAGTGTTTGCTCTATCATCCTTTTTGTGGTAGTAGCCGGTGTGAGTTCGCGCCATAATCCTTTTGGTTGTAGGGTCTGTCTTCTTGTTGACGTCAGATTGTGCGAGTATTTTCTCTATCATCCTTTTGGTGGTAATAGCCGGTGTGAGTTTTCTTAATCATCGGCTTGGTGGTGGGTATGTCATCTTTTTGAAGTCAAATTGTGCGATTGTTTACTCTATCATCCTATTGGTGGTAGTAGTCGGTGTGAGTTCGCTCCATCATCCGTTTGGTGGTGGGTCTGTCATTTTGTTGATGACAAATTGTGCGAGTATTAGTACTTGGTGTGAGTTTGCTCCATCAAACTTTTGGTGGTGGGTCTGTCATCTTGTTGTTGTCAGATTGTGCGAGTGTTTGCTCTATCATCCTTTTGGTGGTAGGAGTCGGTGTGAATTCACTCCATCATCCGTTTGGTGGTGGGTCTTTCATCTTGTTGAAGTCAGATTGTGAGAGTGTTTGCTCTATCATCCTTTTGGTGGTAGTTGCCGGTGTGAGTTCGCTCCATCAGCCTTTTGGTGGTGGGTCTTTTAGCTTTTCGATGTCAGATTATGCGAGTTTTTGCAATATCATCTTTTGGTGGTAGTAGCCGGTGTGAGTTCGCTCCATCATCCTTTTGGTGGTGGGTCGGTCATCATGTTGACGTCAGATTATGCGAGTGTTTTCTCTATCATCCTTTTGGTGGTAGTAGCCGGTATGAGTTCGCTCCATCATCCTTTTGGTTGTGGGTTTGTCATCTTGTTGACGTCAGCTTGTGCAAGTGTTTTCTCGATCATCCTTTTCGTGGTAGTATCCGGTGGGAGTTCGCTTCATCATCCGCTTGGTGGTGGGTATGTCATCTTGTTGAAGTCAGATTGTGCGAGTGTTTGCTCTATCATCCTTTTTGTGGTAGTAACCGGTGTGAGTCCGCGCCGTAATCCTTTTGGTTGTGGGTCTGTCATCTTGTTGACGTTAGATTATGCGAGTGTTTTCTCTATCATCCTTTTGGTGGTAGTAGCCGGTGTGAGTTCGCTCTATCATCCGTTTGGTGGTGGGTCTGTCATCATGTTGACGTCAGATTGTGCGAGTGTTTTCTCTATCATCCTTTTGGTGGTAGTAGCCGGTGTGAGTTTGCTCCATCATCCTTTTGGTAGTGGGTCTATCATCATGTTGACGTCAGATTGTGCGAGTGTTTTCTCTATCATCCTTTTGGTGGTAATAGCCGGTATGAGTTTGCTCCATCATACTATTGGTTATGGGTTTGTCATCTTTTTGACGTCAGATTGTGAAACTGTTTTCTCTATCATCCTTTTGGTGGTAGTAGCCGGTGGGAGTTCGCTTCATCATCCGCTTGGTGGTGGGTATGTCATCTTGTTGAAGTCAGATTGTGCGAGTGTTTGCTCTATCATCCTTTTTGTGGCAGTAGCCGGTGTGAGTCCGCGCCGTAATCCTTTTGGTTGTGGGTCTGTCATCTTGTTGACGTCAGATTGTGCGAGTGTTTTCTCTATCATCCTTTTGGTGGTAGTAGCCGGTTTGAGTTCGCTCCATCATCCTTTTGGTGGTGGGTCTGTCATCATGTTGACGTCAGATTGTGCGAGTGTTTTCTCTATCATCCTTTTGGTGGTAGTAGCCGGTGTGAGTTTGCTCCATCATCCTTTTGGTAGTGGGTCTGTCATCATGTTGACGTCAGATTATGCGAGTGTTTTCTCTATCATCCTTTTGGTGGTAATAGCCGGTATGAGTTTGCTCCATCATACTATTGGTTGTGGGGTTGTCATCTTGTTGACGTCAGATTGTGCAAGTGTTTTCTCTATCATCCTTTTGATGGTAGTAGCCGATGGGAGTTCGCTTCATCATCCGCTTGGTGGTGGGTATGTCATCTTGTTGAAGTCAGATTGTGCGAGTGTTTGCTCTATCATCCTTTTTGTGGTAGTAGCCGGTGTGAGTTCGCGCCATAATCCTTTTGGTTGTAGGGTCTGTCTTCTTGTTGACCTCAGATTGTGCGAGTATTTTCTCTATCATCCTTTTGGTGGTAATAGCCGGTGTGAGTTTTCTTAATCATCGGCTTGGTGGTGGGTATGTCATCTTTTTGAAGTCAGATTGTGCGATTGTTTACTCTATCATCCTATTGGTGGTAGTAGTCGGTGTGAGTTCGCTCCATCATCCGTTTGGTGGTGGGTCTGTCATTTTGTTGATGACAAATTGTGCGAGTATTAGTACTTGGTGTGAGTTTGCTCCATCAAACTTTTGGTGGTGGGTCTGTCATCTTGTTGTTGTCAGATTGTGCGAGTGTTTGCTCTATCATCCTTTTGGTGGTAGGAGTCGGTGTGAATTCATTCCATCATCCGTTTGGTGGTGGGTCTTTCATCTTGTTGAAGTCAGATTGTGCGAGTGTTTGCTCTATCATCCTTTTGGTGGTAGTTGCCGGTGTGAGTTCGCTCCATCAGCCTTTTGGTGGTGGGTCTTTTAGCTTTTCGATGTCAGATTATGCGAGTTTTTGCAATATCATCTTTTGGTGGTAGTAGCCGGTGTGAGTTCGCTCCATCATCCTTTTGGTGGTGGGTCTGTCATCATGTTGACGTCAGATTATGCGAGTGTTTTCTCTATCATCCTTTTGGTGGTAGTAGCCGGTATGAGTTCGCTCCATCATCCTTTTGGTTGTGGGTTTGTCATCTTGTTGACGTCAGCTTGTGCAAGTGTTTTCTCGATCATCCTTTTCGTGGTAGTATCCGGTGGGAGTTCGCTTCATCATCCGCTTGGTGGTGGGTATGTCATCTTGTTGAAGTCAGATTGTGCGAGTGTTTGCTCTATCATCCTTTTTGTGGTAGTAGCCGGTGTGAGTCCGCGCCGTAATCCTTTTGGTTGTGGGTCTGTCATCTTGTTGACGTCAGATTATGCGAGTGTTTTCTCTATCATCCTTTTGGTGGTAGTAGCCGGTGTGAGTTCGCTCTATCATCCGTTTGGTGGTGACTCTGTCATCATGTTGACGTCAGATTGTGCGAGTGTTTTCTCTATCATCCTTTTGGTGGTAGTAGCCGGTGTGAGTTCGCTCCATCATCCTTTTGGTAGTGGGTCTATCATCATGTTGACGTCAGATTGTGCGAGTGTTTTCTCTATCATCCTTTTGGTGGTAATAGCCGGTATGAGTTTGCTCCATCATACTATTGGTTGTGGGTTTGTCATCTTTTTGACGTCAGATTGTGCAAGTGTTTTCTCTATCATCCTTTTGGTGGTAGTAGCCGGTGGGAGTTCGCTTCATCATCCGCTTGGTGGTGGGTATGTCATCTTGTTGAAGTCAGATTGTGCGAGTGTTTGCTCTGTCATCCTTTTTGTGGCAGTAGCCGGTGTGAGTTCGCGCCATAATCCTTTTGGTTGTAGGGTCTGTCATCTTGTTGACGTCAGATTGTGCGAGTATTTTCTCTATCATCCTTTTGGTGGTAATAGCCGGTGTGAGTTTTCTTCATCATCGGCTTGGTGGTGGGTATGTCATCTTTTTGAAGTCAGATTGTGCGAGTGTTTGCTCTATCATCCTATTGGTGGAGTAGTCGGTGTGAGTTCGCTCCATCATCCGTTTGGTGGTGGGTCTGTCATCTTGTTGATGATAAATTGTGCGAGTGTTAGTACTTGGTGTGAGTTTGCTCCATCAAACTTTTGGTGGTGGGTCTGTCATCTTGTTGTTGTCAGATTGTGCGAGTGTTTGCTCTATCATCCTTTTGGTGGTAGGAGTCGGTGTGAATTCACTCCATCATCCGTTTGGTGGTGGGTCTTTCATCTTGTTGATGTCAGATTGTGCGAGTGTTTGCTCTATCATCCTTTTGGTGGTAGTTGTCGGTGTGAGTTCGCTCCATCAGCCTTTTGGTGGTGGGTCTTTTAGCTTTTCGATGTCAGATTATGCGAGTTTTTGCAATATCATCTTTTGGTGGTAGTAGCCGGTGTGAGTTCGCTCCATCATCCTTTTGGTGGTGGGTCTGTCATCATGTTGACGTCAGATTATGCGAGTGTTTTCTCTATCATCCTTTTGGTGGTAGTAGCCGGTATGAGTTTGCTCCATCATCCTTTTGGTTGTGGGTTTGTCATCTTGTTGACGTCAGCTTGTGCAAGTGTTTTCTCGATCTTCCTTTTCGTGGTAGTAGCCGGTGGGAGTTCGCTTCATCATCCGCTTGGTGGTGGGTATGTCATCTTGTTGAAGTCAGATTGTGCGAGTGTTTGCTCTATCATCCTTTTTGTGGTAGTAGCCGGTGTGAGTCCGCGCCGTAATCCTTTTGGTTGTGGGTCTGTCATCTTGTTGACGTCAGATTATGCGAGTGTTTTCTCTATCATCCTTTTGGTGGTAGTAGCCGGTGTGAGTTCGCTCTATCATCCTTTTGGTGGTGGGTCTGTCCTCATGTTGACGTCAGATTGTGCGAGTGTTTTCTCTATCATCCTTTTGCTGGTAGTAGCCGGTGTGAGTTCGCTCCATCATCCTTTTGGTAGTGGGTCTATCATCATGTTGACGTCAGATTGTGCGAGTGTTTTCTCTATCATCCTTTTGGTGGTAATAGCCGGTATGAGTTTGCTCCATCATACTATTGGTTGTGGGTTTGTCATCTTTTTGACGTCAGATTGTGCAAGTGTTTTCTCTATCATCCTTTTGGTGGTAGTAGCCGGTGGGAGTTCGCTTCATCATCCGCTTGGTGGTGGGTATGTCATCTTGTTGAAGTCAGATTGTGCGAGTGTTTGCTCTATCATCCTTTTTGTGGTAGTAGCCGGTGTGAGTTCGCGCCATAATCCTTTTGGTTGTAGGGTCTATCATCTTGTTGACGTCAGATTGTGAGAGTATTTTCTCTATCATCCTTTTGGTGGTAATAGCCGGTGTGAGTTTTCTTCATCATCGGCTTGGTGGTGGGTATGTCATCTTTTTGAAGTCAGATTGTGCGAGTGTTTGCTCTATCATCCTATTGGTGGAGTAGTCGGTGTGACTTCGCTCCATCATCACCGTTTGGTGGTGGGTCTGTCATCTTGTTGATGACAAATTGTGCGAGTGTTAGTACTTGGTGTGAGTTTGCTCCATCAAACTTTTGGTGGTGGGTCTGTCATCTTGTTGTTGTCATATTGTGCGAGTGTTTGCTCTATCATCCTTTTGGTGGTAGGAGTCGGTGTGAATTCACTCCATCATCCGTTTGGTGGTGGGTCTTTCATCTTGTTGATGTCAGATTGTGCGAGTGTTTGCTCTATCATCCTTTTGGTGGTAGTTGCCGGTGTGAGTTTGCTCCATCAGCCTTTTGGTGGTGGGTCTTTTAGCTTTTCGATGTCAGATTATGCGAGTTTTTGCAATATCATCTTTTGGTGGTAGTAGTCGGTGTGAGTTTGCTCCATCATCCTTTTGGTGGTGGGTCTGTCATCATGTTGACGTCAGATTATGCGAGTGTTTTCTCTATCATCCTTTTGGTGGTAGTAGCCGGTATGAGTTCGCTCCATCATCCTTTTGGTTGTGGGTTTGTCATCTTGTTGACGTCAGCTTGTGCAAGTGTTTTCTCGATCATCCTTTTCGTGGTAGTAGCCGGTGGGAGTTCGCTTCATCATCCGCTTGGTGGTGGGTATGTCATCTTGTTGAAGTCAGATTATGCGAGTGTTTGCTCTATCATCCTTTTTGTGGTAGTAGCCGGTGTGAGTCCGCGCCGTAATCCTTTTGGTTGTGGGTCTGTCATCTTGTTGACATCAGATTGTGCGAGAGTTTTCTCTATCATCCTTTTGGTGGTAGTAGCCGGTGTGAGTTCGCTCCATCATCCTTTTGGTGGTGGGTCTGTCATCATGTTGACGTCAGATTATGCGAGTGTTTTCTCTATCATCCTTTTGGTGGTAGTAGCCGGTATGAGTTCGCTCCATCATCCTTTTGGTTGTGGTTTTGTCATCTTGTTGACGTCAGCTTGTGCAAGTGTTTTCTCGATCATCCTTTTCATGGTAGTAGCCGGTGGGAGTTTGCTTCATCATCCGCTAGGTAGTGGGTATGTCATCTTGTTGAAGTCAAATTGTGCGAGTGTTTTCTCTATCATCCTTTTTGTGGTAGTAGCGGGTGTGAGTCCGCGCCGTAATCCTTTTGGTTGTGGGTCTGTCATCTTGTTGACGTCAGATTGTGCGAGAGTTTTCTCTCTCATCCTTTTGGTGGTAGTAGCCGGTGTGAGTTCGCTCCATCATCCTTTTGGTGGTGGGTCTGTCATCATGTTGACGTCAGATTGTGCGAGTGTTTTCTCTATCATCCTTTTGGTGGTAGTAGCCGGTGTGAGTTCGCTCCATCATCCTTTTGGTAGTGGGTCTGTCATCATGTTGACGTCAGATTGTGCGAGTGTTTTCTCTATAATCCTTTTGGTGGTAGTAGCCGCTATGAGTTTGCTCCATCATACTATTGGTTGTGGGTTTGTCATCTTGTTGACGTCAGATTCTGCAAGTGTTTTCTCTATCATCCTTTTGGTGGTAGTAGCCAGTGGGAGTTCGCTTCATCATCCACTTGGTGGTGGGTATGTCATCTTGTAGAAGTCAGATTGTGTGAGTGTTTGCTCTATCATCCTTTTTGTGGTAGTAGCCTGTGTGAGTTCGCGCCATAATCCTTTTGGTTGTAGGGTCTGTCATCTTGTTGACGTCAGATTGTGCGAGTATTTTCTCTATCATCCTTTTGGTGGTAATAGTCTATGTGAGTTTTCTTCATCATCTGCTTGGTGGTGGGTCTGTCATCTTTTTGAAGTCAGATTGTGCGGGTGTTTGCTCTATCATCCTATTGGTGGTAGTAGTCGGTGTGAGTTCGCTCCATCATCCGTTTGGTGGTGAGTATGTCATCTTGTTGATGACAAATTGTGTGAGTGTTAGTACTTGGTGTGAGTTTGCTCCATCAAACTTTTATTGGTGGGTCTGTCATCTTGTTGTTGTCAGATTGTGCGAGTGTTTGCTCTATCATCCTTTTGGTGGTAGGAGTCGGTGTGAATTCACTCCATCATCCGTTTGGTGGTGGGTCTTTCATCTTGTTGATGTCAGATTGTGCGAGTGTTTGCTCTATCATCCTTTTGGTGGTAGTTGCCGGTGTGAGTTCGCTCCATCAGCCTTTTGGGGGTGGGTCTTTCAGCTTTTCGATGTCAGATTATGCGAGTTTTTGCAATATCATCTTTTGGTGGTAGTAGCCGGTGTGAGTTCGCTCCATCATCCTTTTGGTGGTGGGTCTGTCATCATGTTGACGTCAGATTATGCGAGTGTTTTCTCTATCATCCTTTTGGTCGTAGTAGCCGGTATGAGTTCGCTCCATCATCCTTTTGGTTGTGGGTTTGTCATCTTGTTGATGTCAGCTTGTGCCAGTGTTTTCTCGATCATCCTTTTGGTGGTAGTAGCCGGTGGGAGTTCGCTTCATCATCCGCTTGGTGGTGGGTATGTCATCTTGTTGAAGTCAGATTGTGCGAGTGTTTGCTCTATCATCCTTTTTGTGGTAGTAGCCGGTGTGAGTCCGCGCCGTAATCCTTTTGGTTGTGGGTCTGTCATCTTGTTGACGTCAGATTGTGCGAGTGTTTTCTCTTTCATCCTTCTGGTGCTAGTAGCCGGTGTGAGTTCGCTCCATCATCCTTTTGGTGGTGGGTCTATCATCATGTTGACGTCAGATTATGCGAGTGTTTTCTCTATCATCCTTTTGGTGGTAGTAGCCGGTATGAGTTCGCTCCATCATCCTTTTGGTTGTGGGTTTGTCATCTTGTTGACGTCAGCTTGTGCAAGTGTTTTCTCGATCATCCTTTTCGTGGTAGTAGCCGGTGGGAGTTCGCTTCATCATCCGCTAGGTAGTGGGTATGTCATCTTGTTGAAGTCAGATTGTGCGAGTGTTTGCTCTATCATCCTTTTTGTGGTAGTAGCCGGTGTGAGTCCGCGCCGTAATCCTTTTGTTTGTGGGTCTGTCATCTTGTTGACGTCAGATTGTGCGAGAGTTTTCTCTATCATCCTTTTGGTGGTAGTAGCCGGTGTGAGTTTGCTCCATCATCCTTTTGGTGGTGGGTCTGTCGTCATGTTGACGTCAGATTGTGCGAGTGTTTTTTCTATCATCCTTTTGGTGGTAGTAGCCGGTGTGAGTTCGTTCCATCATCCTTTTGGTAGTGGGTCTGTCATCATGTTGACGTCAGATTGTGCGAGTGTTTTCTCTATCATCCTTTTGGTGGTAGTAGCCGCTATGAGTTTGCTCCATCATACTATTGGTTGTGGGTTTTTCATCTTGTTGACGTCAGATTCTGCAAGTGTTTTCTCTATCATCCTTTTCGTGGTAGTAGCCGGTGGGAGTTCGCTTCATCATCCACTTGGTGGTGGGTATGTCATCTTGTTGAAGTCAGACTGTGCGAGTGTTTGCTCTGTCATCCTTTTTGTGGTAGTAGCCGGTGTGAGTTCGCGCCATAATCCTTTTGGTTGTAGGGTCTGTCATCTTGTTGACGTCAGATTGTGCGAGTATTTTCTCTATCATCCTTTTGGTGGTAATAGCCGGTGTGAGTTTTCTTCATCATCTGCTTGGTGGTGGGTATGTCATCTTTTTGAAGTCAGATTGTGCGAGTGTTTGCTCTATCATCCTATTGGTGGTAGTAGTCGGTGTGAGTTCGCTCCATCATGGCGCTTGCGCGAAAATAAGGTGCCGGCATGACAGAAGAGTCGCCACCTTTCGTTATTTATCCCTCAGAGCGGGAAAGGAAACGATCGGAAAAACCTGACGAATAAGGGTAAGACAAGGTCATCGCAACCATTGTCTGGGTTCGGGAGTCGGTTACGCAAGGGGAAGGTATTAGCACCCCTCACGTCCGTCGTACTCGACGGGATCCTCGCTTGTTTGTTTACTTGGACGGGTTGGTTTTAATCTATCTACCTATCAAGGCTGGCTGAAAAAGAAAAGAAAAATGACTCGGCAAAGCGTCGCACTTTATGCCTACGTATTCTCATCAGAGAATGAGAAATCAGAGTCAACGTAGTTCGGCTAACTACGGGATTACGGGGGAAGGTTGCTCGCTAGGATATCGCATCCTATGCCTACGTACTTTCATCTGGTATGAAAGATCAGAGCAAACGTAGTTCGGGTAACTACGAGATAAAATGGCTCAACTAGGAGGGAGACTATCAAGTCCTACTGTTATCATGCCATGGATTCACCCTATGGTTGAGGTTTGAACAGGGAACTCCTAGATGTTATCATGCATAGGTTTCAACCTAAAAGTCTATCATCAAATCCTCATCAGAAGAAATGAGAGTCCTAAGGGATCATGTCAATGATACACCAAAACAGACAAAAGCATCAGTTTTAACAGTAAAATGCATGCAATGCAAGTGAGGGAGGAAATATGTGTGGGGCTTCAGCCTCCACAAGCTCGTCTCGACCTCAAGCCAGTCATGAAATAATCAGTAATCATACTGGAAATAAACAACATGCTATCAAGCAATGAACAGATAAAAGGAATGAAGTGCCAACAGGCAAACAACACACATGAGAAAGAATCATCTACTCTCTAATCCTAACCCTAATCACAGGATCGAAACAAATATAAGCAAAGCTCTCAAGCAAAAATCTAACCAAAAGAAATCAATCCCAGTCTTCAAGCTTCAGAATAAGCTTACCAAAGAAAGGGAGCTAAGCAAGCAGGCTCATAGTGTCTTCCTCAGGAAAGCACTAGGAGGTGTATACTCAGGAGTCATACCCTATGTGGCTCAACCACTGTGATCAGTTTATATTCCTCCTCAGGAGAAATTAAACTCACAAGCAGACTCCAACATCACTGGATATTTAGAAAATCCTATCTGAACTAGTGGAACTAAGTGAATAGACTCATAGGACCTTCCTCAGGAAAGTACTAGGAGGCTTCCACTTAGGAGTTGTATCCCATGTGGCTCAACAACATGTGATCAGTTTACATTCCTCCTCAGGAGAAATTAAACTCACAAGTTGGCTCCAACATCATTGGATACTTAAGAAATCCTAGATCAACTGAGGGAACTAAGTGAATAGACCCATAGGACCTTCCTCAGGAAAGTACTAGGAGGCTTCCACTTAGGAATTGCATCCCATGTGGCTCAACAACATGTGATCAGTTTACATTCCTCCTCAGGAGAAATTAAACTCACAAGTTGGCTCCAACATCATTGGATACTTGAGAAAGAGGTGAGAAGAAAGAATGAAAGTCATTCATAGTACCTTCCTCAGGAAAGTACCATGAACTCCCTTCAAACTTCAGGATCTCAAACCTCACAAACAGGGAACAAGCCAAGCTCTGGGTCTCTGAGTCTTGATCTTCAATCTTCTCTTCATGATGCTCTCCATCAATATCCTCAAGGCAACACAAGCCCTTCAGCAAATTCCTCAGAATGAACCCCACAGATGAACAGATAACCCACTGAACAAACCAAATCATCAGGCAATCTCAGAAAATACCTAAAAATACTAAACTAATGGGGAAAAATTTAACAAATATCCATAAGGGTCCTCAACACCTACTCATAACATCTACAAAGGTTTCTACCTAAAAATCAAGATAAAACTCAATCAAAGAAAGGAATCATCACCTATGCACAATTCTAAACCCTAATTAGACTATCCTAAGTCAACCCTAATTAAACTAATCAAGATTAATTCTAAAAAATCTAGAAAAAATCCTATGGGGAAGTATGACTCATCATCTAATTGCACAAAAAAGAATGGGTAAAAAAACCTAAGGGAATGTCCTAAAATAAATCCTACAAAATCAAATATCAAAATGAAACAATTAAAAAGCTATTTAATTGGAAAATCTACTAAAAATATTAAACCTAAAAATAAAATCTCAATTTTATTTTTATAATTTTCTACACATTTTAATCTACTCATAGAAAAAAGAAGCATTTAAAAATCATTTTCTATCAATTTTTAATGAATTTAACAAGACAGAAAAATAAAAGAAGAAAATTAAATGAATTAAATGAAATAAGGGAGGGGGGGTACAGATAGTAAGGCGCGTTAGTTAAAATGGATTGGGCCAACAAATAAGGGGGGTGGGGATAGAATTCCAAGCCCAGAACCGGTCTTTAATGAAACGACCGCGTTTCATATATTTCAAATCTTCCCTCTCTTTCTCAGCTTAATTCATAGCCGTTGGATTGGACGATTTAGTCAAATATTGAGGATGATCCATTGGCTGTTGTTCATCGTCTCCATCACAACCTAGGGTTTGCAGAACCCCCACCTCCATGTGCCAACCTTCGAGCTCTTCCATCTCCTTGCTCAGGCCACGGCACCACTCGACTCAAACATGAAAAATCACCTACTAAATGCCTAGATTACAACCATACGTACAGTTTCTCATAATTCCTCGTGGATAATCCAAACAGAAGCCTTGAAGATCATGGTACAAACACGGTTCAAAATTTTAACCTGATATCAACCTTGATTAAACTTCAGTATAATGATGCAATCATGCTCTTGATGTTATCCTGATCATTTTAACCTACTTCATGCTACCTAAAACCTCCTAAACAGATAGTTCTTAAAACTTAAAGAATTATGCACCTGTCACAAACCACCATGGATCGTGCCCTAGCTCTCAGAATTTGATCAGCTAACCTAGCTTAACAATTCTACACCTAGAATCTAAACCATCTATGCATAATTATGGTGAAAAAGAGAGGGGAAAGAACCTGTCAAGGAACTATGGTGTGTGATGCTTGAGCACGGTTCCAAGCTTGCAAATCCTTCAGGATGATCCTTTGATGATGGATAGCCTTCTGTTTGCACAATTCTTGAAGAATATGGCTGGTAGTGGAAGATATCTTGGATTACTTCAACTTGAAGAAACTCCTCCAATGGCTATGTATCTCTCTCTCTCCTCTGACTTGGCTCAAGTTTCACCAACCTTAGACTCTCCACAATGCATTCTTTAAATAACAATTGATTGGATGCTTCTAGATTCATCTAGAAGGGTGTGGAAGTTTCCTTAAAATCTCATGATATGCCAAGTTGGATTTCTCACATCTCATATGCCATGCCTTGTAATTTGGTCTCAAATTCTCCTTACATGAGTTATTAAGTGAGGGTGAGTGAAAAACAAGTCCATTCTTGGCTTGTGTAGGGTTTTCTAACATTGCCTTCTTTTTCAAGTAAGAAATTTCCAAAGGAACCTCATTTTTTAAGCCTCAAATGAAAATTATACTTAAACCAATCTTCTCAAAATGGTTTTTCCAATCAAAATGATATATTGGATGACCCATTTTGGATTTGTGGATCTCCCAAATCACTTTTCAATTTCAACTTTTCAAAGTTATAAGTCATTTTTAGTTCATTTTTGACCAATCATGGAATCTCATGCTATGAGCTTTTTTCAACAATTTGTGACCTTCTTTCTAGACTTAAAATCACATTTTGAGCAACTTTCATGTTTTGAGTTTTTCCATTTGAGGCTTGGAAATAGGAGTTTTAGGCATTGGCTAAAATGACCTATAACTGACAAATGACCAAAATACCCTTGCCTTGTTCAAACCATAACTTGAGTTCCACAAATCCAATCAAGGACTTCTACCACTCAAATTAAAGCTAAGAAGATCCTCTTCAACATTCATGTTGACCAAGAAATCATAGGAATCCTCCTACTAGGGCAAAAGTTGTCTGCAAGTTGGGTGACTTTCAAGGACCCAGATTCACACACCTCTGCTGACCTGTAAGTTGTCAAAACCATAACTTGAGCTCTGTAACTCCTATCAAGGACTTCCACCACTCAAATTAAAGCTAAGAACAAGCTCTACAACATTCATGTTGTGGGGAAGATGAGATATCAATCATATCTAGAGCTAAAACTGCCTGGAAAATAGGGATCAAATTAGGGTTTTTCCACTGACAATCCTCAGAAACCCTGACTTGAAACTTCTCAAACTCCTCAATCATGATGAGTTGGTCTAGGAATCATCTTTATATCATCTCTATGCATCATTCCATGATCTCATGGCCCTTGGATTAGGTCTCAACCTTCTCCAAATCTTCAGCTGATCTAGGGTTGACCCAGTCAAAACCCTAATTCATCATTCATGGTTGAATTCTCTGAACTCTTGCACAATGACTTCTCTGGGCTCCATGAAGGCTTTCAATACATCTCATAGGCTTTCCCAAAACATCAAATTCATTCTCAAAGTCTCAGAATCATCTGAGGGGCACCCACAACTCTCAAGCTATGAAGCACACATCCCTTGGTTTCAACCAATTCTTCTGAGGATCTCCTGAACTTTCTGATGAAGGTATCCACTTTCAAACACTCAATGCATGAATAATTGTTGGTCAAATTTTGGGGTGCAACAGCTGCCCCTATTCAAACGGCTTGAACCTGACTGGGTGAGAAGCGAACGGCTCTCAACCAATCAAGGTGCGAGACGATTGAATATCGGTAACCCGAAAATTTGCCAACTGCGCAAGCACACGATACTCTGCGGGGAACAAATCTTTGAATATTGCAATGCTAGCTGCTCAACAACTAGCTGGAGAAATACTGATCTGACATCGCCGTCAGTTATCCACATTAAATTCTTCTGACATTGTCTTCAGACAACCACAACACCCAACATCGCCGCTGGAGAAACACATCTGACAGAATACCACGCATCGTCGCTGGAAAACTGAATCTGACATCGCCGCCGGAAACAAACATCCTCTTAGAGACACTCGACATCATCGTCGCACAAACACTATCTCTACTGGGGATCGAAAGAGTCTGACCTCGCCGTCAAACAAACATCCAACCTCGCTGCCGGAAACAAACATAATCTGACCTCACCGTCGGATAATCAAAATACCCAACCTCACTGCTGGACAACTATATCACTGAACAATTCTGACCTGGGGTTCACCCCTGGTAAATGGAACAAAAAATACACTTGCGTATTTGAACCTACTCCGCTGGGAGTGAGAGACTTAACCGAGCACACTCTGATCTGGGGTTCACCCTCATAACCATAACGAACATCGGAATACTGCTGCACACTGATCCTGCCGTAGAACTTCAACATTAGAACTATATGAAACCCTGGCCCCTGGCCACTTCTAGCTTCAGCTAGAAAACAATCTTCAAGTATTTCTGAAGGTAAATGGAACCCTGGCCCCTGGCCACTCCAGATCCGCTGGAGAATCTTCAAGTATTTATGAAGAAAGATGAAACCCTGCCCGTCGGCTATTCCAGCTTCAGCTAGAAAAGTCTTCAAGCACTTCTGAATAAGATGAAACCCTGGCCCCTGGCCACTCCAGATCCGCTGGAGAATCTTCAAGTATTTCTGAAGATAGATGAAACCCTGGCCCCTGGCCACTCCAGATCCGCTGGAGAATCTTCAAGTATTTCTGAAGATAGATGAAACCCTGCCCGTCGGCTATTCTAGCTTCAGCTAGAAAGAACATCCTTGGCCTTCAGGGACGTAAACTTTGCCCGTCGGCAACTCTGCAGGAGGTATCTTCGACTTCAGTCTGAAGAAATGGTCCTTGGCCTTCAAGGATACATGGATCTGCCTTCAGGCAACTCCGCCTCTGCTATAGAGTATCCGAGACGTCAGTCAGGGATATACTTCGGCCTTCAGTCCGAAAAATGAATCCTAGGTCACTCATGACCTTGGGGGATAACCTTGCCCTTAGGCACCTTCGCTTCAGCTCGGGAAATCTGTGACTTCAGTCAGAGAAATGGTGTCCTGAGCCATTCATGACTCTACGGGGATCCAAACACTTTGCCTTTAGGCAACACTCCGCTTCAGCTGGAGAAACATCTTCAACTTCAATCAGAAGACGTATCATTCACTTGATCGCGCTCAATCATCTCTTCAGGACAACTGACTTGGTCTTCAGGCCAACACGAATTATTCTGTTGTATCTACCACTCCGGAACCTTGTCTTCATCCACCCGTTGATTCTTCAACACGGAAATCTGGACGCACAGGAACTTTCTGATACTGCCTTTCAGGCGTTTACGCGGTCAATCTTCAGATTAGACAACACTGTTGGAGCAGACATATCACGCTGCTACTCACTTGACATCCTGTCAAGTCGTTGCTAAATAAAAGCAAACATGCCGGGTCACCAGACATAATCACGAAGTTAACAACTCTGTTGAGGAGAGAGGAGTGAGGGTTCACCCAAACAACCTTGATGACTTACTGGGGAAAAGGAAGAAGGGTTCACCCGAACAACCTTGTAGGCTCTGCTGCAGAAAGACGAGAGAGTTCACCCAAACGACTTCAACAACTGCTGGAGAAAAACGAAAGAGCACACTCAGACGATTCCTACCAATTTTACTGAGGAAGAGCTACCCTTCAAGGGAGCTGCATTTTCTGCCGATCTCATCTGGACTTATACTTGAGGATGACGGACTCCTCCGGAGAGCACAGCATATCAGGCTGATCAACACACTATCCCCTGCCATACTCTGCATGGGGAAAGCGATAGATGCCCTGAACGACTTTTGGGAAATGACCCTTCTGGGGAACATAGCCGTCGGGCTACAAGACACTCATGTCATTAAGTTCTCAAACTTGCGGGATAAACAAACTTCAGCTTGCTGGACAATCCTTCAGGATCCGCTTGGGGAAACATTTCATCTGCCAATCATGACCGTGCTTGGCTGGGGATATCAATCTACCTGCCTGCTGCTGGGGAAGTGCCAACCACCTGCTGGGGAAAAGCCCTCCACTCTGTTGGGGGTTCCAGGAATCTTCCTGGGCAACTCTTGCTGCGGACGCTACTGGGGAGCTCAAGTATCATACTAAGCAAACAACTCGGGAAACTGTATTGAGGTCTTAAGAATCGTCTTAAGCAAATGGCCCTGCTGAGGAATTCGAGAATCATCTCGCACTGAAGACTTCGCTGGGGATCTCAAAAATCATCTTGAGCGAGCGACCTGCGGGGATTACACCGGGGTCTTTAAGAATCATCTTAAGAAAGCAACCTTGCTGGGGAGAACATCAAGAATCGTCCTGAGCAACCGGTCTTTCGGTAGAATACCTGTAAAACAAGGATGATGATGACCTAGGTCATGCTTATGATGCGTATGCTTCTGCACTACGCTCCACATGGGAATGATATGCGGTTATGCTAAATGCCATGCAATCATGCACAATTCTATGCAGTGTTTAAATGCTATGCAGTCATGCATAATGCTATGCAATCATGCACAATGATGCGATCCCGTCAGCAAAATAAATGCCGACGGGGGAATCCTCCTGTCAAGGAGAAAGAACCACTCAGGTAGAGGAATCATCCTGCTGAGGAGATTGTGAACACGCCAACATCCATTAGGCTCTGTTTGGGGAATTGATCTTCCGCGAACTGCTGCAGGGAAAACAACTTCAGCTGACTGCGGCAGGGGATGAAGCTCTACGAGAACTTGGATCTGCTGATATCAATCGCGAGGATGAACTGTGCGGCCGTCTCGGCTACTCTTCTGGGGATGACCACTCTGTGGGGAATCAACTTCAGCTGCTTACCACTCCACTGGGAAAAAACCAATCATGATCTGATCAACTTCCAAGGATCCGGATCTCTTGGACATCTGCAAACTCGGCTGAGGAAGGAGAAATCATTCTGCTTCGATGGAGAGAGTGCGACTCTGGGGAAATGCAGCATCAGCTCCCCCACGCTCTGCTGGGGAAAATTGATCATGATCTGATCAACTTCCGAGGATTCTGCTTTTCTGCGGACTCAGCCGGGGAGAGAAATCATTCTACCTCACTGGAGAGTACGACTCTGATGGGGAAGAAAGGGTCACCTGACTTCGGGGGAGAGTACAACTCTGCAAGGGAATACAACATCAGCTGTTCCAACACTCTACTGGGGAAGAGGGAATCATCGATCTTCAGGAGAGAATACGGCTCTGGTGGGGAATTTCAATTCCGCTGGAGACTTCAGTCTGGCATCATCAGTTACTGCACATTCTTCGGCATACGAACAGCCTTCTGCGAACCTTGCACTTGTGACCCGGTGCGGGGGAAAATCCTGCTTCAGCAACTTTACTGGGGAAAACACGAGCTTCAGCTCCCGAACGCTTTTCTGAAATCTGCACTTGTGACCCGGTGCTGGGGAAAGGCGACATCAGTCTTCGGCGCCTGACTCAGCTGATGAGGTGACGTTCCTTCAGGATGCACCTGCTTGGGGAAGAGAATCGTCTCTACCTGGGGAAGACATATCAATGCTCACTATCTGATTCCGATTCTGCGGAGGAGAGACTACTGAACTCTGCTGGAGAAGGAGGGCTCGCCCTGCTTCGGGGATATCGATCCTGGTCTACTGAGGGCAATCTTGACCCTAATCTGATAAGGGGTAAATGCCATCTCAATTTGCTGCAGTCTCAAACTGTACAGGGGGAACAACCTCAAACCGTACATCTCTGCTGAGAAACAATCCTGGTTCAACAGCGTCAACACAGGGAATACAGGCTACCAATCATGGAGTCAAGTAACAGGTTATGCTGTAGGTTAACGACCCAATGACCGCAAGGCTTCTTCAGAAGACTCTGGCTTTGGCAGGGTAATGACACGATTCCCCGATACTCAATTCTTGCTAGGGTGAACAAACTCATTTGAACAACTTGCCCCAGCGCAATTCAACCTGCCCCAATCCGACCTTTGGGAATAATTCATTCTGAGCCGAAAACAACTGGCAACAAGACAATCTTCAGAGGGCTTGCCCCGGCATCTGCACAACGGGAGGATTCATCCTCAACTGATCAACTCTCAGCATGGTTAACTTCAATATCTCTGAAGTAGTTTGCCCCCTGAACGAGCGATGAGCGACTCAACATGCTCTGATCGAACACTGGAGGGATCTGCCCTTAAATCGCAAGAATTCTTGGATAACTGCCCCTGATTGGGTTTCGAGAAGATTCACTTCCGATCAACCGCTGCTTGCATAAACTGCCCCATAATCAACTGATGCTCCGGGACTTGTCCTCAGACAAACCGATTCCAAACTCACTGGAAGTCAATGCCCCAGATTCACAGGGCTTCGCAGCATACCATTCTGATCCAGACCTCTGGCGATTCAGTCCTGATTGACTATTCCTTGCTGAAGTTCTTTCGTATCAGCTACTAACCTGCAACTAAAATTGTTTATTCACGAATAGTAATTTTAATGCAGTGTTCATGCAAATTTCGAAAAATGCTGTGATGTCACTCATTTACGTGTCATGCTAGTGAGTGACGAATGAACTCAAGAGTTCAAACGTAGTGCTGATGCGATCAGTGAAAAATGCGATAAGGATATGATTAGCAAATCATAAAGGAGTCAGGTTACTCAACCTTATCGTAATGCGCTCTCAGAATAAACCCTGCCTCAATTAGGTCTTTTAAGGGTTGTATCGTGGTCGGGTTCACGGTTCGTGAAACAAAGGATATTTGGCTCAAATTATGATTTGTACCCACCCCTTCTACGTGATGATCTCCGATCCTAAAGTCCAGTTAACTTAGCTCGATCGCTCGCCTCTTCGAGAGGTATGTTGGATATTGGGAACACTGGTTAAAGAATTCACAAGGTGTTTCGGAGTGACAGTTACTCCTTTTTCGTTTTCGGCGTCAGCGTCTACACGAATTCGTCCTTGTTCGAGGATTTTCCTTTTTTATAATCCTTTCTTTTTCATTCTTTTGATTCCCTAACTTTTGCCTGGACTGACTCCTTTTGAGTTCTTTTCAACTTTTCTTTTTGAAGTCCAGCGGGATGCCCTGATTTTTGCCTAAGTATTTGCTTTCTAGCTTTTTTACTTAGCGGGCTTTCTTATTTCTTTTCTTTTTCTTGGAACAAGTCATGTGACACTGGTTGTCTTGATTGCTCCGAAAGGATTGTAACTGTCTCACTCCTGATTGGTGAGGTTTAACCATTGTGGTTGATGAGGTACGACCTCTGGAGAGGAATACGATGCGATTGGTCCTCGAAGGACAACACTCCTCTATAAGACTTGAACGCTCGATCAAGCTGCCTGACAACTACCCTGCCCCGGGTTAAGATGCGAGGGTTTAACAATCCGAAAGAAACTCCTACTTCTCGGCTCGAAGTGGTTAACAAGGGATTCTCTTCCTTATCTCTCCGGTGTTTAGGGGATTTGAAACAATGCCTTGTACGTCATCGGCAAAGTTTTATCTGAAAGAAATACGATCATTGGCTATGAGTATTCAGTTTCATCATCCTCCCTCCGCTCATTGCTAATCATAGTAATAAATCAGAGTAAATAAAATGCAAGTGCCAGTGCAATGCAGTAAATGAGTGACAACGACATAACTAATTCAGAAGAAATGCATAGTCACTTTATTATCATTACCATTCGAAACATACAATGTTTAACAGCAAGTAGTAACTAACAGAAAAGAAACTACAAGTGCAAATGGTAAAAAGCCCGAGGACTGCCAATGCTGAGGACGTCTGCCTGTCTGGATCACTGGCTTTTGGAAATAACCCTCTGAATCTGCGAGCTCAGACAGCCGAGAGGTTGTCACGTACAACCAAAACTCCACCTGGAAAGGAAATACACCCTTGGTCGATCAATTGTTGCACTTTCGCCTGGAAAGCCTTGCAATCTTCAGTTGAATGCCCCGGAGATCCACCATGGTAACCGCACTTAACATGAGGATTGTACCCTGGAGGGTAAGGCTCTGGCACGGGCTTGAGAGCTTTCGGTTCCACCAAGGAATTCTGAATCAGCAGTGGAAGAATTTGGCTATACGGCACAGGCACTGGATGGGGAGAAGCATTCCTTTGTTCCCCGTGGTTGCGAGGTCTTTTGTGATCCTGGGGCTGGTATTCTTTCCGCCCAGGAGCAACGGTCTCTCGTTTAGGCGCTTGCGTCCTTGAGCTTGATCCAGGCAGCAGCTGCGAGCAAGGCGATTCAGTCACCAAAGGTCGCGGGACATATTCCAGATCTTTCTCAGCTTCAGGCAAAGGAGTGGAATCATCCACCTCTCTTGCAGGGTAGGGGATAAACTTCCCTGATGCTCTTATGCCGCCCGGCACAAGCCTAATCGTCCTCGAGTTGATAAGGTCCTGGATCTTATTCCTGAGAGCCTTGCATGTTTCAACATGGTGCCCCGGTGCCCCTGAGTGGAAATCACAATGCAAGCTTAGATCAACGTCTGATGACACGTCATCTGGTGGATTTAAGGTCCGAAGCTTGAGAACACGGTTCTGAACCAACAGCGGCAGCAGCTGGGCATAACTCACAGGTAGTGGGTCCATAGCTCTATCAAGTAGCTTCTTCTTTTGACCATAACCTTCAGGGTTATTCTGAGATGCTCGGCGCGGCTGCTGACGAGACAGGCCTCGAGCTTCATGCTGTGTAGAGGGTCTATGAGGTCCACTTGGCTTCAGCGCAGGTGGCAATGATGGCAATGGGGGAAGCACTTTGGTCTCCTCCTTGGGTGCTTGACCATTCTCTTTATTTAGCATGCTCCTTACCACTCCCATGAGAAAGCTCAACTGATTCTGCAGCTGCTGATTCTCCTCTCTGAGTACTTGCTGGTCCAGACGCACTGCCTGTATGTCATTCATGACCTGCCCCAGTTGGCTTTGGACTTTCCCCAGTTCAGCTTGTATCTGCTCCATTAGTCTGAGCTGCTCGATTCTGGGTCAAACCTGCAAACACAAAGGTTAGAAGACAAGCCCCGGCTTTTGTCATGCAAGATGAATTATGCGTGTCTGTACGTTCAGGAGACCACCCCTGATTTTGGTGTTAACATGCCAACATAGTGTCAATGCAATGATAAGACTGGATCCATTCATGGAAGAAAATATCTCATATTGTTCGGGACACCAGGATCAGGGTACGAAACGCGCCTTCAGCACAGACACATGCTAATGGAATGCAAACATGAATATGCAAGCTAATGCAAAATGCAGGCATGCAATAATATACAGGTGGCTGCTGTGGAGATTCGATGTCAACAGTCACTGATGAGAAGGACCCCGGTGTAAAACCACTGATCTGATCTGTTGTGAATAACCATCTGATGAGATCAAATTCTGCTCTGTCAAGAACGAAGGCTTGATAATAACGACCCCGGATGCAAGATCAAGGAATATCTGTTGACGAAGTCTTCGGACCCCAAATCACAAATCTGCCCTCTCAAGAACAAATACACAGCTGCTGATGAGATCTTCAAACCCCACTCAAAATCTGCCCTGTCAAGAACAAACAACAACTGCTGACGAGATCCTTAGACCTCACTCAAAAAATCTGCTCCATCCAGAACAAACCTCTGATAACAATACTTTGATCAAAGCCTGCTCTATCAAGAACAGACAAACACCCGATGATAAGATCCTCTGATCAAACTCTTGCTCTATCAAGAACATATCTGCAATTGAGAACCCCACATAACTGATTCACTGTCAAGAAAACCAGGTGGTCTGGAGGTCAAAGTTTCCTGCAATATCCCAACCCCACTCACAGGTATGATGGACCTAATCCACGGACAAAGGTACGACATCCTATGCGGTCGTCAGCGTCACAGACATTCATGAGTGACAATACGATTCCCAGAAGGAGTGGCATCGTCAAGTCATGAAGAGGCCTCTCTTAGCTGACTTCCAAATGATCGGTCCCCAGAGTCGACAATCCTCACGTCTGGACTCCCCTCAGATCCTCAGGACCGGAAAGGAGCACCTCTGCAAGAATCTCGTCTGAGCGCAGATTTTCGTAGGGAACTGTGCCTGTTCAACAGACAGGTTCGTCTACTACTTCTCCACAACTATATCTAGGTGTGTACTCAAGCCCAGGTCCGGCTTTTCACTCACAGTAACATCCCTCTCCCACAGCAGCACAGATAATCATATCAAACTGGAAATAAAATGCGGGAAATAAAATGCGGGAAGTAAAGTGCGGGAAGTAAAGTGCGGGAAGTAAAAATGCGATAAATAGACGCAACCTAACAAGCAAACACACAAACGATAGGATTGACTCGCGTAGGGGATGGGAAACGGTCCCAGCATAAGGGATGGGAAAAGTCCCTAGATGCTATGAAGTCCCCAGCAGAGTCGCCAGCTGGCGCTTGCGCGAAAATAAGGTGCCGGCATGACAGAAGAGTCGCCACCTTTCGTTATTTATCCCTCAGAGCGGGAAAGGAAACGATCGGAAAAACCTGACGAATAAGGGTAAGACAAGGTCATCGCAACCATTGTCTGGGTTCGGGAGTCGGTTACGCAAGGGGAAGGTATTAGCACCCCTCACGTCCGTCGTACTCGACAGGATCCTCGCTTGTTTGTTTACTTGGACGGGTTGGTTTTAATCTATCTACCTATCAAGGCTGGCTGAAAAAGAAAAGAAAAATGACTCGGCAAAGCGTCGCACTTTATGCCTACGTATTCTCATCAGAGAATGAGAAATCAGAGTCAACGTAGTTCGGCTAACTACGGGATTACGGGGGAAGGTTGCTCGCTAGGATATCGCATCCTATGCCTACGTACTTTCATCTGGTATGAAAGATCAGAGCAAACGTAGTTCGGGTAACTACGAGATAAAATGGCTCAACTAGGAGGGAGACTATCAAGTCCTACTGTTATCATGCCATGGATTCACCCTATGGTTGAGGTTTGAACAGGGAACTCCTAGATGTTATCATGCATAGGTTTCAACCTAAAAGTCTATCATCAAATCCTCATCAGAAGAAATGAGAGTCCTAAGGGATCATGTCAATGATACACCAAAACAGACAAAAGCATCAGTTTTAACAGTAAAATGCATGCAATGCAAGTGAGGGAGGAAATATGTGTGGGGCTTCAGCCTCCACAAGCTCGTCTCGACCTCAAGCCAGTCATGAAATAATCAGTAATCATACTGGAAATAAACAACATGCTATCAAGCAATGAACAGATAAAAGGAATGAAGTGCCAACAGGCAAACAACACACATGAGAAAGAATCATCTACTCTCTAATCCTAACCCTAATCACAGGATCGAAACAAATCTAAGCAAAGCTCTCAAGCAAAAATCTAACCAAAAGAAATCAATCCCAGTCTTCAAGCTTCAGAATAAGCTTACCAAAGAAAGGGAGCTAAGCAAGCAGGCTCATAGTGTCTTCCTCAGGAAAGCACTAGGAGGTGTATACTCAGGAGTCATACCCTATGTGGCTCAACCACTGTGATCAGTTTATATTCCTCCTCAGGAGAAATTAAACTCACAAGCAGACTCCAACATCACTGGATATTTAGAAAATCCTATCTGAACTAGTGGAACTAAGTGAATAGACTCATAGGACCTTCCTCAGGAAAGTACTAGGAGGCTTCCACTTAGGAGTTGTATCCCATGTGGCTCAACAACATGTGATCAGTTTACATTCCTCCTCAGGAGAAATTAAACTCACAAGTTGGCTCCAACATCATTGGATACTTAAGAAATCCTAGATCAACTGAGGGAACTAAGTGAATAGACCCATAGGACCTTCCTCAGGAAAGTACTAGGAGGCTTCCACTTAGGAATTGCATCCCATGTGGCTCAACAACATGTGATCAGTTTACATTCCTCCTCAGGAGAAATTAAACTCACAAGTTGGCTCCAACATCATTGGATACTTGAGAAAGAGGTGAGAAGAAAGAATGAAAGTCATTCATAGTACCTTCCTCAGGAAAGTACCATGAACTCCCTTCAAACTTCAGGATCTCAAACCTCACAAACAGGGAACAAGCCAAGCTCTGGGTCTCTGAGTCTTGATCTTCAATCTTCTCTTCATGATGCTCTCCATCAATATCCTCAAGGCAACACAAGCCCTTCAGCAAATTCCTCAGAATGAACCCCACAGATGAACAGATAACCCACTGAACAAACCAAATCATCAGGCAATCTCAGAAAATACCTAAAAATACTAAACTAATGGGGAAAAATTTAACAAATATCCATAAGGGTCCTCAACACCTACTCATAACATCTACAAAGGTTTCTACCTAAAAATCAAGATAAAACTCAATCAAAGAAAGGAATCATCACCTATGCACAATTCTAAACCCTAATTAGACTATCCTAAGTCAACCCTAATTAAACTAATCAAGATTAATTCTAAAAAATCTAGAAAAAATCCTATGGGGAAGTATGACTCATCATCTAATTGCACAAAAAAGAATGGGTAAAAAAACCTAAGGGAATGTCCTAAAATAAATCCTACAAAATCAAATATCAAAATGAAATAATTAAAAAGCTATTTAATTGGAAAATCTACTAAAAATATTAAACCTAAAAATAAAATCTCAATTTTATTTTTATAATTTTCTACACATTTTAATCTACTCATAGAAAAAAGAAGCATTTAAAAATCATTTTCTATCAATTTTTAATGAATTTAACAAGACAGAAAAATAAAAGAAGAAAATTAAATGAATTAAATGAAATAAGGGAGGGGGGGGTACAGATAGTAAGGCGCGTTAGTTAAAATGGATTGGGCCAACAAATAAGGGGGGTGGGGATAGAATTCCAAGCCCAGAACCGGTCTTTAATGAAACGACCGCGTTTCATATATTTCAAATCTTCCCTCTCTTTCTCAGCTTAATTCATAGCCGTTGGATTGGACGATTTAGTCAAATATTGAGGATGATCCATTGGCTGTTGTTCATCGTCTCCATCACAACCTAGGGTTTGCAGAACCCCCACCTCCATGTGCCAACCTTCGAGCTCTTCCATCTCCTTGCTCAGGCCACGGCACCACTCGACTCAAACATGAAAAATCACCTACTAAATGCCTAGATTACAACCATACGTACAGTTTCTCATAATTCCTCGTGGATAATCCAAACAGAAGCCTTGAAGATCATGGTACAAACACGGTTCAAAATTTTAACCTGATATCAACCTTGATTAAACTTCAGTATAATGATGCAATCATGCTCTTGATGTTATCCTGATCATTTTAACCTACTTCATGCTACCTAAAACCTCCTAAACAGATAGTTCTTAAAACTTAAAGAATTATGCACCTGTCACAAACCACCATGGATCGTGCCCTAGCTCTCAGAATTTGATCAGCTAACCTAGCTTAACAATTCTACACCTAGAATCTAAACCATCTATGCATAATTATGGTGAAAAAGAGAGGGGAAAGAACCTGTCAAGGAACTATGGTGTGTGATGCTTGAGCACGGTTCCAAGCTTGCAAATCCTTCAGGATGATCCTTTGATGATGGATAGCCTTCTGTTTGCACAATTCTTGAAGAATATGGCTGGTAGTGGAAGATATCTTGGATTACTTCAACTTGAAGAAACTCCTCCAATGGCTATGTATCTCTCTCTCTCCTCTGACTTGGCTCAAGTTTCACCAACCTTAGACTCTCCACAATGCATTCTTTAAATAACAATTGATTGGATGCTTCTAGATTCATCTAGAAGGGTGTGGAAGTTTCCTTAAAATCTCATGATATGCCAAGTTGGATTTCTCACATCTCATATGCCATGCCTTGTAATTTGGTCTCAAATTCTCCTTACATGAGTTATTAAGTGAGGGTGAGTGAAAAACAAGTCCATTCTTGGCTTGTGTAGGGTTTTCTAACATTGCCTTCTTTTTCAAGTAAGAAATTTCCAAAGGAACCTCATTTTTTAAGCCTCAAATGAAAATTATACTTAAACCAATCTTCTCAAAATGGTTTTTCCAATCAAAATGATATATTGGATGACCCATTTTGGATTTGTGGATCTCCCAAATCACTTTTCAATTTCAACTTTTCAAAGTTATAAGTCATTTTTAGTTCATTTTTGACCAATCATGGAATCTCATGCTATGAGCTTTTTTCAACAATTTGTGACCTTCTTTCTAGACTTAAAATCACATTTTGAGCAACTTTCATGTTTTGAGTTTTTCCATTTGAGGCTTGGAAATAGGAGTTTTAGGCATTGGCTAAAATGACCTATAACTGACAAATGACCAAAATACCCTTGCCTTGTTCAAACCATAACTTGAGTTCCACAAATCCAATCAAGGACTTCTACCACTCAAATTAAAGCTAAGAAGATCCTCTTCAACATTCATGTTGACCAAGAAATCATAGGAATCCTCCTACTAGGGCAAAAGTTGTCTGCAAGTTGGGTGACTTTCAAGGACCCAGATTCACACACCTCTGCTGACCTGTAAGTTGTCAAAACCATAACTTGAGCTCTGTAACTCCTATCAAGGACTTCCACCACTCAAATTAAAGCTAAGAACAAGCTCTACAACATTCATGTTGTGGGGAAGATGAGATATCAATCATATCTAGAGCTAAAACTGCCTGGAAAATAGGGATCAAATTAGGGTTTTTCCACTGACAATCCTCAGAAACCCTGACTTGAAACTTCTCAAACTCCTCAATCATGATGAGTTGGTCTAGGAATCATCTTTATATCATCTCTATGCATCATTCCATGATCTCATGGCCCTTGGATTAGGTCTCAACCTTCTCCAAATCTTCAGCTGATCTAGGGTTGACCCAGTCAAAACCCTAATTCATCATTCATGGTTGAATTCTCTGAACTCTTGCACAATGACTTCTATGGGCTCCATGAAGGCTTTCAATACATCTCATAGGCTTTCCCAAAACATCAAATTCATTCTCAAAGTCTCAGAATCATCTGAGGGGCACCCACAACTCTCAAGCTATGAAGCACACATCCCTTGGTTTCAACCAATTCTTCTGAGGATCTCCTGAACTTTCTGATGAAGGTATCCACTTTCAAACACTCAATGCATGAATAATTGTTGGTCAAATTTTGGGGTGCAACACATCATCCGTTTGGTGGTGGGTCTGTCATCTTCTTGATGACAAATTGTGCGAGTGTTAGTACTTGGTGTGAGTTTGCTCCATCAAACTTTTGGTAGTGGGTCTGTCATCTTGTTGTTGTCAGATTGTGCGAGTGTTTGCTCTATCATCCTTTTGGTGGTAGGAGTCGGTGTGAATTCACTCCATCATCCGTTTGGTGGTGGGTCTTTCATCTTGTTGATGTCAGATTGTGCGAGTGTTTGCTCTATCATCCTTTTGGTGGAAGTTGCCGGTGTGAGTTTGCTCCATCAGCATTTTAGGGGTGGGTCTTTCAGCTTTTCGATGTCAGATTATGCGAGTTTTTGCAATATCATCTTTTGGTGGTAGTAGCCGGTGTGAGTTCGCTCCATCATCCTTTTGGTGGTGGGTCTGTCATCATGTTGACGTCAGATTATGCGAGTGTTTTCTCTATCATCCTTTTGGTGGTAGTAGCCGGTATGAGTTCGCTCCATTATCCTTTTGGTTGTGGGTTTGTCATCTTGTTGACGTCAGCTTGTGCCAGTGTTTTCTCGATCATCCTTTTGGTGGTAGTAGCCGGTGGGAGTTTGCTTCATCATCCGCTTGGTGGTGGGTATGTCATCTTGTTGAAGTCAGATTGTGCGAGTGTTTGCTCTATCATCCTTTTTGTGGTAGTAGCCAATGTGAGTCCGCGCCGTAATCCTTTTGGTTGTGGGTCTGTCATCTTGTTGACGTCAGATTGTGCGAGTGTTTTCTCTATCATCCTTTTGGTGGTAGTAGCCGGTGTGAGTTCGCTCCATCATCCTTTTGGTGGTGGGTCTGTCATCATGTTGACGTCAGATTGTGCGAGTGTTTTCTCTATCATCCTTTTGGTGGTAGTAGCCGGTGTGAGTTTGCTCCATCATCCTTTTGGTAGTGGGTCTGTTATCATGTTGACGTCAGATTGTGTGAGTGTTTTCTCTATCATCCTTTTGGAGGTAATAGCCGGTATGAGTTTGCTCCATCATACTATTGGTTGTGGGTTTGTCATCTTGTTGACGTCAGATTGTGCAAGTGTTTTAACTATCATCCTTTTGGTGGTAGTAGCCGGTGGGAGTTCGCTTCATCATCCGCTTGGTGGTGGGTATGTCATCTTGTTGAAGTCAGATTATGCGAGTGTTTGCTCTATCATCCTTTTTGTGGTAGTAGCCGGTGTGAGTTCGCGCCATAATCCTTTTGGTTGTAGGGTCTGTCATCTTGTTGACGTCAGATTGTGCGAGTATTTTCTCTATCATCCTTTTGGTGGTAATAGCCAGTGTGAGTTTTCTTCATCATCGGCTTGGTGGTGGGTATGTCATCTTTTTGAAGTCAGATTGTGCGAGTGTTTGCTCTATCATCCTATTGGTGGAGTAGTCGGTGTGAGTTCGCTCCATCATCCGTTTGGTGGTGGGTCTGTCATCTTGTTGATGACAAATTGTGCGAGTGTTAGTACTTGGTGTGAGTTTGCTCCATCAAACTTTTGGTGGTGGGTCTGTCATCTTGTTGTTGTCAGATTGTGCGAGTGTTTGCTCTATCATCCTTTTGGTGGTAGGAGTCGGTGTGAATTCACTCCATCATCCGTTTGGTGGTGGGTCTTTCATCTTGTTGATGTCAGATTGTGCGAGTGTTTGCTCTATCATCCTTTTGGTGGTAGTTGCCGGTGTGAGTTCGCTCCATCAGCATTTTGGGGGTGGGTCTTTCAGCTTTTCGATGTCAGATTATGCGAGTTTTTGCAATATCATCTTTTGGTGGTAGTAGCCGGTGTGAGTTCGCTCCATCATCCTTTTGGTGGTGGGTCTGTCATCATGTTGACGTCAGATTATGAGAGTGTTTTCTCTATCATCCTTTTGGTCGTAGTAGCCGGTATGAGTTCGCTCCATTATCCTTTTGGTTGTGGGTTTGTCATCTTGTTGACGTCAGCTTGTGCCAGTGTTTTCTCGATCATCCTTTTGGTGGTAGTAGCCGGTGGGAGTTCGCTTCATCATCCGCTTGGTGTTGGGTATGTCATCTTGTTGAAGTCAGATTGTGCGAGTGTTTGCTCTATCATCCTTTTGGTGGTAGTAGCCGGTGTGAGTCCGTGTCGTAATCCTTTTGGTTGTGGGTCTGTCATCTTGTTGACGTCAGATTGTGCGAGTGTTTCTCTATCATCCTTTTGGTGGTAGTAGCCGCTATGAGTTTGCTCCATCATACTATTGGTTGTGGGTTTTTCATCTCGTTGACGTCAGATTCTGCAAGTGTTTTCTCTATCATCCTTTTGGTGGTAGTAGCCGGTGTGAGTTCGCTCCATCATCCTTTTGGTGGTGGGTCTGTCATCATGTTGACGTCAGATTATGCGAGTGTTTTCTCTATCATCCTTTTGGTGGTAGTAGCCGGTATGAGTTCGCTCCATTATCCTTTTGGTTGTGGGTTTGTCATCTTGTTGACGTCAGCTTGTGCCAGTGTTTTCTCGATCATCCTTTTGGTGGTAGTAGCCGGTGGGAGTTCGCTTCATCATCCGCTTGGTGGTGGGTATGTCATCTTGTTGAAGTCAGATTGTGCGAGTGTTTGCTCTATCATCCTTTTTGTGGTAGTAGCCGGTGTGAGTCCGCGCCGTAATCCTTTTGGTTGTGGGTCTGTCATCTTGTTGACGTCAGATTGTGCAAGTGTTTTCTCTATCATCTTTTTGGTGGTAGTAGCCGGTGTGAGTTCGCTCCATCATCCTTTTGGTGGTGGGTCTGTCATCATGTTGACGTCAGATTGTGCGAGTGTTTTCTCTATCATCCTTTTGGTGGTAGTAGCCGGTGTGAGTTTGCTCCATCATCCTTTTGGTAGTGGGTCTGTCATCATGTTGACGTCAGATTGTGTGAGTGTTTTCTCTATCATCCTTTTGGAGGTAATAGCCGGTATGAGTTTGCTCCATCATACTATTGGTTGTGGGTTTGTCATCTTGTTGACGTCAGATTGTGCAAGTGTTTTAACTATCATCCTTTTGGTGGTAGTAGCCGGTGGGAGTTCGCTTCATCATCCGCTTGGTGGTGGGTATGTCATGTTGTTGAAGTCAGATTATGCGAGTGTTTGCTCTATCATCCTTTTTGTGGTAGTAGCCGGTGTGAGTTCGCGCCATAATCCTTTTGGTTGTAGGGTCTGTCATCTTGTTGACGTCAGATTGTGCGAGTATTTTCTCTATCATCCTTTTGGTGGTAATAGCCGGTGTGAGTTTTCTTCATCATCGGCTTGGTGGTGGGTATGTCATCTTTTTGAAGTCAGATTGTGCGAGTGTTTGCTCTATCATCCTATTGGTGGTAGTAGTCGGTGTGAGTTCGCTCCATCATCCGTTTGGTGGTGGGTCTGTCATCTTGTTGATGACAAATTGTGCGAGTGTTAGTACTTGGTGTGAGTTTGCTCCATCAAACTTTTGGTGGTGGGTCTGTCATCTTGTTGTTGTCAGATTGTGCGAGTGTTTGCTCTATCATCCTTTTGGTGGTAGGAGTCGGTGTGAATTCACTCCATCATCCGTTTGGTGGTGGGTCTTTCATCTTGTTGATGTCAGATTGTGCGAGTGTTTGCTCTATCATCCTTTTAATGGTAGTTGCCGGTGTGAGTTCGCTCCATCAGCATTTTGGTGGTGGGTCTTTCAGCTTTTCGATGTCAGATTATGCGAGTTTTTGCAATATCATCTTTTGGTGGTAGTAGCCGGTGTGAGTTCGCTCCATCATCCTTTTGGTGGTGGGTCTGTCATCATGTTGACGTCAGATTATGCGAGTGTTTTCTCTATCATCCTTTTGGTGGTAGTAGCCGGTATGAGTTCGCTCCATTATCCTTTTGGTTGTGGGTTTGTCATCTTGTTGACGTCAGCTTGTGCCAGTGTTTTCTCGATCATCCTTTTGGTGGTAGTAGCCGGTGGGAGTTCGCTTCATCATCCGCTTGGTGGTGGGTATGTCATCTTGTTGAAGTCAGATTGTGCGAGTGTTTGCTCTATCATCCTTTTTGTGGTAGTAGCCGGTGTGAGTCCGCGCCGTAATCCTTTTGGTTGTGGGTCTGTCATCTTGTTGACGTCAGATTGTGCGAGTGTTTTCTCTATCATCCTTTTGGTGGTAGTAGCCGGTGTGAGTTCGCTCCATCATCCTTTTGGTGGTGGGTCTGTCATCATGTTGACGTCAGATTGTGCGAGTGTTTTCTCTATCATCCTTTTGGTGGTAGTAGCCGGTGTGAGTTTGCTCCATCATCCTTTTGGTAGTGGGTCTGTCATCATGTTGACGTCAGATTGTGTGAGTGTTTTCTCTATCATCCTTTTGGAGGTAATAGCCGGTATGAGTTTGCTCCATCATACTATTGGTTGTGGGTTTGTCATCTTGTTGACGTCAGATTGTGCAAGTGTTTTAACTATCATCCTTTTGGTGGTAGTAGCCGGTGGGAGTTCGCTTCATCATCCGCTTGGTGGTGGGTATGTCATGTTGTTGAAGTCAGATTATGCGAGTGTTTGCTCTATCATCCTTTTTGTGGTAGTAGCCGGTGTGAGTTCGCGCCATAATCCTTTTGGTTGTAGGGTCTGTCATCTTGTTGACGTCAGATTGTGCGAGTATTTTCTCTATCATCCTTTTGGTGGTAATAGCCGGTGTGAGTTTTCTTCATCATCGGCTTGGTGGTGGGTATGTCATCTTTTTGAAGTCAGATTGTGCGAGTGTTTGCTCTATCATCCTATTGGTGGTAGTAGTCGGTGTGAGTTCGCTCCATCATCCGTTTGGTAGTGGGTCTGTCATCTTGTTGATGACAAATTGTGCGAGTGTTAGTACTTGGTGTGAGTTTGCTCCATCAAACTTTTGGTGGTGGGTCTGTCATCTTGTTGTTGTCAGATTGTGCGAGTGTTTGCTCTATCATCCTTTTGGTGGTAGGAGTCGGTGTGAATTCACTCCATCATCCGTTTGGTGGTGGGTCTTTCATCTTGTTGATGTCAGATTGTGCGAGTGTTTGCTCTATCATCCTTTTAATGGTAGTTGCCGGTGTGAGTTCGCTCCATCAGCATTTTGGTGGTGGGTCTTTCAGCTTTTCGATGTCAGATTATGCGAGTTTTTGCAATATCATCTTTTGGTGGTAGTAGCCGGTGTGAGTTTGCTCCATCATCCTTTTGGTTGTGGGTCTGTCATCATGTTGACGTCAGATTATTTGAGGGTTTTCTCTATCATCCTTTTGGTGGTAGTAGCCGGTATGAGTTCGCTCCATCATCCTTTTGGTTGTGGGTTTGTCATCTTGTTGACGTCAGCTTGTGCCAGTGTTTTAACTATCATCCTTTTGGTGGTAGTAGCCGGTGGGAGTTCGCTTCATCATCCGCTTGGTGGTGGGTATGTCATGTTGTTGAAGTCAGATTATGCGAGTGTTTGCTCTATCATCCTTTTTGTGGTAGTAGCCGGTGTGAGTTCGCGCCATAATCCTTTTGGTTGTAGGGTCTGTCATCTTGTTGACGTCAGATTGTGCGAGTATTTTCTCTATCATCCTTTTGGTGGTAATAGCCGGTGTGAGTTTTCTTCATCATCGGCTTGGTGGTGGGTATGTCATCTTTTTGAAGTCAGATTGTGCGAGTGTTTGCTCTATCATCCTATTGGTGGTAGTAGTCGGTGTGAGTTCGCTCCATCATCCGTTTGGTAGTGGGTCTGTCATCTTGTTGATGACAAATTGTGCGAGTGTTAGTACTTGGTGTGAGTTTGCTCCATCAAACTTTTGGTGGTGGGTCTGTCATCTTGTTGTTGTCAGATTGTGCGAGTGTTTGCTCTATCATCCTTTTGGTGGTAGGAGTCGGTGTGAATTCACTCCATCATCCGTTTGGTGGTGGGTCTTTCATCTTGTTGATGTCAGATTGTGCGAGTGTTTGCTCTATCATCCTTTTAATGGTAGTTGCCGGTGTGAGTTCGCTCCATCAGCATTTTGGGGGTGGGTCTTTCAGCTTTTCGATGTCAGATTATGCGAGTTTTTGCAATATCATCTTTTGGTGGTAGTAGCCGGTGTGAGTTCGCTCCATCATCCTTTTGGTGGTGGGTCTGTCATCATGTTGACGTCAGATTATGCGAGTGTTTTCTCTATCATCCTTTTGGTGGTAGTAGCCGGTATGAGTTCGCTCCATTATCCTTTTGGTTGTGGGTTTGTCATCTTGTTGACGTCAGCTTGTGCCAGTGTTTTCTCGATCATCCTTTTGGTGGTAGTAGCCGGTGGGAGTTCGCTTCATCATCCGCTTGGTGGTGGGTATGTCATCTTGTTGAAGTCAGATTGTGCGAGTGTTTGCTCTATCATCCTTTTTGTGGTAGTAGCCGGTGTGAGTCCGCGCCGTAATCCTTTTGGTTGTGGGTCTGTCATCTTGTTGACGTCAGATTGTGCGAGTGTTTTCTCTATCATCCTTTTGGTGGTAGTAGCCGGTGTGAGTTCGCTCCATCATCCTTTTGGTGGTGGGTCTGTCATCATGTTGACGTCAGATTGTGCGAGTGTTTTCTCTATCATCCTTTTGGTGGTAGTAGCCGGTGTGAGTTTGCTCCATCATCCTTTTGGTAGTGGGTCTGTCATCATGTTGACGTCAGATTGTGTGAGTGTTTTCTCTATCATCCTTTTGGAGGTAATAGCCGGTATGAGTTTGCTCCATCATACTATTGGTTGTGGGTTTGTCATCTTGTTGACGTCAGATTGTGCAAGTGTTTTAACTATCATCCTTTTGGTGGTAGTAGCCGGTGGGAGTTCGCTTCATCATCCGCTTGGTGGTGGGTATGTCATCTTGTTGAAGTCAGATTATGCGAGTGTTTGCTCTATCATCCTTTTTATGGTAGTAGCCGGTGTGAGTTCGCGCCATAATCCTTTTGGTTGTAGGGTCTGTCATCTTGTTGACGTCAGATTGTGCGAGTATTTTCTCTATCATCCTTTTGGTGGTAATAGCCGGTGTGAGTTTTCTTCATCATCGGCTTGGTGGTGGGTATGTCATCTTTTTGAAGTCAGATTGTGCGAGTGTTTGCTCTATCATCCTATTGGTGGTAGTAGTCGGTGTGAGTTCGCTCCATCATCCGTTTGGTGGTGGGTCTGTCATCTTGTTGATGACAAATTGTGCGAGTGTTAGTACTTGGTGTGAGTTTGCTCCATCAAACTTTTGGTGGTGGGTCTGTCATCTTGTTGTTGTCAGATTGTGCGAGTGTTTGCTCTATCATCCTTTTGGTGGTAGGAGTCGGTGTGAATTCACTCCATCATCCGTTTGGTGCTGGGTCTTTCATCTTGTTGATGTCAGATTGTGCGAGTGTTTGCTCTATCATCCTTTTGGTGGTAGTTGCCGGTGTGAGTTCGCTCCATCAGCCTTTTGGTGGTGGGTCTTTCAGCTTTTCGATGTCAGATTATGCGAGTTTTTGCAATATCATCTTTTGGTGGTAGTAGCCGGTGTGAGTTCGCTCCATCACCCTTTTGGTGGTGGGTCTGTCATCATGTTGACGTCAGATTATGCGAGTGTTTTCTCTATCATCCTTTTGGTGGTAGTAGCCGGTATGAGTTCGCTCCATCATCCTTTTGGTTGTGGGTTTGTCATCTTGTTGACGTCAGCTTGTGCCAGTGTTTTCTCGATCATCCTTTTGGTGGTAGTAGCCGGTGGGAGTTCGCTTCATCATCCGCTTTGTGGTGGGTATGTCATCTTGTTGAAGTCAGATTGTGCGAGTGTTTGCTCTATCATCCTTTTTGTGGTAGTAGCCGGTGTGAGTCCGCGCCGTAATCCTTTTGGTTGTGGGTCTGTCATCTTGTTGACGTCAGATTGTGCGAGTGTTTTCTCTATCATCCTTTTGGTGGTAGTAGCCGGTGTGAGTTCGCTCCATCATCCTTTTGGTGGTGGGTCTGTCATCATGTTGACGTCAGATTGTACGAGTGTTTTCTCTATCATCTTTTTGGTGGTAGTAGCCGGTGTGAGTTTGCTCCATCATCCTTTTGGTAGTGGGTCTGTCATAATGTTGACGTCAGATTGTGTGAGTGTTTTCTCTATCATCCTTTTTGAGGTAATAGCCGGTATGAGTTTGCTCCATCATACTATTGGTTGTGGGTTTGTCATCTTGTTGACGTCAGATTGTGCAAGTGTTTTAACTATCATCCTTTTGGTGGTAGTAGCCGGTGGGAGTTCGCTTCATCATCCGCTTGGTGGTGGGTATGTCATCTTGTTGAAGTCAGATTATGCGAGTGTTTGCTCTATCATCCTTTTTGTGGTAGTAGCCGGTGTGAGTTCGCGCCATAATCCTTTTGGTTGTAGGGTCTGTCATCTTGTTGACGTCAGATTGTGCGACTATTTTCTCTATCATCCTTTTGGTGGTAATAGCCGGTGTGAGTTTTCTTCATCATCGGCTTGGTGGTGGGTATGTCATCTTTTTGAAGTCAGATTGTGCGAGTGTTTGCTCTATCATCCTATTGGTGGTAGTAGTCGGTGTGAGTTCGCTCCATCATCCGTTTGGTGGTGGGTCTGTCATCTTGTTGATGACAAATTGTGCGAGTGTTAGTACTTGGTGTGAGTTTGCTCCATCAAACTTTTGGTGGTGGGTCTGTCATCTTGTTGTTGTCAGATTGTGCGAGTGTTTGCTCTATCATCCTTTTGGTGGTAGGAGTCGGTGTGAATTCACTCCATCATCCGTTTGGTGGTGGGTCTTTCATCTTGTTGATGTCAGATTGTGCGAGTGTTTGCTCTATCATCCTTTTGGTGGTAGTTGCCGGTGTGAGTTCGCTCCATCAGCATTTTGGGGGTGGGTCTTTAAGCTTTTCGATGTCAGATTATGCGAGTTTTTGCAATATCATCTTTTGGTGGTAGTAGCCGGTGTGAGTTCGCTCCATCATCCTTTTGGTGGTGGGTCTGTCATCATGTTGACGTCAGATTATGCGAGTGTTTTCTCTATCATCCTTTTGGTGGTAGTAGCCGGTATGAGTTCGCTCCATCATCCTTTTGGTTGTGGGTTTGTCATCTTGTTGACGTCAGCTTGTGCCATTGTTTTCTCGATCATCCTTTTGGTGGTAGTAGCCGGTGGGAGTTCGCTTCATCATACGCTTGGTGGTGGGTATGTCATCTTGTTGAAGTCAGATTGTGCGAGTGTTTGCTCTATCATCCTTTTTGTGGTAGTAGCCGGTGTGAGTCCGCGCCGTAATCCTTTTGGTTGTGGGTCTGTCATCTTGTTGACGTCAGATTGTGCGAGTGTTTTCTCTATCATCCTTTTGGTGGTAGTAGCCGGTGTGAGTTCGCTCCATCATCCTTTTGGTGGTGGGTCTGTCATCATGTTGACGTCAGATTGTGCGAGTGTTTTCTCTATCATCCTTTTGGTGGTAGTAGCCGGTGTGAGTTTGCTCCATCATCCTTTTGGTAGTGGGTCTGTCATCATGTTGACGTCAGATTGTGTGAGTGTTTTCTCTATCATCCTTTTGGAGGTAATAGCCGGTATGAGTTTGCTCCATCATACTATTGGTTGTGGGTTTGTCATCTTGTTGACGTCAGATTGTGCAAGTGTTTTAACTATCATCCTTTTGGTGGTAGTAGCCAGTGGGAGTTCGCTTCATCATCCGCTTGGTGGTGGGTATGTCATCTTGTTGAAGTCAGATTATGCGAGTGTTTGCTCTATCATCCTTTTTGTGGTAGTAGCCGGTGTGAGTTCGCGCCATAATCCTTTTGGTTGTAGGGTCTGTCATCTTGTTGACGTCAGATTGTGCGAGTATTTTCTCTATCATCCTTTTGGTGGTAATAGCCGGTGTGAGTTTTCTTCATCATCGGCTTGGTGGTGGGTATGTCATCTTTTTGAAGTCAGATTATGCGAGTGTTTGCTCTATCATCCTATTGGTGGTAGTAGTCGGTGTGAGTTCGCTCCATCATCCGTTTGGTGGTGGGTCTGTCATCTTGTTGATGACAAATTGTGCGAGTGTTAGTACTTGGTGTGAGTTTGCTCCATCAAACTTTTGGTGGTGGGTCTGTCATCTTGTTGTTGTCAGATTGTGCGAGTGTTTGCTCTATCATCCTTTTGGTGGTAGGAGTCGGTGTGAATGCACTCCATCATCCGTTTGGTGCTGGGTCTTTCATCTTGTTGATGTCAGATTGTGCGAGTGTTTGCTCTATCATCCTTTTGGCGGTAGTTGCCGGTGTGAGTTCGCTCCATCAGCCTTTTGGTGGTGGGTCTTTCAGCTTTTCGATGTCAGATTATGTGAGTTTTTGCAATATCATCTTTTGGTGGTAGTAGCCGGTGTGAGTTCGCTCCATCATCCTTTTGGTGGTGGGTCTGTCATCATGTTGACGTTAGATTATGCGAGTGTTTTCTCTATCATCCTTTTGGTGGTAGTAGCCGGTATGAGTTCCCTCCATCATCCTTTTGGTTGTGGGTTTGTCATCTTGTTGACGTCAGCTTGTGCCAGTGTTTTCTCGATCATCCTTTTGGTGGTAGTAGCCGGTGGGAGTTCGCTTCATCATCCGCTTGGTGGTGGGTATGTCATCTTGTTGAAGTCAGATTGTGCGAGTGTTTGCTCTATCATCCTTTTTGTGGTAGTAGCCGGTGTGAGTCCGCGCCGTAATCCTTTTGGTTGTGGGTCTGTCATCTTGTTGACGTCAGATTGTGCGAGTGTTTCTCTATCATCCTTTTGGTGCTAGTAGCCGGTGTGAGTTCGCTCCATCATCCTTTTGGTGGTGGGTCTGTCATCATGTTGATGTCAGATTGTGCGAGTGTTTTCTCTATCATCCTTTTGGTGGTAGTAGCCGGTGTGGGTTTGCTCCATCATCCTTTTGGTAGTGGGTCTGTCATCATGTTGACGTCAGATTGTGTGAGTGTTTTCTCTATCATCCTTTTGGAGGTAATAGCCGGTATGAGTTTGCTCCATCATACTATTGGTTGTGGGTTTGTCATCTTGTTGACGTCAGATTGTGCAAGTGTTTTAACTATCATCCTTTTGGTGGTAGTAGCCGGTGGGAGTTCGCTTCATCATCCGCTTGGTGGTGGGTATGTCATCTTGTTGAAGTCAGATTATGCGAGTGTTTGCTCTATCATCCTTTTTGTGGTAGTAGCCGGTGTGAGTTCGCGACATAATCCTTTTGGTTGTAGGGTCTGTCATCTTGTTGACGTCAGATTGTGCGAGTATTTTCTTTATCGTCCTTTTGGTGGTAATAGCCGGTGTGAGTTTTCTTCATCATCAGCTTGGTGGTGGGTATGTCATCTTTTTGAAGTCAGATTGTGTGAGTGTTTGCTCTATCATCCTATTGGTGGTAGTAGTCGGTGTGAGTTCGCTCCATCATCCGTTTGGTGGTGGGTCTGTCATCTTGTTGATGACAAATTGTGCGAGTGTTAGTACTTGGTGTGAGTTTGCTCCATCAAACTTTTGATGGTGGGTCTGTCATCTTGTTGTTGTCAGATTGTGCGAGTGTTTGCTCTATCATCCTTTTGGTGGTAGGAGTCGGTGTGAATTCACTCCATCATCCGTTTGGTGGTGGGTCTTTCATCTTGTTGATGTCAGATTGTGCGAGTGTTTGCTCTATCATCCTTTTGGTGGTAGTTACCGGTGTGAGTTCGCTCCATCAGCCTTTTGGTGGTGGGTCTTTTAGCTTTTCGATGTCAGATTATGCGAGTTTTTGCAATATCATCTTTTGGTGGTAGTAGCCGGTGTGAGTTCGCTCCATCATCCTTTTGGTGGTGGGTCTGTCATCATGTTGACGTCAGATTATGTGAGTGTTTTCTCTATCATCCTTTTGGTAGTAGTAGCCGGTATGAGTTCGCTCCATCATCCTTTTGGTTGTGGGTTTGTCATCTTGTTGACGTCAGCTTGTGCAAGTGTTTTCTCGATCATCCTTTTGGTGGTAGTAGCCGGTGGGAGTTTGCTTCATCATCCGCTTGGTGGTGGGTATGTCATCTTGTTGAAGTCAGATTGTGCGAGTGTTTGCTCTATCATCCTTTTTGTGGTAGTAGTCGGTGTGAGTCCGCACCGTAATCCTTTTGGTTGTGGGTCTGTCATCTTGTTGACGTCAGATTGTGCGAGTGTTTTCTCTATCATCCTTTTGGTGGTAGTAGCCGGTGTGAGTTCGCTCCATCATCCTTTTGGTGGTTGGTCTGTAATCATGTTGACGTCAGATTGTGCGAGTGTTTTCTCTATCATCCTTTTGGTGGTAGTAGCCGGTGTGAGTTTGCTCCATCATCCTTTTGGTAGTGGGTCTGTCATCATGTTGACGTCAGATTGTGCGCGTGTTTGCTCTATCATCCTTTTGGTGGTAGTTGCCGGTGTGAGTTCGCTCCATCAGCCTTTTGGTGGTGGGTCTTTCACCTTTTCGATGTCAAATTATGTGAGTTTTTGCAATATCATCTTTTGGTGGTAGTAGCCGGTGTGAGTTCGCTCCATCACCCTTTTGGTGGTGGTTCTGTCATTATGTTGACGTCTGATTATGCGAATGTTTTCCCTATCATCCTTTTGGTGGTAGTAGCCGGTATGAGTTCGCTCCATCATCCTTTTGGTTGTGGGTTTGTCATCTTGTTGACGCCAGCTTGTGCCAGTGTTTTCTCGATCATCCTTTTCGTGGTAGTAGCCGGTGGTAGTTCGCTTCATCATCCGCTTGGTGGTGGGTATGTCATCTTGTTGAAGTCAGATTGTGCGAGTGTTTGCTCTATCATCCATTTTGTGGTAGTAGCCGTTGTGAGTCCGCGCCGTAATCCTTTTGGTTGTGGGTCTGTCATCTTGTTGCCGTCAGATTGTGCGAGTGTTTCTCTATCATCCTTTTGGTGCTAGTAGCCGGTGTGAGTTCGCTCCATCATCCTTTTGGTGGTGGGTCTGTCATCATGTTGACGTCAGATTGTGCGAGTGTTTTCTCTATCATCCTTTTGGTGGTAGTAGCCGGTGTGAGTTTTCTCCATCATCCTTTTGGTAGTGGGTCTGTCATCATGTTGACGTCAGATTGTGTGAGTGTTTTCTCTATCATCCTTTTGGAGGTAATAGCCGGTATGAGTTTGCTCCATCATACTATTGGTTGTGGGTTTGTCATCTTGTTGACGTCAGATTGTGCAACTATTTTAACTATCATCCTTTTGATGGTAGTAGCCGGTGGGAGTTCGCTTCATCATCCGCTTGGTGGTGGGTATGTCATCTTGTTGAAGTCAGATTATGCGAGTGTTTGCTCTATCATCCTTTTTGTGGTAGTATCTGGTGTGAGTTCGCGCCATAATCCATTTGGTTGTAGGGTCTGTCATCTTGTTGACGTCAGATTGTGCGAGTATTTTTTTTATCATCCTTTTGGTGGTAATAGCCGGTGTGAGTTTTCTTCATCATCGGCTTGGTGGTGGGTATGTCATCTTTTTGAAGTCAGATTGTGCGAGTGTTTGCTCTATCATCCTATTGGTGGTAGTAGTCGGTGTGAGTTCGCTCCATCATCCGTTTGGTGGTGGGTCTGTCATCTTGTTGATGACAAATTGTGCGAGTGTTAGTACTTGGTGTGAGTTTGCTCCATCAAACTTTTGATGGTGGGTCTGTCATCTTGTTGTTGTCAGATTGTGCGAGTGTTTGCTCTATCATCCTTTTGGTGGTAGGAGTCGGTGTGAATTCACTCCATCATCCGTTTGGTGGTGGGTCTTTCATCTTGTTGATGTCAGATTGTGCGAGTGTTTGCTCTATCATCCTTTTGGTGGTAGTTACCGGTGTGAGTTCGCTCCATCAGCCTTTTGGTGGTGGTTCTTTTAGCTTTTCGATGTCAGATTATGCGAGTTTTTGCAATATCATCTTTTGGTGGTAGTAGCCGGTGTGAGTTCGCTCCATCATCCTTTCGGTGGTGGGTCTGTCATCATGTTGACGTCAGATTATGTGAGTGTTTTCTCTATCATCCTTTTGGTAGTAGTAGCCGGTATGAGTTCGCTCCATCATCCTTTTAGTTGTGGGTTTGTCATCTTGTTGACGTCAGCTTGTGCAAGTGTTTTCTCGATCATCCTTTTGGTGGTAGTAGCCGGTGGGAGTTTGCTTCATCATCCGCTTGGTGGTGGGTATGTCATCTTGTTGAAGTCAGATTGTGCGAGTGTTTGCTCTATCATCCTTTTTGTGGTAGTAGTCGGTGTGAGTCCGCACCGTAATCCTTTTGGTTGTGGGTCTGTCATCTTGTTGACGTCAGATTGTGCGAGTGTTTTCTCTATCATCCTTTTGGTGGTAGTAGCCGGTGTGAGTTCGCTCCATCATCCTTTTGGTGGTTGGTCTGTAATCATATTGACGTCAGATTGTGCGAGTGTTTTCTCTATCATCCTTTTGGTGGTAGTAGCCGGTGTGAGTTTGCTCCATCATCCTTTTGGTAGTGGGTCTGTCATCATGTTGACGTCAGATTGTGCGCGTGTTTGCTCTATCATCCTTTTGGTGGTAGTTGCCGGTGTGAGTTCGCTCCATCAGCCTTTTGGTGGTGGGTCTTTCACCTTTTCGATGTCAGATTATGTGAGTTTTTGCAATATCATCTTTTGGTGGTAGTAGCCGGTGTGAGTTCGCTCCATCATCCTTTTGGTGGTGGGTCTGTCATTATGTTGACGTCTGATTATGCGAGTGTTTTCTCTATCATCCTTTTGGTGGTAGTAGCCGGTATGAGTTCGCTCCATCATCCTTTTGGTTGTGGGTTTGTCATCTTGTTGACGTCAGCTTGTGCCAGTGTTTTCTCGATCATCCTTTTCGTGGTAGTAGCCGGTGGTAGTTCGCTTCGTCATCCGCTTGGTGGTGGGTATGTCATCTTGTTGAAGTCAGATTGTGCGAGTGTTTGCTCTATCATCCATTTTGTGGTAGTAGCCGGTGTGAGTCCGCGCCGTAATCCTTTTGGTTGTGGGTCTGTCATCTTGTTGACGTCAGATTGTGCGAGTGTTTCTCTATCATCCTTTTGGTGCTAGTAGCCGGTGTGAGTTCGCTCCATCATCCTTTTGGTGGTGGGTCTGTCATCATGTTGACGTCAGATTGTGCGAGTGTTTTCTCTATCATCCTTTTGGTGGTAGTAGCCGGTGTGAGTTTTCTCCATCATCCTTTTGGTAGTGGGTCTGTCATCATGTTGACGTCAGATTGTGTGAGTGTTTTCTCTATCATCCTTTTGGAGGTAATAGCCGGTATGAGTTTGCTCCATCATACTATTGGTTGTGGGTTTGTCATCTTGTTGACGTCAGATTGTGCAACTGTTTTAACTATCATCTTTTTGGTGGTAGTAGCCGGTGGGAGTTCGCTTCATCATCCGCTTGGTGGTGGGTATGTCATCTTGTTGAAGTCAGATTATGCGAGTGTTTGCTCTATCATCCTTTTTGTGGTAGTATCCGGTGTGAGTTCGCGCCATAATCCATTTGGTTGTAGGGTCTGTCATCTTGTTGACGTCAGATTGTGCGAGTATTTTCTTTATCATCCTTTTGGTGGTAATAGCCGGTTTGAGTTTTCTTCATCATCGGCTTGGTGGTGGGTATGTCATCTTTTTGAAGTCAGATTGTGCGAGTGTTTGCTCTATCATCCTATTGGTGGTAGTAGTCGGTGTGAGTTCGCTCCATCATCCGTTTGGTGGTGGGTCTGTCATCTTGTTGATGACAAATTGTGCGAGTGTTAGTACTTGGTGTGAGTTTGCTCCATCAAACTTTTGGTGGTGGGTCTGTCATCTTGTTGTTGTCAGATTGTGCGAGTGTTTGCTCTATCATCCTTTTGGTGGTAGGAGTCGGTGTGAATTCACTCCATCATCCGTTTGGTGGTGGGTCTTTCATCTTGTTGATGTCAGATTGTGCGAGTGTTTGCTCTATCATCCTTTTGGTGGTAGTTGCCGGTGTGAGTTCGCTCCATCAGCCTTTTGGTGGTGGGTCTTTTAGCTTTTCGATGTCAGATTATGCGAGTTTTTGCAATATCATCTTTTGGTGGTAGTAGCCGGTGTGAGTTCGCTCCATCATCCTTTTGCTGGTGGGTCTGTCATCATGTTGACGTCAGATTATGCGAGTGTTTTCTCTATCATCCTTTTGGTAGTAGTAGCTGGTATGAGTTCGCTCCATCATCCTTTTGGTTGTGGGTTTGTCATCTTGTTGACGTCAGCTTGTGCAAGTGTTTTCTCGATCATCCTTTTGGTGGTAGTAGCCGGTGGGAGTTTGCTTCATCATCCGCTTGGTGGTGGGTATGTCATCTTGTTGAAGTCAGATTGTGCGAGTGTTTGCTCTATCATCCTTTTTGTGGTAGTAGTCGGTGTGAGTCCGCGCCGTAATCGTTTTGGTTGTGGGTCTGTCATCTTGTTGACGTCAGATTGTGCGAGTGTTTTCTCTATCATCCTTTTGGTGGTAGTAGCTGGTGTGAGTTCGCTCCATCATCCTTTTGGTGGTTGGTCTGTAATCATGTTGACGTCAGATTGTGCGAGTGTTTTCTCTATCATCCTTTTGGTGGTAGTAGCCGTTGTGAGTTTGCTCCATCATCCTTTTGGTAGTGGGTCTGTCATCATGTTGACGTCAGATTGTGCGAGTGTTTGCTCTATCATCCTTTTGGTGGTAGTTGCCGGTGTGAGTTCGCTCCATCAGCCTTTTGGTGGTGGGTCTTTCACCTTTTCGATGTCAGATTACGTGAGTTTTTGCAATATCATCTTTTGGTGGTAGTAGCCGGTGTGAGTTCGCTCCATCATCCTTTTGGTGGTGGGTCTGTCATCATGTTGACGTCAGATTATGCGAGGGTTTTCTCTATCATCCTTTTGGTGGTAGTAGCCGGTATGAGTTCGCTCCATCATCCTTTTGGTTGTGGGTTTGTCATCTTGTTGACGTCAGCTTGTGCCAGTGTTTTCTCGATCATCCTTTTGGTGGTAGTAGCCGGTGGGAGTTCGCTTCATCATCCGCTTGGTGGTGGGTATGTCATCTTGTTGAAGTCAGATTGTGCGAGTGTTTGCTCTATAATCCATTTTGTGGTAGTAGCCGGTGTGAGTCCGCGCCGTAATCCTTTTGGTTGTGGGTCTGTCATCTTGTTGACGTCAGATTGTGCGAGTGTTTCTCTATCATCCTTTTGGTGCTAGTAGCCGGTGTGAGTTCGCTCCATCATCCTTTTGGTGGTGGGTCTGTCATCATGTTGACGTCAGATTGTGCGAGTGTTTTCTCTATCATCCTTTTGGTGGTAGTAGCCGGTGTGAGTTTGCTCCATCATCCTTTTGGTAGTGGGTCTGTCATCATGTTGACGTCAGATTGTGTGAGTGTTTTCTCTATCATCCTTTTGGAGGTAATAGCCGGTATGAGTTTGCTCCATCATACTATTGGTTGTGGGTTTGTCATCTTGTTGACGTCAAATTCTGCAAGTGTTTTAACTATCATCCTTTTGGTGGTAGTAGCCGGTGGGAGTTTGCTTCATCATCCGCTTGGTGGTGGGTATGTCATCTTGTTGAAGTCAGATTATGCGAGTGTTTGCTCTATCATCCTTTTTGTGGTAGTAGCCGGTGTGAGTTCGCGCCATAATCCTTTTGGTTGTAGGGTCTGTCATCCTGTTGACGTCAGATTGTGCGAGTATTTTCTTTATCATCCTTTTGGTGTTAATAGCCGGTGTGAGTTTTCTTCATCATCGGCTTGGTGGTGGGTATGTAATCTTTTTGAAGTCAGATTGTGCGAGTGTTTGCTCTATCATCCTATTGGTGGTAGTAGTCGGTGTGAGTTCGCTCCATCATCCGTTTGGTGGTGGGTCTGTCATCTTGTTGATGACAAATTGTGCGAGTGTTAGTACTTGGTGTGAGTTTGCTCCATCAAACTTTTGGTGGTGGGTCTGTCATCTTGTGGTTGTCAGATTGTGCGAGTGTTTTCTCTATCATCCTTTTGGTGGTATGAGTCGGTGTGAATTCACTCCATCATCCGTTTGGTGGTGGGTCTTTCATCTTGTTGATGTCAGATTGTGCGAGTGTTTGCTCTATCATCCTTTTGGTGGTAGTTGCCGGTGTGAGTTCGCTCCATCAGCCTTTTGGTGGTGGGTCTTTTAGCTTTTCGATGTCAGATTATGCGAGTTTTTGCAATATCATCTTTTGGTGGTAGTAGCCGGTGTGAGTTCGCTCCATCATCCTTTTGGTGGTGGGTCTGTCATCATGTTGACGTCAGATTATGCGAGTGTTTTCTCTATCATCCTTTTGGTAGTAGTAGCCGGTATGAGTTCGCTCCATCATCCTTTTGGTTGTGGGTTTGTCATCTTGTTGACGTCAGCTTGTGCAAGTGTTTTCTCGATCATCCTTTTGGTGGTAGTAGCCGGTGGGAGTTTGCTTCATCATCCGCTTGGTGGTGGGTATGTCATCTTGTTGAAGTCAGATTGTGCGAGTGTTTGCTCTATCATCCTTTTTGTGGTAGTAGTCGGTGTGAGTCCGCGCCGTAATCGTTTTGGTTGTGGGTCTGTCATCTTGTTGACGTCAGATTGTGCGAGTGTTTTCTCTATCATCCTTTTGGTGCTAGTAGCCGGTGTGAGTTCGCTCCATCATCCTTTTGGTGGTGGGTCTGTCATCATGTTGACGTCAGATTGTGCGAGTGTTTTCTCTATCATCCTTTTGGTGGTAGTAGCCGGTGGGAGTTTGCTCCATCATCCTTTTGGTAGTGGGTCTGTCATCATGTTGACGTCAGATTGTGCGAGTGTTTGCTCTATCATCCTTTTGGTGGTAGTTGCCGGTGTGAGTTCGCTCCATCAGCCTTTTGGTGGTGGGTCTTTCACCTTTTCGATGTCAGATTACGTGAGTTTTTGCAATATCATCTTTTGGTGGTAGTAGCCGGTGTGAGTTCGCTCCATCATCCTTTTGGTGGTGGGTCTGTCATCATGTTGACGTCAGATTATGCGAGGGTTTTCTCTATCATCCTTTTGGTGGTAGTAGCCGGTATGAGTTCGCTCCATCATCCTTTTGGTTGTGGGTTTGTCATCTTGTTGACGTCAGCTTGTGCCAGTGTTTTCTCGATCATCCTTTTGGTGGTAGTAGCCGGTGGGAGTTCGCTTCATCATCCGCTTGGTGGTGGGTATGTCATCTTGTTGAAGTCAGATTGTGCGAGTGTTTGCTCTATCATCCATTTTGTGGTAGTAGCCGGTGTGAGTCCGCGCCGTAATCCTTTTGGTTGTGGGTCTGTCATCTTGTTGACGTCAGATTGTGCGAGTGTTTCTCTATCATCCTTTTGGTGCTAGTAGCCGGTGTGAGTTCGCTCCATCATCCTTTTGGTGGTGGGTCTGTCATCATGTTGACGTCAGATTGTGCGAGTGTTTTCTCTATCATCCTTTTGGTGGTAGTAGCCGGTGTGAGTTTGCTCCATCATCCTTTTGGTAGTGGGTCTGTCATCATGTTGACGTCAGATTGTGTGAGTGTTTTCTCTATCATCCTTTTGGAGGTAATAGCCGGTATGAGTTTGCTCCATCATACTATTGGTTGTGGGTTTGTCATCTTGTTGACGTCAAATTGTGCAAGTGTTTTAACTATCATCCTTTTGGTGGTAGTAGCCGGTGGGAGTTTGCTTCATCATCCGCTTGGTGGTGGGTATGTCATCTTGTTGAAGTCAGATTATGCGAGTGTTTGCTCTATCATCCTTTTTGTGGTAGTAGCCGGTGTGAGTTCGCGCCATAATCCTTTTGGTTGAGGGTCTGTCATCCTGTTGACGTCAGATTGTGCGAGTATTTTCTTTATCATCCTTTTGGTGTTAATAGCCGGTGTGAGTTTTCTTCATCATCGGCTTGGTGGTGGGTATGTCATCTTTTTGAAGTCAGATTGTGCGAGTGTTTGCTCTATCATCCTATTGGTGGTAGTAGTCGGTGTGAGTTCGTTCCATCATCCGTTTGGTGGTGGGTCTGTCATCTTGTTGATGACAAATTGTGCGAGTGTTAGTACTTGGTGTGAGTTTGCTCCATCAAACTTTTGGTGGTGGGTCTGTCATCTTGTGGTTGTCAGATTGTGCGAGTGTTTTCTCTATCATCCTTTTGGTGGTATGAGTCGGTGTGAATTCACTCCATCATCCGTTTGGTGGTGGGTCTTTCATCTTGTTGATGTCAGATTGTGCGAGTGTTTGCTCTATCATCCTTTTGGTGGTAGTTGCCGGTGTGAGTTCGCTCCATCAGCCTTTTGGTGGTGGGTCTTTTAGCTTTTCGATGTCAGATTATGCGAGTTTTTGCAATATCATCTTTTGGTGGTAGTAGCCGGTGTGAGTTCGCTCCATCATCCTTTTGGTGGTGGGTCTGTCATCATGTTGACGTCAGATTATGCGAGTGTTTTCTCTATCATCCTTTTGGTAGTAGTAGCCGGTATGAGTTCGCTCCATCATCCTTTTGGTTGTGGGTTTGTCATCTTGTTGACGTCAGCTTGTGCAAGTGTTTTCTCGATCATCCTTTTGGTGGTAGTAGCCGGTGGGAGTTCGCTTCATCATCCGCTTGGTGGTGGGTATGTCATCTTGTTGAAGTCATATTGTGCGAGTGTTTGCTCTATCATCCTTTTTGTGGTAGTAGCCGGTGTGAGTCCGCGTCGTAATCCTTTTGGTTGTGGGTCTGTCATCTTGTTGACGTCAGATTGTGCGAGTGTTTCTCTATCATCCTTTTGGTGGTAGTAGCCGGTGTGAGTTCGCTCCATCATCCTTTTGGTGGTGGGTCTGTCATCATGTTGACGTCAGATTGTGCGAGTGTTTTCTCTATCATCCTTTTGGTGGTAGTAGCCGGTGTGAGTTTGCTCCATCATCCTTTTGGTAGTGGGTCTGTCATCATGTTGACGTCAGATTGTGTGAGTGTTTTCTCTATCATCCTTTTGGAGGTAATAGCCGGTATGAGTTTGCTCCATCATACTATTGGTTGTGGGTTTGTCATCTTGTTGACGTCAGATTGTGCAAGTGTTTTAACTATCATCCTTTTGGTGGTAGTAGCCGGTGGGAGTTCGCTTCATCATCCGCTTGGTGGTGGGTATGTCATCTTGTTGAAGTCAGATTATGCGAGTGTTTGCTCTATCATCCTTTTTGTGGTAGTAGCCGGTGTGAGTTCGCGCCATAATCCTTTTGGTTGTAGGGTCTGTCATCTTGTTGACGTCAGATTGTGCGAGTATTTTCTCTATCATCCTTTTGGTGGTAATATCCGGTGTGAGTTTTCTTCATCATCGGCTTGGTGGTGGGTATGTCATCTTTTTGAAGTCAGATTGTGCGAGTGTTTGCTCTATCATCCTATTGGTGGTAGTAGTCGGTGTGAGTTCGCTCCATCATCCGTTTGGTGGTGGGTCTGTCATCTTGTTGATGACAAATTGTGCGAGTGTTAGTACTTGGTGTGAGTTTGCTCCATCAAACTTTTGGTGGTGGGTCTGTCATCTTGTTGTTGTCAGATTGTGCGAGTGTTTGCTCTATCATCCTTTTGGTGGTAGGAGTCGGTGTGAATTCACTCCATCATCCGTTTGGTGGTGGGTCTTTCATCTTGTTGATGTCAGATTGTGCGAGTGTTTGCTCTATCATCCTTTTGGTGGTAGTTGCCGGTGTGAGTTCGCTCCATCAGCCTTTTGGTGGTGGGTCTTTCACCTTTTCGATGTCAGATTATGTGAGTTTTTGCAATATCATCTTTTGGTGGTAGTAGCCGGTGTGAGTTCGCTCCATCATCCTTTTGGTGGTGGGTCTGTCATCATGTTGACGTCAGATTATGCGAGTGTTTTCTCTATCATCCTTTTGGTGGTAGTAGCCGGTATGAGTTTGCTCCATCATCCTTTTGGTTGTGGGTTTGTCATCTTGTTGACGTCAGCTTGTGCCAGTGTTTTCTCGATCATCCTTTTGGTGGTAGTAGCCGGTGGGAGTTCGCTTCATCATCCGCTTGGTGGTGGGTATGTCATCTTGTTGAAGTCAGATTGTGCGAGTGTTTGCTCTATCATCCTTTTTGTGGTAGTAGCCGGTGTGAGTCCGCGCCGTAATCCTTTTGGTTGTGGGTCTATCATCTTGTTGACGTCAGATTGTGCGAGTGTTTCTCTATCATCCTTTTGGTGCTAGTAGCCGGTGTGAGTTCGCTCCATCATCCTTTTGGTGGTGGGTCTGTCATCATGTTGACGTCAGATTGTGCGAGTGTTTTCTCTATCATCCTTTTGGTGGTAGTAGCCGGTGTGAGTTTGCTCCATCATCCTTTTGGTAGTGGGTCTGTCATCATGTTGACGTCAGATTGTGTGAGTGTTTTCTCTATCATCCTTTTGGAGGTAATAGCCGGTATGAGTTTGCTCCATCATACTATTGGTTGTGGGTTTGTCATCTTGTTGACGTCAGATTGTGCAAGTGTTTTAACTATCATCCTTTTGGTGGTAGTAGCCGGTGGGAGTTCGCTTCATCATCCGCTTGGTGGTGGGTATGTCATCTTGTTGAAGTCAGATTATGCGAGTGTTTGCTCTATCATCCTTTTTGTGGTAGTAGCTAGTGTGAGTTCGCGCCATAATCCTTTTGGTTGTAGGGTCTGTCATCTTGTTGACGTCAGATTGTGCGAGTATTTTCTTTATCATCCTTTTGGTGGTAATAGCCGGTGTGAGTTTTCTTCATCATCGGCTTGGTGGTGGGTATGTCATCTTTTTGAAGTCAGATTGTGCGAGTGTTTGCTCTATCATCCTATTGGTGGTAGTAGTCGGTGTGAGTTCGCTCCATCATCCGTTTGGTGGTGGGTCTGTCATCTTGTTGATGACAAATTGTGCGAGTGTTAGTACTTGGTGTGAGTTTGCTCCATCAAACTTTTGGTGGTGGGTCTGTCATCTTGTTGTTGTCAGATTGTGCGAGTGTTTGCTCTATCATCCTTTTGGTGGTAGGAGTCGGTGTGAATTCACTCCATCATCCGTTTGGTGGTGGGTCTTTCATCTTGTTGATGTCAGATTGTGCGAGTGTTTGCTCTATCATCCTTTTGGTGGTAGTTGCCGGTGTGAGTTCGCTCCATCAGCCTTTTGGTGGTGGGTCTTTTAGCTTTTCGATGTCAGATTATGCGAGTTTTTGCAATATCATCTTTTGGTGGTAGTAGCCGGTGTGAGTTCGCTCCATCATCCTTTTGGTGGTGGGTCTGTCATCATGTTGACGTCAGATTATGTGAGTGTTTTCTCTATCATCCTTTTGGTAGTAGTAGCCGGTATGAGTTCGCTCCATCATCGTTTTGGTTGTGGGTTTGTCATCTTGTTAACGTCAGCTTGTGCAAGTGTTTTCTCGATCATCCTTTTGGTGGTAGTAGCCGGTGGGAGTTTGCTTCATCATCCGCTTGGTGGTGGGTATGTCATCTTGTTGAAGTCAGATTGTGCGAGTGTTTGCTCTATCATCCTTTTTGTGGTAGTAGTCGGTGTGAGTCCGCACCGTAATCCTTTTGGTTGTGGGTCTGTCATCTTGTTGACGTCAGATTGTGCGAGTGTTTTCTCTATCATCCTTTTGGTGGTAGTAGCCGGTGTGAGTTCGCTCCATCATCCTTTTGGTGGTTGGTCTGTAATCATGTTGACGTCAGATTGTGCGAGTGTTTTCTCTATCATCCTTTTGGTGGTAGTAGCCGGTGTGAGTTTGCTCCATCATCCGTTTGGTGGTGGGTCTTTCATCTTGTTGATGTCAGATTGTGCGAGTGTTTGCTCTATCATCCTTTTGGTGGTAGTTGCCGGTGTGAGTTCGCTCCATCAGCCTTTTGGTGGTGGGTCTTTCACCTTTTCGATGTCAGATTATGTGAGTTTTTGCAATATCATCTTTTGGTGGTAGTAGCCGGTGTGAGTTCGCTCCATCATCCTTTTGGTGGTGGGTCTGTCATCATGTTGACGTCAGATTATGCGAGTGTTTTCTCTATCATCCTTTTGGTGGTAGTAGCCGGTATGAGTTTGCTCCATCATCCTTTTGGTTGTGGGTTTGTCATCTTGTTGACGTCAGCTTGTGCCAGTGTTTTCTCGATCATCCTTTTGGTGGTAGTAGCCGGTGGGAGTTCGCTTCATCATCCGCTTGGTGGTGGGTATGTCATCTTGTTGAAGTCAGATTGTGCGAGTGTTTTCTCTATCATCCTTTTTGTGGTAGTAGCCGGTGTGAGTCCGCGCCGTAATCCTTTTGGTTGTGGGTCTGTCATCTTGTTGACGTCAGATTGTGCGAGTGTTTCTCTATCATCCTTTTGGTGCTAGTAGCCGATGTGAGTTCGCTCCATCATCCTTTTGGTGGTGGGTCTGTCATCATGTTGACGTCAGATTGTGCGAGTGTTTTCTCTATCATCCTTTTGGTGGTAGTAGCCGGTGTGAGTTTGCTCCATCATCCTTTTGGTAGTGGGTCTGTCATCATGTTGACGTCAGATTGTGTGAGTGTTTTCTCTATCATCCTTTTGGAGGTAATAGCCGGTATGAGTTTGCTCCATCATACTATTGGTTGTGGGTTCGTCATCTTGTTGACGTCAGATTGTGCAAGTGTTTTAACTATCATCCTTTTGGTGGTAGTAGCCGGTGGGAGTTTGCTTCATCATCCGCTTGGTGGTGGGTATGTCATCTTGTTGAAGTCAGATTATGCGAGTGTTTGCTCTATCATCCTTTTTGTGGTAGTAGCCGGTGTGAGTTCGCGCCATAATCCTTTTGGTTGTAGGGTCTGTCATCTTGTTGACGTCAGATTGTGCGAGTATTTTCTTTATCATCCTTTTGGTGGTAATAGCCGGTGTGAGTTTTCTTCATCATCGGCTTGGTGGTGGGTATGTCATCTTTCTTAAGTCAGATTGTGCGAGTGTTTGCTCTATCATCCTATTGGTGGTAGTAGTCGGTGTGAGTTCGCTCCATCATCCGTTTGGTGGTGGGTCTGTCATCTTGTTGATGACAAATTGTGCGAGTGTTAGTACTTGGTGTGAGTTTGCTCCATGAAACTTTTGGTGGTGGGTCTGTCATCTTGTTGTTGTCAGATTGTGCGAGTGTTTGCTCTATCATCCTTTTGGTGGTAGGAGTCGGTGTGAATTCACTCCATCATCCGTTTGGTGGTGGGTCTTTCATCTTGTTGATGTCAGATTGTGCGAGTGTTTGCTCTATCATCCTTTTGGTGGTAGTTTCCGGTGTGAGTTCGCTCCATCAGCCTTTTGGTGGTGGGTCTTTTAGCTTTTCGATGTCAGATTATGCGAGTTTTTGCAATATCATCTTTTGGTGGTAGTAGCCGGTGTGAGTTCGCTCCATCATCCTTTTGGTGGTGGGTCTGTCATCATGTTGACGTCAGATTATGTGAGTGTTTTCTCTATCATCCTTTTGGTAGTAGTAGCCGGTATGAGTTCGCTCCATCATCCTTTTGGTTGTGGGTTTGTCATCTTGTTAACGTCAGCTTGTGCAAGTGTTTTCTCGATCATCCTTTTGGTGGTAGTAGCCGGTGGGAGTTTGCTTCATCATCCGCTTGGTGGTGGGTATGTCATCTTGTTGAAGTCAGATTGTGCGAGTGTTTGCTCTATCATCCTTTTTGTGGTAGTAGTCGGTGTGAGTCCGCACCGTAATCCTTTTGGTTGTGGGTCTGTCATCTTGTTGACGTCAGATTGTGCGAGTGTTTTCTCTATCATCCTTTTGGTGGTAGTAGCCGGTGTGAGTTCGCTCCATCATCCTTTTGGTGGTTGGTCTGTAATCATGTTGACGTCAGATTGTGCGAGTGTTTTCTCTATCATCCTTTTGGTGGTAGTAGCCGGTGTGAGTTTGCTCCATCATCCTTTTGGTAGTGGGTCTGTCATCATGTTGACGTCAGATTGTGCGAGTGTTTGCTCTATCATCCTTTTGGTGGTAGTTGCCGGTGTGAGTTCGCTCCATCAGCCTTTTGGTGGTGGGTCTTTTAGCTTTTCGATGTCAAATTATGCGAGTTTTTGCAATATCATCTTTTGGTGGTAGTAGCCGGTGTGAGTTCGCTCCATCATCCTTTTGGTGGTGGGTCTGTCATCATGTTGACGTCAGATTATGTGAGTGTTTTCTCTATCATCCTTTTGGTAGTAGTAGCCGGTATGAGTTCGCTCCATCATCCTTTTAGTTGTGGGTTTGTCATCTTGTTAACGTCAGCTTGTGCAAGTGTTTTCTCGATCATCCTTTTGGTGGTAGTAACGGTGGGAGTTTGCTTCATCATCCGCTTGGTGGTGGGTATGTCATCTTGTTGAAGTCAGATTGTGCGAGTGTTTGCTCTATCATCCTTTTTGTGGTAGTAGTCGGTGTGAGTCCGTACCGTAATCCTTTTGGTTGTGGGTCTGTCATCTTGTTGACGTCAGATTGTGCGAGTGTTTTCTCTATCATCCTTTTGGTGGTAGTAGCCGGTGTGAGTTCGCTCCATCAACCTTTTGGTGGTTGGTCTGTAATCATGTTGACGTCAGATTATGCGAGTGTTTTCTCTATCATCCTTTTGGTGGTAGTAGCCGGTGTGAGTTTGCTCCATCATCCTTTTGGTAGTGGGTCTGTCATCATGTTGACGTCAGATTGTGCGAGTGTTTGCTCTATCATCCTTTTGGTGGTAGTTGCCGGTGTGAGTTCGCTCCATCAGCCTTTTGGTGGTGGGTCTTTCACCTTTTCGATGTCAGATTATGTGAGTTTTTGCAATATCATCTTTTGGTGGTAGTAGCCGGTGTGAGTTCGCTCCATCATCCTTTTGGTGGTGGGTCT